>OX459113.1:112850920-115250920 GCA_949775065.1 Brachyopa scutellaris
CGTTCTGGTGGTATATTTCAATAGAGGCTTCGGGTTGGCGTGGAATGCGGATGTGCATCCTCTTAGTTTTGACAGCAGTTATTACCAATCCTTGGTCATGGCACCATTTTGAAGCGCTATTAAACTCATCCTGCATTGTTGCTACTGCAGTTTCAAAGCATTTGTGTTTGACGATAATAGCTATATCATCTGCATAGGCAAAGGTTGTACTTTTTTTGAACACACGAAGAAGTTCATTGGTAGACAAACTAAAAAGGATTGGCTCCAGTTTAGAGCCTTGTGGTACACCATACAAGCTCGGTCTTTCCTGGCTAAGAGTGTTTCCAACTTTAACCCGTATTGTTCTACCCGACAGGTAGTTTTTGATCCATTGCGCTAGGATCCCTCTTATGCCAATTTCTCCTGAGACTTTCGATGATCTTCTCATGACTCAAAGTGTCAAAGGCTTTGCTGAAGTCAACAAACATGACCAGGACGTGGTGGTTTCGGTTTAAACCTGTATTTATTACATTAGCTAGTTCTCCCAGTAGTATGCTCGTGCTTTTATTTTTTTGAAAACCGTATTGATTTGGTTGTAAAATTCTGTGTTTTTCTATGAACTTGGTTATTCTTCGAACGATTATTTCCTCCAAGCACTTTTCTATGGCTAGCAGAATTGCGATCGGCCTATAATTTTCTAATTGGCTTTTTACTCCTCCTTTATAAACTGGTCGAATTATAGATGTTTTTAAAGCTTTTGGAATGCAATATTGGCTTATACTTCTGTTGATAATTGTTTTAATTATTGAAGCTAAACGTAAGGCATTTAGTTTAAGATCTATTGGTCTAATATTGTCCGCTCCTGACCCCTTGTTGGTTTTTAAAGACATACATATATACATTAAATTTTATATAATAGATAATAATTATTTAATTTCAATTATAATTTGGAATAAAATCTTCATTTTCTTTATCATTACTGGTTTGATGCAGTTTTGGAAACAAAAAATCGTTGATCATATCTTTGTGCCGGGCAGAATCGACAGTGATCATTTTACTTATTAACAAAACCGCTGAGACCGAGTGCGCCTCACTACTGAACGATTTGAAATATTTTACTTAACAGTGATTTTGAAAATAAATGTCCACGTCTTTCCAACTCTTTCCATGTGATTACAACTATAGAAGACAGATTAACTATCAGCTCTCTGAGTGTTGCCGTAACATATATTGCGAAAAAAAAGTTTCATAAAAAACAAATTTAATTCTGAGCGATAAAAACTTTAAATGAAAAAATCTATAATAAAACTACCTAATTTATTTTCAAAAGTCTCGTTTTTAAAAAACTCGTTCAAAAAGATTCTGCCCAACTGTCAAAATTCTTCAATGCTGTATGATTTATTAGATCTGTTTGGTAGCTCTTTGTTTTATAGAAAATTCTCTCAGATACTGGAAAACTTGCAAGAAAGTAACCAAACGCATTGACCCACATTTTTGACATTTTGTGGGTACAAACCATCAACTTGTTCTTGTCTTCCACTATACAATGAATTATGGCAACTAATATCACTGACTTCACCGAAATAAAAAGGTGGTGTAGGAATTCTTAATAATTTTGCAGGTTTCTCAATTATTAAAGGGAAAAATTTGACAATTTCATTTGGCTCTCTTTTGTACAAATATTGTTGTAAGTCACAGGAATTTGTGAAAATTTTTACAAATTCGCAAGTTATGTTAAAAAGTCAAATTTCTGTTGACAAAGACAAAAAAGGCTGGCATTTTGTTTTCTACTGGATCTACTGGCGGACTAACTAGTACGAGTGTATTTTCTGGATGGATGAAAAACCCATTGTAACCCCCGATTCAACGAACACAAACAATTCGCCCTGACAACTCTCATCCTTTGATAACCAAACATATTTAAAGCGATTATTGTTGTTAAATTGATGCGCGGTTTGCTTTTTTAAGCAATCCATTTGAATACAAAAAAAAAAAACAAGCACAATGAGCAAAACAAACACGAAAACAAAACCAATGACAAATCAGCTGATTTAATTTTTTGACAGCACATCGAACAGAGTGCAGCAAAATCAGTGCGACTTCAGTGTTCCTCTGGTGGACATCGAACGCATCAGTGCGAAACAAGTGCGCACCTGTGACGGATATCAAACAAACCTATCATATACGAGTATATCAATCTTTACAGAAAGCCGTTATGGTTTCGTTAAAAAAAAAAATAATATCATCGTTTTAAATAGATTTAAACATTTTTGTTTCTTTTTTTTTCGAATTTGTTGTCCAAATAGTTGACAATGCGTTACCTACTGGTTCTTTAAACTTAATGTTTTATTTATGTGTTTATCTATTTTGTGCCATCCAGACGTTCTAGTTTTTAACGCAGGAATCCGGTTCGCTTTTTTGCCTTTAAATAGCTTAATAGTCTATAAGTTGCATAAATTTCAATTAATTGTTATAGAAACAATAAATTGAATTGAAGCTTTAAATATACATAAGTGTCTGACGAAGGTATCTTACATAGATCCCTGTTTTACTGGATTTTCAAGATTTTCGCGATTGATGTGTTGACCTTTTACCAAACTATTTATCCTAATTTGTTGCCTCGGCCGAGCTTCTTTTATAGCCACCTCTATGGCTTAGTCTTAAAATTTTGAAATGACGCTTTGAAACAACTTGGACAGTTCCCTGTTTCTAGTCGGTTCGTTGAGAGCCCAACTACGGCTTTTGACTAGGCCCTACATCATATATGAAAAGTCCTTTTATAATTACAATTTGTTTTTAAATTTTTTATTTTTCATTCATTTTTCAATCCACTAAGGCTTAAGGCTATTATCACGCAGTATACTTAATGACGTCTCAAGCGGTACTTCTTGACGGTCTTGTAACGGTAACCATCATTAGCCAAGACGGTTTGTTCCTCAGGAGCGTATTGGGCTTGCTCGATTGGACCGGCGTATTGAGCTTGCTCGACTGGAGGCAGGTAATCATTGGATGGGAGTTCGTTGACATCACGACGATGCCTCAGACGATAACGCTTAACAGTCCTGTAACGGTATCCATCATCAAAAAGGGTATTCTGTACCTCTGGTTCAACGGTGAACTGAGCTTCTTCAGTTACTGGTGGCAGGTAATCGTTGGATGGCAATTCGTTGACATCACGACGATGTCTCAGACGGTAGCGCTTGACAGTCTTGTAACGGTATCCATCATCAGCCAAGACAGTCTGTTGCTCAGGGGCGTATTGAGCTGCAATTGGTGCGGCGAATTGGGCTTGTTCTACTGGAGCAGCGAATTGAGCTTGATCGACTGAAGTGGCGTATTGAGCTTGTTGAACTGGGGGCAAGTAATCGTTGGATGGCAATTCGTTGACATCACGACGATGTCTCAGGCGATAACGCTTAACAGTCCTGTAACGGTATCCATCATCAGCCAAGACGGTCTGTTGCTCAGGAGCGTATTGAGCTTCAATTGGAGCAGCGAATTGAGCTTGCTCAACTGGAGCGGCGAATTGAGCTTGATCGACTGAAGTGGCGTATTGAGCTTGTTGAACTGGAGGCAAGTAATCGTTGGATGGCAATTCGTTGACATCACGACGGTGTCTCAGGCGATAACGCTTAACAGTCCTGTAACGGTATCCATCGTCAGCCAAGACGGTCTGTTGCTCAGGAGCGTATTGAGCTTCAATTGGAGCAGCGAATTGAGCTTGCTCAACTGGAGCGGCGAATTGAGCTTGGTCGACTGAAGTGGCGTATTGAGCTTGTTGAACTGGGGGCAAGTAATCGTTTGATGGCAATTCGTTGACATCACGACGATGTCTCAGACGATAACGCTTGACAGTCCTGTAACGGTATCCATCATCAGCAAGGATATTCTCTTGCTGTGGTTCAACGGTGACCTGAGCTTCCTCAGTTACTGGTGGCAGATAATCATTAGATGGGAGTTCATTGGATGACAATTCGTTGACATCACGACGATGTCTCAGGCGATAGCGCTTGACAGTCTTATAACGGTATCCATCATCAGCCAAGACAGTCTGTTCCTCAGGAGCGTACTGAGCTGCAATTGGTGCGGCGAATTGGGCTTGCTCAACTGGAGCGGCGAATTGAGCTTGCTCGGCTGAAGTGGCGTATTGAGCTTGTTGAACTGGAGGCAAGTAATCGTTGGACGGCAGTTCGTTGACATCACGACGATGCCTCAGACGGTAACGCTTGACAGTCCTGTAACGGTATCCATCATCAGCAAGAACTGTTTGTTCCTCTGGAGCGGCGGAAACACTTGATATTGGTGGCAAGTATTCCTGTGTTGGAAGTGCGGACTCCTGAGCTGGTGGCAGGTATTCACTGGAAAGACCAGCTGCCGCAGCTGTGGCAATAACCGCGAATGCTACAACAAAGAATTTCTACAACAAAAGAGAAAAGGATTCGAAATAAGTCAAGTCTGACTGTGGCGAAAAAACACACATGACAAGTTCAACTTACCATCCTTCTGTACTATGATTCTCTAGCCTGTGAAGAGAACTCAACGAATGATGATATCTTAGAACCTTCTCACCTATTTATATGCCACTCCAGTGGTTAGTTCTTTCGCAGAGACATCATTAGTGAATCAGTTAACCGGTTGTACGCCTTTTATTGTCTCTCACACTCACTCAAGTGCTGTTTGTACTAGTTAAAGATACTTGTACTCCAATACTAAGGTTGAGATAATCTAGATCATTTGCATACTCATCGGCTCGAATGACTGACGTCAGGATGCTTCGTCAAATACGAGTTTAGGCCGCTTAATTCCTTGAGGCCCGTCCAATGCTTGCGGCACACTCGTGTGTATGTTTTCGGAACACGTGTTCACTCTACCGGAGCGCTATCCGGAATTATGTAACAGACTTACAAAAAAAAATGAAATCTCATCATCGAGGAAGCAGTTCTCGCAATGGGCCTTTGTACGGCAGCGTGGGAAGCTGACGTGACCACCCAACCAGTTCCGTGGACACTTTACGCTTTGATTTGTATAGAATGTGAACAAGCCAGTGGGTTCATTCACCACTTAATGAGGTAGTTTCATCGATTTATGGGCCGCAAAGTATCAGCTTGAGTGAGTGATGTGTGTTGTGTATGTAGAGTAGTGAGCCGAGAGCCCCCCAACCCCCCATTATAATTTTATTGTTTTTTTTTTTTTTCATACTTAAGTTTCTTTCCGACTTTTAATTGATTACCCTGAAAAGTATCTAAAAATTTGTTAGAAAGTGATCGCAGAGGGAGGTAGAGGTGCATCTGCAGGTGTGTTGTATTCTTGATTTTTAAAATCGTAGACAGCTTGGCGTTTGGCATAAGACAACTTGATTGGATCTTTCAGAAAACAAATTAAATACAAATTAAGCTGTAAGACAGACCTGACATGTGTAATGTATCATTCTTGGGTTTCTAGTTTCGGCTTTAGAAACAAACAAACAAAGATGAAACATTAAGAATCCATTCGCTTTACGCGTGTCAGCATTTTAACTGGTCGTAAACTATCTTTTCAAGACATCATCGACCACACTGTAAGCGTGGCCGAATTTATTTTCGAAATAAATTCGATTTGAAGCAAATAAATCTTTCGACTAAAGGTTAAGTGAATGCGTTTTGCATAAATTATCGTTTCCAACGATTAATGCTAATTGATGAACTAGTAAATAAATTAAAAAAAATAAAAATAATATTGTAATAGTGTGAATAAATTAACTAATTTATTTGGCACTATAAACATTGGTTTTGGGAGTGTTTTGCTTTTGCGAAATTAAAGTGGGACATGATTTTGATTTTTCCTTTTTTTTTTTAAGTATGTATGTAGGTATGTAGATGAAAATAATAATTTGAATATGCATTACCATTTATGTATATCAATAGGGGTTATGGAAGAAGGCCTGCTTGTTGATTATGCAGTTAGGTGCATGTTGAACTTGTGTTTTTGACGAATGACAGATTTGCAAAACATGTGCAATTTTGAGTCTAATTTAAGTGCTTCCTATTTGATTTACTACTCGTATAATGGTGATGCTTTATCCTTCAGCTTTGAAAAATAAAATTCAAAAACACGTTATCCATTTTTGAGTGATGGCTTTTTATAAATCAGTGAAACTGCTCCCACAAATTTAGTTAACGCTGCCATCTAGTGGGATATTAGAATACATTTCAGACACATAGCGACTATGTTAAAGATACGTTTTTTTCAGATCCAGCCTAGGTTAGATCAGTCGGGTTGTAAGGCAGTTGTCAAGTTTGAGAGCTTGTAAGTGGCAAGTGATCTTATTGGTTTGGCGATGAAATGCACCAACTTTGTAAAGGTAGAATAATAGTTATGAGTTCTAATGTGCAAAACCACAAAGAAGTCGGGCTTGACACTTTCTGACAAATATGATAAAATATGCACGGACAAATATGTAAATATCTTGATATGTATATATTGAACATATAAATGTATACATAGATCATAAGGCGAATATTAAAAAAATGTGCACACTGCGGAGGCAAACAATTAGATACCCTTAAAAAAACGACTGCTTAAAAGAGTATACAATGAAACCCGGATATAATCATATCACCTAATAGCGCAACCCGCTTAAAATCATGTAAAAACTATTCAGAAAAAAACCGTCAAATCAAAATCAGCAAGCGATAAGCGTAGGCATATTTTGGGAGATCGAATATAGCCAGAAGACGCTTCAAGTGACATTCAATCATGAATACAAATTCTGCGCCGATTTTTTCACTTTTCTCTACTCTGCTATTCTAAATAATATGACAGCGGGAAAATGATTCCCTTTTTACTTTCCTCCTATTCTAAATGAGCTTCGAAAAAGGGAAAATATCCGTAGAGAGTAAAGTAGGTATCACAAATGCCAAAAAATTAACGAAAATAATTGTATTTCTCAAAAGTTTTTCTCCAGCAATCCCAGCGAGAAATCTTATGGAAATGTGAGTTTTATATTTGTTAATGAACATTTAGGTAGCAAAATACAGTGGACGTCCAGTATAACGAAGGATATAATGTTTGAGGTCATTCACTATATCGAGCGCGTTCGTTATATCGATCGATATTTTGTACTTTTTTTTTAAAAAAGAAGTCATTAAGAAATATGTTTAGACGTTTATATTCAATGATAAATTGAGATGATGGTTCTGCCATTTAAATTTAAAAGTTTTGTAAATTACTTTGAAAAAATAAAATAATCACCGATAAGACTTTGTTTTAACTCAAGTTAAGATTTCCACTGCAAATTTTTTTCTTGCAGCTGTCTCAACGTGAACATGTCACATCATGCTTTATTTGAGCTCCGTCAGCTACTTCATCTTCATTTTCAGAGTTTAGTTCAATGGAATCATCGTATGCTTGTTCTTATAAATTGGTTTCAGTATTGTTCCAAGTTTCTAGGTCTGTAATGGTAGCACGGTGCTGAGCGAAAAAGATGCGAAATAAATTTCGAAACCTTCAGGAAAATAAAGTCAACAAGACTTAAGGTACTCTGCATTGCCAAAACTTCGTCGTCTTGCCTTAGTAATGAAAGCGGAATTTCATCCTCCTCATCGAAATCTTCTGAGTCAGTAATCAAAATATTTCTTCAACATTATTGAAGCATTAAACTCGTTTATTCCCTGCTCGGTCCAGGAGGATAATTGCATGAATTCTTTTAGCATAGTACCGGTATCTGCACATTGAACGTAAAATGCCACTCAGCAAGCTATTGCGGTAATGAAGCTTTGTTAGGCGGATGGCGTTTTGGTCCATTGGTTATATTAACGGCGTAACGTTGGGTGATATAAACATTACCCAGATTCGACCATATTCCGTTTCTTTAACAAGTTCATCTGCCGATGGGTGACTTGGAGCATTATCTAGGAGCAATGAGCCTTTTTCGGTAAGTTCTAAGCTGATCCGCCAACAAAATATTTTTATTTTTTTAAATTTTTAAATTGAAAATGCATTGTGGTACAAATTGGCATGAACCACATTTTGAAAATGGTGGTAGTCATCCAAGCTGATCGTGGCTTCCTTGTCTTATCAATAACTAATGGCTCTAGTTTCAGCTGTCCTGATGCATCTGCACAAGCTAAAAAAGTTAAGCGCTCTTTTGATGTTTATCGACCTGGGGCTGAAGCTTCACCAGCGTGAACATACGTAAGTAGAATCTGGTAACAGTTTCCAGAAAAGCCCAGAATCATCCGCATTAAAAATTATATCCACTATGAGTCCGTAGCTTGTGATGACATCCTATTGATCTTTTTTGAACGGCTTAACTAAATCAGTGCGTGATGATAATTTCTCCCTGGATTCCTTGAGAATACGAACGCTGAACCGTTTCTTAAACTTTGTGAGCGACCCATCACTAGCACAGAAGCCACTACTGTCATCACCTTACAGGTTTCGATGAATGGCACCAGATCTCGCTTTTATTACTCCACCACTTACAGGAATGTGTTTTTTCCTTTGCCAAATAAACCATCTGTACAAACGATTTTCCATGTTTGAAAGCTCTACTTTACGTATTGATTTCCTTTGAAGAGAGCCATTATTTATTATTTATACGTTCGCTATATCGGATAGCAAATCGTGGCCATCGTTCGCTATTTAGAGATGCTAATGTAAATCTGAAAAGCGTTCGTTATATCGAAAATTCGCTATATCGGGTATTCGTTATACTGGACGTCCACTGTAGAATCAATTTTAAATGTTAAGGTCGAAAACAGTTTATTTTCTGAGGGCGCTATTATCCTAATATGCATGCCGTCAATGCATCCCACAACACCGGGAATACCATGTTTTATAAAGAAGGTCAGGCTATTGCTTCTTTTTTCCTGATCACTTTTGCTCAAACGTATCCATCCTGAACATAGCTCTTTCAAATACATTTAACACGTTTGCAAAAACTTAACAAAAGCTGGATTTGGCAAGACCGACATCATAATCCTTCCAACACCAGTTTGATATGCCCCCTCAGCAAAGAACCGCAAACAAGCGCTCAGTTTGACAATTGTTGGGATGGGTTTAAGGTAAAATAAATTAAAATTAACACGAATTTTCCAACGAACAACAATCACAAATCACCTATATTATTTATTATTGTTCATTTATGAAAACGATTTACTTTTTATTATTGACAGAATTCGCGAAATGACAATTAATTCTCCTAAATAGCTGATTTCGAAACATGAGAAATTCCTCCTCTCAGATTCGAAGTGTAAAATATTTCTCCGTTGATTCAGAATATGAGGATTTATTTCTGGAGAAAAATAAAATTCTCGACGAAAAACTCCCCGGGAATATTCATGATTGGCTGATTATTTACTGACATTTAAAACCGCTATTCGAAAGTGTTAAATCGGGTTGCGTTCTAAATTATTAAATGCCAATCTCGCTTTCTACATCGACCATCGGTCAATTTAAAAAAAAAAAAAAAGAAAAACTTTAAAAAATCGGGTGATATTTTTTAGTTTGGGTTTCAAAAAAGCAAATCTACCGAAGAT
Source organism: Brachyopa scutellaris (assembly GCA_949775065.1). Taxonomy (NCBI): domain Eukaryota; kingdom Metazoa; phylum Arthropoda; class Insecta; order Diptera; family Syrphidae; genus Brachyopa; species Brachyopa scutellaris. The sequence goes on from OX459113.1 coordinate 112,860,418, forward strand.
TCCCTTTAAGACTTTTCTTCCCAAATATATATATTATGTATGTATGTACCTACATATTTACTTAGGACAGTAAAAGGAAATCAGAGGCCTTATTCCTGGATTCTGGACATACCATCATTAATGTATTTTACTCGTATAATAGTAAACCATGACATAAGGAAACTTTAAAAAATTCAGTTACATATATGTTATGTGTGCTTTGTATTTGAGCGGATCAAGTCTTACTTGGAGAATAGATTACAAAGGGTGAACATTGTAGAAGGAACCAGTTGTGCTTTATTCTAATAGGTATATCGCAGGGCTCTTTTCTCGGCCCATACTTTTCTTAATCTATATAAATGTTGGTCGTTTAATGATATTATGGGATATGTCATGTGTATTACTCATACAGTAGTTAAGATCCAATAACTATGATTTGTATAGGTATTTGCTTAGAATATGGTTTTGCTGAGCATAAATTAGTTATTAGTTTTAAAACTAAAATTATGTTTTTCAGCTTGTCTGCCCATAACTTCTTTTCTGCGAATACTTCTTAACATAGATAGAGCAGTCTCAAAAATTATTTTTTTATTTATTTTTTCCAACCACACATTGAACATTGAGGACAATTTCTGTTGCACACTGAGGCTTTTCTAAAAACCCTTATAGTGCTTACACGCAGCGCGAATATATGAAGGAGAAGACGAGACGAAGACAGATAAGCGTATAGTGATAGGAACATCAGGTTTCTACAAACACCTTGAGTCATGTTCAAGAAATCTGGAGAGTTATCTTGACATTTGTCATTGCTTATGTAGATATTTCTTATTATTCACTTTTTCTGTGAGATTGATTTCTTCAGCTGTAGGTTGAAATTAACTTCTGAAATGGATCGTTCGTAATAACGTCTACGCCACAGCCAATCCTTGAGAAGAGTTTGTTCCAATAAATTATTAAAAGTTAGATTTATATACAATCCGCCCGTGTACGCAAACAATCGCGTTACTCACATGACAGATAATTGCCCACGCCACCTGTGGGAAGTTTTTGTGACTATACACCAAATTATTTTATTACATTTAAATTTAATATTGTTGATATGAAAATTTTATACGGGGAAAACTAAATTTTCGTAAATATCTGCACCCCAGTGCCATCTATCGGGTCCAAATTTTGCAAAAGACTTTCTTTTAAATATTATATGGTGTGAATTTGAGCCAAATCTGTTCATAAATAAAATTTTTTTAAACGCGACCCCAACACCACCTAGGGGGTTCTAACATAAACAGGGCGGAGTCTCACTGCAAAAATTCACTAGTCTACAACATTTTTGCAACAAGAATGGGACACATCATTTGTTGTAGATTATTTGACGCTGAATCTAAATCTGGCAACAAAATTGCTCTAGGAGGTTAGAATTTTGAGATATACCAATCTCAAAGTTCTAAAAACACGTTTTTTGGTGATATTTGAAGTAATTTTTTGAGAACAGAAAATTTTTATAGTCATTTTTTACTAAAGCATCCTTTAGTACCACTCTTTGCCTTTCAATCCCATTTTAGTGTATTTCGCTACGAGATTCTTTTCGATGCTTATTCTTGCTCTCCAACGTATTTCACTGCGTTTTTTATAGTTTATAATCCTAAGTAATCGGAAGCTGGAAACAATGTGAACAACCTCCGAAGTACCCCAAATAATATGACAGATTCGAATTATTTTCAAGTACACCAGCTGTGTTCCGCTTCATAATAAGTCAAAAATAATAATAAGTTTTGTCTATTGACGGGCATTCTCAGTAAATGTATACCAGTAGGGGAAAGTGGGGACACTTGATCCCTTGGGAGACTTGATCACTGGCTATTATTTCGATGTGGGAATTTTATTTTTTTTTACTGCTCACTGGCAAAACACTATTTACCGTTGGTTGGAAACGACAAATATTAATTTACAACTCGCACGCAGATAGCAGTATTGTGGTGACGTGTTTTTCTTTTTTAGTTGTCAAATTGTTTTTTCATAAGTATTTTAACTGCTTTTTTAACATAGGTATTGGTAATTAATACGAGTTATCTCTAAAAATAATCGAAAACAGGTTCATTTAGGTAAGTCTTCGAAGGTTTGATAATAAAATAAATATCGATACGTATTAGAAAAATGTTCAATAAAAAATTATGACCCCAGGGTAGATTCGATCCCTATAATGTAGGGGAGACTTGTTCCCAAGATATTGTGCTTCAGTAAGCACAATACTTTGCAGTTTTTCGAAAATTTACGTTTTATGATTAAAAAGTTTAAATTTGGGGGCAGAATCTATATGGAACATTGACGAGACTAGGCTAACCGCAGTCCATAAACCAAAGAGTGGTTGCTACCAAGGGGAAGAAACAAGTAAACAAAATGTCTTCAGGCGAGCGCTGTGAACTGGAAACTGCGTGCTGTGCTATACCTAAACACAATGGGGAACTATCTTCCGCCCTTTATGATCTTCCTTCATTAAAATTGGCAGAACCGTTTGCTGTATCCTCCCATAATTAAGTCTACCCTAAGCCCTGATCAAGTCTCCCAGAATAGGGGACACTTGGTTATTTTTGATAGTTTTTGAAAAACGGCAAAAAATACATTTTATCTTACATACTTTCTCAATTAAACTGTACAATATGATGAACAATTAAATTGTTTAAAATATCATTAAAATAAAAAGGCAATTAATGTTTTACTTTTTGACATATTTGGCATATTAAAAAGGGGGGATCAGGTGTCCCAACCTTCCCCTACTTGCGATCCAGTGTTGCAACCTTAATGATTTTGTCGCCAGATTTAGGGAATTTAAGACTCTAACAGGTGACCTGGCTGCTGCCGAAAATCCAACAAGTCACAATATGCGACTGGATCGGCGTCCCTTCATGTCAGGCGCCCTGGGCGGTCGCCGAACCGCGCCCTACCCTAACGCCGGTACTGCGTAGAGCGTATACCTTACAGCAACTCAAAGACATAATTGGGAGAAAAACTTAAGCTATATCTTGTCTGCGAGATTACTCCCATCTTGTTTGCGCATTTCTATTACGTTTACCATCCAGATGGCGCGCATGCTTGTCAACTTCCGATGCGATGTTGCGTTCTAGCTTATCTAAAAAAAGCGTTATGAATCTAAGTAAAATTTGACCTATACATAATTTGAAATTATTTATGTGTTTTTAAACGACCGAAATTTCGTGAAATTGATTGCATGCCACGCCCATAAATGTCCAACCTACTTTGTTGCCACTCAAAAAGCCGTCCATGAGTCATGAAATACTTTTTTTTAGTACCTTCACTTAAATTCAAACATCTCGCGAACATTTATTAATAACTTCTCACCATCACCCCACCCCAACACGCAATCAGAACAACAATAGAACAACTTTTACGATACGATACTCGTACTTCGAATGTTTCATCTTTTTTAAGGCGACCAATTAAATTCCTGGGCAAATCGCACCGAAAATCTGCGAAACAATTCAAATCTACTACAATGGAAATTCAAATGTTGTTGGTCGTGTCTCCAAAAAAAAAAGAACCAGAATAACTGTAATTAATTTCCTCGCTTAACTTGTGGCATTCTTGGGGAATTCAGGAATTCAAACAATACCGACAAGTGTATAGTAATTTCCTAATTCCGCACCTAAATGCCGACGCTGTTATCACTGTGCCACACCACAAACAACACCACGACTTGAGAAGAAACAAATGTTTTGCGCGCTTTAGATTTACTGAGGTTCCCTTGTTTATGGTCAATAAATCTTGCTCGCTGTGGGTTCCAGCAAGCTGGCAGGCAGGACGTCCATCGGTCGCGTCGAAACTAAAGCGATGTTCCTTTCGGGGTAAAATTGATTTTCTGAATAGAGGTCCTAGTGAAATAGTAACAATTCCCGCCGCCGCCGCTGAGTATAAATCATCTCTTTCCATAGGACATAACTTGCCGGGTGGGAGGAGCTAACTTTTACTACAATTTTCCCTACGTATTGTATAAAAAAAAAAACCGAGAATTAATTGCATTTTATATTTCACAGGGTCTAGCGCAGTCTGGAGCCTGGGCATGCTTCGACGAATTCAATAGAATCGAACTGGAAGTGCTGTCTGTTGTTGCCCAGCAAATCCTAACGATACAACGGGCCATCGCAAGGAGAGTTGTAAAGTTCTTCTTTGAAGACACACTGCTGAAATTGGATCCAACTTGCTCCATATTTATCACAATGAATCCCGGGTAATGTCACGTAATTTTTGCATACTACTGCAGGACATTCTCTGTGTTCGACCGAACGGCATATGCGAAACTTTGCTCCCTAGAAACTAGAAAGTCTGCACCCGGATGCAGTGTGTGGAATTAAAATTGATAAACTTATGTGCTTTAATAGTGGGTACAGCAGTTGCGCATATGTAAATAGAGAGCCATAACCAGTAAAAAAAACAGAATGTCCTTAGCAGCGGTATATCCTTTGGATGGAATGAAAATTAAACGAAAGATTTGTGTGAATCGATTTTTAGATATGCTGGACGCACGGAACTACCGGACAATTTGAAGGTCCTTTTCCGGACGGTCGCTATGATGGTACCTGACTATGCAATGATTGGTGAAATCACTTTATATTCGAATGGATTCGATGATGCACGTCCGTTGGCACAGAAAATCGTGCACACGTACAAATTGTGCTCGGAACAGTTATCCTCTCAATCGCACTACGACTATGGTGAGTGGAGACTTTTATTTATAAAAAAAAAAACTTTTCAGTATTATGTCCTTTATAGTGGGTCAAATGTGCTCGGATAGAAATTGCATGGGAGACTGCTTGGGTAGTTTTAAGGACAATTTCCGTTATGAGTTTATGAAAATTTTGTTTTGTCGAAGTTCGAGATACTTTTTTCGGGAACTTTTGGAATCCACTATGGTACAAGATGATCCGGATGATTCTTGTATTTAAAAATGAGCAAAATTTAACGAGGTGGAGGTAGTTTTAAGTATGTCTGTCTGCTGGGATTGCACTGACAGTGGGTTGGGTTCAAGTTTTATTTGTCGTTTTCTTTTCTAAATGATCGATCCTGCCATTGTATCATAGGAAACTAATTAGTCCAAGAGGCAAACTATCTTTCTAATAAAGGCTATAGTTTGTCTTTGGCTGACGCATTTTTAAGTCATAAGGTCTAAGGAGTTCTTTATGTAGGGTACGCCATCTGACCCCAAAAAGTGCCAGACATTCACAGTGGACGGCGCGGCCAACTTGAGCTCCTCTAAGCAGAGTCGACAATCGATCTCGCTTGGCCTGTCTAACTTGTTTATGTGGTATGGTACTTGGCAGAGACCAGAGAAGAAGCTTGTTAGATACCTAATATCCATCTTATCGTAGTTCAGAAGTTCCTTGTGATGAGTGTAAGGCTAAATTAATGTTTGGCTTGTCTGAGACCTGGGACATTTCTCCAATGAGAGAGATGAAGGTTTTGTTCCCATTTGTTAATTAAGGCTGCTATTGTTGCCCAGTTCCGGGCCTGAGAATTTGGCAGTTCAACCTGAACGGGCTCATCCGCAATCTCATTTCCTTCAATGCCTCTATGACCAGGCACCCTCTATGACCAGGCACCCACCAAAGTGTCAGCGTGAAATTCTATAAAAGGATAACTGGAAGTCTAGGGCCAAGTTTTTCGCAATCCTTCTACCCTATTTCATTTGGAATAGTTCGCAAGTCTGCCACCTGTCAGAGGTTGCGCTCAGCAATTCCAAAATTGTATAAAAAATTGGAGCTATTGGGACAAGTTTGTGATGTAAAAACCCGCAATCGTGCGCGACGCAAGAACAACTGGGAATATTGCTTCTGTAGTTTGAAGTGTGGCCGAAAACCCAGGCTTGTCGATTCCAGGAAAACAGTTGACGCAAGAACTTAAGACCACCGACCATCAGCAGCTTCGTAACTTTATCAGTTAGGAAGGGTGAGATGCACCGCGACCTTAAGATCTATTGTGCTCCCTACAAGACCTAGATAAAGGAACATCCCTCTCGTCATTATTCCTACTGGGATCGCTTGGAGAGAGGTTCACTCACACCTAGAGAAGGTGAAAATTCCATAAGGCTAATGCAAGCTTTAAACCTTTTCATATTATTGTTACCCAGAAGTTTCTTCGCCTGTTTTAGGTCCTGAGTTTCCGTCCAGGACTTAATCCTATTTAACTTCTCATCTTCAAGGCTTCAAGCTTTTATAAGTTGAGTTGCTACATTTGGGGCTCAGTAAATCTAAAAATGATTGTCATGAAGCCTCTTTATCCACAACGTGCTACAGTTTGTTGCGGGTTTCGGGCAGGAGGCTACAATTTCTTTGAAAAAGAAGCGGGTCCGGGTATTCCGGTGAATGGATTGCGCTATCGACCCATGATCAATGGATTTTTATGGCCGGAACTTTAAGGTATGGATGTGAGTGATGTTTATTTCCAATAAAATGGCGCTACGAAAACATTGCTTCATTGCGAATAAAGTTTTCTGACCGTGTTATTTCTCGATGTGATGATTAAAATTGGCCACCTAGATCACAAGATTAAACATCTAGCGACATCTTTCTTTGGGGCCATGTGAAAGAGAGGGTTTATGTGAACAGTTCCCAGTCAATTGAAGTACTCACCGCCAACATTCGTGCCATTATCGATGGAATAGGGCTGCAAAAGTATTGGAATATGGTATCAAAAGAGCAACACAAGTCTTGGAGGTCATTTGTCTAAAATTGCTTTTCATTATTAATGACAACGGAGTTGACAGATTTGTATGAATGTAACTCACCGGCCATTTGATTTTGAATGACGAAATTCAAATGATCGACATCTTTGTTCTTCGCATCCAAAATCGCTCGTGCACTCAATTTTCATTGATATTCCGGAAAACATTCGTGATGAGCTCCTCCGGCATCGTAAAAATTCAGTCGAAATTCAATCAGGCCGGTGACAAATCGACTGGAATCACACCCTTGTTAAAACATAGTTAATATCATTTATTTTATATGACACCTGTCACATTCCGCAATAGCAAGATGATCAACCACCTGACGGTTTTTCTAATCATCAACATAATTTCAAAGTCATGTGTCAGATGTCATACTGCGCAATGGCAAGTGAATCAACCACGCCGCCTGGCAATTTTTCGAGTCATCAACAAATGTCAAAGTCGATGTGCGGCGCCATCTGTTTTCCAAAAAAATTTACCTAAAACCTTACCTTCCCAGACTTTTGCAACCATTTAAACTATAATATTACTAAGAAAATGAAAAAAAAATAAAATGTATGGAAAATCGATTTTTCTGAATTTTCCTATTTTCTGCAATTTTCCCCCACATTGTCCTTCCTTGGGCTAATACGAATCTATCAAGACCAAAATCATGAAAATCGAACGATCCGTTGTCGAGTTATGCGTGCACACACGGACGTCAGTCTATTTTATATATATGGATAAAGATACGTGTTTTTAATCTTTATATATTAAAATGAGCTGTTCGTTTGATACCTCAGAACTCATAAACTAACCATCCGATTGAGCTCAAACTTACACTATATACTTGTTCTGATATTTGAGGTGTTCGTATATCAAAAAAATTCAAGTTTTCCACTAGATGGCGCTGGAACTCAAAAAATTTTAAATTCACCGTACGATTAAGCTGAAACTTACTCAATATATTTGTAATGAAGTGTGAAATGTTCGTACATCGAAAGTTTTCAAGTTTTCCGATAGATGGCGCTAAAACACCAAAATTTCAAAACCATACGATTGAGCTGAAACTTACAGAATATATATTTTTTTTAAGTGAGAAATGTTTGTAAATCAAAAGTTTTCCAAGTTTTCCGATAGATGGCGCTGAAAACTAAAATCTCAAAATTATAACTGCAGTAATGCACGATGAAAATTGATTCAGAATTATATTTACGTACAATATGTAAATATGTATTCAATTCCAAGAACTTCTTGAAAAACATTTGCAAATACAATTCGTGCTTCCAGATGGTGTAGCAAAGCGCACCGGGAAACCACTAGTATAAAATAAAACGAGACCCTTTAGTACTCTTCCTAGGTGAAGCTCGCACGAAGCCTTGCGAATCGATGACTATTCTATTTTACCCTGAAGAGTTAGAACTTAGCCTTCTTATAAAACCTTTAAATTTTCACTCGATTACAAGACTCTTGGACTTCTTGAAGCTTGATCCGTTGTGCAAGATTTTTTTTCATCCCCTTCTTCTCGTTTGGTGCCCTTTCCTTTCTCATTTAAAGCCTTGTTTTTTTTCTCCATTATATTGTGTCTTCGATTCTGGTCAAGAATCTGAACCGAATCCACTGATACTTGGTACAACTAGTCATGTGCTCTCCAGTCTGAATCGAACTCCGAATTATCCGCCCGTTCCCAACGCCAAAAAACACAAAAGACGAGAACAATATGCCAAATGATTAAAATGGGCAAAAAATAAATAAGAGGCAACATTTCAGGACAAAACTAATCTGTCAACAGCGCCCAACACTAATTCCACGTTTCGCATTTTCTTTTCAGGTATGCGAGCCGTGAAATCAGTCCTGCTGGCATCTGCATCGTTGCGTCGTATGCATCCCAATTTGCCGGAAGCACAAATTGTCCTGCGGGCCATTGTCGATGTTAATCTGCCGAAATTTCTCGAACAAGACGTCGGTCTGTTCGTCGGCATTTACACGGATCTCTTCCCAGGTGTGGACCTGCCCGAGGTAAGTCGTCCCACTACAGTGGCAACACGTTGCTGCTAGCACAAAACTAAACTTCAACCTGGGACCAACAATGGGTGTTGCATGATTAATTTTTTTTTTTTTTTTTTCTTTGTAGCCATCTCGAAATGATCTGGTGAAATGGATGAGGAAAAACTTGGAGGAGCGAAACCTCCAAGCGACGCCATGGTATGTGGAGAAAATTTTACAAATTTACGAAATGCTTCTGGTGCGACACGGTCTGATGATTGTTGGCGGTCCGATGGGTGGCAAAACGACAGCCTATCAAGTGAGTATGAGCAGAGACGCGATTACTTGCACAGCAGCATTCCATTTATCCCTCCTTTGATGTGGCGGAGACTGAGGAGAGCGGTGAATGTCCTTTTTTTATGAAGCTCGCGCGAGATTTTCGCCCCCTCCTCCCTTTCAAAACAGGGACAATGACACACACACACAAGCATATCCAAAGAGACACAAATACGAATTGAGCTGCCATTGTTGTTGGCTTTATTCCACTTTAATGAGGCATTAAATTGAATAGAATATGCCAACGAAATAGCTGTTATAAAAATGCAGGCCTTCCGTTTCGAGGGTGGACATGGACGGAACAAGACTCGTTTACTTTTTTATGAGAGCCTTAAATTTTCGACTTAATTTGAGGCAGCACGGTCCGTTATAGTGCTGTGGATGGATAGATGGAGGGTGCTCAAAGAGAGTTGTGTGTGTTTGTGTATTCACTGGCCACCATCCATCCAGTAGTTTGGGAGTTGATTTACATTTTACGAACATGCACGGGGACAGTTTTAGATGTCTGGGCCTTTTGTTTGAAATATTTATGAGCTGAGGCTGCTGTGTGAAGTAAATTTAAACTTTATCACAGGAAGGAACTAAGGTGAAAATGGCTGTACGAGGGCTACGGCTATGGATACGGACACGGACACGTGCTGCGGTGAAAGTGAGATAATGGAACTTATGCATTTGCAATTCTTTGCACATACTTAAAGTTAACACTGTAACAGTGCTTGTAGGGGAGGGGGGAGGGTTTGTCGAAAGTTTTTCAATTGCCCGTTAAAAGTGGTTTTTCTAGGTGAATTAATTTGGAAACTGCTTTTCTACTTACGGGTGTCAATATTGATTGTTTGAAGTTTGACGTGTGATAGTTTTGATGCGGTTGTGGTGAATAAAGTGAATAACTTTGTTTTGATATTGTGTAGGCACCTGCTCCGATGTGATGATGAGATGGAAATTTTAAACAGGATTAAAGGATATAATATGTATGTACATGCGTAACGAAATGACATTCACTTATCGGGAACGAAACTGAATTGGAACGGAAGGCCTTTTGTTGGAAGGTCTTTTAGTAATCGAAAAACAAAGTTTCGATACACTTTTCTATCATTCAACTTCCGTGTTGATATGTATAAGCATACATACAGTTATGGACAAAACAATAAGACCAGGCAAATTGTGTGTAATTTTTTTTTAATTAACATAAAGAGAAATTTAATTTTCTGTTTTAAATATACTCGTAATACTGTTAGTACAAAAATAGAAAATCTGCGTATAATATACGTCTGATGGCAGTTTATGTAAACACTAGTATGTCCGTGCTAGAACTCTCGCAAGAGAAAATTCAACCCCCAAAATCCAAATTTCCCATTCAACATCCAAACTTCCCATATGACTTCCATCTGTCAACTCATGGAAATTCCATGGAAATCACACGGGAGGTGTTTATTCTTTTGGGAGTTAATTTTGGGTAATATATTTGTTTTGATAGATTTTTTAATTTGTTAAAATGTATGAAGTGAAAGTGCAATTCGTCAGTGCTCCATGAAAATCTCTTTCTTTTGACACCTCATTTGTTAAAATTGGTTCAGTGTGAGAGACGCAAATGGTACCTATGTATACTACGGAAATAATATACAGTGGTGGTCAAATATAACGAATGATACAATGTCCAGTTGCATTCGCTATATCGAAAAATTCGTAAAATCTAACACATTTTCCTTGTACGAAACATAGATACATATATGTATATGTAGATATATAGATATGCATTTATTTACTTCTTGCTTAGTACATTAAATAAATGGATAAATATTGTTTCTAATTCATAACATTTTAATACATATTATATTTCATTGGGAACATTCTATAAACAAGAGTCATTGTTTTCGTAACTACAAACATCTCTGAAAATCAACTGAAAGATGTTAAACTCTGTTTCGGGGCTGATATTTTTTGCCATGCCAATGCAATTAGGGAAACAGCTTCCTTTAGAGCATTTGTTATGCTTTTTCCTGAACTTACGATTTTGCTCAGTAAGCTATTTCTATAAAATAAAAAGCGAATGGCATTTTTCTGGTCCATTGATTGGATTAAGGGTGCTACACTCGATGACATATACAACACCCACATTTTTCCATGGGCCGTTTCCAAAACATATACATATGTATTTCTTAGGTAAACATGTCTCGTTTGTTTTTTAAAGAATGTACACAGATATTGTAACAAGATTCGTTATATCGGATATCAATTTTTTTTTCGTTCGCTATATAGAGACACTAATGCGTTTGAACAAAGTGTACGTTATATCGATCATTCGTTATATCGGCATTCGCTATACTGGACCACCACTGTATATGATGATGATATAACAGCAGAATGGGCCCCGGCCTGCATTACTCCCAAACTGAAAGAACTTTAATGCAAAGCTTACTCAAGAGAAAAGTCGCAACGGGAGCTGGAGGTGGCCAGGCTCAATCGAAGATTAAAAACTTTTGTTTTTTAAAGGGTTGCAGCCAACGAAACCCCACTTGCCAACTGTTCGGCTAGAAAAAAAATCGCGCAAAGACGATGCCTTTCCTAGAAAGACCCGTTTAAGTCATCTGCAGGCGTAAAACGTCAGTCTGCTCCGGAACCATACGAAGAAGACTTGAAGATCAGCATCTCTTCGGAAGAAGACCCTGAGAACTGCCACTCGATACTATTAGAAAGTAAATGATGCACTTGCATCTGGAAGGGATAGTCCCAAAAAGCGTTCAACGATGCATGTTTCTAATACAACCACGGAAAAACTGAATCCTTCAAACTTAGATCCTCCTCAACCGGTACTGTTGAGTATTCCACCTTTGGTTGAATCTGTTTTACATTTGAATTCTCCAATTCTTCAAACGAACTCTAGTCCACCAATATCCGAAGAAGCTAACTACACTAGCCGAGTTCAGGATGTTTTAAAAGAATCTCAGAAACTCCAGCTTCCACCATCAAAACGAGCTCTGAGATCAAATTCGCGTGATAAGCCTGAAATCGAGTCGCTGCCTTCTGACATTATCACCGACAAAGAACTCTCCAGTAATGAAGAAGTAAGCTCCGTCAACGACTTGAACTTCAACGATCAACCATCTACCAGCATAGCAGCTAAAGACGCACATCTGCGTTTGAATACCGCTCCTATTGGCTGTTTACTTAAAGTTGTACCACCGCCTTTCGTAGTATTTTTGTCACGTCTTGAATATGGCACTAAGACTAGTGATATTATTGATTATATTGCGTCTAAAGGCATCGATACTAGTAACATCAGATGTCACAGTTTGATGGCGGAAAACCTACCTGGACGTTTTTCTTCATCATTCAAGATTCTATCTCCTCTACAAATTGGAAAATTACTGCTCAATCCAAGCTTTTGGCCTAGTGACATGCTCGTAAAAGAATTCGTAAGCAGGCCTAGCTACAAGAATTCTCAACCAAAAAACTGTCCAAAAAACTCAAGAACATAACTTCTTCTAGTTTCAACCTTTATTATCACAACACGGGCGGTCTTCGTACGAAATTACGTGACGTCCTACTCTTCTCTTCTTCTGGTCAATACGATGTCATTGTTTTCACTGAGACCTGGCTCACTGAAAACCATCACAACGAGGAAATGTTCAACAAAGATCAATACACAGTCTTCCGCAAAAACCGTTCTTCCACTATTACCGAGTGTGCTAGAGGTGGCGGAGTATTGGTAGCTGTAAAAACTTCATGGCCCTGTGATGAACTTAATCTACCTCAACCAGCTGTAGCTTACGATGTTGACCAAAAAGCTGTTTGTATTAAATTTAATCCTTCCACCGAAGTTATTATTATTGTAAGTTATATACCACCTAGGAGTCCATATTTATTATATAAGGCACATATTGAAAATTGTTCATTTATTTTAAATAACTTAAAAGATTACCAGCGTGTTATCATATTAGGAAACTTTAACCTACCTAATTTAGTTTGGTCATTTGACTCCGATAATTTTAGTCTTTTCCCGTTCAATGTAAATTCTGATTATGAGCGTGAAGTTGTTGATACTCTTGCTCAGCTTGACCTTCGGCAGATTAATTATTTGCCCAATGAATTCAACAATATCCTTGATTTGGTCTTTGTTGATTCTGAGCTTAGCATTAGTATTCGCAACTCCGTGACTCCACTTTTTCGGAATTCGGTTTTTCACGTGGCATTATCTTTGCAATTTGAATTTTATAAATATTTCAAACCGGTTTCATCTGTCACTAACTTTAAGTACAATTTCGATAAAGCCAATTTTAACAATATTTCTAGTTATATTACCGGTATTGATTGGCACGCCGTTTTTATTAATAGTAACTTAATTGACTCTTATAACTTATTTATTGAAAGTATTAAAGTGGCAATTGATAGATTTACACCTAAAGTAAAATCTGCTACAGGCTCCAAACCAATTTGGTTTAATAGCGCAATTATTAACTTAAATAATAAAAAAAATAAGATCTATAAGCAGTTCCGCAAAAGTAACAACGATCCGGAACTGCTGAGGCAATATCGGATACTTAATAAACAGTTCGATGTCTTAAACAAGTTCCTCTATAGACAGTATGTTCAGTCTGTCGAGTCTAAATTAAAATCGAACAGCAAATGTTTTTGGAGCTTTATCAATAGCAAAAGGCATTCCAATGGTATTCCAAACTGCATGCGGCTTAATAATGTATCTTCTTCTAATCTTTTAACAATTTGTAACATGTTCGCTAGTCACTTTCAGTCTATCTATACTTGTGGTATTCCCACTTCACAAGTTACTTGTGATATCTTGTCTTGTAATTATCTGAATGTTGGTAACCTTGAGTGTTCAATCCCTGAGGTTAATTTAGCCCTATGATTATTAAAACTAGACAAGAGTCATGGTATCGATGGCATCCCGCCGATTGTACTACAAAAGTGTTCTATCGCGATTTCTGTACCTCTCTGTTTAGTGTTTAACCTATCCCTTCAAAGCGGACATTTTCTAAAAACTTGGAAGAACTCCTTTTTAACACCAGTTTTTAAGTCCGGATCTGGACATGATGTCACTAACTATCGTTCTATTTGTAAGATTTCGGCAATACCCAAGCTTTTTGAAAAACTTGTCTGTGATAAACTAACACCTCTTTTGAAAAGTTTTTATTTCTCCCTTTCAACATGGTTTTGTCGCAGGAAGATCTACTTCTACCAATCTCTCGATTTTTTGTCACCATGTTCTGGATGGCTTCGAGAAAGGCCTACAATATGATGTCATCTACACCGACTACTCTAAAGCATTCGATCGCGTTAATCACGATATCTTAATTCGCAAGCTAGCTAAATTTGGATTTAACTCTAACTTCCTAAAATGGATTAGCTCCTATCTTAAGGAACGTATACAGTATGTCCGTATTAACGGCATAATATCAGCACCTATTTATGTGACTTCTGGTGTACCTCAAGGCAGTCATCTTGGCCCTTTGCTTTTCCTTCTATTTATAAATGACATTCCTGACTTGTTCGTAAATTCTCAATGCCTAATGTTTGCCGATGACTTAAAAGTCTTCCGGCCTATAAACTCTGAGCAGGATTGTACTCTTTTGCAAGAAGATCTTGACAAGCTTTCGATTTGGTGCCTCAATAATGACCTTCATCTAAATGTTTCTAAATTTCAAAGCCTTACTTTTTGTCGTAACCTTTCGCCAATTCCTTTCACATACATGATCGGCAATGTCTCACTGTCCTTTATTTCCTCCAAAAAAGATCTTGGAGTTATTTTTGACAATAAACTTAGTTTTGTTAAGCATATTGAGTTTTTAGTGGCCAAAGGTAACTCAATGCTAGGATTTATACTACGCAATTCTAAAGACTTCCAGGATCCTTATACTCTTAAATGTCTATTTTTTGCCTTTGTCAGATCAAATCTTGAGTACTGTAGTACCATCTGGAATCCATTTTATAACATACATGCCAACAGAATTGAGAGGATCCAGAAACGTTTAACAAGGATTGCATTGCGTAGATTACGCTGGAATATCGAAATGCCTTCTTATGAAACGAGGTGCAAATTATTTGGAATTTTGCCTCTTTTCGTAAGAAGGCAATATTTTTCTGTTATGTTTATTCGCGATTTGATTACCGGTCATATTGATTGCCCTTTTCTGCTTTCATTAATTGGATTATATGCTCCATCGAGAGCTCTTAGAAATCGTTATTTATTTTATGTACCTTATCATAGAGCAAATTATGGTTACAATGAACCAATTTCTAGATGCCTACGAGAGTCAAATAATTATTGTAGTCTTTTAGATTTTCATCTCAGTAGGAGTTCATTTAAGAATAAATTAGTTTTAGAGCTCCATTTCCGGTGGTTTAGTCAGTAGTTCTAAGTTTATATTTTAACTGTACCAGTAATCTAAAGAGAACAGTTGATGTATACTCATTTGATGAAATGAAATAAATAAATAAATAAATAAAATTAAAAAAAAAAAAAAAAAATGGTTGGATGAAACCATGGCATGGCCTGGGTCAGGCATCCAGAAAATATTGCATACAAGCCTCATTATAGAAGCAAAATCAAAATCAAATATGGATTCGGAGTGGTACACTGGTTTTTGGGGGTGTTTTCCCTGGCATGGTGTGAGTCCAATATTTTTGATCAAGGCGATCATGAACCAAAATCTGAACATTAAAGTATTAGAAGAGGCCATGCTTTCACATGCAGAGTGGAAAATCCCATTCAGGTAGCAATTTGTGCAGGATAGCGACTACAAGCAAAAGGCGCGCGGTTAGAGTTAAAAGGTGGATTCAGGAGCATAACATTGATCTGATGAACTGGTCCTCCAGACCCGAATCCTTTGGAAAACCTTTGTGAGGGATTGTTAAAAATTCACATGGCGAAGAAAAATCACAAAATAAAGAAGAACTCTGGAGCAAGATCCAAGAAGCTCGGTTTGCGATACCCACAGCTTCTCGTCGTACGTCGCTCGGTGAAATCTTTATTTGTTAATTAACTAAATTCATTTTCTAATAAAAATTTAATGTAATTATTTTGGATTTTCTTTATTAGTTATTCCACTATTTATGATAAGGTAAATAAAAAGAAAAAAAAATTATTGAAAATTTAGATTTTTAAATCAAATTTTCAAAGGATTCTCGGTGGTCTTTATATTTTGTCCGTAACTGTATGTGACGTTTGAAACTCAAACAAAGAAATTTAAACAAACTGTAATAATATGCGTAACGTTATGTGTTCAAGCAAATCTCTCAAAAATCTGCATTCGGGATTAGCTTTAAGGACTGAAGTGCGTAACGTAACGTGGCGTGGAGTAAAAAAGAAATATTTACGTGCGATTTAACGTGTCGGCATAAGTGTTCCTTTTGTTACATTTTGCCGGATCCGGATCTGTAACGTTGAAAAATTGTCGATGCCCATTCTTCCACTTAGTTTTATGCCGGGAGGTTAGGCTTATGTTAGGTTTGGAAGGGTGTGTGATTGTACGAGCAATCATTCTCACTCGAAGGCCCGAAGATCCATTGTGAATCCCCTCATAGTTTGGGAGTCAATCCCCTTCTTACCAAGTCATAAGCTAGTTTGTGCTCTTGGTGAATCTTAAAAGATCCGATACCTTTGAATTTCCCAGCTCTGCAATGTCTGCCAAGATTGTATGCAGGCTTCATTCTTGTAGGGTAGGTCAGCAGCAATGTAAATGTTGGATCGATTCACTTTGTTCTTCATTTCCGCAGCATCTACAGATATCGTTGGACATAGGTAGCCATTTGCTTGTCATATAAACTATGGCACAATGTCCTGTGATTACTACGGTGATTAAGCATCTGGAGGATTTGTTCAAATGTAACATCGTATTTGTCCCATTAAGATCAAGTTTCGGTCATAACGAACGAGATGTGATGCAGCCTGTTCTTGCGAGCCACAAGGCGTTGGTCTCTTTTTCGGTTATTTGGTCGATTATGTGTCACTGTTGCTCATAGCTGATCCAACTCTAGCTAGCTCATCTGCTATCTCATTCCCTTCAATATTGCTGTGCCGGTATGTTAATATAGAACCAAATTGTGTTTTGAAGCGTCTTTCTTTGAGATCGCTCTCCATGTTTTATACAGAAATGTTTAATTGTGTTTCTCTTGATGTCCCTTTTCGCGCCATAGAACATCCACTACCTCCCTTCCTTGGTGTAACCGAAGGCTTTGCTTCTTATGAAACAAGAAAACAAGTTGTGGGGAGAATTTCTCCGCACCAATTATTTTCCGAACTATCTCGTTACCTACATTCCTTAGAGTTCAACATTGCTAACTGTCAATCTTTAACCTTGTTACGTAAGAATAACCAGTCTTGTCTTCGACTTTATCTCCTTCACGGTCAACCTATAACCGTCGTTCAATCTTTTTTCGACCTTTTGGCATATGGTCCGACAAGGAGTAAAATTTCCGTTCGCGAATTGATGAGATACTCTTAAATGCTAACTCATCACTTGGCTTCCTCAAACAGTGGTTCAAAGAATTCTCTAACCCTAACATAACCAGATCCCTCCACAATACTTTGGTTCAACCCCATCTTGAGTATGCCAGTCCAACCTGGTCCCTGATGTCAAGATGAGAGAGCATTCAGCGTCGTTTGTTCTCTAAGGCCTTTCCTGGAACGACTTTTTAAAATTGCCTCCCTACTCAGACCGCCACCTCATTAACTTGAATACCATTTACAATGCCTTCGTTTCTTCTATCTACCGACTCACCGCATCTGCTATGGCTCCAGTAAATCAATCTCTCGTATACTGCGGAACTCAAACTTTACCGTTTTCGACTTTAACCGTAGAGCTGCCCGCCCCAAACTCGATGTAACTTACTCTCCTCTAGCTTAAGTCTTTGAAGTCTTAGTCCCTATCCCTAAGTCTTGGTTTTTAAGCTATTTAAGCTTGTGGTAAGTCGAATAAATGGAGACTTTCGCCCTACCAAAATTAAGAATAAATTAAATGCCCTAAGGCATTCGAAGACTTTTCCCGTTAAAGCACATATTTTCATTACCGCCATCGCTTTGTTCTTGGATGACGATGATAGGTCTGCCTTCTATGGTCGCTGGTAGTTGACACTTAAACCATTCACTTTATCGTCACTTATTTTTACTCACACTCTTGATTTTCTTCCCACAGGTTCTGGCTCAGTCGTTGAAGTGTGTTAGCACCGACCCGGAAGCCTCATTAGTGGAGTTCCCAGTCAACTATCGTATAATTAACCCCAAAGCCATCACAATGGGTCAACTATATGGCAGTTTCGATCCGATCTCGCACGAATGGACGGACGGAGTACTGGCGAAAACCTTCCGTGAAATGGCATATGCCTCGCAGAAGGAACGAAACTGGGTGCTCTTTGATGGTCCAGTGGATGCGGTTTGGATTGAAAATCTTAACACCGTGCTGGACGATAATAAAAAACTCTGCCTCATGTCCGGCGAAATAGTCCAAATGACGAAAATGATGAATATGATGTTTGAACCGGCCGACCTGGAACAAGCCTCACCAGCAACGGTGTCACGTTGCGGCATGATCTACATGGAACCGACACAGCTGGGCTGGCACGTAGTTCACAAGAGTTTCACGTTTGTCCTCGAAACTCAGCAGGCACTGACTGACATTTATATGGCATTGTACGAGGACCTTGTTAATTGGCTGGTACCGGCCGCACTAGAGATGTTGCAGGACTGCAAAGCTATGCTGAGAACCCCACCGATATATCAATACACGGTGAGTATAGTGTGGTGTGTGGTGGATGGGGTTCGATTTTCAATTTTCCACGTTTTAGACAGAGTGTCTACCTGGGTGGAAAAACTTAATTTCATTTTTTTTTTTCTCTCTTTCATTTTCTCTTGTTTGCTGGCGGATGATTTCTCCTTGGATGTGCGTACATGTGTCGTTGGAAATTGTTCTCATTTCGGTATCGCATCTACTCGTTCGTAGATGCTTTCAAGATTTTTCCTGCAATTGCTGGAGGAGAAGACCTCAGTATATAATCAGATATGGTTCCAGCAGTCTTTTCTATTCAGTTTCGCCTGGGCATATGGTTCCGTACTAACAGGTATGAACAAGCGAATGAAAAAAAAAAAATAAAAACCGAATTCTATCATATTCCTTGGAGCGCGTCTCCGACATGCACCTGCTGAAGCATTAAATACACTCTCACTCTGTATCGGTTTTCCTGTTGATAATTGAGTTTTCAGCAGGTGGATGCGGGAACAGCGTGTATGTTAGGTATCCGCTTTGGCAAACTCAATAACTGACAGAGAGTTTCTACACGACGGAATCAAGTACAGTGTGTCTTACAAGGAGAAGAACGATTCTTTTTCTGTTAAAAAAAAAAGAAACGCTTAATTACCTGAGTCTTACGAAACTCCTTACAAATGTTGGATTGTGTCACCACAGCTCTTCGTTCGACACACTGTGCTATCGATGCAATTGCACTCGTTTCTTTTTTATCCTGTTGCCACTCACTCACACCTTAGAGCAGCACATTCTTGTACCTCCTCCATTTTCCGAGGGTTTGCAAAAAAAAAAAGTTTGTTACAGTCATGTGTCGTCTTAAAAACGTACTCGTACACGACTTCACCTACATATGCACTCTCACACTCTATCTCGATCAATTTTAATGATATAACAACGCACCTCCCCCTAACCCCCCTTTCTTATATGTGCACATCAGTTGAAGGCCAAAAACGTTTCGACAGTTTAATCAGAAAAGTTTTATACGGCTCCAATGAGAACTACCCAAGGCCGAAGTACTTCTCCCTGAATCGTGGTCAAATGTTCCCCGAGAAACTTTCGCTAATGGATTATCGCTTCGATGGCACAGAGAACTGGTGGCCATGGCAGCGACACGAAGACATTACATTTCCAGAAGGTGTGCAAGTCAGTGAGATTATCGTCCCCACCAAGGAGACGGGCTACATTAACTACTGGGTGGACTTTTGTATTCACCGCAAACCGATGCCGCTTATGGTAATTGGACCAACTGGAACTGGCAAAAGTGCCGTTATCAGTCATCATTTGTTGGGGCTGCCGAAACATGGTAATTTGGTGAATGTTGTCAATTTTTCTGCCAGGACCAGTGCACAGTTGGTAAGTACACACGTACGAGTATCTCTGTATCTTATACTCTTAAAGGGTGAGTATCTATAGCTTAATTTTGTATCTGTTTGAAATTGTTGAAATGCTTCTGGCTTCTAATTGCGAAATAATTACGGATAAATCTAATTGATTTTTGTTTTTCTATTTAATTTGGGACTAGATATTCCCCAATGTCCAGTGGTGGCATAGAATTGTGAGGATTTTAGGAATTTATTTTGAAACAAATGACATTTTTGTTTAATTAAATACGTGCATTGTTTGTTGATGACGAAAATACTGAGGGGATTATGGATTTTTGTTTTCACATTTAATGATTTTTTTTAACTAATTTTTTAAAGGCAACAATGTTTTGTAATGGAATCTGACAGCAAAATAAATTGAACGCTTTAAAGATACAGTTGGTGGACGATTTTTTTATATTTCATAATTTAAATATTAAAACTTAAATTTTTCCATAATTCATATTGCGCGGATATATGACATATCTTAGGCGTTTTTTTTTATCAAATACAATGGACTCTCCCTAAGACCAGCTCTCTATAAGTCGAATTTCTTTCTAACGCGACGTTTTTCGCCATATTTTATCATTCCCTTCAATTTTCCATGCAAAAACCATTCTTTAATTCGAACTTCCCCTAAGTCGTCACTCTCTCTAACTCGAACACATTCTCTCGATTAATGACATATTTTTTCACCCCTTAAGTCGAATTTTGTTTAGCACAAAACAAAATAAAAATAATTTACTCCTTCGGAATTCGTATTTGAGTATATTATAACTACTAACCGTCTAGTTCCTACACACTTAAAAATTCTAAATATGTGTAGCATCGCGTGTGCCATCATCGTCAGCTCGTCGTGTTTCTTCCTATTCATATTCTTGGTACCTCCATACAAAGATACAGTTTCTTAAAAGTTGCAACGCAGAAACAAAAAAAAACATTGGTATCCTTTTCTTTGTGTTGTTGATTATATAAAAATAACTTGTTTTAGTATCTAAGAATTTCAAAATCAGTTGATTCTAGGCAGCTCCACGGAGCTGATGCAGTCTTTGTGTGCGTGTTTGTAGCTAGATCAATTAACAAAAAATGTAACTTATGTTACGAATAGTAGATTTTTATTATATGTTAATAGATTTTTTATTTCTTTTATTTTATTATTATATTTTAATTTTTTTATGTGCTTTTCTCGATTACTATTTTTTATCTGCCTTTTTTTATTACAATTAAAACACTCTATTAAGGCATTGAGTCCTTTGCTTTTTTTTATAGTAGTACTTATTTTAAGGTACTACTAGTAGCTAAGTGGCATTAACGCCACATTACAGTTCGGCCGACCTGACAAAATGATCGACCTCGATCATTGTTAAGCTATAATATTTATACACATAACAGATGAGTGACTTGTATTGCCCTCCTAATGTAATAGTTCCGATGTGACTGCAAACTTAATAAATAAATCAAAGTCGTTTATGAAAAACCCGGTTGTTACATATTCCGCAAATCGTGAAACCAGCCTGGGTTGTGATTGTTCTTTGGGGTGCGATGATTGTGCTGCTGATATTAACCGCAATAATTATGCGGATAGTGAAATAGGTAGAGTCAAAGATAAGGTACAGATTCCCTCCGATGGCATTACGATGTTGAAGACTAATATGTTCAGAACTAAACCACATTCCGTTTACGAAACCTCAGCGTCGAAACCAGACTTCCAAGTGGAACTTCAGTCAAGTAGGGATTCCGTTAGCAGTGCTCCAGAGAATATGAGTAGGCTCAGTGGAATAGAAAGTGTAGCCATCCTTTCGGAAATTTTCAATATAAATATCGATGAAGTTGAAATGAATCAGTGTAATGAATTAGATATAAGTCCTCTAGTAAGTCATGATATCCGTAACTCCGTCGCGAATATTGTTCTAGATTACCTTTCAAGGTATCCGAAGAAGATAAATAAAAATTCCCAGTATGAAATGAGTATCCGATTAACTACAAATGTCCCAGTGTTTAGTCATCCGAGAAGATTATCCTATAAAGATAAATTAGAAGTCCAGGAAATTGCTAAGGATCTGTTAGATAAAGGTATAATCAGACATAGCGACTCCCATTACGCTTCTCCTATTGTATTGGTGAAGAAAAAGTCTGGAGAAACCCGTATGTGCATCGATTATAGAGACCTTAATAAAATCACTATTAGGGACAACTACCCACTGCCACTAATAGAAGATTGTCTCGAGTACTTAAAAGAGAAAAAATATTTTAGTTTACTAGATTTGAAAAGTGGTTCTCACCAAGTGAAAATGTCCGAAGATTCAATAAAGTTTACCTCATTCGTCACCCCAAGCGGACAATTCGAGTATACCAGAATGCCGTTTGGACTCAGAAATAGCCCTTCCGTATTTCAACGTTTCATTTCATACGTTCTTAAAAACTTTATTGAAAAATGGCTTATAGTTGTCTATATGGATGACATACTTATAGCCGCGGAAGCCTTGGTAGACCACATTGTAATTTTGCAAGACGTTATGAAGTGTTTAGCTGAGAACGGTCTCGAGTTGAGATTAAGCAAATGTAAGTTTTGCTATACCGAGCTCGTTTTCCTCGGAAAAAAAATCAGTGATCAAGGGATACAGCCTAGTGAGGATCATATAACATCAATTCTCCGATTCCCCGAACCAAAAAATGTAAGACAATTGCATTCCTTCATAGGTTTATGCGCATATTTTGGGAAGTTTGTGCCTCAATTCTCACGTATCGCCGCACCATTATATAACTTATTGAAAAAAATGTTCAGTTCAAATTCGACGAAGCGTGTACCATTGCGTACGCGAAGTTGAAAAAGCTTCTCACAAATCCGCCAGTGTTAGCAATTTATGATCCTGAAAAGGAGACCGAACTTCACTGCGATGCCAGTGCGAGTGGATTCGGGGCTGTATTACTACAACGGCAAACAGATGGTAAATTCCATCCCGTGTTTTACTTCTCAAAACGCACCACCCCTCCGGAAAGTAGGTATCACAGTTTTGAACTGGAGACACTGGCCATTATTTATGCCCTCAGACGATTCCGTGTTTATTTAAAAGGCATAGCATTCAAGATTATTACAGATTGCAACTCCCTTACGTTAACTTTAAACAAAAGAAATCTTAACCCAAGAATAGCACGTTGGGCCCTAGAGCTACAAAATTTTGACTACACAATTAAGCATCGGGGTGGGAGTAATATGGGACATGTAGACGCCCTTAGCCGTTGCAATACCATTTGCGCTATTGGCGAAGATGAGATAGAATGTCAGCTGGAAGCAACACAAAATAAAGACTTTACGTTAAATGCTGTTAGAAAATCGCGCCCGAGTAGAATAGCCTAAGGAAGAATATTCTGTTAACTATAAACAAAGAAATTATATTAGTTCTGTTGAACAATGAAATATGGCAATCGATTTTACCGAACGTGTTTAGTTTCGCGCCTGCAATTCCATGAAAATTAGGTATGTTTGGACTTCAACGTATGACGGTATTATTTCTTGAGATATGAAACTAGCTGGACTACCACTGTCGATTAATGAATTACAATAAAAACTGACCTGACTCAAGGCACAATTTTGAAAGGCAATACTTACAGTTTGGAATGGCTGCAGCTGTTGACTCTTCGTCTCTTGGCTCACGTCTGCATCTTCATCGCTTTTGATGGTGTTTATCTTTACTGGTTGCTTACAATCCTTTGATACGTGGCTGATGCTTCCACAGCGGAAACATGAACCTGGAGCGCGTCGTTTTTGTGTACAATCTGAAGAAAAGTGTCCAAATTTGGAGCAGTTGAAGCATCGAGATTTACCGGTGGTTTGTGGCGATTGGGCGTAAACCAGTTTTTGTGCCGTTTCAGCACAGTTCCTTTAATTGGTGTAGTGAAGTAGCTGTGTATAACATGGAGGTATTCGCTGTTCTGTCGCGTAGTCCCTCGATAACGAAGCTAATAATTTCGACCTCTTCAATTTTCCCCTGTGCTGCGATTTCCTGCATCGACAACATGTACGCGATGATATTCTCGCTTTTTTGCTTGCAGCGCGCCTGAAGTTGCCGGTAAACATCCGTAATGGAAATGTTCCGCTTGAATTGTTTGAGCAAACCTTCCTTGAGTTCAATGTATGTGGCCGCATTTGTTGTTCGTAGCTACACCGCAGCTGTTCCTTTCAGGAGGCGCCGCATGGCCATGAACTTTAGGTGTTCGCTTGCTGAGCTCGTCTGCAGGACATTTTCGAAGTCTTGTATCAATTTCTCGACAGCGTAAGCATCGTCCCCACTGAACGGTGCCACCAGTCCTTCAATTTCACCGATGCTTAGTTTCTGCAGTTGGTTACTCACATTTTGTTCTTCCAGCGCCTGGAGCTCTCGGCGGAGTATGAGGATTTTCTTCCTTTTTTCTAATCTTGCAATGAGGATATCTTCATCGAAACCGTCATCGAGGGCGAGTTGTTCATCTGCTAACTTAAGATTAGCTGACTGCGGAACTGGCATGGCTACGACTGAGGAGCTTGGTAATGCCGGAAGGTTTTCAGAAGTCGGAAGGTTTTCTGGAGATGACTGCGGAACTAGTATGACTGCGCCTGAGGTACTAGGTAATGCTGGAAAGTTTTCTGGAGACGGAAGATTTGAAGAGTGCTGGAGGTTGTCTTATCTAATCATTATAATGATTAGTTATTATGGAAAAATTGTTTTCCACAATGTTGAGATATTTAATTTATTCTAATTTATTCGTGGTAACCCCACATCTGATGTTACGAATAGTAGATTTTTATTATATGTTAATAGATTTTTTATTTCTTTTATTTTATTATTATATTTTAATTTTTTGATGTGCTTTTTTCGATTACTATTTTTTATCTGCCTTTTTTTTATTACAATTAAAACATTCTATTAAGGCATTGAGTCCTTTGCTTTTTTTTTTATAGTAGTACTTATTTTAAGGTACTACTAGTAGCTAAGTGGCATTAACGCCACATTACACTTACATGGATTATTGCGAGGTAAACTGTGTGGTCAAAAGTTTTGTTTATTGTTTGTAAGTACATTAACCTTTTTTTATCAAACAAACGTTTTAAAACGAAAATAAATGTTTCTCTCTATTACTCGAATTTTTCCAAAACTCTCTCTAATTCGAACAAATCTGGGTATCCCGTGAAAATTTGACTTAGGGAGAGTCGACTGTAATACCCACGTATATATTTTTTTTTTTAGATTAGATTAGATACAAATTTTATTTCATAAAAATTTAAATACATACATACATACAATTTTTTTATATTTTACATTAGTTATTAATACAAAATTCAAGGAAAAATAATATAAGTGACATTTTTTATTTAGTATACAACTTCAAAGTATTAAACAGTGTCAACTGCCACATCCAAGGACACTAGTGTGCCCGTGCGAGAACTCTCGCAAGATGAAATCCAACCCCCCAAATCCAAAGGTTCCATCAAACATTCAAACTTCCCATATGATTTCCATTTGTCAACTCATGTGATTCCCAAATAGCAAATATATCAACCAAAAGGAATTAACTGTTAAAAAAACAAACACTTTCCATATTATTTCCATCTATCAACTGATAGAAATCCTATGAAATCATACGGGAAGTGTTTATTCTTTTGGGAGTTAAATTTGGGAAGAATACTTGTTTTGATCGGTTTTTTAATTTATTTAATTTAATTTAATTTTTTTATTTATGTTATTTATGTTAATCTATGTTAGGTTTGTTTTATGGGTTGACACTGAGGAGGGTTCCGTAGCGCCACACTTAGATCAGTATCAATCCAATATTATGCCCGTCTGATGTTCTGTTCCTTGTTTGCGTAGATGATTCTTCTAAGGATTCCTGAGCCAGCCCGAAGCTTTTATGAGGCTACAAATTACCTTTACCGGAGAGTTCCTCTAAATCTTGAAAGATATGCTTTCCCAGCCTTTTCCTTTTATAAAAAAATATACATACTTACGAGTATACATAGGTATTTCACTTTTATAGCAATTTTTTTTTAGGCTGCATTGTTTCAGACTAACATACATTAAGGATCTCGGGTATTCATAACCCCTTTAGCGCGCGTGAATTGTAAAAAAAATTTAAAGATCTCTGTTTACTCGTTAAGTAACGGGCCATCCAACAAGAGGTATGATTTTAAATTTCGCGCCATTCTTGAACTGTAAACATTCAACTATCATTACAATATCTTTTGATAGTTAAAAAAACATAAGTTTATTAAATATCGATCACAACGCAACGTGTTGAAATAGTGAACATACAAATGGTGCAAATATCGCGGAAATAATTCCATATAATGCTTTTGGTCATCATCAAGCGCCTTCTCACACTGCACTGCTTTAACGAATTTAATAGACACATTTGAACGTCTCTGACAGGTTAGAGATGTGCAGACTTCAACTCGTGCTCGTCCGGTATAGTCAGCTGAAAATATCGCCACCCGCCGTAGCGTAGGTGAGAGTATGACTGATTAGTAAAACACTGCTTGTTGTTCATCTCATACATTTTGAATGATATTTTTTATTTTCGAAATTTTACTTAACACAAATGCGGAATTTGGTTATAACTTATAAAATCTATTCTTATTTTTCCAAAACAAAGTACTCCCCCTCCCATATAGAAAAGGATGGCAACGTTTCCTTCCTATCTTCGAAACAGTTGTTAAAGTTGCTTTCCGAAATGGCCTTCTAAGCACGCAGAGACTCGGCTTGTATCTCCTTAATCCCAAACGAAAACGGTTTTCTTGGAGCAGTCTTTCGAGTTTAAAGAATAGCCAGAAGTCACACGGTGGTTAATCAGGCGAATGGGGTGGTTGTGGAACGACATTGGTTGAATTTTTGGCACAATTGTCTCTAATAACCAATGCGTATAATCGTGGTGCAAAAACCAAGAGTTGCCTGTCCATAAATCCGATCTCTTTTGCGAATAGCTTCATGCAAACGTCGCATAATACCTAAATAATATTCCTTGTAGGTAGTTTGGCCTGGCGGAAGAAATTCATAATACACAAAACCACGATAATCGAAGAAAATTGATTTTTGATCGAGTTTGGTGCGATCTTTTCGATCTTGACTCTTGACTCATCTTTTGTTCGGTAGTCGCTTGAGTGGTCTGTTGTTTCTGGGTCGTATGCATAGATCCAAGTCTCATCTCCAGTTATAATGCGCTTCATGACGGATAGTCAGAAATCATCACTACACAGATGGTCGCAAATGCTCTTTTTCAAAAAACAATTGAGTGTTTTTGGTACTAATCAAGACTCAACTCTTTTCAGCCACAAAACATCTTTCAAAATGGCATGTTTACTGATCCAACTAAAATGCCAATACTATCAGCAAGGTCTCTAATTATCAGTCGACGATTTTTGAGCACCAATGGCCCCAATCTAACATATTCAAAGCTCTCTACGTGGTTAACATAGGTACTTCTTTTTATAACATAGATCGAAGAGCCCTATTTTTTAAGCTCTGCAATGCCGGAATGAGTCAAAAGTTTGGAAGAGTTCTCGAAAATATTTATTAAAATAATCAATCAGCTGTATGGAGTGGAATCGAGACTTCGGAAAGATTCAAAACAACATCCGGGGTAAGTCAAGGCTGTGCACTCAGCCCGAATCTCTTCGCCATATATATAGATGACCTTATCGACTCTCTTCCTGAGGGAATCGAGATAGCTGGAACGACAATAAGGGCTCTTCTGTTCGCAGGTGATGTGGTTGTCCTTGCATACTCACCAGAATCCCTACAACTCATGATTAACCGTCTTCACTCGTACTGCCAATGCTGGAACCTTACGGTGACCCTTGAAAAATCAAAAACAATGATTTTTAAAAAGGGAGCTGGTGGCAGATTATATAGAAATGAAAACTGGCATTTCAACGGATAACCCATTGAAACTGTGAAACAATACAAGTATCTTGGAGTGATAATAACTAGCAATCTCAATATGAAAATTCATCTGAAAGACAGATTAACAAAAGCAAAAAGTGCCATAGGTGCGACTTGGAAGAGATGTTTTGTTTCAAGCGGTAGTGGAGTCAATAATGATTTATGCAGCACAAGCTTGGGGATACAACCAGTACGAAACCGTGGAAAAACTGTTAAAGTATTTCATCAAAAGAATATTTAGTTTACCGAGTACAACGCCTAATTATATGATGAACTTCGAAACAGGATTGTCAGCACTGTTCATCAAAACCTTGAAACTGCACGCCGACTATATCATTAAAGTACTAGAGATGCCTGACGACGGACTTCCGAAAATCCTTGTAATGTGGACAATTGAAAGGAGAACCCTGTGGTATAAGAAATTAGAGGACCTTGCAATGTATTGCGAAATCGAATTCAATTTCGTGGATGATATTGGAAGGTACTCCAAAGAAGTGCTCTATAATCTCATTGCACAAATTGACGAACGATTCAGAGCAGAGTACTTACCGATGGCTACTGCATCAGTACACAGAGCTACATACAGCATTCTTAAGCACAATTTGTGTGAGAAGAATTACTTCATCAATAACAACAGCAAAGAAGTTATATCGGCTCTATTTAAAATGAGAGGAGAACTTGTACGGCGTAATTATATCCCACATCGTCCAGACTTACCAATATACTGCAGCCTTTGTAACCTTTCAGAAAGGGAAGATGTAATCCATTTCATCGGTAGATGCCCTATCCTCAAAGAAACACGAAGACACTTCTTAGGTAGTGACACAAAATCAAAAGAAGACGTTTTAACCCTCCTCAATTGCGAAAGGGATGTTAACCCCCCTGTTCTGCATTTCGAGTGAAAGTGGATTGAAACCGAAATTGAAATTCACTCGGAATGGAATTCAGTGTTCTGCATTCCGAGTGATTTCGAATTTTTGGAATCCACTTCGAATTCATTTGTTTGAAATGTCAAACACAGCTGTCAAATCATTTCAAAGTCATTGGAGATTTTCAGTTCTTGGTTTTTGTTTTGTGCAAGTGAATTAAACATTTAAGAAAAAAATATGTTTTATTAAAAAAATGGAAAACAAAATGTTTAAATGATTTGTGAAAACCGCGAAGAAAACCGAATGGAGAGAGTTCGAGGGAAGATTTTGCGAGATAAATCTAACATTCTAGATCTTACCGAAACATTGTAAGCAGAAGTAAGACAACCGAAGAAAAATAATTTATTTAATAATTTTTGCATTTTAAAAAAACAGTTTTAGGGTGAGTAAGAAAATATTTGTTGATATCTTGCGAGAAATGGAGTCAGAGAAATCTTGATCTCGGAAAATCTTAATTTTCTTTCATGTAATTCAAGAGAATAATCTCTTCCCTCTAATTTTTGTGTTGTACTATATTAAACAAAGGAATTATTTTACACTAATGGAAAGTCTTATTATTCTACTCATATATTTCAAAATGATTCTGATCAACAAATTAATTAATTAATTCACTTTACAACGGCATGTGAATTCAATTCACGTCAAGAATCTCAAGTGAATTCAATTCACTAAAATCATAGGATTTTCGGAATGCAGAACACGAATTTACAGCTGTCATCTTGAGTGGAATGCAGAACACCAAAATATTCACTTTCGAACATACAATCCACCATTCATAGTTTCGTTCGGAATGCAGAACACCCAATTCCACTTTTGGTGGTTGAATTCACTAAAAGTGGAATGCAGCCCCTGTTCTGGTAAAAAGCTAATTTATTATTATCAGTCAGCAATAACGTATCGAAATAAAATCATTAGTGAAAACTTTTAGTATACTATATTAAAAATCAAGCAAAGTAGGTACACTTAATTTGAAATGTTTAATCTATTGTCAATCAGGCAGACGACAATGCCATGCTAAACGATTTTATGTAAAACACATTTGTAACATAAACATGAAATGAATTAATAAATCAACTATCTATCTATCTATTCACTTCTTTTTATTAACATAAAGTAAGGACATCTGACAAAAATGGCTACAAGGCACAGTGATTCCCGAAGTAGAAGGCATAACATTATACACGGATGGATCACACATTAATGGAAAATCGGGAGCTGGTGTATACTCTCCCGATCCTCCGATAAATATATCCATTCATTTAGAACACTTGGTGACTGTTTTCCCAGCGGAAGTTTTTCAATTCTCAGGGTAGACGAACTCGTTAATGCCGATACTAGAGATACTTGCGTACACAATCTGTTCCGACAGTCAGGCAACACTTAAAGCACTTGCGAACCCAGAAACTAATTCCAAATAAGTGAAAGAATGCAAAGAAAAATTCAAAACCCTTGCAAGATCCTGCAAGGTAAATCTGCTCTGGGTACCTGGCCACAGCAATGTACCGGGGAACGAAAGGGCGGACGAACTTGCAAGAGCAGGGGCGGAAGATGTAGAAAACCTCACTGAATATACTATTGATACGGCGGTATAAGCATTGAAAACTGCCTGTAGCCTGTCTTTTGAAAAACGTCAGTCAGATCCAAACATGCAGGGCTGCCAAAGAAAGTATGCAAATTCCAAATCCACTGCCGGCTAGGAAAGCACCGAAATTAGGGCAAAGCACAATTAAAATTGATGACTGGCTTATATACGAGACACATCAACTTAAACAGGCATGCTATCCGACTGGGACTAGTGCAGTACATCACCTACCCGGGTTGTGAAGAAGAAGACGAAAGTATCAAACACTTCCTCTGCGATTGTCCGGCCCTATGTTCAATAAGGCAAAAATACCTGGGAAGACACATCCTACCCGGGCTGACATCGCTCAGATCCATCGATTTCTCGAAAACACTGGAGTTTACACGACACACAGAGCGCTTTTCTTGAATTCTCTTTTTCATTCTAACCTTTCCATTCCAACTACAAATACCCCTTTCACCTACAAAAACCCAAACCCCATTTCTTTCTCAGAACAGTTCCAGGGGAATACAACGGGCCCGGCTCGCGGCCTACGTGAATGAGGTCTTCTTCCTCAACCTCACAAACCAACTAACCAACCAACCAAGGACATCTGACGTTCAAAAATAGTATTAAATTGCTATTCAAATATAAAAGAAACTCGTTGCTTTTAACCTCTAGTGTCCAATTTTTTTAATGACTTAAATATAAAAGAAAACGCCGTTTCACAAACTGAAGTTGAAGTGTAAGCAGTTTCCAGCTCAAAGTGGGTGCGTTCAACGGAAAATTTGTGACTAAAAAAGCTTATGCCTCTGTATCCATAACAGCAGATACATTTTTTTCCAATTACCGATAATTTCCAATCATAAAATTCTAATTTACATCTCTAACATCATCTCGATAAAATTCCAGCAAATTGTAGGTTATGTGCGGTTTTTTTGCGAAATGAAAAATTAATTTTCACACATAGCCGCACTTTTGCCAACCTGTTAGGACCCAATTGACCTTTGGAGAAATTCGGAAAAAAAAAACATAATCGACCCACCATAACGGCCTAATCCACCGTTTACCAAAATGGCTGCTCCACTCGCTGCATGTGTTTCCCTACTAGACACATCGACTACCACGCACACATGCGGGAAAAATCTATTAATTTGACCCAATTTGCGTTCTCATTGCGACCGCAGATTTTAATGCAATTATCCTGTTAAGCCGCCTCATTATTTTTAGGATACACGTATGTATGCATATGCTGAGTATTGTTATCCAATTGTTGTTGTTCACAATGGAGGTGGACCGTGTAACTGTTAACTACGCAGAGGCAGAGCGACACGTCAGGTGCTTGATGGTGGAAGCGGTCCATGGAGCTTAACCACCGCCGATGATACAATGATGTTAATCTTTTGTTACTCGTAAACTTCCATTACTGATTGTTGTCGGCGGCGGTGGTGGTAATGGACACATGCACAACTCATATGAATCGTGTGTTTTTGTAATTCTGTTAATTGGTAAACAATGTCGCAAAATAATGTTGCGGCGGCAACACAGGCTCGTATGTATGTATGTATATCCGCTCGTTCGACAATTGACACCGACATCGCAGGAAAAAATAAATAAAGAGATACTTTATCGATTAAATGGCAGGAAGCACAATTCAATTACGGTACATTGTATAATCGCTATGAAGTTGAACGGGACAGCCCTGGCATTTAATGGCATTCACAGTAGAAAATTACCACATTAATGTCAGCTTTTCTATAACACTTTGGGTCTAATTTTGAGTTATGAAACCTAAGGATCTCCTTGACGTTGAGTTATTATTTGTAAGTCCCTACTCAATTGTCCGTAGGTTAGGAGCTACGTAGGTTGAGGCAATATTTATGACACTGGCTTGGCAAGAAAGCGCAACCCTTGTTCATTGGAATTTCATTTAACTTATGTAACTCTCGAGAGAGGTAGTCAATTGAATTTCAAATTCATCGTCCAATTTTTTGGGTATTTGATGGAAGTGTTTTTTTAGGCATTCAATCATGGGGTATATCCGCAGAAAAGGTATTTAGGATTTCTTACTAAAAACAATTCAATGCAATTCACACTCTTTCAGAAGTTAAGGACATGCTTTTCAAGTTCATGTTTCTAGATCAAAGGGTTTGTGTTGATGTCAGGTCCAGTCAGGCATGGAATAGAATGGATTTCGGATATAATTTGCTAACGATACCTTAAAGTTGATTTTATGTAGTTAACCAGAATTGACAAACTATGGCCATTTAAAATGTTAGCAGGATCTTTAACCGTCAGACAAATTTTTTTTCTCCAGTACAAGCGTCTAAGGGCCTGCCCCTACTAGATAGAATGCACCATAGATAGAGTGCACAACATAATTCCTTTGCATGTATGTATAACTGTCATGAAAATAATTGTTTGCTAGATCGTGCTCCAGATTCCGATACATGATCCTGAGGCTTAATTACCCAAGAGTGAGTGTCTCGCCTATGTACACACTCAACAACCCTACCAATTCTCCGATTCATGCGATTTCACAACACATGAATACCTGTATGTTGATTGAACCTTTTGTGAACCGAATTTTCTGAATTCTTTTTAGACTATGTTGAAGTTTAATTTTAACCTTCGTATCAATGCGAAATGAATACACGTTTAGTCAGCGCGACGGGTACCCGGGTACCCCTTTGTATTTTCTATGGGCTGAGACAAATATAGGAAGAGTTCTGTATACAGAGGGAAAGAAATATTGTCTAGAGTGAATTCAACTCAGTTCAGAATCTTTATTTTGAAAATTGCTGTTTATTTCAACTTGCTATTTTGGCTATAGTCGTGTTATGCTGGTCGCAGATTGGCTTTTCGCAAAAGTTACCGATTTTCTAGCAAACATGGCATGCTCCTTGAATTTTGAGCCGTCCATCGAGTCCCTGTGGTGTTATTGGTACTGATGATGGATAGCTTCAATGCTATTTTTTGTGTTGAAGTTGCGGTGAATAAGATGATTTTTGAATCATTCTTGAATATTCAGCATACAAATCTGCTTTCCCAGCCTTTGCGGAGTTTGTGTCGGTTATTCTTTCTAATTGCAGCTTCCTTGTTATGTTGAGTACGAAGAAGGTAGGCCACCAATACACATAGTATCAAACATGGCATCTCGCTATCGTTTTGTAGTAAAATGACTAACCATTTTGTCCATTACATCAACAGCACTTTTAGAGCTATGATTTTCTTTCCCATGAACCCAAATAGAGACGACTGGGCTGTGCGTGATCTACTTTTCAGTATTTGTTTTGGGATGTGAGCTTTATAAGCACGTAAGATTTTCTGAGAAGATAATCGGCAAAATCCAAAGAAGTAAAAACGTTGTGCATTATAATATTACAGCCGGAACCTTCGTATTAACGAACCAACCCTTTCCACCACTATCAAATCTAGTCCACAAATCTCGAATCGGTGCAGCTTTGTCGTCCGTCTAGTTTATAAATCGGATAGACTGATTTATAACCCAAAATCTATTGATGCTCATAGTAGCGACATAACGGCAATGCTGTTACTTTCCAGAGCTCTATTTATTGTTCATTATTGGAATGATGAGCGCCAGCTGTTATCAATACTTCAAGATAGCCATTGAGCTCCGTCAATGTACATATCGTTCAAACTTAAGGCTCCCGCATAGGATTGTTCAATGTTCACGTTCATTGCGCTGAAAATTACTCAATTTGATATTACTTACACCAAAAAATATATACATATGTATATGAGCTTCACAAGCATAAGATTCAATGTATACTAAATAATGAAACACTGTAACACAAATGTTTACGTTGAAACATGTTCGGACGGGAAAAACATATACGAACCAGTAAAATATAAATAGGGGTACCCGGATGTACTCCGCATATAACTCCGTATTAGCATTGAAAAATAAATTTTATAAGATTAATGGATTATATTTATTTTAAATTGAGTATGCCATTCGAAGCAGAATTAAATTTCAAGAAGGTACTGAAAATATTGTTATGTAGTCCTTTGTGCGAAATAAGTTTTATATTGGTTCGATAATCAAAAGGATACCCGGGTACCCTCGCATTGACACGAAGGTTAATTTCGAAGTATGCAGGAGGATAAATAAATGTTGGGCATAATTTGCTTAAAACAATTCTTTTTCTTTTCTGGGTCCTAGGAGGTTGTCCATTCGCCTGTGTTGTACGATGTGGGTAGCCACAATTTCAGAGAATCTGTGTGATTATTACTCTTTAATTCTTCTTAGGTATGTGATCAAAGTGTAATTTTAGTGCGTATCTACAAATAGAGAGGAGGTAGCCCAGATGTGGCATGTAGTTTGGTGTATTTTCTGGCAGTCGAAATATTTTCTTCAAGAAGTATCACATCATCAAGCGCTAAAAGACTCCTCATACCTGACCTGTATAGCTCATTATAGCCCTAACAACCGCTTTACGCAGATGATACATATTATATCACACTTGTTGCTATGTTACTATTACCCAAGACTTATCTTCAGTTGCACTTTGCAACGATTTTAGCTTTCTGGAGTTTACATTGACATTTTCCAACTCCTAATCTTCCGACGTCCAATTTTCCCCTCTAGCGATGTTCCCAGACTTTTTCGAAAGACCATCAGTTTCGAGTTCTTGGTATGGACCTTTAGATTCCACTTGCTGTAGTAACGCTTAATTTGTTTTAAGTATGATGTGTACATAGCGGTCTTTCCTCTAGCAAAACAATGTCATCAGGATACAGTATTTATATAGCTCATTAAACACAATTCTACCCGAAATATAAACACACTTCTTTGACTCAAAGATTATGCTTTTGCTGAAGCTTTCTGGTGCACTCCTTCAGGAAAATCCGGTAATGGCAGTTTGTAAGCTCCTTGGGGAATCACTGATAGGAGTATTTAACAAATCCATAGGATATGCGCACTTCTCTTAGGGCCTTGTTTAGCGCCTTGTTTACTTAAGCCCTTCATATCTATGGTATCAAAGATCTTAAACCAAAAAACTGGATGCAATTCATAAAGTCTCTACTTATAGAACTGCACGAATTGACTTTATCCACGATATGCAGTGGCCCCGTATGCAATGCTGCCCGGGTTCAATCCCAGCAAACACCAAAAAGTTTTTCACTGTGACACCTCTTTCGAATGTCTGACAAGCATTCAAGAGTATCATTTGTCATGATGAGCTCTTCAATTCGCCGTTCGGAGTCGGCATAAAACAGTAGGTTCCTTCCATACGTGCAGAAATTATAACACTGACACACAAATGGTTTGCGAGAAGTAGGCCCTGGTTAACTTCGAACTGTAGCGCCACCTAAAGATTATAGCAATCATCAAGCTTATCTCTAAAATACCCGTCTGACCAGTAGGTAAACAGACAACGAAAGGATGATTTTGGCACAACTACTTCGTAAGCTTTTTCGCTTACTTTTTGGTAACCTAGACAAGGATCAAAAAGCGGGACATGTGGTGCTGGTGGCTTTTAGCATATTTCCATTCGTCAATTAATTGCAATCAGTTGAGTTGATGTTGGTTTAAAATACCTAAAACTTCAGGAAAAATTGAGCATGCCGAACGTTCGCAAATAACAACAAAGACCCCCTCAAATGAAATGATTGAAAAAGTGAAAAAATTTTGGAGCGAAATTCACTTTTTTGATAAAAAAAAATCACCAAAATTTAGCATAGTGACCTCCCTATCTCTGCCTACTGAAACTCATCTGTGCGTTGGCTCAGGCGGGGCTTCTCAAAACTTGCAAAACCAAAAGGATAAAGTGCCACGAAGTGAATTCAAAGCTAAGCGGTTAAGTTGACAAGTAACATTGATACCTTCAAAGTAACTGCCAACAATACTGATTAGAAGATGTTCCAAATAAGTTATTAATCACTACTGATTGACTAAAAATTGCCGAATTAAATATAAATTCAGATTTTATACAAAACAGCAAACATAACCATAAAAATTAATTCTAAATTATTTTTTAAATTTTTGTCGGACGTCACGAACAAATTACGAGTTTCTGTTTAAGTTTCACTTTCCCTATGCATAACAAGATCTTAAACGAAAAAGACTAGGTAGTCAATATAAAAGATCGCTTATCGCTTAAAATAAAAATAAATAAATAAATCCAAAGTTGTTGACCTCCTCGCAATTAATTTGAAATATAACCTAAACGAGATTTATTATTTTAACAAATTTATTTATGCCGATATCATTTTCTAAAAGAACATAAAATTCTTTAGAACTATTTAGAAATCTATCTTACATTATATTGATTAATATTCTAACGTATTCGATAGGGCGAAGATGATTTCATTCATTTTAGACTTTCTAATTTCGAGTAATCTGACACTCTGTCTGAACAGCGCCATCAATATCAATATTGACTGTTGTCAAGTCGTTTCCTTCTAAGTAAAAAAAATAAACAAAAAAATTGGCAGACAAGTCTTGGAGTTTGTTCTACTGAATTCGTAGCCAAGTAGTCGCCACCTTTTATTGGACATGAAAGATCTTAGTGTTCCAGCAAATCCACCTACTATCTATTTTTATTTCGCCAATCTCATGAACGGGCTGACCTAATTAGTTCCAAGAATCGACTTAAAAAAAAGCACACACATCACCTCACACGACTAATTCTAGAAATTGCGTAATTTGCTTATGAAATCATTCCGAGTTTTGTTGTCTGTCAGAATATTGAACCACGCGTCGGTCTTTGAGTGATCGCCACTAAACTTAATTAATCATCATTTAAATGTCCATCAACCTATTCAAATAAAATAGAAACAAAAGTCCACATCTCCATGAGCATTTTATCTCAATCAATTCTTATTCGTACGCATCAAAAAAATACAAAAAAAAAAACCTCAGGCCATCATCCGTAAAACTTACATATACTCTCGTACATGGCAAAAAAATAAAATAAATAAAAAATAATCAATTTAACCATTTCGAATCGAAGTATCTTCACATCTAATTAAAAACGAATAAAGCAGGAGAGGATAACAATTCACCAGCATTTATGCTAATTCGATGATCTAATCACAGCCCCGTGTGAGTGTGCTAATTACAAAAGAGTGCGGGACGACTCTTAAGCGTGCCAAGCGGACGTATTCGTATTCTGTATTCAATTTGGATGTTGAAGTAGAAGTTATTTCTTTTTTACCGAAAAGAAAACAGGAGGCACTCACTGTGGTTACATAATTGCAATAAAATCGGTACCGGTGTCGTATGAATTTTGAAATAAATTAACTGAATGTTTTGAATAGCGTTTTCGGTATCGTG
The DNA here is from genome assembly GCA_949775065.1 of Brachyopa scutellaris. Taxonomy (NCBI): domain Eukaryota; kingdom Metazoa; phylum Arthropoda; class Insecta; order Diptera; family Syrphidae; genus Brachyopa; species Brachyopa scutellaris. The sequence goes on from OX459113.1 coordinate 112,898,256, forward strand.
TTTACTTTAAATACTTCTTGGAGGAGGAACATATGTAAACGAATAAAATAAAAGAAAAACATCTCTTTAATTATGATATTTGACTTGACAAATGATACAACAGTTTCCGTATATGGGTTTTTGATAGTAATGTTATAAAACGTGTTGCGAAACTACATATGTAGATTGAATTAATAAATAATAAAACAGCAGACCTCTCCAAGTGGATTTAGATGCACTTGTCAAACTTTAAAAGCATTTAACTACACGGTTTGTTTTTGTTTTGTTTTGGAAATGGTTACCAAAATGTATATCTCCAACCATTCTCAAGATTTAACGGATTTAAAAACGTTTTGTGGAATATTCGAAATCATATGATAAATGTTTTTTTTTATTTAATTAGAATTAAAAAGTACTAAATTTTATTTTAAAAAACATAATAGAATTATTGTCCTGAAATTCTGTACTGGAAGTCAAAATTTTAAAAAATGATCCCTAGATACAGTATGTAACACAGTAACCATGTTAAAAATAAAAATCAAAAAAAAGTTGGGGTCACAATCCCGAAAACCAAAATCCCGAAAACCAAAATCCCAAAAATCCAAAATCCGGAAAATCCCGTAAAACCACAATCCCGAAAATGCAAAAAATCCAAAACATAAAAGAGCGATCAGTATACGACAATGTGTGAAACTGAAATCTAATCTATCAGCTATCAAACTGAATGAGATCAACACAACTGAATGCATATAGCATATTGCGAATTGTAAAATATTACAACACTTACGCCAACGGGAATGGACAAACATTTGTCTACTTTCCTTTTTAAAAAAAAGTTCCGAAAACGTAATTCCAAAAAATTGTATACAATGAAAAATTTGAGCAAATTTTGCAAATTCTTCATACTTCACAACTTGACTCCAGCGTCACCTATCGGGTCCAGATTTAACTATATACTTTTCTATTTTGGCACTGAACCAAAATATATTGTGAATATCAGCCATTTTGGTCCATAAATATAGAAGGTGTTAATAACTTGACTCCAGCGCCACCTATCAGGTCCAGATTTTATAATTTTCTCTTTTGGCACTGAACCAATATATATTGTGAATATGAGCTTTTTTAGTCCATATATAGAAGTTGTTAATAATTTGACTCCAGCGTCACCTAGCGGGATGTAATATACTGAGCAAAGAATTCTTAAGCCTACCAAATATACACAAAAAATTTCGTAAAAATCGGTCGGGCCGATTCGGAGGAGTTCGACCACAAACACCGTGATATGAGATTTTTATATATTAGATAGAAGATTTACGTAGCTCTCTTTTTAGTCACGCCCATAATTTTCCCATGGAATAAATATCTGGTGATTATGGGGATGTTTTAATTAATTTTGGGCAGTTATAAAACAACCGTACTAAACCTCTTTGCCTATTTATTTTATTTATGAATGGTTTGTTCCTCGCTGTCCTGTTCTGAAAGTTATAAATGTTTCGACATCTATTGATTGTTCTTGCACGTACATACTGTAGATAATTTACTTAATTTTAGCGCCTGTTTCAATTGTTTTTTTTTTTTGTTTTTTTTCGGGTTAACCTTAATTCTTATTTTATTACTACCACGTCTGGGGAAAAAAACCAAACACGTTTCTCATATTTCATCGCACAGCATCTTCCTTTCTACTGTACGCAACACAAGTTTGGGGTAACTGCTCGTTCGAATTTGTGGAAAAGTTCCTTAGCTATTTTCTAAGGCGGCCTTTTAAATTTCCGATTAGACCCCCAACTATATGCTACACTTGGAGATTGGACTGGCACCCCGTTCTTGAATACTCTTAAGCTGGGCTTGGTTTATAGTGTACAAGTCAATGCGATGGGCCAGAAAAGAACACAAAAGTTGGTGCTGGCCTAAATGGTAGATTAGGTTAGGTGGATATCCAGCGTACACGGTCCATTCTTAGTCCATTTTTTTGCAACACGAGTCGAGTACTTTGAACAATTTTGAATGTTGAATGTTTATTTATTTATTTAATCTTGTACATGCTAACACAGTAAGAGTGCACTTATAATTCTGTGAGAGATAAACAGTATTGATTTGAATTTACAATAAATTTTAGCGTATTCTCCCAGAATCTTTTTCTAAAAGAGGAGAGTGCTGAGCAGCTGCACAGGAGGTGATTGGGGGATTCTTCGTCTTCCTCATCCATGCAGCAGTGAGAGAAGTCATTGGCGAGGATTCCCAATCTTGCTAGCGTCTGCCTATTGCACAATGACCTGTTATCCCAAGTAGGGTGGCGATATGCACAAATGCACAAATTTTCCCTAATTATTGCCAGTGCCTTTATTCAAGTGAACCGATTTTATTGCATACTTTGGGAAAAATCCCGTTACTTTGTAAGGGAAAGTAATTTTTGTAAGTATGTTCTTTGGAGAGAGATTCTGAAACGTTGTTTACAATCAATAATTATAGTTGTGTATCGATTTTCCTGGCCATAACTCACTGTTTAGTGAAATTTTAATATTGCCTTTAATCAAGTGAACCGTTTTGTATGTATGTAGGTACTCTGCCGATTTTAGGCTTATGTCCCTACCGTAAATGCCCAAATGCCAAGAAACAAGGTAAAATATGTCCAAGAGTGAGAGACAGTAGGATAGGAATAATCTAGGCATTTGTTTACGGTTTGTGCGAGGAGTGCCGCCAGCTCTTCTCTCTCTCTCTCTCTCTCTTTCTCTATCTTTCTCTCTCTCTCTCTCTCGATTAACCGATTGTGATTTGTGTATATCCGACGGCTGCGGTATGCACTACTTGGATCGGTATTTATTGGTAGAGCGTAATTGTCCTCAAAACGAATCTGGTTTTGGTATCGCGAATTTCCCAATGGTTCAGACGTGTCAGTCAAAGTATTAAATGCTGGTATATATAAGTATTTCTTAGATTCATTGGATGCCTTTCAACGGACGCAAAACCTTCATAAAATTTTAAGGTTACACTGAAGATGCCAGATTTATTATGCGTTAAAATTATATAGTCTCGGACGTCCAAAGATATTTATTTCAAGCTCCTATCCCTGAAAGGAACTAAGCTTAATTCACTTTTTCGTAGGTTCAAGAAACCATCATGTCAAAGTTGGACAGACGTCGCAAAGGTGTTTACGGACCACCACTTGGTAAAAAGGTTAGAATACATTCCTATTTCGAAATTCCGTACATTCCAATACACTTCTCAATTACAGTGCCACGTGTTCTGCGATGACGTTGGAATGCCATCTAAAGATACCTACGGTTCCCAGCCACCGCTGGAGCTGGTTCGACAATGGCTTGACCACGGTTACTGGTCTGATTTGACTGACACAACAAAACTGGAACTCATTGATATGGTAAGTGGAAGCGTGCCATTTAATGAACCTTTGGCCATGGAATCACCCCCTTTTTCTCGTTGCAGGGCTTTGTTGGTGCAATGGGTCTGGTCGGTGGTAGTAACTTCATTTTCCCACGCTTCTATCGCCACACGTTCGTGGTGGCTGTGGACGCTTTTGAAGATGTCACAATCACGAAAATATTCACAACAATTGGCGATTGGCACTTTGCCAAGGACTACGCCGATAAAGTGGCGCTCCTCTCAAGGGTATGCTTATTCCACGTTTGGCCCAATAAATCATCTCATCCAAACCATCCATGCAGGGTTTGGCCGAGGCCATGGTCAACATTTATCGCCAAGCGATTTCGGTATTCCTGCCAACTCCCGCAAAATCGCATTACACCTTCTCGCTACGTGACATAACCCGCGTGTTCACTGGCATTGTACTCATGCCGGCCAAACGATTGCCCGATCCGGAAAAACTAGGACGTCTATGGGCGCACGAAACATATCGCGTTTTCTATGACCGGTACAATGGACAAAAAAAATATATGCAACTCCCGTTTTATCTACCACTCTCGTTTGCAGTTTAATCGAACAACGGGACCGCGAACTGCTATTGGATATGACATTAAATGCATGCAAGGTGCATCTACGCTTCAGCCTCGAACAGGCCATGGAGGAGCGCCTCGAATCAGGTGCCAAATTGACAGACAATCATTTACGAAATTTATTTTTCGGCAATTACATGGAACCGGATGCGGAACCGAAGATTTACGACGAAATCGAAAGCTATGAAAAATTGGAAAAGGTCATGCACTACTATCTGAAGGAGTACAATACGTTTTCGAGTACACCAATGGATTTGGTTCTATTTCGGTTTGCCATCGAGCATATTTCTAGGTAAGGGTGGATTAAAAAATGTATACAGTAACTATTGTACTCGTATGGATTTAGAGTTTCGCGAATTCTGCAAATGCCACGAGGTAATATTTTAATGGTCGGCATGGGCGGTTCCGGTCGACGTAGCGCAGCGAAATTGGCCGCAAATATTGCCGATGCCAAACTGATGACCGTTCAAGTGACAAAAACCTATTCAATGGCTGACTGGCGGGAAGACATACGAAAGATACTAATGACGGCTGGGTTTAATATGAATCCAACGGTGTTCCTGTTTTCTGATTCGCAGGTGAGTGTTGGGATACGAGATCCTTGAAAATGAGTTGAGCTGTCCCATTTTGTTTTGCGTTCGAGGGTTTTTTTTCTGTTTACTTCACTTTTTCTTCATTCCTTTTGTTTATAGAAACTCATGGTCATAATATATTAAATTTTAAGCTTTATCAAATAAGTCCCACTTTACCCATATATGAACTTCGAGTCAGTAAGACTTTGCAGAACATTGCCACATTAATTTGAGTACCAGTTGGTCGACTTGAAGTTTTTTATTTAATAAAAGACTCATTAAATACCCGTCTGTGCAGCTTTCGGGAAGAAAAGCAGTATAAATAAACTTTGGGCTTGAGTAAAGCTTCTCTTTATAAAACTACTAGTGGTTAACCGTTGCGCTTTGCTACACCCATTGAGATTGAGAATAGTGTTTATGCCAAAAAATGTCATGAAAGTTTTTCGAGTGACTCTTGGTGCACGAATTGTTGTTCAAGAAGTGCTTGAAATCCAATGTATAACGTAAATGTTTGACTTTGACTTTGAAACTTAAAACTCGTTTTTTTTCTCAAAATTTAATTTATTTTTAAACATAGTCTTCTTTTAGCGCGATACACTCTTCACGACGTTTTCCATATTTTCCTATAAAATAGGCATTTGTTGCATAGATAATCTCATCATTCGATGAAAACCTTGTTCCGCCAAGTCATTTTTTCAAATAAGAAAACAAGAAATAATCAATAGGAGCCAAATCTGGAGAATAGGGTGGTTGAGAAAGCAGTTCAGAGCGCAATTCAGCAAATTTTACTGTTGCTACTGCGGTAAATGAGCCGGTGCATTCTCGTGATGAAAGAGCACTTTTTTGTTCTTGAAATGAGGCCGTTTTTCCATCAATTCTGCATTAAATTTATCCAATAAATTGGCATAGTACCATCCGGTAATCGTTTTTCCCTTTTCCAAGTAGTTAAAAAAGATTACGCCGCGCCGTTGGAATCCCAGAAAACCGTTGCCCTGACTTTTCTGGCCGACGAACCCGTGTTTGCCTTTTTGGTGCACGTTCGCCTGAAGAAGTCCATTGTTTACATTGTTCTTTCATTCCTGGCGTGAAGTGGTGTATTCAGAATTCATCAACTGCTACGAACCGTCGTAAAAATTCACTTGAATTATGCTTGAAGAGTTCCAAATTCAGCTTTGAAAACTTCATCCGAATCCAGTTTTTGATCAATCGTCAGGTAACGCGGCAACCATACTGCCGATAATTTTTTCATGCCCAAATAGCCATGCAGGATTCGAATAACGCTTTCATTTGAAATGGCGTCTGTCTCAGCTATCTCAAAAACCTTGACTTGCAATCGTCCAACAGAATATCGTGGAATTTGTTACCATTTCTTCCATTGTGACGTCATTTGGACGTCCTGGGCGCTCAGTGTCTTTTAAGCTCGTACGAAATTCAGTGAACCACTTTTGTACCATCCCATGCGAGGGAGCAGAGTCTCCATGATAAATTTTTTTAATCTATTTTCAGTGTCCTTAATGGTTTTGCCGCGCAAAAAGTTTTATCAAAACACGAAACTCACTTTTTTTCAATTTTGAACAAATAACACAAACCAAAGTTCTCTAGATCACTGTGAAAAAATCAATGTTTGATAGATCTGTCAATTTTTTTCTCTATGCCTAGAAAGAAACAAAGATGGCGGGAAAAAATTCAATACGATCCGAGTGCCATCTTGCATCAAAGTACATGACTTATCGAACAGCCCTCATACGTAAATATCATTACGAATCAATTTTTCTGTCATTAAAAATAGTACCTAATCACTCTGGTGGCAAAAATGCGTTCCACCTTTGTACTTCAGTGCTCGGCAATGTGGACACAATTTGTCCATTGGTCCAAAAACAATTAGGTAATGCATTTTCACTATAAAGTTAATTTCCGGATCGATAACGATGACAATACATTCGAATACAAATGAAACAATAATAGGTCGTCTATTGTCGGTAATTCGTACATTTGCGTACATTTGCGACATATTGGTCATACACTTTGCCTGTTTCATATGATCGGGTTACAGTCATACGAATTCGTAAGCTTTCAGTACGCACTGCACTCTGTTAGTCTGTTTCGACGGCTAGTGCTGGTGTATGCTGTCTTCACTTTGTTTGCCAATTTCGTTGGCTTTTAATTAGGCTTTTCGCATGATATTTACACAAGCAATTCCCTCTTAATAGACGCATGAGTCATGATCAATAACAACCTACCTACGAAAATTCGAACTAAGGAGTTATAATATATTTCCCAATTTACATGGCATTTCAAAAAGTTCTTTCTTAGCTTAGCTAGTTAAGATTTTTGTGTTCAGCGCCATCTATCGGAAAACTCGAAAACTTTTCATTTACGAACATCTCTCACTTCATAACAAATATTTTGTGTAAGTTTCGGCGTAATCGGTTGGTATGTTTTGAAATGTTGGCGTTCCAGCGCCATGTATCGGAAAACTTGAAAACTTTTGATACGCGAACATTTCAAACATCATAAAAAGTATATAATGTAAGTTTCAGCTTAATCAGATAGCTAGTTTTTGAGTTTTAATGTATCAAACGAACAGTTCATTTTTATATAATGTATTGTATAGTCGTTCGGGGCAAGAGTGCGCATTTCGGACTTCGGGCTTAAATTCTGAAAAATTTACAACAGATAAAAAATAAAAGAGCCTATTATTTGGTAGCTCTATATTTAAGGATCACATTTATACAAAAATATTTTACATTTTTTTCAATGTTTCATATGTTTTGATCAAAAAACCAAAGTAAGTCAAGTTGCGCACTCTTGCCCCGAAGTCAGGGTACGCAGAGGTATGAGTAAGAGTGCGCAACCATTTTCAATCACAGTTTTCGTAGATTAAATGGTTTGAAACTGTGCTTCCACTTAAACTATATTCTTCGGCAGCCTTCCATGGGCTGCTTCCATTTTAAGTCAGCTCCCTAGCCTAGCAGATTTGCTTTTGGGTTATCAATTTCCTTTTCGTTTGTCTTAAGTGGAAACGAGGCATTTTTCAGGACAAACAAAAACAGAAATATAAAGCTACAACCTACCGCCTGCACCCTACGATAGAAAGTAATAGCCCAACAATTGTTATTATCCTAATTGTATTCTAATCAGCATACAAAAAGTTAAATACTAGGTAAGAAAGCACTGCGCACTCTTTCATTAGACGATACTTTTTTTTCATTGTATTGAAAATCTAAGAACGAATAATATTATGCACTAAAATTGTATCCTAAATCAAACACACATATACACTCCTTATGCCTACATACTACTTATGGGGTATCGAAATGCCACGCTTTTCTGACACACTTTTAAAAATTTTACTTTTTTTTAAACAAAATCCGGCTTTTTTTTTTGATTATTGGTTTTCTTTGTACTGTCAATTGGAATATTTTCGTGTAAGCTGTTTTTCATTGGCGGTTAGTGAAGCACACATTTTCTCATTTAGCGATTTCTGCTAATTATTTCACAGATGGAGAAAATGGCATTGCGTACTCTTACCCACTGCGCAGTCTTACCCCAAACGACTCTACAGTCCTATGTAAAAAATTAAAGCCAGTAGCATAATTCTTTACTTTTGTTCTTATTTTCTTCACATGAAGGTTTGCAGCCTATTACAAGCCTACAGTGCAATTACTGTCTAAAGTTTTAAAAAGATTTAAAAATATGTTAAGGTTTGAATTTTAATATTTTATAAAATTATCGTAATGGTCTTAATTTTTTTACACAGAACTGTATGTAGATAAAGAATAGATAGATAAAAAGTAGGCAATAGAAATAGTCGATATTCCTTTGACCCTTTTACAATTGGAAAATCTCAAAGAGAAAGGACACCGCCCAAATTGCCAGTATCAGTTTATTTAAGGTTAATCACCTGTAAAACTGATGCTTAACTTCAAACAAAAGCCGATGACAACTGACAGATACGAGTTCTGAAAACATGCTAATATCCTGTAACGAGGAAAGGGAAACATTGATCTGCCTAGGCACCGGCATTTGTAGATAAGAAAGATCCATGTACTCTACGGTCCTATGTATTAATTATTCATCAAAATATGTACACAAAAGGATTACACATCTAGACAGACAACATGTCCGACACTTAAATCACATCAAATCGCCACGAAATTGTCCTTTCATCAAACCTCATCAAAGTAGGTACGACGTACCTGTCCTATGGCCACAGTAGTGTCTTTTAATCTCAATTATTCTCTCCGTCATTGTTCTCATCACCTGTTTGTTGAATTAAATTTGCAAGTGGTAATCGAAATTGTCTGCACACCCACCTTCCTTTGCCTTCCACGGACACACACGAGTATCCTCAAACTCCGGCAAGACGACAACAATGGCATTCACATTCACTTGTGTTCCATGCCACTTCACACCCTGTAATTTAATTAAATTGTTTCGTACTCAAATCGTAACACCTCTCAATTCGATATATCCGGTCGATTACTCGAAACTAAACTAAATCGATTCGAACACACACATGGACAACATTTGAATTCCTAATAAATCCAACCTTAATCGTGTACAATCAGGCTGTGGACGAGGGCTATATCGAGGACATTAATGGCATATTAAACACGGGCGACCTACCCAATCTCTATCAGTCCGAGGAGAAGGCGGCAATTATGGAAAATATGGGCAATATCGCCAAGCTAATGGTAAGGACGAAAATATTTATTTCTTCACACTTAACTGCCACTATAATAATGAAAATAATCCTATACTCCTATTCAATCTTCCAATTGATGTCCTGTATGTCCTGTAAAAGTCTCGAGAAATAGATCCATCTCCAGTTGAAATGTACGGATACTTCATTGAGAGAGTACGTGAGCAGTTGCACGTGGCATTGGCCTTCTCGCCCATTGGTGATTCATTCAAGGAACGTCTAAGGATGTATCCATCCCTGATCAACTGTTGCACCATAGATTGGTAAGTAAATCCTTCACACCATCATTATCTTCAGGTAAGTATGTGATGAACGTTGCTACGTGTCCTTAGCTCATGTAAACACAAGTGTTATCCTTAAAATAAAATCCCTCCAAATGCATCTACACACGTATTCAGATTTGCAATGCAAAAAGAGTCCTTTGAACATTTGCATGATTATCTCCCCTTTTTGCAGGTACATGTCTTGGCCAGTGGACGCCTTGATACGTGTTGCCGAGTATTTCATCACTTCAATGAATCTAAATAAATCCGAAGAAGACGATGAGGAAGCAGATGAGTTACAACAATCGCCTCGCGGCAGTCAAACGGAAGTTGCAGATAAAGTAATCGTCCTGTCAGAGCAGGACGAAAGCCTGGTCCAGATGGTGATGTATTTCAATGTATCCATTGTGGATGCCAGCGAGAAGTAAGTACTAACAAGACAGCTGGTATTTCCTGGCATTTCTTTGTTATCCTTTGGGGCAGATGTTTCAGAGAATTGGGACGACGCAACTATGTGACACCAACATCGTATCTGGAAATGCTGAAAGCCTTTAAGATCTTTTACAGCAAGAAGTTGAATGAAATCACCCAATTGCGAGATAGGTAAAGGATGCAAAGCAACTTGCGTGTAAAGACTGATTCATGTATCCTTAATTCATTCTAGATACACAATTGGTTTGGAGAAATTAGATTTCGCTGCGGGTCAAGTTGGTGAAATGCAAGCGAACTTGTATGACTTGCAGCCTAAGCTAAAGGTCCTTTCCGAGGAGACCGAGAAGATCATGGTGAATATTGAACGTGAAACGGCCGAGGCTGAAAAGAAAAAGGAAGTGGTCGGTGCTGATGAGGCGGCAGCCAATGAAGCGGCAGCTGCCGCACAAGCGATTAAGGACGATTGCGAGAGTGATTTGCAGGAAGCAATCCCAGCGATGGAAGCAGCCTTAGAAGCGCTGAATACCTTGAAGCCAGCCGATATTTATGTAGTGAAATCGATGAAGAATCCACCATATGGAGTGAAATTGGTGCTGGAGGCAGTGTGTGTGTTGAAAGGCTTTAAACCCGACAGGAAACCCGATCAGAGTATGTTTTACGATTCCAATGCACATCAAGATTCTAACCATGTTTCTTCTGTTAGGCGGTCGAATGGTTGAAGACTATTGGGGACCATCGCAGAAAATGCTCGGAGACATGAAATTCTTGGAATCGCTGAAGACTTTCGATAAGGATAATATTCCGCCACCGATTATAAAGAGGATTCGGGAGAAGTATGTTGGTGTTAGGTCATAGGAATAGGAACGCAGGGATTGCACTCATCTTTACACTAGTTCACTGATCGCGAGACGCAGTCTTAGGTTCTAAAGAAAGCATTTGTATCAGAAGGTAGACATTTAATATCTTTTCTCCAGTATAGCATGAGTCTTTTGGTCTATTAGATGGGGCCCAACGTGGAGGTAAATAGACACAAGGACACTGATCGCAGACATTGCACTCATCTTTACACTAGTTCACTGATCGCGAAACACAATCTCAGGTTCAAAGAAAAGCATTTGAGTCAGAAGGTGGACATTTTATATCTGTTCTCCAGTCCAGCAAGAGTCTTTTTGTCTGTTAGATGGCGCCCAACGTGGGAGTAGATCGGTTGAACGCTAGGACACTGATCGCGAAACACAATCTTAAGTTCTAAGGAAAGCATTTGAATCAGAAGGTAGACTTTAAATATATTTTCTGCAGTGCAGCAAGTATCTATTGGTCTGTTGGATGGCGCCCAGCGTAGGAGTAGATAGATTGGATGCAATCTTAGGTTATAAGGAACGTATTTGAGACAGAAAGTTGCCATTTCATATCTGTTTACCAGTGTAGTAGGAGTCTTTTGGGCTGTTAGATTAAACAAATGGTAAAACCATTTGACGCAGAAGGCTAACATTTCATATCTGTTCTACAGTACTGCAGGAATCTACAGATCTGTTAGATGGCGCCCAATGTGGGAGTGGATAGATTAGACACTGATAGCGCAACACAATCTTAGGTTCTAAGAACAGCATTTGAGGCAGTACGTTGTCATTACATATCTGTTCTCCAGTGCAGCAAGAGTCTTCTGGTCTGTTAGATGGCGCCCAACGTGGGAATAAAAAGATTTGACTAGAATTTTAATTTAATAATAAATTATTAAATTCTTCTTTAATCTCGATACATTCCTTTGCCTAGTGAAGTAATTTTAAATGAATAGCTTCATCAAGTTCTTATGTGAACCAAGACCCTTCTACCAAGTCTTTGCTTTGATCTGCTGTCTTCCTTTTCACAGATTCTTCATTTTCCTAGAGCAGAAAATTAATGGAAATGATTCCACGGTGAAGGCTTTGCTAGACTTTCCTGATGAAGTTCTGGGATTAAGGATCGCTCTGTGCGAAAAGTGTTAGCCAATGATTCGGGGATCTGTAGCTCATTTGAATTCTTAGCTTCTTATATGTATTTTTTTGTGTGTAAAGTTGCGGCACTATTTCATGTGCAAGAGCGCGCCTTAAATGTACCAGTCTGTTCATATTAGTCTAAGCTTCTTATGGCGGTGATGATATTTTTTTTTAGTTCCTTGCCCACTTTGGATATATAAAAAAAATAATTTTGAATTCGCCGCGTGATATTCTGCTTCCCTCACCACAACTCAATATTCCCCCTCTCCTCCACCTTCCCAGGTACATTTCGGATCGTGATTTCATTCCGGAGAAAATCAAAAACTCATCAACAGCTTGTGAGGGCCTTTGCCATTGGGTACGCGCCATGGATGTCTACGACAAGGTTGCGAAAATCGTCGCACCAAAGAAACTCGCCCTGGCCGAGGCCGAGGACGAATTGAGTTCGCAAATGGAAAAACTCAACGCAAAGCGAGCCGAACTCCAAGAGATTCTGGACAAATTGCAAAAGCTAAACGATTACTTTGCGGAAAAGTCACGCGAGAAAAAACGCCTCGAAGATGACATCGATAATTGTGAGAAGCGATTGAACAGGTAAATTGAACAGATTCTAGTTCTGCGTCCTGTTAGCCGTGTGTCAGGATAATAAAATCGGAAATTTTTCAACTTATTTTCTATTTTCCAGAGCTGAAAAGCTATTGGGTGGACTGGGCGGCGAGAAGACCCGCTGGTCGGAAACAGCAAGTCGTTTGCATGAATCAATTCACAATATTGTCGGTGATGTGCTCTTAGCCGCCGGCTGCATTGCGTATTTGGGATTTTTTCCAACTGAGGTAAGCAAATAAAATCCGCGAAATTGATTGGATTTTTGAATCGTGCTTTTTGCGTGGATACCAAAGACCCGCGAGGCTTTGAGAGTAGTCTTTGCGCAATACACGCCACCACGGAGTGTGGACATGGTGTGCAATCGTATTGAGCTGACTGCTTGTTGTGTTTTTATTTGCTTCAATCGACTGGAAATTAATTTCAATATAACATAAATCAACGCAGTGGGATACATTTTTTTTTTTGGTATCCACTTTCGCTTTATGGTTAGAGGAGTGGAGATGGGTGGTTCGGGAAAAGATATTACCTGACTCTGACTGTGTTATGAGCTAGTTGAGTGTCATGTGATGATGCATAACAATTTAACTGTTGATTTGATGGAGATGACTTCACCGATGATGGTGATTATGAGGACAGCAGGGGACGTTTAAACATTTTGATTGGAAAAAAGTACAGGAGGCATAGGGTAGCTTCTGCTAAATCCCTTTTTATTTGGAACTCTGAGAGATTGCGGAAAGGAAACGCACTATCGAATGGATACATTAACGCATCCATGGAACAGAGTTGATACCAAATCTTCTACCCCATCATCTGCAATCTCCACTACTGAGAGTTGTGTTATGTACCAACGGTAATTAACGTAATATAACGTACGTAAGCTAGTGTCAGTGTGGAACGTAAGATTTTAAATAACCCTGCTCCTTAGAATTCGTTTCATCCTGTGCCTCGTTTTTCTTTAAAATCTTTGATATTGTGGACATAGTAATTGAAAAATTTGAATTAAGATATCGATCTTAATACCAGCGCTACCACGACGACCACTGAAACGCGACTAACTTCACTTACCCGGCGAGGCAGCCATTACTTTTTGATATACTAACACTGCCACGTGCCAGAAAGAAAGTATAAAATTCGCTCTTAAAACATAAAATTTTTACGTCATGGTTATAGTCTCCTTTTTGATTGACAGATTGTCAACTGTCACCTGGCTACATGTCAATTTTGAGGTTAAGAATCAATAGAAGGCGGCGATTAACATACTAAGCAGCAACCTTAGTTATTTTTATTTTTGATTAAAGCGTAATTTCATCATGGTTAAGGAGAGGTATTCCGAATCATGTAATACAGATAGTTTAATGGCGGTGACGGTACTTTAATCTACGAACGGTCTTATAACGATATCCATCATCGGCGACTTCCTGTGGTGCTGAGTTGAGTTGAGCCTCCTCAACTGGTGGCAAATACTCATTCAATGGCAGTTCGTTTACATCACGACGACGACGTCTTAGACGGTACCTCTTGACGGTCCTGTAGCGGTATCCATCAGCAGAAAGTGGAGTAGCTTCCTCGGGAGCAGCGACAACCTCGCCTTCCTCTACTGGTGGCAGGTATTCGTTGGAAGCAAGTTCATCAACATCACGACGACGTCTGAGACGGTACCTCTTGACGGTCCTGTAGCGGTATCCATCAGCAGAAAGTGGAGTAGCTTCCTCGGGAGCAGCGACAACCTCGCCTTCCTCTACTGGTGGCAGGTATTCGTTGGAAGCAAGTTCATCAACATCACGACGACGTCTGAGACGGTACCTCTTGACGGTCCTATAGCGGTATCCATCAGCGGAGAGAGGCGTAGCTTCATCTGCAGCAGCGACAACTTCACCTTCCTCAACTGGTGGCAGGTATTCGTTGGAGGCGAGTTCATTAACATCACGACGATGTCTGAGACGGTACCTCTTGATGGTCCTGTAGCGGTATCCATCAGCAGAAAGTGGAGTAGCTTCCTCGGGAGCAGCGACAACCTCGCCTTCCTCTACTGGTGGCAGGTATTCGTTGGAAGCAAGTTCATCAACATCACGACGACGTCTGAGACGGTACCTCTTGACGGTCCTATAGCGGTATCCATCAGCGGAGAGAGGCGTAGCTTCATCTGCAGCAGCGACAACTTCACCTTCCTCAACTGGTGGCAGGTATTCGTTGGAGGCGAGTTCATTAACATCACGACGATGTCTGAGACGGTACCTCTTCACGGTCCTGTAGCGGTATCCATCAACAGAAAGTGGAGTAGCTTCCTCGGGAGCAGTGACAACCTCACCTTCCTCAACTGGTGGCAGATATTCGTTGGAAGCGAGTTCATCAACATCACGACGATGCCTCAGACGCAATTTCCTTACAGTTTTGTATCTATATCCATCATCAGCGAGAGCAGTTTGCTCCTCTTGAACAATTTCATCCTCAGACAGTGGTGCCAAATATTCGGCACTTGGTGCGGCTTCTTTCACCGGTGGCAGGTAGTCAGCTGGTAGAGCAGCAGCTCCAGCGACTACGGCTACGAATGCAAATACAAAGAATCTCTGAAAATTTAAATTTTTGTTAAGTAATCCTTGAAGCTAGTTGCTTAGTCTAAGATTCAATTTACCATCTTCGTTTCGAGGTTGCTTGTGTGTCTGTACACAAGGGAATGACTCAATCCAATGATACCATTTAAAGCGGTCTTCTTCTATTTATATGCAAATCAACTAACAACTAATTGTATCTTCTGTTGTACGCGGTACAATAGTACTTCACTTGAATTTTCTTGGTTGAAAATTAATGCACAGAAATCGAAAGCCCACTTTACGCGTACATTTCAAGTTGGTATCAATTGAATGTGATCTTAAGAGCTCCAATCATTGTGTTTCGTATTGATTCTGCGTAAATCAGATCAAGACATTTCGAATTTTAATTAGCAAAGTCATTAATTTGTGTTAGAAATTGAAGCCAGTTTCTGAGAGACTCTTTAACGACTTGGCGAAGAGATCGTGTTCTTAAGATTTTTTTTTTAAATGGTCTTGAAATGGTCTTGTTTTAGATGAAGATCAAACTTCTAAGAGATGAAGAGAGATGGTCCACCAACGTCTTTTTTTGATTAGCCATCAAGTATGTCCATAGATTGCAGGATCGGAGCAGACTAGCTCCGTACACATCCGTGTACTCCGTAGTTTTCATGGACTTCAGTAAGGCCTTTGATACGCTGAACCATGCAAAAATTATTGTGGCACTGGAAAGACTAGGAATCCGAGGGATGTTAGCTAACTGGCTGAGGGACTACCTAAGAAATAGATCCTTTCGTGTCAAGGTAAAGGAAAAGTTAAGCGATCACAAAGATGTGAAGTATGGAGTTCCGCAAGGATCAAAGCTTGGACCTTTACTTTTCATCTTGTACACCAATGAATTACTTAGGGTGTTCGAGAATAGTATTCCTTTTGCATATGCAGACGATACGGCGATAGTGGTCGAGCACAGATGCATAGATACTGCAATGAAAATTATGCAAGATGAGCTAAACAAGGCAGTTGAATGGTGCCACGATAACGGGTTGGTTATAAATCCATCCAAAACGAAAATAATGCATGTTCGTGCACCTCATCATAAGCCTACGCAACTACAGATATATCTGAAGAACTACAGCTGTACCGGAAAACATCAAGATGATTTAGTGGAGAGAGTCGAAAACTATAAGTACAATCGATAGTCACCTTATATGGGATCAACATGTCAGTAAGCTTCGCTCAGACCTTAAAAAGGGTTTGTTCGCATTGGTATATCTTAAAAATTACTCAACTTTGAGGGTCCAGAAGCAAGTCTACTACGCGCTAGTTGAGTCTAAGCTCAGATATGGTATACTTGCATGGGGCAATGCATCAAATACACATTTGGAGAAGTTGCAGAGGCTCCAAAACAGTATACTAAAAAAACTCAATGGTGAGACTCGGTAGAATCCATCTGGCAGGGGGAGTTTTAGAGTTCTTGGTGTCAAGGAAATCTTCAAGCTGACTTTAACTCTGTACTATGTACTATGACGACGCGCGTTTCAAGAGTCCTATTGATCATGATGTCAACACAAGGCGGCATGCTCAAGGTATGTTACAAGTACCAAGGTTTAGAAACACCTATGGCAGAAGACAGCTCAAGTACTGCATCCCAACAACACTTAACGAACTTCCACAATCATTAAGAGCAATCAGAAATGAAAAAAGAAGATCAAAGCCTTTTTTGTGCAGTAATTTTAATTCCCTTTCAATATTAAAATATCCTTTTCATTTTATTTATTCAATTAATTTTTTGCTTTTCCAAAGAACTAAAATCTTCTATTAATAAATGAAATTATTAAATTAATTTCCTGTTGCAATTTATAATTAAATTTTCCTTGAAACTAAGCTCACTTATTAAATTTAATCTGAAAGTCAACCTTCTGCAGATAAGCCCATTAGGCTTCGCAGAAAAAATGTATTTTGTATTTTACTTGGATAAATAAACGTTATAAATAAATAAATAAATAACCTGGGACAAAAGTATGGGGCAATTTATGCGATATGTTATAACATCTCTTGAAAATACAATCGAAAAATATTCACGACGAACAGAAAGAGATTGTAGGCTGAGAAGTGGACATCTTGTTTTAAAAGACGGGATTTGGATGTACCAGCTTAGGCGGCGGAAAGCAATTCGTGAACATTTTTTTGAATGTTTTCAATTCTCACGGAATGTACTTGATAATATGGATTCCAAATTATACACCAATATTCTAACAAGGATCTAACATACGCAAAGAAAAGAGATCGGAAGGTAAAAGAATCCGTAAACTCGTTAGAGTTACGATTAATAAATCCTAACATAGAACTAGCTTTTGCAACCACAAAGTCAATGCGAGAGGTGAAGCTGAGTTTGGAATCAAAGAAAACTCCAAGATCCTTTTTACGTTAAGTTTTAAGAGTTTCGCTCCTTCGATGACGTAGTCAAACTCAATTGGAGAGAAACTCCGACAAAACGACTGAGATTGGCACTTAGAAACATTTAAAAATAGCTGGTTAGCTGTACACCATTCTGATAAGCACTGAAAGGCATTTTGAAGTAAAAGCCAATCATTTACAGATTTTATACTACAACGGAATATTTTGATGTTGTCCGCAAACATTAAGCAAAAAGCATTTTTGATGCAATCAGGGATATCGTTAATCAACAAGTGGAATAAAAGGGGTTTCAAGTGACTTCCTTGAGGTAATCCTGAGGTGACTTGAATGACATCAGATAATCATTAATTTATGCGTAGGAAATGTGTTCTACCTTTCAAATAGGATTCAAACCACCTTAAAATATCAGAAACATCTTGTTTGGAGCCAGATTTATGAACAGGAATAATGTAAAAAAATTCCCAATCATCAAGAAAAATACCCTTTTCAAAAGAACCACTAAACAACAAAGTTAATGTTCCCGAAAGAGCAGCTACACAGTGCTTCAATGTGATTGGTGAAATTCCATCAGACCCTGGTTGCTTACCCTCATTCAGACTGATTAAAGCCAACTCGAGATCTTTGTTACTTAGGTTTAAGCGACCGATATTGATAGAGTTTGTTCATGTAATAATAGAATAGTTTAAGAGAACTATTTGTTTATATAAAGGGTTTTCCAATAAGAGGTGTTATTTTGGTATTCAAAGAAAAATGCCATTTTTTGAGATAAATGATCGGATGTTTATTTCATAATAAAGAGGAAGGTATGCCGTTAATAATGAAGAACAACATCAGCCAAATGGCCACCACGAGCACGCATACAGGACCATATCCTTTTCATGAAATTTTCCATAGCCAAATCGCAAAGTGGCTGCCCTATGTCCTCGATAGCCTCACACGAATTTTATCTTTGAGGTCTTAAATTGACGCTGGGCTATTGGCGTAGACCTTATCTTTCACGTGGCCCCAAAGGAAGAAGTCGCAAGGTGTTAAATCACAAGATCTCGGTGGCCAATTGTGATCACCTCTTCGAGAGATAACACGGTCCGGAAACTTTTCCCGTAAAAGATCAATGGTTTCGTTGCTTGTGTGGCACGTAGCGCCGTCTTGTTGAAAGTAAACGTTGTCCAGATCAATACCATCCAACTCCGACCATAAAAAATCATTAATCATCTGTCGATAGCGCAATCCATTCACCGTAACTGTTGATCCAACCTCATTTTCGAAAAAGTAAGGTCCAATGACCCCGCCGGACCATAAACTGCACCAAATAGTCACACGTTGAGGATGGAGACTCTTCTCAACAATAACTCTTGGATTTTCCGAGCCCCAGATGCGACAATTTTGCTTGTTGACGTAGCCACCGAGGTGGAAATGGGCCTCATCAGTCAAGATGATTTTTCGATGGAATTCCGGATCATTTTCATGCATTTCAAGGACCCAATTAGCAAAACACGACGTTGTTGATGATCGGCCGGCTTGAGTTCTTGTATTAACTGAACTTTATAAGCCTTAAGACCCAAGTCTTTATGCAAAATACGTATATGTAATGACGTTTGTGGAATGCCCAATACCAAAGAACGACGAGGAATGGACAAACCTGGGTTTTCTTCAACACTTTGGGCTACAGCAGCAATATTCTCAGTTGTTCTTGAGCAACGTGCACGGGTTTTATTCTTCACATCACTAACTTGTCCCAACAGCTCGAATTTTTCCACCATTTTCTGTATTGCGGTCTGACAAGGTGCTTCACGACGACCAAAAAACGCTTTAGTTTTGCGAACTGTGACTGCAAGATTTTCACCATTTTTGTAGTGAATTTTAATAATTTCAATGCGTTGTTGAAGCGTGTATCGTTCGATTTTTAGTAATGGCGTAGTTTCTACTTGTCAAATGTCAAAGAATAAAAGCTTCAAAAGTGACAGTTACCGAAATAGCGGGCCATTCACAATAACACGTCTCATTGGAAAGAGGAGTCTTATTTTTGTATGGAAAGCTTTTTCGAAATCTATATAGATTTGAAAAAAAAACACGCCTATTGATCATTCGCATTTTGGCAATACTAGTTAGATATGCATGTCGTTATTTTCGTACAAGAGAAAAATATGACCTGTCGATGCGCTATTGAAAATTTATTGAAGAAACCATTTTCTCAATTAAATTCGGAAGAAAGACTGGAAATAATTAGTTCTGGAAGGCCAATACCGTCTCTTCCGGATTTGATTTGTAAGGTTTACCACCAGTAAAGTTTTTACTAGACATTTTTAAATTTCTAACTATGAAAGAAAATGTTGGTTGTGTGGTTGCCCCGTTCTTAATAAATTATTTTGTTGGCCTTGTTTACTTAAAATCCTCGTCGTGGTCCTGGAGAAAACTGCGTATATGTATATGTACGTTATTTACAAAAAAAAAAAAAATAGAACACCCTGCTTAGAACATCACGCCACGTCCCTGGTTGCTACTAGCTTGACTCGATTAAGTACGAACTAAATAATCGTTGTACAAAAATTTCTTTAAAAAATCAAATTTTTTTTTAAAGATATATGTACATATATAGTTCATCCGAAGAGTTTCATTATCAAAAGATTTGCGAAATGATTTAAAAGATCAATTTTTTTTACTGTTCAGGTTACATAATCTTTTGTTGTACCATGGTGGCTTAGAAAGAAGCGATTAACTCATATTCGCATTCTTTGTTTACATTAAAAGGGAAAATATTGATTGTTTCTAAACCGGAGTCTTAGAGAGATCTGCGATTTCTGCTCTTTGGTTGTGATCCTTGCTAGTTTCAGCTTCCAGTGTTTGAATTGTTCTGACAGACCCGTGACTTCAAAAACCTTAAAGAAATAAGTCTGGAGCGGTCAAATCGAGCAAATTGGCCGGCCAGTGCAAATCGCCAAAACGAGACATTAGGCGAACCCGAAAAACTCATCCTTCAAAATGTCTATTGTCGGGCGAGCTGAGTGTGCGGTTGCACCGTCCTGTTGGAGCCACATGTCCTTCCAGTTACAATTCATCAATTTGCGGCAAAAAAATACGCGACATCTTTAGCCACAGTGGCGATATTCTCGTCGGAACGTGCAGTACGTGGCCTTCCGCCGCCTCCTCTGGCACGTGTTGTTCCAGTCTCTTCGAGGCGAGCGGCTAAACGCCTTAGTGTTTGACCAGTCGTAGGACGACCGGCAAAATCTACGCCAAGATCACTGACGAATTATTCCGGTAAAAAAAAGTCAGGAGCATTTCGCGATCTTGAGAAGTATGGCGTTCCATGGCTTGTGTGTATTCTGCATCTGTTTACTTCAAAAATATCAAAACTGACAGTATTTGCAAAAGGGTGATACATTTTGGGCTACATGCAATAGGGTGATACATTTTGGGCCACCCTGTAAATATTTGAGAATTTTTAACGGAGACATTTGTTTTATTTTTTTTCCAAATTTGTTTGTGTTACTTAAATAGGTCAATAAATTAGGTTTGCAGTGAATGCATCGGTTGCAAGATGAGGCAATTTTGGACTTTTCTCCAAACGTCTACGTTGATTGAACTAATTATCCGAGAAATACAATTTTAAGTCTCTAAGTACTTAACGTGTTTTTTTGTTCGTTTAAATCTGTCCAGATAACTAATAAGCGCTCTCTAGGACTTATTTATTCCCTTTCATAGAATATATGATGTATTTACCCTATGAAGTGAAGTGCATAAGTACATAACAATCCCCCTGCGGCGCGGCGGCTCAGAATAAAATGATTAACTAATTTTTTTTTTTTTCATTTTGATGTAGACAATTTTTGCGCCACTCACACTTTGTTAATTTTTTTGCAGCTTTTTAATATACCACGGATATTGATTTATTCCGTTGATTATTAAACAGAAAAAAAATTAATATGAGAGCGGAACAGGTGCAATTATAATTTTTTTTTCGCCTCCAATCTCGGCCTTCGATGCATTATTACGGGACACGTTGAACTATAATTGCAAAACTGGCTGGCAATGCATACTTTACTTGGCAAACATTGTGGTTATCCTGTTGTGTTGCTATAAATAAATATGTGCTCTGAATTTTTTGTTTTTCATTTTTATAGGCAGTTTATTTAGTCTTTTTTTCTTGTATTTTTATCGACACGGGAGAGCAAATGGAGTGGATACATTTTTTTCATTTTACAATATTACTTTTTTATTTTTAATTATGTAACTCAACACTCAGTGAATATTGAGTACTGAGTGAAAGACACAAAGGAAATTATTTTCTGCTTTAGTGGTTCGAAACTTAGTTGGTTGCGTTCGAAGCTAAGTACAGAAAGTATTTTTTTTTTTTTGTTTGGCAATGTTTGGTGATGAAACTACATCGCTGACAATCTACTTTGATGGTTTTGGTAGATGGATCTTCTAAGTCTCTACAGGCAGATATATGTTCATATGAATCTAAAAATACTTAAGGGGGTATTCTAGTCTAGAATTTTGAAAGAATCGTTTTTTTTTTATTTCATATTTTTAAAGATTAGACCTTCAGAAATGTATCCTCCAAACGTTTCCTGAATTATCCTACAGAAAGTCTCTTATACACCATGAACTATCAGACAGTCTCTATCTGAAGGTCGTTGTAACGTATTTCTTTAAACGCGTTTTTCTCGAAACTACTTTTTCGAAGACGTCTTACGTGATTTCTCAAATTCTAGTGAACCGATTAACTTGAAATTTGGCGTGGAACTCCCTCTATCGTTGGGAAAAATTTGTTATTTACTATTTTTAAAGAATTAAAAACTTTGAAAAAAAAAGGGCAAAAAATTACTTTTTTTCAAATTTTTTTTATTTCCGTAGTTCAGAAGATAGCAACATTCTTACTGATTAAGAATCTTTTTTTCTTCTTTTTTTCTGATCACCAGAAGGGTTGGAATCACGTCAAGAAGGACGCACCCTTATTTTTTACCACCCCACTTTACCAGCCTGTAACTTTTTCATTTTTCAAAATTTCAAAAAATTCAAATATTCAAAATATCAATAAATATCTAATAAAAAAATGGCCGGTAAAAATATGATTCAATTTTTTTTATCGAATTTCAAAAAACACCCGAAATTTTAGCCGCTAGACTAGAATACCCCTTAATTCATAATAAATACACGTATCACTTGAAAAGGAGTCGCACTAAAATATTACCGCTAAATTACAAAGTGAAGTAAATCCCCACACTAATTATCCAATAAATCCCACTGTACGTGGCCAATAACTCAACTAGGGAACATTTCAAATGCTTAAGTCTATCTCTCTCTCACTCTGTTCATTCAACCCATTTATTCATCAGGGCTAACCCAATTTCCTCCAAAGAGTGGGTAGAGTTTTCCGTGCCCACCTCTCTTCTATTCATAGAAGTAAATCCTGTTTGGGTTCATGCAAACATTTACTATGGGATAAGCAAACGTTCCGCCAACGATCTAATTAGTTTGTAGGATACGCACTGTACTGGCTCCATTAAAATAATTCATCATCATCACCAGCATCATCATCGTCGCGGAAGAATACAATGGAATCGTTCTCATTGTACTAGGATGGGTGTAGACATAGTTTTGCCTCTCCATCTCCACATAGGCCAGCAGCCGGGATGATAAGATTGAATTATTAAACAATTCAATTCTATTTAGTATATGACGTTAACTCTGCGTTTCGCCGTTTACAGTACCGAGTAAATATCCTGACCGATTGGAATGCACTGTGCGTTAGTAAGAACATACCGTGCTCGGAGAAATTCTCGCTGGCTTCGACGCTGGGAAATCCGATGCAGATCCGTGCATGGTCACTGGCCGGCCTGCCAATGGATAATTTCTCCATTGAGAATGGCATTATCGTGGCCAATTCCAATCGTTTTTCATTAATGATTGATCCTCAAGGTGAGTTTTTGTTATACTTTTTTTGTATTTGTTTCCTTTGTTTAATTTCAACATAACTAGATATTTGTAAGCACTTGTAAGCACTTCTTTTTTTTGAATATTTGTTTTTAGAATATCAAATAAATCAGATACTTATTGTAAGCACTTGTAAGCATCGCACTTTTCACCTCTTTTCTTTTATAATATTTGCTTTTTATTTAATCGGAATCTCAGAAACTGTTGTAAGCACTTGTAAGCATTACGCTTTGCAGATTTGTTATAAAAAATATTTATTTATTATTATATCAGAATCAGAAACTTTTTGTAAGGATCACACTTTTCGTGGGTTTTTTTTAACAATATTATTTAACACTTTGTAGGCACATGTAAGCATCACATTTTTCGGTTCCTTTCTTATTAAATATTTGCTTATGATTTCATCGGAATCAGAATCTTCTTAGAATCACTACACTTTTTTTTAAACAATAATTATACTTATAAATATATTAGAATCAGAAACTTTTTGTAAGAACTTGTAAGCATCACACTTTTCAGCTGTTTTGCTATTTATTCCATCGGAATCCCAGAAACTTGTTGTAAGCACTTGTAAGCATTACACTTTGCAGATTTTTGTTACACAATAATTACTTATTATTATATTAGAATCGGAATCTTTTTGTAAGCACTTGTAAGAATCACACTTTGCGGATATTTTTTAACCATATTGTTTAACACTTTGTAAGCACTTGTGGGCATCACACTTTTCAGCTCTTTTCTTTTACAATATTTGCTTTTTATTTCATCGAAATCTCAGAAACTTGTTGTAAGCACTTGTAACCATAACACTTTGCAGATTTCTGTTAAACAATAACAAAAACAGAATCAGAAACTGGTTGTGAGCACTTGTAAGCGTCACACTTTTTCATGCTGTACAAATATTCGAGTAGGTATGTGGAAACTTTAGCTTGTACTACAGTCCGAGGGGACTTGAATTGTAACTGTATCTAATTGTATTCAAAATTTATTGAGGTTGTCATGGACCAATACCATCCGAAGTCCCTCACCCTATTTTTGTCCTTTTCTTAGTAACGAATTAAATAATATCGCTATTGCTTCTGATATCCTCTTCTCAACCGAGGGCATTAGTCCTCTATGTACCCGTATGGTAAACAACCAAAGTATAGAGGTGAGAGAACAACATCCTTCTATCAAAAGTAACATAGAAGAACTAATCCTTTCAATTAAGTACCAAATCATGGCCGTTCTACCTACTTAAGCTGGTCATTTTTTCATGTAATGACTCGTAAATCAGTCACAAGGCTTAGAAGATGTTGACAAATATACGTGGCGCTCTTGTCGCAAATAATTGTCACATTCCTTGTCCTGATTACATACATCACTTATGTCAAGAGCTATTAAGCAAATTGATGCGTCTGACGCGTAGGTACCATCATCTAAATCGACGTAATGCGCTATTACTTGCCAAATAATCCCGTTATGCTCTATATTTGTGGACGTACAATTAATATTTGTTATCTATTTCTGTTTCGGAGTGTACTGTGTACAGTATTTTTACTAACCGGTGAATTGCATGATACACTTTTCCTCAGCTCAATTTTGATAGATCATTCTTTTCTGTTTGAAAATGAAAAAAAAAAAAAAAACAGACAGACCTGCCACCTAGCTTGAGGTAATCAAAGGATTTCTATTCTATCGGAGTTGGAATAAATTCAAAAACAAATTGTTTATTTAAAATCAAATTGAAGAATTATTATTCAAAATATTGTTCATCGCTAGCTACTAAACTTGTTCCCATGTCCATGTCGGAAGAACTCCTCATCTTCAGATGCAATCCACAAAATCGGCCCATTTTTGACATCTTCAGAAGAAGTAACATAAGCTTCCGATCGGAACAAGTGATAGTCAGAATAAGCAATGTCTGGTGAACACGGCGGCTGGGTTAGTACTTTCCCATATGAGCGTTTCCATGCTCGTAGTACACCATGCTTATAGTAGAGCACACTCTTCTGATCCCACCAAATACAAATCATGCAGTTGGATCAATGGATATTTGGCTTCGGCGTTGCTGTTGATGGTTGGCCGGGCTTAACCCATAACGTTCTGCACTTGGGACTGTCCTAATAAATCCACTTTTTATTACCGATTCAAAAATCCCTTACTATTCTGCCGTTGAAGCAGCTGTTCACAGGTAAAAAAAACGCCTTTTGACATCCATTGGTTCCAATTCGTATGGGACCCAACATCCTTGCTTTTGGAACATTCTCATGGCTTTATGGTGTTTTCCTAGTCAGCTCCTAACGATTTAGATAATTCTAGAATTGTTTGACATGGGTAGCACTAGCAATACCACCAATTCTTCATCTTCGAACTTTCTCAGCTATCCAGTTCGTTCCTTGTCTTCCAAAAAATCGATATCACCACTTTTAGAATGTCCAAAGCACTTCAGACACGTTTGCTCAGCTATAGCATGGCCACCATAAACTTCCACTAAAATACGATGACTTTTGGTAGCAATTTTTCCATATTTAAGTAATGAAGTTAAGCTCCGGAACAAAGTTGGACATAGCTATTTGATAAAGTACAAAATATTGCTATTGACGCTTCAACCAAATGACATATGGTATACTAAAGCCGGTGCGCCCCCTAATGACAGCAGAAAATATTTGACGTCGGCAATATGTATATGACTACTACCTCCGTCATCTCTGATAAAACGCTACGAATTGTTTCCAAATCCCAATATTAATGGCAAATCAACTAACCAACTTGACATGTGAAAGGTAGAGATACACTATCTTCAATCAGGGCCGCCGTTTTGTAAATTCAAATGGGAGTATTTTAGACATTTGCAGGGGAGTATTTTGTGTCTGAGAGGAGTACAAAATGGCCAGAATACAAATCAAACATTAACATCTAGTATCAGCCTGTTAAAACTTTAAGGACATGTTGTAAAACTGTCTTGTACCTGAATTGGATCAAATAGGCCTACACAGCATGTTCTAGCAAGACGGTGCCATATCACACACAGCTCGTTCTACGATCCAAATTTTATGAGAAATTGTTCCCGTCAAAAAGTGGTGATATCGAGTGGCTCCCGCGATCACCTGATTTGACCTCTCCCGAGTTCTTCATTTGGCGGTACTTGAAGAAACCTTGATGCTTAAGAACAAAATTCCAAATAAAATTGCCTTAAATAACACCAGACGTCTACGAAATTGTTATGAAGAATGTGCTGAAATGAGCCCGCCTTTACGCCTTGGCCAGAGCCAGCTACTTGATCAACATCCTATTCCGTACACAATGTTAAAGATCTTATATATTCGATCAGTAAAATATAATTTAAAAAAACACTCGGCCTGGAACATAGAAAGCACCCTGTATATGGATTTAACACTTGGAAAATTAATTCATTCAGTGAAATTAAGGTGACAACATATTTCACATTAAAAGTTATCATGCTAGTATTTTAACAAAGTACTATTCGCTGAAGAAAAGGTACTCAAATTACAAATTTTTTCAAAAATCGGAAATATTCAATAAGGAGTACAATCATGACGAGGGGAGTACAGCCCTGTCTC
This sequence comes from Brachyopa scutellaris, assembly GCA_949775065.1. Lineage (NCBI taxonomy): Eukaryota > Metazoa > Arthropoda > Insecta > Diptera > Syrphidae > Brachyopa > Brachyopa scutellaris. The sequence continues at coordinate 112,925,203 of OX459113.1, forward strand.
CAATGTATTCCAGCATAAAAGCTCGAATTCCCAGCTATGTTACAGCCTACTCTCTTACACTTAACAAAATGGATACAATTTAAATGACAGCAATGTCACTGCCCCCATTAACATGTATCATTATGGATTTACTTGTGGCAGTGCCAGTGATTACCTCTCTGAGTAGTCGTTCGTATGTATTGCAATTCAAAATAATTCACCGCTATCAGAACTCAAATCATCACACATGTACTTTACTGTCCTCTCTCACTGCATTAATTATTTTCGCCGTCAGTTGATATGGCATAAGCCTGTTGTATCTATGCTTAATAAATATTTAAATGTCACTATTGGTACACTATAGCTTTGTAGATAATACCACCCACAAACAGAAATACCCTCACACTCGAGCCCATTTCAATTTTAATTTACTTATCGCTTGATACTCGCGGCTTAATTTATCTGTCAACCACGTGTCCATTTAGCCTAGTCATCCAACTATTTATCTGCATTTATCTATCCTCTTACAGTTCAAGCTAACAAGTGGATAAAAAATATGGAAAAGGATAACGATCTAAAAGTGATTAAGCAGAGCGACGACAATTACATGCGCGTTATTGAGTTGGCCATCAATTATGGTAATCCGGTGCTGATTGAGAATGTTGGTAAGATACTTTTAGTCTTTAGTGGATGTTGTTTGTTTTGTTGATTTCATAGATACCGTAGATACTTTTTTTTGGCTGTTCTATCCATTTATTATTCTTCTTTTTGTATGTGTAGTGCTACAGCACAACTGGTTAGGAATATTTATGAGGATTTCTTGTTCAACATTCATTTGTGAATTAATTATTTATCTGTAATTGGCATTTATTGAATAATAATTATGACAGTTGCTGCTGTGATGAATGGAATCGCGTGCGCAATTAATTCATCGCTTACAATAAATTGCAATTAAATATGAGAAGAGAAAAAATGATAATAAATAATAACACAAGCAAATGAGGTGACAAAATTATGCGAAATAAAAATGCAAATTGTATTTCGATTATGAAAATATTTTTGTTTTTTTAGTCGTGAAGAATACTGTCAAACAGTCCCAAATATTAAAAGTGTTGAAGAGGTCGTGCCATTGTTTGGCTTATATGATTTATGCTTCCGGAACGAAGTTGTTAGTTTTTTTTTTTTGTCGGCCCTATTTAATGGAGAAACCTTGGAATTTTTATTTTCATAATTTGATTTAAAATACACGCATTATCTGTTAAACGATGTAGGCGTTATTTTTATTGTAATCCCCGAAAGAATGCGCGGAACAACTTAAAAAAAAAAAAACAAAACAGCGCTATTAGAATGCCAGACCTATGATTAGTGGTCGGACTTCTTAAAACCAGTTATTTCACTTTTGTACTGCGATCTGTGGCAATTTGTAACTCTATTCAGTTCTCATAAGTAAAGAAAACCATAAATGTATGTAGACATCAGAGTTGTAAAAGAAGACAATAATTTTAAAATGCATTCTTTTATTAATGCAATCATTGAATGTAATCATTTATGACTTCAATTGAATTCTTTGCATTCTTTTGCATTCTTTTGCACACTTTTGCACTCATTTCGATTCTTTTGGATGCTTTTGGATTAATTTGAATTAATTCGGTACTGAACGATGGTATATATTGCGTGGGTCGAAAACGACCCCGTAGGCATTGGAGTTGCTATATATTGACATTTTCAGGTCTCGTCGCAATCTCCTTTCCCATGAAATATTACATATAATTGCAGCACTGGGCGATGATGATAGCGTTTAGAAAGTGTGTGTCTTTATAGACCCCCACGAAAGTTGATGTATTATTCGATGGTAATTTAAATAAGGAATGTACCGAAGCTGACAGATTCAACAGGACGCAGTTACTTGCTCCTGCTGAAATAATTATAGCCTCGCACTGCGATGCAGAGTCCGAAAATTTCCATCTTCAAATGAATATCAGGTTTTAAAACAAAGACCGCGCAAATGGATCAGGTCAAATTGACCACCAATAAGCAATGGTTAACAGAAGCCACTGCCCCGCTATATAACAAGGGTTTCACAAGATAGCGACCCTCTTGATTTTGTTTTTTTTTTTTTTTTAGCTACTCATAGTGAGACAAAACTATGCACATCGTCATAAAGCAGCCAAAATATATCAAATCGGCGCCATTTCTGCACTATTTGGGTTTTCTTCCATTGAAACCACCACCAAAATATTAGGTATACTGTCACTCCCAACAAAATTTATTTTTGTATTGGAATCCTGATCTTGAGTGGCTATGCATTGGGAAGTAAACGAAACTTGCATCTAACTGACCGAACACAATGGTGAAGCTACAGTTGAAGTAGGCAGCGCTGTCAAAGTTAAAATACACGTACACCCTACTCGTATAGCGCGAACATAATGCGAAGTTACAACTGTTGTATTAATCTATATGCTGAAGCGCAAAGTTCAGCCAACTTCAACTTTCGGACGCGCTGCTGCTACTTCCATTGTGTTCGGGCAGTAAGTCGATGGGACGAAATCGATTTGAGGAGATATTTTTTTGACTTGCTGTAGGCGCTGTAGTGGTAAGCGGACGGCTAACGCAAGAATAGATATTGCTCTACCAAATCTCATCAGGCGTAGGGAGGCGTAGACTGCCTCGATGCTAATACAGGATCATTTCGCAGTAGTATATATAGTAGCAAAAATGTATAATTTTGGCCCATATTATTTGCGCTCATCAGCAATCAATAATTATTCTTCTCTACTCGCCAATTTACATGGAGCATTCTTAAATTCCACCGAAGTATCGCCAAGTCCCTACTGCTAAAATATGACGCAATTGTCAAATTTCACTCTTTTTAAAATTTCACCATTTTTAGTAGATTGTATACCCTATATAGTTATTGTCATTTCTCATTTAGATTTCTCTCATAATTAATTTCTTGCAGATATACACACAAACCTATGTACATTATGTATAAATTTGGGTACCATATCTGCCCAGGGGGTCGATAACGACCCATGCCAAAAACACGCTTTAAAGTTAGAATAACGTAAAATAAGTTAGTTGGACTTCTTAGTACATGCATATAGACCACAATTACCAAAAATGATAAGTTAAGACGAAAAAAAAAGTTCTGGGCATATATGGGTTAAGCAACGTTGAGAAAGAGAAGACGTTTGTGAGCGGTTGCCCAATTTTGAAGGAAACAATGAGTCGCTTATTCGTTATTGGTATCCTAGCAGATCACCAAACTACATATATCCTCGCGGAAGGTTATGTCAAAATTGCTGGCATTCAAAACTATGTCAGCAGTTCAATGCACTAACCAATCGAGCCACGGCGGCTGGCGGGGCGTTTAGAGCTCTTTATGTGTGTTGTGTCAAATATTCGTACACAATTTGGGGCAGTCATTTAAATCTCAGCCATCATTTCGGATTGAAGGTAGCACACTTCCGCTTAGCTACATACATATTTATTTTTTTAGTGATCTACTCAGCCTCCCGCTGTGATATTATAATGCCGTAAAAGCCGCATTTAAATCCCGTTTTTTTGGTTTAGAGATTCACTAATTCCTAAATTGCTAAAAATAGGCTTATATAGATGGCGCCTGCTTATTTATACAATTAAATAAATTTACAATTATGATGATATTTCACTATAAATAAACATGAAAACAGTAAGTGAAAGGTATGGTAATGTACGTAAATATTTTTATTAAATTTGCATGGTGTATTCGTTCCATTGATGTCAATCATCGAATAAATAAATTCGTAATTTTGTTCAAAAAATGGTGGGCAATTTTAATTTCAATAATAAAGGCCTAAATAATTTTCTGCTTATTCAAGACCATTTATTTTTGGCTAACCTTTAAAATGGTTTTAATATAATCTTCGTAACACAGTAGCTCAGCTTTAACTTGTATATAAGCCTTCCACACCACTGCAGTGTTTTCCAGGCGGATGTGATGGCTATTCGTGAAGCCGCAGAGTTGTTCATTCATTTACACCGATAGCCAAACAGCTATTAAAGCACTCGAATCACCGATTATAAGATCAGAGTTGTTTACGCACTGTCGCGCATTTCTAAACGAGATATCGAGCAGATGCATGCTCGAACTGTACTGGGTTCGTGGGCATAGTGACATACCAGGTTACTGTTAAGCAGTTGAACTAGCCAGAAAAAGTATAAAACTGGGGAACTCTACTACAATAAGTGAACCAATGGAAACAATAAGGCACAACATCTTCATACAAGCTCTGCAACAGGCTAATGAAAGATGGCGTAACCTTAATATGTGTAGTCACGCTAATCAAACTTGGCCACAGCTGTATTGGCGCAAAACTTACATTAGAACCTGCTAAAAATCAGTAGAGCACATATCGGCACCCTAGTTGGGGTATTGACAACAAATGGAATAGGCCGATACGCTAGCAGATTGAGAATCCTCGCCAATCACTTCAGTCGCAGCTGCATGGATGAGGAAGATAAAGAATCCCCCTTGCACCTCCTGTTCAGCTGCCTAGCACTCTCCTCCTTAAGAAAAAATATTCTTGGAGAATATTTCTACACAGACCTACAAGTTATTTCCTCAACTTTCAAAATGGTTCCAAGAGTACCGATAAGAGTACCGTGGCAACACAATGGACTTATTCTGGTTTAAGTGAATCCTAGCGAGTACGAGTACGGTGTATAGCCACCGAACCTGGACAAATTCCAAAATGGAAGATTTACAGTTACTAAAAAAGCAAATGCAAATGAAGTACGCAACATTATTTTGACAACTTTCTCAGCCAAAAGTGCGGTCATATCTGATAACACTACATTGATCTCAGAATAGCTCCAACGTTTGTTTGACCGATTCGAATTTGTTTTGTTATGTTGGGTCAACTGTCCTTGACAGTCCCACTCAGGTTTGCCATAAGTGCAGATTTGTCTGCATTTTGCAGATTTTCAACCCAGCTGCAGACTTTTAAAGTCCAAAATAATTTCAATAATTCTTCTTTCATCATTTGTCTTCGCTGTATGCTGTCATTTTCATATTCTGCGTTCATAGACTGAACGCAGTAACCTGTCGAATTAACAATTTTTGATTTCGAATTCTCAAACTCCAACGAAGTTTAACTATGTACATATGTATGTACATATGTGATGTTTCTTTTATTGAATTCATATATATTTTTTGTTTGTTTTGTTATTGTTAAACAGTACGACCTCAATAAAAGCAACCCTCGATACGCGCTACTCGTCGATAAAAGCAACACTTTAAATATTACCGCTGTTGATTCAGTAATTGTAACTCTTCAAAAAAAATTTACTTGACAAACGCAACTTTTGTTTCATAAATTCTTACATCTTCCCCTATTTGTATCTCGTCCTTCTTGTTCACTTTTGTTATATCCAGGCAGTTATTTTTATTTTACAAACTACACCGCAATTCTCCAGACAATGGATCAAAATGTGATCGACTTGACTAACTCTTTTACAAAAAAAAAGTCTATTGGCACATTTGGTGGGTAGCAGATTTGGAAAAGAAAATTAATGCATTTAAATTAAGGCCATATGCCACTTGGATAATGCATGGGTCAATGCACAGGGCAATGCGAAAGTGCAGGAGACATTTGATGTATCCAAACACTGATTAAGACAAAGACGAAATAACTGTATCAATTAATGATTTGCTTAAAGACCTATCCCCAACTGGCTGTGTCGAGGACAGAAAGAATAAGCTCACCGAAAATGAAACGATCCGGAACCGACTTGCAGAAATCTGGAAGCCGAAGAAATCGAAAGCGGAGGCTGCAATTCAAGCCATTAACATTTGCCATCAATGTGCTGGAAAACATGTCAGTTCTGCAAAATTTAATAGCCAGCCGCAGCGTTGTTCCCATTTCGATAAACGAAAGTATTCATTCGGATCCAAATTGTACCCAAATAGTACTAATAGTAGCACAAAGATTAAAATACTTTTAACCGCAGCAGATGTATTTACATCAAAGAGCCTCTAATTAGATTCAACTTAATTTGCTGTTGTTGTTGAAATGTCTTCAAAGGCATATTGACTTTAAAGATTTTCATTTGTCCTACAAAACTAGAAATCAACCCAAATCACTTAGAACAAGCAATGTGTAAGATGTAAATAGAAATTTCAGCTTTTGTATTTTCTAAAAAATATATCCTTTATTGCCTTTATGGTTTTACTTATTTACAGTCGACTCCGCTTATATAAACTACGCTTAACTGAAAAAACCCGGTTAACTGAAAAAATTATTACGTCCGAAATTAAAGAATAATACTAATTCAACTACGCATAAGTGAAAATACTCCGTAAGTGAAATAAAATTGGTGGCAAATTGCCGTTTCAGTTAAGCGGATTCGACTGTATTTATGGTTGATGGAAAATTGTAAAAAGAAGTGGCGACTGAAACTGATACCGAAACTTATGTGAGTGTAAAATAAGACGGGAGCGGGATGAGGTGAAATTTATTTCACATATGGCATATGACAGGGATGGTGGTCATGGTGGTCAAAAAAAAACAATACGTTCGAAGAACATACACAAATAGTCGGAATAAAAAAATCATAATAAAATAGTAGTACATCTCACCAGAAAGTAGTACGGTACTCAGTTCCAAAATTTGTACTCAAAAAGTACAATTGTAGTACGGGGGGCAACGCTGGCCCGGCCGTGGCAAAGAAGTTTAGATCCAAAAATCTCAGATAAAAATTAGATTTTTAATTTTGGTTTTTATTTTAACGTAGGCATAACTTTTTGCATTTTTAAAATGTATTTTTAGCATTTTGTTCCACTTCTGACACTAACATTTTTTGACTCGGTTACTGCAACAACCTCAGTAAAGGCAACTACCTAAATTTCTTTCATTGAGGTCGTACTGTATATGTATATAAAAAATATGTATTTATGAAGTCAGATTATTTCCATAGAAATCTGCGTTGCAGATTTTTTTTTCATATTTGCAGATTTTTCGAAATATTTTCATGGCAACACTGCGCCACTAAACTTTAGCGTCATAGCATGACATTTGTGAAAGGTATGGCCTATAGCGTTGTGTTTATAATTTTACATCTCCTTCTTTGCGCTCAAAGATTTTTTCATTATCTTCTTTCGGCTGTGAAAACACGTTCTCCGAAGCGCTGTTTCGAGACGGCCGGACAGGAAAATGTCACACGGTGCCAGATTAGATGAACTTGATGGCTGTTTGATGATATTTGTTGTTTTTGACAAGAAATGCACGGATACTATCCGTCTGCCGCTATTTTTGTAGGAAATTCAAGTCCTTCGGCATCAGCTTTGCAGCGACACATCCCAAGCCCAATTGATTGGTTAAAATGTGGTGAACTTCTAACTCTCTCATGCTCAATTTGCAGTTTACAACTAGTAAATCTTTGATTTTATCGCAGTGTTCCACAGTTTCTGATGTCGATGGTCTGCCAGAATGGTCGTTATTAGTCGACGGCTTCACGATCACTTCTGAAGCTCGCATGTCAATCGTATACCACTGTTTTCACTTTTCTAACATTTCCAATGTTTTGATGATGTTAATTTAATTTTAAACTCAAAATTGAATGCACATCCCTTACTCTGTTTTGTATCCATTTCAAAAATCGCCGATAGTCGATCTAGACCAAGGCTGTCCAACCCGCGGGTCACATGCGGCCCAAGAAAAGTATCAATGCGGCCCAAAAATATTTAAAAGTTACTGGAGCATGCCCATTTGACAAACAACAGAATTTGGAACAGAAATGTCATGTAGTAAATTCTCTTTCCGTGTACATTACTCACTCAGGTACAGTGTTCCGTTGTTCGTCACTTGGCGGTTTAAGTGATATTTATCTTAAAATTATATATGTGACATCAATTGTAAAAAACAATGTTAAATTAATTTCCTGTTCTGTTTCTAATAAATTTAAAATTACTTAAACATGAAAACATATTTTTTCGCTCGACAGCTAAACGATAGGTTGGGGCAAAACTAATGTCATAGTAAGAATTGGCTCCCATTTTGTGAGAAATTAAAAAAAATGGGTTCTGTTTTCATAAAAAGTTTATTAGAAGGTGTAAGATTGATGACATTAAGTTGAAAAAATGATATCGGTCCATGACCAAATCCTGAGTTGATTGTGCTCATTTTACGGCTTTTCAAATCGCTAAAACGGGAGATCGGAAACGGCCCAGAAATTGGTGATTCAAAATCTTCATCGTTGCCCGAGCTGTGTGAGCTGTTGCTCCATCCTACTGTAACCTGTTGCACCTTCACTTGTGTGTAAATAATAGACTTGACTTTTTAATTCATAGGAAATAGTTCATTTATTAATATTATGCTTAGTAACTTAAATGTACAGTTTGGGTTGAGAGAGTAATTATAATTGGAGTGTTAACTCATTCGTGGTTGGCAATCGACTGACTTTTATGTTGCTATACACATGACTCATACTAACGCATGTTAGTATGATTCTTGTATATGTCTCTTATATACTTCATTAATACATAACAATCTTCCCCACTTTAAATAAGTCATCCACTATTTCAATAATTAACTTTCCCCAATTTCTTTAACCGTTCAGATCTTCTAAGTTTGTCATTTACTAAGTGTTTATTTCTATTCAATTTAGCATATTTCTTTTTTATACGTGCTGAACTTTTTATTTCAGCTTTATTGTTTAATGATGAGGATGATATATTTAAACTTGGAGAAGACAGTTTATCTTGACTTACATTAGAATTTTCATTTACATTTTGTAAATAAGGATTACTATAATATGTATTATTTTTTCTGTTTACACATTTTTTTATTTGGTTAAAATGAACAAATCGAACTGTACCCTCTATTTTTATCAAACAAGTTAAAGCACTTAATTCTTTTAAAAATGTGCCTGGGATCCAATTTACGTAATCGTTTTTAAAAACATTTTGAAACAAAATCTTTTCTCCCTCCAGGAACTTAATATTTTTAAATGAATTAATTGCTTTTAAACCAATTTCTGGTTGGATTAACATTTTATTGTCTACTTTTTGTACAATTTTAGGAATCTTTTTACTACTATCTTGTTTTTTACTATTTAAGTTATCTAATAAAATTTTTGGTTTGAAGGCGAAAATCAGTTCCGAAGGTGTTTGCAAATTTTTATTTATTGGAGTATTACGTTGGTTAAAAAGAAATTTGGAGATTATTTTCTGCATATCCATGTTTTTATTTTCTAAAAAATACTTTTTTAAAACTTTCTTTACCGTTTGTACATTACGCTCAGCCAAACCATTGCTTTGTGGATGATATGGAGGAGACTTACTAACCTTAATGCCAAGGCTTTTACAGAAATTGACGAATTTAAATGACCCAAATGGTGGGCCATTGTCGGTGACTATTTCCCCTGGAAGACCAAAGGTCGCAAAAAAATTTTCCAATAATTTAATCAAATTTTCCGCCGTGTTACTGCGAATGGGTACCACATCTGGAAATTTACTAAATGCATCCACGATTATTAAAAATTGAAATTTTGAAAAATAGAAGAAATCCAAATGGATACGTTGAAATGGATATTCACATACGTACCACTTTGACTCGACCTTTTCCTTTGGAGTGTTCATTGTTGACTGGCAAATGTTACATTCTTTTATAAATTGTTCAATGCCTTTTTCAATACAAGGCCACCAGACGTAAGACCTTGCAATTGACTTCATTTTAACCATGCCTACATGGTTCATACTGTGAAGTAATTTCAGGACTTCGTTCCTTAACTTCATAGGAATGACTAACCTATCTCCATAAAACAACTTATTCTCCTCTGAAGAAAGACTACTTCTGACTCTAAAATAATTTTTTAATGGGCTAGGTAGTTTATTTGGCCATTTGTTACTTTTGACACAATCATATATCAATGATAAAACTTCATCCCGAACAGTTTCTTTCTGCACAAGTTCTGTATCAATGATTAATTCATTAGGCGACTCTAAGTTCACTGAGTTAATTAAGCATACACTATCCACATTCGTTGACTCGGTAAGGGGCAAGCGAGATAGAGCATCAGCATGTTGCATTTGTGAGCTTTTACGATATTCAATGCTGTAGTCATACATGGACAGAATTACAGCCCATCTTTGCAAACGTGCAGCTGCAACACCCGCTGTTCCCTTACGTGGACTTAAAATTTCTCTAAGCGCTTGATGGTCAGTGTATATTTTAAAAGGTTTCCCAAAAATATATTTATGAAACTTTCGGACGGCAAATATAATTGCTAGAGCTTCCCGGTGAAGCTGTGAATAATTTCTCTCAGCTGGAGAGAGTGAGCTCGATGCAAACAATACTGGTTTTTCGACACCATCAATCAAGTGTGAAAGAACCGCACCCACACCGTATGGGCTCGCATCGGTCGCGACTATAACAAGTTTGTTTGGATCAAACAATTCTAAGACATTATTCTTTGTAATTAAAAGCTTGCTGGTTTCAAATGCTTTTTGACACTCTGTTGACCATATGAAATCAGTGTTTTTCTTTAAAAGAAAATGAAAATCTTTTAAATGCGAAGATAGGTTTGGTATAAACTTACCATAATAGTTTAATAATCCTAAATAGGATTGGAGTTGTTGCAAGTTAGTAGGTGCTGGAGCATCCACTATTGCTCGAACTTTTTCGGGATTTGGAAACACTTTCCCGTTTGACAATATGTGGCCCAAATAGGGTACACTTTTCTCAAGGAATCGGCACTTGCTTAGATTAATTTTGACATTATACTCATTTAATTTCTTTAACACCTCAATGCAATTCTGCTTGCATTCTACTTCGTCCTTACCCCCGACAACAATATCATCCACAAAGCAACGCGTATTTTTTAAATTTTTTAGAATTTCATCCATTGTACTCTGGAACGCAGATGGTGCCATTGAAATACCAAACGGCAACACTGTGTATTGTAATAATCCTATGTGCGTATTAATAGTTAACAGCTGTCGACTAGCCGGAGCGACTCGCAGCTGGTTGTATGCACCTGACATATCAATTACACAAAACACATTGCAATTCGCGAAGCTTGCGAATATTTCCTCTGTTAGGGGCAATGGATGATAATATGATTCAATGAATTTATTTATTGTCGCACGGCAATCCATGCAAATTCGTATGTCTCCGTTTGACTTCGGGACACAAACTATGGGACTTGCCCACACACTAGACTTGACCGGAATCAGGATACCATTTTGAACTAAGCGGTATAACTCTTGTTCTACCTTATCCTTAATTCTTAGTGGCACTGAATATGCTTTGTGAAAAATGGGCGAAGCATTTTCCTTAAGAACGATACTTATTTCGAAATTCTTAATTGTTTCATTTGGCTTTGACGTAAGCACATTCGGAAAGTTAGTTTTAATAAAATCAACAAATTTTACCTCGACTTTGTGTACTGAACCTGGACAATCTCCAAATAACTTTTCTTTCCAACACGGTGTTAAAATTTGTAGCCACGCTCGACCCATTAATGGTATGAAATTTTGGGGACTTTCGACCACTATCAGCTCTAAATCATATGTGTGTTCTTGAAACTCCACTCGGACTCTGATTTTCCCTTGAACATCCAGTTTTTGACCTGTAACAGTAATAAGAGTATTTAATTCTGGTTGCAATGTTAAATACGAAAATTTCGATTTATATCCACTAAGACTTATTAGACTATGACAAGCTCCAGTATCTAGTTCCATTGCTAACGGTTGACCTTCGACAATAATGCTCCGAATGACACATTCAGACTCGACTTTCGCAATTGTTTTGATGACTTTAACTGTGTTAGACTTTTGATGAGTGCAGACCACGGATGTATGTCCGATTCGATTGCAATTATAGCACTTCCAATTCTTCGCTGGACAAGATTTGCAATCATGATGACGACCACACCTTTGACATTTTCCCCATTTACCACTATTATTGTTGGACTTTGACTGATGACTTTCGCGATGATGTTTATGCTGCGGACTTGATGATGATGTTTTGACAGAAAATTGGTTTGAGACTCTCGGATGTATCGCCTTGGATTCTTTCGTGGACATTTCCATAGTGAGCGCCACATTGCAGCATTTTTCAAAATTGAGTGAAGAGTCATTTAATAAGGCACGTTGTATTTCTTCATTCCTTATACCTGCTATAAATCGATCTGTCAGGGCGTCATCCAACGCAAACGACTTTAATTGTATTGGTTTAAATTCTTCCATATTTTCACAGCACTTTGTTCTAGTCAGACTAATTTCCTTTGCGAAATCTCCAAAACCACATGTTTGCGCAACTTCTTTAAGGTGAATGATAAACTCCTGTACACTTTGCCCTTCTTCTTGAACGATTTTATTGAATTTGTAGCGCTCCGCCCGAATATTTAATCGCGGTGCAAAATACTTTTCAAGAGCTTCGATTAAATAACTGTAAGAGCACTCTGATGGACTTTTCGGTTGCACGAGTGATTTGAGTATTTTAAATGTGTTTTTGCCGATCAGACTCAATAAAATGAGAGCTTTTTTGGTATCTTCAATACCATTTATTTTGAAATAAATTTCTAGACGTTCTCTGTACGTATCAAAATCTTCACCCGGCTCAAACTCTTCTAATTTACCCATGCTGTGACTATTAGACATCGTGCAACTGTATTTTGAGGTTATTAATTTTTTGACATTCACGTGCTTGCTTTTTTTTTTTTTTTTTGTTTTTCCTCGTCGCCACTTTGTTGCACCTTCACTTGTGTGTAAATAATAGACTTGACTTTTTAATTCATAGGAAATAGTTCATTTATTAATATTATGCTTAGTAACTTAAATGTACAGTTTGGGTTGAGAGAGTAATTATAATTGGAGTGTTAACTCATTCGTGGTTGGCAATCGACTGACTTTTATGTTGCTATACACATGACTCATACTAACGCATGTTAGTATGATTCTTGTATATGTCTCTTATATACTTCATTAATACATAACATAACCAACAATGCTTGAAACCCGATTCAGCAACTTGAGGCAAAAAAAAAATCGTTTAACATCTATCTGTAGCGCTCACTATTTGGTGGTACCCTCGGCGTCCTAAAAAAGATAAGATCCAATCACTTTTTTACTGCAAATGCCACACCAAGCAGTCACTTCGATTGGATGAAATGGATCCTTGTGCATTTCACGTGGATTCCCGCTGCCGCAGAAACCCAATTTTAGCTTGGGCTACGGCGGCCATTATGATTTGGATACGAAATCATTCTCTTCTTGCATCAAGTTGAACAGAGCGTGGGTGTAAGTCAGCAATTGGTGAATGGTTTGCACTTGATAAGAAACATTTTTCAGGTTTTTCATAAAAATTCAACGCAACGAACGTCTGCTGATGCCAAATTGTTTGCACGTTTGCACGAGACGCTTAGCCAAATGCTTAGTTGTTCGCGCACAAGGTGCAGGACGACGAGGAAAATGACCACGAAATTCACGCTGCGTTAAGACAACAGACCGGGAATTGGTTAAAAAAGAGGCAGTAACAATAATTCCGCGTTCTTCCGGCGTGTATCGTTCCATTGCTTATTGTCAACTAATTCTCTATTAGCCTTAAACAAAAATCTCAAAGCACAATGACATTTGACACCATTTGCAAAAAATTATAGATCCGTTCGCGTACGGTCCCAAAACAACGAAAATTTACGAAAAGTCACGAAAACCTGTTCGGATACGTAAAAATTTCGTAGTTTTTCGCAGAAGAGAGTGTTCACGAGAGAGTAAGAAATTTCCCCATGCTACGAATTTTAGTAGAAGAAATTTCTTTGGGCTAGTACATATATGAAAACTTTCAAATCTGTCATACCTATCACATTCATTTTTCATTTTTTTGTTCTTCAATGCGTTTTTACTTTTTCGTAGTTTTCCCATCTTTGAGATCATTTCTTCCCCACTCTTCAATGGTTGACAGAAAACACATATTTGGTGCAAAACGTACGCGAACGGACCTTATGGCACATTCACATTATGACAATATTTTTGCCTCACCTTGTACTTGTGGCCCAAAACACGATGTATTCTTCAAATGTGGCCCAGGGAATCAAAAAGGTTGGACACCCTTGATCTAGACAGACCAGCGCTGTACTTTTCAAAAATGTCATACCTCCTATGACGCTAAACTTTAGTGGGAATGTCAAGGTCGATCGAGAGCGCCACACGTTGGCAAGGTGGTAAATATTTATCCTCGCATTCAGTAGACTCTTCCAGAGCCTGCTGTTTTGTGAAAAACAAGTCAACGATATACATAGAACTTTCGACTAAAGCTGAGCATGACACTTTTAATCATGGTTCGTACTTATTTTTCAATACTAAAATACTCCACACACATCAAGTAACATTCATCATTCTGGGAGGCCTAAACTACCTCCCACTTATCTACTTCACGGATAAAAGATAAAAGGCTCAGCTTTAAAAAATGAAAAAGAATCCACCCCCTTTAACTGACCTTCCCGCCGTCGAAATTCCCTTTAAATCGTTGAACCTCGTTACACCATCCAACAACAATAAACTTACATAAAATAGTTAAGCTTAAAATTCCAGAATCCACTTAACAACCCGAAATTAATTCAAACTAATGTGGGCCGGTGTGGAAGTAGGCATTAGACAAACAAAAATATATCTTATCTCCATGGCCCGTGTTGTCAAGTTCTTCTCACCAACCAGCGCACCGCGCCGTAGAGCCGCTTACATACTACCCATCAAGCCAAGTCTACCTGTGTAGGTAATTAATTTTAATCACATTCACCCATTGATGGTGATTTCCATAATTATATCGTCTCGATTAAAATTTGACTCATCGTTTTGGGGCCGATTATCATTCGGGCTCGGGGCCGGTTTTATTGTGTTTAGCTTACAACATGACAGGCTTCCAATGAACTTCAACTTGAACACAGGCACTTTTGGATCCGCTTCAATGGTCTAAATGTTCTCCATCTACATACTCTACACACCCGCTGCGGTTCGCAATGGTGGAAACTCTTGGTGCTCTTGATGTAGGCTGTAGGTAGGTTGGTTCCCATTCCCAGAAGAGAATAACAATCGTTTTGTCGTGTAATTAATTCGATGATTGTTAAGGTCATAACTGTTGAGTTGCGACGTTCTGTTGGCCAAAAACAAAAAAAAAAAACGAATGAGAATACCTCACAGATGGAGTAATTATGATTTTTCTTTGGATTTCAGTTTTGACTTTTGAGAGCAGGAACTGTTTTTTTTTAAGAAGTTTAAGTTTCACTTTTATTTTTAATTGTACTCTCGTCTCGTATAAGGAAACGTCGGCCGTGTTGTACTTGACAGAGAGTGAGGGAGAACGTAGTCGTGGTAAACTGCCAAATTTTGAATTGAATTGAATTTTTGTGCTTAAATTACACGGAAATGTTGTTACATTTAATCAACCCGCGCTGTCACACACGCACGCACACTCATTATTCCGATTGTTGAAATTCCAGATTCATTGGAATAAATTAATTAAATGAAATCACTTCATTTCGGAACTGAGCTATGAATAGATATAAATTAATTGTGGGCTGTCTTTTGACTGGTTGTCTTCCTTCACTGGGCATTCCAGATGACATTGAGTGCGGATCGGATTCTTATGAATTTCAAATTTTCATTAATTTTTTTTTCTCGTTTTTTTTCTTTTTCTAAAAATAAATTAAAAATATGATTGGATTTAAAGACACACTCAAATGTCATAGGATCGGGTGAAGTATGTATTTGCGTTTAAATTGGTAGTATTTTCTAGTTTAAATGTTTTTAGACGGCGCGCGGCGCGACGATATGACAGCAAACTTTATGAGGAATTGAAAATTTTGTTTGGCAGCTGGTAACATTTCTGAATTTGCTTTGACAGTTGACATTTATATTCTAAAAGAAAAATAATAAAAAAAATCACCAAACCTTGATGTTCTTATTATATTTGCTTTTCCATTTTAAATTTTATAAAGGAACGTTAGATTAGGTTAGGTTAGATAGCAGTGGCTTATGGTACAGTAAAACTTGTGAATAGTCGCAACATTTCAACTATTCGCAATTTTTTCCACAATCGGCAACATAATTTCTTTTATAATTTTTCGATCAATTTTTATATCAGAGTTCATAATGTGTTAGTACTCGTTGAATGTAGCTGCTAGCAGAATGAGACAGACACACACGAAAAGAAACAATTGAAATGTCAAAATTCTCGAAAAAGGAAATGGAGCCGACAAAATAGGACTTTTCCCGTAGGTACTCTCTGCACCAAAATTCACAGATTCTCAAATTCCAAGGAGTGGGGTGAAAATCTCTCGGCATGAGCTAAGAATGTGAAAAAGTACAGAAACGCATTGAACAACAAAAAAAATGGAAAATGTATGACATTTGCCAGATTTGACTGTTTTTATAAACCTGTCCCAGGAAATTTCTTGGGCCAAAATTCGCAGCATGGGGATATTTATTATTCTCTTGTTAGCTCTCTTTTCTGGATTTGACTGATTTTCGTAGATTTTCGCAGTTTTGGACAGATGTGGGAACAGACCAGCGCCTCCTATATGTGAAACAGACCGTAATGCTCCGGGAAAATGTCGAATGCCACGTGCACCTCTTGGCTTACAGAAAATGTAAACAAATGTACTGCGGAAGCCAAGAGAATTTCTTGATTTAATTATGCCACATTTGTTGAATGAAAAGTTAATAGATATGACTTGCAAATACTATAATTTGCAATGAAATAAAGTGGTTTATGTGTTAATATAGAAGTTAAATGCATTATTTTAAAGAATGTGCTGTATTTCCGGAATGAATTTTCTCGAAAAATATACAGTGTCATAACGGAAGCCAAGAGCAATTTTTGATTTAATTATTGCACAAACCTTAAATAAAACATGCCTAAATGGATGGTTTTGATATATTTATATTTCGCAACTACACAAATTGGCTCACATTATTACATAAATTGTTTCCTCGATACGTTTACGAATTTGTATGGTAAATAATTTAGTGAGTGGGGTATATTTTGCGGCATATTGCAATTTGGTTCACATATGTACACGTATGCACGGTATAGAAATATATTCCATAAATCCACTTTTCAGGAAAACTGTCCTAGTGAGCACTTATAAACCGCAATCTTGTAGGTGAAGAAAATGATGCATACTTACTTATAGGTTTAAAAATTAATTTTTCCTATGGAAATTCAATTGAAATTAATTCTTTTTGCTTTCGGTACAAAAAAAGTGTTGCATACATCTAGGCGTAAAACTATAACAATTGTTTTCTTAGCATTTGAGTAAAGAAATTTTATTGCGCGATTTTTTTAGTTTTATTTTTTCAAAGTCTGATCCTCAAAAACTACAATTTCATAAATATCTTTATTAATAATGAAAAAAAAAAACATAAAACGAAAATATTTGTTTATATATTTTTAGCACTTCATGTGCGCTCAATATTTAAGAATATTTGAAAACCACTTTCACTATTTTCGCTTGTTCACAACACTGTTAATTTTTAAATCCTTTTTGCCGAAAGAATAGTATTACCGATTTTTCCATACAAAATGACGTTTGGCAGCCGAAATTGTAAGCCAAGAGCTCCACGTGTAGTTTTGTAGCATTACGGCCTGTTTCACATATAGGAGGCGCTGAACAGACCTAATTTTAATGATTTTTGGCGCATTCATTTCTCGATTCTACTATTAAAGAGTGAGTTTGTATGAAGAAAATCAAAATTGGCAACTTAAAATGTCCACTATCCTGGTTTCACCAGATTATTTTATTAGCAGATTCCACTATACACAAGTTTTACTGTCTTCTTCTTCTCTCCATTTAAACGACGAGATTATGATCAGAATTATAGGGATCACAACCCTCTCACTTCCCTGCATTCCTACTGGTCCGCCTGTGGTGTTCGCCGGTTCGACCTCAAAAAATATCTGCAGGCCTCCCGATTTTGAATCATTTCATCATTGAGGCCAATCAAATGCTGGTGTTTCTGCATTTGTGTGAACCAGGAGTTTTTAGGCCTGCCTCTTTTAAGCGATTGTAAGAGAACGTTGATTGCCATTGCCTTTTTGACGGTGTTCGTAGGATCCATCATTTGAACATGACAATACCAACTGAGCCGGTCGTGCTCCAGTTTCTTCGAGATGAGTTCCTTGACGTGAAGGCTTCCTCTGGTTTTGGAACTTCTTATTCGATTAAGCTTTGTTACTCCTGCTGCCATGCGGAGCATCTCAGCTGCTGTCAATTTGCACTCATACTTTTTGTACATTGTCCAGCATTGTGAACCGTATGTGAGCGCCGGATGCACAGCTGCGGTGTAGAGCCTTCCTTTCAGCTTAGGGGACATTTTGCAGTCATAGAAGACAGCAGAGTTTTCCTGCCACTTCATCCACCATACGCTTTCACGATGATTGATGTCGTCATCAACGGTTGCTTCGCTGTTGATCATTGATCCCAGATATTTGAACTTTTCACACTTGGGAACAACCACTCCATTCAAATAAATGTCTGGAATGATCATCTCTACGTAGGTTTCAGGAAATCCTCGTTGTCTTAGCGCTACCCATATCAGATCTCTTGGTTGTCTATCGAATTCTTTTTCAAAATCAACCAGAATCATATGCAGATCCTTTCACACACAAGTTTTACTGTATATTAGCTAATTTGCCATAAGAGCTAAATCAAAATATGTTTTACTATAAATCTGTTTATCATGAGTATTCATGAATGACATAATATGCCTTATGTGGACGGAATGACATGGGTCCTGAGTCCCACCTGTTCAAACAATCAACAACAAATCGTAACTTTTATTTGATGCACCGTTTGGTAATCAGCTGTTGTAACCGTTGATAATGATTTTGCATTCTTCGAGTTTCTGTTAAAGCATTTGATAATCCGCAAAAGCATAGCAACAAATAAATACAAAACGAACAGCACTAAAACGCAGTAGGTATTAGAGTTGGGCAAACTAGTTCACTCCACTGAAGTAGTTCAGTAGCTCTCGTTCACTAAAAAGAACTAGTTCACCAATGTAGTTCAGTAACTCATTTAGCTCAGTAGTTCTTTTAGTTCAGACTCAGCTTCACCATTCACCTCTCACTTACACAGTACACAGACACAATATACGTTCATCTCATTTCTCATACTCATCCATAACCCAGCAGGAAAAGGTAATCTATTGGAATCGAACAGGGAATCAATCGCTAGTATAGAATATTGATTCCAGAATTCATTATTCTTAACACAGACTATGTCCTAGGAAAATAATCGATTACCTGAAAGTGTTTTAAGAATGCATTATAGAATTCATTCTTTGTAATGTATTATATAATTCATGTATTTATAATTAGTTACATAATGCATTTCTCCGACATAAATTAAAGAAATGTGTGATAACCGGTGGATTAGTTGTACATAAAACACTGATAACATTTAGGTACCGGTGATACAACATAATTACAATTAACTTTATTTACTGTAATTATTATAAGCAATCAAAACTATTCTAAACACAACAATCGGACTCCTAAGATGATTACACCTGCGCGGCTGGCCAACAACTGCCCCAGCAGGTCCAGTGTGTGTCTGCTGATATTAGGAGAGCTTTTACGAAGGAGAGCAGTATGTTTATTGATCGGCAGGTTGCCACAAAATGTATTCAGCTTTAAATGAAAAGTACACTGTTTCGTTTTAAAATATTTTATTACAAAAAATTCTAGGATACAATTAAAAAGGAATTTAAATACAAAGAAAAATATTATTAATAAAATAAAGCACACACAAAGCACAAAGTTTTTCTTTTTGTTAATTGTCTTCGCCAATCGGTTTAGAATACATTTCTAACTTTTTTCACTCCTCGCTGTCACGCGTTGCAACACAAAATAAGTTTTTCATGCGTTTTTAAAACGCGAAATTTGTAGGCGACATGAAGGCGCCGACAGACAACACTGTAGCCGAAAAATCGTTAAATTCAAAAACACTACATTACATTTTCTGCAGATGTGGGAATCTACGTGGTAAACAATTTGCTTTGTTATTATATGACATTACCACGTCGATTCTTTTGGATACATTTTATTTCTCATCTATAATAACTAATTATGTATTCGATTCTCCAAGGAATACTTACCGTACTTTCCTGCTGGGTAATGTATAGTTTATATCCAGAAATAGACCAGTCAGTCGTTCGTATATGTTCCTTTACAAGTTCGATTGAGAGGAAATACGAAATTAAAGGTGGAATATAAAAAAAATGTCTGTATACTAAAGACACAACACACTGGAGTACGGTTGACTCGCACGACCATGCAACTCAAAATGGTTTAATTGGATCGATGCAACAATCCTTTGGGTTGCGCTTGCGAGTTTTATTTCTCTCTCATACGGTATTGAATTGTATTATACCTACTACTGTACTACTACAACTACAAAGGATACGTTCCCAAAGAATTCGTGTAAAAAAATCCGGTTTTGTATGGGCATACTTCTTATCTGGTGAGCCGTAGACGTAGTGAACTACTGAGCCGTCACCGTCATCTGTATTGTGTTTGTGTTTTATTTACAACTCACTAGTTCAGAATTCAGATGCAGATTCAGATGAGATGTGAGCCGTTGAACTACTGAACTAAACATATCTGATCTAGTTCATTTAGTTCACCAAAGTGAGCCGATCTTTTGAACGGCTCCTTCAGGAGTTACACAACTCTAGTAGGTATACATTATATAAGTAAATATACGCCTGATTATTATTTTCAATCGTCGATTATATTGATTTTGTAGATTTTTATCGGATTTTTTTTTTTGTTTCCGAAAATTCCTTAACTGACATCTTGGTGCCCTCTGTGTCTAAAAAACTTTGCAAAGCTTGGTGGAAAATCACTATCAGTTATGTAAATACTACTTTGTACGAGTACCATCGAAAAAAGATTCGAGGAAATCTTTCAACTAGTTTCTGAATCATTTTTAATTTAACTACTTTTTTTCCAATAAAACAGCGGCCTATCCGACCGGTTTTGAAATGAGAGCTTAAATATTTATGAAAACATAAATTAATTGATAAAAACTACCAAAAGACTAATTAGACAACCAGAAGGCAATGAAAAAGATAGTTTAATCTAATTTGTTTAAGTTCTTTCGGCTTCTTATGATAGACTTTTGTATGTTTATTGAATGTATTATTCATTCCAGTTTACCCAATGATTGAGGTTAATTTCCTTGAATTGTAGTTTTTTTTTTCTTTGTATCTTCCGGTTGGTAGCTGTGTAGTTTAAAGGGTGTCTCAATCAAGTTCAAATGCCAAGCAGCTGGGAACCGCACAGGTTAAGGAGTCTTTAATTAAACTGTCTTAGACCGAGTGTTACCTATTTCTGGCCATACACAACCTTGAACCCTATGATGACAGCACGATTATTTGGAAACGTCAGTTAACGTTTTGGGTTACAAAGTAAACAATAACAATGAATAATTGACCATGAGTTTTGTTTTAAGTGGAAAAGCGATATGCTACTGCTAGTAGTTGCAGTTTTTGCAGCTCATACCGATTTAGCACCTTTGAATTATTTTCTGTGGAGATATGTAAAGTCACTAGTTTATGCCGATAGACCAGAGGCTTAAAAGCCAACATTCGCTGCGATTTTGCTGATAAACAGCCCCAGCTGCTCGATAAAGTGGTCGTTCGTAAATTGAACATTCAAATCGAGCGTTATGCCCGAAGTCATATTTAAACAGTACTGGCAGAAAATTGTCTTTCTAATAAAGCTATCTAATAAACCATATTTATGTGTTTGATTTCATAGTTGTATAGGTACCTCTAAAACAAACATCATATAGAAAGCATTACGCACTCAAAGCCTGTATTCAACAAAAGTAGCTCCGTTCTCCGGAGCAGGTGTCTACTCAGAAGAATGCCACGTTGAGCAATCTATTCCACTGGGTAAATTTACAACTGTCTTTCAGGCAGAGGTGTATGCTATCGCTAGTGCAGCGCACATTGCACTTAACAATAGATGGAAAGGCAAGTCCATCTATGTACATCTGCTCCGATAGCCAAGCAGCTATTAAAGTCTGTTCAACAGCGATGATCAACTCAAAAATTGTTGAGGAAGCTGTCAATAAACTGAACCAGCTTGGGCAATATAATAAGCTCACACTGGTCTGGGTCCCGGGACATTCTGATATCCCGGGAAACGAGAAAGCTGATGCTCTGGCTAGAGCTGGATCAGCGACCCCTTTTATCGGTCCGCAGCTTGTTATTGGCTGCAGTTCAGCTTATGCTAAAAACAAGCTTATTGAACTGTTGCGACTTCAATACTATAACCATTGGCACGAGCTTAGGTCATGCCGACAGGCCAAAATGTTAGTAGACGCGCCCAGAGCAAACAGAACCAATTTTCTGTTACACCTTAGTAGAAATGGCCTCAAAATCCTCACAGGACTGGTAACTGAGTTCACTCCCTTAAACGAGCACCTGAACGAAATTGGAATCAAAGCTCGGGCCTTTGTGAGACGTGCCTGGAAGAAGAAGAGACAGCTGAGCACTTCATAAGCGAGTGTCTGGCCTTTGCTCGGATCAGAAAGGCCACTCTATGCAAGTACGTCCTATGGGACGTTGATCTACTGAAGCTAAATCTTACCCTATTGCGAAAGCGACGGGCAGATTTAAATCGACATATAGCTCAGCAACAAATCGCTAACTCAGCGAATGCGGCGGTACCTCACCAAAGTACATACATTGGGCCTACAGGTCCCCCCCCTTTTAAATATAAAACAGCTCGATTCATCTGTAAACTTACCGTCATTTTGCAGGTATTTTCGAAAGGCGCCATCTAGTGCTTAATGTTCGATATCAAAGGATTTCTATACAATAACATAATTTTTATGGTTCCGTAGAGTTCTAGGAACACTTGACCTAGTTTCAGTCACTCCATCTGGCGTCTGTTACTCCATCACTACAACTTAACAAATCGTTCAATCTAACTTTTTTTTATGTAGATAAGGAGCGACCATCACTTTTTCAAACTCTTCACTATGCATCACTTTTAATCACTAAACTTTTTTTTAATTTCAGGTGAAAAGCTCGACTCCAACCTCACGCCGATACTGGAAAAGAACGTCATTCGCTACAAGGGCGGTTATGTCATCAAATGCGGTGATCAAATGATTGAATATAATCACAACTTTCGTTTGTATATAACCACCTGCCTGAGAAATCCCCATTATCCACCCGAAACAATGGTTATGGTAACTAACAAAAACTCCCAAGGACTAAGCAATCATCCACAATCTCAATTGAAAATCCTTTTTTTTTCTGTTTTTTTTCCAATCTCCCTCTTTCTCGTTATTCTTTTGTGTTTCGCGAAAATTAAAACAAACATCCAGGTAACCATCCTCAACTTTATGATTACCGAACAAGGACTTCGAGAGCAGCTGCTGGCAAATGTCGTTGCACACGAACGTCCCGATTTGCAAGAGAAGAAGGAGCAACTTATAATTGAATCGGCAAAGAATCGTGACGCTCTATACAACATCGAGTCGAAAATTCTCGAGGTGAGCGGAGAAAAATTCAAAACAGACAACAACAACAACACACGAAAAAACCCGTTAAACAATCAACTAACATCCGCATGTATTTGTTTGCCACCCACACAGGTTCTATCCAGCTCCGAAGGCAATGTGCTGGAAGACGAGAATGCCATCAATATCCTTTCGTCTAGTAAAATCCTTTCGGAGGACATCCAGGAGAAACAGATTGTTGCGGTCGCAACCGAAACGGAAATCGACGCAGCCCGCCAACAATACATTCCGGTGGCCAAGCATTCGGCCATATTGTTCTTTTGTATCAGCGAGCTGGCGAACATCGACCCCATGTACCAGTACTCGCTGGGATGGTTCCTGAATCTCTTCGTGAATGCCATCCTGAAGGCGCCAAAATCCAAAGTGCTCACCGAGCGGCTAGCGAATTTGAATGATTTCTTCACCCGGTCCATCTATGTGAACGTATGCCGGTCGCTCTTCGAAAAGGATAAACTTGTAATCTCGATGGTTATGTGCGTTGGTATCCTTGTTTCGCAGGTGGGTGGAACGCCTCCGTTCTGTGCTTGTCTGATTGCTTTTACCATATTTCCGCCGCTTTGTTTTGCTTCATAATTCCTCGAGTGATTTGTTGTTTACTCTTACAACAACGCCCGCGGGTGAATTTATAAGTGCTGAGCAGAGCAGAGGGCGATCCTTTGGACTGTGCCAGTGCATCAGACAGGACTACACAGTAATAAGCTTATTAATCATTATTTTAATCTGTGCTTTGCGCGCGCTGGAAATATTTTTAGAATAAAGTAGATAAATCGCATTTGGTGTTCTTCCTGTCTGGAGGCGTTGGCCTAAAGAGTATTCCGCCTAATCCTGCACCCGGATGGCTTCCCGATAAGGCTTGGACGCAGATTTTTCGAGCCAGTGACTTGAACGGGTAAGCGCATTAGACATGCTTCAATTGTTTACATCGGTGTGGGAGAAGAAGCAAAACAAAATAAAAAATAAAAAAAGTTGATGGAATTTTTTTCTACACCAATGAGCTAGGTCGTCGGGTAGGTGTAGATATTAGATAGACAGTCCTCGGATGTCTATGGGAGAATGCGAGTGGAAATTTCATTATTTTCTAACGCAAGGATTACGTGTAATCGTTTATGTTGCTCTAAAGAAGCTAAGATTGCATATAGAATGAATGGTGTTGGGAAGCTGGCTTGCTGTCATCGTTGGAGTGAATTATAAATAACTCTTGTTTTGATCTTATTTTTCCAGTGATGTATATTTCGCTCCAATTTTGTGAAAGTCAAGAAAGGGATTATTAATGGATAGTCCTTGTATTTATGATAACCTGTTTTTTTTTTAGCTGAGCAGAGGGCATATTAGAGTCGCAGCGTTGGTATTTGCTTGTGACTGCGAAGCTTTTGCTTGCTGGTCTTTATGTAGAGTTTAAGACTGCATCTGTACTGGATTTTGGAAAGATTGGCATTCTTGAAGAACCCTAATTAATTTTGGATCCCATGTGTATACTTAGACAGAAACAAATAAACTACGAAGCATGGCCCGAGCTCACTTTTATAAACTTTCAGGGTCGGCTCAGTTTTATATATTCTCACTTATTCCACTGAATGAGGGGATTCGATCTCTGTTTTTGTCAGGATATCAGATCCCTTGTGTCCACACGAACATAACCTATCAGTGTAGAGGACCTCCCTGGTTCCTTTAGAAAGATAGATTTTGATTTGTACATTTTGTTGTATTTATAATTTGATATATGTATTTTAACAAAAATCGTCATATTAACACTGCAAAAAAAAAAAATATTATCTAAATCCTTAAAAAATTAATAGCAAAATATTTAATTACATATTATTTCTGTAGTATATGTAGGTACCATTTGCGGCTCTCACACCTAACCAATCTTAACAAAAGAGGTGTCATAAGAAAGAGAATTTCCTGGAGCAGTGAAGAATTGCATTTTATAAATCTTAGCAATTTTAAAAACAAATCAAAACAAATATTCTACCCAAAATGAACTCCCAAAAGAATAAACACTTCCACATATGATTTTCGCATCTGTCAACTGATGGAAATGAATTCGTTTTGGTTGATATATTGACTGTATGGAAATCATATGGAAAATGTTTGTTGTTTTAATTCCTTTTGGTTGATAGTTTTGCTATTGATGCAAGTGGTAGTGGACAAATACATACATTACATATGGTATACCAACCAAAATAAAATTTTAATAAAAACTCTAGTTTCCATGGTTTCCATGGGATGGGATTGCCATGCGTTGGCAAACGGACATCATATGGGAAGTTTGGATTTTGGGGGTTGGATTTTCTCTTGCGAGAGTTCTCGCATGGGCACACTAGTTAATTATAATTCTGAAAATTCCATTTAAAATGCTATCTCTGGTTAGTCTTCGAACATCAGTACCATTAAGGATTTGAACTTTTGTAGGACTTGGATCTCAGATAAAACATCCGTTCCAAACATCGATCTTCTCGTCTCCCTTAAAAATTACTGATTGACCAACAAAATGAGATATCTTCTCTATCTATCAAACTACACATGCTGCAGAGTGTGTACTATATATGTACTATGTCGTACATAATAAAGTTACCGTTAATATTTCTTCGATTTTATGCTCATCATGAGAATTGTTTTTTCCTCCAGATGGTGCTTCTTCCAGATACCTATCTTTCATATGTTTGGGCTCCCAACTCCTCGCATCCTCGAGACTAAACTCCATTTCGCATTCTCTAGCTATCCAATTTTATTATGAACTAGTTGAACCCATGCTCGCCTTGCTTCGCATTCTAAGGGTTTCTCATTCATACAAATATGCAATTTCAGTGGGAGTGTAGAAACATCAAAGTATTTGTCTAAGTCCACAAAAGTGTTTAGTAAATTTTGTTGATTAACTGCGTTTTATCAAAAACGTTTCAATGTGTAACTTTCAGCTACTAACTGCAGATTTCATAGTTCTCAAAAGCCGCACTGCACCGTAGCCCGTCAGATGTCAGATGTCCGCCTCTACCAGATGTCATTGCAAAATTGTAACTCTAGGTCGGGTGCCATTACATTATTTAGGCGGGCTCAAGTTTCTTAGAAAAATAGTAGGTACACCCACATTTAGTTTTAATTTATGTGATGGCAGCAAAAGCGAGAGTTTAAAAATTCGACCAGATATCTGGTTGTTACTTCTTGGTCCACAACCCGGATGATTGAACATTCTGCACTTTGACCATCAGCACGTGAAAATATCTCGCTGTTAATTGCTGGAGCTTAATCATTCCGAGGCAACAAAATAGCTCGCTCACAAAGCTAAGAATTCTTACGGTTTTTTAGTTGTGATATATCACCTTAAACCTTGTGATAAATTTACTTTTCCATTTTCTTCCGGAAGCGTTCCTCCACCAATTTTAAATAACAAATCAGAGACATGTTGTGCGTTCGAATGTGCCTCGTGGAACTACTGATAACGTTTGCCTAAAGTCTCGGCAAAATAGCACTGTAAACCAAACATCCCAGATGACTTCCACATAGCAAATACATATGTGCATACATATATGAACCAAAACTAACTCTTAAAACAACAGAAGTTCACTTTTTTTTAATTTATTAATAATATTTATAAACTGAAAATGCAATTCACTGCTCTAGAAAATTATCTTTCTTTTGACACCTCATTTGTTAAGATTGGTTGAGTGTGAGAGCCGCAAATGGTGATAATGATTGTAGTACATTGAAGTACAAAGCATATGATCATGTTAGAGCGCGCACATATACTCGCACGCACACTATTGCAACGATACCCACTGCTGGACGACTGCTGGCGGTGGTCTCCGCTGAGGGAAAATTGTGGGCGATGTTTTGAATAATTGTTTTGAACATTGCTCAGCTTCAGGATAACGCAGGAGGATGTTTTATATCTCAAATGAATCAGCGACAGATTTACTAATTTCACCTATTTTTTTGATTTTCAATCCGATAAGCCATTACTGAGTTAGGGCTGTATAATGATAATATTCCTCTCCGATATACAGTTATTTTGACTACTATGTAAGACCCAGCAGGCTGAGCAAAAAATTACATAGCTTGTGATCATCCCGGGTACTTAAGAAGCATTTCAAAAAAAGTTTCATCGAAATCTGTCCAGCGGTTTTCACGCTATTAGGTAACCAACAAAAAAACCTCTACAGTTTTATAATATTTATAGATTATAGATTATAGATTGCTGCATTTTTTTGTAGACGACAGTCCAGGATGTGGGCACCGTAGCGCAAGTGGTTAGTGCGTCGGACTACTGAGCCAGCGGTCTTGGGTTCGAATCCCGCCGCAAACACCTAAAAGTTTTTCACAGTGCCCACCTCTTTCGAATGTCTGACAAGCATCAAAGAGTATCATTTGTCACGATTGAGCTTCTCAACTCGCCGTTCGGAGTCGGCAAAAAACTGTAGGTCCCTTCCATTCGTGCAAAATATAACACGCACACACAAATGGTTGCGAGAAGCAGGCCCAGGTTCACCTCGAGCTGTAGCGCCAACTAAGTAAGTAAGTCCAGGATGTTTAGCATTCGGGGCATATAATCGATATTTCTTTCTTTTTATCTGACTGAAAATTACCACTATAAAAAGTACAAAAAACTCAGATTCAGAGCACATTCTTGTCGTACTCCTGACCGTGAATGAATCCTTTTTTTGTTTATAGAATAGATCAGGGACTCTACATATACATATAACGATGTGGGGTAGTACCATTATACAAAATTCTGTTCAACAGCTCATTAAATGAAGTTTGGAGGACAATCGGTCTTAGGTTTCTACTCATCACATACTTTCAATCATTTAGGCCGGTAGCTATCGACCGCTCATAAGTTAAGAGCCTCATAAACCTATTCACCAACCGCTATTAGTACGTATTTATGAGCGCTCATAAGACTTATGCCCTGAATGGTCCCGACCACTCTTATAATTATCTTAGATAACTTCGAAATAATTCGAATTCTGCTGTCATTACAAATTTAAATTATTTCTGTTGATTTTTCAAATGGGTAGAAGAGAAAGAAATCCGAAATATAATGAGCTAAGTGATCATATTCCTTATTTTACTATTTAATTGAAGTGGATTTGACGAAAAAAATTGTATCCACCAAAATCAATTTCACCATCTACAGCTGTGTTGCACCATCCCCATATTTACATTGCCATTTGTCACTGACATGTTCGAAAAAGAGCGCAACCGGAAATCCGAAAATCGATTCTCTCATAGTCGAAGAAAGCATAGACAAAAACCTCTATTAATGGTCGGTGAGTAACAACCAAAAAGATAAAATTATGAGCCTCTTAACTTTAAGAGCGATTTATGAGCGGTCGATAGGTACCGGCCATAATCTCTTTGCTAGTATCCAAAATTTTAATATGACGTTTTCACTAAACGACGTTAGATATTAGATATCTTATTAAGATGAGTTTTTGATGCATTTCCCCATGCTTAAATTCCGTATCTTAAACGGGATTCGGCTAATGAAGAGTAGACCTGCCTTTGGACATCTTTGGTAGTGTATCTTCTCAGGTACACCATTGCAAAAAGAGTACTTTTCAATCGAAGTCCCAGCTTACTAATATGCTCGTCCTAAGTAAAGTGTTCATCTATTGTGATACCTAAGTATTTTATGAATTTGAAGACTTGAATAGCGTCACTTCTACACCTAGTTGGACAGCCATTGTTTTGGTGATATAATTGAATCGTCGCTGTATGTCGTATGTGCATTAACTTTGTCTATG
Source organism: Brachyopa scutellaris (assembly GCA_949775065.1). NCBI lineage: Eukaryota > Metazoa > Arthropoda > Insecta > Diptera > Syrphidae > Brachyopa > Brachyopa scutellaris. The sequence goes on from OX459113.1 coordinate 112,954,503, forward strand.
CAGAGTTGATAACCAAACTATGATCATGGCACATACATACATACACAAGTCGGTACTCGTAAGGTGTACAATTATAAATATTATATTTCCACTTGGAAGATGCTCAAGTGCATGCGCCTGTTGACTACAGCTCCCGGTCCAATAAGATTCCCTATCCCCGTACTGTTCGTGATACATTCATGGACCCACTGCTAGTTTGATCCTTGTAGAAGTAGGTATGTTTTTACTTTAACAGCGCAGTTACTTTCGAAAGGACGTCTCGTTCCTTACCGCAATTCTGCTTTTCTGTATCTTATTTAGCAATTCTTTTAGTTCTTCGCCAAGCCTTCATTATGAGGCATAGAAATGTGAAATGCGCCCCAGTCCCCGTTCCTTTTCAAAAAAGCATTTCTTCATTTTTTTGACATTAAAATGTCTAAGCGCTTGATGTTTGTACTGAAAAATGTGCGCTAAAAAAGTGTTACCAGAGAAATATATGCCAAATTGGATACTCATATTTTAAGATGGGCAGTAGCTCAGTGTATGTCAGCTTCTCATCTCTCATAGGTTCCTGGTTCGTCTCCTGGCGGAGCCACTTTTTTTTTTTTTGTTCTCTTTTGAATCGTGATGGAAGCAAAGAAAGTTGTTTCCTTTGGTTTTTCTGTGTCTTTTCTATTTATTGCTTCAGTTTTGTTGTTGTTTCTGCTTACATAATATTTTTTAATCGTGGAGATAGGTCTTACTGATAATAAATATAAAAGTAAGCTTGCAACGGTAATTAATAATTTGTATGTCTTTTCTATTTTTCAATCGTGATGACAGAAAAGAAAGTTGTTTCCTTTGGTTTTGTTATTGTTTTTTGTTTCTTTTCTATTTTTACCCGGCTATGGCAAAGCCAACAAAACCCTGTACGGGAAGAGTAGACGAATAATAGTAACTCGGCATACAGATACTGCAGTCTTCGCGGACGGATCTAAAACTGTTAAAGAAACCGGGGACTGGTATATTTTGCATGAACACAGGACTAAAAGTATCCTGAAGACTCCCGGATGCCTTCAGCCTCTTTCAGGCAGAAGTTCTAGCCATACTTAGGACTCCAGTGGTCCTGATAATACAACGAATAGTCAGGAACTGTCGAATAATGCTAAGGGCATTATGCAGAACCAGGTAAGCCTGGTCAGTTTGTTGTAGAAAGCAACGAGTTTGCCGATGAGTTGGCAAGGAAAGTAGGGAAACTGCCGACTATGGCCAAAACTAACTAAAAAGTACGACACAATAGTAGACCTGGTCTCAATTTTTCTCAAAGTCTTTTACGATTATTTTAATAAATGATTCTAAAAAAATAACTACAATGACATATTAATGTTCCTTATGCACTTCCGTGCAGCGGAGGTCTTTGTCTTTTTTTCAATTCATCGTCATGGTTTTCATCTAGGTCCTGGCACACCATTAGATTGCATGTTCCACCGACAATGCCTTCTTCTGCCAACCTGATAGATCTCTTGTACGCTAGCAGTCATTTTGTTTGTTGTTTGGTGAGTCCTCTTTGTACAATCACAGTGATTTCAGAACTGTTGGTTGGTGATCCACTTCTGTAATCAGAAAGCTCACTTAGGTTTACGCTTTCTTCTAAACAAGAATTGGAACAGTTTGTACAAAGTGCGTACTGTTCGATTTACAGTCCCATGGACTCAGGTAAAACTACACTTTTTCTATATTTTCAGATTTTCTTTAAAGCTTTGTGACACTTAAAGTCGCCTTTTAAATTTTATTTTCAAACTTTAATCCAAATCGCCTCTCACAATCTCTCCATAGGCTAACTAATTTCCACCAGAGTTTCACGAAAAACATCGATGAATGGAAGAGTTTCTATGATTTATCATCACCGGAACTGGCTAGTTTTCCAGCACCATACCAGGACGCCCAAGAATTGATTAGCTTAATTCTATTGAAGAGCATAAGGCCGGACAAAATTGTACCCGCCGTCCGAGTGAGTAATGAATCCCACAATTTGGTGCAAAGTCCACGCCTCAAAATAATATATTTTCCACCAAACCAAACACACACACACACGAACACACCCCACCGTTATTGCTTTTTATTTCTGTTCAGTATAAAATGTAACTTTCTGTTAAATGTCCCTTTGGCAGGATTTCATTACACGAAATATGGATCGATCATTTATCGAGCCACCACCATTTGACCTGCATTCATCATTTGCTGACAGTTCGCCCACGATACCGTTAGTATTTTTATTGTCACCCGGTTCGGATCCCATGGCCAGCTTGTTTATGTATGCGAAACAACGGAACATGTATGACAAGTAAGTTAATTGTATGTCATATGTGCACTGAGCACGACTGACCCATAGCGCTGCTGGGATAAACTAAAAATATTTATTTTTCCCCCCTTTTCACCTTCGCCACCCCCCCCACTTGACCAGAACGAAAACCATTTCACTGGGTCAAGGCCAAGGACCGAGAGCAGAGAAAATGATTTTGGAAGCCAACCGCCATGGACAATGGGTTGTTTTACAAAATTGTCACGTCGCCATCAGTTGGATGGGTGAACTTGAAAGGATATGCAACGATGGATCCCTTGCTGAATCAGCACACACAGATTATCGCCTGTGGTGTACGTCATACCCGAGTTCGGTGTTTCCCGTATCTGTGCTACAGAATTCGGTAAAGATGACAAATGAGCCGCCCAAGGGACTGAAAATGAATATGATGAGATCCTTTAATTCGGATCCTTTGATACAAGATAAATTCTTCTCGAAGGCCTTTGCCAACAAACCATTGGCCAGGAAATCTTGGCTTCGTGGTGTGTTCGCGTTGGTGTTCTTCCATGCCATCGTTCAGGAGCGACGTGAATTTGGACCGCTCGGCTGGAATATACCATATGAGTTTAATGAGTCCGATTTGAAGTGAGTACAATTTTCGTCCTTTTTTATCAATGGGCAAAATCAGCAGATTGCGATTTTTCTATTGGGGATTATAAGTGTTTAGTGGTTTCATTTCCAATTTTCCTTGCCATTTCGGTTAAGGCTGATGCCACAACATACATGAATCAATCTTCTGTCACACACACATCTAAACCTAAATCGATTTATGTATCTTTTTCTTTTAAGGATATCCTTGCTGCAGTTGAAAATGTTTCTTAAGCAAGGTGACAGCATACCGTTCCAGGGACACGTCTACTTAACCGGTGAATGCAACTATGGTGGTCGTGTCACCGATGACAAAGATCGCCGCCTAATCCTTTCCCTATTGAATAAAAGCTACAATCCCGGTGCCATCGATATAGATAAGTAAATCCGCCAATTTCTTCCTTTTTTTTTATTTCCACAGCTAATAGTTTCCTTTGTTCCGAAACAGTTATCCCCTATCACAATCCGGTGACTACTGCATCCCGGAAAATCCGACCCGTATCTTCAGCATCGACTATATAACAAGCTTTCCACTTAGCCCACATCCGGAAGTTTTCGGTTTACACGAAAATGCTGATATAAATCGCAATAATAAGGAAACGAATAGCGTAAGCAAATTTTCACACACAACGAGGTCCTTGTTCTCGCTGTTTTTTTTTTTTATATTTTATTTGTGAGAATGAAAATCCCTTCTCCGTTGTCGCATTCACGTCAAACGGATAAGGAAAAATACAATTTTCAATTTATTTTTGTTTTGTCGGTGTTCTATGGTGGTGGGTGGTGTGTTTATGTCGCCCACCATCCGATAACAAACACGTGTATCCTGTGAATCTAAATCTTACAACTCCTTCTTCTCCGAACGAAACAGCTTCTTCAGGGTGTATTCCTGACACAAACTGAATTGCTAGCATCGACAAGAGTATCGTCGGCCACAGACTCAGCTGAGGATCCAGCATACCATATATGTAAGCAGATTCTAAGCCGTTTACCGCAACCCTACAATATTGGGGAAGTTTCCAACAAATATCCTGTTGTTTATACGAATTCCATGAACACGGTTCTTCGGCAGGAGCTCATAAGGTAAATAAGGACATCATTTTTATTCTCTCTCTTGATTTTTCTCTGTGTCTTCCGTACTTCGTTTGCGGCTTCCTTTTTTTTTTCAATAAAACGGAAACAAACATTGAATTTTTTTGAAAACGTGTCAGTAGTTTTGTTGTTGACTGATGCTACTCATACGACTACTATTGGTGCTCGCTGAAGTGGTACTGAATACATAGAAGAAAAAAATAACACGCCCAGGATAATCCCTGTCGAATGACGACAAAATCGTGTCGGGGCTTATCCTGTGTGTATTTCTTAAGTTTAAGTAGTTTCTCGTGGTTGAAGGATCTTCGAATTTGTTTTATCCTTTTTTCATATGTACGAGTATGTGTGTAGGTATGTGCTTAACGGTAATTTTTATTTTGTTTTTGTTTTGCTATTTTGCTGCCATAGATTCAATCGACTTTTGGATTATCTACGTAGGAGTCTTGTGAATATACAAAAGGCAGTGCAGGGACAAATCGCCATGATACCAGAACTGGAGCGCGTACATTCGTCGATGATAATCGGGAGACTACCTCAGGCATGGCTGTCGAAGAGTTATCCATCGTTGAAACCACTCGGAAGCTATATAAGTGATTTTCTAGCAAGGTAAGTTGGGCTTGAAATCGGGCAGATTTTCTGTTCTAAAATTGCCACTCATTCAACTATATACTCGTAGATATGCATTTAATTACCAGTTTTTAGCAATCTACAGAAAAAAAGATAAAACAATATTGATGACAAGATACAGCCTTGTGGGACCCCATTTGAGTTCTTAATTTTTTCGACCCCCATCAATGCTATGTCGAACGTAAAACTTTCTTTGCCCTATAACAAGCTTTTAGTTCATCAGAAGTTTAGAAAGAATACGAAGATGTGTCAGGGTGACGTGGTTAAGGGTTTTGATGTTTCCCTGACAAGCTCTGTTATCTGACTTAGCTGTCACCTTCTTATCTTTTGAATGTTGTTCTTAACTTGATACATTTAGAGCAGACCTCGGTCGCGGCGATAAACTCTTCATTTGATGCGAATCTCTTACTTCCAAGCTACTTCTTCATATTTCGAAAGAGGGCGAGCTAAATCTGGAGAATATGGTAGCCGGGGATGCAATTCGTTCAAATGCAGTGTTGCGCTGGCGGAGGTTTGAGTTTGGGCGTTCTCGTGGCTAAATGGCACTTTTATCTTTGCCAACGAGGACGTTTTTTCATCAATTCCTCTTTGAAAGTGGCCAATAACTCTGCATAGTAGTACCGGTAACTGTAATATCCCTTATCCAAATAGTCGAAGTGAATTATTCCTAAAAAAAAAAAGCAATGACCAAGACCATTCCGGCCGTTGGAACTATCTCTGCCTTCATTGGTGCACGTTCGCCAGAAGGAATTCATTATTTTTGAAGTTTTTTTTTTTTTTTGTTCTCGATGTGTAGTAATAAATTCAGGTTTCATCAGCAGTTACCAAACGACGAAGGATTACGCCGGAGCATATCCAAAAACTACTTCCAAGTGGCAACCCGGGCCAGTTTTTGGTTCAAAGTGTTATGTTCCCGATCATTTGCGATGCCTACAGCCTCAGCAATCTCACGCACTTTAATTCTCTGATCGTACATCACTTAATTGGGCGTCCTTTGTGCTCAATTCACTGCATCGGAACGTAGTTAAGGTAGATACAAGTGGTGGTTTCGATCGAAGAAAACCCAAATAGCGCATAGAGGGCGCCGTTGTGATACCACAACCTTAGGTGACCCGTTTATTCGGATGTGATTATAAGATATTTATATCCACCCTGTGGAGCTTAGGAAGAGGAGAGCTCTCCAGTCATTTTCCCGGATATCGTCAAAGAAGAGTTTGCCCAGTATGCGTTGCTTGGTAAGGTATACGGTTATGTATCGCATAGCATATAGCAAAAACGGCCTCTACAGCTTTACTGGCACATACGCACTCTTTTGTCGAATTCCTCCATTTTGTATAAACTTGGCCGAAGTTCATTGAAGCAGCACTCAATTTGCCCCTTAAAGACGTGAGTGGTCGTGGGCTTGTAGGCATAAAAACCTTATGCGTTAAATCCCATGCTCTGGGCGGCTAATTTTAATCACCAAAACAGGAAATTACACGACCAGGAAATTGACTAATGTAATTGAATTGTTTCTCGGGCTGTATGGCATGTGGCACCGTCTCTTTGAAAACTCTTGTCGTCCAATTTAGGCGCAAAAATCTGGATTATCATATCGCGATAGCGTGCACTATCAACTGTTAATACCTAACTAGCCGCATTTTCAAAGACGAATGATCCGATGATGCCTCCAGCCTAGAATCCCCATCGAACAGTGACACGTTATGGATGCGATTCTCAACAATCACACGAGGATTTTCTGAACTCCAAATTTGATCATTTGGACAATTAACAAAGCCATCAAGAAGAAAATGAGCCTCATCGTTAAAGATGATTTTGTCTAAAAAAAACACAGCCTCCACTTGTTGTTGTTCCCAAATCCATTTAACGAAATCTCTTCGCTATGCGTGGTCCGTAGGCTTCAGTTATTGAGTCAATTGCACTTTGTTCACATGAAGATGCAAATCTTTCAGTAAGAAAACATAGTAGAGAGCTTCTCGAAATTTCCTTCCTGATGTTTCTGGACTCTCAGAGACACTCTCGCGAACTGCTTTGGTGTTTTGTGCTAAACTTGTTGAAGATCAGGAATTCATCCAGTCTCGCTGAATTTTCAAGTCACTATTCCGATCATATTTTGTACGAAAATTGCGAACTGCAGCTGCCGAACCTAATATAAAAATATTGCTCAACAATGAAAACACTTTATTCTTTCGTGTGACACTCCATTTTTAACCCTTACGTCTGCACCACATTGGTTACTTCGTTAGTCTGCACCATGGGTCTGGCGCCAGCGTTGCCAGGTTGCGGGATTTTTCCCCGTTTCCGGGGATTTTCAACCCAAAAGGGGAAACTGGGAAAAAGATTTCAAAACGGGGAAAATGAGCTGCATTAAAAAATGTTTCGATTCATTGACATTTTTAATAAATAAATTCTATTTAGTAAAGTAATAGATTGCAAATATCATAGGAATACAGTGCGTCAATTCAAACAATTTTAGACACATAATCTCACATTTGCATTTGACTTCATCCCAACAAAAATCGTTGCGAAAAAAAAAAATCGTCGCGAAACAAAAATCGTAGCTTGTGATTTTAAGGGTAAATTCCAAGAATTCCAAATTTCGCAACGAGATTTTTGACGTTCGAGTTTTGACATTTCAACAATTGACATTTGTGTGTGTTGTTTCCCTTTTTGCTACTCAAATTAATAGGTCTGTTTGGTAACATGCTAGTTTTCGAAAGTTCTACGTAAACTACATAGAATCTGACAGTTTCATGGCTCTCAATTTTTTTAACTCTCATTTGGGTCTCTCTTTGCGATGAATTATCTGCAAGACCAATTCCTTGGGGTGGGCCGAGCCAACTCTGTCAAACCAGCCATCTGACAGTTTGTGAAATGTCATAATCTACATTGTTAGTGGAAAACAAAAACAATTTGATACGTTTGACCAAGTGTTGTTTGAAAAGCGTTTGTTTACTTCTGTGCAAGTTTTCTGTCTTTGAGAGGAGTTCTCTCTCTTTGAGAGGATTCTACTATTTGACAGATCTCAATTCCGTGTGCCAAAAAAGATACCAAACACACCTAATACGTTTCCTCTTTCATTGAAAACAATGTCAAAAAAATCGCATCGAAAAATAAATCGTTGCGAGAAAAAATCGGGCGGGCCATTCATTTTCTCGTTGCGAGAAAGACTGGTTTCTCGCAGTGAAGGTGCAACGATTTTTGTTCTGGGAATAAGGGGCTTAAGTTGAATATTTTTTATTTTTCATATTTTGTTACTCCTATACCCATAGAATGAACCTTTATTGAAAGAAGTATGTACAACAACTTAAATGATTTTTTTTCAGTTATTTTATATACTGTAAGTGCTATTTTTCTGTTATGTTGTTAATAGAAAAAATAAAACTGTATAAAAAATAGTGTTTTATTGGAAAATTGACGAAATGGAAAGCAAATGAAAAACGGGGAAAATGAAACGTTAAAACGGGGAAAAATGTTCTTTTCCATGCAAAAAAAAAGGAATTTGTTCAGCCAAAACCTGGCAACGCTCTGGCCAGACCTTTTGAGAAAAAAATTGATTTATATGGCAATGGGGAGTAATAACTGCAGTAATGAGGAAAATAGTCAATAGAACAATAAATATTGTGGTAGTAGTAAAAGAATATTAACTTTTATTTGAAATATATAAGAAAAAAAAGTAAAAATGAAAAGAATCAAATGAGTTTGAAAAAAATTTATTTCGGTGTTGTTCGCTGCTACTACTATCTAAGCTCGTAATGAATTTCACTCCAACAACTTCACAATAAATTCAAACAATTCAAATAGTCAGTAAAAAATACTACAAAAACATGGCAAACCATGACATACGTAGAAATACTCGTAAATGTAAGTCATAGAAGACAAAATTAACCGTATTTACCTACAGGGTCTACGCAGACCCATGGTGTACGTTAGTGCAGTTGATATACAAAAACTGTAAAAACTCATATAATTTGTATTTTTTTTTTTAAATTTTACTTCACGTATCTATTGCAAATTGAGTAGCGGAGGATATCATTAAGTTTCATGTTCCTACATTCAGTATTTCTGTGAAAAAATGTCACTGCAAGTAGACACCACCATGGTGCAGACATAAGGGGTCAGAGTTGAAACCCTGAATTGTCAGCTGACATGCTTTATTTTTTCTTTGTTGGCAATACTTCATCGCACAGGTGGTGAAAAATTTAAATTTTGTGACACCCATATGTGTTCGAGAGGCCTAAACAGACCGCCATACTGGGTTTCTTTTGGTATCTCTTCCGATTTTTCCCCGAAGTGATCAATCCCTGGGAAGGAATCGAACCCATAAACTCTGCTCGGTACGCTAGCTAAGCTAGTGATAAACGCACTAGGACTAGACCACCGAGACGGCTGTAGTCTTATTGTTAAAATTCTCAGTAACGACGGCGACGACTGGCTGGAGTAACATTAACATTTCGAAATCAAACATCGTGAGTGGATTGATCAACCACAGTTCGGAATTCTAGTCCGTTTGAGTTACACCATTCAGAATTCAGTCTTTTGGAACTAAAACAAATAAATTGCTTCCCACTTTAGTCCCCGCCATTTTGGTTGTCTAAACATTTTTCCTTATTTCACCAGATTACAGTTTTTCCAAAAATGGATTGACGAAGGAGAGCCGATTGTCTACTGGATATCGGGCTTTTATTTCACGCAGTCCTTCATCACGGGTGTCCTGCAGAACTTCTCACGGAAGAACCGTTTCCAAATCGATTTAGTCGGTATTGTCTTTGATGTGACTAACTTTGAAACCGATCCAAATACGGAACCGGAACTGGGCGCTTACGTTAAGGTAATTATTTTGAATTGTTTTTGTTTTTCTTGGTTTCCATTGCCATTCAGATCGGAAATTATTGTTTCTCTCATCATAACAGAGCAAGAAGAAATACTTTAATCTATGTTTCTCTATTTATATTATACGCATGCATACACACAAACACACATTTCAACAACAACAACAAAAAGGAACAAAAGGCCAATAACGAGGACACAATTTTCTTTGACGTAAGCGACGACCGTAATGATACAAAAACATCCTCTCTGTTCCATCACCCTAAAAATGCCACATTAAACCATACCCCCACTCCATATTGTTTTTTTTTTTTTTCTTTTGCACCAGCATCCCGTTCCCGATAAACTTCCTGGCTGTGGCTGCCATGTTGAATTGCTGACTTCCTTGAAAGTATTTATTTTCCATTATTTCGCTTCATTTCACAGGGCCTATTCCTGGAGGGCGCCCGATGGAATCGACAACTCAAATGCTTGGATGAATCATTTTCGAAAATACTCTTTGATTCGCTGCCAATTATCTCATTGAAGCCAATCCTCAAGGTTGAGGGTGGCGGCGGCGATAGCAACTACAGCAAAACGCTAACATACGATTGTCCCATCTACAAGACAAGTGAACGCCGGGGCGTATTGTCGACAACAGGACATTCGACAAACTTTGTCATGTACATCCAGTTGAATAGCAGAGTTAGTTCGACTCATTGGATAAATCGTGGCACAGCTTGTCTGTGCCAACTGGACGACTAATTGACTGTGAAATGGTCAACAGAGCTTCCTAGAAATTGGCGCACTATGGATACATGGAATACATGTGTATTCAAATATACAATATTTTTTCTAACGGTTATTTTGCATATATTTTTGAAATATATCTTTTGATTGGAAATAAAAACTATTTTTTCCAACTTTGAACTTTGTTGCTTCTAATTGAAAGAGTTTTGCGGTTGAGAGGAGATTGCTTGCTCCGCTTGTGTGTTTTGGCGAAACGAGTGAACTCATCGAAAAAGTTATAATTCCATCAAAGGAACTTTCCAGGGATAGTTTTGACGTTTATTGATATTTCGTTTTTTGGTTGGTTAGAAATGAAATCAAAATATTCTTCCTTCTATCAAAAGGATTGGGCAATACAAGCAATACTTTTGGATTGGAGTCATCATGGTGCCACTTTGAAGCACTAATTAGCATCATCTTCTTCTTTTTGGAACTTTCGACCAGAAAATTTGGACTTGGAAAATAACATCGAATATAAATAGATAAACAAAGAGACTTAGCCTGCTGTTAGGTGGAATGCTTCGGATTCCAGATTCCAACTGTGCAAATAAAACAACTTACAGTATTTCCCGCTTAATTGATTTTTCCTGTTAATTGGACGAAACAAATTGGCACTAATATTTCATTTTAATATTCCGGGTTTTCGTTAATTCAAAACTTGGATAATAATTGATCGAAAATATCAGACAAAATGGTCGATGCAATTAAGCGGGAAATACTGATTTTCTAAATAGGGTCGCACATAAAATAACATACTCTAAGGCTTCATTAAATGCAAAAATTCTAACGGAATAGTACAGACGCGACCCAATAAGCAAAGTTTTAGCCCAGTTTCCATCTTACCTTATGTCTGTCACTGCATGCATGATTCATGGCTTATATATTATATATACATACATACACTGCTGGACAAAATAATAGGTGTGCGTATTGTTTTTTCGATATTTCAGTTAAAGACTAAAATCAAAATTTTATTTCAATATGTTTTGTTTTCAAAATCATAGAAGATTAGAAATATAGTACAAAAACTTAAATCATAGTCCACATATTAGTTTAATTTATAAAAATTACGATTCAGCCTGGATAAAATAATAGGTGTGTTCAGAAGTGTCTGGAATAAAACAAAATGTCTACTTGAATATTAAGCTGTATATCAATTAATTATAATCTTACACATTAGTAGTCGGTGTAAACACCATTGTTTTGTTATTAGAGCCTCAATTCTTCTAGGCATAGATGTTCATCCAAGCTTCTGGCACATCCCGGTGGGTATTCGGTACCAAATATCTTGCATATTTTGCCATAATTGGGTTTTGCTTGTTGAAAGTCGTCTTTTCAACTCGCCCCATAAATTTTCAATGGGGTTGAGATCGGGCGACTGACTTGGCCATGTTAAAGTGACGATATTGTGATCCATAAGCCAAGCACTCACCAGTTTGGATAAGTTCTTTGGATCATTATCTTGCTGGAATCTCCCAAATCAACGGCATATTATCCTCCAAATATGGCAGCATTATTGTTGTACTCAAATTTTGTCATTTGCATCCTTTCTATTCGAAATATGGGTCCGTCACCATTCCAGGCAAAATATCCCCACACCATAATGATTCCTCCACCATATTTAACTGTTTTCGCGTATAGTTTACATGGTATTCTATTCCCCTGCCTGGTAGCTTAGCATCTTCCAGTCGACGACGAGTAGTCCAGGAAGTAACATTGATGAACATTTCTGCCGCAATAGACTTAAATGGATCCCTTTTCGTTAGTATGACAATCCCTTCATTGTCAGTTTTTGTCGTCGATCTGGGTCTCCACCGCGTTTTAGGGATTTAGCGGTATTTAAGGGCATTTGTGACAAGATTTTCTGACTGACCTAGAGACTGCGCTATAAGGCTGTACGTTTTGCCCTGATTTCCCAGTTACTGCACTGATCGCCGTTCTTCAAGAGTGCAGTGACTTTTTCGACCCATCTAAAATGTCGATTGATATTTATATATTTTTGTTTCCATAGTTTTTAACAAACCTTTTCAAATTTGCACTAAACAAAGCAATTTAACACACTCTTTTAGACCCTTTTCCTTAAAAAAACAATTTTCACCTATTTTTTTGTCCAACTGAATGTGCGTGCTTTACTAGATTAGTGCTCTCCACTTATAACCTTAAAATGCAATACTAAAATTTGAGTGAAAAATACATTCACATCAATTCAAGCATCACATGCATAATGAGAAATTTCGGGAAAAAATATATTCGGTACCGTAAGTTCGCAACAACACAATGTAATATGCACACACCTATTATTTTGTCCAGCAGTGTATGTACTTGTGTCTGAAACAATTCACTATATTGGCTCCCTTTTCGTCCATCTTTCTCGATTTATCTTGCCCATAGAGAGACTCTGAATTTCCCCACAGTTGCTCCCTACATGTGATTCCCCGTTTTGACGCTAGTATCTGTTTAAAGGAAAACAGTTTCATCCTCTCGGCTTCCATTCAGAAATATCCCAAGACCTCCACCCTTCCTGCGAGTTAGTGGCGGACTTTGATATAATATACATATGTGCCGCTGTCTCAACTTCCTCCAGGCGTAGTTTACAAGTATTGTCTTCTATAAGGCGCATCTGTCTAAGATGATACTCGAAATTTCCATGACCTGTAGAAAGTAGAGTAAACCGGGAAACTGATTGCCATTTCAGTCTGTCTACATCGTTCCATGGTTGACCAATACCATCTTCTACCGTGTCGCGCCGTAGTCCATTTGTTGATAAGGTTCCGGTCCGAACTACATCGAAGTTGACCCCAATTTCGCAACCAGGTCCGCCTTGTCATTGTCTTTAATGTCGATGTATCCTCGTACCCAAACCAGTGTTACTTTATTTTAAGATGAACACTAATTGAACTTCAGTACACATCCCAGTACCGATGATGTTATAATGTTCGTCTTCTCAGTGCTTTATCTATGGATCTTTCTTCCCTCCACCTGACCATCTAGCAAGTACTCCAATGCATGCAGAAAAGCAACCATCTTAGCTTGGTATACCCAGGCTTACTTGACGGGCTAGCTCTAAATCTTCGGAGTAGATGTCTGCACTCGCTCTGTCATCCATTATGAATCCATCCGTAAATATCAGAACTTCACAATTGTTCTTTTCCGGAATTGCTCCATTCTCAGTAAAAGTTTTGTGATACCTTTCCATAGCACGCAGTCTTGTTATCCCATCTATTGCCAACAAATCTCATTTGTGACTTGTGACAAGATCCAGAGTGGTCCATAGATGATACCGCTCTTGTACCATAATTTTCTTAATAAATAAATGCAATGACAATATTCCTGGAATCACTTTCAGTGCGCATTGTGGTATTGTTCATATTGCACTGACGCGACGGTTTCCGTACAAGCCAGATCCTATCCAGATGCTTCTTTGGGAGGCATTCACCAACCGAGGCATATGTGATCTAATTTGTCTAATTTTCTTCGTATACATCCAGTACGCATCCATATCCATACTCTTGGTGAGAGGTGGGGACCTTTGCCCACATACAGGTTGGCATTCCGGATGATATCTTCAACATTATTGTTCCAAGTTAATCCAGTATACTCCCAAATATTTAGCCTTCTTGGTAATTTTTAAATCCGACCCAAAAAGCGTTACGGGCTGAAATTACAGATTGTTCCTCTTCCTAGTGAAGATTATCAGATCGTTAATTCTTGGTGTGCATTTCCCGTGATATATCTCTGGTGACATCTATGAATTTACCTTTTGCCATTGCTGCTATATGTTATCGGTGTTTTCCACTGTGTGGATGCCATTCTCCTCAAGTCTGTCCAGAAGAGAGTCCGCGGTGATCAGGGCTACAAAATATTTAAGAGTCCATCTGGCTTAGGCTATAAAGGATGCATTCTCGATGCTATTCTCCTTAAGTTTGTCCAAAAAAGAGTCCAAAGTGAGTCAGGGCTTAGGCAGGCTACAAAATATTGAGAGTCCATCTGCAATCGACCATCTGGCGAGAAAACAATTTCAGAACAAAATAGGGTTGTCTTGTACGAACCCCACAGTTCTAACTTGTTTACCTTGTTGCCTAAAATAATACTAATTACCGCTAGAAATGTGAATAATTTGGTAGTACCTAAAGAATGGATACTCAGAACCTTAGAATCGGAATTAGAAGCTGTTTTTCAGTATAACTTTTCGGTGCTAGGGAATCGCCTCTTTGTCGATTGTGGACTAACTAATCAACCCAAATTGACAAATTTTAAGTAAATAAAAATAACAATTTCTTTTCAAAGGCATGCACTTATTTATTTTCTACAATTCATAGCCAGATTCGTTGCATAAAAAGGTCGGTCTAGGTGTAATCCAGTTTCTAATGACGATGACGGTATCTCAACCTACGAACGGTCTTGTACCTGTATCCCTCATCGCTGGCCTTAGCTTCAGCAGCTTGAGCTTCTTCAACTGGAGGCAAGTATTCGTTTAAGGGAAGTTCATTGACGTCACGACGGCGTCTAAGACGGTACTTCTTAATGGTCCTGTAGCGATATCCATCATCGGAGAGTGGGGCAGCTTCAACTTCGACTTCATCAACTGGTGGCAAGTATTCGCTGGATGGGAGTTCGTTGACATCACGGCGGCGTCTAAGACGGTATCGCTTGACAGTCCTGTAACGGTATCCATCATCGGAAAGTGGGGCAGCTTCAACTTCGGGTTCATCAACTGGTGGCAAGTATTCGCTGGATGGGAGTTCGTTAACATCACGACGACGCCTGCGACGAAGCCTCCTCACAGTCTTATAGCGATATCCATCCTTAGCAAGGACGGACTCTAGCTCAGGAGCAAGTTGAATATTCAAACTCTCAAATGGTGGTAGGTATTCATTCAATGGCAACTCGCTTACATCACGACGATGACGAAGACGCAACTTCCTGATGGTCCTGTACCGATATCCATCATCAGCCAAAGGACTTGCCTCCTCTGGAGCTGCAGCAACTTCAGATGCCTCATCGACAGGTGGTAAATAGTCAGCTGGAAGGACAGCTGCTGCTGCAACAGCTATCACAGCAAAAGCTACGACAAAAAGTTTCTAAAAGAAGAGATCAGAATTTGATTTTTTTTTTTTTTACAATTTAAATTCAGTTACCATCTTTTCTATTCTCAGATACTCTGCACTGGGATGAGTTCAATTGAATGATAATGAGGTGGCTTCAACACCTATTTATATGTGTATCATCGCACAGACAACCGGTTTAATTAACAGAATTTGAACGGGAAAAGTACTCGCGCCTCTGTAGCGTGAGCGTACAGAGAGCTTCACTGTAATTAAATGGATGTGTCAATGAAATCATAAACGCGTCAATTATTTGTCTAATTATGTAAATACGTTTGAACAATGATTAAAAAAACACAAACAACAAAATATGTATCAGTCTGTGGGAAGATTTCTGAGTGACGGCAGATATGGACAGTGAGTGAGTTAGGGCCTTTTAGGATGTATTTCTAGACTATTGGAGTGCGTTTCATAGTGATTGCAATATTTTTGACTGACGTCGAATTTTCTGAGTTAACTTCCGGGAATTCAAATTTCTCTAGACTCTCGATAGAGTGTGTCCAATTGCAGTATATAGACTTAGTCACATTCGTATTCATGCAACAGTCAATTCGACACAAAACAATGAATCCATCAAAACAATTTTTTGGTTCAGGATATTATTTATGGTGGAATCACTTCAATTGTCGAAAGAAGTCTTTATGGTTAGGTAAGGCTAGGAGGATCGTTTGCAATAGGTGCAATTTTACCAAGAAGTAAATAAAACTTCTTACATAGGTCTGTAAGCGGTATCTTAGCCAGGTCGTCTAGGTAGTTAAAGAACCGTGCTCCTATACAAGATAGGCACCGTTATTGGAGAGCCGGGCAGTGACATATGTAGAAGGTGTGCTATAGATTCTATTCTATCCTCATCTATGGAGCTTCCTTATTTGAAAAATAAAACAAGCGCATTAAACTTTCATTTAAAATAAAATATTCATTCGCATGGCAACTTTGTGCTAATTGTCAAAAGCAACTAAGCTTGTACACTCACCACAACTTAACCATTTCGTTGATCTGAACTGTTTTATTTTCATTGCGTGATCCATATATGTACACAGACCATAAGTGATAATAAAACACGTAGTCAGAAAATTGTATGTCCTTCCACAATTTTTATTTTTCTACAGTGTGTGTATGCCAACCTTCTGGAGTGTCTAGTCTATAGCAACCCAAGGGATAGATATAAATTGTTTGTACTTGTTGGTCACATGTTGCGCAAGTTGCGCATTCTCTGTGCTAAACGATACCAATGCAATGAGTGGGATCCGATGTGCCTATCGAACGAATGCGAATGGTAGGTATAAATTTTTAGTAGTTTTCTTGGTGCAGTGCAATAACCCCCACGGAAATAAGGCCCGCGAGTCTTGTTTCCCAAAAAAAAGGAAATAACACCCGCGGGCCTTATTTCTCTTTTGAAGTAGCTATAAAGCCCACCACAAAAAGGCAAAAAAGGAAAATAATACCCGCGGGCCTTATTTATTTTTTGAAGTGGTTATAAGGCCCACCACAAAAAAAAAAATTAATACGATTTTGAAAAAAATATAAAACTAGAATCAAAGCCAAGGATTCGTCGAAACAATAAGCATCCACCATATATCTCAAAAACGTGTGCCCGATGAAAGATTGCAATTCAAAAATATTATATTCACATTGCAGGAAAATTGTTACAAATTCAAGTAAAGTCTATGCTTAACTTTTGATTTCTATAATTTCATAAACTAAAAATATGCTATCGTTTGGATTTTTTATTTTTTTTTTCTAAAATATTATGTATAATGAAAATATAAATATTGGCTCTTATTTCCATACATAATTGGAATTAAGACCCACAAGTAAAAGGCATTAAAACCCACAGCTTTTGTTGCCACTTCAAAAGAGTAATTAGGGGGTTTTATTTCCTTTTTTTTTTGGGAAATAAGACCCGCGGGCCTTATTTCCGTGTGGGTTATTGCACTGCACCAGTTTTTTAATATTATGAAATTTCTACAGTAATCAGAAAGCTTCATCGGCAATACATTTCCCGAAAATTGAGACATTCTCCAAGTTTATGTTTAGTAACGAAGCACAGTGCGTGCGGGGCACCCGGTGATCGCGGATGAGCGCGGTGCCCCCCCCCCCACGCTCTTCGGAGCGTTATGTATCTTATTATAAAATAAGTAACCTTTTGTGACTTGTGCAAAGTTTTGTGGCGGTTGGATATTTTCAAATAAATAACCTTTTCTGGCCTTTTTCCAAAATGAGTTTAAAAATTAGGCCAGAATATGTTTATTTTCTGGCCTAATTTCCATTTTACTTTCTGCTGGTTTTTCCACATCTGCCTGGCATAATTTCCGAAATTTCTGGCCTATTTTCCAAACAAAATTCTGCTCTTTTTTCCTAATTGGAAAACACAAAAATTTTCTGGCGTTTCTTCCAAAATAAAAAATTCTTGCGTAATTTCCGGTAGCCACCCAAAAGAACTAAATTTGGAAATGTGAATTTTCCTTTTTGGTTTTTGGCGTTTCTGCCAAAAACTGTACGCCAAAATTTTTATGACTTTTTTCCAGAACACTTTTTGGCGCAATTTCAGGGACTCAGCGAAGACATTGAATCAGTGGAAAATTTTAAATTGGTATGTACATACATCGTTTCGAGACTTTAAAATATTTTTAAACATTTGCTGAACTTCTTGACCTACCTTACCCTAGGTTAATGCTTTTGTAGGTTTCTCTGGCTCCCTGAAATTACGCCAAAACAAATTACGCCAAAAAGTGTTTTGGAAAAAGAGCCAAAATAATTGTGGCTTAAAGTTTTTGGAAAAAACGCCAAAAACCAAAAACTAAAATGAAAATTACGACAGAAAAAGTTTACCTTTTTTGGTTTAATTTCCAAATTTGGTTTGGAAATAGGACCAGAAAAAAAACTTATTTTTCCCGACTGCATTTCATAGTTAAGTTCTTTTGGTTTATGAGTAGTAATGAATGTCGCGCTGCAAATTTGTACTTTAGTATTTGGACACCTTTATATTATATCATACTGATCACGCGTGAACTACAGTTATTATAGGTAAAAGTATGTGAATTACAGTAATTTTACTACAACAATGCTCTATCTATTCTCTCTCTATTTTACGATAAAACAACGCATAATGAGTAAACACATGAATTTCACGAGTACCGGGTACTCACGCCTTTTTTCTTTTCTATTTGGAAAACAAAGCCAACCACTTTTTTGGGTTTTTTTCCTTTTGCAATTAGGAAAAAAGGCAAAAAAATGTTCTGGCGGTTTTTTCAAAAAAAAAATTTTGGCGTTTTTTCATATTTCATAAATGGAAAAAATGTCTAAAAAATTATGGAAAAAATGCCAAAATTCTCAGCATTTACACCAAACTATTTGGGTGATTTTTCCTAGGAAAAAACGCCACAACTTTGTGTGGAGATTTTCATTTCGCTAAAGATTCTGCGAATAATTTAATCTCCCATCTTGTTATGAAATAAAAAAGAAATCATTTCATCATCGGTTGTAGATATCTTGTATGTAATGCACAACCGATTTTTTATTTTATTTTATTTAAAAAAAAAAAAACATAACTTAAAGTCTAATTGAAAATAACACAACAAATGAAAAATGTAAAACTTAGTCTCTCAACCAAGCACACCAACTAAAGCTACTCGTATACATTGCCCCGACTCTGACACACAAATGTGTTTTACTTTATCTTTAAATTACAGGGAAATTGAAATAGAAAACTATGGAAATGGAAAAGTCTCTCTCTCGCCGGAGTGGATACCGGAAAGGGCAATCTTTTGTTTTCCAACTTCAACTGAGTTGCCATTAACCAGTTCCCCTCCCCTCGGTTGCTGTGTGTTTCTCTATATAATGCAGTGGATCAACAATGAACATAAAAACAAATGAAGTTTGCTCTTTTACCAAATGCCACGAGTGTGTATGCACATACGAAGCGAAAACTTTTTAAACATTTTTTTTTTAATTTTTAATTTGATTTTAGTATTTTTTTGTTGTATATGTTTCTATTTCCCCCTGTATCTAGTCCTTTATTTGATTGTCTGATCTGATTGTGTTTTTGATTAAGCTTCATCCGGCATTGCTGGTGCGTATGTGTTCGACTGTTCGACTTTCGAGGATAGAATCACTTTCCGCATCACGAAATATAGAATGGCGCCCAACAGAAGTTCAACAATCGCCAGTATTAAAATCAACGCCCAACCAGGTATTGCCAAACCAGCTGGGAAAATAAAAAAATTTTATTGTTAGCAAATAACGGTGATTTTTAATTTCTTTAAGAAAGAATTTCCTTGATAGCTGTTTATTTCAGTCTACCGAGGGCTGTGTATACTTACTGTAGTATTGTCGGGTCAAGGTCCTTCGCCCTCTGAGGACACGACGAACGGCATCCGTTTCCTGGGCGCAACAAGCAAACAAAACTGCAAGAAATTATTAATTTATTATTATCTACTTAATTAGTCTGCGCGTCCTGATGCGTGTTTTTCTTTGATTTTCTCTTTGTTAGGATTTCACTCAAAAAGTTTGCGATAATGTGCAGGGAAAGGGGCAAGATGTTGTTTGTTAGCTTTCAGGTTAATTTTACAGTATCTACAATGGTAGTCATATACCGTTGTTGAGAAATGTTTACCAGTTACAATTAGACGCAAGTGCAGCAGTGTTTCTGGAGTGGGTGATTGTAATGTGCTTCCGCTGAGGGTAATTTGAATAAATTAATATTCTATAAGTGCTATATGCCGGATGGGGTATATGTCTGTCTCTCTCTCTCTCTCTCTCTTTAAGGTGGAAAAAGAAAAGGGGAGCGTGGGAAATGAGTTTTAGCATAATTTCAATCTAGCGTAATTAGTAAATCACTTCACATCAGTGCACTGCATTCATTAGCCTAAGGAGAGTCATGGTAGTCATGCATGAATTGGCATTTCTTGCATCATGCATAATGGCCTTAGGTGTTAAGTTTTCTTGAACTATTAGATAGGCCAGGGGTGCCGTGCCGTATTTGGTTATAGAGTGGGGAATCTCAACGTTTTCTGAATAACGACATGTTTCGAAATTCTAAGAGCTGCAATCGCGTAATTCAGAGACAAGCAAAGCGCCATAGTTGCCCGTGAGGTAAAGTTTTCTACTGGACGCAGACTGGGTTTACATTTATGGCTAAGCTCTACATAGATAGAAGCTAATGAAACCCAATTTAGGATCTCCTTTAAACTGCGTAACTACAAAACTAATCTGTTAAGGATTTCAAATAATTCGGAGATTAAAATAAACTTAAACTGCGCAGTGGTCGCCGTGGCCGGACGGATGCTGCCCAGGTTCAATCCCAGCAAAACACCTAAAAGTTTTTTTCACGGTACCACCTCTTTCGAATGTCTGACAAGCAATCAAAGAGTATCATTTATGATGAGGAGCTTCTCAATTCGCCGTTTGGAGTCGACTAAAAACGGACTGCTGACGCCATATATTTATTTTAATTTAAACTGCACAGGAAGTCTCCTCCGTCTGGTTTGACAAAATGCACGCCTTTTCTATCGAGATTAAAGCAACGTGTTTGATATTGACAAAAATGGAGTGCTGCCCTGTCCCAGCGTTAAGTGTGCAACAAAAATCGAACTGAATACAGTGAACAAGATGCTGATCTTCAGTAATGTGACATTTGGGTGACTCACTAAGCGCGCCACTAAGACCGACCATCTCAATACGGTGTGAACTTTACAAATTATTGTTAAAAAACAAACCACCATAAAATAGAATGCCATATTCAAGGGCATTTCTATACTAGTATTTTAGGATCCGACGATGCTATCAAATGTCAAATGTATGTGCGAATTGTTAAACCAATCGACTCATTCCAATTCTACTGAAGGACATGATGCATCTTATCAAAAACGGATATTTGTTGCGATACAGAATGGCTGACTGGAAGAGCATATATACAAGCAAATTTTAAGAAGACTACTATTGAGACATTTTACACATTTTTTTGTTTGTATAAAAAGTAAATTTCGTCAATAAAAAAGGGTTTGCTGTATTGTTTCTTCAAGTATGGTTAAAAAAATTGTTTGTCATTGTGAGAGAGGGCGAAAATAGACAGTTACCATTCGAAAGGCTTGTCTATGAGCGTGCTATAATTAGCAAGATCAATCGAAGTGATCATGCTATTGGTTATTATTTAAAGGATCCAATAATTTACGGAAAAAAATTGCAAAGGAAATATTTCCACGGCCCATACAGCGCTGCGGAAAAACGAAAAAAAAGTCCGATTAGCCTCCAATTCAGAGGTTTTGACAGCTAAGATCGGAGATGCAGCTGATGCTACCGCAAGTAAAACTACTGTTCGTCGTGTGATTCGTAGTGCCAAATACCTCAAGCGACTTAAGCTGACGAACAAACCACCACTTAATGCTTCGCGAAAAAGCGAATAAAGGAGCAAGTTCGAATAGCTGGAAAAAGAGGTATTTTCTGACGAAACAAAATTTAATTTAGATCGACCGGATGACTATAGCTATTACTTCCATGATCTAAGAAAAGAGAAACTCTTTTTAAATCGCCATCAAAGCGGCGAAGAGGACGTTATGGTCTGCGGTATACAGTATCTTATTATGGCACCATCAACTTGGTGGTTCAAAGCTCTAGAATGACTGGAAATAGCTTAAAAGTGGTGATGGAATCTGCTTTCCCGAAGATGCACTTCGGACCACTTTCATGGATCTTTCAACACACAACTCGCATTGTTAAATCGTTTGTTTCCAGTAAAAATGTCACAATATTCGCCAGACCTTTACGTTATAGAAAATGTATGGCGCTGGCTCATACGAAAAGTATACGAAGGTGGAAAGCCATCGCTTATCGAAACCGTTAAATTTGCCTGGAATGAGACTTTACTCAACTATTTGGCCTCATAGTATAACTCCCTCAAAGATGTAATTTTTGAGGTTATTTTGCCGACTTTAGTTACCGAGCCGACTTTAGTTACAGCCGGCACTAAATTAAAAAGTCGGCTCTAACTTTTCGTTATTTATAAGCACATTGCCTTTGTATAAGATAGTATCGACTTTGAAGTGTTTTTGTAAAGTGATTTGAACGATCAAACCCAAATGTCAAAATATTTTATGAGAAATTTAACAGTCACTTAAAGCCGACTCTAATTATTTAAGGTGACGTTTGGCTCATTTTTTAAATAAGTTAAAATCGACTATAAGGTAAAAAGTATATTTTACATAGGTTATGTATTTAGGTGAATAAATTCTTTTAATGTTGGCTTTATCTAAATGTAATCGTTTCGGACTCATAGGGCGCAAAGATCTTCTGTCGTTCTGAACATTTTTTAAGACTTGGTTATGAATAATTAAATACAAACTACTCTAATTTTCACCATAATTTTTTTTTTTTTTTTGTTTGCTTCACCAACATAGTATAACAGGAAAAATATCAATTTTATCTTCCAAAGTTATGTTCTTCTAATCTAGTGAACCGCAGTGTGTATTATCAAAAATACGCAGTGGAGATATTTTCTAAAACTATACAGAACGAAAATAACCAAAAATTTCGAATAACTAACCGCTTTTCAGTGGAAATGACAAAACCCCAAAGAAAGGGCGTTTTCCTTAATATTTGTATTTTTTTTTTTTTTTCTCTGTAATTCACAACAATTTAAACATTACACACCATCAGAGTCGATTACCCATATTACTCATAGTGAGGAAATTAATGTCTACACTGAGCCCGATAAGATAAGACATTTCAGTGTGGAGAATTCAAATTGTTTCACATTTTTCATGGAATTTGTTTCGTCATATCCCAGCACTCATGGTATTTCTTTTATTTTATCCTATAAAACTATGTAAATAGTTTTTTTTTATAATAATAATTAACTATCACAGAATGTACTTTCAATAAAATATTGATTTCCAAACACAAACACACACCATCCACTCTCTCCCTTCAATTTGTATATTTCACAGAACTTATTTTGTGTTTTTTTTTTTTTTTTTATTTATTTATTTTGTATACGTACTCAGAACAACTGTTAAGTAATATGTGCTATTTTTTATCAGCTTCATTTTGATATCGTTTGTGGGTTTTATTTTTTATTTTTAATAGAATTAGAATTTATGTAAAAATATTCGATTTTCGAAAATGTGTATCGGTACACACCTGCGGCAAGGTACTAACTGATGGGCAATATATGCGCAGGTGAATTTCACCTAACCACGCAGAAACCGATATGAAGCTTATCAGGTGAAGTGAAGTGAAGATAAGGTAAGATAAGCGTTTTTGTTAAACTTGTAAAAGTGGAGAATTGGAAAAAAAGAGCAATTTCGATTGTGCAAATATTAGTCATCAGATAAAATTGTACTCGATTGTAGGTAACGTATACCTAAAGGGAGATACATTTTGTCTTTACCTCTATTTTTAACGACCTAGATATTTGAAAATTTAGATTGTGCGTAAAATTATTATCAGCCCTATTACGATAAGCGAGTCGAACGAAAAAGTTGGAGAATGTGACTACATATATCGTATTTGGGTTAGAGACTCGCCGAAATTTAATTTGCCTTAAACGTCGGAGCTGAGGCGAATTGTGACTTCACTCTATCTAATACGGTTGGCGAACGTTTGATCAGAACCAATTTCTTCGGGCACAATCAATCGATGAAATTTTCTGGTGACTAGATACATACGTAGCGCAATAGTGCAATGAGTGGAGGAAAAATGTAAAATTAATACAAATAATATTATTAAATACAAATACAAATAATGTGTTTAGACAGAGCTTTAAAAAAAAACCAATCTTTGCCAAATTGAAAAATTGGTCGAGTTGATGGAGGCTAACCCAGACATGTTATAAGAACCAGGCAAAATTTCAACATCCACTTGCCAGAATGAAAAATAAGACCCGTGAACATTCTCAAGGAAATTGTGAATAAGCAAAAGATAACTGAAAGCGACAAAGGAAATGTGCAAGAACTAAAAGACGTGATCAAGATCAAGCCTTTACGACGTCCATTGTAGAACTTTCATCTAAGATTTCTTCTGAAATCATAGAATACATATAGACATTAGACATGCATATGCATGTGCACGGATTACGAAAAAACCACAGCTTGATTTCACCAGATACTTCAAGGTATACATACCAAGTAGACAGATCTGGAACAACTCCGAAAATGCCATCATCGGAACATCCATCTTCACATGTGGTTCAAAAACAGAGGAAGGAGCCGGAGCAGCCGTCTTCTCGGAAGAACTTTGCATAAACCAGTCTTACCGACAAGCAGACAAAGAGCACGAATTGTCCTAGCAATGAAACTACCAGCAACGGAAATCACAATATGCGTGGATAGCCAAGCCGCACTTAAAGCACTAGACGCCAAAATCGGTAAATTCCAAGTGCGTAAAGGAGTGCCTTGCGGCACTTAAAGCGATAAAACATCACACAGTCCTACTCTGCTGGGTGCCCGGACATGTGGGAATAGAAGGGTACGAAACAGCAGATGGACTAGCCAGGAAAGGCTCTGGTATAGATATAACATTAGCTGACAGACAGGTCCTACAACACAGCTAAAAATCTAATAGACCGCATCACTATCAATTCAGCCGAGGTCCGATGGCGCAATACTAGCTAGTGATTGTGTCATAGTCCGCAACCTGTGGACCACAGTTAACCAGAAAAGAACAATATCCCTACTCCTATGAGAAGAAGCCAAATCCATATACTCATCGGTGTTAGAACCGGACACTGTATAAAAGGAAACATGGCCAAAAGATATGGCATCTTCACAAATGACTTTTGTAGAAGTTGTATGGATGAAGATGGAATAGTATCTGTAGCACACCTTCTATGCCACTGCTCGGCTCTTCAAGAACGTGGCCTATCTTGTATGGATACCGCTTACAGACCTAAAGAGATTCATTAGTAGATCGTAATGGTTTTGTTAATTGCATTTTTCTATGCACAACCCATTCTATAAATGTATTTATTTTAAATTAAACACTATTCGTATTATTTAGTTTCTGTGATGCCCTTAGGTACTGGTTTCTCTGGATGGAATATTCTAGGATCTTATAGGAAATCCAAGTGATTGTGATAATAAGGCATCATTGCACAATTTTGGACATGGATAATCGCTTTTTCTACTTGCTCTTGTTTTGCCTTACACAATCCGGTGATGTGTCGACCATAGACGGGCCCAGTGTATAAACTCTGAAACTGCGAAAGTAACTTAACGTTCTTATAGTGAGGTGAAATGTTGGGAACTTATCATTTTATTGCTCTTCTTTAACCACCGAAATAAATTTAAACGTTTAACTCGTGCAAAAATATAACACGCACACACAAATGGTTGCGAGAAGCAGGCCCAGGTTCACCTCGAGCTGTAGCGCCAACTAAGTAAGTAAGTTTAACTTAAATTAAATTTCACAGCTGATATTTTAAGCATTTTTCTCAAGCAGCACTGATTCTTTACTCGAATGAAAACGTTCACTAACCGTAATAATCTCGAGAACAGTACTTTGCCTGGGACGGGAGTTCGACTCGAGTCGAACATTCGATTTGCTAACTGTAATAGGGGCATTTATAATACTGGGCATCTCGTTCTCTATAAACGAAGCGACATTAGTTTAAAAGTATTTATTTTATGTTAACCCACGTATGTATCTATGAGATAATCAAAAGTAATAACATATGTATACCTGCAATAATAAATCTGCTGTATAACCTGTCCGCCCAATATAAAGTTTGGTGTCTCTTCCACAAGAAGTAAATAAAAAAGTACCTTCTTTAGTCGTTTCTATAAATTTACCCCTAAAAGTGCAGCAATCGCATTGAAGTCGCCCACTTTACCTAAAACTATGCAATGAAATATGATATTTACGATGTAAGAAATGTATGTACATATCAGCATATCGTAACTCGCATGATATAATTTTAGACGCAGCGTTGCCATATTAACAGATTTATCTGAAAATTAAATTTTTTTTTATTTTAACACTTTTCGCAGTTTTATGTATGTATCTATGTTTTCTAACTTTTTTCAATATAATCGAAATAATATTTCAAATTTATGAATGTTGGGATTTTAAAAATTAAAGACTTAAGGCTAGTGCGGTGCTCGCTAACACAATACTTTCCATATTTTAATAGAAAATGTATGTAATTCCATGTGTAGATATGAAATATTGTGTATAAAATATCATCCTCTATGTGCGGGGATCTTTTCTGGGAAATGCTAATTTATATTCTATTGTATACACACTGCACCACCACCGGCATGATAAATTATTTTTAATAATTCAAGTAATCAGTATTCAGAATCTGACTTTATGTTGAATAGAAGCTTACATTTATATTCCATTGTCAATAATACGGAAAATATAAACATCAATACGCTTCGCAAAATGTGGAAACGGTAATTCTAGGAATGAAGGACGAAATGGTGCAATTTATTTAAGAGAACTTGCAACTTGCTCTAAAAACCTGATTGGTTCTCGTCCAGGTTCCACAAGGCTGAATATGATGCATACTATCGTTTTTGTACATACATACATATGGGTGTATCATACGTACAAAGCAATTTGGAAATGCATGCGAGTTGTCTATTTGGATGGAAATGGCGAGGCGGATAAAACAGTAGCAGGCAATGCAAAAGGAAATGAGAAAATATAATTCGAGAAAATATAAAGAAAGGAAAAAGAAACAAGATCTAATCTCTGGAACGAAAATCCCAAAGAAGCTCTCGAGAACTCATACCGGAAAAATCAAAACCATTCGTAAGTCTTATGAAAAATAGGCTAAAATAGGCTATAAATGTGAAGCTTTTCCTTAGAGGAGTCTGCAAGGTGAGGATACAAGTCTAGAGGATCATGAAATCTCTAGATTCTCAGTGATACAGAGGAAACTCCCTATCGTCCGATAGAAAAGTTTAAGGCACTATTTTCGTCTTAGCAAGGACTGTTTGGTGGCATTACTTTATAAACCTTGTAGGATGAAGTTTCTCTCATCCTATATCAACTTAAAGTTTGGCAACTCAGCGATGCTATCGATGTTCTCAAAATGACCTTAGGTCTTGACCCTAAGACCTGAAGCTAATACTCACCAACTAGTTTTGTGGACATGATTAAGGAAATGATTATTTTTTTTATGAGGAAATTATGATGATAAAGTAATGATGTGAAGTATATTCTTAAGATCCTACAATAAATTCCCTGTTATGATTCAGCCTCTTCATAATCTTCCAACAGAAATGACTACGAGTACCTCTTAAGTAATTCTTACCAAAACTACTACATTGCACACAGAGGTCTACCAGTAATCAATCCTCAGATGAGAATAAGCCTTAACGCTGACGTATCTATGTAGTTTAGAAACAAATATTTGATATCCTCAATTTCATTCCACAAATTGTGAAATGAACCAGATGAGATTTACAGCTTTGAAGTTCAATTATCAAAACTAATTCGTTCTAGTTACAGTTTATCTACATATGTATGTATGTATGTATATGAAATAGATATCCGCGAGTAAATATCCTTAACAGCTTCACTTTCCACTACGAGTACCTAAAACCCACGAACAAGTACGAGTATGTACATCCGTTTCGTACATCTCATTTTTGGTTTTAATCGTTTTACCATTTGCTATCATTACACAATGTTACTTGCAACCGCAAGACGCAAATTTAACCCGTCACAACTAAACTTGTAGTCAAAAGATGCTCGTATCTACCGCTGTTACCTACGAGTTTCCTCAATTAATAGGTTAAAGTTAAACTTGCGTGTTGCCATAGATACTGCCAGATGCTGCTGCCACCCTGCCAGAGATACATTACAAAGTGTTTACCCTAGCGCCAGGTGCGGTTGGGTGGCAGTATATACCATCAAAGATCAAAACTTTAGACAGATACCTTAATGGCATATTTCAACTTCAAAGATTGCTCTACGGGAACAATGAGATGTTAATTGGATTATAAAATTCAATTCGTTCCATTTTGTGCGAAAGAAGTCGCGTATCTTGTGCTTGTGCCATCTTGCGTATAGTATTATCTATCACTATACAGATACGAAAGATACATATTCTTATACTATGCATAGCAGTCGGAATATTTGTTTTTTACTTGAAGATACTTGTATACTTATTTTCATTGTGATTATCTCCTAACCTCAAGGTTGCGGTGCAAATCACTTAAGCCATTGGCAGTCAACACTGAGTATCTTGTGATTTTCTTGGGTTTCCACGAGGGATGGAGAGGAGATGAGATTCATAAAATGTGTTAATTATTGCGGAGGGTTCACTTAATGGATAAATGAAACGAAAACAAATGGAGCGGAAAATCATCCGCGGGAAAGGTTCGAATACGAAACTACTCGTACTTTGACTTTTAACAGATGAATAGGAAATTATGACAGGCTGTTGGATGTTTAGGGTCAAGGATTGTAGATTGTAATCAGAATTCAGAAGCACATTAGATATTGTTGCATGCAGTACTAGCCGTGTTTTTTTAAAACGTAGCTAGCTAGTTGTTTGCTAGCAAAGTCAAATTTCACACGTAAAACAAATACAAATACAATACAACAACCAGCTGGCCACAACTCTCGATTTTCTCCATAGCCAAAAGCAGCTGGCTAGGAATTTTGGAATACCTCATGGCAAGGTGGCGCTGAAAGCGATTTGTTGAACATCTGACAGACTTCCGCATATAAAAATTATAATTACAATTTCAATTACTTCACAACATAATCAACTATGTACATATATTATGATTTCATGCCACTTATCACAACAAATAACAAAAAAATCAATTTGGTTGAATGCCGAATATTTTGACAGTTCACACTTAACAGCTGATTTCATATGACCGAAATCACGCACAACAACTTGGAGGTAAATCAGCTGGAATCATTCTAATGAACGACTGGCTAGCTACGTTTCAAAAAAACATGGCTACTGAACAGATTGGGGATAGCGCCATCTAAGAGAGAATCGCCATATTGGTATCTACAACGGTTTGTGTATCTGCTGTAGATATGCAAGTTCCACGGTATGGAACTCATTCTAGGATTCCAGCATTTCAGGATGGAGAATGTTCTACAGTGGAGAGTTCCAAGTCTAGAAGGTTCTCGCCTAGAATAATCTGCAGCAATTGGTTTGAGTATAAATAGAACACCCCAACAGAAAGTCAGTCAGTCAAGAGTTGGATTTAGAACTGACACGTGCGAATGGTGATTGAAAAGTGAGTGGAAAGAGATTTAATAGTTAAGCGATTGAGAGATAATAAAAGTGATTGAAATGTAAGAACAAATCGATTGCAAAGAGATAATAAAGTGATTGAAACGTAATTGTAAAGCGATTGTTAAGGAGATGATAAAGAGATGGTTAAGCGATAAAAAAAAACTGTTGAAGTGAATTGTTATGTGATTATTGAAGAAAGAAGCGATAAGTGATTAATAAAGGGCGAAATTCTTAGAAAAACAGACTTGTGTTTAAATATTTCAATACAGAATAAGGTTTTATCCAAACGAATCTTATATTTTTACCCACATGGGGTAGAAAACCCACGGCTAGAATATTACAATATAAACGACAGCAAAAAAAAGTACGGGTCGTGGACTCGTGGTAGACACCCTCGTGGCACTCAAATTTATGCAGGTTCCATGCTATTCGAATAATGATAAATAGATTAACCTTCGAGGGCTTTAAGAGGTTAGAATAGAGTCTAGAAGATCCGCCGATCTGACAGGATCTTTAACCCGGGGACGCGATGGTACATACACTACGGTTCACTTGAACAAAGGCAACACTAAAATTTCACTAAACAGTGAGTTATGGCCATTAAAATCGATACACAACTATAATTATTGATTGTAAACAAAGTTTCGAAATATCTCCACTTACAAAAATTACTTTCCCTTACAAAGTAACGGGATTTTTCTCAAAGTTTGTAAAAAGATTCAGAAAAGTATGCAACGGTATCTTAATGTATTCCCAGCTATCAGACATCAAATTAAATAAGCTATACCATTTATTTTAAAGGTTTTGATTGTATGAAAATCACTAAACTTTTTTGCGTCCCAAAAGGGTTAAGGACCTACACGTATAACCTGCAACACAGTATTTTCTAGGTCACCGGAATAATTAATAAAACTTGAAAAGTCTTGGCTAGGTAACTGATGTGAGCCCGCCTGCGGCCTACGTGAAGAGTAAAGATTCTCTCCCCACCCTCTCAAACCAACTAACCAACCAACTGATGTAAAGAACCTAACTCATACTCGACGAACTGTGACTGCAAGGGACACTGAGAATCCATGTTTATCCATTTCAAAACGTTCGTAGTTGATTGGGAATTTAGAAGTCAGCTTCACTGTGTTTTACACAAAGGCCATTCAGCAGAATGAGGCTACCAACTAAAACTTGCCCTACTCTAAGTGGAAATCAAATCAATCTACGTCTCGCCTTCCTTCTCATGTAGTTGTAAACATTATGTAGTTAAAGATATTTCCATTCAAAACCAGGTATAATGATTCACATTTGTACCTTTGAAACCATTTTATTTCTGTCTGGAGGTAGTTCTAATCAAATATCGATTTTGCAATTGCACCAATTGAGTCCACATAGCCGTAAATCAATTTTACCATTAATTATTAAACTGGGTCACCCGTAATCACTCAAAAGGTATATCATATCCGATGGAATTATTCACTGCCGACGGCACTTTTAAATCAATTGAATTTATTTGCATCCCCTGGAAAGGAACTCAATGTGCACGTCCGGTCCGTCCGAACGCCACCCAATCGATCCGTAGCATTCATGGCTAATCTAATGCTTCCAACCGAACGAAGAAGACGACGACAACGACGCATAGTTTGAAGTCTCTTTGCTTAAACGAAGCTTATCCGAACAATAAAGACGGAAAAGAATGCTATCCGCTTGTACTGTCAACATAGCCATGGCCAATAGAGGACCGGCATTGTCCTGATGACGGTAATCCAATTTTAAGCTGACAGCAACGATGGGCTTTTAGGTACGATGACACTTTTGTGACAGATTTGTGCATATCCTTGGAATAACGACCACGAGAAAAGATCTGTGCTTGTGTATGCGGACCTGAACAGGTGCTCTACGAACTCGTATACCACTTGTCCTCTGCCAGTTGCTGCATGCTGCACTTGACTTGAACTTTGGAGGGAAAGAATGGAAAATACATTCTTCGTGGAAAACGAGGGGATATTTAACAGTGTTTGATTGTGAATGTGCATGCTAGGAGAGAGAAAAAGCAAAAAGGATACCCAACAAATGAAAACTGGAGAAATTGAAAGAAATGATAAACGTCCTGGAAGTCCGTTTGTTCGTTTGTTAATCTTATTTTTTCTTTCTTTCCAGAACTGAATGCGGAAATGTGAGCTTGGTTGCTTCTTTGGTCAAATTACCATGGCCCAAATGGACTCGAACTCATAGGCTATATTTACGAGACAGCTTAAATAATAAGTTGAACCGAAAAAAGAATGACAACTTTAATTTCCGGTGAAAGTCAAATGTCATAGTGCAGCTTCAGCGTTCGGTGGTGCATTTCGTGGAATTGCAAATGGTGGTGAGTTGTTTTTTGTTTTGCTTTTTTATTTAATTGAATTGGAAATTGTTGCTCTTTAAATATGTTAAGGCACTGTCATCTGGCACTTGGGCATTCATAAATAAAGGTGGATGCACATTATGAAGAAACACTTACGAAATGATACGCAGTGGTGAAAAACGTGGGTTAAAGAGTTACTGACTGAGAAAATAGGTTTAAGCAAAAAAAGTCTATTTAATAATAAACTTAATTTTATTTGCAGATACAATTTTGCTAGCACATCACAGTTAAAAGTGGAAAACAGTACTTTTCAGCGAATTCAGGTGAAATCTGGGGCCGAATTACCGCACTCGATAATGAGAGAGTGAGTAGGACT
The DNA here is from genome assembly GCA_949775065.1 of Brachyopa scutellaris. NCBI lineage: Eukaryota > Metazoa > Arthropoda > Insecta > Diptera > Syrphidae > Brachyopa > Brachyopa scutellaris. The sequence continues at coordinate 112,986,750 of OX459113.1, forward strand.
CGTTATCGAATGATCGAGTAAATTATAGCTATAGAATGATACTCGGTAACATGAGCGGTAATGTCAAATCGTTACATTTATTTATTTATTTTATTTTATTTTCATCATTCTTAATTTTAACAATGATTTTTTATAATCTTCTATAACAATGAGTGGCAATAAGAATGGATAGTGACATTATTGTTAAACCCGACATATGTACATACCTTCCAGCAGGCCGACCCTATCCTCAGGGCTAAATGGGCTATAGCCCCAGGGCGCAAGCCTTTTGGGGGCGGCATTTTATTGATGTTATATTTTTTTGTTATTATCTATTAGTTATTTAGTTATAATTAATTTTTATTCAAAATCGTTTCATAACAAAAATTACCAAATAACCTGTTTTAAATGAAATATAAATATCCTATTATTCATATCTTTATTTTGGAGTTTGGTAATAAATATTTATGGGTTTCTTAGAATCTTTCCGGCCACTTATCATAGTATAGCCATATAGTGTATCAACGAAATACGTTCGGTTTTGGTTCGGTTCGCACCATTTTTCTATCAAGTGTCAGCCGTACTCAGGCTCAGCAGAGCCGCGCCGTATTCTTGAAACGGCCGGCTTCGTGAAATGTCACTGTCGTTAAAAACACCTCTCTACTGTCATCAGTGATATCACTGTTGCAAAAGGCATCACGGTCTTACCATACTGGTGTCTTATTTCAATACATGTTTCAATATCAGAGAAACGTCTCAAGAAACAGATTGTTTGTGATTTAACTATAGTTAGATCCGTTCGCATTCGCTCACAAATCTACGAAAATCTACATAAAGGTACCCATTCGCGTACGGAAAAATTTCGTAGTTTTTAGTAAAAACCAACCATTTGTGTGTGCGCGTAATATTTTTGCACGAATGGAAGTCACCTACAGTTTTCTGCCGTCTCCGAACGGCGAGTTGGGAAGCTTTACATGACAAATGATACTCTTGACTGCTTGTCAGGCATTCGGAAGAGGTGGGTACTGTGAAAAACTTTTTAGGTGTTTGCGGCGGGATTCGAACCCAAGACCGCTGGCACAGTAGTCCGACGCACTAACCACTTACGCTACGGTGCCCACTTTTGTATAACTTTGCCGGTAGACCCGCTCCCGCTAGCCTTCCGGGTATTTCCTTACGAAGAGGGGCGCATTATTTTAAGTAGCCCACGGGCACAGAATATCTTAGGACGGCACTGCCTTCCAGTGTAATATGTATAGAATCAAATTTGTTCTACATCTCAAAAAAAAGCCGTTCATGTCATAAAAAGAACATATGTTATACAAAATATTAAAAAGTTGCTTACATTTTGCACAGTAAATTTGACGATGATTTTGTTTATTTTGCTCTAAGGAAAACAACTTTTAACCTTTTGATGCCCACTGTTGCCCTATGGCAACGTTGACGTTTCAACTTCTAAATCCCGTATTTTTTTAATTTTTTGTTTACTGTTTTTTTTACAAGACAGGTTAGTATGTTGTGAGCACATTATAAGTGAATTTCATGACATTAGCATTGCGGGTGATCGGATTCTAGCTGTTTTTCGTTGTAACTACAAAACAAATTAAGTTAGGGTAAGCCACCCAGTGATTGGCACCTTAAGAAAATTCACCATAATTTTAGCCTCTAAAGATCGAACTAATATACAAACTTTCTTTTACCTATTTTTTTTTTAATTCATTGGTTTGTTAGAAACATAAAAAGAATAAAAACTAACATCAAAAGATTTAGAATCTATTAAATAAAACATAAAACTAACGAAACAAAATAAATTTTTTTTCGCTATTTATTGCATAGTTTGCTAGTTATTGGCAGTCTTCTGTCCCATTATTGGCACTGTAAGTTATTGGCCTCGTTAACTTCATCTCTAGCCTCGTTAACTGCTTCTTCATTGTTATTTCTACAATATTTAACGTTTTTGGGTAGTTTTGGCACCTAAAATACATCGAACCTGATTATATCAAGATAAAATTTCTGTTAAGATATTTGACAATGGCCTTAGATCAAATACAAATTATGTGAAGCTGTCATTTTTAGGCAATGATTGGCATGGTGCCAATAACCCGGTGATTGGCACCATGCTTATCATCATTACCAATAATTAGTAATGATTGGTAGTGCCAACAATAGAAAGAGAGTTATTTTTCATTGCCATTAATTGTCACACCCAGTAAATAAAAGTAAATAGCTTTAACGTTTTTTTTAACTAATCTAACATGCACGTTTATATATGCTGGTTTGGTGAAAAGCCCTTTCAAGACCAGGGATTGCCGATTTCTTATAGTAAATACAGTCCTTTGTCACGCACTACTCTACGGTTTGATCAACGTTCACTACAAAAAGGCGCGAACTTGTAATGACGCTTATAACAACTCTATATTTCAACACTGCCAACGTTAAGACAATATAAATAGTGATGCCAAATGGTACTTGAATATTCAGGTAAAATAATAGGTTAAAAAAAACAATCATATTTGTATGAAAAAATGTTTTAATTTTTCATGCCAACCATTGGGGGGATGACAACAAATGGAGTGCTTACCCTATAAAAAAAATTTCTAATAACAAGTGAATTTTATTTTCAAAATATGTCAGACAATAAGATGAAAAAAAAATTAAAAAAAAGCTTTTAGTTTGAGCTCAGTAACATAATTATTGAGTCAACGCCCCCTAGCGGTCAAACCACGAAACATGGAACCTTGAATTTTATACCAGTTCATATATAAGGCTCGACCAACAACTTAATGTCCTCAAAACAATGTTAACACCGCCCAAATTAATTCGGGCATCAGAGGGTTAACAAAAAAGAACTAAAAAAATAAAAAAGATACCAAAAGACAAAAGTCTCCGAGTGTATAAATAAAACTATGAAAAAACGTTATTTTAAAAATTAAAGCAAAACGGTTGCTTATATTTTGCACAATTCTGTTTAATTTAATTTTTAGTGTCTTTTTAAAATCTGCTTTAACTTTGCTTTGTCACGCTTTGTCACCTTTTTGCACATTTTTGCACGTTTTAATATCTGTACTTTCGCGTTTCGTTTGTTCTTTTTTATTTTTGTGCTTTCTGGCAGTTTTACATGCGACTTTCACATATAACACTGACCTATTTAAGCAATTCGTTTTGTGTATGTACTTACCTATAATATGTACATTATGTAAATAATAAAGGCTAATTATTGTGTATTGAAATTGCAAGCAGCTTTGTGTTTGCATTAACTTTTTTACTTCGTGAGGTTACGACACGTGCACATCAATCTTAAAATGATATCATCGTGAAAGGGTCAGAAATGAAATGTCTTTGAACCACAACTCGAAAATGTATGAAACAGTAATTTGTGTTAATTCTTTTACACTTTCTTAACAAAAACCGTTACAAAATTGTTCTTCACCATCATCGATCTCAGGAATTGGGTAAAAATAAACAGAATTTTCCGTAAAGACTACAAGAATCAGTTGACGCAATTTTAGACTTGCCGACCAACAGCAGAATCTTAACTTTGGCAATTGAGGGTTGGAAATGCAATCGATTCACTGAAAAATTACACCGAAAATCATTTGGAGCGATAAGACTAATTTTTATCTTCAAGGCTTTTATAATAAGCAGAATTGCCACATTTGAGCCTCAGAAAATCCAAGAATGATTTTTGAAAAGCCTCTATCCACAACGTGCTAGGTGCTACTATTTGGAACAGTTTTTGTGCAGGAGACATGTTGGGTCTTAATTCTTCGAAAATGAAGCAGGTGCGTTTCTGTTATAGCGAATGAATTCCGCTATGGAACCATGATCAATGAATTTTTATGACCATAGAACTTGAAAGTACGAATGTGGGCATTGTTTATTTCGAGGCATTTCTCGAAATGATGATCAGAAGTGGCCACTGAGGTCGTGAAATTTAACACCGTACAATTTCTTTGGGGTCATGTAAAAGGGAAGGTTTGTGCCAAGGCCAACGCTTCCCAGTCAATTGAAGCACTCAAAACCAACATTCGTGCTGTTATCGATGAACTAGAGCCGTGGCAAATGTGATGGAAAATTTTATCAAAAGTGCCTGGATATGCAACAGAGGTCGTTGATGTACTTTCTTTTTCATTACTACCCTTCTTCTATCGATTAAAATAAAAATCAAATCTTATTTCATTAAAAATACGTGATTTCTGCATAAATCACTGGAGACTCCTTTAGGTATATTATTTTCATTTTTACTAGATACCGAACTACATAGGTATAATAGTGTCGCTGCATACGAGTAGAAGGAAAATATCCCGAGTTTACGTGCGGATTACGGAACACGCAATGCGCGAGGTCTGACTCGGACTTGTCGGCCATTGGCCAGTTATAGTACCGAGCAAAAAAAAAATGCAAGCGAAGTAGTATAGTTTTGTTTTAGATAAGAACTCTGCCATTTTTCATGGTAGTACATTGAAATTTTGCACAAACTTTTAAAACTGCAAATGTGTGTTTGAAGGCGAGCAAAAAAATGCAGATACTTTAAAAAACTCCAAAATTAACGGATTTACTAATTTTTTTAAAGGAATATTGGAGTAAATGCGTAAAAAAGCTTAGTACTTTGTTGCATACCCTTTATTTGCCACAACAGCGCGCAATCTATTGGGCTTTGGGTCAAGCAGGGATATTTCATCCCAGTATTTCCTGATACATTTGTTCATTCACTCAACCGCTCAATAAAACTTTTGCCCCTCATCATGCATGCAGCGCTTCGCAAAATCCAGCCGCTTCTTTGTATTGATGAAACTGATATATGGATTTTTAGCTGGTTGTCTTGCATGCAGTTCCCACTCTCTCAATCGTTGCTTAACTCTATGTATTCCTACGTTAACCTCCGAATGTTGTAGTCAGTAACTTTCACGGAAGTCTTCAGGGAATGGACTTTTACTTGATTTGTGATCTCACGATCTTATCGGGGAGTTGTTTTTCGCGGACGCGCACTTCCAAATTTGAGATTGATATCCCCTTGCCCCCGATATCGGGGCCACCACGCACCACGCACCACCCTGCGTGAATCCTCCGTTGTTAAAAGCCGCGAGAATTGTTTTTTTTTGCATCAAGTCGATAGTTGATTCCAATTATTGCATATTCCAATTGATTTAAACAAAAAAAAAAGGTTATTTTGCTTTCTTTGGTAGTCGTGATTGCCATTTGCATTTTTTTTGCTCGCACTAGATTTCTCATTCACTAACTAAATGTAAATTTGCAAACACAATAAGAGCAATTAAATACTGCTGCTTAAAATCAAATATCTACACACTGGGAACTAATATCCCAAAAGGAAAAACAGATTGGTTAGCGTTACAAGAGATAAGCAAAGGTAATCGCTGTTGATGTGACCGTTTGCATTTTTTTGCTCGCTACTGTATATATGTATGTACCTATTTATTTCTAGCCATTCAGTGTTTTCCAGACCATTTTATGGATGATGTGTGAGTATGATGTGTTTAGTGTCGCACGAGATCGCAAATGCTGGAAAACCTGTCCTGAGCTTTTAAATCTTAGAGTAAGTGCGGCAAATATGGCCCACTTTTAAGTTTATTGGACATAAAACAGAAAATTTAACTTCAATTCATTTATTTTGATTTTTTAAATTCTTAGAAATCATCTCTCTTTTAGTCTGTATAAACATCTTTACAAAAAGATATAAATAAAAAATTAGAGGCACTTCAAAAATACCTTTTTAAAAAAGTTCGGCTAATATGGCCCACTTATATAAAATCATATTTTGTCATCATACGAACTGCAAAATTCGCCAATAAAATATTTGTTCTCAATGCCAGAACAATCTTTATGGGCCCACATTGTACACACAATTGCACCCGTGCTTCTCCCCCCTTATCTTTAGATAATAGACTCAAGCAATAAATGCATTTATCAGGACTTGCATCAGGTAAGTCACCTTGAATGAAAATGTCCACTTTCTGATGAAGTAGATTCTTCAGCACGTTGATTTTTCTTTCTGCGCGGTATTGTTGCCAATTTGATCCGGGCCATATTACATAAATCGAATTACAGAAAGGCCTCTTTTATTCGGAACTCTAATAACCGTCAATCTCTATTAACCGTAGTTTTTCACAGAATTTTTATTTTCGATTTTGACCTCGATTATCCGCAAAACCTCTAATATACGGACATTTATTCCCACATAGTACATTTAACCGTTATGTCTGGCCTGTGCAAACATATCCATTTTCAGAAGATGTCTTGTTACTTTGCAAGATGCGTCGTGTCATTTTATTTGGTTTGAAAACGGATACACACCATCCAACAAGAGTGTCAGTTTTGCTGATATCATGTAAAAGGTAAAACTGATGATGTGTACAACTGCGTGATGGAGTATCACTAAAAAATGATGCACACAAAACTGTTTGCTACTGCGCTACTAAGGACGAAAAACAACAACAGCAACAACGAAAAAGTAACAACTTGATTTGAGTGTCATACAAAACCTATAGCCTCTACACTCGCTTCATCACACAAGAATGGCATCAGTTTTGCGTGACACTCTTTTTAGATGGTGTTTACCTGCTTTAAGAGCATTTAATAGTTTAACCATGTCAAACTGGGCAAGCAAAGTTTTAGGTATGTATGTGAAAAAATTGACATCATTTATAATTTCGAGAAATATGTGAGTGTGGGAGTTCAATTTTATTTTGGTAAACCTCCGATATGCGGAAAAATCGATTATCCGGAAGACCGTTGGTCCCGAGCATTCCGGATAATAGAGGTTCATATGTACTTCTTTCATAAATCTTTCTGAATGCAACTGGAGTTCTCTTCCAATGAAAAGTGAGATTGTCCACAGAAAAATCAAAATCATTTAGAACACAGCATCCACTTGAAACCCCTTTATTTACCATTTGTGACTAAATTTAGACTAAATAATATCCATGACAATGAACTACATTCGAGTTAAAGTCATTCCTAAACAAAATACTGCGTTGGGCCCCCTTTTCATTTTATTTTGATTGACATATCAACACGCAGCTGATAGTGTGCGAGAACACCGTTATGTTATAAATATTAATATATAATTATATTTTTTAACAAATAAAACTGTTTTACTTTTAAATCTAAATTTATAACTCTTTTCCCACCCTTTCCAGTAGCAAAACAAAACAGCTCGCTCCCACCACCCAAAGATAATCTCAAAATTACCCCCCTGCCAGTAAGTTAACTACCCGTGTGTACTCGGTCACAATGGCCATCCAATGGTATCTTCCAATTTTCAATTACGAGTACCTACCTATCTATTCGTAGTAAACATCGCTCGTATGCTCGACGTCAGCAATCTGCAATTACAAAGGGGTGAGCGCCAGTTTTGAAAACCCCAAGCGAGCGCTTAATCGCAATCGGTTCCCGTAATCGGTCGAGTGCGGATGAGTATCTAAAAGCCTCTGGTATTAGTTGTTTTTATTTTCTGTAGTGTCGTCGAAATTCTATCTCAAAAAAAAAAACAAAAAAATCTTGGAGTGTTCAAATTTCATACGCAAGGACAAAGAACCGAACCGAAATGCATACACCCGTTACGAAGGTGTCGGGTTTTATCAGCCTGTTCGTTGTGCAAATAGCGTTGTTGCTTTTATTTTGGATTTATGTGCGCTATGGTGAAGGAGCTCTACCATCGGCAGAAGATGCCGCCAATGGAACTGGGACTGGTGCTGCTACAGCCGATGCTGCTGGAATAACAAAAGACGATGGATTAGCTGAAGGACACGTTTCCAAGTATCCCCGTGAGTGCTTTTACGTTTAATTTTGCGCTTTAAAATGCGTCTACTTGATAGTGACCCTGGGTGGGAGTGATGGTGGTGGTTTCGGTGTGTGCTGAGTGCATTTAGCATCCCGTGATTGCTCAAGGGCGTTCATAGTTTAAGCAAGGACCTTCTTCGGGTCTCCATCCACATCTTGTTCTTGTGGGGTTTTTTTTTTTTTTTTTTGTTGTTGCCAGTTGATTCCAGTGCTGCAACTCAATTATTAAGATCTCATGCGTCTGAACCACAGTCTGTGCTGGAAATGGGGCTTTTGGGATTTGTTGTCGTTCAAGTACTTTGCCATTGCAAACAAAACTCATACACGTATGTAAGGAAGCGAGGTGTGCGCGTAAGGGAGTATCTCATGCATCAGCACACTGGTGGTGGCAGCAAATGAATCCGCTGACAATGAGAATACGAAATAAAGAAGAATACCGGAGTTTACGACTACAACCGGACGAGATTTCAGCTTTTGTGTGCACAATACTGAGTGGCGCTGCAAAACAACCGAAAGGATCTTGGTTCCTGTGTGGGATTGGTATTTATTTTATTTTTTAAACCTCGTCTCTTATAATTCTGCCTCTGTGACCATAATTCTTCCTACATGTTGCGGTTTGAAACTCCTGACGTTGAAGGATTATTTTTTTCTGAACAATGTATTTAGAGATACTTCCGCCACTCTGAATGCTTTCACCTTTTATCCACTTTCGAAAGGAATGATTGGACATTTTTTTTATCTGCACGTAACAGAATAATCTTTTCGTGCTAATAGTTGAAACGAACGGATGTACACGCACATATGAGTGTGTTGTGCAAATGGAATCCATGAGTGTATTTTAAAAGAGTTATTCACGTTTGTTTTGATTATGGAATGGAACTTAAGAGGATTCATATGGAATGACTGTTTCATTTAATCAAGTCTTATTGAATAAGATAAACCCCACAATTTTTTACCAAAGTTAGGAATAGGTACTTCTAATGCCTAGTGACGTTTGAAATTGAAACAGAGTAGTCTGAGAAAACTTCTTGCAATCTTACGTTCCGTTTAAGATGTATCTAAAGCGTCTTTCATTACGAGTGATATGATTTTAGTTTTAAGTAAAACAACAACGGCTTGACATATTTATTTAGTTATTGCTTTATTATGAAGCTTGGGCAATTGAGTTATTTTCAGAATACCTAAGTTATTGTTCAAATGACCGGCTTTGGTTACAACGACGCACCTGAATTTGCGACTGTATGCCAGCGATATCTGGACAAATATTGGCTTCCAAATGATCCAAAGTCTGTGGATTGTCGGCGTAGACTCGTGTTTCGACGTAGGCCTAGAGAAAATACTCTTGGCGTGTCAAATCACATGACCGCGGAGGCCAATTCATAAACCCTCGTCGTAAGATGATCCAATCGCCAACTTTTTGGAACCACATCTCTTCAATATACTTACTTACTACTACTTACTTAACGGGCTCCCGACCCGTGAAGAGTCTCTGCCTGAGACACGGCAGCCTTCCACTCTCTTTGATCCCGGGCACGCTGCTTCCAGTCGCCCAGACCACACGCACTGGCATTCCCGGTAGCTTGGTCCTTAAGCCGGAGGTTCGGTCTTCCTTGTCGTCTCGAACCTGGGGGCTGTGATTCGTAGATCCTCCTTGCTGGAGCATTGTTGTCCATTCGCTCGATATGGCCGAGCCAGTGTAGTCAACGTGTTTTGGCTTTTCGGACTACATCCACATCTTGGTACAGCTCATAGAGTTCGTGGTTACATCTTCTTCTCAATTCGCCCTCCTCGCATACGGGACCGAAAATGCGACGAAGAATTTTTCTCTCGAAAGTATTCAAAATCTGCTCAGCTTTCCTGCTTATCGTCCAACACTCGGCTCCATACAGAAGAACTGGCAGGATCAAACACCTCTTCAATATGGATCTTTTAAAGTTCTGGCTACAGAAATTCGAGTAACATGGCTCTACAGTGGTTGCCATTGACAGTCCGGTAAAACAGCCATGCCATAAACCCCACCAGATAGTCTGTTTTTGGGATCCCACGGCATATCATATAACACTTGTAGGTTGTTCTCGCGCCAGTAACGGCAATTATGTTTTTAACAAAGCCCTTTATCCTAAAATGCGCCTCGTCTTAGAAGAGAATTTGTTGACCAAAATCATGATCATCTTCTCAATGGCTCAATGGCCCTATCAGCAAACTCCTGACGCAATCTGTGATCTTTTGGCTTCAGGTTTTGACTCAATATGACTTTGTAAGGATGTAGGCCTAGATATTTACGCAAACTTGTTTCGATCGTCGTGAAATCCTGTAAAGTGAACTCATGCTCAAACTTTTCCACAGTGCAGCGTATAACCTGCGTAGAGTAATTCTAACGGCAACCCAATTGACTGCTGAACAATATTTTTTAATAATTTCTAAATGGTTGGGAAGCTTCAAACACTGCATGATGAAACAGCAAGCTAGGTATACTAAATATTTTGACATCTGGAAACAAAACAAAACAAAATAGGAATCTATTCCGCCTAGATCCATCAATTTCTATAGTTAAGGACCTCAATTTATCGATTTTTTTTTATAATTTACACACGCTAAAGGCAATATGAATTCTGAATACCTACCCTTATAATGTTTGCGCACAGCGCGAGCACATGAAGAACAAGAACGAGATACAGAAAGGTTAGGTTTCAACTTACTCTATGAGTGGTGTCCAGGATAACTGGAGAGTTGTGAATTATTGAAAGTTTTGTCCTTGCTTATGATTCACAGAACGGGCAGTAAAGATGCTACTATTAACTGTAAAACATAGTCAAAAAAGGTGCACGCTACGCTTGATTCTGAAACTGCTTCTAATTGAACTGAAATTTTCTAAAAAGTATTCAACTTGTTCCCTATACCCTGACAAAGTGGAAAGCAGTTTTGTTTAATTACCGCGAGTTCAATATTCTGTCTTCACATGGTATTAGTGAGAGCCAGGTACTCGCTTCAATCGGGAAAACATACGGGGTACTTTGAAGCATGGAAGAGGTTCAGTTAGGGGATGCTTTTCGGCTGAAGCATATGATTCCTTACACCAATTAAGGGAAATTATACACCGCTTTGTCCATAAGGACATACATATATTAGTATGTTGTATGCCTGGAAAGGCTCAGGCAATTTCTTCAAATGAAATTATCTGAAAACCACACGCCAACTATGATATAACCACAAGTGACGCAGTAGGCATTACCGACACTTATTCAAATCAAATCAAATCAAATCAAATCAATCAAAATAATCGGCTTAATAACAATAATCACTGGTTATGGGGTCTACTGGTCAGCGATAATTGGACAAATTAGAAAATAATATGACTTACCGTAGGTGGCCGAAATAGAAAGTAACAACAGGACGTTGTGCAACTTGAAGCAAACACGCATGGGAAACCTCACTTTACTGAGACCATAGGCTCCAAAATATTTAATTCAAATTTGAAAAAACGATTTATACTACCAAAGCAGCAATGATTCCAAAGATGGAAGAAAATAATGTTCTTAAAATAATTTATGCGAAATGGCTAAAACCTCCTTGTCAAAAACGTGCTATTATATTCCCGTTTTATATTTTAATCTATCCTTAACCAAGGTACCTATTGAAAAAGCTCTAAATTTGTTAAACTTTTTTTGAATTCACTGTCGTTCATCGCTTAGAGAGATGGCTAAGCTCGGCCGCTTAATATTCCAGAGAATTGTAAAGCCAACGAACTCGCATAGTACGAAACGATAATACATATCTTTAAGGACAAGAAGACTCCAAGCTATCACTTAAACTTGATACAATCAATAAGACCAATGTTAGATGGGAAAGTGGATCAACGTGCCTTGCCACCAGACAGATCTACCCTAGGCTGGCTGAAAAACGGTCTGACTATCTTCTGTCCCTAAAAATACCACAAATTAGCAGGACTATTGGTGTCATTAGAGGACACTGCCTTATAGGCACGAATAAAATCAGACTTGAGATCCCCTTTAACGATTTCTCTAGGAGCTGCCGCGACGACGAAGAGGAGGTAGAAAGTACTCGTCACCTTCTTTGAAGAAGTAAATTGCCAAGCCCCTTACCATAGAAGGAAACGCTACCTGACAGTATTTCACTTCGATAATCTCAACGACCTGGCACAAACAGATGTCAGAGGCTTCTTTATCCGAAGCTCTAAAGGGTCTTCTTTATTTGGCGCTACAGCTCGGGGTGAACCAGGGCCTGTTTCCCGCAACCATTTATGTGTGAGTGCTACATTTTTGCACGAATGAAAGGGACCTACAGTTTTTTGCCGACTCCGAACGGCGAGTTGAGAAGCTCAAACGTGGCAAATGATACTCTTTGATTGCTTGTCAGACATTCAAAAGAGGTGGCACCGTGAAATAACTTTTAGGCGTTTTCCTGGGATTGAACTCGGGCAGCATTGCGTAGTAGGTTAACGTTCTTACCACTACATCACGGTGCTCTAATCTCTAAAGGGTAGCTGGTGATATTATCACCAAAGATCCTTGGTATCGCAATGGACCTCTACTGGTGTACTGGCGTACTGCCGGAGGCCGCTCCTACTTAACCTAACCTAACATAAAAGGTCTGTTTTGTTACTTTTTTTTCAATAATTTCACTGACAGAAACTGGGAGAAGACTGTTTGAAAAGGTTTTGCCCACTTAACCCAGAAAAAAAATTGGTGTAAGAACTTGTTACAATTTGAAAATTTCTCATTCAAGGGAATTTTTTGACACCGTAATTTCGTTCTAATTTTTACGAGTTTTTTTTTGGGTTACCAAACAGGAATTTGCTAAAAATTGTACCAATTCGTACAAATTCGCAAGTTATTTTACTTTATGTACTTACTTTACTCACCGTACTTTATGCACCAAAATTCACAGATTCTCAAATTTCGCTCAGAGAGAGATAAAAGTCTGCCAAAGTTCAAAAACGTATTGAACAAAAAAAAATGGAAAATGTATGACATTTGACAAAAATTACAGATTTCATAAAGCTGCCCAAAAAAAAAAAATGTCTTGTGCTCAAATTCACAGCAACGGGAAGTTTCTTACTCTCTTGGGCTCTCTCTTCGGTGAAAAACCTTGTACGGGAACAGGATTTGACTGATTTTCGTAGGTACTCGTAGTTGTTCGCAGTTATGGACCTAAAATAATTCGTTCCCTTAAAATTATCTCTAAATTGCCGAAAATATCCAAAAGGACTTTCCCTTTGAATGTACTCAGCGCATCGTATTTTGCTGTTGGATTCTGACGCATGGTGCACTTTTAGAGCTGCGTCCTTAGAAGTGTGTTGGTTTTCGGAAAGAAAGCGATTTCCGTGAATAAACTGAAACTAACAAATTACGGTTTTCCTACAAACCCCAAACTAAAAGGACGAATCTATGTGGGTCCGCTCGCTAAAAATCAAAAATTCTCTGAAAGCAACTTAAAAATTCACCACTCATACAATCCGCACCAGCGCAGCGAGTGGACGAGTAAAATCAACGCATTTGGCAAAAAAAAAATTATAAATTAATTAACACAGAAATTATGTTGATTTTCTAATTCATTCAGTGCTCGCTCGTCAGCTACTGATTTCATTTTCATGTTTCGTGTTATTCCGGACAGCGGCGCGGAGTGGCCGGATGGAGAATGAAGCAAGCCTTCGGGATTCACGCACCCATTTAAACATTTCACAATATGATGTACACTTTAGTACACTTAAATTATATAGGCTCATAATTGTTTGCATACAAAACTGTTCTGTTTTTCTTCTCGTTTTGTTGTTAAATAGTTCGTTAGCATGCAACTGTATAGGATGAGATACTACATGTACGTATACTCGTACATCATCCGCTAGGGGTTGGTTTTTTGTGTTTTTTCTTCATTCTAATTCTAATTGAATTCATGAATTCATTATGAATGAACGGGAGAATTCGCGTATATTTCGACAAATTCCCATCTGGGAGAGTTGTTAAATTCATGCAAAGGGTGGTGGAATCAGGATGTATTAAATGCAAGTATTGCGCACCGTGTTCGGTTGCAAGGGTAGGCGGTATATAAAACATGATTTCAATTATACACACTTTTTCCAGTTTCAAATAGAATATTCAAGTTTACATTCCAAATAAATGTTTTTAAGTGCATGGGTTTCTATTTTCGGTTTTTTTTGTTGCAAACTCTGCGTCGTGTCGGTTTTCATGGAAAACAATTTTCGGAATATTATTTATTCATCGAGAAGGTAACACAATTGAAAAATGAAACGCTAACTCATGCATACATATGTCAATCTCATAAGCCATTTGATGTATTGATACTATACTTATGTAATGTATATTACTTCGGCTCCCAGGCTGCTCTAGTGTCTTCCAGGCGAAAAGAATAGCTATCAAAGAAGCAAGCAAGGAACTTAGTCTCAGTGCTACAACCGTGAAGGAATTAGATATTTTGGGAGATAGTCAGCTACCACTTCCTCTAAATTAGTAGTACAAAGAAGAAAGAAAGAACTGACCCGTGCAAGAAATCGGTCTAAAATCACTCTCCTTTCGGTTCCCAGCCACAGCAACATAGAGGGATATGGAAGAGCCGACGAGCTTGCGGTGATATTACACCCTCAGTTAAGACTCATCAAGTGTACATATATTCCAACAATTTCTGGTTGAAGGCAACCCCACTTAGAGGAACCTCAATAATTGTACCATATCGAGGAAAACATGGCCCACTTAAAGATCACACGACCTCATAAACAGATCGAGAGCTGCGACCTCCAGAATTGTAGCAATTAATACCTACAGATCACTTGGTAATCTACACTCATGCTTCTAGGTTAGGTACTCATACTAACCCCAACTGCCGCAGTTGCATGAGTGCAATTGAGAAGAAAACCTTTTTCCATTTCCTCTATGTGAATGCCTGGCACTAGCTAGTGCCAGACAGCGCACACTAGGCAACTACACTTTCTTAACGACGTTTCAGAAATTTCTGCCATCAAATTTTGTAATCTTATTAAGTTGCCACAGTACGGATTCGAACACTACCTCCTCTATATACACTCTGGTTACAAGGTTACTTTGAGCTGTGGTATCAAATAAGGCGCACCACCGCTAATTGTGTATGGCGAAAACTGTCATACAGCTAACCCTACCTTACCTACCCCCTACGTATGTATATTGCATCATTATCAACAATTTGTTATAAATCTACTTTACAGGTCAGGTTTGTTCTTTTATTTAGGCCTAGTATGCGGCTCGAGGTCGCCGGCTTGTGGTCGCCGTGACCGTGGTGGTTAGTGCGTTGGACTACTACGCATGCTGCCCGAGTTCAATCCCAGCAAAAACACCTAAACGTTTTTTCACGGTGCCGCCTCTTTCGAATGTCTGACAAGCAATCAAAGATTATCATTTGTCATGAGAAGCTTCCCAACTCGCCATTCGGAGTCGGCAAAAAACTGTAGGTCCCTTCCATTTCGTGGAAAAAATAGCACGCACACACTGCTGACGCCGCCCAGTGGTTCAGGTTGTATGGAAGCGCCGAAATAATTCAATATCTCTTAAAGTACTGGACCGATTTTGATGATTTTTAACCAAAGTGTTTGTATTTTTTTACTACTATTTAAAATTTTATATAATAAAATTTTATATAATAAAATTTTATATAATAAAATTTTATATAATAAAATTCATTAAAAATCGGCTTGAAACTAATATCTGAGGAATAAATATGAACGATATTTTATAAAAATAAATTCAAATGTATTTACCTGTATTTGTATTTTCATAATTTTTTAAGGTTCCGTACCCAATGGTAACACGGAACCATTATAAGTTCGCTCTAAATCTAAAATATCTGTCAGGTTAAAAATATCAAGAGACGTTCTAGTACCTAGAAACTTGAAATTAAGCTCACTCTTTCATCACGGTGGTCCACATATTTGAGACAAGTTATCACTTAAAAATATTGTGAAACAACTATACAGGATGGCCAAAATTTCAACTCAAAAAAAAAATTCTGAAAAATATAACATGTTGGACATCATTCAAAAGGCTCAAAGCACAGATTTCAAGATTTCAGATTTCTGTAAGAAACTTTGGGTGTTATTGCCGAAAACGTTTGAAAAACTCCATTCCCCGCGCTTATCTCCGAAACTACATACTTAAATGAAAAAATTACGGTCACAGCCTAAAATTATTTCTACTATAAGTAAATTAGCACACGTACTAGTGCAAACAATAGCTATCAAATAAGGAAAAAATTAAATTGCTTTGAAGGGAGGTATAGTGAGATTCCCATCTCCATATGACGACAGACTGACTTTTCAACGGTATCATTGAGCTGATAAACGGGGTCGCAGATTGACGCAGCTGAAATTGGTACTGTTGTTTAGGTAAGACTCCAAAGAATATTTTAAGTGAAGAATCCAAATGGAGGGGAGTGGAGCGCATTTCTTCTGCTCTGCTGAACTTTCCCACATATTGATTTTTAGACCATTTATTTTAAATATTCATAGCTGCTTGAAGAATTAAAAAATTAAAATTACGATAATGTTTACGTAATCTTTAAACATATTGTAAAACGTATTTAAAATTAAGGCACTTCGCTATATGCACTAAAAATTGTTTCATAAAAAAAATAAAAATACCCCATCATAATTTACTTTGATTTTCATTTTTGTAAAAAGTAAACAACAGCCACGCAGTATATTCAAACCAATCAGTCAGCTGTTTTCGACGTTTAGTCAAAATTTTCTTGACTAAAAATCCAGTTCCGACCTCAATGAAAGTAGACTACATGTTCTGTCAATTTTTTTTGGGATCTCGACCAATCGGAGGCCGTTGACTAAGTGTCATCTAAGTTTCGGAATGCCCCCATTGTTTAAATTTCAAAAATACTCAGAACTTATTTTAAGTTCGTCTTCGTAATCTCTACGAAACTGAGCTTCGCCTCTCACTCTTCTCACGTGCCTTGGCAAGAAGTTCCACGAAAAAAGAAGAGGCCCCAGAATTGAACCCTGAAGAACTCCTCTAATTGCGGAAGAGAGCTTGTAATTTTATTGATTTTGACGCAGAAAATGACAACCTGTACACCGTTCAAACTTGCTATCATTAGTTGGCATGGTCCACAGTATCGAAGGCTTTAGAGAAGTCTAGAAGTACAAGGGACGTAACATGGTTATCATCCAAAGACAGTCTGATATCTTCAATAACGTTTAGATACCAAATTGCTTTGGTGATAGGATGTGTTGTTTCCAAAGGTAGATTAAAGTTGTTTTTACACAACCCTTTCCAGAATCTTATGCAAAAAAGAATGCACTGAGATACGTCTATATTCACTACCATTGCGGCTTTTTGGACTTGGGAGGATTTTTGCTAACATCCACTGACGTTGAACATCATCATTAAGATAGTAGATGTCAGATGTGCATAGTCAGATGTGTATGACTAAACCAACATAGGATGTATTCCGTCAATGCCGTCAAAATGACTTAACAGATCTCTACAATGTCTTCCAAAATACGGTTCATCTCGGTACGTAGTAAAGTATTCCATATAAACTTCGCATGATCATGGTTATTCCGGCTAGAAATTAAATACGATACTTATTTACGTTTTTACGGCATTCCAAAATGAAATGTGATCTAATTCGATAAGTAGTTGTTAATGATCTAGTTAAATGTTATGATTAGCTTTTTGCTTGTTTACTCTATAACCATAAAGCCCAAGTATCTATTACTTAATAGTTTTTTATATCTCGTACACACATACGAGTGAGTGCTAAAATTCAACTATAAAAATAGTTGGTACCCAATATTCTTCGGTACTAAGAAACCATTTTTTTTCTCACACACCAGCGTTAATTATTTTGTAAAGTGCCAGTTAGTTTATAGGTTTCACTTGATGTTTTGTGTTTTTGCATTAGTATCTATGTATGTACTCAAGTTGATTATATTTTGCACTCTTAGCAACAGTTGCTTAAGTAGAAATAAACACAGAAAATAGATTCCACATAACAATAACACGACACGTGCCGGAATTTTTGAGCTGTCAAAGAACTTTACTTGATAGCTAAGCTGACATGTAAAGGAAACATTAAAAAGAGTTGGAATTGCAATATATTAAACAGAGACAACCCTACATCGAGCCGAAAAAAATGCACTCCGTTCGTTCCGGTTCGAAAATGCAGTCAATAGGCTCCGAGTTTATATTTTAAAAGAGCGTAGCTTTAACCGCTAATCATTGAGCCCCAAAAAAAATATTACAAAAACCTTATCTATTTATCAATGAGTAAAATTTTACCGTGACGGGTGATGTCATTGTAGTTTTGTCACTGCTCTTCTATACGATGGCTAAATTGGACGCAGTGGTCACACATATTCGAACTGTTTTGTTTATTTGTCTCAAAATAGGATCACAATTAAACTTGGGGTAAACAATGTGGTTCATTAAATATGTGCAATGCTTATGTACGTATTCGTATTTAGTTTTCCAAAGCACGACAAATTGTTATACTTTCACAAGAGCCAAACGAAATGCCTTCCACATCGACACAAATAAACTAAAATAAATATTTCCATTGAACAGCGATATTGCATTCAAAATAGAAAACAAATTTATTTGCTCAATTAGCAGTTGTTTTGAAACGATGTCCATTCGACGCAAATTAGGTTAATTAATTGGGTAGCTACATACAAAGTTGGTTACACTGGCTACTTACTTTGTAAGGGCCACTCAAGAAGTCATCATGTGAATGATCAATGTTGAAAAATAGTTTAGATCGACACGATAAATAATACACGCCTTATAACATAATAAAACTTTGCCAACTAAACCCTTCTTGGACATTGACGGTTTAAATTTTACACAGTATTGCCAGGTTGTTTCAGATGGAATTCGCCACTTTTGCGGAAAAAATAATGCCTTTTCCCCATTTTGTGCTTTGGTCATCTGCATTTTGTGGCTCCATGTCAAATCGCCCAAAACCAAATCGCCCAAAATGCAAAAATGTCACATTTCACAACATTTTTGGGCGATTCAACACTATGACAAATTGCAGAAAAATTAAAAAATGGTTTGACAAGAAAGTGGGCGTTTTGTCAGAACTCATGCTTCCGATCGCCCAAAGCCAAATCGCCCAAAATGAAATAGAATCCGAAAAATGGGGATTTTTGGGCGATTTAACATTGTTAATTTTTGGGCTATTTAGCATAATGTCAAATCGCCCAAAAATATCACATTATGGGCGATTTGACATCTGCGTTAAATTGGGTATAAGAGTGTGCTCAAAGCAAATTGTAACAACTACAGTAACGGTTACAGCTGAATGTTGTTTTTTCAAAGTCCTACAGCATGAGGAATTTATGAAAAGCCGTAATTTATCTATGTTTATAGAAAGTGGTGGAATTATTGGTACTAAGAAATTGAAGTATTTAATTGAAGAAAACTTTTATTTTTTTAATGACAAAAGGCCCTCCTATACTCAAACATACATATGTTCGTTTTTCAGATTTCGATAAAACGCCCATTTCTTTGGAAATTTTTATTTTTTGGTCAATCTGTCAGAGTCTTAAATCGCCCAAAAATGTTGGGCAATGTGATATTTTTTAGATTTGGGTGATTTAGTTGTGGGCGATATGACACAGATCCGCCTTAAGACGGCTGAAACCTGAAACACAAAATCGCACAAAATCACCATTTTGGGTATTTTGATATTATACCAAATCGCCCAAAATATAAAAATGTCTAATCGCCCAAATTTTTTTTTGGGTGATTTGACATTTTTTTGATTCTTTGCATTTTGGGCGATTTGGTTTTGGGCAATTTTGTATTTCATTCTCTTACTTTCTTATTTAGGTACAAAATAGGTTAAGAGCTGGTAAAGAGTATCTTTAGAAAGCAAACAAATAATATTCAATTTGAACCGAGGTGATAAACAAATGTCATCCACTCTCACCCGCATTTTTCTCTGCAGTTTTGGGAGACATTTGTAGATCAATGAAATTGGATTCACAAATCATAAGGACTAAAAATAGTTGGCGAATATCTTAATAATCTGAGACTTGCAGTTGATATAGTAACACCCATAACAAAGAGCATGAAGAAAATAGTATAGGAACAAAAGAGAGGGATGCGTCACAGCCAGCGCTGCCAGAAAGCCAAAAATGCCCGCAACAAATTTGCGGAGCAAAGTCCACAATATGTAATTCTTCATCGACAACAAACCAAAAACCACTTAATTCTTAATCAAAAATAAACAGCTTTGGAAGGACTTACTTGTATTGTTGGTATAATAAAACCATTGCAATTCCAGTCCGATTGCAGTCAATTTCAATCAGGGGGAGAATGCAAAAGCGTAGCAAGTTTGAATTTTTTGAAAATCGCGTAGCAGTTTTGCTATGATCGTGGTAAAGAGGCAGCGCTGATCACGGCATGGTACGTTGAAATACACTTTCTTTTGACGTTCACGGTATATTTAAGCATGGCGTAATAGTCCGCGTTAAATTTTTGTTTCACAACTTTGTACCCTTTACACTAAAAATTCTTTCAGCATCAGAGTTAGGTTAGGTTAGGTTAGGTTAGGTTAGCGGACTGATGAGAATGGTTACATGCCCATCACACTTGAGTCCTTGTGGACCCATTGTGATACCCATAATTCCCACCCGTGGTATTATCGTCTTGCTTACAGACATCCCGAAGCCCTGGAAAATTTCAGCAGGTTAGATGGTAATCCATCTGATAGCTCGTCGATGTCTTCGAAGAAGAATTTGCCCAAGGTCATGTTTCTCATTTGACAGAAGTTAGGACAGTGACAGCATCAGAGTTAGAAAGAGAATTGCCAAATCAGCTAATTTTTGAAATTGTTAATACCTGCAGCATCCTTATATTTGAACATTTGGGTCTGAAACTTGGCAGTAACTGTGGTATCCTCTTTAATGTAGCTTATGTTGTGCCATTGCTGCAAAATGTCATCTGTTTGGTCAATGTGAAATCCATGTTCAGTTTAAAATTCGCAAAAACGGCAACAGTGCTCAAGGATATCATTTGTCACGAGGAGGCTCTCAACTCGCCGTTCTTAGTCGGCAAAAAAAAAAAAACTGTACATTGCTTCCATTCATGCAAAATTATACCACGCAAATAAAAATGGTTGTGATTAGAAGACCCTAGATCACCCCTTGGGCAAGTGGGCGCAAGTGGTTAGTGCGTCGGACTACTGAGCCAGCGGTCTTGGGTTCGAATCCCGCCGCAAACACCTAAAAGTTTTTCACAGTGCCCACCTCTTTCGAATGTCTGACAACCATCAAAGAGTATCATTTGTCACGATTGAGCTTCTCAACTCGCCGTTCGGAGTCGGCAAAAAACTGTAGGTCCCTTCCATTCATGCAGAAATATAACACGCACACACAAATGGTTGCGAGAAGCTGGCCCAGGTTCACCTCGAGCTGTAGCGCCAACTAAGTAAGTAAGTAAGATCACCCCGATTTGTAGCGCCACCTATGATAAATTTGTGTATACTTAACGACTCGGCATGCAACCGACTCTCAACTTCCATTTGTCAACGCAATTAATGAAATCTCGACGTTCCTTGTACTTATTTTCTCTACCTGACGTCATCGTATCTGTTTCTGTCATGAATACCATTACGGTTCCTGCAATAAATTCGAATATACGAGTATATATGTATGTACGTACGTAATCTAGTATCTCGTATCAAATGAAGTTTAATTAGTGCTAATTTGAATTTATTTGTCCGCACACCAATTGCAACTGTCAACTGTTTGCATCTTGTTAATCCCTGCGATTATTAAGTGAGACACACAAGTTGGCATGTGGCATTGTGTTTGTGCTCTAAATTCACAGTACAATTATTGTGAATGGATATTGGATTCATTAAGAATTCTTTATGTGATAATAATAATAATTTGACGACAGTCGTAGCGGTAGCCGTTTCCTTAAAATAGATACACAGACAATGTATTTATAAGAGAATAAATTCACGTTTGGTTGATTGCAGATTAATCTGCCACAAGCTAAACGCTTAAAATTGGGCGGAGGGTGTACCTACCATGTATGCATGCATATATTTATATAACCGCACATTTTAATTACATTCGACTTTGAACAGTTAATCATCTGCTGTTTGCCCGGGGAGAGAGGCCTACGCTAATTGAAACAATTAATTTAGAAATTGTTCGCTTTGCCGCGTTAGGATTAATTAGCAATCAAAAAGTATGCGTAAATGATCCGAGTCGTCAGAAAAAGGGGATGGATGATGTGCGTAATTTTTTTTGTAAGTAGATCACATATCAACGAAGCGTGTATAGGTATTTTATCAAGATTAGTAGCGTGCTTAGGAGATGGCGTAAACATATGAATAATGTCGTCTTGATTAATCCTACTCATTTTTAACGAAAGTAAAAACCATGCAATGAAATATATGCACGTAGAGATGCAAGATTAAGTTGGCCTTATTTTCCATAGAAAATGTCGAACTAGGTATGCTGCTTTAAAGGCTACTGTTCGATGTACTTTGTCTTTTCGTAACCTAAATTTATCCTGTCACAAACTTGGATATTCGCTGGCCCTGAGGTAAGCTAAATCCCATATCAACGTCTACAAAATCAGCTTCGGAAAATTATCTTAAAAGCTGTTAGACGTGGACTTGCCTCTCAAGTTGGAAATATACGATATGATATACTATTCAATTACAGTAAAACCTCTCTAATTGGGACACTGATGGGACCGACTCTTTCCTGTCCAGATTAGGAGGTGTCCCATTTATAGAAGTTTGTATAAAAAAATATAGAGAAACACAACTACTTAAGAAAAAACTGCTATTTTCAATTAAAGCAAGTATGGAACGCCCTATCTCGTTTACAAAATCATACCTTATTGAAATAAAACGACATTTATTTTATGAAAAGTTATAAAAATGTATGTAGTCGTATCTCATTACGCGAAATTCAACGCGTATGCATACGAAATAGTTTAAAAAATGTATTGTATCCACACAAAAACAACTGCAAGTGCACGGTACCAATATCTAATATTCAATGAAAATAAATAAAACGTTGCTCTGTTGTTTTTTGTCTCCGATATAGTCACTCTTCTGTAAAAATATAACGGTTTGAAAATTTGTAGAATGAGATGCAGCTGCGAACATTTAGTTAATGGAATTTTACTGTCCCGATTAGAGAAGTCACAATTGCTTTTTTTCGGGTCTAGTGTCCCAATGGAGAGGTTAAACTCGAATTGTCCCGATTAGAGAAGTCATATTTCCTGACTTTTTTAATAAAATGTCCCAATTCCGAGGTTTGGCCCAATTATGAAGGTTCCAGGAAAGTTTAATTGAGTGTCCCAATTAAGAGGTGTCCCGGTTTTAGTGTCCCGATTACAGAGGGTATATTGTATGAAAACTTTTAGGGTTGGCAAATGGGTTGTCCCGATTGGGAGGTCGTCCCGATTACGGAGTGTCCCAATTAGGAGGTTTTACTGTTTTTACTTACTTACTTAGTTGGCGCTACAGCTCGAGGTGAACCTGGGCCTGCTTCTCGCAACCATTTGTGTGTGCGTGTTATATTTTTGCACGAATGAAAAGGATCTACAGTTTTTTGCCGACTCCGAACGGCGAGTTGAGGAGCTCAATCGTGACAAATGATACTCTTTGATGCTTGTCAGACATTCGAAAGAGGTGGGCACTGTGAAAAACTTTTAGGTGTTTGCGGCGGGATTCGAACCCAAGACCGCTGGCTCAGTAGTCCGACGCACTAACCACTTGCGCTACGGTGCATACTATTCAATTAAGGCTATGGTTTTCACCGATATTCACTTGTAGAAATTGAAACATTTCAATTATAAGACCTTCTTGGAGAAATACCTGCTGTGACGGTAATAGGTCGACATTGCAAGGTGTTGACACCCAATAAATCGTTGTATGGGTGGGGTAAAACGGACGTTCGAAAAATGTTCCGAATTTGTTTTTAACAATTAAAATTGCCAAAAATTGGTTCGGTGCAAAATAGACAAAATCGACAATAATTGTATAAATATCTCCCTCTTCTCACAAATTTCTCTTTATTTTTTTTTCTATCTCTATTGTTCTTTGTACATTGTGAAATCATTCTTGCGGACAGTCACGGGACCGGAGTTTTCTATAAGAACGCATTTTGTATGGGAAATTATAAATTGGTTCCTCGAAAAAGTGTCCGTTAATGTGAGTTGTCCGCTAAACAGGATGTCCGCTAATGAGATATTTCACTGTTTAAATAAATACATTTAAATCCAATTTCTTAATTTTTAGAACATATTTTGGGGTTTTTAGTAGCATGGTTATGCGCATAAAACACGCTTTTTTAGTGCATACCAATCCGGGCCTTATTAATAAGTAATATAAAATGTTTAAGTGGCGCCCAACGGTGAACATTTTATATGTTTTCTTCTCAAATGGAGTTCAATATTATAAAGATCTTCTTTCTGCGTTACATATATATTCGAGATACCACCACGATTCCACGATTCATCTTACCCAGACTCTGTGGTTTTCTACACAGTTATTCAGTGACCTCGATTCATCGTTAACGTAGTATGTATCTCTTAAAGGAAATCTGTTTGATCCTCTGGGTTTTCACCAGTGTTTTCCATTCTTCTGCCAGCCAGTGCCGGTCATTGATACAGTAGGTATATGTTCTTCCAGGCACAGTATATCATCTATTATAAGGCTCGTATTGCTTAGATGATACCCGAAATTTTCTTGACCGGTAGATGACGCTACAACACACTTCAACGTTCCTCGACTCATGCTTAGAATTTTTCTCTAACTAGAGTATGTGGGTAAGTTTATTGCAATTTTAGCCTGTCTCCATCGTTCCACGGTTGACAATTTTCTTAGATGTTCTGTGCTGGCCCATTTTTATGATCAGGTTTTCCACAATTCCTCTTTCCGAGCAGCTTCAAGGCTAATCCCTGTTTTGAAAATGAATCCGCCCTTAATACTGTCTGAAGTAACCCCATTACTAGATGTTACTTCAGCAAGTAATCTAACTCATGCAGCTAAGCCAACATCTCAACTTGGTATACTGAGGTTTATCTCTGCACTTAATGTGTCAATGCTGTCATTTGTCAAATTTAACTTGTGAACAGTCAAAACCACAATGCCTCTCGCATGTCGATATTTCATCGCGTGTTTAATTTTTTCATTTTCTTTTTTTTTTTTTTGCGAAGCGTAGATAAGGCGGAACTTAAAACAAACAACAAGCTAAATTTTAAGAAATACTTTTAATTATACGGGAAATTAAAGCGGTTGTTTATGGTTCAAAAGTTGATTAAGCGGGTCACCCCGAAGTCGTTATTCTTTTCATTTTGAACTCAAGTTTACTCGAGACATCGTGGGCCTTAGAGCTGAAGATCGAACTATAGTTTATACATATGCATGTATGATGTATGTACGAGTATTTCAGTTATGCAGGTACATATGTTCATTTAAGCGTCGTTCATTTAAGCGTTTTTAATTGCTAGTAACAGCGTGAGACACCGAAAGCAATCGAAGCCACCTAAAATCGTGTCCTTCTAAGGTCACATGACTTGCATATTTTGACAATTATATGTCATGTTAGGCTACGTTTCCTTACCCAATTTGTTTACTAGTAAAACTAGTCTATCATGCGATACATCTTCTATCAGGAGACATTGGCTCCTACTCTTTATTGCTGTTCGAAGATATAAATATGCGAATGAGCAATATTTTCTTAGAAAATACAAAAAACATAATTTTTAAATATCAAAAATACATTTGCGTAAATTGGATTTTAGAAACGCAATACAGAGTAGTACCAGAGGCCTCTTGAGATGGTATTTTGGCACCTACCCCGATAAATTTAATTACGCAGTTACCGCGTATTTTACTGGGGATTCTCAATACTCAGCAAAAAGAAACTGACGATTCTGAGAAGCAATTTGAATTCAAATACAGAAAGTTCTCGGGAATCAAACACAGAATCGTCTGAGAATGACTAGATACATTCAATAGACTGGGCAAAGAAAACAACGTCACCATCTACTGGGTACCAGGACACCTGGAGATAGAAGGAAATGAAGAGGCAGACTAAATTGCCAGAAGTGGCCGCTACGTTATGACGTTTGTGGATATATTCAACCTTTCTGTGGCATACCATAAAACAGGAGCTCAGTTCTGGATAAGAACTGAAGATCCAAGACAGGCGAAGGATAAGTTTTGGGTAACTATAACTTGAAGAGTTTCAAAGCCTGTATTAGTCTTGATAAAAACAAACTTCGTATTTTAACTGCGTTTCATATGGAGCACTGTGTACTCAACGGTCAATTCAGGAAACTCGGTTTCTCAGAGGAAGACTAATACAAATTTTGCAATGAAGATAGTGAGACCCTAGAGCACATACTACTGGTGTTTGGGCACTATCCCAGAAAAAGTTCAAGTGTCTTACAGCAGTGGATCTGCCAATCATAGCACCCAATTTTCTACTGCAGTTTCTCAGTGAAATTGAACTGAATGAGGTAACATGACTCCCGCAATTCTCACCTGGGCTAAGTGTGAGCTTAGCTTACTCAAACTAGTTCCGACAGTAATAATGACTAGAGGGATGTTGAAGGGGACACAATGGAATAGTCAATTCGTTGGATCGTCTCTATTCCGCCGAATGAATTATTTAGAATTTGAAAATTCGAAGGAGTAAAGTTCACTAACGAAAGATATCCAGCCTTATTTTGAGGTTCGAATAAACAGTTAGTTCAATCAACTTTCTCTAATCCTTCGAATGATGTTTTATTCGAATTTCGAATTCGAAGGAATAAAATTCAACAAAAGATATCATTAAATGAACTTAAATTAAAAATTGCAAACGTATAAAAAATTACAATTATTTCGAAGGAATAGAAATAGGATGATGAATGAACGTTCGTTTCGTAAAATGAACTCTATTCCTTGGAATGTAAAAATACCCACCGTTCGGCATTTTCTCATTTTCCAAAGAAAAAGCATCTCAAAATAAGGCTGAATAATAAAAGCTCTCGATAATTCGAACCAATCGATAATCCAAATGACATCTTATAAAATATATTTTTCGATTATGCGAATAATTTCCTATAATGGGATTCCCCAAATCATGCAGATCTCGGTTTGAACGAGTATGTTCGGTTTACCTTCTGACACATTTTATTGCCTCAGTTTTCAGCTTGAACTTGTGCTGTGCATTTTATTCAAATTTGTATTCCAGGCGAAGACTTTTATTTAACCCTCCGTTTAGCGGTGGCCCAAAAGGCGGTAAGTCATACTTTGTGGTCTGACACAGTGATGGTAACTAAAAAAAAGAAAAGTACCTACCAACGATGGAAAAAATCCCTACTTTGCTCTACACATTCGCAAAATTTCCCCTACAATTCCCAATACGTGATTTTTCAAAAAGGAGAATTTAGCAGAATGTGTTCATCAAATCAAAAAGGCTTAAAATTCTTAATTTTATTTTATTTCTTTTCATAACAAACCAAAAACAGCACAAAATCAAATTTAAAATAAGGAACGGAATTGCACTGACAAATGCAAAAAAAAAATAACTTGAAAATAACAATTCGAATTTGAATCCTGCATGTATGACCGAATGATGCAAATCGAACTGAGATTTTTGTGACTTTTAGATACATATTTTGAGGGTCATAATCATAAATAAATACTCTGAAAGAATTCAAATATGAACATAAAAATTAGGCGGGAGTTTTCAATATTGAAAGTCCCTACAAATTCGCTTATTTTAAAAATCTGTCATTTTTTCCTACGCGTTCATTTTTGAGCTCAAAATACCTACATGTAGGGATTTTCCCCTACGTTTACCATCACTGGTCTGACAGACAACATTATCAATTTTGCAGTTGTGGCCTATAAAATCGCGGTATGGTCTATTCCACTTGTAAGATTAAGTGTAAAATCGGTGTATATAGTAAAGTTTTTAAATTATGTATGTATGTTTGTGTTGACAGATTCTTACCTTTATAGGATAGAATGGAAGACGAAAAAGATAGACGGCTTTAGTTCCATACTGGTAGAACTTACATTTACAGAGCGGTTACAGGCAGACGGGGCAAACAAAGGCCCGTTATCGTTCAATAATTTCGGAGTATAATTATATATTGTAAAATTGTTAGGGAGGGGTAGTATTAATGTTGATATTCGCCAAAAATGTTCATGGCATCTTTGATATGCTGAAAAAGTGATGTTTTGGGAGTAACTACCCCGTAACTCCATCTGAGGTTTTACCAATTGATGCGCGAGTTCAATTACAAACTCACGACGCTTGTTACTTTTTTTCTGTGTAAATAATCCGTCAACAAATATATATTATTTAAAAAGCGAGTGCAGAAACATATACATAGCACGTTGAAAAAAAGTTAGTGGCCAGCGATTAGTAGCGCGTTCGCACGAGTAAAATGATACCATATGGTTCATCCATTTTTATTTATAGTCGTCCAATATTTGATGGGTTTTACTAGCCTCTCAATCAACGTTACATGTTAAGTGTTCAGTTGAAATAAGAATAACTGACTATAATGAGAGATTGTTGTAAGAGAAGAAGAGGCCAGTAGTTCTGGTGGAACAAATTTTTTGTTCTTACAAACTGTTCCAACTTAAGCAAGGCTCTTGGACATCAAGCACTGGCTAAGTCGAGTGTGGAAAAGAAGTTGTCAGCGAATATTGTTCGTCCTGTAACAAAAAACGGTATAGCAATAACCATTACCACTCGTTTGCCCTGATTC
Source organism: Brachyopa scutellaris (assembly GCA_949775065.1). Classification (NCBI taxonomy): domain Eukaryota; kingdom Metazoa; phylum Arthropoda; class Insecta; order Diptera; family Syrphidae; genus Brachyopa; species Brachyopa scutellaris. The sequence goes on from OX459113.1 coordinate 113,015,303, forward strand.
ACCTCGCTATCTTCATAGGGAGGTTTACCTGTATAAATTTGACTCTGCAATGGATAGCAAGTATTAGAGTCATAACCCCACCACACCTTGTCACCGTATAAACACACACTCCCACCCTAAATTCCAAGAAAAATCGTTTTTATTTGTGTGGTCTGACAGACCACAACGCGAAACAACGTTAAAATTTTACTCCAACTATATTTTTGTTCCACGAAATATGGACAACTGTTTCAAAATATATTCGACTCGCTGCTCGCTGCATCAAGTATGACAAAGTCATGGCACCGTTTGCCGAAATATTTACAGGAAAAAAAAATTACAACACAGTAAGTTTCAAAATGGTCTGAAAGACCACAACGCTGAACGGAGGGTTAAGTTACGTAGCTTAAAACCTGTGAACGTGTAAAAAGCATTACGTATTTTTTTCAGACTCTCAGGAGATAGTTTCAGATGAGTTTAACCGTGCAAATGTGGGAGAAGAAAGTGTGCCAAAAGTTTCTAAAAACCATCAAGAAGCAATCAAGTGCTTCAAAAAGTAAATACAGGCGTCGCGTCGCAGCAAAATAGAGCTCAGTTGAACAAAATTCTGTCTTTAGAGAAACTGAAGGATAGTGCCTCGAAAAAATATGTGTAACAGATTTCATGTAGACATTAGTTGGTATAAAGAGTTGTCTATAAAATACAAGATTCGAATGTTCATCTTAGTCCAAAACTAAATAAATTTGAAAATTCGGAAATACCCATTCAATTATAGTTTTGGATTAACCGAGAGCTTACTGTAGTGTACAAGTGGAAGGCATGCGGCGTCGCGGCAACAACACGGACTAGGTACTGACTTGCTCAGTTCGATTAAAACCCCGCGCCTTTGATTTCTCAAAAAGGAAAACTGGTGAACTTGCAACTTATGGGCCCTCTGTCAGCGGTTTAAGATTTAAAGACTTTGAGTCAACTCACAGGAGATCAGGACCTATCTTGACTTCATGCCGTTCTGTAGGAATGTAATATGCGAACATTCTTCGAAAGTAAACATCCATATCCCCATTCTTGCTTTATTTTATTACTAGCTGATCCCCGTCGAAAACGACCAACATTTTTACAGAGCTTAATGGGCAAAATTATTATATTCACCAATAAAAGCTCAGTGTAGTTAGAAAATTCAATGCCTACCTCTGTAGATGCATAATTCGCTATTTGTATGTGCTCGTTTATTCCTTTCGCGTACTTTTAAGCGCCGCTTCGTATAAACTAAGTTTGAATTCATAGAATAAGTTATAACGCAAAATTGAATTGGGAGAACTGAAAGAAAAAAAATGACAACAACAGCACCATCATCCGTTGAGCCCATAACATCACGATGTTCTTTTTTTCGACATTTCCTTCTGGTGCAAATCATGCTTTCATTGTATGCGCGGCAGATTTTAAATTTGAAAACAATAGAAATTTAATTCAATCAAAACTCAATCAATCTTATGTTCCCACTTTCAACTCCATTATTTGTTGTGGCCAAATATATATTTTTTGTTACTCAAATTTGTTAATAAGATGGATGTTTTCTTTTTTGATTTATACGCATCCACTTTCATGCCGAATTGTATTGCAAGAGAAGCAAAACATGCTGTATACATTGTACATGCAAACACGTCGACGTTCTTTTCACATTACATCGTAGTTCTTATTGCTATTTCAGTTCTAAACGGCTACTACATGAAAATCAGTAATACCGATGGACTGAGCAACATCCGACAAAAGCCAATTTTAGAAAATCAGTTAAAAAGTCAAGTACCGTTGTACAACTTTTTAGGCAAAAAGGCATGTGTCTAAGCTAACCTAAATTAGAAATTTAAAACAAAATCGTTGGAGCCGTTTTCGAGAAAATCCGCTTTTTATAAAATCGGTCTCAAATGAAGAATATGTATGTACCTTAATTTTTGGGGCTAGAATGAACATTTTAAATTTACCTTGTGGTATAGTCCCACAGACGCTAGATATGAAGTTTCAAACAAATTCGCCCAGCCGTTTAGGCTGCTTTATTATATAGTATGACTTTTTTTTTCAAAAGACACGAATATTCGGGCGTGAGTAAAATCCACCAAAATATAAAAAAAAACCGTTTTAAGAGCTTACCAAAGTGTAACCAAATCATACTTTCTTTATCATTAACCAGCACATCCAATCAGAAATATTGGATCTTTAAAGGAGATAACCAACCACTCAAAAGAAATAATCTCCCACCATGGAAATGACAATTCTATTTGCATCGCGACTTATGTAAGCTGTCATCAGGGTTTTCGTCTTAAGACTTTTAAAATTTAATAGTTTTGCTAAAAATGAAAACACTATTCTGACCTAAGCTTACTACACGAACAAACATATTAATTAGGAAATCCCAGAACACTTTAACAGAACAATTTAATAAACTTGTCCCCATCGTGTGAATCGATGTACGAGTATACATCTACACGTACCTTAGTCGCCTCCTAATCCCCTAACACTCATTCAATTTGTTACATCGCCACACCATGCCAGAATCCTCCCCGTAAAATATGCAAACTCTCTAATCCCCACCCGTCGTCTAATCCCTTTCGTTTTGTGTTTTACAGACTTTCAGGACATTCATGTGATGATATTCTTTGGATTCGCCTTCCTAATGACGTTCCTCCGCAAGTACGGCTATAGTGCAACTGGTTACACACTATTCCTCGCCGCACTCATTGTACAATGGACTATCCTGGTTAAGGGTTTCTTCCGCATGGAATCCGGTCACATAAGGTAAACTAAATATATAAAAATAAAAAAAAATAATGGCGCCCAACATAGGAGCTATGCTAATTAATTACTAATTGCACTGTGCATCCTGGAAAGCAAAGTTGCAATATGAAGGAAACTTTAAGCACTACCTATACGACGTCGTCTTTGTCCTGTTTACCATGTGTCCTAGTTTCCTTCTATTTACTCATACGACCATATATACATACGAGTATAATTATGTTTATTTTACCATGTTACAGCTTATCCCTGGAGAGTATAATTGATGCAGACATCGCTGCTGCCGTACCGCTGATCAGTATGGGTGCACTGCTGGGCCGTACCACACCCGTTCAGTTGCTCTTTATGGCGCTGTTTGAAGTCGTACTCTTTGCCGTGAACGAGTTCATCCAGTTGGATATTCTTAGCGTAAGGAAACTTATCTATTATGCCATGAACCTACTCCGATCAAAGAAACGAGAAGCATTGGGAAAGATGAAGTACAAGGATAACGAGCAGAAAAAGAAAAAAGTTATTTTAACCCACAAACTCTGAATCCTTTCAAAAGGAAAGTGGAAAATAAAGAACCAACATCACAACAGGATGAAATTAATTAGTCCTTTTGAGTGGAACCTTCATTCTTTCAGCTGTGCTTGTTCGGATCTTTCGTCCTTTGCAAACACATATACACATACTTTGAGAGGTAATCGTTTATTTTGTAATTTTCTCCTCTATTGCAGATAACCGACGTTGGCGGATCCATTACAGTTCATGCCTTCGGTGCATACTTTGGGTTGGCCGTCAGCCTGATGTTGCGACCCGGCAAGGACCAAAATGACGCCGGCAAAAACGAGGGAGCCAATTACACGTCGGATATTTTCGCCATGATTGGTACCCTCTTCCTGTGGGTGTACTGGCCGAGCTTTAATTCCGTTCTCGCCGATGGTGGCGGTGCCCAGGAGCGTGCTATTCTGAACACGTATCTGTCATTAGCAGCTGCAACAGGTAAGGTGCCATACCAATCCGAGTCCCTGACATTTTATCCAACGCGTCAACGTCATCGCCCCACCATGGATGGGTGTTTTGTTCGCGCTTACTGATGCTGTGTAAGCTCTCTAGTTGGTGTTTTGTTGTTTGTTTGCTTGTTTGTTTGCTGTGTTTATTTAACAACGTGCGACTCAACGGGACGGGACTCTCTCCTGCCGCCCCTCACTCAGAGCTTTCAATGCTTTGTGCTAAGTGTAAATGTAAATAATGGGTAACAAATTAAATCGCAATAGACCAGGTGCTGTGTTGGGAATATTAATTAAGCGGTGGTAAACGACGAGCACGCAGTGTTGTCTGTCTAATTGATTTAAATTTTCCGCAACTACTGTTGGTATACTGTGTCTGTCTGTACACACATTTTGAAACTGTAGGTATGCCAAAATCTGTGGTTCGAGAGGAGAATTACAGGAATTTACGATACTTAGATTAGGGTGTAGGTGTGGCTTAACCACGGCAAGTAAATGGGAATACGCGCGAAACAAACCAGCATCAAGATAAATAACACATAAATCTTCGGTAAGACGGGACCAACTAATTCTGGTTACAAGGAAAGGAATACCTACTTAGGGAACTACATAAAGTTTGTGGTTTTGGCAGGTATTATATGGGATACCAAGAGTACGGTGTAGAAATGCGGAAGCTCACAAATGAAGATGTTGATGGAGAATACTTTGTTTATAATAAAAATATGAATATATGATTTCGTCATGTCAACGTCGCGTCGTCAACAGAACAAGAGATTCCGGTGGCTTATAGGTTCGGGAAGATTATAGCCGTGTTTTTTATTAAGTGAGTACATACTCACTTTTCAATTTACCCGCACTACAAAAACAATTTCGCTTGCTATAACACTAGGTAAAATTCTCCAAGTAAACGCTTTACTTGGTACAGCAGTTTCAGACTCTGAATACCAATGGCGCTGAAATCGGTTAAAGGTTGGAGGAAAATTTGTTTTTGGCATTTGTAATTGGATGTGTCCATAAGTTTTAAATGAAGTTGATAAATGCAGTGCTTTTTTCTGATTGGTTAAAATACATTTATTTTATAAATATGAACTTATTTTTTTAGGAAATGGTCAGATTGATAGCATTGGATAAAAAATATTTTTTTGTGCTGTATTGAATTGAAAAGCTTAAAAAAAACTATAATAATACCTTTATACGTGCAAAACTATAAGCTCTTTGCATGGTGAATTTTTAGGTAACATTATAGCGCACCAAAATAAGAAAAAAAATAAAAGTTATTAACACACTTTCCCGAGATAAATGCGATTTTCACTTAAATTGATTAAAAAAAAATGTAAAAAAATTGTGTTTAAACACCAATAACTCGAAAATGACAGCTGGAATAGTAACAGCCATGTGATAAACATTGATCAACTATCTATCGCACGGGCCCACTTTTGTTGCTCTGGGCTTAATACACCAGAATTTAAAATTGAATAATTATTATTGGTACCTACCTACTTCTCTGAATGAACTTTCTTAATCCCCATGTGCATAGCTCCGTGGCATATTATGAATTCTTACTACGACTCAGCGCACCCATTGTGCTGACATCGAGGAGGGTTTAAGTAGTGTATTTATGAATTTACATTCGTAAACCCTCCTCGAGCTCAGCGCAAAAAATGCGTAGGGTTTCAATTGTGTTTATCTAAAATGTGAATCATGAATCCCTTCTGCATTTCAGCCCATCCACGATCCACCGCGTTGCGATAGAGGAGGGTTTCAATAATGTAGTTATGATTTTACATCTGGAAACCCTCCTGCATGTCAGCACAAACCGACACAGATGAGGTTGTATTCATTGTATACTTAATTATTAAAAAACAGTATTGAGGAAATTTTACGGCAGCTATCAGTTTATTTGTCTGTTATAATTTCGCCATAAAATATTTTGCATTCACATGTGATGAAATATGAAAGACAAACAAATTAAAAATACAAAATAATATTTTGCCAAATAAAGTAAAGCGAAATAGTGAATGCAGAATATTTTATTGCGAAATAATTGCAAACCTAAATGAAAGTAAGGGCAAACCAACAATCTTAATAACACAGCAGAAATCTATATAAACGCGTATTTTCGCGGAATATACATACGTGTGCTGACATGCAGTAGGGTTTTCAAAAGAAAATGAATAATTAACCAACCGAAACCCTCCTCGAGCTCAACTCAGAAATCGAGTAGGTTTTACAAATGGAAATACATAAATACACTACTAAAACCCTCATCGACGTCAACATAATGGGTGTGCTGAGTCGTAGTAGCAATTCATAATACGCAGCTCCGTGAGTGTTGAATATAGACCCACACTCTTATATGTTTTTTTATAACATGGACCAATGAATAGAACAGTTCTCCGTAGTAGCTTTTTTAATCATAAATCCCTTTAACTAATTTATCGTGAGTGAATTATAAAACAAAAAACAAAAAAAGGTGTGTGCTTATGAACGTAGCCTCCTTAGATATCAAAAATATGAAACAAAAGTCAAAAATGTAAATATATGAAACTCATATTAAATATTTGAATATTTGATATTAATATATATATTAAATACATATTTATCTATATTTTCCAACTATTGACCATCAAAACGTTGGTAAACATAGATAAACAATTTAATTTGACATGCATATATCAGGAATTTATAGAAATGTGACAATTTGAAAATCACAAAACAGCTGTACAAAAAGTGAGTATAGAAGTGAGTATACCCGTTTGTTTTATGATTCCAAAAGTGAGTATCTACTCACTTTAAAAAAAACACGGCTTATGTAACTGCACGTGACATTTATAAATGAAGTTGTCTGCATTTCTTCTTACTCTGATATGCGCCATCTCATTTACGATCTTCATCGTCGATGTACACTGAATCAGAGATGGCGCGTTTATCGCATGAAACTATTATTTGTTCGAGTATCGGATAAGGAAAGGGAAGATCTTTATTTTAGTTGAGAAGAGTTTTAGTCGGATCTTTAATTAAGATCGATGATATCAAACAAAATTGATACTCGAAATGCGTTTTTTTTTTTTCACCAAAGTGACCACAAAGATATGTTGAAATAATGAAGGAATTGAAGGGGTCTCAAAGGAACAAGCAAGGTAGGCGAAGTTGTTTTAAAGATCAAACAGATTTGCTACTTCCAGCTGATCCATTTTAAGTCTGGAGATAGAATGCGAAATGCTTGAAATGCTGCTAAGTTGCTTAACATTTGCTTAGATTTTCGAATAAATCATTAAATATCCGCACACTCTTTCCGAATAGTACTTTGAATTCAATTTTTTGTCCTAGGCGCTAGAAATGAAGAACTCCCAGAAAATTGTCGATAGTTCTAGATTTACCAATCAAAAGATTTAACGTACACCATAGTGCCACGTAAGCCAAGAAATGATGAAATACTTGGTCTGTCAGTGTTGGAGGAATAGACTCAATTCGATCTCTCTCCCACCTTCAGAGTTTCTTTGTGCATAATAATTTCTTATATACATTTTTTTGTTTTTAATGGGTTCTAACCCGCCAGTTGCGGATGGCACCGCGACCTTAAAGATCTATCGTACCACGAAGTCAGTTTAAGGGACCAGAAGAGGCTCAATTCTTTTGAAGAAGTTGATGATCTCACCGGTGGAGACTTCACGAAGTTCCATAGGAGTTAGGATTTCTCTGTGGAAGTGTTGTCACCTAAGGGCACAAAGTGCCATGCAGTCACATCGAATATGTTCCGCAGTTTCGTCGTTATTCCATACAAAGACGACATTCAGTTTCCTGAATAAGTCCTATTTTGTTTAGGTGATATCGAAAATGGCAATGCCTTGATATAAATCCCACTAATCTTCTGATGATATTTCTACTGAGGAGTAGGTTGTTTCTGCATTTATTTTGGAAGGGTTTGATGGCTCCTTAAGCCTCACGAAGACCCTGGGTATTTTCCCAATAAAAGATACACATGTTGTTTTCCCAACTTTTGATTTTTTAGTTAATAGCTGAATTTGGAATGTTACAAAACGGCTCAGGTCCGATAAAAGATTCGCCAGTTCGTCAGCTTTTTCGTTTCCATCAACATCAGCACCCTCATGTCGGGGCCAAAGTTTGACTTTGTTTCTATGGGAGAAGTCTTGGAGAGTATTGAAGCAGTTCAGGTCTGATTTGGAGTCAATCAGGTTTGAGCCTAGTGCTTTTATAGCTGCTTGACTATCCGTGAGTATATGGATGAGAACACCTTTAGTTTCCGATTTTAGGATGACCTTGGCGCTCACTTGAATGGCATGCACTTCAGCTTGGAATACACTGGGATTTCGTTCCATTGGTACAAATATACCAGCATCCACCCCGGTGTTCATCTTTAATCCATCCGTATACCACTTATTACCTTTTAGGTAGGTAGGATTTTTATATTTTCATGCTTCACGGTTTGGGATCACTGTACCGAACCTCTTGCCGAAGCATAAAGTTTTTTCTTATACATACTAAACTTGCTAAAAAAATGTACAAAGATGACTAAGTACTCCATTAATTGCTACTTCACTGCTAAAATGGTTTTTTCCGGTATTAGACAGCTTCTACAGCTGGGTTTGTTAGAACGTGTTAAATTGCCAAATCTGCTCCTACTGGTGAATATTAAGAGTGTGAAGTTTTGTTCTACCGGTATCAGGGAAAAAGTTAAATACTATATTAAACTTATTCCCGGAAACACGATTTAAGCGACACAGCTGCAAAATTAACCACTGGCTTTTGCTGAGAAGGTCATACTTAGAAGCTAATTTTCGGGTTCTCAAATGGATCTTTACTTTACTTTAGGTGGCGCTACTTTTGGGGTGAACATGGGCCTGCTTCTCGCAACCATTAGTGTGTGTGTGTTATATTTGTACACTTTTAGGTGTTGCACCCGGGATGGGTTTGAACCCGGGCAGCATTACGTAGTAGTCCAACGCACTTACCACTACAGCACGGGGCTCTTTAGTGATCTTTTCTATCCAAAGTAACGGAATTTACTATCACGGATAGCGGTAACGGGATCGGGCCCGACGTTGGGCGCCACCTGTAACGGAATTAGAAAATAACTCACGGATAGCGGTAACTAGAGCGGGCCCACGTTGGGCGCCACATGTAACGAAGCTTAAAAAGTACTACGGGTTCCATAGTTGTAAAGCACTATGAACCAGGCGATTTGCATAAAGAGTCGTACGTGCTGTACCCGCGTGCAGATGCAACACCTTCCTTCCTATCCTACGCTACCCCAGAACCCAAGACCACAGGACTCTTTGGGCCCGTCCGGGTAGCAGATTTGGTAGGGGGTCCGAATCTCTGTAGATGCCGGCATGCTTATTCCCGACAGTTACTAGCTCGTCGAAAAGGAGGGGTTCTTGCTACAGATCTTCGGGCGGTTGTTACTAGGGCTCTCGGTTTTAGCCGTGTATTTAAGAACACGTGTATTTGTGTCACGTGTACACGTGTAATGAAAAACTATTTACACGTGTAGACGTGTATTTTTTAAATACACGTGTAATTATAAATACACGTGTAATTAAAAATACACGTGTAGTTGCAAAAAAGTCGCTTTAAAACTTACCGTGTGCTTTTTCGTCTAAAACCTGCCATTGGCTGCATTAAAACAAAATTCTACTCTTACCCCCTTTCAAGTTATAGCCCGTCAAAGTGGGACACCTCCAATTTGGCGTTACAACCACTTTCACTGATATAACTTCTGAACTACAACAGCTACAAGAATAGTTTTGTACATATTGGAGAGCCAGTCAGAAGCGCATAAAAAATGTTGAACACTTCACGTAATTCTATGCAGACACAAAAAAGTTATTGCTCCTTAAACTTAAAATTATGAAAATTTGTTTTTCCAATTTTTTACTTAAAATGCTTTTTCTCAAAAATTTTACTTAATAAAAAAAATTTGTTTTTACTTAACTTTTATCGTTAACCAATTGCCTAAAAATTATGTAAAACAATTTTTTCTCGTACGATTAACAGAAGTTCTAGTAAAAATCATTTTTTGTCAGACAAATATGATAAAAAAAACCAAAACCAGGTTGGGGCTAAATCTACCAACACCCCTCGTTCAATTATTCTTTGTTTTGTCTGACAAAAAATGATTTTTACTAGAACTTCTGTTAATCGTACGTGAAAAAATTCGCCAGAACTTCAGGAATCCCTAGTTAAGTGATTATACCTCTTTACTGGGACACCCTGTATTATAGTGAGTTTAAATTTTATAAAAGTGAAGCCAACTACATACATAATTGGGTATGAAGTTTGTATGAAGTATTTGGTATTTCTTTGCTAGAAAAAAGAACCTATAATAGATTCGTAATCACTAATCAGCATCAGCACCCTAATAATAAAGGAGCAAACACTAATAACTAGAACACCACCATTTTTTCCAAATCTTCCGATTTCAGTACGAAACGACTGGACTAGTTGAGATGTTATCGTGGCTTTTTTCAAATCATCAAATTTGAATTATAAAATTGCATCTATTTTTTATCGCTTACTGGATCAGCTGATCCATACAAAACGATCTAAAACTAAATACACGTGAAATTCTAAATACACGTGTAATACTAAATACAAATAGCTCTCCCTCCCTCATGAGGATGTATACCCACCCTAGTACCACACCGCTTCCGGCGTGACATCTCATATTATGTATATAGCTCCAAAGTAAGGCTTATTTCAGGATTTCCAATAAAATAATAAACTGTCTAATATTTGAAACAAAACATCTCTTGAACCCTACCTAACTTGCAGTTTTGATTTGCTGAACCGGTCTCATAATGACCAACTCAGCGCATAGACTGTTTTTTTTTCTGTAAATACATTTAAATACCCAAACTAAATGTTTCTAAAAAATTCAAAAAATACGTCTACGCCACTTGTCTAGATAACCGTTATTAGGGTAGAGTACAACTAACTGCAGCTCAACCCTTCGACCTTTCGACTGGACGGAAAAAAGTGACGATTCAAACTCACCCACCAATAATGTTGCAAAATGCCCAATCAAAACCTCTGATGTTGCCACTTAAAAACTCCATCCTTGTTAAAACATCCACTTTCAATTGCTAGCAGATAAGACTCTTATTATTCTCCTCAATTGAAGATACACTCTAACAGCCACAGATAACTACTCGTAGCCGCATCGCAGTAACAATGACACTTTTGATTGTCAGTGCAATTACTAAACAATTCGCAATGTTGTTGTTGTTATAGTACTAGTTGGGTATTCATTGTTTTGTAAAATATTTTTTTTAGCTGTTGTTCCGTATTTTCTTTGCACTACAACACCGTTAAACGTTGACACTGCTGCAACGGCATTTGTACAGTAATTCGTGAGCCGCACACAATACACAAACGGGAATGAGGTTGTCGCACTAAAGCACCTCATTATCCTTTGTGAATGCCATTGAACATGACAACATCACCTACTGTAGTAGAACAACACACAATACAAGTAAAGGCTTTCACACGCCTAAGCACCCTCTCTCAGGGGATCTGTGCCCATGTCCTTTAAATGCACCCGCTTGCCGCATTTCAGGTGTCATGTTGTTAACATTGTAAACGGGAAATTGTTTGTTTATTTTCTGCGCTTTTCTATCGTATCTCATATGGAAATTCACTGCATATGTTGGGGGTGTGTGGGGTTTTTTTTTACACAATAAGGACACTCCACATTCAGGCGACCTCTTTCTCGCCACAATATGTGTGAGAATTGTTGATTGTTATGCCGAGGTACGTATATACGCCTTCGTTAAGAATCTGAAACTGAGTGGGTGACGTTTTATTATTATTTTATGTTTTTTTTTTTTTTTTTTTTTTTATCTCATAATACAAAAGCACTTTCGTTGTATCGTTGCAGTCACCACGTTCGTCCTGTCCGCACTTGTCAGCCATGAGAACAAATTGGACATGGTGCATGTTCAGAATTCGACATTAGCTGGAGGTGTCGCTGTCGGTTCGGTTTGCAATTTGCTTATTGGGCCGCATGGTGCTATATTAATTGGAATCATTTCTGGTGCTGTATCGGTCCTAGGCTATCGATTTTTGACGGTGAGTGGAATATTAAATTTTTGTTATATATATATGTGGGTACATACAAATTTATGTGTAGGTATATGTAGTATATATGTTTTATTTGTATTTTATGGTTTCAGAGATTTTTTTTTATTATTTTAATTTAATTGAACGGAAATATATTAAAATGAAATTACTTATGACTGACGAAGGTTTTAAATATGGATATTGGTAAATTAATACATTGAGAGAGTATATATACATGATGTGCGAGTATTCCTTTTCATTTATGAGCTTGATTGGTTCTGTTTTCCCCTTCGTAATGCTAACGAATGGATTCACCAAGAGTGGACTCTTCAATTAATGGATTTTATGGAAGTACCAGATCATTATTTTCCCTGGCATATTTGCTACGAACATGCTAGAGAAGATGTAGTCAGTCTCTAGATGGACCCTTCTAAAAGCATGTACTGGATTGATTGATTGAATCATTTAGGCCATTAGACCTCCCTAAAATCCCTGAAATAAACCATATTTTTAATTGCAAGATTTTTGGAGAAAACCCAGAAATATCTAATCGATTTCCAAATCCTTAAATGACATACATACATAATTTAAGCGGTTAAACATAGAATCAAACTGTTTTATCTAAAAGTGTGTAAGATACTCAGTCTAAAATGCCATACCACATGTAGGTTAGGTTAGGTTAGGTTACGGTGGTTAGACACTTAAGGTCCATTGTGTTACCATATGGAGTCGATTCATTTATCGGTACTCCCCTACTCCTACTCCTATGTCAACAACACGCGGTGTTTCAAAGTGGTCACCATCTAGGTACTAACCGCGCCCGACGCTGCTTGATTTCGGTGATCTAATGAGAACCGATGTTTTCAGCGTGGCGTGGTCGTTGACCACATGTAACCACAATCTAAAATTAAGCAAATAATTTAACCCCAGCAATATGTATATTCTTGTGTGTTATATTTTAATTAGATAATTTTTTTTTTTTATTATTCTCCTCTGGAATCTGTTGTCATCGTAGTACTCGAGCGTTGTAGTCATCTTGAATAGTTCTCGGATGCCCAGTACTTTGAACGTCCTTTCACCATATATATTTGGTTGAGTTGCTTTATTTATTTTTCTATGGTGGTGTTTTGAAGTCTTTGCAGTTTATCTAGATGGGTATTTGATGCATTACCCCAAGCAAGTACACCATACCTTGTATAGCCGTCTTAAGGGGTTACAAGGATTTCACGGCTTCAAAATTCTACAACATCTCTAGAATATTGTCCTAGCCCATGGGAGCAATAGTTTCGGAGATAGAACCTAAGGAAATTGCGCGCTCAATGCCAGTTGGGCTCAGTTTTATTGTCACTCAAAACTTAAAACGCGTTTTCTCGAAACTGTATTTTCAAAGTCAGTAGGTATTAGGGCACTTGAGCCTGGGAATTCTGAGCCAGAGCGAGAGGGAAGATATTCGTGTGAGAGTGAGCGAGATGGAAGATGTTTGTTTACATAAGGAGGGGTATCGGGTTACATTTTTGTTTACATAAGCGTGGGAACATTTTTAATTGCCCAATAAAGTGTCGTGGAATTTCTTGATGTTTGCCGCTTCCGGTTTTTAATTACCCCGGTTTTTTTTTTGTTGACATTAGCGTGGGCGAGGGAGAGGGGGGGGGGGGGAGGGGGAGGAAGGCTTTTGTTTGTTTATATTAAGAAGGTGTTGGGTTACATTTTTTCTGATGTCATGCTGTCTGTCTGTATGTATGTCTGTGTATGTATATACATGTGTGTATGTGTATGTGTGTGTGTATGTATGTATATATGTGTATATGTATGTATGTGTATATGTATTTGGATATGATGTGGCGCCATATGAGTCATCTTCAAAGCAGTCGCGTGTCATATATGTATGTATGTACATATGTATATCGGTGTTTTTGTTTTGTTTATTGGACGAAGGAAGTAAAAAGCGTTAGAGGGAGAGGAAAGATATGCGGCTGTTTACGTTTGTGGGCGAAGGGGAAAAATGATGAGAGGGGGGTGAACGATTTCCTGGGTCTACTCATCCAGATCAGATTGTTTATTTAGGGCAGCTGGGGGAACAATGGTGAGAGGGGGATGAGAGGGGGTGAACGGTTTCTCGGATCTATTTATCCAGATCAGATTGTTTATTTTGATTGTTGTCTGAAATAGGTACATTTTTGTTTTTCATTGCCGATTCTGGCACAGGGAGCCAGGAAGTGACGTCATCAAGGAGATATAGGGTTACATTTTTTGGGGGTGAAATCTGAGAATTCGGAGCAATTAGTGTCATGGAATGTGATTGATGTGTACTTAGTGTACTTAGTGTTGTACTTATACTGTACCTAGTGTGTACTTAGTGTGTATCAGAGAGTACTTAGTGTGTACTTAGTGTACTTAGTGTGTACTTAATGTACTTAGTGTGTATCAGAGAGTACTTAGTGTACATACATACGTATGTATGTGTATATGTGTTTGCATAAGATCTGGCAGTATATGAGTCATCTTCAAAGCAGTCGCGTGTCATATATGTATGTACATATGTATATAGGTGTTTTTGTTTTGTTTATTGGACGAATGAAGTAAAAAGCGAAAAGGAAATTCTGAGTCAAAGGGAGAAGAGGGATATACGAATAGGGAAACAATGCTGAAGGGGATGTGAATGGTTTCTCAGGCCTACTCATCCAGATAAGATTGTTTATTTTGACTGTTGGTTGAAATGGTTAGTAGTTTTGACTATATTGTTTCAAGGAAAATTGTTTTTGTTGGATGGATGAAGTAAAAAGCGGAAAGAAAAATTCTGAGTCAGAGGGAGAGGAAAGATGTGCGACTGATTTATATTCGTTGACTGATGTGGAACAATGATTAGGGATGAGAGTGGGTGAATCGTTTCCTGGGTATGGTTTCCAAGGTCTACGCATTCAGATCAGATTGTTTATTTTAGCTTTTGACTGAAATGGGTAGTAGTGCTGACTGTAATATTTCAAGGACAATTGTTTTTATTGGACGAAGAAGTAAAAAGCACTAAGCCAGAGCGAGAAAGAAGAAGTATATTTGCAGGCAAATGGGAAACAGTGATGAGAGAAGGAAGAGAGGGGGTGAACGATTTCCAAGGTCTACTCATCCAGATCAGATTGTTTATATTCGCTGATGGAGGGAAACAATGATTAAAGGGGGTGATCGGTTGCCAAGGTCTACTCATCCAGTTGGAATATTCATATTTCGACATGCTTAAAAGTCTTGGTCTCATTATCTTTCGACCATATTTATGGAATTTGCTGACCGAGGGCTAGTGGAATATTCAAGATCAACAAGTTATTGTTTCGGCTCATAATGTTCAAGCGTATGATCATCTGGTATTCAAGGCCATTGTGTATGTATATGTTTCTGCGCTTTCATAAAAAAACCGTTTGTATATCAAATAAAAAATAAAGGAATAGAGCAAGAGGTCGACACATCGCTGGTATCGAATTCAATCCATCCATTCGAATCATCATCATTATCATCAGAGACTAAGAAGAGATAAATAAATATTAAGTACCTATCAGAAGTTCAAAGAAGATAAAAAAAAATGTTTATTGTGATATCGATATGTAAACAATGTTGGAGTGTTTCTCATTCATTCGTTTGTATGATGAGGATAGAAGATTTGTTGAACGTGTAGATAAAAAAAAAAAATAATGGAACTTTTTTTAAAAATAATTGTGTTTTATTTAAAATTAATCAAATCAATATATCTATCTTTTTCAGTTATAATTTTAAATTCTTCTTTTATAATTAGTCCAAATCAATAACCCTTCTTTATTGTTAGGCAAGCGAACAAGATATCCCACGCCTGTTGTTCTTAGGACAGTACACTCTAAGCATTTCTCTATTTCCATGATGCTGTTGCTGGTGACTGCGTATTATAATTTTCTGGGGATGAAATCCATTACACTAGAATTTTGTTTAGCTCCATTCTGATCCATTTTGACAAAGACAACTGATGTCAGTCTCCAATCAGGGATCTCTTCAATTTGTATAAAACCAGTTAGCTCATAATTTTTCAATTGCTGCCAGTATTCGTAGTATGAAAGTCGTTTAATCTTGTTCAGCTTATCAATTGCAACTTCTCCCGATGCTAATATATGATATTCGATTCGCGTAGCTCTTCAGCAATTAAATTTATCTCATTCTGGATCTGAAGGTTATCATTTCTAGCTTTTTGAGTTGCGATTAAAAGTCTTAGTCTATTCACGAGCACATTTGGATCATACCAATGAACATAATCGACAGAATTAGTAGAGTATATCATATCAGCTGAATATGCCTTACCAATTTTACTTTTTACTTTCCGCGATAAATTTTGAACTAAAGGTTGGATAATTTGCTTATATTTCTGGCCCTTATTACCTTTAACCTGTGAACTGCCATCATGGTATTTCATGTGTGCATTTGTTTTTTGCAGTATTTTCAGATATTGTTCCAAGTCTTCATTAGTGTATCGACCTTTTCGAGGATTTTTGCGTAAAATTAGCTCATGTAGGCCATCAGTTCCAGGGAAGACTTCATCGTCAATAACGAATTCATCTTGTTGGTTTATTTGAAAACTTGATGTACCTAATTTCAACGCATTCGATTGTAAATCAAGGTATGGCCCATAAATCTTGTCACGGTTTGAACTTGATAATAACAAACTGTTAAGTGGAGTACTCTGATCAAGGCTATTTGCAGATCTTCTAAATGGTACATCTCCTTCTTCTTCTTCTGTTTCCAATTGTGTTGATATTGAATCCACTGAGGAATATAAGTCAACGCTGTCTTTTGGAGATTTCATCTATTGAAGCGGTTCCTTCTGACGACTGACTTTTAAATTATAAGCGTCGTTGCGGTCCTCGTTCACTTGTATTCTCATTAATTTGATTAACTATTTCATCATTTTGTGCATTATCCGTTTTGACATTTACAATGATGAGAGAGGAAAAAAGCTGAGAGGGGTGAACCGTTTCCTGGGTATGGTTTTCAGGGTTTTCAGTGCTGACTACAATGTTTCAAGAAAAATTGTTTTTATTGGTCGATGGAAGTAAAAATCGTGTGACTGTAGAAATTCTGAGACATAGGGAGAGGAAAGATGTGCGAGTTTATATTTGTTGATTGAGGGGAAAGAACAATAGTGAGAGGGCGGTGAACGATATTCAAGGTCTTCTCATGCAGATCAGATTGGTTATTTAGGCTGTTGACTGAAATTAATAGAGGGGCTAGAGAGGGTAATACTCATAGAGAACAGATTAATTATTATGACTTGTTGGCTGAAATGGATAGCGGGGTTAGTTATTTCCAAGGTCTACTCATCGATATCGGATTGTTTATTTTGGCTGTTGGCTGAAATGGGTGAAGGGATATTCAAGATCGTTGTGTATATGTTTCTGCGCATGCATAAAAAAACTGCGTATCAAATAAAAAATAGAGCAAGAGGTCAATACATCGTTCAATCATCGTCATTTATGCTGACAACAGATCGAACGTAGTTTATCGAAAGTGTGGCTCGTAAAATTTGGAATGATTTATCTGGTCGCCATAGGCCACTCTTGCTTACTTCCTCCATTCGTATGTTCAGTAGTTTCTTGTTATAAACATATTTTGCTTAATCGACTATACTCATAGTTACGGTCTGTGCGGGGTCCTTATGGGAGTGCTTCGAATGTTCAGTTAGTTTCTTGTTATAAACAAATTTTGCTGATTCTGCAAATGATATAATCTCTATGGGTCCCTCATACGAGGCTTCGAATGATAAGGTTATGGGTATCTTATGTATAAACAAATTTCTCCGATTCTCCTAGCTATGGTCCGAATGGGTCCCTCATATGAGTGCTTCGAGTGGTAGGGTTATGGGTATATTTTGTATAAACAAAATTTTGCTGATTCGACTATATTCCTAACTATGTATGGGTCCTCTCATATGAGTGCTTCGAATGATAAGGCTATAGGTATCTTATATATAAACAAATTTCTCCGATTCTCCTAGCTATGCGAGAGCTTCGAATGGTAAGGCTATTGGTATCTTTTGTATAAACAAATTTTGCTGATTCGACTATATTCCTAGCTATGATCCGTATGGGTCCCTCTTGCGAGAGCTTCGAATGGTAAGGTTATGGGTATCTTTTGTATAAACAAAATTTTGCTGATTGGACTATATTCCTGGCTACGATCTGTATGGTCCCATATGCGAGTGCTTCGGATGGTATGGAATATTCATGCTTTGACATGTTTGAAAGTCTTGGTTTATTTATCTTTTTGACCATATCGTTTATTGAATTCGTTGTGGATCATATCAAATTTTTGCTGATTCTACTATATTCCTGGTTACGGTCCGTAGTGGTCCCTTATTCGAGTGCATTGAATGGTAAGGTTATGGGTATCTTTGGTATAAACAAATTTTGCTGATTCGACTATATTCCTAGCTATGGTCCGTATAGGTCCCTCATATGAGTGCTTCGAATGGTAAGGTTATGCGTATCTTTTGTATAAACATATTTCGTTGATTCTTCTAGCTACGGTCTGTATTGGCCCCTAATACGAGTGCTTCGAAAGGTATGGAATATTAATGCGAAGTGTTGAAAAGTCTTGGTTTATTTATCTTTTTGACCATTTCGTTTATTGAATTCCTTTTGGATCATATTTCTAAATAATGCACACAGACACAGACATTTGCCAAAACTTTTCTAATACCAAGTTTGTCACATTGAATAACAGTGTCCCATATCCTTATAAATAGGTCCCAACCAGCAGACAATTTTTAGTAATATTTAGACATGCTGATCATAAAAGAACAAATCGAAGAGTATCTTCAACAAGCTGAGGCATTGTGTTGGGACTGGGAGTTCAAGACGTTAATAGCTGCTATACGAGGAGTTAACAATGAAGGAAACCCTTCCCTCAAGAGGGTCCAGTCAACAATTATGTTGACAATTGTTCTGGCGGATTTGTTACACGAGTGCGGTTTTGACATCTACCCAATAAATCCCATATTGATTGATATACTAATGCTTAGGGGTTAAAAATTATTATCCATCGCTTCATTTTTTTTTTAAAAATATTTTTACACTTATTAATAAAATATTATTTGTGTATACTTAAAAATTAATTTGTTTTCATTTTCATTTCATTTCGCTTTTGTTGTTGCTGATTGTTTATGCACTTTCCTTCAATATCAAAATCACCACTAGGTAATTGCTTAAATCCTTTACCAGGAGGCCCTTGAGGACCATCTTCTGACTTATAAGACCAATTGAAGCTTCTTCCGAACTTATCCACACTCATATTGCTTTTGATGATGTGCTTATTTAGAACTTGGATTAATATATGATATTCGATTCACATAGCCCTTCAACAATTGAATTTATCTCATTCTGAAGATTATTATTGCCAGCTTGTTGAGATGCGATTAAAATTTTAATCTATCAACGAGATCATTTGAATCATACCAAGGAACATAATCGATGGGATTTTTAGAATAGCTCATATCAGATGAATTATTATTATTATTGTTGTATGCTTTTCCTATTTTCGCTATCACTTTCTGCATGAGTCGTTGAAGTAAAGGTTGAATAATATTTTTAAACTTATGTCCTCTACTACCTTTAACTTGTGAGGTTTTACCATTGTAATTTTTCAAGTGTGCTTATATTTTTTTTTTAAATCTTAAGATATTCATCCAAGTCTTTATTGTCATATCGATCTTTTTTAGGGATTTTCCGAAAATTAATTCATAGAGCCCATCTGTTCCAATGAAGATTTCTTTATCAGTAACGAAATCCTTTTGTTTGTTAATTGCAAAACTTGGTCTAATCAATTTTGTTGAATTTAACTGACTGTAAACCAAAGTATGGCCCATAAATCTTGTCACGATTTGAATCTGATGGCGATAGACGGTTGAATGGTGTACTTTGATCAAAACTATCGGTGTCGAAATTTTCGGGCGTTCTCAATGAAGCATCTTTGTCCAATGGTTGAATGGCTGAGTCTGGAGATGAAAAGTCAAAACTCTCCATTAGAGCAGGTCACTCTTCAAGTGAATTTTCGAATTCCAAGTGTCTTGACTTAAGGAAAAAAGAAATGCAATATTTGACCATGAAGAAGGATTTACGAATGAAAGATCTTCTTCAACGAATCTGACACTTTTTAAAACTACGTAGTGAATCATTACGAACTCGGTAGGCAAACTTAGGATCTTAGGATTCCATTCTACCTCGCTTAGCTAGTTTTAGCTTAAAGTCCTACTAAGTTGGTAGGGTTCAATATGTTAAAATTGATGATTGTCCTTTTAGAGTAACATCTGGTATTCCTTAAGGAGTCACCTTAAGTCATTATTATTTCTGTTGTTTATCACTAATCTACCACTAGTCGTCAAACATTGTAAGTACCTTTTTTTTTTTTTTTGTCGATGATCACAAATTATATCACACAATTAAATCTGAAATTATATAAAGATGTTGCCACGGTCATTGACTGATCTGAATGGAATCACCTCTTTTTAATTTTTTTTTTTTTTTTTTTTTTTGAAATATTGATGTTTCAGTTTGTTTAGATCTAGTATATCTATTATATATCAATAACTTATAAATTCGAATCCTCTTACTAGAGTAACCTCTAAGAAAGAACCTATCAGTGCTGAAATAACAACTTATGTAGCTGTAGGTGGTAAAATAACATCTTACCTGTAGGTGCTGAAATAAGGACTAATCTGTGAGTACTTACCAGCCCAGGACATCTCCCATTATGATTATAAAATGGGAGATCGTTCCAAACAGGGCGGTTCCAAACAGGTTGGTTCCAAACAGATCAGTTCCAAACAGGTCGGTTCCAAACAGGTCGGTTCCAAACAGGTCGGTTGCTAACAGGTCGGTTGCAGATAGCAGTTAGCGGATAGCGGTTAGCAGATAGCAGTTAGTGGAGGCGCTCTTCCGACATGGTAGATCACAGATCAAGTTACATACATATCGATGATAGAGCTGACGTAATCGATGCTGAGAGGGGAACGATGGTGAGAGGGGGGTGAATGGTTTCCTGGGTATACTCATCCAGAATAGTTTGTTTATTTTGATTGTTAGCGGGACTAGAGGCTTAAACTCATCCAGATCAGATCGTTTATTGTATTCTTAGTTCTTTTTGTCTCTTTTTATTCTTTTTGTCTCTTTTTATTTTCTTTTTTTTATTCTTCTTGCCTCTTAATATCTTTATGTTTTCTTTATAAGTATAAAAAGAAAACCAATGTACACTAAATTAGACCAGTAGGATGATTTAATAAAATATTGACTTCTATTCTGGATGAGTATACCCAGGAAACCATTCACCCCCCTCTCACCATCTTTCCCCTCTCAGCATCGATTACGTCAGCTCTATCATCGATATGTATGTAACTTGATCTGTGATCTACCATGTCGGAAGAGCGCCTCCACTAACTGCTATCTGCTAACCGCTATCCGCTAACTGCTATCTGCAACCGACCTGTTAGCAATCGACCTGTTTGGAACCGACCTGTTTGGAACCGACCTGTTTGGAACTGATCTGTTTGGAACCAACCTGTTTGGAACCGCCCTGTTTGGAACGATCTCCCATTTTATAATCATAATGGGAGATGTCCTGGGCTGGTAAGTACTCACAGATTAGTCCTTATTTCAGCACCTACAGGTAAGATGTTATTTTACCACCTACAGCTACATAAGTTGTTATTTCAGCACTGATAGGTTCTTTCTTAGAGGTTACTCTAGTAAGAGGATTCGAATTTATAAGTTATTGATATATAATAGATATACTAGATCTAAACAAACTGAAACATCAATATTTCAAAAAAAAAAAAAAAAAAAAAATTAAAAAGAGGTGATTCCATTCAGATCAGTCAATGACCGTGGCAACATCTTTATATAATTTCAGATTTAATTGTGTGATATAATTTGTGATCATCGACAAAAAAAAAAAAAAAAGGTACTTACAATGTTTGACGACTAGTGGTAGATTAGTGATAAACAACAGAAATAATAATGACTTAAGGTGACTCCTTAAGGAATACCAGATGTTACTCTAAAAGGACAATCATCAATTTTAACATATTGAACCCTACCAACTTAGTAGGACTTTAAGCTAAAACTAGCTAAGCGAGGTAGAATGGAATCCTAAGATCCTAAGTTTGCCTACCGAGTTCGTAATGATTCACTACGTAGTTTTAAAAAGTGTCAGATTCGTTGAAGAAGATCTTTCATTCGTAAATCCTTCTTCATGGTCAAATATTGCATTTCTTTTTTCCTTAAGTCAAGACACTTGGAATTCGAAAATTCACTTGAAGAGTGACCTGCTCTAATGGAGAGTTTTGACTTTTCATCTCCAGACTCAGCCATTCAACCATTGGACAAAGATGCTTCATTGAGAACGCCCGAAAATTTCGACACCGATAGTTTTGATCAAAGTACACCATTCAACCGTCTATCGCCATCAGATTCAAATCGTGACAAGATTTATGGGCCATACTTTGGTTTACAGTCAGTTAAATTCAACAAAATTGATTAGACCAAGTTTTGCAATTAACAAACAAAAGGATTTCGTTACTGATAAAGAAATCTTCATTGGAACAGATGGGCTCTATGAATTAATTTTCGGAAAATCCCTAAAAAAGATCGATATGACAATAAAGACTTGGATGAATATCTTAAGATTTAAAAAAAAAATATAAGCACACTTGAAAAATTACAATGGTAAAACCTCACAAGTTAAAGGTAGTAGAGGACATAAGTTTAAAAATATTATTCAACCTTTACTTCAACGACTCATGCAGAAAGTGATAGCGAAAATAGGAAAAGCATACAACAATAATAATAATAATTCATCTGATATGAGCTATTCTAAAAATCCCATCGATTATGTTCCTTGGTATGATTCAAATGATCTCGTTGATAGATTAAAATTTTAATCGCATCTCAACAAGCTGGCAATAATAATCTTCAGAATGAGATAAATTCAATTGTTGAAGGGCTATGTGAATCGAATATCATATATTAATCCAAGTTCTAAATAAGCACATCATCAAAAGCAATATGAGTGTGGATAAGTTCGGAAGAAGCTTCAATTGGTCTTATAAGTCAGAAGATGGTCCTCAAGGGCCTCCTGGTAAAGGATTTAAGCAATTACCTAGTGGTGATTTTGATATTGAAGGAAAGTGCATAAACAATCAGCAACAACAAAAGCGAAATGAAATGAAAATGAAAACAAATTAATTTTTAAGTATACACAAATAATATTTTATTAATAAGTGTAAAAATATTTTTAAAAAAAAAATGAAGCGATGGATAATAATTTTTAACCCCTAAGCATTAGTATATCAATCAATATGGGATTTATTGGGTAGATGTCAAAACCGCACTCGTGTAACAAATCCGCCAGAACAATTGTCAACATAATTGTTGACTGGACCCTCTTGAGGGAAGGGTTTCCTTCATTGTTAACTCCTCGTATAGCAGCTATTAACGTCTTGAACTCCCAGTCCCAACACAATGCCTCAGCTTGTTGAAGATACTCTTCGATTTGTTCTTTTATGATCAGCATGTCTAAATATTACTAAAAATTGTCTGCTGGTTGGGACCTATTTATAAGGATATGGGACACTGTTATTCAATGTGACAAACTTGGTATTAGAAAAGTTTTGGCAAATGTCTGTGTCTGTGTGCATTATTTAGAAATATGATCCAAAAGGAATTCAATAAACGAAATGGTCAAAAAGATAAATAAACCAAGACTTTTCAACACTTCGCATTAATATTCCATACCTTTCGAAGCACTCGTATTAGGGGCCAATACAGACCGTAGCTAGAAGAATCAACGAAATATGTTTATACAAAAGATACGCATAACCTTACCATTCGAAGCACTCATATGAGGGACCTATACGGACCATAGCTAGGAATATAGTCGAATCAGCAAAATTTGTTTATACCAAAGATACCCATAACCTTACCATTCAATGCACTCGAATAAGGGACCACTACGGACCGTAACCAGGAATATAGTAGAATCAGCAAAAATTTGATATGATCCACAACGAATTCAATAAACGATATGGTCAAAAAGATAAATAAACCAAGACTTTCAAACATGTCAAAGCATGAATATTCCATACCATCCGAAGCACTCGCATATGGGACCATACAGATCGTAGCCAGGAATATAGTCCAATCAGCAAAATTTTGTTTATACAAAAGATACCCATAACCTTACCATTCGAAGCTCTCGCAAGAGGGACCCATACGGATCATAGCTAGGAATATAGTCGAATCAGCAAAATTTGTTTATACAAAAGATACCAATAGCCTTACCATTCGAAGCTCTCGCATAGCTAGGAGAATCGGAGAAATTTGTTTATATATAAGATACCTATAGCCTTATCATTCGAAGCACTCATATGAGAGGACCCATACATAGTTAGGAATATAGTCGAATCAGCAAAATTTTGTTTATACAAAATATACCCATAACCCTACCACTCGAAGCACTCATATGAGGGACCCATTCGGACCATAGCTAGGAGAATCGGAGAAATTTGTTTATACATAAGATACCCATAACCTTATCATTCGAAGCCTCGTATGAGGGACCCATAGAGATTATATCATTTGCAGAATCAGCAAAATTTGTTTATAACAAGAAACTAACTGAACATTCGAAGCACTCCCATAAGGACCCCGCACAGACCGTAACTATGAGTATATTCGATTAAGCAAAATATGTTTATAACAAGAAACTACTGAACATACGAATGGAGGAAGTAAGCAAGAGTGGCCTATGGCGACCAGATAAATCATTCCAAATTTTACGAGCCACACTTTCGATAAACTACGTTCGATCTGTTGTCAGCATAAATGACGATGATTGAACGATGTATTGACCTCTTGCTCTATTTTTTATTTGATACGCAGTTTTTTTATGCATGCGCAGAAACATATACACAACGATCTTGAATATCCCTTCACCCATTTCAGCCAACAGCCAAAATAAACAATCCGATATCGATGAGTAGACCTTGGAAATAACTAACCCCGCTATCCATTTCAGCCAACAAGTCATAATAATTAATCTGTTCTCTATGAGTATTACCCTCTCTAGCCCCTCTATTAATTTCAGTCAACAGCCTAAATAACCAATCTGATCTGCATGAGAAGACCTTGAATATCGTTCACCGCCCTCTCACTATTGTTCTTTCCCCTCAATCAACAAATATAAACTCGCACATCTTTCCTCTCCCTATGTCTCAGAATTTCTACAGTCACACGATTTTTACTTCCATCGACCAATAAAAACAATTTTTCTTGAAACATTGTAGTCAGCACTGAAAACCCTGAAAACCATACCCAGGAAACGGTTCACCCCTCTCAGCTTTTTTCCTCTCTCATCATTGTAAATGTCAAAACGGATAATGCACAAAATGATGAAATAGTTAATCAAATTAATGAGAATACAAGTGAACGAGGACCGCAACGACGCTTATAATTTAAAAGTCAGTCGTCAGAAGGAACCGCTTCAATAGATGAAATCTCCAAAAGACAGCGTTGACTTATATTCCTCAGTGGATTCAATATCAACACAATTGGAAACAGAAGAAGAAGAAGGAGATGTACCATTTAGAAGATCTGCAAATAGCCTTGATCAGAGTACTCCACTTAACAGTTTGTTATTATCAAGTTCAAACCGTGACAAGATTTATGGGCCATACCTTGATTTACAATCGAATGCGTTGAAATTAGGTACATCAAGTTTTCAAATAAACCAACAAGATGAATTCGTTATTGACGATGAAGTCTTCCCTGGAACTGATGGCCTACATGAGCTAATTTTACGCAAAAATCCTCGAAAAGGTCGATACACTAATGAAGACTTGGAACAATATCTGAAAATACTGCAAAAAACAAATGCACACATGAAATACCATGATGGCAGTTCACAGGTTAAAGGTAATAAGGGCCAGAAATATAAGCAAATTATCCAACCTTTAGTTCAAAATTTATCGCGGAAAGTAAAAAGTAAAATTGGTAAGGCATATTCAGCTGATATGATATACTCTACTAATTCTGTCGATTATGTTCATTGGTATGATCCAAATGTGCTCGTGAATAGACTAAGACTTTTAATCGCAACTCAAAAAGCTAGAAATGATAACCTTCAGATCCAGAATGAGATAAATTTAATTGCTGAAGAGCTACGCGAATCGAATATCATATATTAGCATCGGGAGAAGTTGCAATTGATAAGCTGAACAAGATTAAACGACTTTCATACTACGAATACTGGCAGCAATTGAAAAATTATGAGCTAACTGGTTTTATACAAATTGAAGAGATCCCTGATTGGAGACTGACATCAGTTGTCTTTGTCAAAATGGATCAGAATGGAGCTAAACAAAATTCTAGTGTAATGGATTTCATCCCCAGAAAATTATAATACGCAGTCACCAGCAACAGCATCATGGAAATAGAGAAATGCTTAGAGTGTACTGTCCTAAGAACAACAGGCGTGGGATATCTTGTTCGCTTGCCTAACAATAAAGAAGGGTTATTGATTTGGACTAATTATAAAAGAAGAATTTAAAATTATAACTGAAAAAGATGGATATATTGATTTGATTAATTTTAAATAAAACACAATTATTTTTAAAAAAGTTCCATTATTTTTTTTTTTTATCTACACGTTCAACAAATCTTCTATCCTCATCATACAAACGAATGAATGAGAAACACTCCAACATTGTTTACATATCGATATCACAATAAACATTTTTTTTTATCTTCTTTGAACTTCTGATAGGTACTTAATATTTATTTATCTCTTCTTAGTCTCTGATGATAATGATGATGATTCGAATGGATGGATTGAATTCGATACCAGCGATGTGTCGACCTCTTGCTCTATTCCTTTATTTTTTATTTGATATACAAACGGTTTTTTTATGAAAGCGCAGAAACATATACATACACAATGGCCTTGAATACCAGATGATCATACGCTTGAACATTATGAGCCGAAACAATAACTTGTTGATCTTGAATATTCCACTAGCCCTCGGTCAGCAAATTCCATAAATATGGTCGAAAGATAATGAGACCAAGACTTTTAAGCATGTCGAAATATGAATATTCCAACTGGATGAGTAGACCTTGGCAACCGATCACCCCCTTTAATCATTGTTTCCCTCCATCAGCGAATATAAACAATCTGATCTGGATGAGTAGACCTTGGAAATCGTTCACCCCCTCTCTTCCTTCTCTCATCACTGTTTCCCATTTGCCTGCAAATATACTTCTTCTTTCTCGCTCTGGCTTAGTGCTTTTTACTTCTTCGTCCAATAAAAACAATTGTCCTTGAAATATTACAGTCAGCACTACTACCCATTTCAGTCAAAAGCTAAAATAAACAATCTGATCTGAATGCGTAGACCTTGGAAACCATACCCAGGAAACGATTCACCCACTCTCATCCCTAATCATTGTTCCACATCAGTCAACGAATATAAATCAGTCGCACATCTTTCCTCTCCCTCTGACTCAGAATTTTTCTTTCCGCTTTTTACTTCATCCATCCAACAAAAACAATTTTCCTTGAAACAATATAGTCAAAACTACTAACCATTTCAACCAACAGTCAAAATAAACAATCTTATCTGGATGAGTAGGCCTGAGAAACCATTCACATCCCCTTCAGCATTGTTTCCCTATTCGTATATCCCTCTTCTCCCTTTGACTCAGAATTTCCTTTTCGCTTTTTACTTCATTCGTCCAATAAACAAAACAAAAACACCTATATACATATGTACATACATATATGACACGCGACTGCTTTGAAGATGACTCATATACTGCCAGATCTTATGCAAACACATATACACATACATACGTATGTATGTACACTAAGTACTCTCTGATACACACTAAGTACATTAAGTACACACTAAGTACACTAAGTACACACTAAGTACTCTCTGATACACACTAAGTACACACTAGGTACAGTATAAGTACAACACTAAGTACACTAAGTACACATCAATCACATTCCATGACACTAATTGCTCCGAATTCTCAGATTTCACCCCCAAAAAATGTAACCCTATATCTCCTTGATGACGTCACTTCCTGGCTCCCTGTGCCAGAATCGGCAATGAAAAACAAAAATGTACCTATTTCAGACAACAATCAAAATAAACAATCTGATCTGGATAAATAGATCCGAGAAACCGTTCACCCCCTCTCATCCCCCTCTCACCATTGTTCCCCCAGCTGCCCTAAATAAACAATCTGATCTGGATGAGTAGACCCAGGAAATCGTTCACCCCCCTCTCATCATTTTTCCCCTTCGCCCACAAACGTAAACAGCCGCATATCTTTCCTCTCCCTCTAACGCTTTTTACTTCCTTCGTCCAATAAACAAAACAAAAACACCGATATACATATGTACATACATACATATATGACACGCGACTGCTTTGAAGATGACTCATATGGCGCCACATCATATCCAAATACATATACACATACATACATATACACATATATACATACATACACACACACATACACATACACACATGTATATACATACACAGACATACATACAGACAGACAGCATGACATCAGAAAAAATGTAACCCAACACCTTCTTAATATAAACAAACAAAAGCCTTCCTCCCCCTCCCCCCCCCCCCTCTCCCTCGCCCACGCTAATGTCAACAAAAAAAAAACCGGGGTAATTAAAAACCGGAAGCGGCAAACATCAAGAAATTCCACGACACTTTATTGGGCAATTAAAAATGTTCCCACGCTTATGTAAACAAAAATGTAACCCGATACCCCTCCTTATGTAAACAAACATCTTCCATCTCGCTCACTCTCACACGAATATCTTCCCTCTCGCTCTGGCTCAGAATTCCCAGGCTCAAGTGCCCTAATACCTACTAAAGTCGGTTGTCAAGATTTCTCCAAAAACTACTGAACCGATCTTGATGAAGTTTTAACACGTCTTCGAGATATTATTGACAAGGACTTGGATAAAGGATTTTTTTTAATGCAACTTTATTTAAAAAAAGAAATGTGAGGAAATTTACCGACATTTTTAATATTTTGTAAAAATGTGTGCTGAAAATCCAATTTTCACTTTTTTGTTTTTCCCTTCGTCCAAGCTCTAGTTCAAGGTACATATTAAATAGAACACGTATTTTATTTTTTTATTTTTTTGACTTCAGTTGATCTTGTCATGACTTCTGCTTCGTTCGTATCCAAAAAAAAGTCAAATTTAAATTCAATTAAATTCTTCGGAGCTTTTACTTCCATCCACGTTTTATTTCAAAAGGCAAGTGTGATAATGAACAAAAAAAATGAGGTAGCCAAAATGGCGACCATTGGCACTTATAATATGTATATATAATAGAATTATAATAATTTGCTTGAAAATATTGTGATAGAGATGATAGAGATGATGGAGATGATGATATGATATCAACACCTAGGGTGTACTGATTTTGAACACGGGAAGTAGCTCGTTTTTGTGCAATATGAACAAAGTACCTTAAACATTGAATGATTGATTCATTGCAATGCACAAATATGAACAGGGTGGTCCAAAAATATTAAGGGAATTTTGAAAATATTTGTTTTCTCTTTAGATTAAATATTACGAATTTGAATCGGAGGATCCCACAGAGCATTTTCACTGTCTAATGGTAAATTCGGTACAGGCAACTGCTCAATTGTATGGACACAGCGTCATTTTAACTCGGCGTTTTATTGCCCGTTTTCGGCAAGTAGGGACTACGTTTAATCATAGATAAACTGGAAGACTTACACCCGGATAAGCCCGAGACAATATAAACCGCGTTCAGGTACCTATTGAGGAATAACCTTAAACATCAACCAGGCGGTGCACATAGGAGTATTTGCATCGAAAAACCGTTCATAAATCAATATTTCAAAATGCAGAGTTGAGAAGTAATTTTTTTTGCTAGCTGTATTAAAATACCCATGGCATAATGTACCGTATTTTTTTCATTTTTATGCACACACTTCGTCACAGCATCAGTTGAAAATCATCGATCGTAAACTTGAATTGTGAATCTGTTGATTTGTGCGAAAAATAGCACTGTTAAATAATTAAATTTTTGTTTTTTTTATATTGTGTACCAAATTTTTTGTGATGAAGGAATCAGCTGCAGATGTGTACTTTATTTAGAAGCTATTTTCACGTTTATTGCAGCTTTAATTTAATAGATATTGTATTTATTTGAAATGTATGCAAATGAGAATTTTTTTTTATTATTTTTTTTTTTAATGGACATTTTGTTACATAATTCGGTGTTATTCGGTAACTTATTTGATATCAGCTTATAGAGCAAGATATCAAGAAGCAATAACAAAAAAAAATGCTGCCCATAACTGCCCCCCTAGATTTTTTCGTCCCTGATGTGTGTCTAGTTTACTAAAAAAAATCAAAAACTTTTCATCATAAAATAAATTATTTTGCTTAAAGGATCGCTTGGGTTGTGCATTACATCTAAAAGACAGTTGTATTATGTTATGAATGAGTGTGAAGAGAGAGATTTTGAAGCTAAACTGGATCATCTTCAGAGCTATTTGCTCAATAAACGGTCTTGCACGTAGGAAAAATTTAGAGATTTTAAACTTAAAATTGAATTATACCTTAAAGTGACTGAAATAAGCTTAATAATGCTTTTAAAGTTGTTTCAGACAAGTATCACTTCATTAGGACCAAAAAATATTTTTGATCGGTTTTTCGAGGCAAATACCCCTATGTGCGGCGTTCGTCCCAGCTAAACATTTCACGGACGTCCTTGCATTCGTACTTGTAGGAGTTTGCATAAGTAATTTTCCGTATAAAATTCAATTTATCGAGTAACTGCTTCACACATGTCGGTTATGATTAGCCCGCATACTGATCGAACAGCAAATTCAAGATCCTTTTTTCGAAGAAGTTGATTATGTCAGAGGAAGCCCATTTCCACCCCAACGGCTCGTTCTCCGGACTTAGCAGCCCAAGATTTCTTCCTATCGGGTTATCTGAAAGAAAAAGTTTCCAATAATAATCCACAGTTTCTTGCAGACCTTGACAATTGAGTCTCACTACAAACTTTGCACAAAATGTTGGAAAATTTCATCAAATGATTGGAGTTTTGCGAAAACCGAAATGGATATTGCAGACCTTTTTAAATTAAGTTTAGCTCAAACAGCTTTGAATTATTTATTTGAATATAGCCCAGGTATGGCGCAAACATGGACGGTTTGGGGAATATTTTTCTTACATTAGATCTGTCTTTCTGGCGGTACATACATAAATGAGCAGACTCAATCTATTTAATTACATATTGAGCATTTACGGTGAGGTCATCTAATCCAATGACCAGATGAATCCATCTCAGAGTACATATCTGCGCAAGCGAAAGGCCCCTTCAACCTACTGGTAAATAAATAGCTGATAAAAAAAAAATAAAAAATAATGCGCAATCACCCGAATTCCTATAAAATAAACTGTACTCGTACCCGACATCTAAATAAGTCGAAATCTCCACTAGAATTCTATGAAGCACAACTCTTCTAGCTCAACGATTTCAATACCATTCCGCACACATTATTCCGATTGGCTGCAACCCGCTACAACCACTCAAATTGATTTGGCATCCGATTCGAAATAAAATACAACATCAACATCCTCGTACCCACTGCCCACACTGGCATTTCGCAATTTCCGTTCGGAAATAAACATTTTAAACATTTTCTGAAAATTTTAACAAGTTGGTAGACATTCAACCCCAAAATACCAGATGTAAACCTGTTGCAAAGCTACTCGTATGCCACCCACAAAAGCCATTTTAGAATTGAACTCAAAACAAGATGTCCTCAACCGTAAAGTTAAAACTGTATGCGCTAGCGTATGTATCTATACGTGTACTCGTATGTACTTGTAATGGTCATTTCGCTAATATGATTTGAAACCACGCGGAAACTGAAAACCGGTATGCTTTAGAAATACGTTGGTCCCCTATCGTTTTCGACTGTGCTACCTCTATCCGTTATCAATTTTTGACATATCAAAATAAATACAAAATATTTTTTTTCATTGACAGAAACTGCCAAATGGCTGGTTTGACAGGTTTTACCCACTTCACCCAAAGAAAAAGTTGGTGTAAGAATTCGTAAGTCTCCAAGTTTTGGGGAAATTTTTGACACTTTCATTTGGCTCCCTTTTTTACGAATTGTGACGAATCTTTTGGTTTAACAAACAGTAATTCGTGAGAATTCGTACGAATTCGAAGGTTACCAAACAGACGAAGTGTGTACGCCTTTTTAAAGTGTCTTAATTTTCTCCTTGATTTGTGCAACAACGTCTGTTTTAATTAGTTGCAAAAATCGAGGGTGCACTGTATATAGAAACACAAGTGGCGTGTACATATATTGAAAGCCAGCCAAGAATCTCTCTTGTCGGCCCAGTTATTGGCCGAAAATAGTTGAAGTTTCTTTCAATCTAAACAGATATATATGGTATGCCAACTTACTTTTGACGTTTGATATGTGACGTCACGATATACCGATTTCAGGGATGGAAGAAAAAGTTTCTTTTTTAATTTCATGAAATGGTTTTAATTAATTTTCTGTCTTTTACATTTGTATGATAAATACATTCTACATTTGAAAAATGACGTTTTTTTCTTCTAGAGGTACGTACTGCTTCAGCTTCTTAAAATCGTTTTCTATAAAGTTGTGAACAAATATGCATTCTTTATTGAGAAATGAAAAAATACTTTCAAGTGCTCTTATCTCTTCCAGAAACTGATGGTTTAGTTTCTTAAGCCCACCTTCGGATAGCTCATGAACCCGAGTGTAGCTCCTGGAAGAGGAGTCGATGTAGTTATTGGTTTTGCACTTTTTTAAAATATATCCAGCAAGGTTTTGGAGAGAATCTACTTTTAACTCCTCAAACTCCAGCAATGATATGTATATGTATCTTCATCTTTTTCTTCCTCTGGTGCAGTTTTAAATGAGTTACTTGCTATGTTATCTTATCTTGTTTACAAGAACGTAATCTACCTTCGACCTAATTACATCGAAGAAACGTTGTCAGTCGTCTTGATTAAGTCTATTTGTTTGAATATACGTTATACTATACTTAAATCTAACATATAGTAAAGTAACAACCGAGTTCCCTTTTGAAAAGGAAGTAGTGAACGTTGAGTAGGAGATCGCAAATTCTGGATTATTTCACTCAATACGTTGTACTTCTGGAGCCAATCCAATCACCTTGACCCTTCTTGCTCTTGAGTCGCTGTATGAACATTTTGAATTAAATACCTTGAACCAGGCATTAACGACTTTTATAAAATCAGAAAATTCCAAGGCATTTGCTGATACAATTTTCTCAAGGGACATACAGGGACATACATCTTCTTATGGCATTTTTACAGCTAAATTTATACAGAATTTGTAAAAAAAAACACTGGATATTAAAAAAAAAAAAAAAATACACAAAAACACAACTATCCTTTTCAGATCTCGGTATAATGTGACGTCAGCATGCAAAGAAAATGGCTGATTGAGAGTTTTCAGTTGGCATACCTTATTATTCTGTTTATCCAGCATACATACATATATTCTTACTTACTTTATTGAGACGAAATAAATTAATACAATTAGTGTTTTTACAAAGTAGTAGTGCAACCGACTTAATTATTTTGTCTGGCTTAGCGATTAAAAGTAAATATTTTTATACATTTAAATGACAATTTTAACTTCAAGTTTTATTTATAAGTGAATGGAAGCAGCATTTTCAATTTATGTTTTCGAAATCCTTCGCATTTTGTATTGTCTGTGAGTTACTACCATTGGATTGGAATCCCAACCCAATAAATCAGCCCAGAGCTCTTCTACTCTACGTCCTTTCCGAATCACAGCTTTCATGTTTGTATGTATGTATAATTAGAAATGTTCAGTTAATTTTGCCCAAATCCAAATAGTTTTCGAATGCTTACTGTTGGGTTGGCCATACTCTATCAAATCGCCTTACGTTACATGCTTCCTTTCATTACAAAAACCAAGTAAACACTCCGAACAATGCAAACAAATTAAATACATATATGTACATATGTAAATAATATTGGGTTCCTTCCCTATATGCCAAGTCCTTTCTCCGCCCCTTGCCCAATAGAAGGAAATTCAATTTACAAATAATTATTTGAATTATGTGTTCGATGAGATTTTCAGTAATTTCGCCTGTTTGTTTTTTTTTTTTTTTGGAACGGAAATATGGTTATTTGGGAACGCATTCTCATGTTCCGTAAACAATTCAAAATAATGCCAGTGTCTACCATTTCAATGAATTGTTCAATTACAGTGGGCGGATGGACGTAATCGGATTGTCCATTGTATTAGCAATATACATATAATAATATTGTGTGTTTGGTTGTGAATTGAGGGAATTTTTCAAATGTTTAACTCTCTCCCATCCGCATGAGTTATGGAGATTGGCCGGAAACAGGTAAATTGTGTAATTGATAGTATACTCGTATACTGTGTGTACTTATGAATTATTTACAGAGTTTTGAATAATCGTTTGAGAGAATATTTCCAAATACAATATACCAAACATAATTGCAGTGAATTCCGTAACCAATAATGGAGAGTTGGTTGGTGCACACAGACCACAGTATCTACATATTATATTTTAAAGTTTATCTACCTCGTAGAGTAGAGCCTGCGGGTATGCAATGGGTATGCAATTTTGTTTGCATATGTTTTACTACCTCATACCACAGCCAAGAGAACTAAATGTTTCTCTTGTCTGCTGCTCATATCATATTTACCCACCTCAATATCAAAAAGGATGGCTAACTAAAGTAAAGATGATCGTACTACTTTTATAATAAGCTAATCAAAGGTGATGGATACAAAACTATTGCCAAAAATTTGTAAGACAGGGACAAAGTTGGAAAGTTCTTAGAAGTTGAAATGGAATATTCAAGAACTAGTTGATTATTGGATGACAACCAGCGCTGCTGCTCAGTTATGACAGTTATTATTATTACTAGTGTTGAATGGTGAGATGTACGAGTAGGTACCGTGACCGTGTGCCCTCTAGATGAAAGAACATTCCTCTCCTCATTATTCCCTTTCGAACTGGTTAGAGAGAGCTTAGCTTACACCTAGTCCAGGTGAGAATTGCATAGGTTATAGCACCTTACCCAGACGAAAAATCGACGATGAAAAATCGAAGCTATGAGTGGCAGATTCTCTGCTGTAAGTTGGTATTTAGGTAAGCAATTGATTCTTTTCTGGGTTTAACTCTTTCCGGCTCAAAATTTGCAAAAAAATTAGCCCATCCGTCAGAAAAAAGGAAAAAAAATTGATTTTATAGAAAAGTACTTTTATTTATTGAACTGGATGAAAAACTAAAAAAAGAATTACCAATATTTTTTTTTACTTAATGTGGACTTAAATAGACTTTAAAAACAAGTGGGTTTAATTTTGAACCGGTGTACCGGTCAGCTTATTTTTTTTCATAAATGTTCTCTCAAATGTCTTTCCTATTTTAATTTGATTTTGCTCTGCTTATAAGTTGGTTAGAAAAATCAAATGCTCAAACAGTACGTCATTAAACAATAATTAAAAAAGATCGATCGGTGTCAGATTTGTAATATCTGACGAAATCAGCAGCCCCAAAAGCATGTGTAAATGCCGGTAAAATTTGTGACTGAACATTTAGAATGATTTGAGTCCAGTGACGAGTCATATTCGAAGGATTAGGCCTTTGTAATTATTGTTGTTGTATTCCCGAAAGAGGAACATCGTCCTCCGAATCAAAAGAAAAGTGTTCCTGATTCGTTGTACAGAGGAACTTGCCTTAGATGAAGCCCCTGAACAAACTTCGGAATCAGGTTCTGACGGAAGTGAAGCTGCCACATCGTCTATTCCCAGTTCTGCCAAAAATTCCGCCAAATTCATGCCCACCAAATGAAAATCTGGATCATTATATTCCGCCATAACTATTATTTAGTACATAGAAAAATATAAATGAATAAAATAAAAATGATCCGTCTGTCACAGTGCGTCAAAAAATGTACCAATTAGTTTTCTTCGAAATTGATGGGTTTTCAAGAATTTTTTTTCAATAATACCAATAAAGTGTATTGTAAATAAAATAAGCACCTAATAAATTTTATATTTTGATAATAACTTCAGAAAAAAACAATATATTGCAGCACGAAGTTGAAGCATCAGAATTCGCACATCAACTGCACAAAAGCACAGTCACTCACTTTACCGTATCGAACACGTTGAAACGAAAAATTTCTTGCTCAAGCTCATGTTCAAACAAATGAAGTGGTTCTATTTGGTACAAATTTCAAATCTTGGAAGCAGTTAGAAAAATTATTTTTTTACATGGTTTAAAATTCGTCCCACTTCGACGCAACGGCTACAAATTATGTGGTTCAAATTTTGAACCAGTGAGCCTGAAAGAGTTAAGACCCACATTCCACCAGTATGTGCTCTAGAGTTTCCAAGGGCTCATTGTAAACGTTCCATCTGATAGATCAAGCTTCCTGAGATGTCCCGTAAGGAACGCAATCAGGATGCGGGGTTTTTGTTTTGTCAGCGCTAGTACAAGCTTTGAATCTCTTCAAGCTATAGTTACCCTAATGTTTATTCACCTGTCTTAGACCCTGAGTTTCTGTTCAGGACTAAGTCCTGTTAGTCCTCTTCAATATTCGGAGCTAATCTTTTACAGTGTGTTCCCCCATACCGCAGAATTGTTCATGACCCACGAAAGGTGTAGCAGCCCCTTTCCTGGCAGGTTTGTCCGCCAGTTGTCCTGTTCCCAGACAATTCTAGATTTAATGATCTAAGCCGTGATTGCCTTGATAGCTGCTTAGCTAACTAACATTATTGCTATGTCGCCGCGTCGATCAAGATTGAGTTGGGCACATTTGTCAATAGTACAGATTTCGGCGTAAAGCATACTGGTGTAGCGGCCCATGGGTTTGAATAGTTTAGTTCTGGGCCTAAACACTCCTGCATCCGTTAGTTCTTGAACCATCCGTGTACCATTTATTGATATGAGGACTGAGCATGTAGATTCTAGATTTATTGTTCCAGTCTTTCTTGTTACTGAATTCGATGTGGAAGTTTTTTTACGAGTTAAATTTCCTGATACCATCGTCCCTAGAAAAGGCCAGAAAGGGGAGCTTATTATTTATTGTAGCATGGTCCTTAAGGCTTATCCATTTTCCGTTCCCTATTCCCTCTATTGCCATTCTTAGAAACGTCATTTTTGCGGTTTCTTTCACCACAGGGTACAGTAGAGTGACAGTTTGACAGGTTCTCATAGCACCCGTTGTTATAGTTGTCAGACTGGTTATTTTCGCACATGCTATTGCCCCATAGAGGTGGTCATAGGTCTCACCATGCCAATCCATCTACCTGAGAATATGGTAAGTCGCTTTCTTGGCAACTTCCTCTATGTGCTCCTTCCAGTTAAGTTAATTTTCAAGGTGTACTAGGTATTTGACTTTTAGCACAGAAGTGATGTTTGTACCTGAGAGGGTACCTAATAGTTTTCAGGAATTTAAAAAAAAGTAAGGCTTCTGCCACCTCCCGAATGTTTTCGGTGGTTCTTGATGTTCTGCTGGACCTTGGCTGAATAAGGTTCGCGGAGCAACCCCGAATGAATTAAAATTACACTTGGCCCATCGCTCAATCGCCGAATATTGTAAAGTGAACAAAATTGTCGGCACGGCCTCACGTAAGAATCGACACTTTTAAAAAACGCCTCGATAGCGAATGCTCTTTCGACAACTGCGGGCTGTGACTGATACACCCGCACTCTCGTTGATTGAAATGACGAGACAACCTTCTCTG
Organism: Brachyopa scutellaris; assembly: GCA_949775065.1. Classification (NCBI taxonomy): domain Eukaryota; kingdom Metazoa; phylum Arthropoda; class Insecta; order Diptera; family Syrphidae; genus Brachyopa; species Brachyopa scutellaris. The sequence goes on from OX459113.1 coordinate 113,053,068, forward strand.
TCATTGTTTATGACTTTTTGAGATATTCGCATTACCTTTAACGGTCCATTTTTTTATTTTTTTGGGGTTATATTTTAAGCTCAAATACGAGATGTAAGGCATATTGCGAAAGAAGAAATATCGTGAAAATAAAAACACATGTGTAATATTTTAGTCGCCGAATTTATACAATTTATTATCAAATAACATTTTAAAGGAATTTCCAAGGTTGAATCTGCTTATATGACTTTCTGGGGAGAATGCCGTAATAGTTTGATCGAAACAAAACGGATTTGTTATCTTTCCAAGCCTCCGCACTGACGAGACTTCTATCTTATTTACAGTTCCAACACCACGGGCTCGACTGTGAAAAAATATGTAGTTGTAGAAGTATTTTCAAAATACAGTGCACGCCGCTTAATATAATCCCGTTTAATATTATCATTCACATAATATTATCACTTTGACACAGTTCCAAACAATTATATATGCCCCCAAGATGGCGGATTTCTTACCTACCTATAAAATACACTCTTTATGAGTTTATTTTTTAGTTACCCATTCCCTTCTACATCGGTTATTGTTATCAATTTAACCAGTTCCCAAAGTGATCATATTAAGCGGCGTGCACTGTATTCCGATATGAGCTCCTCGACTATGTTGTCTTCGCAGGGAAAGACTTCTTCGTCAAAGTCGTCATCAGAATCTTTGAACTAGCTGGCCATGCCTCTATTATGCGTACGATTTCAGCATCAGAAGTTGCACATCTTCTGTCCATGCATCAGGGCCAGTGTATCAGAAATGAAACAAACCGTTTTTTTTTTTTGTTTTTTTTTTTGTTTTGTGTACTTCAGGGGAATTTGTTTTATTCGATTGAATTATTAGTAAGAAAACACTTTCATCAAACCTACTTACTTTTTCTTGATATTAGAAAAAGGGCTGAATGAGCAATTGTTAGAAACATTATTGAAATCTACAAACTATTCACTAAGGCACCCTACATACACGATCAGCTGTCAAATTTTTGATGTTATGTATTTGAACTTTAACAAGCAATTGCATACTCTTAGGCACTTTAATATTGAAAAGGCTTGTAAATATCAAACAATGGCAAGTTAAGATAAAATATGAAATTTTTCGAATAGGTTTTATTTATTGTAATGTATGTAGGTATCAAATTTGATACGTTGGCCCGTTAAGGCTTTAAACATTCATCTGCCACCGGACACACCATAATTTCATGATCGTGTGGTATATTGGAATAAATTAATTGCTTGGGTAAATATTTAAGTAAAAAAGAAAATCTTATTCCCATCTATATACAAACGTGTATATAAAAAAATTGATTTCTAATTGAATTCGATAGTGCTTCAACTATAACCCGCTCGGCATTCAAAGGAAGTAAATCCTTTCACTACCGCTATGCATAACAACAGTGATATGAGTGCATATTGTAATGTTCCGCTTCGGAATACATACATAGGTACATACATATGTATGCAAATCTCGACTTAATTTTCTCTTGCTGTACAGTGAATTTCTTACATTCTATAATTTGCTGAAAGAAATGAGTTTATAAAGTGCTCGTAATCGTAGTCGACTGTCTCCTATATGTATATGTATATGTATGTATATGTTCTTGTTTGTCATAAGGGGGTCCACAATCTAGCACACAAACACACCAACATATAAGAAATCGCAGGCACTTCCTATGAGACAAATTTGCATTTTAAAATATCGCAATTTATATATTATTCAGGATGATCGCCGTTTGCTCATGAGGATAAGGATATAGCAGATCCTTAGCTGCCGCTGACGACGACGAAGACGATGACTACCCCATTACGAACATGGCTATGTACTCGTAGTCATAAATTTTAAATAATAAATGAGCGCACACAAATAGTTTTGAGAACGATTTGAAATCACCTACAACAAGGCTACAAGGATGTTTGTGTGCACATCCACTTACTCACTCAGCCAGCCAGCCTCGGCAACCGATTCAAATAGAAATTACATGAAACATTTATTTAATTTGAGATTCCAAATTGCTCCCCAAATGAATACACACATACAAGCATACACACTCTGATGGCATGGGTTGGTATGGATGGGTATGAATTATATCTCAAAGTACATCCAAGGATATGATTGCGAAAGTGAACTGTGCTCTGCTCTACCAGGGGGATTTCTCACTTCTTTTTTTCTATCTTAAAGTAAGCGTGCTATTTAGGGGTTGGAGATTGAAGAAGAACACCGAACGTGGGGGTGTTAAGGTTAAAGCGAGTACATTCAATCTTATTTAAGGACATCGTATGTAGGATATACGGAAGAGTCCTAGCTGGTATGTAGTTATTACCAATGAATTGAAAGCTAATGACCTATTGAACGTGTGGGCGTAGGCGTTACCGTTAAATACAGATTTTATATAAAAAAAAACGTCCTTCTTCTATATATATGTATGTATGTAATTAATGTTATCCTTTTTACAGCCAGCAATCACTGCAAAGTTACGTTTACACGATACGTGCGGAGTACATAATTTACATGGAATGCCTGCGGTTATATCGGCGATTGCTTCAGTCATCTACGCTTGCTGGGTCACGCAGGATGCTTACAAGGATAGCATGGTGGAGATATTCCCTGCCATGGCAAATGCAAGTGAAATAAGTGGAAACTCTACTCAAGTGCTTGGGGTAAGTGTCCCTTTCGAATCAAAGGACATTTGCATGAATTTACTTTTTTTTGTGTAATAGGGATATGGAAGGACAGCTTTGCAACAAGGTGGTTATCAGTTGCTAGGAATTGTTTTCACCATTCTAGTGTCTGTGGTAGGGGGAATAATTGCAGGTAAGTGCGGATATTTCTTTTTTTTTACTCAAATGGTTCATTTAATCCTTGTTTTGTAGGAATCTTCCTGAAGTTAGTAAATATGAGAAAATTAGACAAGGAGCATCATCATCTTGATGAAATCTACTGGGAAGTTCCAGACGAGAAAGAACAATAGTAAAATCCCAATATTGTACTAAATATCAACTTTTATTTTTTTTACACATAAATTTATATAGTATTTCACTTAAACAATTTCTTTATAGGATATTTCAAGAATTTTTTATGAAATCGCTTATAATTTATAATTATGTATACATTTCTATGCATGCTCCGAATACACAATAAACTCAACAACAAAAAAAAAACAGTATTATTCAGGATGTAAGAGAATTGGATAGGAGGCGAAAGGACCTGAAAATACTATCTACTCAGTTGAGGAGAGATATATCGAAGAAAACTTTTGATGCAATTAATAATAATAGATTGTAGATTTTATTGTTAAATAATGTTATTGCGAAAATAAAGTGCATTGCTAAAGCTCGGTGGAGATGCTTTTTTTTACATATCGTTGGATATTGTCGAAAATTTCAGTATGAACGAATGAGAAGAGTTGCTGTAGGAAATTGTCCAGTAAGTGGCGAAGTGGAGCAAAGTAAACTTCTTCCACTAACAAATAACACAATTAATTTTTATTTAATAAAAGTTGAACACGAGTCTTATATTGACGTCTGATCGCCGTCGCTGCGGAATGGGAAAAGAGCAAGAGTCAGGCCGGAAAAAGGAGAGGTGACAGTTCAAAACAAGATCGCTGGTCCGGCGGGCGTTAAGTCTTATTACCCGAAACCATAACGCCCAAATTAAAAAATGTCATAACGCCCAAAAAATTGCTTAGCAATTTGTTGTTTTTGGGGGTAATGGTATTATTTTCGCTTTAAATGGCGTTGGGTCTTATCGCCCAAGGTCAAAACGTCCAACAAATAAATAGTAATAACGCCCAAAATCCGGCACATCGCCCAAAATGTCAAGAATTAAAAATGTAATGACAAATGGCCCAAGAAATTCCTTGAAAAAAAACTTTTAAACCAGATTTTTAAAGCAAATGACATAGAGCGAGGATATTAAAAAAAGCGGGAGAAAGGGACCGCTATGCGCCGCAACCGTACCGATAGTATTACCTGCAGGACATTGTTTTTTTATTTCTTGGATGACTTTGAATTCTTATAAATCTTTTCTTGGTCAACATGTTTATGCTCAGATTTTTTCGAATATTTATGAGCACCATGTCACTTTAATTCTTGCATTGCAATTTTTAGCATAATTAACGTAAAATATTTACACTGATTTTTTTTTGTATACCTAATTGTTTTTCGTTTTTTAAATAAATTAGTTTGGAACTAACCCTTTTACCACTAAGGCACTTAAAATGCAAGAGTAAATTAACGGTTTTGGTAGCAAATGACAAAATTAAGAAAATGTCGTATGTCAGCACCCAAAATATATTTTCACATTTTGGGTGATATCGAGCAAAATTTCATAACGCCCAAATTTAACAACAACAAATATCTTGGGCGTTATGACATTTTAAGATTCGGGCGTTATGACATTAGATAAGAATTTCTTTGGGCGATATGTCATTCCATTTGGGCCTTGCGACGCTTTATACCTTGGATTTTTGGGCGATGCGTAGGTTTTTGGGCGGTATGACATTTTTCAATTTAGGCGTTATGGTTTTTGGCGATAATCGTCCTGATTATACAGGTTAGCTCCTTGAATGCGCCAAGAGCTTCAAAAAGTTGGAGCTTAGTCTCGGCAGACAGGACTTAAAGTAAGACCACTAGTTTTCTAATGTATAATTTTTTTCACAATTAAGAGGTCCTTGCTTGGCAATCGTGAATAAATATTGTGATTGGCCGTTCATTCAAATTCTCACGCAGGTAACCAGGTCTTAAAAATATCTAAATGGTTCTACAAATCCCTTCGCCTTCCTGAGTGTCTTTCAGGCGGAAGTATTACAATCAAAGAAGCATGTAATGAGCTTAGTCTTAGCACTACGTCCGCTATTAAAGCTCTTCATTCAACCACAACATCACCTCATTTGATAGAACAGTGTAAGGGCAATTGTCTCGAGTAAACAATATCACTCTTCTCTGGGCTCCTGGCCAAACATCTGACATCTCCGTTGCGGAGGTAGTTTACCCTCCGCCAGTAGTGGCAAAGGGTAAAATCCTCCAGCACGCTTTCTCGAAAGCTAATTCTTGATGGAAAACCCTTAAAAACGGTGTAATTTCTAGGGGGACTTGGGCCGTTTACAACAAAAATATAACTACTAATCAACAGATCACGAGTCGAAATCGTGAGAATCGTAGCAATAAGTACGGGTCATTGGTCAATCGGAGCTACGTCATACAGCCATTCTTACTGACCTACATATGTATGTACCTACGCACCCTGACCAGGACCTTTTTTAGCGGCGTAGTGGTATCAACTAACTATATTGCTGACGTCCAGGATAACTGAAGGGTTATTTTCAATTTTATGGTTGCTTATGATTCACTTTTTTCCAGATGTTTCTCATTATTCACTGTTTGTGCGATCGATTTCTTCATATGACCATCCTACTGCTAGTGTTATGTCTTCACATCTTTTTCTCCTTCTTAGTTGGTGGTTGGCGCTACAGTTTTGGGTAACCCGGAACTGTTTCTCGAAACCATTTGTTTTTGCGCGCTATATGTTTGCACCAATGAAAATGACCTACAGTTTTTAACCGACTTCAAATCGGCACATATGGATTTGAACCGCGGACCTTCAGCATGACAAATGACAACGACTATTATTACGCTAGAGCTACCCACGCGAACCTCCACCAGGACATCATTGTTTGCTATAAAAAAACACACACAAGACAAGACACAAAAACACAAATGTTAAGACTACAACCGAAACAAAGAACAACGCTTTGTGCCTCGTAAGGAGCGTATGCGTCACATCTCATACTTAATGGCTGAAACTTGATCTAAATAGGATAAAGACGATGCTACATCTGGATAAATTCTCCATACGCTTAATCACCGAAATAATCATAGGACACCATGCCAGCAAATGGCGACCTAAGTCCAACGATATCTGTAGAAGCTGCGGAGATGAAGAGGAAAGTGAATCAATCCTACATCCACTTTGCTAATGCCCCACCCTCCAAGAACGATGCCTGCATAGATTCTTGGCGCAGACATTGCAGAGCTGGGAAATTCAAAGATATCGGAACTTCTTAGATTCACCAAGAGCACAAACTGGTTTACGGGTTGGCAAAAAGAGGTTTAACTCCCGAATTATGAGGAGATTTACGATGGACCGTCAGGTCTACGAGTTGAAATAATTACTCAAAAAACCCAACACACCGTTCCTAACCCAACCTAACCTACCAACCAAACCTATGTTTGGACTGAATGTGCGAAGTACATAGCTAGATTCAGGCGGTTCTGCTTAGTGTGTTACATACAGTGAACTCTCTCGTAACCGGACACTGACGGTACCGAGAAATTTGTCCGGTTATGAGAGGTGTCCGGTTATGGGAGAAAAAAATAAATTGACGTTCTTTAAAAAAGAAACATAATAGACATATGGTATAATTTTATTTTATAAAAGAATTCATTTTTATGTGATAAACACAAATTACCGAAAAATACTAATTTCTGTCTATGACAATCAAGCGTAAAATGACACATATATATATACATACATACACTTAACATACAAACCTATTTAAAATTGCAACGAGATTTATAAATGCACATAGTTGTTAGATGACACGTTCGCGGACAAGACAGCATATGCCGTCAATGGTTGAGGAAATTAGCGGGTCATGACCATTTTAGATATGTAAGGACAAGACGGGATACCCTGACGAGAAATATAGTAAACTTCCATATTCCGGCATTTTTTGTCCTACCAGAGTATCTTTATACAAAATTCGCACAAAATAATATAAAATATCCCTCAAAATGCCGGAGATATGCGTGTGTCATTCTAGCATTCCCCACCGAAAATCATGTGTCCGCGAGCGTGATAATGACGCAAAGGCACACTCCACAGATTACATTTTTGTTTCGTTTCTTTGCGAAGTGTAAAGAGGAGGAACAAAATCAGAAACAAAATAAACTAAGTTTAGAGTTTGCTTACGTAGATGTGTTTTGTCCATTTAAGATAGAGCGACATTCTATTGCGGTTACGAAAATTTGTGTCCGTGTCCGGTTATGAGAGAGTCCGGTTATGGGAGAGTTTTTTATATGAAAAATCGTGTATTTATTTCCGTTCTTTGAAATCTGTCCGGTTATAAGAGGTGTCCGGTTATGAGAAGTGTCCGTAAGGAGAGAGTACACTATATATATATACCTGAACACATCAGTCTTATTCAAAAGGTACTTCTCGATAATCTCTCCCTTTCATGACAGCCCTTAGGTCTTAAACCACCGTATACAGTCACTGCGACATTATCAGCTTATGTCCTCACCTTTCCCATTTCGTTCATTTTTGCATATAAAGTCCCATTCGAATGGCATCCCCAGCGGTTTTTATATATACTCAAGACTTAATCCCGCAAAGTCATATATGTATGTAGTCTGTGTGGGATTTACCTGTCCAGAAGCTTATATGGCTAAACAACAAAGTTCCAATCAACTGAAATATGAATGTTCTCTTTGAAGACACCAAAAGAAAAAGCAAAATCCTTTAATAGCTGGGGTTATTACTGATGGGGGAATTTGCGCCCCATCCTCAATGACACATCCCAAAGCCCAAGACTAATCATTTGCTATTCTATATCATCTCTAAACTCTCATATAAAAAGGGACGCAACCCTCAAGCACACTTCCTGCTACACCATTCTGTTCAACGTCATGATTTTGAAAAAGCATCACCCTCAATTTGCCTGAAAATATGCAATAGCTGAATGAATTTTCGGTATTTTAACATTCCCCGTCCGGTTCAAGTCATTGCACCGCTTGCAGAGTCCTGGCATACAATGCGGATGCATATTTATCTTCGTATCCATGTAATGGTTATCCATTGCCCTGCTATCGGAAGTATACAGAACAAAAAAAAAATGAAAAGAAAGGAATTGTCGACAAAAACCAAAAACATTATGCTCCAACGTTTGATGCACGGAACACAAAATGTGAGCTACTCTCGACGAACACTGTCTCATGATAAATGGTTTTCTCTCCCAAGGGAGATTCTATGTAAATATAGAATACATATGTACATACTCTTATAGTACGAACAACAATGCGAACAATGGGGATTCGGATTTATATGGCAAATAAAATGTCAGGAATCAGAAAAATGTTTTATCAGTGAAAGTTGACCGAGATAGGGATACAATCAGACGGAGTAACAAATTGTTGTTTGGTTTATCGATGGGTCATGAACTACATGGTCTGAACTATTACGCCGGAGTGAGTATAAACATTTAATGCTTGAATATTTAAAGTCAGGAAATAACCTGTTGAAGAGCTCCAACTGTGACCTTTAACATTTGGTTTCAAGGGAAATCTTTTCCCCGAAGAAGCCTTTTCTGAAGCCTCACTGAAAATTCATCACGATCGATCCCTTCAAAGCAATTGGCAAAGTTTGACATGATACTTCTCTTTCGAAAGTGTAATGTGTTCATGTGATTTGCACTTTCAATTCCAGTTTGCTTTGACAATTTCAAGTTTGTGATTTAATATTGGTGTTCCAAGGGCTCTATTTTCTCTCTCACTCACTTCACAAATAACAAACATCTTTCCATAGATCTTATTTTTTAAACTGAGTGCTTCAAAAACGGTAATTAAAAAAAATGTCATTAGCAGCATTGAAACCGGTAGGTAAGCTTTCTATTTTCGGTACATGTGACGAAAATGACCGTTGTTAGAAGGTCTACGAAGCTAGGCTGTGATTTACCTTTTTTGACGTTGATTCAATTTAGAACGCGTTCTTTAGACCAAAATAAATGGGACAAAAATAATAAACGTTGCCGTATAGAATGGAGTGAAAATCCCAGAAGGGTTAGGGGAAGGATGTCCCTTAATTCTATATCTTTTTGCGTTATTCATTGATGATTTGATAGACTATCTACATGCTTTGGATATGAGCAATTCTTCGTATTTTTATGATTTATGGAGCAATCTTTCAACACTGTTTAAAGTGGCTATAAATATATGTATACTTTTTTAGTACCTACTTAAATTCAGTTCTAGACGTTATGCAAAAAGCAGGCTGTGTCCATCAACTAATAACAATACATTTTTTCCCGGCGCTCCACAAGGTTCCATTTTAGGTCCAGTACTCTTTATAGTTTTTAACAATAATTTGTAGTCTTCAAAATATTATTAAAAATTGCTTTGTAGGCCATAGCATGCATATGTAAAAATAAAAGAATCGTGTACATCATCCATCATGTGAATAAATAAGAACTTTAAATTAAATAAAAAATTTAATAAATAAAATTAAAAAAAACAACCGGTGCGTCCGTGTCGATTTGAAAATAGATATAAATATTTTATTTCGCGAGATTTTAAATCTACATTAGTAGCCCTTTCGTGCCCGAATTAATTTGGACGGTGTTAACATTGTTTTGAGGACATTAAGTTGTTGGTCGAGTCTTAAATATGAACTGAAATCAAATTCAAGGTTCTATGTTTCCTGGTTTGACCACAAAGGCGGTGTTGACTCTAATCAATAATTATGTTACTGAGCTCAAATTTTTTTTAACTTTTATTTTCTTACCTTATTGCCTGACATACTATTTTGAAAATTAAATTCACTTGTTATTAAAAATTTACTTTATTTTGAGTGTTTTTTTTAATTTTTTGCACAATCACTTTTTGCAAATTCTTTTTACACTTTTATTTTTTTTGTAGTTACAACAATAAGCTGCTAGAATCTGATTACGTAATGCCAATGTCACAAAATTCACTCTTAATGTAGGTACTCACAATATTCCAACCTGTCGTGTGAATATAAAAAATTACGGGACTTAGAAGCTAAAACGTCAATGTTGCCTATCGGCAACAGTGGGCATGAAAGGGTTAACTATGTGTACATACATATGTATGTACCTACTCCAAACTCAAATAATTGCATTAGATTAAATACTATGTACATATACAGTGTACTCTCTCCTTACGCACACCTCTCATAAACGGACTACTCTTATCGCCGGACAGATTTCAAAGAATGGAAATAAATACACGAGTTTTCATATAAAAAATTTCTTCCATAACCGGACACGGACACCAATTTTCGTAACCGCAATAGAATGTCGCTCTCTCTTAAATGGACAAAACACATCTATACGTATGGCAAGCTTTTTACTTATTTATTTATTTTTTTTTTTGTTTTGCTCTCCTCTTCTTTACACTTTGCAAAGAATGGAAACCAAAATGTAAACCGTTTAGTGTGCCTTTGCGTTATTATCACGTTAGTGGACACATGCTTTTCGGTGGGGAACGCTAGAATGACACACGCATATCTCCAGCATTTTGAGAGATATTTTATATTATTTTGTGCGAATTATGTATATATAAAGATAAAAATGATCCTGCTAGTCACAGTGAAGTTGAAATTTGTCTCTGGTAGGACAAATAATACCGGAATATGGAAGTATACTGTATTTCTCGTCAGGGTATTGTCATTACCCGGTAATTTCCTCAACCATTGACGGTATATGCTTTCTTGTCCGCGAACGTGTTATCCGCCAACTATTTATAAATCCCATTGCATTTTTTAAATAAGTTTGTATGTTAAGTGTTGATTATCATATCGAGAGATTAGTATTTTTCGGTAATTTGTGTTTATCTAATTTTCACATAAAAATGAATTCCTTTATAAAATAAAATTGTATTTCGTTTTTTAAAGAATGTAAATTTGTTTTTTTTCTCCCATAACCGGACACCTCTAATAACCGTACAAATTTCCCGATACCGTCAGTGTCCGGTTATGAGAGAGTTCACTGTACGAACATTTACACAACTGCTCTTAATAAGCGGATTTGCATAATAAGCTAAATTTTGATAATAAGCGGGATTTTGACAATGCGAAATTTTGATAATGCGAAAATTTCAAATGCAAGATTTCGTTATTCACCCCTTTGTGGAGCATCACTGGATTCCTGTTGAGATGCTCCTATACGATGTTATGTTATGCTCCCAGTACAAGAGCACATTTACAGCAAAATATTTCTCTTTCATTTCAATCCTCAACTGTTTTAAACCAAAACGCATAATTAACTCTCCTATCTCGATTACAGTAAATGGTAAACATTTGTCTTCCGTGTCACCCTATACATTTTTTTTTTCTAATTCCGTTTAACGTAATTAAAGTTCTCTTTTCGTTTCAATTTATTTCCATTCACAGGCATGCATATCGTACACGATACTAATTGAATGCAGTTTTCGTTCTGTACTGTTCCATTTCTAAGTGTTTGCACGGTATACCCCCCCAAATGAGGTTGGGTGTCAGTATCAGTTCCAATAAGTATGTATGTATGTAGTACTTACCGTATCATCATTTCCTCATACCATACACTTACTTCCAATTCCAATAACCCCACCAACTTTGATAAACAAACCAAAAGCACTGTTCCATACTAACAACCCCCTTCCATGCAATGTCTGATGGCATACCGTTCGCGTCTGTATACCGTATGTATACCAATGCACAAAGTACTAAGAGACTAAATTATAACACGCTGGGCATGTTAATCTGAACTTAATTTAGTATTCCTTCACCGGTTCATTGGAAAGCTATATACAAACGCGCTGCCTGCCACCTTCAACAACGACGCGACGCTCGGACACCACCATCTCTCGATCTAATGAGTCTCTCTGGTGGTGGTTCGCCTCCAGATCCAGATGGTATTCGTGCGTCGTCAAGAGTGAAAAAATCCACACCACAAATGTCAATTAGTCTCGTTAGACAGAATATAATGACAGTTGAAAAGTTACGCGAACGCGTACGTCAAGTGTTGAAATGTGTTATAAATTTACACATCGATATATTGGTAAATATTTAGAACACAGCCCACTTCCTACCCCCAACCCTTCAATTGGGGAGGAAAAAAAAAAACAAAAATATCTAATTAGCGAAATTCTCGCTAAAATTTAAATTAAATCAATTTTGTGAAGCTTCCGCCAATGAGATACGAGAGTATGAGTTTGTGATGTGTGCGTGTGCCTGTGTTTGTTTGGAGAAATTTAATTTATTTTTATTTTATTTTTCTCTGTTTGTTTATAATGTGAATGCGAGCATCTACTTAATTTCATAACACAAATGTGAGTGTGGAGTGTAAATGTTAAATTGTGGAAATTTCAGCAAAGATGTTTGTGAATGTGAAATGGCATTTCTAATGATTACGAAACGAATGAAAGTATCTGTGATTTGCTTTCATTCGACAGATGCTGATAAATAGTTAAATTCTTGAAAAGAAATGGTTTCTGTTGTATAGCGACCTTGAATTGGAATGCATCATAGAAAGTCAATGACTGAAAGTCTGATACAGAGATTAATATTCTTTGTACATACAAGTAAGTCGTGATTCATACAAGTGGACGTAGGTATACATGCATAGTTATAGTACATATGTATGCTTACATATGTGGTAAGGTTTTAAATTGGAATATTAAGCTGGATTGGAATTAATCATAAAACATGAGACACTATTCTATGATATAAGTGCGTATTCACTGATGAATAATAAGGTAAAGGTAAAGCATTTTAAAGCCGGTTACCAAACACAAAATTTGAAGAATTGAAACATTTTACAGCGAAATTCTTAAGTGACAAGTTTCTATGAACAGATTGACAGTTCAAAAGGAAACTATTTACCCTTCAATTATATTTTATTTTCTGATATAAATTCCTATTAATGACTTCTTTTTTTTAATCAAAGCACCGACTTTCATTAGATTAGCATTCTTACGTAATACAGTCAACGTTCATTATTCAATTTCACGGTAACTTATTGATCCAAAGTTAATCTAATTAGTGCTTTATCATTTGTTTAACTACTATATGAGTTTTACTCTATTAGAGGTTGGTACTACAGTAAAACCTGCGAATAGTGGAATGCTTTGGTGAACATTTTTTTTCCAATATTTGCAACATTTCTAGGTACTATTCGCAATTTTTTCTACTATCGGCAACCTAATTTCTTTTATTATTTTTCGATCAATTTTGATATCGGCTACCGGCCGCTAGCAGAATGAGACACACACGAAAAGAAAAAATTGAAATGTCAAAATTCTCGGAAAAGGAAACGAAGCCGACAAAATGTTAATGAATTTAGGCGCATTCATATCTTGATTTTGCTATTAACTCTTTCCGGCCCACTACCCGAAAATAAATAAAATTGCACGATTTTTTTTGCATAAATCAATTTATTTGCGCCATGTTATTAAAAAAAAACTACAAAACAAAAAAATTATCCTTACAGGATTCTTTACAAGGACATACTACGAAAATTATACCACTGCGCACAAAATGTGAATTTCAACCATGAAATTCATTAAAGCGGGATTTTGTCTTGCTAAGACAAGTGGAGAATTACAAGTAGAACACATTCATTGCGTCCTCCTTTGGTGCACCGTCTTGCTGCAGTGTGCACATCCTGATTTCGTGACCATATTTCCCAAAATATGGGCTTAAATTTACCAGAAAATGTGGTATAAAAAGTACACCAAGTACACAAGTAAAAAATTGTAGATAAGTGGTATATTTTTCATACCACCGCCCTTGAAAGAGTTAAAGAGTGAATTTGCACGGGGAAAAAAACAAAATTTCCAGTATTCAGATTTCGCAGATTTCCACTATACAAGAGTGAGTTTGTATGAAGAAAATGAAAATTGGCATCAAAAAATGTCCACTATCCAGGTTTCGCAAGATTCTTTTATTCGCAGATTCCACTATTCACAAGTTTTACTGTATAAACGTATGTAAAGGGTGATTTTTTAAGAGGTTGAGAACTTTTTTTAAAAAAAAAAACACTAAAAATTCGAAAAAATGAATGAAATATTTATTTGAATCGATAGTTTGAACCTTGCAATTTAATGTTTAATGATAATTTCATGCAAATGTTGACCGCGGCTGCGTCTCAGGTAGCCCATCCGCTGAGTCCAATTTTGGCATACTCTTTCACACATATCGGCCGGTATCTCACGAATGAATGCATGGATGTTGGCTTCCAGTGCGTCAATCGAAGCGGGCTTGTCCCTATAGACATTAGCCTTGACATACCCCCACAAAAAATAATCTAATGGTGTCAAATCGCACGATCTAGGCGGCCAATTGACCGGCCCGAAACGTGAAATTAACTGTTCACCAAACTCGCCTCGCAATTGCGCCATTGTTTCGCGTGCTGTGTGGCATGTGGCACCGTCTTGTTGAAACCACATATCATGCAAGTCAAGAACTTCCATTTCGGGCAAAAAAAAGTTTGTTATCATCGCTCGGTAGCGTTCACCATTGACAGTAACGCTGCGATTCGCATCATCTTTGAAGAAATATGGCCCAATAATGCCGCCGGCCCATAAACCGCACCAAACAGTGGCTTTTTCGGGATGCATTGGTAGCTGTTGCAATGCTTCTGGCTGATCTTCACTCCAAATGCGGCAATTTTGCTTATTTACGTACCCATTCAACCAAAAATGAGCCTCATCGCTGAACACAATTTTTCGATAAAAAAATGGAAGCAGCGCGCGATGAACATTTCGAACCGAGCACGAATTTTGATAGTAAAATTCAATAATTTGCAAGCGTTGTTCATTTGTAAGACGATCCATGGTTAAATTGCAAACCAAACTGAAGCTGTTTGACAGTGACACAAGGTACTAAACACACGTCAGCTGTCAAAACCAGTGTTGCCAAAACCAAACCAGCTAAAAAATCACCCTTTACAATCGTTCATCGTTACAAATGAATTAACAAATCAATAATATTTACAAATTATTCGCGATCATAATAAATTTGTTATGTTATGCTTAGAATTTCACGCAATAATATCACTCATTCAAAGTTTTAAGCTATGGTATGTTTTGCGACAACACGGTGATTTCAAAACTGTACTCGCTTTGGAGCCGGGCACTACATAATGTATGTCTCCCATTTCTCTACCGTACAGTGTTTTTCTCATTCCATGTTATTTGACTTGCATTTGTTTTCCTGATTTTTTCAAATCAAATTAAAATGATCTTAACTATATCCTCACCCCTGTTTTGGCATTTTTTTAGGATTCAAATCAATTTTTTTTTTGCGAGAACTTAGTTTTCTGCGAAGGATTAATAAAACACCAACTATTTTATGAAAAACCGAAAAATACCGTTATCCTTTCTAGAAGGAAAGAGAAATAATGCGTTTTGGGCTTTTTGTAATGAAATGGGGTGTACCTATTATTTATTCAAATCGCTCAAATACTCAATTAACTGAGACTATGCTTTTTCTGTGAACAGACTTAATAAGACAACCGGTAAAATGTTTGTGTTTCACTATGAATGCAGTCACATATGTACATATATGTCGTATATGTATGAATGAATATTAGATCCCGCCGTGCATGCCCCGACTACACATTTTAAAAGCATTTGAAAAATTAAAGTTCCTATATAGATGTCCTGTTTCTGTGAACACCACTGTATCTGCTAAGCCAGGGATTTTTCCAACTCGGATTGAAGATACCCCATACTTTTATACCCAAACTTAAATTGGTCGGCTTTGGTTCCAAGAAAAAATACGTCACCGATTATATTAGTGTAAGGGTCGACTTTGTTATCTATCCGAAATAGATTTTCGTTAACAAATAATGAATCACACCACTGCACCTAAAATAAATCCAACTTAATCGAAATTAAACAATTCATAATATTATAACTCCGTATTGATATAGTACGTAAGCAAAGCTTTAAAGAAAATGCTTAGAAGTTTTTGATAAGACGTACGAATGCGTACGAATCATTTATGATCAAAGTAAATTGCCCGCAGTACATTTCCAACTGTACATTTTGATCCATACTACATGTTCAGATAGATATACATATATGTATGTACATTTATGTAAACAGAAAACATCACATGCTTATTTCGTTAAATGCTTACCTTACTACAATTGCCACTTCTAGTTTTCACGCCATGTGATAAGATAGAAATAACATTTCTTATCTCTATATACTATAACAGGCATTCGACAAATTAAAGAACATGATTGTAGATAATGAAAGTCTGTTGTCGGAATTTGTCATTGGAAGAAAAATGCAGTTTTATCTGACAGAGTTTGTAAATTTTAGAAACGGACTTTTTCTTAAGTTGATACACACACAAGATTTTCAACGGGTTCTTAGTAGTTATGAAAGAAAAAGTTCAACGAATCATAACCGAGTGCAAAAACTCATAATAATTCTTCAAATCGAGCAAAGTCTCAAACCACACCAGTAATGCTAATCCGTAAGATTTTGCTCGTTTTTTTTTCACGGTATGATTCCACTTTGTATCTTTAGTGTAAGTTTAAAGTGACTGTAGCTTTGTGATGAATATAAAAGGCAAACCAAAAGACCAAATAAATTTGCAGGTGTAATGTTCTGAATTAATCAATCAGTGCTGTAAAGAGAGAAGGTGTGTTTATTTTACTGACTTTACTGTCAAAAACAAGAAACGTAGACGAGTTGTTTCTTGTTTTTGGGAAATTCCAACAGTCTTACCACCTACAGTTCTAAGACTTGAATATTTTGATATGATAGAAACACAGCAACAGCAACTTTCACAGCCACAGCGCACGTTCCAGCAACAAATGGTTATACATTTAGGCCGGCATTCACCGACAGCTCATAAGTTAAGAGCCTCATAAACCTATTCACCAACCGCTATTAGTGCGTATTTATGAGTGCTCATAAGACTTATGAGTGGTCCCAACCACTCTTAAGTTACGAGCAATAATAACAGAGACAATTATTATTGTCTCTGCTAATGTCTTAGATAACTTCGAAATAATTCGAAATCAGCTGCCATTTCAACTTTAAATTACCTCTGTTGATTTTTAAAGTGGATAGAAAAGAAAGAAATGTGTCATCATACGGCGAGGACAGTAACATTATAATGAATTTAGTGAACATGTTCCTTATTCCACAATTTAATTCCTAATAAACTTGCCAAAAAAAAAAATTAATCCACCAACATCATTTTCACCATCTACAGCTGTGTTGCATCATCCCCATATTTACACTGCCAAATGTCACTGACATGTTCGAAAAAGAGCGCCATCGACTCCGAATGTTCGGAAAAGAACGCATTCGGAAATCCGAAAATTGAGATCGCTCAAAGTCGAAGTAGCATAGACAGCATAGACAAAAACCTATTAGTGTTCGGTGAATACCAACCAGAAATTTTAACTTATGAGCCTCTTAACTTTAAGAGCGATTTATGAGCGGTCGGTGAATGCCGACCTTAGAGAGGAATAAGAAACTTCAAAAATCCACGAAATTTTTTTCTTATATCAGTGTGTTTCTTATATGCGAACAACGGATATAAGGAAAATATTTCTTAAAAACGGGTTGAAATGTAAAACTACGTATGTACATTGAGAGTGGAAATGATTTTTTTCATAGAATAGTGCATATAGCCGACTATAGTTACAATAAAAAAGCCGGCTATAACTTTTCGTTATTCATAAACACATTTTTGCCTGTGTATTAGTTAGTATCGACTTTGGTATGTTTTTGTAAAGTGATTTGAACGAACAAACCCAAACGTCAAAATATTATATGAGAAAATTATAGCCGACTCTAGTTATTTAAAATGACTTTTGTGTCATTTTAAATTTTGAGCCGGCTATAAGTTGAAAATCGACTATAAGGTGACTATGAATAGCAAAAAGTATATTTTAGGTTATTTAGGTGAATAGATTCTTTTATCGTCGGCTCTATCTGACTATGAATTTGCGCCAAAGTTTTCATATCATTTTGTTTGTGGTTTGAACGGCCGATTAACCTACTAAAGTTCTCTTTTCACTGCCAATCTGCTGTTGCTGTTTTTATGTCTTTTGTTTTGACTTCAAATGTTGAAGGGCTTGCTCCTGTCAAAGTTGCTATTTGCTGTCTTGATTCTCTCAACTAAAGTAGAATTGTGGTACAATGCTATCCTACCCGTACTACAAATAGAGTCAAATAATAATTATCATAAAGATTTTGCGTCTTTTTAATAAAACAGCGTTGACTCTAGCTAAAGCACACTTATGCCATTTGTACTTTTTTAATCAAATGTCGTAAAAGATTTTTTTTTAAGTAAATACATATTGCTTTAAACCGAATGGCTGAAATTCCCCAAGTTTATTGTGTGCAATAAAAGAAATGAGCTAAGAAGGCCTCCATTATCACCCTTTCGCTTAATTGACCTAAAGAAATAATTACCGTCAACCAACAGGGAGTGTTCAAGACACTTTAATTTATCATGACAGTTAAAAGTGTTACTCTAAATAATAACTATAATTATCTCTTTTATTCATAAGCATTAAGTTTACTACAAATTATCAATGTTTTGACGTAAACTACAGCATTGTTATCAGTTGAAATACTTGTGGTCTTTCGTACACAAATTCTTAAAACAAATTCAATCAAATCTAATCATTTTATTTACTCTGTTTTTTTTTTACAGGTGCTCGAATCAAACGTCAATCAATTAATCGATGAAGTGAAAGAGTTCAACGCCGATCTCTCTGAAGTCGAACGGCTAGACAAACTGATTTCAACACTGCGAGACTACAATGGACCAACGATATGCTACGAATGGCCATATCCATTACTAACCAATGCCAGCATAGACGAGGCAGACATTGCACAAACTTCCCTTTCGTCATCGAGACTGAGTCTTCTACCAGAAGACTTGAAAACTTGATACGAGATTATTCTATAGAAATACACACATACCTACATACACAACACACACGTATTACTAGCCATTGTACTCACTAGAGACTACCTATACATTCTAAGTTCAGGTTTATTTAATTTTTTTGTTTACTTAAATTTAATGTATTAGAAATAAAAGAAAAGTGATAAAGTATTTTCGGTGGCATGTCGTTTTATTTGACGGATATCAGTTACTTCGAAGCAGCGCCAGCGGTTTCCTAATAGCAGAAAACTTTCATCTAGAATCTACAAGTGTCAATTTCAACATGCGGTTTTCGACGTTTGTATTTTCTATTCGGTTATTGAATTACTAATTCTTATAATTTTTCGCATATACGTACACAGTTCACTTCGTATGAATTTCACTTTCCCAGAAGTTCATTAGAAGCAGTTGCATTACAACAGGGTGATTCAAATAAATATTTATTTAGTTAAATATTCCTAAATCTGACAGAATATTATTTCGACATATTCGCGTTAAAGCACGTACATTTGTATGTACATGTATTTACAAGTGTGAATTTATTTTATAAATCACAATTGAAATGTTGTGTTTGTGCTTCCAAATCATTCGTAGACTACCAAAGTTCAAAATGTATAAAATTGAATCAACCATTGTTCTACCACTCTGTCCTAGCCTTTCCTTAAACGTTCCTAATGGCTGTATAAAGTTTGACCGTGACAGAACTCCGTTTCACTCTGCGCAACGGCAAATAAATCTCGGCTGTGAAAAAAATAAATTCGCATTCTCTATGTTTTATACCACCAAATTCATTTCAGATGACAGACGATTTTACTCCAAATTGCCAGGTTTTCCTAACAGGTAATAGAACTCAGATTTAATTTATTGTTTATTACATTTATTTATTTTTTATTTATTTAGGTGGCGCTACAACTCGGGGTGAACCTGGGCCTACTTCTCACAACCATTTGTGTGTGCGTGTTACATTTTTGCACGAATGGATAGGACCTACAGTTTTTTGCCGACTCCGAACGGCGAGTTGAGAAGCTTAATCGTGACAAATGATACTCTTTGATGCTTGTCAGACATTCAAAAGAGATGGCAACCGTGAAAAACTTTTTTATGTGTTGGACCCCGGCTGGGATTGAACTCGAGCAGCATGCCTAGTAGTCCAACGCACTAACCACCAACTACATTCCTATTTTTAAAAATCTGTTGTTATTAAATTTGTTCGGTGACAGCTGTCAAATGCTTTATGCGTAAGCTTTGTTCAATGAGACTGTTCCGAACAGTTCAGAGCAGAAAAATATCAGGTTTTCATGTTCAATGAAAAAAGATGTCAGTCTGAAACTGTTCTGCTTTATGTTTAATGACTCTGCTCTAAGCAGTTTTTCTGCACCTACTTTTATGGTAGAACAGTTTTGTGAGAAATGTCAAAATCAGCTGTAATTGTATGCAATGACTTTGACTTTTTTATTCGAAGTGAAAAGTGAATCGACGGGATTTAAGTTTAGCAAACGGAAGAATTCGAAATTCAGTGTTCAGATGTTTGTACAATGCAAATAGTTCAATGTGATCCTCGCTAAAAAGCGCAATGACTTAGAAAACAGTACCTTAGTACAATAATCGATAAAAAAAAAGTGTGCATTATTAACAACTAACATAATGGCTGTAATTTTCTGTTCTAACTTGATTGGACACTTTTCACAAATTCATGCAATTCTGCCCTGCATTTTTTCTCATTGAACAAAGCTACGAGTATACTTCAAAACCAGCTTGTCAATTTGAATCACCTTTTATTGTTTACCCACGATCATAGATATTCTTGTGGTTATGGCAATGTCTAATTGCGTATGTCGAATACGTATCGTATATCTTGGTATAAATTCCATTTGCGGTATTAAAATGAGATAAAGATTGGTAAATGTTTGGCGGTATATTAATGATATGCTGCAGATGTTGTTGATGGCGGTTGGTTTATTTGATTTATGATACATGTGCTTTAAAATGTTAAGACACTGTGTCCAAGAGTCGGGTCATTTTGTGTGCCTTCGTTAAGGAGGCAATTTTAAGGCAACTGATAAAATACTGTTGACTGGAGAGGGCGCCTAAGTGTCAAGAGCAAGAACAGGCATTTAAGAGGGCCAAAGGCCTTGCACTCTTATCGTTTACTTCATAATGCATTTACACATACTCGCATGTTTTACACTCTGCTTTATACAAAATATAGTCATTGAACGATAATGTAATGGTTTTTTATTTATAAATCGAGCATTGTTTTTATCTTCTTCAGACGTTGAACCAATGGATACATTTTCATAATAGCTGTGAGCTGCTAGAGAGAAAAATGCGTAGTCAAGAAGGCTCACACTTTCTTTCATACAGATTGCATCAACAAGATTTGAACTGGCAACGATTAACCTAGCCTCACATTGCAAAAATGCTTATATAAGCAAAGCACATTGTTTCGGGGACAACAGCCTTATGAACAGGGATGGATAAACCGCAGCCTAGAATGATAGAGATGTTTTTATTTTACGAGATCAAATCTCAAATCCACCTTTGTGCATGAGGACAGTTCTGTATGATTTTTCGGGGGAGATTTTTAAAATTTTGCGCAGGAGTTTTGGAATAAAATAAGCAGCGCTTTATAAATTTTAACCTTCCCTTGATCTCTTTTATCGAAAATACGACCCATTTCAATGCACTGTAGCTATATATATGGTATATACAGTGGTGGAGAACTAAATAGCACCTTTATGAACAACTTTATTCAAACTTATATAATTTTCTTCAAATTAAAGCTATAAACATTTTTTTGATATCTGTATGCAAATTGAACATAACTGCGTGTATAACGGTACTTTTCAACCCAATAAACAAACCAAGAGGTAACATGTCATCATTCGAGTTATTGAAGTCAGTGGAGTAGCTGGAAAAATAAATAGCACTTTTTCTTGTTTTTCATTAAAAAATTGTTTTTGACCATTTTATTATTGTTGGCTAAATTTTATTTTGTGTATTCTACTAATCTAAGTAGTTTTGTATAAGTTTAATATTGGGGAGAGGAGTCCACTTCTTGGCATAAAAAAGGATGGTAATCTTTAACATGTTTTAGAGTTAAAGGCCTATTTTTGACATTGCAAAGGACTTGAAGTGTTCCAAAAAAGTGGTCTATAATGCTATAAGACATGTTAAGGCACACAAGGCATTAAAAAACCTCCAAAGTAAGAAACGGGCCAGAAAAAAAAACAAAGGTCATGGACAGAGCAATGGTAGCGGCAGGTCGAAGAGACCCATTTTAGACCTCATTTAAAATAAGGAGTCTAATTGAGGGTGAATATGGCGTTAACATCAATTGAAGACTTATCCGCTACCGCCTAGGCGAGGTAGGACTACATGGATGCATTGCCAGAAGAAAGCCACTTGTTGCAGTCAAGCACTTGAGGAAACGTTCGATGTTTGCCAAATGTTGCATTTCAATAAACTTATTCAATTTTAGAAAAATGTTTTGTGGAGTGACGAATCCAAGTTCAATGGACTTGGATCTGATGGGAAAGAGTACCTTTGTCGCCCAAAAGGTCAAGACATTATTACGAAGTATACGATGAAGACGGTCAAATACGATGCCGGGTACGTTAGGTCTGTTCAGCCTTTGCATGGCATGGTGTTGGTCCTATAGCTAGAGTATCTGGCAGGAAGGATCAATATCAGTACAAGGCAACATTTTTAAATCATACAGAGCCTAATGTATCCGAAAATTTGGCCTTAGCTTGGAGATTTGCCAATGATAATGACCCGACGCATATAGCGAAAACAGTGCAAGTTGAGCTTCAACTTCTGATTTTTAGTTTGCTACCACAGTGTCCGTACCAAAACCCAATTGAGAATTTGTGGAATGATTTGGACAAAGTATTAAAACCAAGATTGTATTGTATTGTATTTTATTTCGTTTGTATAAATTTATAATACGTTATCGCACAATTTACAGATATATACAGAGATTTAATATTAACATAATAATATTTTTCTTCTGAAGCATTGTATGTGCGATTTTAATGGGAAATATGTAAGATGTAGTTTTTGAGGGAAAAAAAAACGAGAAAAAACCTCAATTTAAGTAAAACCAAAATAAAAATGGAAATTTGGTTCAATTATGTACGTCCATCCAAGAAGCTTGACATTTAATTCAAAAAGCACGCTGCCAAAAACTTACGAAAATTAGCCAAGAAGACTTGCGGCAGTTTTGGCCAACAAAGGATATCCTAGTCAATATTGAATGTAAAAAATATAAAATGATTTAAAAATATTAAACATTTTGCAATTTCTTCGTATTAATACTATGCAGTGCTATTTATATTTCCACCTAGTTTTCCATCCTTTTTAAGTTTTTTAATTTTTTTATTTTGTATTGTGATTTTACTACAAAAATTGTAACTGAATTATGTATTTAAGTTTTAGTGAAAATATAGAATAAGTAATTACTAAAAACATTCGAGTTTTTCTTCCGTTCTTAGTCTTTTTAAGGTTTGTAGGAGAAGAGTGCTATTTATCTTTCCGCCACTGTACATCCGAAAGTAATCAATCTATATTTTTAACCCTATTTTCCACCTTCAATCGTCGGATTTATTTGTAATTCTGAATACTATTCGATTCCGGGTACAAACACTTTTACTGCTCGATTCAATGTAATGCATACATACGTCGACACCCACAAGAAGTCTGGCTTGTTTTGTGCAAACGATAGAAACTGAATTCTCTAATTAAAAGCATACGCATGCAATTTAATTAAATCTCTCAAATTATAAGCAAAACCAACAACAACACTCGACTGTGCAGGCGAAAGGACGAACGGAAAGGAAGGCCTGATTTTACCACAGAATAAAGTACCCCTTCTCAGGTACAGAGGATAACCTACCAATAAAGTGAGCATCCAATTGTTGTAGGTAACATTTTCAAGTACTCCCTGCATCCGACATAGCTGTTGCGTGTATTTTGAATGTAACGTGGTAGCACATCTGGAACAATGGATTAGATACGGCCACCACCATCAGGTCCACTTGTTGCAAAGCTATACGACTTAGGCTTTAGTGGGTTTTACTCTATCACGAACAAGGTGTATCGGATTCTAAAGTTAACCACATGAAAATGCACAACGCATACACTCTTCACCAGGACCTATGAAATCCATAGATATATGTATTTACGATCTAAGGATACATGGTCGACTCAATGTATTCATCGGTCCCATATGCAGATATGCAGACAAACGTAGTTGTGGACCCAAAGGGAATATGTAAGGTAAAGAAGAGATTTGAAAGCCGACAATTTGCTTTTAGTTATTATATGAATACACAGTCTGTTTGGAGTATTCGGATGGCCGATGAATGGACAGCTAGCCCTTAACCCGATTGGCACAAAAAGTGTTGAAAATACCCAGTCAATGAGACTATAGAATTGGTTTGCTTTGATAGGAAGTTACAAAACAGAATAAAAGTTCATTGGGCTTAGGTATAAAATGAATTCCTTAGCATTTTGCCTCTACCAACAAACAAACTTGATTCGGACAGTGAGTAACAGAATTACTGACTCATGGTTGTATATTTTACAATAGCCGTGTTTTTTTGAAACGTAGCTAGCCAGTAGTTACTAGCAAAGTCAAATTTCACACGTAAAACAAATACAACAACCAGCTGGCTACAACTCTTGATTTTATCCGCAGCCAAAAGCAGCTGGCTAGGAATATTGCGATATCTCATGGCAAGGTGGCGCTTAAAGCGATTTGTAGAACATTTGACAGACTGCCGTGTACGAAAATTATATAATTTCAATTACTAAATGATGTTTCACAGAAATAATCCACTATATTATGATTTCATATCACTTTATGTAAATTATCCATTAAATAAATTACCGAAATTAATTGTTTTCACAACAAATAACAAAAAATCGATTTGGTTGAATGCCGAATACTTTGACAGTTCACACTTAACAGCTGGTCGATATCACACACATATGACTGAAATCACACACACCAACTTGAAGGTAAGTCAACTGGGTTCGGCTGGCTGGGAATCGTTTTAATGAACGACTGGCTAGCCACGTTTCAAAAAAAACACGCCTTATTTAGTATATCTGAGAGTTTTTGTTTTAGGTATGGCGAATAGTTCTCGGCCTGACGCAGAGATGGCGTTCCAATCAACAAAATCTATGTTTCCTGCATGGGTGCACTGCATATGTCATTAGTTCGTATGACAAGTTTCAACTGTCAAGTAGTTTGTTAACGAATTTTTGCAGTAGACGTCTTCAGTGTTTTTCATTAAAATGTATAAACTTGAATATCATGCGGTCATAAAATAATTGGTTTTGGATGGAAGAACATTCATCCAAAGTTGACAAAAGTTTACGGGGACTCTGCTCCTTCCATGTCAGTCATTAAAAAGTGGGCAGCGGAATTTAAGTGCGGTCGCACATACCTAAAAGATGACCCACGTGAAGGACGGCCAAAAGCCGCAACCATATCCGAGTGATGGTGAGTGAGATAGCTGAGGCTGTGGGGATATCGGAAGAAAGGGTGCGAAACATCTTGGGTGGGTGCGGTATTTGCTGAATTCCGATCAAAGGCAAATACGCAAACGGTTTTCGCAGTAATCTTTGGACCGATTCAATAGGGATGCAACCGATTTTGTGCGGTGATATTTCACTATGGATGAGATAAGGGTAACACCATTACACGCCAGAAATAAAACAGCAGTCGAAGCAGTGGGTGTAAGCCGGTGTTTCTGCGCCAAAGAAAGCGAAGTCGATCGCATCTGATGGAAAGGTCATGGCCAGCGTATTTTGAGATGTGAATGGGATCCTGTTAATTGATTACCTTCAAAAAGGCAGAACAATTACACGCAAATATTACTCTAACCTTCTTGACCAACTGGATGCCAAAATTCGTGAGAAGAGGAGGAAGAAAAAAAATCATCATTCACCAGGACAATGCACTTGTACACAAGGGTGCGTTGGCGATGGGAAAACTGCGGGGTTTTGGGTACGATTTGCTAGGCTATCCCCTCTTTTCTTCTGATTTGGCACCCTCAGAATTCCATCTGTTGTTTCTGGGAAGCGCTGAAGAAGTTGAGGGAGCGATATATGAATATTTGTACAGCCTTCCAGACTCTCACTTCCGGGAAGGAATACTGATTATGGAGAAACGCTGGACCAAGTGTGTTGAAGTCAAGGGAGATTATTTAAAAAAAATAAAACTATTTTTTACCTGAAAATCCCAGTCTTTCATTGTCAGGCCGATAACTTTTCACCTTACCCTCGTATGTATGCTGTCAAGTGCTAAACGATTAATTCTAAAAAAATTAATGTTTCGATGGGCGAAGAGAAAGCTAAATACGAGTACAATCAAATAATTGTGTGCTAGATATTTAGAAAGATCTGACTTCAGGATGACTTTTTTTTTAATCCCAGCTATCAACTTCAAGACGAAATTGCTAAAGAGTCTTTCCACAGGTTTAAAAACTTGCTCTTTTCTTTTTAGTTTTACTTTTTTTTCCTCATACAAGTCCCCAATAAACTTTGTTACTCACTGCTTCACCGTCGAAGGGGTTAACTTCGCATGGCATATATACCCCAGTGGCCAGTATGTATGTATGTACATACATTTGTATGCAAAAGGAACCCTCGTGCAAGCGCACATGATGTATCGACTTTTTTTTACCTTTATTGTTAGCTCTGGAATGTGTCTACAACAACCACCACCACCACCAGCACCATGCAAACGTCGAGGGATACCAATAGCAACTGCTCATAGCCTCAATAAACAAACCAATAAAAACGAAAACGAGAGGAAATGTGAAACCGTGTTAGGAAAGTCCTTTCTTTCGAATCGAATAAGACACAAAAATAAAAACCCTGTTAATCCCATTTAATCCAAATTCTGTCCTTGAATTCAACACAAAAATTTGAAACACCAAGTGCAGTGCATCGAGTACAACGAAAAGTGTAATCATGGACAAAGTGTTATGAAACAAACCTAAATGTTCGAAACACGTCAATGTCTATCTCGAAGTTGCGTGGCAAATCGGCCCTTGGACGTACCTGCGAGAATACCACGACTAGCCACACGACGACTGCAGCAGCGAACAGCATCAACAATAAACTAACAAAATCCTCGTACATACCTCAGACGTCACTGCTGAAAATTGAACCGTTTGTTCCTAGTTTTACCACAAGACTCCGTCGACCAATACACCGATCCTATAGCACTCTTAGTTCTAGCTACTTTAAGAAACTCACCAGCCATCCACATCATCGTTTAAATGGACCAAATCCAGATGCACCACAGCCACCTGGAGTGGCGCTTAAAGCACGAGAGAAGGACCGCACCTCGGTGCAAAGGCAAAGATCCAAATCGTCGGGTTCCTCATCGTCGACAGTGAATCAGGCGACAACAGCTGTTGTCACCCAACAACCGAATGGAGTGTGTCGCATTGTGCGCAGTCCCAAGGAACAGGAGAAACTCCCAGATCGTATCAACTACGATCGTCGGGGTCTCGGAGCGATCCCGATTTTTGAAAACGAACCGAATCTTCGGTTACTCTCACTACAACATAATCTAATCAATGTTTTTCATATTCCACAGCAATGCAATGATGAGGATAAACCACGACCAGCCGCAGATGTTCCCAAGCTTGACAAGGATCCAAACACAAACACTACCACAAATACCTCAAAAGCCAAATTATTGAATAATCCCCGAAACGGTCCAATATTAATACACCACAAGAGGTCCACATCGCCACTGATTAGTAGCAATGCCGGACCAAACGCGTTCCTAAATAGATTTAGTCCATCACAACCGCAACAGCAACAAGCCGCGACCAATCCAAGCAGGCTACTTGTAAAGAATTCCATAATCTTGAATTCCACAAGTGTGAACTCCAGCACCTGCACTATGAAAAAGTCAAAGAGTTTTGTGTCGAACTACTCGAAGCATTTGTCGAGTTTAAAGAGGAATCTCCATACAAAGTGTTCCATGGTGAAGGCGATAGATGGCGCTGCTCAACAATTACCGGGATCATTAGATGCTGGTGGAGTAGAAACCGCTGCGGATGTGTTAAACGTCAAGAATAACCAACTGCTGACTTCGTATGGAGATATTTTTCAGAATCTGGTCTTCCTCGACCTCTATGACAATCAGATTGAGAAGATTTCCAATCTGGATGGTCTGACCAATCTGACGGTTCTTCTTTTGGGTAAGAATCGCATTAGTGACATAGCAGGGCTATCCTCTCTGAAGGGTACTCTTAGAGTTCTCGATTTGCATGGTAATAGGATCACGACGATTGGCAACAAGATAAACTGCCTGCAGGAGCTCAAATCGCTAAACCTAGCTGGCAACCAAATTCGTCAAATCAATCAGAACGACTTCACCGGCCTGATGAACCTCAGAGAGTTGAATTTGAAGCGAAATAAAATCAAACGAGTTCACGGTTTCAACCATTTGACGAGTTTAGAGCGCCTGTGGCTGTGCCACAATGACTTGCACAAGGTCGAGGATATGTCGTCCATAGCAAAGGCTATTAACCTGCTCGAAGTCACAATCGAGAACAATCCAGTGTCGTTGGCAGGAGATTGTGTCTCTTTCTTGGTTAGTTACCTGCCCAAGCTGCAGATGCTCAGCCAAATGCCGATTACAGAGCAAGTTCGACGTGCCGCCATGGCGTGGCGCCGAAACAAGGAACTCTCCGACAGCAATTACTCAACTCTATCATCGGACGTGTTCAGCAGCATAAGACGGGAGGAGGTAATTTCGAATGCACGCACCAATTGGGAGTTACTTCGGTCACAGCAAACTTTACATAACCGTTTGGCAGCCGCTAGTCCCACCCTAGAGATGGTACAGCCACCATCAATCGTGGAGGAATCCCAGCAGGAGGCAATCAAACTACCGCCTATTCAGAGTCATATTCCAAATCAAAACCCGAATCCCTTCGGATCGAATCCTCCATCGGAGAAAACACACTCGTCAGCGTCCAGCCTGGGACCGAACGTCGACTCCTCGTCCAGTTACTTTAGTTCAGACAATGAAGACCGCGATGTGCCTACACGCCCCAAAGGAAAACGCAATGGCGTTCCTGAGAATGAGAAACCGACAACAGATGAAAGTTTAGAAAAACGAACCGCGACGAACAATGAGACTAATGAGGACCAGAAGCCCACAAACGAAGAGCAACAAGAGGAGCTAACAATGGATGCAGCGGCGACAAAACCTTCTTCTCCTTCCACCGCCATCATTCAAAATCCGTCTGTCACCATTGTGACACAATCGACTGCAACCACGATTAACAACAGCGGCGCAATGAATCCGGAGAAATCATCAGGAACAGGAGCAGTGTCAACCAAGTTACAACAACAACAGCGGAATCCTACGACGAGCCTAGCGATTAATGGCAACAATAATCCCGGCAGCACATTGAATGCAAATGTCACAACAAAACGTTACATGCATGGCAGCCTAATGAGATCCCAAACAACGAAGCCTGCTGCCTCTGTCGCCGCCACCACCACTCGATCATCAGCGCAGCTAAGCCACCACAATTCGACCGCAAATAATGGAGTTGCAACCTCCGGTACGGGTAATGGCCCCGGTAATAGCACCACCGGTGGTGGTGGTGGTGTTGGAAGTGTTCCCTCCTCAAATAACAACTCGAACTGCACAGCTGGTGGCGTGACTTCGACGTCGTCATCCTGCAACAATGGAACAACATTGGCCGCAAATAAAACATCCACTGCCACGACAATTGCGACCACCACTGCTGCTGCTGCTGCTGCTAAGCAGGCAGTGGAGCGGGAACGCGAACAGGGCGGAGATTACTTGATAGAGATTTGCGGCCGCTATCTGAACGTGTATGGCACCGGAGCGTTACGCTTCATCGACAAGCAGTGGAGCGCCCAAAAGGCCGGCGATGTACACACACTCAACTTTAGCTACATTAACTTCAACAGTATCACTGCGGTCCTGGGTCGGATAAAAGTACGATTCCCACACGCAGAGCATTTTGTGTTCCGCGAGACGAATATCTCGTGCCTGGCGCAATTGAATGCTTTGGCCGAACTACAAGGCATCACCTCGCTGACCATTGATCTGGAGGGGAATCCTATTTGTGGGAAGGATTGGCGGTTATACGCCATCTATCGATTATCACACTGGGGCCTAAAGACTATCAACGGGCAGGAGGTTACCGAGGCCGAAATGAACGCTGCTCAGCATGTGTACGTTGGTCTATCGGATCTGGTTATGTGGTCCATGCCGGATGGGATACTACAGCCATTGTTGGCACGGCTGAGGCTGGAAGAGAACTGCTCATCGAGTAAACTGACACCAAAGGAATGGCTTTTAAAGGCCGACAATGCCCTGAAAGTGGTCGTTGGGAAAGAGGCGCTGCAATGGAAAAAGACCCCGAATGGGGACTTCGAAAACTCGAACACCAGGGAGCGTGGCCGAATGCACTTTTCACTGATAATTGAGAATACATGTAACGCAATTGAAAAACTCAACCTACTGGAGGAGCTGTGGCCGAGTCTACTGTTGGATATCGTAAGGAACACGTTGTTGGATTATTCGCAGCTAGATGTGTATTTGAAGAATCTGATGGCAGAAGTTATGAAGTGAGTTTTTATTATTTTTTTATTTATTTTTGGCGGGGAAGGGGAAAGTAAAATAAAATGCAATATGTAGGTTATAAAAGAAATAAGTTGTTTGATTTTGTACTGTTATTTTCAGCAGAGTAAATAGCCGTACAAATGAGGCCATCGATGGGTAAGAAGACAGGAGCGGAGTCTTCATGGAAAATAAAGCGAATACCTATCAAATCATTGGCAGGCGAAGTTTTAGCCATTTAAGGCAACGGTACTGTACATGACAAGACAAGCACGGGTGATTTAAGCGGGATAGTAAGACTTTTATCTAAAGCGAAAACGCCGTTAAATTGGATAACCAATACGCATAAATTCAGCTCTAATGGGAAGGCCGAGAAAGAACCAAATTCTGTGAGAATATAAACTCTCCGATATCGTTTTTTTTAAATAAAGTATACTACGAAACCATTTCCCTACTGTCTGTGGGAAGAAGCCAAATCCACGAACTCGTCGGTGTCATAACCGGACACTCTACAATAGAAAACATGGCCAGAAGATCCGGCATCCTTACAAATGAATTCTGTAGAAGCTGCATGGATGAGAATGAAATAGAATCTGTAGCACACCTTCTTTGCCACTGCCCGGGTCTTCAATAACGGCGCCTATCTTGTATGGAAGCACGGCTCTTCGCCTGCCTAAACAGCTTATTATAAGACCGAAATGGTTTTGGTAAAATGCGCGCACATCAACGTGCACAATCAGGGTTTTCACAAAGGACGGTTATGGCATCTGGGTGTAATTGCATCTACTGCAAACGACTCTGCTAACCTAATCTAACCTACACTACGAAACCAAGACGTAGAAAATATTTTTCAAAGCTTCCAACATTCCTACTCGTGTATATTTATAAATTTTCAGTTTTTGAGGTTATCAGGAACAAACACTCGACAGACCCAGCTTAGGAAGAAGGTCACAAAATAAAGCTTTGTCTATGGGAAGTGATGTCTTCCATCCTAGAGGGGCAATCCAAGAAAATAAGACTCTGCGAAGCTGCTTTTCATAATCTAATTAACAGGATCGATTTCTATTGTGCAGAATGACTGATTAAAGTGTCATTTACTGTTGCATATGTCACCAGATTATTGTTCAAACATTTTTTAATTTATTTTTTCAGTCTAAATGAAATTTGTGTTTGTATAGTTTTTTTTAATGAAACTATGTGCGGGTGAGTTCGTAAATGCAAGACTTGCAAACCAAAACATCTGCAAAGCGAATGTTGCAAAGCAGTTGCAACGTCAAAAGCATATATTTGCCTTACAAAAAAGCAAATGCAGAGTGAAATGAGCAGTATTTATTTAATAACTGCTCAGATGCTCTTGCTTTTGCGCAAACTACTACGTTTTAGAACTTTTTGCTTTGCAGTAAATTTTGCTTATGCGTTTGCGAACCTCCTGCTTTGCATATATTACGCAATACAGTGGATTCCGCTTATTTGGGACACTTCGGTCAAGACGGATTTTGTCCCAACTAGGCAGCTGTCCCAATAATCCGATGTAACGATCAAGTAAAAAACCAAACTGTTCTGGTCTGTTCTTTGCCATTTGTCCCAGTTAAGCGGCTGTCCCGATTATCCGCCGTCCCAATAAAGCGGAATCCACTGTATATGCGTTTACGAATTCAGCCTGCGTTTCCAGCATTCCACAGACCACAAGAGGAACCACTTTCAAATCTTAAAAAATAACATTTTGTTTTCACTATTCTACTAAATCTAAAAATACAAGTCTTTGCCTAGTCTACATTCGGTTTCTTATTTAATAACAATCGTTTCCTTATTGACTGGTCCCTCGTCTTTAGTTTGGGACGCTTTGTCAACGTAAATATTTAGAATCGCCTCTATGCCCGGATACAGTACGAAATTTGTTGTTCGAATTTTCTTGTCTGTTAAATATGAAGTTACTGACTCCGTGTTGAATGCAATATCCATGGCATCGCTGTGAGAAATTCGGTCGATTTTACTGCGCAAAATCTTTATTACTGCATTCTCGAAACCGTTCACCTGAAATTTAGTCCAATGTAACACTCTTGAGAGATCAAAGCCTCCAAGCAACTCTCACCTTAATAGTTAAGTCTAATTGATATTCATTGTCCACATCTGGCCAACGCTGCTGCAGGACATCCTTCTCCCATTGGAGATCCTCGGAACTTTCATTTAGTCGATTCGGTGTTGATGTTAGTTTTGACCATAATTCCGATGCAAAGTGCGGTGCCATTGGTGCGAGCATGATTATTTGGGTGGCTAAGGCACGTTCGAAATGTTTTCCGTGTTTGATTACGTCTTTGGGTGCACGCTGGAAGGGAGTTGAATGAAAATTATTTCTAACGGATAATTTAGAAATAAATTAAGTTACTCTTATGGAATTGGTGAGTCCCTGCATCTTGGATATAGCAACGCTCAGTTGATGGCTGTGGCGATAGTTGAAAGTGGCACCAGCCACGTAGTAGTTACGAGCATCGAACAGCTTTGAATCCTCGTTCAGGAAGTTTTCATTTAATGGGTTGAAGTCTGGAGAGGTGTCTTCTTGTCGACGCTGATGGAATTGGTCCAGAGTTAACCAAAGTCGCTTTTGCCAATTGAGGATACCAGGAAAAGCTTAAGGAAGAAACTTAACACAAAAAAGGAAGACTACTCGTTCTACTTACTTGCTGTAGACCAATTTCTATGAGATGTAGGGGCTACGTCAGCCAAAATAATGAGGCGAGTTGTGTCGGTACCGAACTCCTCAATCATATCCGATGGGTCCACGCCGTTGAACTTTGATTTTGACATCTTCTCCCACGTTATTACCACATGTTCTTTGGTGTCCTTCGTCAACGCTTTGTTTTTCTTTGCATCGACAATTTCCACCTGAAAAATAAGTTCCAATCCACCCGACGTTTATAAGAAACTAATTTTTTACCAACCTCGTCTTCCTGTACATACTTTCCGCTGCCTTTGACTCTAAACGACCGTCCCATGACCATACCCTGCACCAAAAGCCTACTAAAAGGTTCTGAACACGGCACTAATCCCAGAGAATGCAAGAAATGGTTCATAAATCTTGCGTAGTATAGATGTAGCACAGCGTGCTCCTTGCCACCGATATAAAGATCAACAGGCATGTTCTTCCCAATCACATCCTTGTCGAAAATCTGCTCAGTATTTTTCGAGTCCAGGTAGCGAAGGTAGTACCAAGAACTGTCAACAAATGTGTCCATGGTATCGGATTCTCTTCGAGCATTATGATTCCCGCAGTTGGGACAATCTACTTGCAATGATTTCTCAGTTTTCTCCGCGGGCAACTGGACTGGAAGGTCCTTTTCTGGTACTGCAACAACACCGCATTGGGAACAGTGAATAATGGGAATTGGTGTGCCCCAGTGCCTCTGACGGGAAATCAACCAGTCCTGCAGCTTGGAACTAACCCTATAGCCACCTATGCGGAGGCTCTTAGCCTTTTCTAGGATAGACTCACGACAGGAATCGGACACAACATCTCTAGAGACATCCAACTGTAGGCCAAAATCAGCAAAGAATTCTTTCTCCGATTCAATGAAGCTTGGAGCTGCAAGGTAAACATCGCATTTATCTGGAAATTCAACATCGTCACTGTAAACAATTGGAATTTTTCCTCCAGTAAAGGGATTCTCTATTGAATCTGGTGGATTTGCTGACTTTTTCAAATGATGAGTGGTTCTCAGTACCAGGAATGCGTTTGGATCCATCAAATATTCAGGAAACTGCGTCCAAACACGAAGACTTCCCAATTGAAATGCATAGCCATCACATTCCCCGATCCAATGACGCTGTAGATTGATGATATCTCTCCAGTCATGAAGAGCTGGATCATTTAAGCCTTCCAGGAGATTCTTAGCAAATTTCGTCGTTCGAATGAACCATTGTTTGAGGAGTTTCTTCTCGACCTTAGCTCCGGACCTCCATGAACAGCCATTAGCATCCACTTGCTCATCAGCAAGGACAGTTTTATCTACTGGATCCCAGTTAACCAATGCCTGCAACAGGAAATCTATCAGAAAAGGGAATCAAATACCGTCTCTCTTACCTCAGTCTGATAAGCTAGCCCCTCCTTGTGTAGCATAAGAAATAGCTTCTGTGTCCACTTGTAATAATCTACGCTACAGGTGGATATTTCATGTTCCCAATCAAAGGAACACCCCAGTGTCTTCAGTTGCTCCTTCATCTGTGCGATATTTTGATTTGTCCACGCATCAGGCTTGATTCCCCTCTGAATGGCAGCATTTTCCGCAGGCAGACCAAAGGCATCCCATCCAATTGGATGGAATACATTCTTTCCATTCATTCGATGGAATCGTGCAACTGTATCACTAATAGTGTAGACCCTCACATGTCCCATGTGAAGGTTCCCCGATGGATAGGGAAACATCGAAAGGACGTAGAATTTTTTCGAGAACGCATTTTTATTGAACTCCCCCCGATTTATTTTATCATACCAATGGGATTCAATATCACGTTTCACGGTATGCGTTAGCTGGGTTGTCTGGAAGAGAGAAATCAGTTAATTACTTCCATCTACGATCAGGCCGGACACTTTGCTTACATTAAAACCCGTACAACTTTGTGACACCAAGCGATTTATGCTGTACAAGTTGAAATTTAGTTTACTTATACTTTTGCACTTTAAGAGAAATTGCATTTTGCTAAATTTAATTAATAGTTTTTGTGCAGTTGTAGCAACATACGTAAAACCAGGCACGTTTGATGAATAGTCATACATTAGAACAAAAGTGACAGCTAATGCCGTCATTTTCGATCAGCTGTGCATATTTTTGGGTAGAACTGTATGTAAACAAAATATTTTCGGCATTTTCCAGTAGTTTTCGTTCGAAAAGATTGAATTCTATTACAATAAATGCAAAATACGAATTTATTAGAGAAGGGTAGATCTGTAATTTTAATAAATATTACAGAAATTTGGATGTGTATACATTTTGTTCTCAAGCGCGTTACATTAACAATATTCGATATTTCAGAACAATGTTTTTAGAGATATGATTTTCTTGGTAGCTGTGGTTCATAATGATAAGATAAACAAATTATTTGTGTTTTTCATTTTGATTGGAGAAACTGAGATATATATTTTAAGGAAGCTTTATGAACTGTACATGCGAACTCTTCGTATGCAGAAAATAAAAAAAAAACTTGCTATTTTATCCGGACAACAGTTCGTTAAATTGTACTAGATCAATCTTTAATCTTTCGAACAACTGGTAGCCCATCTCTATTGTGCAAAAATAAATGCACTTGCAATTTTATTCGGTCATTCTAATTTTACGCCTGTTGAAGTGTGGACGTGTCTGTCTGATTAGAATACGGAAGAAAAATAAATTTTAATTTGTGCAAAAAATCAATAAATCAAATAGCGAAAAGTTTCACAAACTGATTTATAGTAATTTGGTGGTTTAACTAAACAAAACCCATCATGGGAGATTCTCTGGAGAATACAGAGGCTCCAGTGGACACAGTGAGTGTAACAATCGTGGATTATGGAGCTTTTGCAAATTACATCCGCAAGGCGGTGACCATTCTATTGCCCGAAGAAGATGTGGTTCCACCAGCTCTGAATTTGGCTTTAGAGGATACCAATAATCAGGATTGCATTAAAAAGTTTTTGAGCGATCCCCAAGTGCAGGCATTGTACATCCAAAGGAATTGCTTGAAAGGTAAAAGTGAATTTTTTCTAACAGCTAATTGAAGTTTTTCAGTGCAACACGCCCAAGATGGCCGACACAAAAGGCTATTGATTTTTTTTTTTTTTGGACCATGTTTGAGGAAACGGAATTCCAATGAATGTTGGGCCATTTTTGCCTGTTATCGTGGTCATTTTTGATCCATTTTCATGACAATTAGTATCTAGTTAATTTTTTTTTGTAAATTATCATCCGCCCCATTTATCCAATTGGATTTCTGTTCTAACTAGCATTGGAATGCCATCCTCTTTTTTTTTTTTTCATCTACCTTTGGTGATGTCACCCGATGACACACCGTTTGACAAGCGGTATTTTTGACAGTTTCTTATCGGCTGGCATTCTACAAAACTGCTGGAAAAAGGTGACGTAGGTCTTTGTTTTGATTTTCGTCAGTGGGGGAGGTTGATGCACCGATAAGCCGGTATAAACAATCAGCCAGCTGGGTCTGTTTATATTTACATCTTCGTCTCTTTGTTGTCCTTGACCGTATCTCGTGTTAAGTGTGATGCAGCGATTTCATGTATTTTTCTCTTTCTGCCAGAAGATGAAAATGAACAACCAGCTGAGGGCGAGGAAGAAAAGGAGTCCGTGACTTACTACATCAGCAATGATGTCCACTTCAGCAATAGCCGTATGGCATCATTGGCGTGCATCAAACGCGGTACTGTCATCGAAGCGGATAAATCGATTCATTCCCAGCTTCGACTTATTAACTTCTCTGAGGGATCACCATATGAGACTCTGCATGCGTTCATTAGCAAGTCGTTGGCTCCGTTCTTTAAGAGCTACGTGAAGGAGTCTGGTCGCGCTGATCGTGATGGCGACAAAATGGCTCCATCTGTTGAGAAGAAAC
Source organism: Brachyopa scutellaris (assembly GCA_949775065.1). Taxonomy (NCBI): domain Eukaryota; kingdom Metazoa; phylum Arthropoda; class Insecta; order Diptera; family Syrphidae; genus Brachyopa; species Brachyopa scutellaris. The sequence continues at coordinate 113,090,023 of OX459113.1, forward strand.
TGGCCGAGTTGGAGATGGGATTGTTGCATTTGCAGCAGAACATCGACATTCCAGAAATTACCCTCGCAGCACATAGTGCTGTTGCCCAAGTCATCCGCAAGTGTGGAGAGGAGAATCGCAAAGCGAAGGTAGCTGATTTTGGAGACAAAGTGGATGACTCGACTTTTCTTAATCAACTGCAGAACGGCGTGAACCGTTGGATCAAGGAGATAAAGAAAGTGACCAAACTGGATAGGGATCCATCGTCAGGTACAGCACTTCAGGAGATCTCTTTCTGGTTAAATTTGGAGCGGGCGCTCTATCGAATTCAGGAGAAGCGAGAGTCCCCAGAGGTTGCATTGACCTTGGACATTTTAAAGCATGGCAAGAGGTTCCACGCAACTGTGTCATTTGATACCGACACTGGTTTGAAGCAGGCATTGGCCATGGTTGCTGATTATAATCCTTTGATGAAGGATTTCCCAATCAATGATTTGCTGTCTGCCACAGAGCTAGAGAAGATTCGTCCAGCTGTGCAGCAGATATTCTTACATCTTCGCAAAGTGCGCAACACCAAGTATCCAATCCAACGTTGTTTGAAGTTAATCGAAGCGATTTCACGTGATCTCAGTCAGCAACTACTAAAGGTACTGGGCACACGGCGTCTGATGCACATCCCCTTCGATGAGTTTGAACGGGTTATGAATCAATGTTTTGAAATCTTTAGCTGCTGGGATGATGAGTACGACAAGTTGCAAGGGTTGTTGCGTGATATTGTCAAGAAAAAACGCGACGAACACTTAAAGATGGTATGGCGTGTTTCACCAGCGCATAAGAAACTGCAAGCCCGCATGGAGCATATGCGAAAGTTCCGTCGGCAGCATGAGCAGTTGAGGACTGTGATTCTACGTGTGTTGCGTCCCACTAAGCAGCAACAAAATCCTGCTGCCGGAGATGCTCAACCGGAGGTTAAACAACCATACAGCTTGGAGGCAGCCGATGCTAACGCAATCGAAGAGGTGAATCTCGCATACGAGAATGTCAAGGAAGTTGATTGTTTGGACATCACTAAGGAAGGCTCTGAAGCCTGGGAAGCTGCAGTGAAGCGCTATGAGGAGAGAATTGGTAAGTGGTTACTTCTATGTTAGTGAATTAGTTAATAATTTTTTTCAATTTTAGATCGTGTCGAGACAAGAATTACTGCTCATCTTCGTGACCAATTGGGAACAGCGAAGAACGCAAATGAGATGTTTAGAATTTTCTCCCGTTTCAATGCGTTGTTTGTGCGTCCCCACATTCGTGGCGCCATTCGAGAGTATCAAACTCAGTTGATTCAGCGCGTAAAGGATGACATTGAGGCTTTACACGAGAAGTTTAAGGTGAATTTTGACAGTTTGTCGAGAAAATTCTTCGGAAATATCAAGAATTCCTTTATTTCAGGTTCAATATCCGCAAAGCAAGTCATGTCGTCTTTCCGTCGTGCGTGATCTACCACCCGTAGCTGGTTCCATCATTTGGGCTAGACAAATCGACAATCAACTCACCATGTATCTCAAACGAGTCGAGGATGTGCTTGGCAAGGGCTGGGAATCCCACATCGATGGTCAAAAGTTGAAAGCAGATGGTGATAGCTTCCGTGCCAAGTTATCCATCTCCGAGGTATTCCAAGATTGGGCAAGGAAAGTACAGGAGCGTAATTTCGGCATAAATGGACGCATCTTCACCATCGAATCGGCCCGCTCCCGAACGGGTCGTGGAAATGTCCTAAAGTTACGAGTGAATTTCCTTCCCGAAATCATCACACTCTCCAAGGAAGTAAGGAATATCAAGAACCTCGGATTCAGGTACTGGTTTGTGTAATTTCTGGAATGAAATTTGATATAACTATTTTAACAGAGTTCCATTGACGATAGTCAATAAAGCTCATCAGGCCAATCAGATCTATCCATATGCCATCTCATTGATTGAAAGTGTCCGCACGTATGAACGTACTTTGGAGAAGGTGAGTTACAGAGTCGCTTTGTTGTTAAGTGTCCCGTAGACTTTTTATTTGATTTATTTAAAAACAGTTTTTACTACTTGAACACATAATCGACCACATAACACACAATATAGTACTTTTAGTTGTATATTCATTTGGATTGGTCATTTTGCCATTACCTGCACCCAAGTGCTTGGTTTTTTTTTTTTTTTATTTTGAGATTCTAATATCTTCTGTTCCAACTGAACCTGAACACATGAACACTTTTTATTTAAATTTTAATTCTTTGGTGTAAAGATCATGAATTGCTAAATGTTTATCTGTGGAATACAATGTGTCATTTTGGAATGCCTTACTAGCATCTGTCTCGGGAGTGAAGGCATGCTTTAACTTTTGCAGATTACATACACAAATCTAGAGCTAATTAGAATAAGATTTTCAAAATTTCAATTTGATTGGCTGAAAGTGAGGTATGCAATGCTTTTTTTAGTCGTGAGAGTAGATGTCATTTCTTTATTTAGTCTAATAGAAGTGATTTATATCAGAAAAGGAAGAAGACATGACAAGACACTCAGTTAAGGCGCACTGCAGCGGTATACTGTCGTTACCCTAAATGGATTCCATTAGATCTGATATAACAAAATGCTAATGGAATACTCTTTGTTTAGTTTGTGTCCCTTTTTCTTCGACGTATCTTGCATTTGTCGATATTATACCTCGTTAGCGATGGACGAATTCTTTTGTTTTGATTAACTCTATGTTAGTTTCGTAATCACAGTCTCCGCCTAGCTCTCGTAGCATTAACTTCGTGTTGACTTCTTCTGTGTTGCTAGTTGGTATTCTCTAAGTGCACTCTTTTTTCGGGATATCTATCTCGCTCACTCATCCGATTGTTTACTTTACCTTCTTCATAGCCGCGTGTTTATTTTTTCCACGCGCACTACTAGTTGATTTCGATAAAATCATGGCCCCGGGGCCAAATAAAATAAAGCCCGGGAACAGGTTTAGCGTGCTGGCAGAAACCGATGCGCCAAATTTTGAACCCCGATCAAAAAAAACCAAACCCACAATCGTTGACGAATTCCCCAATCTTCCATCCAACTCTAACCTCAAAAATCCTCGATTCGTACAAATCTCCGCGAAAGCATATTTATTTTAAGAAAGGCAATAGACGCAATCAGCACCGAGTACGAAAGTATCTCCCAGTTGAGAGATGGTAATCTACTCATCCTCACGAAATCCCAAAAGGTCGCTGACAAATGTTTGCGCATCACAAACCTCGCCAACCAATGCCCTGTAGTTGCCAAACTGCACGCAAATCTCAACTCCTCCAAAGGCATTGTGTATGCCCCGTGTCTTATAAATGTCGTAGAGAGTGAAATTGTAGCCGAGATGAAGCCACAAGGTCTCATCGACGTTTACAAATTTACTAAACTCGTCGAAGGCAACCAACGCCCAACAGGTCTAGTCCTCTTTACTTTCGACCTCTACCAGATTCCCAACACAGTCGAAATAGGTTGGTACAACGCCAAGGTCCAGGAATATATCCCCAATCCAATGCGATGCCGCAATTGCCAATTACTTGGCCACACCGCTAAAAGATGTTCCAAAAACAAAACCTGCGTGACATGCAACCTCCCCCCCCACGACCCTACAGAATGCAGCCGCATCATGTGCGCTAATTGTTCAGAAGCCCACCCTTCTTCATCTACTTCTTGCTCCAAATATATTCAAAATAAAGAGATCTTAAAAATAAAAACAAGAAATAAATGCAGTATGGCAGAAGCCAGACGTACCTACCACCAGTCACAGCCCCTACACTCGTCCACCTTTGCCCTCACATATGCAGAGAAAACAAAACAACCTCACCAGGGAATAACAAAAGAAATCCGTCACACTCAATCTATCTCTTCTGTTACACAACCCACACCCCCAACTCAAACAACAACCGAAGTAAACAGAACGAAACCAAACAACAAAACTACAACCACGCAACCTCTAAATAACTCACCGAACTCCCAATCTCTCTCCACAGAACACATAGATAACCAACAGCCAACAACTTCAAAACTACTTATTCCGCCCCGCCACAACCGCCCTCTCCCCTCGCCACCAACCTTATCAACCACAAACAACTCTTCTTCTATCTCACCACTGACTTCTATTACAAATAACCTAATTAATAATAACTCTTATTTTTTGAATACATCCGATACGGATGATAATGCATAACACAAAAAATAATACGCCGATCCAAAGGTCGCAGACTGCACTGGTCGGCAGGGGGACGAAACCGCCTGATTCTAGGCGCCCTCGCCCCCCTTTCGACCGGAGCGGCCTGCGACCTAAAGCTTACCAACCCACCAACCAACCAACTCAAATTAACAAAACATGCAAGATCCTGCAATGGAACATAAAAGGCTTAATAAACAACTACAACGAATTGAACCTTCTTATTAAAGAACAAAGTCCCAGTGTGGTGTCGCTGCAAGAGACACATTGCGCTTACAATTTTGCACCATCGGTACCTAAAGGATACACAGCCCATTTCCACAACTTCGCCCATAACAACACAGCAAAACAGGGTATTGCCGTTTTAATAAAAAACAATTTACCCCATAGTATAATTCCCATTAACTCCAATATCTTATCTCTAGCTTTCGAAATCCATCTCCGAATCAAATTAACTATACTTTCTATTTACATATTACCCGAACAAACTTTTTCCAATACCGAACTAGAAAATATTATACAGCAAATTCAATCCCCTGTTCTTTTAGTAGGCGATGTAAACGCCTGGAGTGTACTATGGGGTTCACCCAGTACGAACACCAGGGGCAAAGTAATGGAAACATTTTTAACTGACTCAAACCTTATTATCTTAAATGATGGCTCCCCCACTCACTTCTCCACCCACAGTACACTAACCCACATTGACATTACTTGCTGTTCCCCCCAACTTTTTGCAATGACCTCTTGGGAAATTTTAGATGATCTCTACAACAGTGATCATTTTCCTATAATTTCCAACATAGCTCTTGGCCCGGTTTACACAAAACACCTGTAAACCTGAAATTTAAAACTGACCTGGCTAACTGGGCTTGTTTCAATAAGCACATTTTAGACTTCTTGTCAGATAAAATTACCTCTCCCAACACCAATAAAGAGGCTGCAGTAATACTTAAAGCAATCAGAACTGCTGCAAGTAAAGCTATACCACAATGTTCTCCTGGCTCTAAGAAACGAACTGTGCCATGGTGGAATCCTCTTTTAGCCACCCCTCGAAACGAAAAACTCACAGCATGGAAATACTTCAAAAAAAGCCCCAACAGTATTAATTTAATACTATACAAAAAGGCAAATGCTAAGTTCCGCAGGGAAGTGAAAGCAAGCAAAGCAAAATCATTAAACGACTTTACTTCAACGCTTAATCCAAACTCGTCACCCGCAAAAATTTGGCATAACATTCGCAGCCTCTCGGGGAACTCCACCCCACAATCCATATGCTCCATAGCTACACCAGAAGGCCCTATTACAACACCCCAAGAAATAAGCAGCATATTCGCACGCAGATGGTCAAACCTTTCAAGGGACGAATTTTTCCCCACAACCTTTAGGACACAAAAAGCCATAGCCTTAGCTGCCCCACCCTCGTCTAACCCTACCACTATCACAGGTCCAGCAAAGCACATTGAAACACAAGTAACCACACTCGAATTAGAATGCATCTTAACCAAACTGAAAGGTAAAACACCAGGCAGGGACCGGATATCCTACCCTATGTTGAGAAACCTGCATCCTTCCACAAAGGCTAGGCTCATTTCCCTCTACAACAACATCCTGGAGACAGCTGTAATCCCACAAAACTGGAAACTCGCAACAATTCTCCCTGTTCCCAAGCCAAATAAAAATATAAATGTCGTGGAAGGCTACCGTCCTATCTCCCTCATCTCATGCCTATCAAAAGTCCTCGAAAAAATAGTAGCTCGGCGCTTACTATGGTTCATAGAAACAAAAAATCTCCTAAGTCCCAACCAGGTAGCATTTAGAGCGAACAAAGGCTGCGCCGACGCTCTCTTACATCTAGACTTTTACATATCCAACGCACTTTCGGCTCGCAACCATGTAACCATTCTTTCCCTTGACTTTGAGAAGGCATTCGACAGGATAGGTATCCACTTAGTCCTAAACAAACTAAAAGATTGGGGTATTGGCCCAAACATTTTCAAATATGTCAGATCTTTCCTAACGAATAGGAAAATCTGCGTAAAAACAAACAACTGCTTCTCACCTTCTCTCCCTCTATTTAATGGTATCCCCCAAGGATCACCACTTTCAGTGGTACTTTTTATCATCGCATTTGACGATCTCACTAATATAATTGCTAAACATAAGCTATTAGATTACTGCGTTTATGCTGATGATATATTTATCATGTCTAAACACAGTAATCCGCTCATAACACAACAACTATTTTCGATTTTAATCGAAGACATTTTGTTGTGGTCTGAATCTTCTGGTGCAAAGCTTTCTTTAGACAAATGTAAAACATTGCACGTTTGCCGGAAAAAATTATGCACCAATTTGACACTAAAAATTAAGAATATAATTATAGAAAATGTAAATAGCTTAAGTATCCTAGGACTAGTTTTTAACAACAAATACAATTGGAAAACTCACTGTACGAATCTAAAAAAAAGCCTAGCTGCTAGAGCTAACATTGTTAATTTTCTTGCCAGTAAAAAATGTAACACCCATATTAACACCTTATGTAACATCACGAGATCCTTAGTGCTAAGTAAAATTGACTACGGTTTGTTCATTTACGGAAACTCACCCAAATCCACTATCAACGCCATCAAACCTCCCTATCACCAAGCTGCCCGCAGAAGCATCAACGCCTTCAGAACAACTCCAGTCAAAAACATACTGGCAGAAGCCGGGCTTCCCATGATAGAAGAAAGAATCGAAGTCTCTCTCGCTAAACTTTCCATAAAGCTAATAGACTCAAACCACTCAATAATCGGTAAGGATGTGACTTCAGCAAAAAACAGAAAAATCCCAAAACGCATTCCATCTGCTATAACCAAGGCACTACTTGTTGCACAAAACCTTGAACTACCTCAGAAAATAATAACAAAAAATGTACCATTATACCCACCTTGGAGCATAAAACCCACATCGTTTATCCTGAACTTGACACGGTACGACAAAACCAACACACCAAAAGATGTTTTTCAAACATCATTCCAGTGCACCTCCTCAACCCTCAAAGCGGAAGGATGGACATTTGTCTTTACAGATGGGTCCAAAACCAACGACAGCATAGCTTTCGCCGTCATAAATGAAAATGGCCCATTGTTAATCACAGGCCTTCTCCCAACACACGCATCCATCTTTACTGCGGAAGCTTTAGCCGTCTACAAAGCAGCAGGCCTATGCCTTAAAGATCGTGGCAAGCATGTCATCTGCTCGGACAGCTTGTCGGTTATAAATGCAATAAAGAATCCTAATCATGATTCCGGAATTATATCCAATATAAGGGACTGTCTGTCTAGAGCTTCTAACAAAATGAAAATAATGTGGGTCCCAAGTCATGTCGGTATAAAAGGAAATGAGCTAGTTGATTTAGAGGCTGGTCTCGCCCACCGGGGTCCACTCTACCAGTTCGACGCCGCTACTAAACTCGATCTTTCACGACTAACAAAACAAAAGCTCAACACAAATTTAAAAACCAACTGGCGCACCTACCACCACAGTTACGTCCTATATAACCCTAATCGCTCCCGGCCGCTGTACCCTACCACCACGACAAAGAGGGCAAACACCATATTTACAAGGCTACGTTTGGGTCACACAGTTGCTACACATCAACACCTACTAAAAGGACAAGCCCCTCCAACATGTACCATCTGCAACTTGCACTACGACGGAGCTGTACCATGCACAGCCAACGCCACAACAAACACAAATCCACCTGTCAATCAGCTACTCAAAACTCCAACTCACCAAAATATTAACACTATATTTAATATTATAAATAAACTAAACATAGAAATTTAAGATGTACTTTTATACCATAGAGCCGAAAGTCTCAGCAGCTAGTGCTCTTACGATGTTAGCTTTTAATTTTAATTATACGCTAATAAATTATAATAATAATAATAATAGTTTCGTAATCATGTATAGATACATATTTCCTAGAAGGATCGGACGTTTTGTGTACACAAGTGTCGATGTCGACTATGCTTCACTTCACATATAGTGCTCGCACATGTTACTAACTAAGGTAAGTGCGTAGCTTGTGTAAGTGCAAATGCGGACGATCATCCCGTTGGTGCGATGGAAGTGGGTGAATAAGATAACAGAGACTATCTCAAGACACAAGCGGAACAAGTTGTGTTTAAATATTCTTCTCTTCGAAATATTCTTTGCCTGGTGTTAGGCAACACAAAAAACAAAAAAAAAAATTAGCGAAGAAGCATAACTTGTCTAATGCATGAAGCTTTGACATGGTGATCAAATTGCAGCTTTCTTATAGCGATAATGGCCTACCAACTTAAAAGTTTGTAGAAGCGAAGTGTGTGCATAGGCGTTTACGTTGGTCGATAGTTATGTGGTATCAAATGAAACGTTCCTGATATTGAAGTAATCACAAACTTTATTGTGTGGATTCTGTGTATGCAAAAAGAATTTGACTCGAGTTTTTGTTATAGATTTCTTTGATGGACATCTGAGCTGATTCCGTTCTTACTTATTTTTGACTGCGCGCCTGTACGAGGTGGAAGCGGCCTCCACTGAAAATTCATGATCCTCGGCTTATTGCGTCCCTTTTTGTCCACCAAGTTGGTTGCAATCCCTTTCAACTCGTATCTATCGCATTTTGCATGTGATATTCATAACATTTCGAATTTGATCGGTGAAATTATTTTGAGTCTCCCTTATCTCCCCTATGATTATATACATGTGTAGATGTAATAATATCAAAACTTTATCCGAAACTCACCTTTCCAACCTACTCAATAATCAATAAAGAAGTCAATCTTACGCTGGCACGCAAACGGGTAAATAGAATTCTCTTCGCTATCCCAAATATCCTCAAATTCAATGCAGACACCGAATTAATCTAATCGCCTATAATTATAGCAACATTCACATACGAACGTGTATCTTAGTGAGAAATAGCCAAACTAATTTTTAGATCACGAAAATTGATCTTGATAAAAAGCAAGATCTCGTATTGTTGTTTTAATATACACAAGCCAATGATGTGATCTGATCCGGATCAGATCACGGGAATAATAAAATACGGCTATTAATTACATCAATGTTTGACGGTACTTTCTGGAAAATATTTTTCGATTTGCCGGACTACGTATATTTATGAATGAACACAAGAAATAAAAATTATCAAACCAAAGCGGGTAGATATGTACATTGTACATATGTACATAAGGCGCGTTTTTTTTTCAAACCTATATAGATTTCGAAAAAGCTTTCCATACAAAAATAAGACTGGATAATTATCCAGGCTAAGGTTTTGTTGTATTTTACATTGAAAACATGTTGCGGAAATATGTTTAGTCTATATAGGTTTGAAAAAAAAACACGCCTATATATAGATCAGTGATCGATTGCACAGGGACCCTTTTGGTGGCGGCAATTCTGTAAATATGTATTTTTTATTAAGCGTAGCGTAGCGATATTTCCATGTTGACTCTCCCCACAGACTAGACGTTCTAAATTGTAATGCGTCTAGGAATGGTATTAAATCAGTATATTAAGTTTAAATAAGAATAAACAAATAAAAATAACTGGAATATTTTAGTGATTGCTTCGTACAAATAATATTAGAATTCGCTACAAAACACCACCATCAAGGTACCGGTGAAGGGTGTTCAACTAATTCTCATTGTTTACCAATAATTTCTAAAACATCTTCCTCGTCACTAGACCCGCTCGGATTATTTTCTGATTCAGTTGGAAATTTGAAATAAACTGTAGGTGATGAATCAAATGATGAAATACTCGTGAATGCATACATACTAGCATTAATTTTTTAGCGAACAAACTTTGAGAACACAGCAAAATATGCAAAAAAGGCAGAAAAGGTAACAACGGCAAAAAAGGCAAAAAGGCAACAATATTTGGAATCAGGATGACATAACATTCGATACTATCTTCCGATTAAGCAAAAAAAAAAAGAGGCAAAGTTAGCAAAATCCTAATTACAGAACCCAGTACCTTATAGCAATTACATGATCATTACATACGAGCTCACATTATGTATAGAATATTATAATCCACCCCACCCACACCCACATTTAGCCCATTATATGTAAATTGTTGTTTTATAAATAAGCAAGAAACCACAGGAAAGAAGAAAAAAACAACTTTAAAAAAAATATATTTTTTCCATGCAGCTAAATAATAGGAGTTTAGCACAAAATTCTGTATTCAAGGTAGATTTAAAAATTAAACAAAAAAAAAAAAAATAATTAAGAATTTTTTTTGTTTTTAAATCATTTGCTTAAATTGAATTTTTTCCTTTAAATAGCCAATCGCTAGTAGTGTCAGAGAAAAAAGCATGCATTTTCATTTCCCTTTTAGAGATTTTCCTTTTTTTAGTTTTTTAACTTTTCTTCTGTGCATTGAAAGCAAACAAAATGGCTTTGAATGTTCGTAAAGAGTGTTCATTGAGATCGAAACTATAATGGAATTTCTTTCATTTAGATCGAGGATCGTGCAAGTATTGTTCCGCTTGTAGCCGGACTGCGTAAAGATGTGCTGGGACTTATTTCGGAAGGTATTGCATTGGTTTGGGAGAGCTACAAGTTAGATCCGTATGTTCAGCGATTGTCTGAGTGTGTTACACAATTCCAAGAGAAGGTAGGTACACAGTGGCTTGATGTTGGGCATATTGAACAATGAACAATCGATTGTAGGTGGAGGATTTGCTTGTTGTCGAGGAACAACTCGATGTGGATGTACGCTCATTGGAGACTTGTCCCTATAGTGCAGCAACATTTGCTGATATTTTGGCTAAGATTCAGCATGCAGTTGATGATCTTTCACTGCGGCAGTACTCGAACTTGAACGTTTGGGTTACACGATTGGATGAGGAGGTTGAGAAGAAGCTGGCCCATCGTCTGCAGGCTGGTATCAATGCCTGGACCGAAGCGTTGAGCGGGAATAAGAAGGAGGTCGACTTGTCAATGGATACTGATGCTCCGGTTCAGCCAACTCATAAGCTTGGTGGTGAACCACAGGTAAACATGACGTTAAACTTATTTTTTGCGATGATAAATCTTAATTCATATTTTTTTTTAGATCCAAAATGCTATCCATGAGATTCGTATAACCAATCAACAGATGTACTTGTATCCATCGATCGAGGAGGCTCGCTTCCAAATCATGCAGCAATTGTTCGCTTGGCAAGCCATAGTGACATCACAAGTCCGTTTGCAGAGCTCTCGCTATCAGGTGGGCTTGGACAAGCCTGTTTCTCAGTCATATCGGAATTTGTTGACCAAGTTGCCAGAGGGAAAGATCTTAGAGAACGCCTATGGATCCATTGAGGATAAGATCAGCGAGGTTAGGAACTATGTCGATGAATGGCTACGCTACCAGAGCTTGTGGGACTTGCAAGCAGACACTCTATACGGTCGTTTGGAAGAAGATGTCAATCTATGGATCAAGTGTTTGAATGATATCAAGTGAGTTGGCTACATAGCACAAAGTACTGCTATTTTTCTAAACTTCAACATTTTTTTAAAGAAAATCTCGCACCACTTTTGACACCTCGGACACTCGTCGTGCTTATGGTCCAATCATCATTGACTATGCTAAGGTTCAGGCGAAGGTAACGTTGAAATATGACTCCTGGCATAAGGAGGCTCTGGGTAAATTTGGAACCCTGCTTGGCACAGAGATGTCCACCTTCCACAGCAAAGTTTCCAAGTCTCGTAGTGATTTGGAGATGCAAAGCATTGGTACGATCTTCGCTTATATAATTTAATTATAACCTGGGTTAATGTTTACTTTGATTCTTCCCCTGTAGAAGCGGCAAGCACATCAGACGCCGTCTGCTTTATCACTTACGTTCAAACTCTCAAGAAAGATATGCTTGTGTGGGACAAACAAGTTGAGGTATTCCGTGAAGCCCAACGCATTCTGGAACGACAGCGTTTTCAGTTCCCCAACAATTGGTTGCATGTAGACAACATTGAAGGCGAGTGGTCTGCATTTAACGAGATCATCAAACGCAAGGATACGGCCATTCAGACTCAAGTGGCCAGTCTGCAGGCTAAAATTGTCGCTGAAGATAAAGCTGTCGAAACCAGAACTGTCGACTTTCTCAACGATTGGGAGAAGAGTAAACCAACTGGAGGAAAGATCCGACCAGATGAGGCTTTACAACAGTTGCAAATGTTTGAGAGCAAGTACTCACGGTTGAAGGAGGAGCGTGATAATGTCGCTAAAGCCAAGGAAGCCCTTGAACTGCAAGAATCTGCAATTCCAAACAACAGCAGTGAACGTATGAATGTAGCCCTTGAGGAGCTGCAAGACTTGCGTGGTGTATGGAGTGAACTGTCTAAGGTTTGGACTCAAATCGATGAGACTAGAGAGAAGCCATGGTTGTCTGTGCAACCAAGGAAATTGCGGCAACAACTTGAAGCTATGATGAGTCAATTGAAGGAACTTCCAGCTCGTCTTCGTATGTACGAGAGCTATGAGTATGTCAAGAAACTCATCCAGAGCTATATCAAGGTGAACATGTTGATTGTTGAGCTGAAATCAGACGCACTTAAAGAACGTCACTGGAAACAGTTAACCAAGCAATTACGCGTAAATTGGGTTATCTCTGACCTGACGCTAGGTCAAGTATGGGATGTGAATCTGCTGAAGAATGAGAATGTTGTCAAGGACATCATATTAGTGGCTCAGGGTGAAATGGCTCTAGAGGAATTCTTGAAGCAAGTTCGTGAATCCTGGCAGAACTATGAATTGGATTTGATTAATTACCAGAACAAGTGTCGCATCATTCGTGGTTGGGATGACCTGTTCAACAAGGTCAAGGAACACATAAACTCTGTTGCTGCAATGAAGCTGTCTCCGTACTATAAAGTCTTTGAAGAGGAAGCTCTTACATGGGAAGAAAAGCTAAACCGAATCAATGCGTTGTTTGACGTCTGGATTGATGTCCAGCGTCGTTGGGTGTACTTGGAGGGTATCTTCTCTGGCAGTGCTGACATTAAAACCCTACTGCCTGTGGAGACTTCTCGTTTCCAGAGCATCAGCTCAGAGTTTCTTGGACTCATGAAGAAGGTCACCAAGTCGCCGAAGGTAATGGATGTACTAAATATTCCAGCGGTGCAAAGGTCATTGGAACGTCTAGCTGATTTGCTAGGAAAGATTCAAAAAGCATTGGGAGAGTATTTGGAACGTGAACGTACTTCATTCCCACGATTCTACTTTGTGGGTGATGAGGATCTTCTGGAGATCATTGGCAACAGCAAGAATATCGCCCGTCTGCAGAAGCATTTCAAGAAAATGTTTGCTGGCATCGCTGCCATCTTGTTGAATGAGGACAACACTGTTATCCTGGGTATTGCTTCGAGGGAGGGTGAAGAGGTTAAGTTCATCAATCCAGTCTCGACTGTGGAGCATCCAAAGATCAACGAGTGGTTAAGCTTGGTTGAGAAGCAAATGCGGTTCACTTTGGCTTCGTATTTGGCGCAAGCCGTGCAGGACATTAAGCAGTTCAGAGAGGGACAGATTGATTCACAGAAATACATGGAATGGTGTGATCGTTATCAAGCACAAATTGTGGTATTGGCAGCGCAGATTTTGTGGTCAGAAGATGTGGAGGCAGCTCTTCAACAGGCTTCGGAGAATAGCAATGGAAAGCCGTTGAATCGCGTTTTGACTACAGTCGAGACGACTCTAAATGTTTTGGCCGACTCTGTGTTGCAGGAACAACCGCCATTGAGGCGTAGAAAGTTGGAACATTTGGTAAGGATATTAAACGTCTTAAATACGAGACGACGGTGAGCTAATTTCTTTTTTTTTTACAGATCAATGAGTTTGTTCACAAGAGAACAGTGACGCGTCGTCTAATTGCGAATGGAGTCAACAATCCTAAGTCATTCCAGTGGCTCTGTGAGATGAGATTCTACTTTGATCCTCGACAGACCGAGGTAAGTTAATTGTGAAATCTATAAATCCTTGATGAATACGGATTTTGCTTCTCACAGGTCCTTCAACAACTTACGATCCATATGGCGAACGCTCGCTTTTACTATGGCTTCGAGTATCTTGGTGTACAAGATCGTCTTGTACAAACACCTTTAACGGATCGTTGCTACTTGACAATGACCCAAGCCCTCGAGTCACGTTTGGGAGGATCGCCATTCGGTCCCGCTGGTACCGGAAAGACTGAGTCTGTTAAGGCTCTGGGCAATCAACTCGGTCGTTTCGTTTTGGTCTTCAATTGCGATGAGACCTTTGATTTCCAGGCAATGGGCAGAATCTTTGTTGGTCTGTGTCAAGTTGGTGCCTGGGGTTGCTTCGATGAGTTCAATCGTTTGGAAGAGCGCATGTTATCCGCTTGCTCACAGCAAATCCAGACCATCCAAGAGGCACTCAAATACGAAATGGATAGCAACAAGGAGAGTATCACCGTTGAACTGGTCGGCAAACAGGTGCGTGTGTCCACAGACATGGCTATCTTCATCACCATGAATCCTGGTTACGCTGGTCGTTCCAATTTGCCCGACAATTTGAAGAAACTCTTCCGTTCTCTGGCCATGACCACACCCGATCGCCAACTTATCGCCGAGGTGATGCTGTTCAGTCAAGGCTTCCGACAGGCAGAGAAGTTGGCTTGCAAGATTGTGCCGTTCTTTAAGCTGTGCGATGAGCAGCTATCTAACCAGAGTCATTATGACTTCGGTTTACGTGCCCTTAAATCTGTCCTAATCTCAGCTGGTAATGTGAAGCGTGACCGTATCATGAAGATCAAAGAAAATATGCGTGATCGCGGAGAACTTAACTTTGATGAGGCGTCAGTCGCGGAGAATCTACCTGAGCAGGAGATCCTCATTCAGTCGGTGTGCGAAACAATGGTACCAAAATTGGTTGCCGAAGATATACCCTTGCTGTTCTCCCTATTGAGTGATGTTTTCCCAAATGTGGGCTACACTCGTGCCGAGATGGCCGGCCTAAAGGAGGAAATTCGAAAAGTTTGCAACGAGGAGTACTTGGTTTGCGGCGAGGGAGATGAACAAGGCGCCGCCTGGATGGAAAAGGTAATTGGCATTATGAATGCCCCCATTTCATAGTTAACCACATTTAGAATCTAGTCCTAACCTTAATTAACGTTTTATTGCATTCTTATCTGTAACTGAAAACCATAATATAAAAGGGATTCGGTGAAACTTGGGTCGAAAAAGTAAGATCAGGCGATTTTTTGTTGTAGTTTTTGTTTGCTATGTGTACATATGTATATCCTTCATCCAACGAAAAGTTCAATTGGGGTTTGCACTCATGTCCCCAGTTGCACTCTTTCAAATGATTCCTTCCCGCCCGCGGACGCTTGGAAATTAAATAAAAAATTATCTTTTCTTCTCTGAAGGTCCTGCAATTGTATCAAATCTCAAATCTCAATCATGGTTTGATGATGGTTGGTCCGTCGGGTTCTGGTAAATCCACCGCTTGGAAGGTCTTACTCAAAGCTTTAGAACGATTCGAGGGAGTTGAAGGAGTAGCCCATGTTATTGATCCCAAGGCGATCTCCAAGGAGGCGCTGTATGGTGTTATGGATCAAAATACCAGGGAATGGACTGATGGTCTGTTTACACACATTCTGAGGAAGATTATTGACAATGTACGTGGCGAAATCAACAAACGACAATGGATCATCTTTGATGGTGATGTCGATCCAGAGTGGGTAGAGAATTTGAACTCTGTGCTGGATGACAACAAATTGCTGACTCTACCGAACGGAGAGCGTCTGTCTCTTCCACCAAATGTGCGGGTGATGTTTGAAGTACAAGATCTAAAGTTCGCTACACTGGCTACCGTTTCTCGTTGTGGCATGGTTTGGTTCTCTGAGGATGTTCTCTCCACTGAGATGATATTTGAGAACTATTTGTTGAGGTTAAGAAATATTCCACTGGAAGATGGCGATGAGGAGTTTGGAATGATCAAGAGCAAGGATAACGAAGATGAGGTGTCACCATCACTGCAGACACAGCGTGAGATCGCTATGCACTTGCAACCATTCTTCTCTGCCGATGGTATTGTTGTAAGAACTCTGGAGTATGCCATGGATCAGGAGCATATCATGGACTTTACGCGACTGAGGGCACTGAGTTCGTTGTTCTCGATGATTAATCAAGCTGCGAGGTGAGTTTTCATTGATGTGTTTGCATCGTCACTTTACTGATAGCATCTTTTCTTTCCAGAAACATCTTAAACTTCAACTCCCAGCATCCAGATTTCCCACTAAGCCCGGACCAGTTGGAACAGTATGTGCCCAAGGCCCTGGTCTACTCGGTTCTATGGTCTTTTGCAGGAGATGCTAAACTCAAAGTTCGTATCGACTTGGGCGACTTTGTTCGCAGTGTTACTACGGTTCCCCTGCCAGGAGCTGCTGGTGCAGCGATAATTGACTACGAGGTCAATATGGCTGGAGAGTGGGTACCATGGTCAAATAAAGTGCCAGTCATTGAAGTGGAGACTCACAAAGTTGCTGCGCCGGACATTGTTGTACCAACGTTGGATACAGTTCGTCATGAGTCGTTGTTGTACACCTGGCTCGCCGAACATAAGCCTTTGGGTTTGTTGTTTTCTTGAAGTACGTAGGTATGCTGATGTTTATATACAATTCTTCATTTCAGTTCTCTGTGGTCCTCCTGGTTCGGGTAAGACTATGACTCTGTTCTCAGCGTTGCGTGCTCTTCCCGATATGGAAGTGGTTGGCTTGAATTTCTCGTCTGCAACGACACCAGAGTTGCTTCTAAAAACATTCGATCATTATTGCGAGTACAGGAAGACACCCAATGGAGTTGTACTATCGCCAGTGCAGATAGGCAAATGGCTAGTGCTGTTCTGTGATGAAATCAATTTACCAGACATGGACATGTATGGCACACAGCGTGTTATCTCCTTCCTTCGACAGTTAGTTGAGCATAGAGGATTCTATCGCGCCAGCGATCAAGCTTGGGTTTCATTAGAACGCATTCAGTTCGTCGGAGCTTGTAATCCACCGACAGATCCGGGTCGTAAACCGCTCAGTCATAGATTCTTGAGGCATGTGCCCATCATCTACGTGGACTATCCTGGAGAGACATCACTGAAACAAATCTACGGAACCTTCAGTCGTGCTATGTTGCGTCTTATGCCATCCCTTCGTGGCTATGCAGAACCTCTTACCAACGCAATGGTGGAGTTCTATTTGTCATCACAGGATCGCTTCACGCAGGACATGCAGCCGCATTATGTGTACTCTCCCCGTGAGATGACCAGATGGGTGAGAGGTATCTGCGAAGCTATTCGTCCATTGGACTCACTGCCAGTTGATGGTTTGGTTAGGTTATGGGCTCACGAAGCACTTCGTTTGTTCCAAGATCGTTTAGTTGAGGACAGTGAACGCCGGTGGACAAATGAGAACATTGACATGGTTGCTTTGAAGCACTTCCCCGGAGTTGATTCAGAGAAGGCTTTGGTTCGACCGATTCTCTACAGCAACTGGTTGTCAAAGGACTATATGCCGGTTAATCGTGAGGAGCTGCGTGATTATGTACGCGCCCGTTTGAAGGTATTCTATGAAGAAGAGCTGGATGTCCCACTGGTGTTGTTCGATGAGGTTTTGGAGCATGTGCTGCGTATCGACCGAATCTTCCGGCAACCGCAAGGTCATTTGCTTCTCATTGGTGTATCTGGGGCTGGCAAAACCACTCTGTCACGTTTCGTGGCTTGGATGAATGGCTTGTCCATTTTCCAAATCAAAGTCCACAACAAATACACCAGCGAGGACTTTGACGAAGACTTGCGTTGTGTGCTGCGAAGATCCGGTTGTAAGGATGAGAAAATTGCATTCATCTTGGATGAATCGAATGTCCTAGACTCTGGATTCTTGGAGAGGATGAATACCCTCTTGGCTAACGGAGAGGTAAGAACTTAAAAAAACACTTCTTATATGATATGGAAGCTGATTGTTTGTATTTTTAGGTACCTGGACTGTTTGAAGGCGATGAGTATACAACTTTGATGACCCAATGCAAGGAGGGAGCTCAACGTGAAGGTCTTATGCTAGATTCTAGTGATGAACTATACAAATGGTTCGTAGCAATGGGAATTCTTGTAAAGTGTAATTTTTCTGATGACTAAAAAAATTGTAGGTTCACTCAACAAGTCATGCGCAACCTTCATGTGGTCTTCACAATGAATCCATCAACTGATGGTTTAAAAGATCGTGCTGCCACATCGCCTGCCCTGTTCAATCGTTGTGTCCTCAATTGGTTTGGTGATTGGTCAGATTCAGCACTCTTCCAAGTGGGCAAAGAATTCACAACACGCGTCGACTTGGAGAAACCATCATGGTCGTCGCCAGATTTCTTCCCATCTGTTTGTCCCTTGGTGCCGGCGACACCATCTCACCGTGACGCTGTCATCAACAGCTGTGTGTATGTTCATCAGACACTGCATCAAGCCAACGGTCGTTTGGCCAAACGTGGAGGCCGCACCATGGCAATCACACCACGTCACTATCTCGATTTCATTCATCACTTTGTGAAGTTGTATTCCGAGAAACGTAGCGAATTGGAGGAACAACAACTCCATTTGAATGTCGGTTTAAATAAGATCGCAGAAACAGTCGAACAAGTTGAGGAAATGCAAAAGTCCCTGGCAGTCAAGTCACAAGAACTACAAGCTAAGAACGAAGCAGCCAATGCCAAACTCAAGCAAATGTTCAAGGATCAGCAAGAGGCCGAAAAGAAAAAGATTCAATCACAAGAGATTCAGATCCAACTGGCCGAGCAAACGATCAAAATTGAAGAGAAGCGTAAATACGTCATGGCTGATTTGGCTCAAGTAGAACCCGCCGTCATTGATGCACAGCAAGGTAAATGTTTTGTTATTCATTCCGTCACACTACTATCCAACTGCATCTGTCGATTACGATTACAATTTTGTTTTCTTATTTATTTTTATACACACATATACCACTTCCCTTGTATTCAATTCCATTAGCTGTCCGTTCGATCAAAAAGAATCAATTGGCCGAAGTGCGTTCGATGGCTAATCCACCAGCTGTGGTGAAATTAGCCCTAGAGTCGGTTTGTGAGCTCCTCAATGAAACTGCAACCGATTGGAAGTCGATTCGAGGAATTATGGTTAAAGATGGCTTTATCTCGTCCATTGTTAATTTGGAAACGTCCAATATCACGTACGGATTATCTATGAAAAAAAAAAAAAAACAATCAAAATAAAAAAAATCATTCATCTCACATATTCACACATTATAATCGCCCTCTTCTCTCTCTGTATCTCTCTCTCTCTATTACCCCTTGTTAATTGTTTATTATAAAACGCATTTGTTTATTATTTGTAATCGATATTATAATCCAATCACCAAAACCATTCACCATCATACACACACAAAAACACTACAATAACAGCAGCTAATTTGCAAATCCCTGATCCTAACCAGCCCAAGTCCTTTCAGATCCTGAACTGATCTGAATATCTAGTTTTTTTTTTAATATATGTATGTATTACTGACCCTCGTTGTAAAATGTGTAACAACTGCATTCACTCTATGATGCAGAAGATGTTCGTATAACTGTTGTAAGTAACTAACAAATCAAAGATTGACGATGAGCATGGCAAAAAAGGACCAATTCTACTTGCTGGAGATATCTCAGATTATTATTGTATCTCTTGTTGCTGTTGTTGACCTGTGAATCATCATTTTATGAATCTTCCCTACCGTCATCTCTCTCCCTCAAGCACCTTCATTTTCTGCCCAAAGGCGACGTACACATTTTATTTGGTTCATACTTTGTTTTTTTTTTTTTTTTTTAAATATGTAGGTTTGCTTAGGTCAGGGCTATTGGCGCTTTTCATTTCCTGATTTTCTTTGCTTCTTGGTTAGCCAAATTTTTGTGTCTTTTTGTATAAATATTTCCCATAATTAATTTATTAATATTTTGTTGCGGTTGGGTGTACAATTTATTTTTTTTAAAGACAAATAATCAGAATGAAAGAAATGTAAATTATTGAAAAATTGTAAAGTATCTCCGCCTACAATTGATTTTTACAAAATCTTCGGTTAACTAATAATGGAATACAAATTAATAAAATCTTTTTATTGGTCCATTGTTCAAATTGTAAAAAAATGTCCATACTGGAAGATGTCCGCCCTTTTTATCGATGAGATAAGATTTAACAAAAAAAAATAATGAACTTCAAGCAGCGTAGTGCAGAAAACCTTGATGTTAAAAAGGGATTCGCAACAAAATTGTATCACCACTCACTGGCTCTGAGTTTTGTAACGAGCATTGTCCTAGTTCACACCACGATGTATGCGTCGCTGTTGTAATTTCGGTTGAGAACAAAAAAAAAGGAAATTATTTGGTAAAATTATAGTACATGGTGTACCATTCTCGTCTAAATCCTTAGTTCCTTGCTTCTAGTTTTCCCTTTCTACGTGTAAGATAAGGACTTATTATTATTATTGAAGGGGGAGATGCACCGCGATAATAAGGTCTGCTGTGCCCCCTACAAGTCCCAGACGAAGGAACATCCCTCTCGTCATTATTCCTATTGGAACTTGTTAAAGAGAGATTTGCTCACACCTAGCCCAGGTGAGAATTGCCGAGGTCATAGCACCTCATCCAGACCAGTTTCCCTGAGAAATCGCAGCAGGAGACTGGGTGCAATGAGTGGCAGATTCTCTGCTTTAAGTTCGTGTACCACTTGAACCTTTTCTGGGTTAATATCCCACATTCCGCCAGTATATGTTCTGGGGTTTCACTGGACTCATTGCAGAATCTGAATGAGTCTTCGTCTGATAGACCCAGCTTCCTGAGATGGCCCTTACGCTTAGAATGCCTAGAAAGGAACTTAGTCAGGATGCGGGGTTTGTTTTTGTCCAGGCTAATACAAGCATTGAATCTCTTCAGGTTGTAATTGCCCAGCAGTTTCCAAGCTTGTCTTAGACCCTGAATTTTTGTCCAGGACTTGGCCCTATTCGTCTTCTCCATTGGTCGGACTTCCTCTTTTATGGTATGCTCCCCTATGCCAAGAAAAGCACTTGCATCATATAATATTCAGACGTCCTATCGAAAGGGATCGAACGAATTTTTGGAGCGGAGCTGGGTTCCCCATTTTTCTTTGAAGTATTCGATGGCATTTTCATGCGCTTTCAATAATGAGTTCGAATCCCAATGTGTTGCAAGCTTTTCAATTGTCTGGTATATTTACCGTATCAATTTTTTCAAAGGGCCATTCGGCTTCAGCCATAAAAAACGCATGCCATAACACGTGTAGTTAGGAAAAGCTAGGCATCATGCCCTCTGCTTACACTGAACTGTTTATATTCAGAACGTCCAAGCTTTTTCGCCGCTGAATTGAGATATCAAAATCTTGTCACTCTTCCATCTGTTGGCGAGTGACAATCTCCCTAATTCCGCCAAACTGCAAACAGATTTCTTGGTGGGTTTATCAGCAAAAAATTATTATCTTACAATTTTATTATTTTTAATGCGTGCATCGCTTTTACACACACCTCCGCGAGTAGCTGTCCCAGGAAACTTCCCATGGCTAATCAAGAGTTCCTCGTTGCTACCATTTTAAGAAAATGGACTGTTGTTCTCCCCCACTCCTTCGTTTGATTATTTTTCTTTTTAATTTTAGTTTATAATTAAAAAAAAAACCTTTAAATTATTTAATTTACGTTACAACGAAATCCCCACTACTTCTCGGCCTAGCAAATACCTAGAATAATTTAAACAATGCGAATTTATTTAACAAAACAAAAAACAAACAAAACATTCTTCTTCAGCTGTTAAATCGATCAAAAAGCAACAACTCGTCGAGGTGCGAACAATGGCCAATCCACCAGCTGTGGTGAAATTGGCATTAGAGTCGATATGTTTGCTCCTTGGAGAGAATGCGACCGATTGGAAGTCTATTCGTGCCGTTATAATGAGAGAAAACTTTATAAATTCAATTGTATCTAACTTTGGTACTGAAGACATAACGTAAGCATGTTAACAATATTAATAATACACTTACCACTTAAATTCGTACGTTGTTTTATTTTTTGTTTCCCTTCTTTTTTTTTAATAAAAAGAATTTTTTATTCCTATTTTGCCAAATGGAATCGTTTTTATTTTAAATAAATTTATTATTATTTGGTGGAGGAAATCTAATTTCATTTTTTAATGTAAATACAAAATTTAATATTCTAATTTATTAATTGCTTAATTTTTGTGTTTAATAAAATAAAATAAAAAAAACAGTAATTAGTCAAATTAAATAATCAATGCTTTTGCTTGTTTTCATCACGTTTTCGATTTTTTTTAGAAAAACATTTTTTTGTAATCTTTTTATTGAAATATGAACTTTTTATTAATCATTTAAATTTTTTTATGAAGCGATGAGGTACGTGAAAAGATGAAGACGAAGTATCTGAGCAATCCAGACTATAACTTTGAGAAAGTGAATCGTGCCAGTATGGCATGTGGTCCTATGGTTAAATGGGCAATTGCCCAGGTAAGTTATTTTTTGTTTACTTTTGCAATTGTTTGCCTATTGATTCATTGTTAGGAATGGCTTTGGAATCGTCATTTAGGTTAGGTTGAAAGGGGATATTAGGCTGAGCCAACACAAGGCACCATAATGAGCCCATCGCGATCCTCTGAACCTATCGTATAAGTCCCATTCTTTTGACATGTTTCCTTAAGAAACATCCCCGGAGAGTATTCCTATTAGAGTTCTTAACTTTTTCCTATTCAGTCCAAGGATGACCCTGGTTCTTTTGCGGTCTATGGCCGGCCAAAGAACCTTGGATGCCCTATGTAGCTCTATTCTTGAGCACCTGTGGTCCGCCATACTTCTGTTTGTTTTGTTGAGTTTTTCCCTGATGCCGCATGATGGTGGTGCTATGTTCACCATCTCGGGTATAGGCAGTGTCCCCCGTTCCTTGTTAGCTCATCTGCGAGATCGTTTCCCCCTACGCTAGAGTGTCCAGGCACCCAACATGGTTTTACACTGTTGTGTCTGCTTAGTGATCCAAGCACAGAGCGAAATCCTTCTACAATTGCCGATTTAACGATACACGATTCTAGTGCTCTGAGCGTGGCCTGACTGTCGATGTAGATCATGGAAACCTTGTCTGTTATTAGCTTCGTCACCAACAGCTCTGCCGCTCTCCGCACAGCTAGGATCTTTGCCTGAAATAAACTACAGTCATCTGGAAGTCTAGGACACGTATTTAGCTCCGGTTCCCTTGAGTAGATACCAGATCCCGTGCCATTGTCGACTTTCGACCCATCCGAATGGACCGCAATGTGTGCTTGCCGTGTGGTCAATGTCAATGAATAGCCTAAATTAGTGAGTCTGATCTCACTCTTGCTTGCCAATCGTCATTTAAGCTGAATCCCAAGTTCGTGGTGTTCCATTTCGTGGCACAACCTTTTGGCATGCTTTCACAAGTAACTCTGTCTAGACAGGACGGTCAACGTTAGCGGTTTCTTTTTCTCCAGGTCGTGTTGTTTTATTTGATTTCCAGATTTGGATATCGTCTTCCTAAGCAGTCTTCACCATTCATTGACACCTTATCGCCGGATTCATCTTCTGTTGTTCGTCAGTGGTCAGTAGACTATTGTACTCACATTTCTATTTATCTGACCGTTGCTTCTTATTAAACTCGAAGAAATGCTTAGTCTGCATTAAAACTTATTTTGCTCCCCAACTTAGATTGAATACGCTGACATGTTGAAGCGTGTTGAACCCCTTCGCGATGAACTTCAATCACTCGAAGATCAAGCTGCTCTTAACATAAAACACGCTCAGGAAACAAAGGATCTTGTTACTCAATTGGAACAATCCATTGCCGCCTACAAGGAAGAGTACGCTCAGCTTATATCACAAGCACAGGCAATCAAGACCGATTTGGAGAATGTCCAAGCCAAGGTGGACCGTTCGATCGCTTTGCTGAAGAGTTTGAACATTGAACGCGAACGTTGGGAAAGCACCAGCGAGACATTTAAATCTCAGATGTCAACCATTATTGGAGACGTTCTGTTGTCGGCAGCTTTTATTGCTTACGGTAAGTTGATCATCTTAAAAATGTCCACACTATTTCAACTTCTGCTCTTTTTGTCCCTCCAGGTGGTTACTTTGATCAGCATTATCGTCTCAATTTGTTTACCACGTGGTGCCAGCATCTACAATCGGCGAATATACAATACCGCCCAGATATTGCTCGAACGGAGTATCTTTCCAATCCAGACGAGCGTCTCCGTTGGCAAGCCAACGCGCTGCCTAGTGATGATCTGTGCACGGAGAATGCTATTATGTTGAAGCGTTTCAACCGTTATCCACTGATCATCGATCCATCGGGTCAGGCGACCACATTCTTGTTGAACGAGTACGCCGGCAAGAAGATCACGAAGACCTCCTTCCTGGATGACTCGTTCCGTAAGAATCTTGAATCGGCACTACGTTTCGGAAACCCACTTCTCGTGCAGGATGTCGAGAATTACGATCCAATTTTGAATCCAGTTCTAAACAGAGAACTACGTAGGACCGGTGGCCGTGTGTTGATCACTCTTGGAGACCAAGATATCGATTTGTCTCCATCGTTTGTTATATTCCTTTCAACACGTGACCCGACTGTGGAGTTTCCGCCGGACATCTGCTCTCGAGTGACATTTGTGAACTTCACTGTAACCAGAAGTTCGCTGCAATCGCAATGCCTCAACCAAGTATTGAAGGCTGAACGTCCAGACATTGACGAGAAGAGATCAGACTTACTGAAGTTGCAGGGAGAGTTCCGTTTGAGATTGAGGCAGCTGGAGAAGAGTTTGTTGCAGGCCTTGAACGATGCAAAGGGTAAGATTTTGGACGATGACTCAGTGATTACCACCCTGGAGACGCTAAAGAAGGAGGCTTACGACATCAACCAGAAAGTGGATGAGACGGATAAGGTTATTGCAGAGATTGAAACGGTCTCACAGCAGTATTTGCCATTGTCGGTGGCTTGTTCCAACATTTACTTCACCATGGACAGTCTCAACCAGGTGCACTTCTTGTATCAGTATTCTCTGAAGATGTTCCTTGATATCTTTAGCACTGTGTTGTACAATAATCCCAAGCTGGATGGCAAAACGGATCACACGGTGCGTTTAACAATTGTGACCAGAGATCTTTTCCAAGTGTGCTATGAGCGTGTAGCTCGTGGTATGCTGCACGCCGATCGTCTGACATTCGCTTTGCTCATGTGCAAGATCCATCTCAAGGGAACCTCCGAGGCTAATCTTGATTCTGAATTTAACTTCTTCCTTCGCAGCAGGGAAGGACTGCTACTGAATCCGACAAATGTGGATGGACTATCACAGGAACAGATCGAGAGTGTTAACCGTTTGGCCACTCGTCTGCCAATCTTCAAAAAACTTATCGAGAAGTTGAAGTCTATGCCAGAGATCGGAGCTTGGTTACAACAAAGCTCTCCAGAACAATGCGTTCCTCAATTGTGGGATGAATCGAAGGCACTCTCTCCAGTATCGTCGTCTTTCCATCAACTGCTTTTGATTCAAGCGTTCCGCCCGGATCGTGTTATCGCCGCTGGACACAACGTAGTGAACACTGTCCTAGGAGAGGACTTTATGTCAACAGCCGAGAAGGAATTGGACTTCTCTCAAGTGATCGAGAAGCAGTTGAATTGTAATACTCCAGCTTTGCTATGCTCCGTTCCTGGATTCGATGCATCTGGCAGGGTTGACGATTTGGCCGCTGAGCTGAATAAGAAAATCTCCAGTATCGCCATTGGTTCCGCTGAAGGGTTCAATCAAGCTGAACGTGCTATTAACATGGCATGCAAGGGTGGTAGATGGGTACTGCTTAAGAACGTGCATTTGGCTCCACAGTGGTTAGTCCAGTTAGAGAAGAAGTTACACTCGCTGCAACCACATTCAGGCTTCAGGTTGTTCTTAACCATGGAGATCAGTCCTAGGGTGCCAGTGAATCTGTTACGCGCTGGACGCATCTTTGTCTACGAACCACCACCAGGCATTCGCGCTAACCTCTTGAGAACATTCTCAACCGTTCCGGCAACTAGAATGATGAAGACACCCAGTGAACGTGCTCGATTATACTTCCTATTGGCATGGTTCCACGCTATCGTACAGGAACGCTTGCGTTACGTTCCACTTGGCTGGGCGAAGAAGTACGAGTTCAATGAATCCGACTTGCGTGTGGCTTGCGACACCTTGGACACATGGATTGATTCCACAGCAATGGGACGAACTAATCTTCCTCCGGAGAAGGTTCCATGGGATGCTTTGGTTACACTTCTTTCGCAGAGTATTTACGGTGGCAAGATTGATAACGACTTTGATCAGCGTCTGTTGGCATCATTCCTCTCGAAGCTTTTCACCGCACGCAGCTTTGAGGCTGATTTCGCTTTGGTGGCGAATGTAGATGGTGCAGCTGGTGGACAGAGGCACATCACCATGCCGGATGGAACACGTCGTGATCACTTCTTAAAATGGATCGAAAACTTGGCGGATCGTCAGACACCATCGTGGTTGGGATTACCCAACAACGCCGAAAAGGTTTTGTTGACCACACGTGGAACAGATTTGGTTAGCAAATTATTGAAGATGCAGCAGTTGGAGGATGATGATGAATTAGCTTACAGCGTTGATGAGAACCCAGAAGCTGTGCAGACACGTAATGCAGATGGCAGGCCAGCATGGATGAAGACACTACACAATAGTGCTACGTCCTGGTTGGAGTTACTACCAAAGAACCTGAACGTACTCAAGCGCACTGTGGAAAATATCAAGGATCCTCTCTACCGATACTTTGAAAGAGAGGTGACTTCAGGCGCACGGCTCCTCCAGACGGTCATCTCTGACTTGCAGGACGTTGTTCTGATCTGCCAGGGAGAGAAGAAGCAAACAAATCATCATCGTTCGATGTTGTCTGAACTTGTGCGAGGAATTATTCCGAAAGGTTGGAGGCGTTACACTGTTCCAGCTGGATGTACTGTTATTCAGTGGATTACCGATTTCAGCAACCGCGTTCAGCAACTTCAGAAGGTGTCGCAGTTGGTGTCTCAAGCTGGTGCAAAGGAGTTACAAGTGAGCATAAAGAGTTAATTTCTCTAGATCTATGATTATAAACTTTTAATTTTCTAGGGCTTCCCTGTATGGTTGGGTGGTCTCTTGAATCCCGAGGCGTATATCACCGCTACAAGACAATGTGTAGCGCAGGCTAATAGCTGGTCTTTAGAGGAACTTGCCTTAGAAGTCACCATCACCGAAGCAGGATCTAATTCGAACCAGAAAGACAGCAGTTTCGGTGTTACCGGCTTGAAATTGCAAGGCGCACAGTGCAAGAACAATGAACTTTTGTTAGCCTCTACCATCATGATGGATCTTCCAGTCACAATCTTGAAGTGGGTGAAAGCTGGTAGCGATGTTCGCATCAGTAAGCTGACTTTGCCCGTGTACTTGAACTCAACGCGGACAGAATTATTGTTCACCGTTGATTTGGCAGTCGCTGCTGGACAGGACCAACATAGTTTCTACGAGCGGGGCGTTGCTGTACTTACATCGACTGCGCTGAACTGAAATTAATCGATTCTACAGATAAAAGCGTAGTTTAGTATTCACTTTTAAATTATATGCAAACGTATTCCGCTAAAGCGTTTAAAATTTCAATTTTCTGCCTAATAAGCCACACTTAAGTGGCATTGCACGAAGTACTCAAATATATTACAGGATCAATATTATTAATCAATGATTGTGTTTTATTTTGTATGTGATTGATAGTTGACTTGGATATTTAAGTTGCTTCAGATCTTGACGCATTAGGACTTGAAATACGTTTTCATGCGTGCAGTTTCAATTAAATTGAAGAGCTGCATCCTCTTAATTATCCAATGTGTAAGTACGAGCACTAGAGATATACATGCAGGTTCCAGAATTCGAGTGAATTCAAATCGACATGAATTATCAAATCGATTTTTGTGTTCTAGATTTCGATCGATTTGATCGATTCAACCGAATTCTAAATGGTCTTCGAAACGATTTCGAATCAGCTGAGTTCTGTCGTTCTGTGTGATTTGTGAAAGTGTGCATTTCGATTTTTTGTTCAATTTTGTTTTTTAAGTGAAAATGAGTGGAATTATTTTAGCGATTTTATTGTGCACCGAAATTCACTATAAAATTCACGTTGTTGAAGCTTCAATCTCTGCAGTGCGAACCGAAATCGGTGAAGAAACTTCTTTGAAAGTCGATGGTCCTGACAAAATCACCCTGCTCCAACTGTTTGTGCTTACAACTTAACTGTCACAAATTAATCACAAGTCCCAATAAATGAATTACAAAATTTAAACAAATTTTTAGCGTTTTACATTTTTATTTCAAAATTCAAACAAATGTTTATGTGCCACATACACACACTATGACGTCACCCACTGTGCATGTTGGCTGTTGGCTTCGATCTCCACTGATGGAAAATTCTTGGCGATGATTTCATGAATTGTTTTGACCATAGCTCAGCTCCAGGATGATCCAGAAGGATGATTTATACCTCAAATGAATCTTGAAAGAATTTACTAAAAAAATGTTTGGTTTTAAATCCAACAAGCCATTGTTGAGTTAGGACTGTGTAATGACAGAAAATTTGACTTTCTGCCACTTCGATCACAAATTCTCAGCTCCTATAAGTAATAGAGTATTCTGAATATACATCTAAATACCACCAGGAAATGCAGATCATAATAGTAAAACCACAGCCAAATCCGTTAAATGGTTCTCGAGATTAGCGTGTTCATACAGAAAAAAAAAAAAAAACATAAAAAAAAATGCGCATCGGGAATGCATCACTGCCATTGTTATACGATGTTACGATGCTTTCATTTTGCGATTCATCACGATATGCTTTAAAATGTTTGACTTTTTGGAACGGTTTGTCCTGTTAGTTAAACAATCATTTCATTTCATCAATAAAAATGTCTAAGAAATTCTGTCCATTTTTTTTCTGAAAATAAATATGGTGATGTTTTTTTTATTTTGGTTTTGGTCTGGCGGAATAAGAAAAAAAATCCTAAAATCACAACGCATCACAATAAACTACCTATGATGCGGTGTTTGCCTTTGTCTACGCAATGGTTGCTTTTATGATACGTTTTGGAACGTGATACATTGTATCACTGCTAGGTATATGTAAATTAAAGATATGGAACGCTTGATTTTGCAGTAGGTATACTGCGGAAGAACTGCGTTTTGGAATTCAACCACATTAGTGTCGTGCAAATACATCTTTGAGTGTCGAAAAACTTCAGAAAATGAGTCCATCCGTCTCTCCGTCAAACAGACATTTAACAAGTATAACTAGGTACTACAAAACTGATAATAGAAATGATTCCGAGCGAAAATAAACACAACTCCTTTTTATAATCGAAATAACGTTTTATTCACGTGTTTTTTTTAAACAACCGCCCTTTTCCACTTCAACAACTCAAATGCCAGCCCAACCTTCTCGTTACCAGCGTAACACAAGTCTAATTGAATCTAGCTTTTGAAGTTAGTACATATCTTAAAAGTCACCATAAATACCAATCTCTGAAATAATTCGTCACATAAGACAATTTGGCATCAGGAGCAGGACATATGTTACAACTTGTAATTACTAAGTAGAACTTTTTTAATTTCTCTGAACCATTATTCTTTTGTAAACGTATTTAAATAATTTACCAAATGCCACTTACTTGATATAGTTATAGCAGTACAACCACTTCCCTTTCCTTACCCATAAAAGTACACATGTATGTAGATATCTACATATCCATATGAACCTACTATGGCGGCATATTTCAAAGTTAAATTAGGATTCACCTCGTTTATAGAAGGATAAAAAGCACGTGTAGATAGGAATATGCGCAGAATGCAATACTAAAAATCAAACTCTGTTATCTACGGAACTCTTGCAACTGGTTCCATGGTGTAATGGTTAGCACTCTGGACTCTGAATCCAGCGATCCGAGTTCAAATCTCGGTGGAACCTTTTTGGTCGGCAGTTTTGTTGATTGTTCTCAAAAGCATTTGTTTAAAATGTACGAGCATCTTTATAATCGTTAAACTTATGTAAAATTGTTTTCATTTAAATGTTTAAAGTGTTTAAATGATGCGGGTTTCGAAGGGAAGGAATTGTGCGAACGCGTCAGTAGACCAATACAGCCGGTCGCAACGATCTAAAATTATTTGCGTATGAATGACTTTGGAAAGTATTCTATGGATGTATCCCATCTGCAGAGCATAAAATCGAGCAAGCGCTTGGAGCTATCGCAGATCCTTTAGGCACTCTTCTTTGAAACCTCGTCAAGTTGCGTAATCTTAACACGTCTTATCTTCAACAACTACAGTGAAACTACAGTTTCACTTTATGCTGCAATTGATTAACATACGAGTACATATTTAAGTATCACTAACGAGACAGTAAATTATTCGAATTCAATTTAACTTAA
Source organism: Brachyopa scutellaris (assembly GCA_949775065.1). Taxonomy (NCBI): domain Eukaryota; kingdom Metazoa; phylum Arthropoda; class Insecta; order Diptera; family Syrphidae; genus Brachyopa; species Brachyopa scutellaris. The sequence goes on from OX459113.1 coordinate 113,120,757, forward strand.
CCAAATAGTTAAAAAAAACATATGAATTCTTTCTATGGGTCACTATCTTTTATTAGACTCCCCACAGCCCATCCCCCACTATTAGATTGCATTTTTCATGACCTCTTTCACCCCCATTACCACCCATAATATTATTATCCGAATTATTTATCCATATCTAACTAAGCCACAGCATTAGGCCATAATAAACTTTAAATTTCAAGTTTATAGCTTGTATACATTTGACTCTGGGAGCTTGTGATTGATAGCCGGCTGACCGTTCCGGATATCCAACAAGTAAATTGATTGCCCCTTTGACAGCCGTAAATTTACGAGTGTTTGTTCTCATTCAACCCCGACATTGGTTGCCGTTATCCACTTTGAAGCACTTGTCACGTTGTCAAGAGTCCTTTTAGTGTCAACTATCGAGTGCACTTTTACGAGCCGTTCGAGTTACGAGTACATCTGCAGCAACGAGATTCATGTGTCGTGTGTTGTTCATTTTAATGGCGATTTCCATTATACTCGCATGAGTAGCTGCTGTTGCGTTGATAAAACTGCCAACTAGAGAATGAGAATGGAGTTACCGTTGATCTCTAAAGTTGGTGTTTCACTGTCACGTTGTACTTACAATAAAGTTTCCAATTTGTAAAAGCGCAGCATTACGAGCAGTGAATGTCAACAGTACTTACGTTTGACAATTTTAATATTATACGAGTACGAGTGCAATCGACCATTATTTGAATTTTACCGGATTTAACCCCTTGTTACTGTGGTGGGATATTAATATGTCGATGGAAGGACGGGTTCCTAAAAATATGCAATAGAGGTGGTATTTCTTATTTCAATTACCCAGTGCTCTGTGTACAGTACAGTATTTGAAAACCTTAGACAAACACGTTGATTCGTTGGGACTTTTTTGTGCCGGACACATGTATCTACATATGTATTTTCAAAAATTTGTATCTTAATCCCCACTGAACTACACCAACTCAGTTCAACTGTTTTTGCGAGCTCAATAAGTGTACGTTACGCAATTAGTCAACTATTAAGAAAACCGCAAACGCCTGTAGCAGGTCAAAAAAAAAATACCACTGATCGGTCGAATCGAGCTTTTTACAGGCGCCAGCTTTGCAGAAAAGATACACAAATGACGAATCACAATACGGTTTAGTAAAAGAATAAAAAACCCGCTCAATATTTTAACTTAGTATTATTCATATTGCGTTCGGGTCGTCCTGAGATTTTGAATGAAATAGTCGATACTACGTAGAACGACGGCGCGGCGCGGCGTAGGAAAGTACAGAAGATAGTAGGATCGAAGTTTAAGGACTAATATGGATAACATTAGTAATTATCTGTTTTCTCAGAAAACGATTGAACACTTGCATCAATAACAAGAAGTAAAACAGCAGGAAGTACATAATAAAAAGATTGCGTTGTAAATCAGTTTGCTATCGCGCTTCAAATCAAGCGTTGACAAAACAGTACCTAGTACAATAGTAAAAGTAGGTATACCTATTCCTATTTCTGGTTCTCGATACCAATACAAAGATAGTATGTACCTACAATACTTGCGCATTTTCCACATCGCTAGTACCGGTACTAAAATCACAAAGTCGTACCTACTAGCGACTTAATTGTGTCTAAGCTGGTCTAAAGCGGTTTGGACACTATTTTGGCATTTGAAATGCCATGCTAATAAAATGTCTGTCTTTTTTCGCTTTGTTGTGTGAATTTATGTGATGTTTACATGTTGTGAATGGTGATATGCGCGATCGTATGAAAGCGTGTTTGTTACTACTTTTTAAGCCACCCCCTTGTTGTACCTACCTATAATTATTTTCCAAGTTTCAAGTTTCTATATCGAGCGGTTTCTGTGATAAATGCTTGTAGCAGACAGACAGACAGGCACAAAAGTTATCTCTACGGTTGCGTTGTTCATCTTTGGCACGAAACCCTAAAAATAAAACTGGAGTTACATCAAATTCCACCTTTTACGGTGCTTGGCTGAGAACGTAGACAAACGTTATTTCCGATAACTGAAAATGCCGCAAAAAAAATGCACATCGTCCCAAGTAGTGGTAGATGTGGACATGTGTGGTCAAATCGACCAACTTCCATTCCTTCCTCATCGTACTTTTTCTCGATGTCGACGAAATCGCGAGACAAATAATTATCGCCGCCAAAAATCAAATTTTGTACATATACATACCTATACCTACTATGTAGTACAAACATATATTGGTGTACATACATATGTACATAGTTACATACATAGGTACCTACCTAAAATACCATCCCAATCACACAAATACACAAAATTAAAGAACAAAAAACTATCTTTTCGCCATGAATATAAGAAACAAACAAAATCAAGTAGGTAAGGTACGTAACGTACAATTATTACAATATCTTCGGTGAAGAAATTAAATTGACCTTATCTAGGTACACTGACGCCGCTTGTCTGTTTTGTGTCTAGCAAGTACTGTGTAACTAACTATACGGTACCAAATTACTTTTGGTCTAATACCAGCACTAGCGTTTAGTACTCGGTGACGAAATCGGACATAAAAATAAAAAATTCTAGTTAATTCGAATCGAATTAAAGGAATTCATCTTTATTTTCATGCCGTGGTAAATAATATATTCAAAGTACTAACTGTCAAAGAAATTCAACTCACCATTTAATTTCCCCTCATTACAAAAAAATATCAATGAACGGGGTCTATGTTTATACTTTGCCACAGATTTGGCATGTGGTTCCATGGTGTAATGGTTAGCACTCTGGACTCTGAATCCAGCGATCCGAGTTCAAATCTCGGTGGAACCTTGAAATACTTTTTTTTTTTTAATTTTATTATTATTTCCGGAGGTTTTTTTTTACTGTTTACACAGAGCATGTCGATATTTTAAAGGAGATTAACGTTCTTAATCGCTGACAAATTAACTTGCACGTGTGCGTTTGCGTAGTGGCAGTGACAAAAGTGGGTTACTTGCAAAATCTTTCGAACAAAAACGCCTTCATTTGAATTCTAAAGCGGCCAAGCTAGGTACCTCCTGCGCCTGTAGGATATGAAGATAATTAGGGCATTAGCTACAGTAGGGAATAATTTGATAGGTGCTACTATCAGTTCCTGTTGAGTGTTGGGACGGTGTTAAGGTTGACGTCACCTAGTTTTTTTTGTAATAGACTTTGATAACGGTTATTATGCTGCTGATATAGATGAAATAAATTAGGTAGGTAACATATAAAAATATTATAAAGATTCATACTAAAATGGCATTCTTTGTTTTATTATATTTAAGTAAACAGGGTGTCTCCAATATGGGATTGCGGTTTTGAAGTATGCATGATTTTTAGTTCTATTCAGGTCAATCGTCATAAGCCATGTAAGTTTATATATTTTTATATTTAAGGAAATAATATTTAAGCTTATAAGACAGCTGATGTTACCAAATATTTCAAGAAATATCATTCCATTCCACTGTCACAAACTAACCCAAACCAATGCGCGAGCCTCTTAAGTGACAAAAAAGGTAAACAGATGGTCCTCATTGTGAATTACGAACAACTTAACTTTATCAAGCGGTAAACTATTTCTTATAGAGTGAGATCATAACAGCATGAGCAGAACAACTTATACGATGATGGGAAAGTGCTAAATCAATAGAGTATACCTACTAATCATATAAGAGCCACGTGTGTAGGTACCCAAAGAGAAATAACCTCGAAAGTTTCCTGATCTCATCTCCATCATTCTATTCAAACACACACACACTAACGCATATAGTGCATGTACATATATCTGCTTTAAACCATAAGGATTTACCTTTAGCTTACAAAAAAATAGAAATATTACCGTCAGAAACACGGGCGCATATGGCAGATTTAGTGAATAAAAATCGCACCAACTGAAACGACCTAAATTCTTTACTGTACCGAGGAAAAACCTCAAACCGCTAATACTTTTATCTGTGCCCTAAAATCAAAAAAAAAAGTTCCCTCTCGCGAATTAGCAAGGATATCAAAAACCAGAAAAATGAAGCCTCATGGATTGTATGAATACAATGAGGATGAGGATGAGGATATGCTTGCTTTGTGTCTATTCGCTTACTGAAATTTCTGAAATTTCTAAGGAGCCACATTTATGCTCGTATGTGTGCAATGTGTTGTGTATGTAAATTCTGATGAGGGTATATGCAACAATGGCAACAAATTTATAACATCCCGTATGGTTTACTGACAGGATATGCTGGTAGCAGAGGAAGGATATCGCTCTTATTTAGTGTGGTGGATTGAAAATTCAGTCAAAATTATGTTATTTGTCGAAATATCAATTTAAAGTGATTTGCATTGTTGGGTGGGTCGTTGTGCGGTCCAGTGCGTTTCACTTGGGCGCTTGTGACAAGGGTGAAGTGTTGGAGATACATTTTAAGATCAACTTGACACAGGATGTGCCTACACATAGATCCTTTTCACTTATTTGACAAATAGATGTTACATTTTTCAAAGAAATTGTAAATATCATTTACTTACTGTCTTTTAGGAATTGTGGTCTGGTGGTGATGGTGTTGGTTAGTATGGAAAAAGTATCTATATTTGGATGCTATTCTAGAGACCTTTTGTAGGTTAGGTTAGGTTAAGTGGTTGACGCTGAAGAATATTGATAATGTATTCCTTGTTTGCGCGGACGTTCGCCTAAGGATCCCTAAACCAACATGAAGCTTTTATGAAGCTACAGATGCCATTTACCGGATTTCAACTAAATCTCGAAAGAAATAGCTTCTTAGATTTTTAAAACGAGTGTGGTATAGTGCTGCACAGTGACAGGGAGTTTTTAATCGCCACCCCACAGCCTCTGTATCTGTATAGATCAGTTTTGCTTATACTTAGTCTTAGTTTGATCATACCGTAGCAGATTGTGCTCAGTAATAATACCTACTAAGACTGATGAAGACCCTATCCTTAAATGTGGTATTAGATTCTGCCTTTGTCACAGCTTTCTTGTTGTTTGGTTTGTTGGTTTGTGAGGGTGAGGAAGAAGTTTTCTCCTCTTCACGTAGGCCATGAGTCGGGCCCGTGGTGCTCCTCTATAGAAACTGTGCTGAGCAAGAAAAGGGTTGGGGGTTGTGTGATTGAAAGGTTAGAAGGATTACAGTAGATTTCGCTGTATTGGGACGGCGGATAATCGGGACAGCCGCTTAACTGGGACAAGTGGTCAAGAGCAGAAAAGAACAGATTGGTTTTTTACTTGATTGTCACAACGGCTGCTCAATTGGGACAAGTCTGGGCCGAAGTGTACCAAATAAGCGGAATCCACTGTATATGGATTCAAGAAAAGCGCTCTCTGTGTCGTGTAAACTCGAGTGTTTTCGAGAAATCGATGGAATTGAGCGATGTTAACCCAGGTATGATGTGTCTTCCCAGATGTTTGTACCTTATTGAGCATAAAGCCGGACAATCCCAGAGAAAGTGTTTGATACTTTCGTCCTCTTCTTCGCAACCCGGGCAGGTGCTGTGATGCACTAGTCCCAGTTTGTTCAAGTTGATGTGTTCCGCATCTAGGCCAATCATCAATTTTATTTATGCTCTGCCCATATACATGCAGTACATTCCTTGTCCGCTGTGGGTTTAGATTTTCTATTATTTCTATTGCAGCTTTGCATGTTTGGATTTAACTCCACATTTGTGAGTGGCGTTTTGCAAAAGACAGGCTATAAGCAGTTTTCATCGCTTGTACCGCCGCCGTTCCTACATATGTATAGTATATTAGTAGTGACATTGACAGTGTACACCTGCTCCCGATTCTTTGTTAATTTGTGATCCATTCGTGTCCTCTATGAGATCACTTGGGTTGTTGACAAGGCCAGAAGATTCTGAAACATCTTTCCAGATGCTTCTGTGTCCCATAGCTTTCTTGTTATTAGGCTCTTCCATCTAGTGTTGACTTCTAAGAGCGTTCTTTTTTCTATCTCTAATTTGAGAATGGGATTCTTTTTGAAGAATCAGCTTGATCCGAGTCTAATGCTGAAAAGTTTGTCTGCCTTGTTCTTACCTGACACAGTTTTGTAGCCTGGATCTCTTCAAACTCTTAAATGGTGTTTCGTCTCTCTGCGACATCAACGTACAAGTTTAGAATTTATTGAAATGCCAGAAATGGCTTATGTTTCTGCCTAGCTATAAAAAGAAAAGGTGATAACAGGTCACTATGTTGCCTTTTTCATTTTACCTTTATTTTTGTATAAATTTGTTCCTAAAGTATAGAGCTACCAAATAATAGGCTTTTTTGTTTGGTATCTATTGTAAATTTTTCAGAATTTAAGCCCAAAGTCCAAATTGCGCACTCTTGCCCCGAACGACTATACTGCCAGAGAATATTTTTCGAAATATTCTATTGCAAGTACAGAAGGCAACCAGTTCTTGCCTTGCACGTTCTTTAATATTGAGTCCCCAGTTCAGCTGTTTAGTAAGTACAAGTCCTAGATATTTGTCTCTATCCGATAGTTGTAGCGGTGTCTCCTCTTAAGATGGAATGTTCAAGATTTTATTTTCCTTATCTTGGCAAATAGTACAAGCTTTGTTTTCTGGGAATCAACCGCCGATCTACAGTTTCTGGTCCATTTATTTAGTGCCTTCAAAGATCTCTCAATTAGTTCGCTAATAGTTGCGAGAAATATACCTGAAGCCAGTAGCACTACAGCCTTAACCCCACTATGTCTAGGTTTACCTTAAATATCACTAATTACATTACTAGAAACCAGTGAAGTGGGGAGAGCACCACTTCTTGCGGAGTACCTCTTGAGGCAGTAACCTTTACTTGAGCGCGACATATCTCTGAGTTGAAATCTCTATTTTTAAGCATGCATCCGATCCAATGCTCTGATTCATTTACTTTAAGTTTTTCTGTGGACAGTTATAAGAGCTCCAATGTATCCATAAGAGAGATTCTGTGTAGTAGCCGTTGGAGAATATTCCTCATCCTAGCTGATTCTGTGGTGTTTCATGTGAATTATACTGGCACAGGCTGGCACGACTGACTGCCTCCCTTTTTGTTGGGAGCTTGAATGTGTTCACTACGAGCTGCATTTAGTCCGTTGTTCAGGTTTGAACTTTCTTTGACTGACTTTGTAATTTCCCAGTCACAATCAAGGTTGGTTCTTCTAGGAACATTGAAAAGTTTTAGAGGTTCCTCTCTGAAGTTGGATAGTTCTGGCGACCGCCATCATAGGGGACAGGTTCCCTGATATACTCTACTGAGAATGTTAGAAATTTCAGCGGCTGTTTTATCAATCTCTACAGGACCCTGAATATTATGCATCACTTTGTCTTTCTGTGACAAACGGTCAAGGTAAAAGCTTCCAGAAAACTCTTAATCTTAGAGGTGGGCTAACTGGCGACGCGATTATGGCATCTAAATATCGGTGTGGTGTTGCTGGAGGTTCAATGGGAAAAACTACTGATGGCTTTAGTTGATGACAGCTCCAATCATGGAAAAGATGCAACCAAACAGACTAAGCTACTGTAGTGTTGCCAAGCTGGAACTCGTTAAATATGGCACTTCTACATTTGACATGATTTGAATCACCCTTTTATAATGTGATAAATGGCCACCATCGTTGTCACTTTGATGAGGTATTGTGATTTAGTAGACCTACGCATACCCATTAGAACGAACAAACGAACCTACATATGAGAGGACTTGTAGGATATTCGTCATTTTCACTACATCTAATGTATATTGGAGCACACCATGAGAGCAATAAATCCTGATCGTCCTAAGCTATTGCCCATCTAAAGCAAATAAATATCATTGTGGTGTGATTATGTCCTGTGTGGCGTTGTGTACGACAACCTGCAGTAACTAGTCGTTAATAATTGAGTTACGAGTATGGTTATCTGTTGTCCAGGCGTTTCGTTTTGCCGGAAAAGTTGTTTAAGATTTTATTCAATTCCATACAACTACGTTTACATATATTGTTCTCTACCCACATCAAAATGTTAAGCAAATTCATACCTTCAGGCTTGCGAAGGACCTTTGGTGAGTTATTTACATTTACTTTGTCAACAAAGCTCTTCTATTGGAAAACTTAATTTGCCCTACTTGCTATCCTATATGGAATCACAATGGACCCAATACAAGATGGAGTGAGGTCGTGTAGGTAATCAAATAACCAACACGGGACTACTACAACACGTATACAATGAAAATGAGAAGAGTCATGCTTCAAGAGTTTCGAAATGCTAACCTAAAGTCAATGAATCTTAATGTTAAATGGTGTGAGTGAACAGTTAATAAGATTTATAGCTACATGGTGTGCACTGTATGGTATACAATTTTTTTCTCTACAAAAGCGTTATGTGGAATAGTGAAGATTAAATAATTCCACTGGTTTTAACTTACAGAATTTAGTCTACCCCATCCTTACTTAATGGAGTCACACATTTGTGGGGGGGGGTGGCTTATCAGATTTGGGAATGCCTTTCATGAAGTCATGTGGAAAAAGAACAATAAAAAAAGACTCGCAACATTTTCAAACAGTATTGCTTGCAAGAAAGCGGTTAATAAAAACAATGACATCTGGAATTGGTCCAATTTGCTACTTATCATGTTTGGTAACTTGAAAATTCCTCATTGTTTACCCAAAAAAGTTATAACAAAGAGAGCCAACGAGGGAGACATACTAAATTTCCACTCAACTGAAAAACTTGCGATTTTCTACCATATAAATTTCTATGGGTATATACATATATGTAGGTTAGGTAGTGTGAGTATTGAGCACCGTGGTGTAGTGGTAAGTGCGTTGGACTACAATGCAATGCGGCCGGGTTCAATCCCAGCCCGGGTTCAACACCTAAAAAGTATTTTCACGGTGCCACCACTTTCGAATATCTGACAAGCAATCAAAGGGTATCATTTGTCAATGAGCTTCTCAGCTCGCCGTTCGGAGTCGGCAGAAAACTGTTGGCCGTGCAAAAATATAACACGTACTTACAAATGGTTGCGACTTGCATGAGGCAGGCCCAGGTTCACTCCGAGCTGTAGCGCCACCTAAAGTAAAGTACAGTAGAATCTCGGAAAGATGAACTATCCAGAAAGATGAACGGAATTTGTTCACCATTGCAGTATTCTAAATGATGAACGGGTTGATTTTTGGATACTCGAAAAGATAAACGCTCTACCCAAAAATTTGGTTTTTCTTCTTCATTCGTGTTTTAGTTATTCGTAGTAGATTCATATAACCGTTATTCTTTGGAAAATGTTATTTTCTGCTTGATTTTGAATTTTTGCATTTCATTTCGTTTGTATGCAAAATCGCAAACTAGTGTGAAGTGAATTTATGTAGAGGAAAGATGCCACCAGTTAAAGGCCGAGTTGAGTTTTTAAATTTAAAAGAAAAGTGCAAAGTGTTGAAAGACATTTTAACCAAAATAAGGTACCTACTCAAAATTAAGTACCTACTCACAAAGATGAACGTTTTGAAAAGATGAACTGGGACTGTTTTTTATGCGTTCATCTTTCCGAGATTCTACTGTATATAAGTAGTGTAATAGCTGCCAAAAGACCCAGCTGTCACTTTCTCTTATTGGAAATTTAGTTGTTTTAATGGTTTTGGATAAAAAATTAAACAAAAATAATACAAATTTAGTTTTGGATGTTCTCCGAGATCATTTCATCGGGTTCAAGTCGGAGATATTAGATTATTAAATACTCGTAAACAGCAAATGTATACAAAATCCAAATATTCAAATGCGGTTTCACGTTTGATGCTTTATACACAAATGAGATTCAGTGTGTTCGTAAATTTAAGGTCTGATCCTACTTACTCTCCAAACGCAATGAGTACCTATAAGTTTTAACGAAATCCTGTTCGAGTAGGCAAAAATTTCGTACACACAGTTTTTCTTGGGATGGGACCACGGCTATACTCTGAACATCATCGTTTCATTTCGTCTCGTTTCGTACTTTTTTAGTAGGTGTTTCCCTTAGTCGGGTTTTAGTTTTTTTAACTTATTTTATTATTTACAACTTTTTAGTCTCAGAAAATACGTAGAGTGTAAGTAGGTATGCAATATCGTGTTCTACCTTACTAACCCTTTCATTTGATACTCATATTAACGAGGTCGTACAGATAACGCTAATCCACCATCTTAGTGAGTCTGCCATGTTGAATTTTAAATGACGCCACTTACCTTATCGTATTCTATTTGTCAAATCCTATAATTGTATACCCATATTAAGGAGTTAGTAAAGATAATGGTAATCCGCCATTTTGAAGCGAACACCATATTGAAGTTAGATTGATGTCATAGCGCACCGTATTCCACTCACCAAGCCCTTTCATTTGATTCCCCCATCAAGGCGGTTGTAAAGGAAAAAAAGGTAGTCTGCCATCTTGCTTGGTGCGTCCGCTATATTGAAATTTTCGGTGACGTTGCATTGCCTAGGACACTCTCCGGATCAAGACGAATCCAACGACAACTCAGTTGTTAAAATCGGTTCTATATAGTTTAGGCTGCACGAGGTGACATCCTTACAAACAAACAAACAAACCCAGCCTGTTAAAAGCATAACCCTTCCTTTTGCCTTAGTCGGGTAAAACGAGGGACACGAGAGAGTGAAAAATGTTCCCATTCCATTCCCAAGCTGCTCAGCCCAAGAAATTTCTTTGGACAGTTAAAAGAAGTCTGTCATATCTGTCAAATCACATTCACTTTCCGTGTTTTTTGTTAAGAACTTCGGTGCAAATGCAAAAATTACCCGACGGCCTGCCCAGTGAGGGCAATTCTCTCTGAGAGAATTTTCCCTATCATATTCAATTTGTCAGATTGTACCCATCATGACCACAAAAAGTTACCAAGCAAACCTATCATTAAAAGGCACGTATGAGTTTGAACATAACTGCTTTTTTGAAGTGTCAAAAATTGAATGTCTAATGTCTTGAACGAAATCTAACCAAACAGTGAAAACCAATTAATTTAATTTGTGTACATTCATCATTTTGACAGTTCATATTTAACCGTTAAAAGTACCTTTGGATGTTGCATATTTCGACTGCCACTTTGCTTTGGTACTATTTGTCAAAATTTGACGTTTAATTAGTTTGATTAGATTATGCAGGTTTTCGGTTATGGTGAAACTGTTTACTATCGCAATTAATGTGCCCAGATCCAAACACTTAAAATAAAAACAATACCACTTCTTGTACCTTCGTCAAAACTAAAAAGAGCAAAGGCGAGACTTTATGGTACTATTCTCCTGTGACTTGAAGTTATACCCTTATCAAAATGTAAGCACCACTTTACGTCATCGGGTGGGATTGGTAACTCAAGGGAAAAATGAAATGGAACTACGAGTTGAACATATTTAATTACTTGGAAAATATTTTCAAATTTATGACCAGATACATGTGTTCATTAATTAATTATTATTCATAGACAAGAAGACATGTATCTAAACTAAGATGGGCTACAAGTAGGCGTCAAAGCGGTACGAGTACAAGATATTCAAATGCCAATTTCAAATCTCACCTTCTCGCAGTCACTGCCTTGCCGTACCGGTTAAATTGAACTTGTAATGGTTTAAAACACCGCCTTAAGGGGTAGCTCGTGTCAGACAAGGCAAACTTTCGTCTAGGTAACAGGCAAGAAAATAAGTTGTATGGTTATGGTTACAAGGTTAACTCATGCAATAAGGATGAAAATGGTAGCGGGTGAATTCTAATGACGCATATTTCCAGGAGCGCTTTAAGTAAACCTCTTGGGAAATGTTGTGAGACGTTCTGACTATTAAAGCCACCAAATCTCCTTCTTCGTTCAAGTTATGTTTGTGTGAGTCTGGTGCTTGTAGTGCTGCTTCGTATAGTACAGGGATGGAAATGGACAGTGTAGTATATGGATATAATATAATCATGGGAAAAGTCCCAGGATCAGGCTGATTTCTATGCCATTCAAGAATGTACTATCATCATTCCCGAAACTGTAATAAAAGGCGTCATATGCTTACGGATAGAAAGGCAGCACTGACCTCTCGACGCATACCCGTTCGACTCTAAATTAGTACTACACTCTGCTTCAACACCCTTCAGGACTTATCTAAAAGAAGCAAACTGTGATGGCTACTCTCGTGGGCATAACGCTTGATAGAAATGAAAAAACATTGAGCTGCATACCGAGCTCAGCAGTGAAAGAACATACTTACCCGACGAATATCCAAGGTCTTCTACAAGCTACAAGAGCTATGTACGTACATCTGTAATTCTTCCAAAAGAAATCCAAGCTATTCCCAAACCTCAAAGGGTATGATATCAGAAATCTGATCAGTTTGCAAGCTTCGACAATGAATGTCGCTTTCCATGTACGACGACAAAACCACAGAACACGTACCAGCCCTGCGCCATAGGGATATAGTACTTCCTCAGAGATATCATTGGAACTGAGGAACCATAAGATACCTCCACAAGAAAGATTCTTAATTCTTTCAGAAAACTGAATCTCGTCTGGTGTCTTAAACTGACTTTCTGGTACAAGAAATCTCCTAGGTCGCAGGACCCACTGCATTTGGCGGGTCGGTTGGTTGGTTGGAGAGGGTGCGCTCTAACTTTAACTTAGTATTGATGGGTAGTGATGAGAAGGATATGCGGTGTTAAATCTATAGAGGTTGGCGCTTATGTTTATCATTGTTTGACACACTCCGCAATATCACCAATTCCTATTTTACAGAGGTGCGTTAAGTCTGCTAGCAATGGTACTCCCACCACTTTATATCGTAGCCTCGTTGTTGCTGGATAATGGCAGAGTACAAATGGCAGTTGGTGCAGATTGTCGTGCATATGAGGCCAAGTCTATGTGCCCTGATATAAGTCCCACCATCAGCCTCAATATGTGGTCTACTTAGAGATACCAGACGACCCCGCTTAGGGGGATAGACCCCCTTCTTCATACCAAAATTCTGTTTGTCCCCCTTATTAAGTAAAATTCAAAAAGAGAAAACATTCAATTTAAAACTGTTAAAATATTTTCATTATATATTTTTAAAAAGATTCTCTGCAAACAAATCCATTTGAAGTTCAAAATCATTTCAAAGCTGAACGCATCCACTCAATGACCAACATAATATCACTTCATGCGCAAAAGTTTTCCTTCATCTGTCGGTTTATGATTTGTGCTGCTATCTGTCCTTTGTCAGTTTTTGTTTACAATTTATTTTCGTTTGCGTTTAATAGTACCTAATATTTCGGAAAAAGCGAATAAAAAAACAAAGTGTGCATTTAATCAGTGCTGGGAAAAGTGTTTCGAGTGGTTAACAAAAAGGAAAGAAGGTCCTGAATATGCGACATGTTTAATTTGCTTTAACTTTTTTCCTTCACTTTTTTTTACATTCTGTCTCGCGATGTCCGCCTTTTCGTCATTTTCAATCTGGTAGCCCTAGGTCTACTGGAACTTAAAGCACGCTTGATTGTTGTTGTTTAGCTCTTTTACGGTTGATCCACCTAACATATCGCTAGCACCACCCAGTATTCTTTTATAGTTCTGGTGTTTATGGCTGCCTTGAACTTTCGGTATTTAGTTGCTTGTTGACAGCCCCTTCTCTTGCCAATTCGTCATCCTATTCATTTCCTATTAAATGTACCTTCATGAGTCGGTATCCAGGCTACACAGACTGTGTCGAGGGTATTTGGCAGATTAGCACTCCACAATTCCAACCATAAAGAAAGGTATTCCTTTTATGAAAGTATATGAGGTTACTTCGTATAATGATATTGACGCTTAAGACGAAAACGTATAATATTCAGGGTCCAGCTTTCGCCCATGTGCTGCTTGGCTTTTAAAAAAAATATGTGTGAGCCTCATCCGTCACGGTGGAAGTGAATACTCCAAAGCAGTGTGTAGGTATGTGGAATGTGTAAGAGAAGAAGAAAGTTGTCGAGTAACATAATTTAGTAAATATGTAAACTTGATTACCTATATTTTCTTTTATTCTCTTTTGTAAAATATATTAAAATTTATATATTTATAACTTTAATATTTCATTTATAAAAAGTAGCAAAATAAAACTCCATGCAAGGGGGAATAATATAAGATCTGTGTAGTTAGAATCCATTTTAGTCGCCATATCGCTTTTCAATGACTCCCGTACAAGAGTTTGATCTTCTATGAGATGCCTACGAATATTTAGTTTACTAACAGAAAGTTTTAGATCCATTTAGGCACTATAATAACATAAACTGTGAATATAAGTTACTTTGGTCAATTAATATAAAAGTTGTTAATAACTTGACTCCAGCGCCAACCATCGGGTCCAGATTTTCCAGTTTTCTCTTTGGGCACTATATCAAAATAAACTGTGAATATGAATCATTTTGGTCAATTAATATAGAAGTTGTAAATAGCGTGACTTTTTTGTTTATTGCATATGTCCTTCCTCAGGCCCCAGACTATCTCTATACCAAATTACATTATGATTGGTTCAGCGGTTTAGACGTGGAAAGGTAGACAGACAGACAGACAGAAAGATAGACAGACAGAAAGACAGACAGAAAGACAGACAGACAGCCAGGCAGACAGACAGACAGGTAGACAGACAGTCATACAGACAGACAAAGAGGCAGGCAGACAAAGAGGCAGACAGACTGACAAACAGATAGGCAGACAGGCAGACAGACAGACAGGCAGACAGGCAGACAGGCAGACAGGCAAGACAGACAAGACAGAAAAGACAGACAGACAGACAAAGAGGCAGACAGACTGACAGACAGATAGGCAGACAGGCAAGACAGACAAGACAGACCGACAGGCAGGCAGGCAGGCAGGCAGGCAGGCAGACAGACAGACATACAGTTATACAGACAGACAGACAGATGGACAGACGGACAGACAGAGAGCTGATGGTTTCTTCATACACATTTCCCCTGAATGGAATAATTTCCCCTTTATCGTAACACATTTATCGTAACACTTTTAGCTTAACGCCACATTTTCACCAGCAAATACGTCGCGAAAGAAGTATTCACTTTAAAAACATTTTGCTATCATATAATATGTGTATCTCTTAGAACCTTTCTTGCCCACCCGACTGCTTCTTTATAAAATCTCCCCTATCACTGTTCTCTTATTGAAATTGAAAGCGTTACTTTCTTCTAAAACAACACAAAAAATAAAACAAATCCCCTCTAGGCGTGTTGTAAAAAATCATGGGAAATTCCCAGTTTTATTTTGCATATGTTATCCACAACCCTTTCAGTCTTAGCATTCCTTTCAATGAATCCGAACGAGACCCGGCATAGCATACCAAACGCACGCGACACTTTCAAATGACATCATTCCGCAGAGATTAATCCTTCTAAACGTAGATACCCTTTCCAGCACGTTATCATTCCATTAGCATGAAGCCAGCTTTAACTTTATCCAAAATGCGAACATATCCGATTAAATTGTATGTAGTGGGGGCACCCGGAATCCACTGCGGAATCTGATCCTTAAATCAGCAGTGTCTGTGATGTGATGGTAACTCCTCTCGAGTCTCTAACGCGACCTTTATTGAGTTTCTGCTTTTTTTTTCCAGCAAACAAAACAAAAATAAAATAAAATAAAATAAAAAAGTGGTTTAAGGGCAGAAAATGGGCGTGGGATACCTCCCCCTGTGGATACCGCCACCGCATCATGAAAACTATCATCCACTCTCTGCCTGGTTTAGGTGGTGTGAAAGTGAATGTGTGACTTAAGTGAAATTGAACTTCAACAATCTGCCACGAATCACAATAACTGAAGTGTGGTGTGCGACTTGACTGCGACAATGACGATGACGATATCGATAAGATGACGATTACACGTGCGATAATGGTGACGGCGGCGGTTTCATTAGTTCTAAATCCCTAATGCCTCGGAGATAATTAAATATCTGGTATCTGCAATCAAGACAGGTAGAGGTAATCAGCTCGTAAGTGCTTCCACTTTTGCGGTGCAGTCAACCAACTCTGTATTCGCAAAATCTTTGTTTCGTGTCGTGGGCGGGCATGCCCTACGAACCGATTCTCATGCATTTTTCACAAACCTCACGTGGATGTGATTAGAAACAGCCATTGGGCTAGATACGTGTAATTATTCCGTTTCAGCTGAAATGTGTAGCGATGGGCGAATACAGCCGGAGATAAACAATCGATAGCGAGCGCCTATTCCATGTTCAGTGCTCGGCGAGGTTAAGATAAATGGAAAGTTCAACATGTTGGAATTCCTTGAAAATAAATATATGGTCGGCACTCACGGGTGGATGAGTTATTTGCACTAGTACTAGGAGAATGTAGATAATGCGGAAAGAATGTGGACATTTTCGATTTAGAATTAAGATGAATAAGGAAGCGAAAGCACGTATATAATGGGGAGAGTCAACGAACAGGCGGAAGTCTAGGTCAGGGTGGAACGTACGTACAAACATATATCATTGCTGAAATACTGGAGACGATAATGTGCTGAATGTCCTTTTTTTCCTGTTTGCTTACTGGGAGTGCAGTGAAAGCATATGGCACGGGTTCACTTTTTCTCTTGCTGGTGTATAAATATTCTTTGTTTTAAAAAAGGGTTGTTTTCTATCTACCGAAGAAGCATATGCATATCATTAAGGATGAACATTATGTTCCCCTAATGTTCAATATTTTATGAAAATGTGGATGGCAAAGCGGAAAGTTGGATTTATTTATTTTGTTTGGTGGAATGAGGAAGAACACAATTTTTGGCTTCGATTTACTTGGTTGAGTAGGGAATTGGTTAGGTCTTAGGTACGAATTCATCCCACTGTCAATATTCATAAGCAGTTACGAGAGGTCGTTCCATTATCCTTAATAATTGATGAAACAGGCGCATTGGTAGAGCGTTTTTTTCGGAGTCGGAAGTCTGTACCATCATATAAACTTTGCCTTGAGTATTCATTAAACCGATTTATCTGGCCATTTCAAGAATTGCCAGGGTGTTGTTAAGTTGAGCTGAGCTGTGAAAAATAAATTCAACTTAGAAACTATTTATTATGGTTTTGTTTTTACGTGATTGCCTCTACTTTTAAGTCGAACTTGGTAAGTTCATTTATTTTCCTTTGAGGCATAGGTACATATACCTACAGTGCCGTTCGAAAAATTTTGTTCAAACTATTTTTTTTCGAAGTTTGGCGAATTGATTGCAATAACTACACTTTTTTTATGAAGTTATGTTTCATAAGGTATTTTCAAACGTTTCATAACACTTTTAGAGTATTGGAATTGTTTACCTGCAGTGAAGGAAGCAAACTGGTCCTCGACCGAAAAATGGATTCATTGGGTAGTTGGCTCAGTTTTAGAGATGAATGAAAAATCTTTGTTTGGTTTTTTTTATTTTTTTATTGCTTTCCAGTAACATTGCCCATTCAATCAGTAATTTGTTGGATCTCCCCTTTTTTTCTACTGCTGCACATCTGCGATTCATTGATTCAGATATATTTTTCCATGTAGATACAGGTATGATGCTCCAGGTCCGGACTGGTAATTTTTGTTAGATGTCAATTGACTCTGGACGCTCTCTTGACTCTTGTAATCTGAAGTTTCATGATTGACCAATATTCTCAATTAGATTGAGGTCTGGGCTATAGTGAGGCCAGCTGAGGCCACAAAACTTGATCCAAATCGATCATTTGTTGTCGGAAGCATTCAGTATTAATGGTTTCGCCAGATTTTAGGTTTCTCGCGTCAGAATCGCCACTTTTGATTTTTTTTAGACCACTCAAGGCACTTTGATTTACCAAGAGCATGCTCACCGTAAGGTTCAACAAGCATTCCATGCGATTCTGCTGCAGTTTTCTCAAATGGTAACAGATCATTTTTAGCGCGTTCTTGGTTTTGTAACCTGATTGTTTAAAGTTCAAAAAATTATCACACAAAATATTTATTATTTTTTATTATTATTTAAAATGAAATTACTAAAGAATACATAAAAAGGAATGTTAAGAAAAATGTTTCACAAAAATGAAGCAGTTAAGGTTCGGCGTGGTAAGCACCGTGAATATTCAAAATCGAAAAAAGAACAGTATGATGAAATTTACAAAATGAATGCGTTCAAGTATGAAAAGTGTGTTTATGCAAATGAATGTGTTTAAGTGTGAATTAGTGTTTGGATATAAAATTGAGTGTTTACATTTGTAAGTATTTGAATATAAAATTGAATGGTTAAAATGTGAATTATTGTATTTGAATAAGAATATAAAAATGAATGTTTCTGGTGAATTTTAGTTTCATTATTTTTATTGATTCGCTTCGATTTGGCTACACATTGTCCATATATCGTCGGTTTCAGGTACAAAATTCGACGTCTTCAACGCTCTTAAAAACTATGATATTGTATGAAACTTGTATTGCTGTGAGTTGAAAATCTTTATCAAATATCGAAACAAGGAAATGGCGCCATTGCAAAGGCTGGGCTTAATGGAAGCTACATTGACAGATGGCAGCTATAGCCATCTATACGTAAATTCCAGTTTCATATTTACATACCTGTTACATAGGATATGTCATTGTTTTATTTGAAATGCAAATTGCAAAATAAGTTTATTTGTGATGGACTTTGAGGTTCAATGTCAATTTTGGAAACTTACATATGTATCTGACTCAGATATCTACTCGTATCATAACGAATTCTTTACAAGCTTTTAGTACAAAATATATTCGTATGTGACTACACAAATGTAATTTACTTCAAATCTTAGTTTACTTTTGTAGTAATTTTTTAGTCTTACCGTTGTTTTTAAAAGAAAAATGTGTTACCAACTCCCACCACAATATCCATACAGCTCGTTTCTCCAACAGAAAACACAACCAACATGGTCGTCGCGTTGGTATCGTAATGTGATTTGGAGAAGTAACGGGATAGATACTCGTTCATATGTTCTGTGAATTCTTTAACGCTGTCGCTTCACGTAAGTACTCGTGAATTTTACCTTATATGTGTATGTGCTGATATTACAATCACTGAGAATGGTTTCCTCCATCATTTATTTGGTAAACTCCGTTGACAGCGATATATGCCACCCAGTCGTGTACTTTATTTACTTTCATTTGCAGTTACCCGTGGTGGTGCGCCACTTATTTATACGAGTATCTTTGCTTTCGTCTGTCCATGTCCAATGTCCAAGATTTCAATTGTTATTTTTATATCAATGGATACGTGTGGAAAAATAGCGAGTTCTCTTGCGAGTAAGTAGCTGACATTACATTTGAGCCCACTCAACATACGCACACCGTGTCGATGGATAAGTTGCGGGGGACGCGTCATCTTTTGCTGACGGAGTGTAAATTGCTTTTTCACGATACGTGAAAACTGTCACAGAGGGGAAGACCGTTATTCGCTACGATATGTGAGTGACATGAGCCCCAGATGGTGGAGGTGTAGCGTCATCTTAATCATTCTTAATGCCGGTGGCAGTAATCCCGAGATTTCGTAAATAAGGACCACAAGTGATTTAGCTGAGTACAGCTTGGAGGGTAGATTTTATTTTTGTTTTATGATTTTTTTTATTAGTCCTAGTTTTTGCAATTGCAATTTGGTAGGACGAAGGATATTCATAGGACAGTTTTCGCAGATGCTACCACCGAATTAAATCGATGCGTATAGTAGGAAGATGCATAGAATAACAATACCGGATACATTACAGTCAGTGAGTGTCCTTTTACTTGTAGACATATTTTATGTGTGTAATGTAATCATTGGACATTAGCACCCACACGTGTATTAATATGCTGTCTGTAATTAGTCTCTATGTTGTGTACATTGAAATATCAAATGTCACTTTGCTCTAATTATCATTAGCTTATAATGAAATAATTATAGCCTTGTCACGTATTATATTTCTGCAAAAGATTTCAATATCAGCTGGTGGTAATCGTGCTTAATGCGCAATATGGCGAACGTAAATGCTAATCAAGCTGTTAAACGTGGGGGCAGACTCGAACCCCAGTAAAAACTCTAATAATAATTTGCACAGCATGAGAGAGTATAAATTGTCATCGAAAGGTACTAGTTGCACGGCCGGCCGGCGTGTTGAACAGGTTGATAAGGCTTTAATTTTTATTTCCATATGCTGCGCTTAAAATTTAAAAAATACACACCTCCTTTTAATTTTTTTTATTATACTCTGTTCCACAAAAATTGTCAGTACAGCGAGGATAGGACGTTTGCCTCTCATTCTGGTTGCAATAGCTTTCATAAATCTGTCTTTTAAGCTCTCACTGGGCTACCATAGTATGTATGACAAATCGCCGCAGATCGGAAAGCAATACACTTAGGGTTACCATCTGCTGATTTAAAAACAAAATAATTTTTTTAACGAAAAAAAGATAATTGTGTACGAAGTAGACACCACCTCGATTTTGATGAAGTTTTAGTATGTTGTAAAGGGGAGTCAGACACAATCCCGAAAACCAAAATCCCGAAAGCCCAAAATCCCGAAAGGCCAAAATCCCGAAAATCCAAAATCCCGAAAATCCAAAATCCCGACAATTCACAATCCTGAAAATCCAAAATCCTGAAAGTGAAAATAAAATTTTGTTTGCAGAAGAATTTTTTTTTTCACATATTAAACAAAACTAGAATCGCCTGTGGTCGAAATTCAACCAATTGTGCGAGAGAATCGCACCTGGTTTTTACCTGGCCTAGACACAACACATTAGCAAAAAAATAATATACTGCACAAAAATCAAGCGAATATGTTGTGTTTAAGGCAGTTAAAAAGGGATTGAACTGTTTTGCATTCGCCTATTTATATAATGATAACAAACTTCAAATAAGTAAAACATAACAAGAAAGTTCAAGTCTTATTGACAAAAAAACATTTAAGAAACAATCTATGGCAAAGCAATATCTAATACAAGTTCATATCGAGCACAATTCATATTAAAAAACTTATTTCAGAACGCTCGTTATGTGCCGCGTTATTTTTTTAAAATTTGTTTTTCTTAATAACGTAACGTTTTCTTATTCGTTGGTTTTCACTGGAAATTATTTTCGATATTTATGTAAGTATTTCATGTTTTCACATTTCATCTAAAATTTTGCATTTTATATAATTTTTCGGGATTTCGTTTTCGGGATTTTTTTTCTGGATTTTGGCTTTTCGGGATTTTGGATTTTCGGGATTTTGGATTTTCGGGATTCTGGTTTTCGGGATTGTGACCCCAACCCGTTGTAAAGGGCATATTTACCAGTATTTTGATGTATCACTGTTATATGTCGGAAACGACTACTTTACGAGATATTCAGGAATGGAGTAATAGAGGACAAACGAGGACAATTTATTAAAAGTATACAGGACGGTACGCGTCAGGTTAAAAAAGAGGACATATTATCCTCGAAAAGTAGGACGTCTGGCGACCGTAGAGGTTAGGGGTTATAAGGCTTAGCCATCATATTTGATTGTGGCGGGTATGGCCAGCCTCTTCCAGTGTATTAAAGAAGTGAATTCCTAAAAAAATCTTTCGAGAACGAGCAATGGCCTGACAATCACAAAGAGTCTTCCTATATCATTGCAGTATCTGCATTCGTCCGTGTTTGAGAGTCCCATTCTTTTGGCATGTTTCATCAAGAGACCGTGCCCGGGGAGTATTCCTATTCGAGTTGTTAACTTTGCCCTATTCAGTCCAAGAAGTACCCTGGTCCCTTTGCAGTCTATGGCCGGCCAAAGAGCCTTGGATACCCTATGCCCCTCTATTCTTGCCCATCTGTGGTCCGCCATTCTTAAGGCCACACCAAACTACAGAAGTATCTTTTCTACTCCGTCAAAGGTGGTTTTTATGTCAAACTCGAACGTCAATATAAAATTATAAATAAAGTTCCTTAGTTATTTTTGCTGTCATCATAGCATCTGTGTAATCTATGAACATAATATTTCCTTTTTGGAGTACAAGGAGTTCTGCATCTTTATACACAGCTTTGTTGGCTCAAGGTAACTAGATGAATAACAAATCCACCACATCTATCACGTTGAAGAAGTAGTCTGAGGTAATTGGATCAAACGGAGAGGAAAATTCTTGTTGTCGCAGGATATTAACTTCAGAAGAAATAAGGATTTTTGCCCATTAAGGGCTGTGATAGTTATGGTTTACCATTCTGAATCACGGCTCTTCGGAATGCCTTCATGGATATTCACCCGAAATTTTCGCTGCCATAAGCAATTGGAATATTTCATTGTTGTTGGTAAAAGTCCTTCCGATTTTAACATGAACAAGAAAAGTAGTATAGTAGCACAGACAATGTTCCATGTTATGGAAACATAAATGGCGGCAATATTTATGTTTGCATTATCACCTACATGTTGCACAAATGGGGTTCAGTTACTTGTTAATGGAATACTACCTACAATAAGGCGTCGAAAAAAAGTTAATGCTTTGTAGGATACACCGCATCGCAATGCTCAGACGATGTTGAACATAGTTTAAACATACAGGAAAGTAACATGTTGCCTGACTCGATTCGTACTATACCCTATAGAACTTCTCTTATAAAGGGAATTTTTCGCCATTTCTCTGGTAAAGTGTTGCCAACGAGAAAAACAGCCAGCGTGGCAGCTGACAGTTCAGGGTTATTAAAAATGGAGTGCTTCACGAAAGAGCAACTTGTTTTCATTGTTGAGCAATATTTAACAAAAAATTAAGTTGTTTTTTCAAACCAAATCATTTTCAGCAATGACGCTAATTTTCATCTTGATGTCTTTAATTGCCAAAATTGTCGATTTTGGGGCTCAGAAAATTCACGAGCGCCTCGACAACATCTCACTGTTATTTAATGCGGATTTTGGGGTAAGGGCATCATCGGACCATGCCATGTGCTCACTATCGCGACATGATAACCTAGTTTTTTGTGCCTAAAATGCAAGATAGGGACATGGACGACATGTGGTTGCAACAAGACTGTGCCACATGCCATACAGTCGTGTAATTTTCTATTTTGGTGATCAGAATTGGCCGCCCAGATCATGCAATTTAACGCCCTTGGACTTTTTTCTTGGGGGTTGAAGTCTACGGATAATGCCAACAAGCCCACGACTACCCACGCCTTGAAGGAGCGAATTGAGCACTTTATCAACGAAATTCAGCCACATTTATGCAAAAGGGGTGATGGAAAGTTTCGTCCAAAGAGTGCGTATGTGTAAGACAAGGCGTCGAGGCCATTTATTCGACATGCTATTCCATACATTATATATCCCTATACTGTATGCCTACGGATCAATAAAACATTTAAAATTTTTAATTAAAAACCTGTGTTTTTTATCACGTTAAAAACGTTAATTTTGGGTCACCCCTTAACAAATTTAATATACATACGCTCGTTACTCAGCATTTGATTTCCACTAAGGGGGCGTGGTTTTTAATGGTATGTTCATCTTTGCGATCAGAAATGTACACGTTCTTAAGACTTTCTTGTCTTGAATGGTAAAGAAAAAAAATAAATAGGATAAGCAGGATGTCCCAAAAGAAAGTTCATAATATGTAGTATAGCGATATAAATAAAATGGATACGTTCATCAAGAAAACCTTAATTATTAAAATACGCATTTTAGGAAATTACTTTTTAAAAGTAATGTCGTCTAAATGTAACCCTTCTTGCGCACGGCACTTATCTAAACAGACGCGGCGCGTCAATTCCGTGATGGCTGCCATTTTCGTGTCTAATGATTTCTCTTGTGCTGACCATACACCATTTACCTCAACCGTCAACGTCTACTTAGTCGGTTGTTGTTGAAATCAACCCGTGTGTGGCGTTGTCAAGTGATCTATTTGCCGGTTGACGAGCTGGTTCGGGTAAAAAAAAAAAAAAAAAAAATTTGGAAGTTGATTTCAACTCAGTTGAACTGTGTGTGTGCCGAAGTCATTTGATTTGCTGCCAAATTGAGGGGAATTTGTGCTAGGCTTGTGAAATCTGTGAAAGTGTGTGTGAGCGGAAGGTAAACAGTAAGATGACTTTAAAGGTACACATAAAGAAAATTCCAGGTATTTGTGGCATTTTATGCAAACTCTTTCAACTCAGTTGGTACAGTGTGTGGCCGAATATCGATTCATTTGTAAACTCAATAGACAACTAAATTGAATTGTGTATGGGCTGCTTTAGCTGTACTAGAGACCTTGGTTCATTGGCGTAAACTTTTGATTTGAGTAAGTTATCCCCACAAGGAAGAAGATGAAAATGAGCCTCATCCGAAAATAAGGTGTTGTTAACCTTCGTATCAATGCGAAATTAATACACGTTTAGTCAGCGCGACGGGTACCCGGGTACCCATTTGTATTTTCTATGGGCTGAGACAAATATGGGCAGAGTTATGTATATAAAGGGAAAGAAACATTATCTAGAGTGAATTCAACTCTGTTCAGAATCTATATTTAGAAAATTTCTGCTAATTTCAAATTGTTTATCCATTTTTTTAACAAGAATGACATTTGTTTATAGTCTTGTAATGCTGGTCGCAGATTGGCTTTTCACAAAAGTTGCCGCGTTTTCTTTTTTTTGCCTGGGTTTACGTTGCTCCGAGCAAACACGGCATGCTCCTTGAATTTTGAGCCGTCCATCGGGTCCCTGTGGTGTTATCGGTACTGGCGATGCAGGTGTGCACGAACGTATGTTCTCACCAAGCATAGCTTCACTGTTATTTTTTGTGTTGAAGTTGCGGTAAATAAGATGATTTTTGAATCATTCTTGAATATTTAGCATACAAAGCTGCTTTCCCAGCGTTGCAGGAGTTTGCGTCGGTTATCCTTTCTAATTGCAGCTTCCTTGTTATGTTGAGTACGAAGGAGGTAGGCCGCCAATGCCGGATCCTTCGTATTGACGAACCAACCCTTTTCTCCACTATCAAATCTAGAGTCGGTGCAGTTTTGTCGTCTATCACTCGATGAATTCGCGTTACGCAGTTTTCAAATCGGATAGATCGATTTATGGCCCAAAACCTATTGATGCTCATAGTAGCGATATAATGGCAATGCTGTTACTTTCCAGAGCTCTACTAATTGTTCATTATTGAAATGATGAGCACCAGCTGTTATCAATTTTTCAAGATAGCCATTAGGCTCCTGCAATGTACGATTGTTCACGTTCATCGCGCTGAAAATTACTCATAATTCCAATTTGATATTACTTACACCAAAAAATATATACATAGGAGCTCCACAACCGTAAGATTCAATGTATAATTTACGTTGAAATATTTTCGGACGGAAAAACATATACGAACCAGTACAATATAAATAGGGGTACCCGGGTGTACTTCGCATATAACACCGTATTAGCGTTGAAAAATAAATTTTATAAAATTAATGAAGCAGAATTAAATTTCAAGAAGGTACTGAAAATATTGTTATGTAGTCCTTTGGACGAAATAAGTTTTATATTAATTAAATGGATACCCGGGTACCCTCGAATTGATACGAAGGTTAAATGTTAAAAACCGTTTAGTTATGTCGCCATGTGGTTAACGAGTTGAAGCCTTTGACTGGCATTTTGAGGCTTGAATTCTTGCGCTTATTGATTTTTGTACGACTTAGGTTTTTAAGTTTTTATATAAAATGCAGTGCAATGATGTTCTGGGCACATTTAAGGCCCTTACTCGCCTACTCACTGAAAGGTCCGGATTGTCACATGTGCATTGATTTACACATTCCAAGTTTGCGTCAGTTCGTGATGATCTCGGTCTTAGCTCGTAGGTTTCTCCATTGTTGAGCTGGTCTCTACAAACTTTTGAACCTATTTCCTAATGATGATTTTCACACAACGTCCTGCTCCCGAGAAACGCGACTGAATTCCTAAAAGCCGGGCTATCGTTTGACATACGACCAGCGCCCGCGCCCCTCAGATATCTTGCCTTTAAGCAGTGATTCCATTAAATATGAACTTTATTTTGGGACACCCTGTAAAAACGAAAATGAGGTAAAATCCAAATCGAACACCTTTTATTGATTTACTCTCCAGTTTAACCATAATATTTGCCAAAAATGTTAAATTTCAGAATTTTAGTAAAGAAAACTAATTTTTTTCAGTTTTCTTTTGTTTGCTTCTTTTTTTCAACAAAATTGCTTGTTTGGCATATGTTCAAATTATATTTTTGGTATGTAACATAGAACCGATTCGGCAAACTGCCATATCATTAGTTCTCTACGTTTCTGACAATATGTTGAAAATTATCTTACCCTATGTGTGTAGGGTATAAAGTCGTTCATTCTATTTAATAACCCACTAAGGCAGATTATTAGGAGGGACGATGAGAGAAATTTGGGCAAATACCATAATAACAAGTAAATATATCACACACCATAAAAGCAAACAAAAAAAAAATGAACCAGAAAATTGGCTTGTTTTTGTTGGTTTTCGGTTACTTTTTTTTTATGTACTACAACTAGATTATGTACGTATGTCTACGAGGACTCGTACTCCCGCAGGCGACACATTTATTTCGGTTTTGTGACAGGAATATGGGATATTACTACTTTTGGCGTGTGTAGGTAGATATACTCACAAAAGGTTCACAATAAACAGCTTTCAAATTATTCCTTCATATTTTATGGGCTTCAAAGATTGTTGTAAGAAAAACTGAGACGTTTAAGAAAATCTTGAACATATACAAACAAACAAACCGTGTTCTCCACAATTATTCTATATGTCTTTGATCTATGTAGGACGATAACATACGTCGCGTTAAAGAATCATCGACTTTGGAAGAGAAGCGGAAGACCCAAAATAACATCAAAACAGGGGGATCAGACTATAAACTTAATAAGCAGGAGTGACCGATGGCTTATACCTACTTACTTACTTACTTACTTACTGTAGCACCAGTCCGGGGTGGACCAAGGCCCCAATCAACAACCTCTTCCAGTTAGCCCGGTCTGTAGCTAAACGCCTCTAGTTGCACACGTCAAGTTGGTTGAAGTCTTGTTCTACTTGTGCGCGCCACCTTAGGCGAGGTCGTCCTCTGTTGCGTTGACCCCCGGGGTTAAAATGGAATATTCTCCGTTTATTCTAGCGTTGATGTCCATACGCTCTACATGTCCTAGCCATCTTAAACGCCCAATGTGCAGTTTTTTGACCAGGTTGATGTCGCTGTACTGGTCGTACAGTTCGTGGTTGAATCTTCTCCTCCAGAACCCGTCAACGCAAACGGGACCGAATACCTTACGAAGGATTTTTCTCTCAAAGCGACCAATGATAGTGCACGCTTCAGCTCCATATAGTTGAACTGGGATGTTAAGGGTCTTATGTAGAGCCTCCTAAGTCGATCGGGAAAATGCTTTACTACTCAATTGCCTTCTTAGCCCAAAGAAACAGGGCAGCGGTTGGCAAGAGTAATGCTTCATTTGATTTCCGACGAGATGTCATTTTTTGATGTTAGGGCAGAGCCGAGGTAGTTGTAGCTGTCTATTGTGACGTTCTGTCCAATTCGTCGATGTTGGGTGTCTCTTTTTATTGACAGCATATACATTGTTTTGCCCTCGTCTACCGCGTAACCCAATTTAGCCGCTTCCATTTCTAAACTCGCAAACGCACCGGTGACAGCTCGCTGTGTTCTACCAATGATGTCAATATTGTCGGCGTATGCAAGTAGTTGAACGGACATTTGAAAGATCGTTCCTTGTGTGTTGGCTTGTGAGTTACAAACAATTCTTTCAAGTATGATGTTGAAGAAGTCGCATGACAGCGCGTCACCTTGTCTGAATCCTTTTTTGACATCGAAGGTCTCGGTGAGGTCATTACCGACCTTGATGGAGCAGCGAGCTTTCTTCATCATCATCCTGCACAGACGGATGAGTTTGGCAGGGATATCAAAACTAGACAGGGCTCTATGCAGTTCATCCCTCCACATGCTGTCATAGGCGGCCTTGAAATCGATAAACAGGTGGTGGGTATCGATTTGGACTTCTTGGGTTTTTTCCAGGATCTGCCTCAGTGTGACAATTTGATCTATGCTGGACTTTCGACGGCTTATAGCTCCAGAAATCTGCGAAGAGTTCAACCATTCCCACTCATAACAGATTTCAGTTGCAACGATAAAAAGGCGTTTAGCTACCGCAGCCGTTCACAGTCGACTACAAAACAAAGTCAAGCGACTACATTGGGAAAAACAGCAACAAGATTGGATATCAACCGACTGGTCGAAAGACTTATGGAGGGACGAATCGAAATTTGAAAATCTTGGACAAAAGAGGAGAGTTTACGTTTGGCGGTCTGCTAAAGAAAAGATACTCCCCAGCTGTGTGGTCCTAACAGACAAGCATGAAGGTGATTATATAATGGTCTGGGGATGTTTCTTTTCCACTGGTGTTGGAGACCTCATCCTTATCGATGGGACCATAAATAGGGAGAAGTACTGACAAATGTTAGAAGAACACACCTTATCATCGGATTTGCGATTAATAAGTCGGATTCACATTAATACAAGATAACGCTTCGAAACATTCTTTCAAAATTTTTTCGAGGATACGTGGAATAAGAAGAATAAGCAGGAACACTATGAAATGGCCTAGCCTACCCAATCACCCGACTTCAACCCAATAGCGCTGCTTTGGAACTTGACAGAGAGGTTCGAAAACAGTGTCCAACATCAAAAGGCGTACTTTGGGAGGTCGTTTAAGCAGCCTGGAGATCAATGATATTGGAAACTATTAAGAAGTTGATCGATAAAATGCCTAGATTGACTGCAAGTTGTCTGTTACAATGTACTGTCTGGAAAGTTATGGACGGCAGAGTATCTCTGAAAAAATCGCTATAATAGTTATTCTACTTTTCTGTAAGTCTATTGACAAGACTGTTTCCGGATATTGTACTAGAGTTGAGTAAGTGTACGTGTACTTATATTCAAATCGTTCAAAAATAAATAATTTGACTCACTTGCAAAGTTCTTTTATATACATTTTTATTTCTTCGAAAATAGTAGAAGAGATAAGAACTAAACGATTCAGGACTTCTTTTGGCTACCTCCACTGTCGTCATTCTTCAAAGGTGACACATAATTTTAAAAATAATTGCTCTCATCTTTTTAAACAAGAAAAAAAAAGCCAGTAATAATTGCTTAGATTTTTTTTTTAATGAACCATCTTTCAATATAAATCACCTCTTCCAAGAACACTGATGAAACGTGAACGGTAAGTTGCTTCAGCACGCCGAGCCGGCTGCCGCCTGTTCAAAGTTTTGTTCTCCCAAGTTTTAATTTGGAGATAAACGATTGAATGAATAAAAAATTAGCGTGAAGAAGTGGCAACAAGATATTGTATTAATAGTCCTTTTCGCAGAATCATTAGCGAAGTCATTATTATAATTTGTTTACGGTTTACGGAGCAAACGGTGTTGTATATATGTATATCTACTTTGGCATTGACATAATTTGTCTTAGTTAACAGAGATAAAATTGAAGGTGAGAGATGCTCTTAAATTTGTAATTTTCCCGATGCTAAGGACATCTATTAGAATTGCTGTGTGCAGTTATGAAGATGATAAAACAGGGAATTTCTTTTATTTAGTAAATAATAAGTCATGGACTACCCTGAAGTGGGATGAGTTTAGCTTAAGGAATCATCTTCTATTTGAAATACATTATTTGATTTACAACATGAATATTGCAAATTAAAAAGAAAATGCAATAGAAAACGTCATCGAATGCAACAACCCATTAAGTTTCGACAGCATACGTGTAGCAAAGTTTCAAACCATTCCAGACCACCTTTTCTTTATAAGGTATTGTGGATTGGTAGAGCTTCACTTCGGCTCCTGTGGCCTATTTCACCAACATTCAAATTTGTGTTTACAATAATTGTTTTTCGAACAAATTCTAAAATATTTGATTAATATCGATTCACCAAACATTTGTACTATGCTAAACAGAACGAAAAGTACAAACTTATGGTTTTAATTTGAAGCTGGTGAAGCAGGCCACTGGTGTCGGATTATAATAAAAGAGTCAGGTCTGTGGTTCTCAGCCTCTCGTAAGAAGAGCGTGTATTTTATTTAATGCTACATTATTCGAAACCAGTAAAATGGTGAAAAACTGTCTGACAATAAGACTGTGTAGTTTAAGGAAATAAAGTAGCATCTGTTGCACTCACCTCGATCACTTAAAAATTTTATTTGAAAACTAATCAATTCTGTATTTGGAACAGAACCACGGGAGTCGGACAGAATCGAGAAAAACATAATTCCGAAAGCCAAAAATCCCGAAAATTGAAAATTCAATAATTTTCGGGATTTTTATTTTCCGGTATTAGATTTTCTGGATTCTGAATATTCGAGCTTTTGGATTTTCAGGATTTTGGGTTTTCGGGGTTTGGGATTTTCGGAATTTTGAATATTCGAGATTCTGGATTTTCGGGAATTTATGGATTTTGGGTTTTCGGGATTGTGACGCCACCCACAGAACAACGCCATCAGCAGTACTGGGCATCTTACTTTATCTGCTCACTCCTTGATATAATTAGCAAATAAATCGCGTCAAGCACAGCCATTAGGTTTAAGGCCATCTAACAGTGGCAAGAAATTAAAGCGGATACTCCACGGTAATAGATCATTTAACTCTCCCCGAAAATACAGAATATACGGTACCATTCCCGATAGAACCTTTTGGAATCATAAGGTATACACTTCTCTACTCCGATGGTTCTAAGCCAAAGAAGATTATTCTCTTACAGAATAAGCCTCAATCTCACCCTGATCACTGCAATGCATTTCAAATGTAAATGATAGCGATCTCAGAATTGCTATCCCAAATTAAGAGGAATGTTATATTTTTTAACGGTATTAGCATTTTCTCGGATAGTAAGGCAGCTTTGAAAACGCTGGAATTGTTCTTATCTACTTCAAAAACTACCTCCCACTGTGGTTTATCTTTTATAGACTATTTTTCACTTTCGTCGTTGCAACTTCCTCAAAAATGGTTGTGAGAGATCGCTAGTTTGGCTGCATGGTCCCCTATTGGCTAATGCCCTGTACTAACTGTCACTACTCTTGCGATATCTACGCGGGTTCTTTGTAGTAGCTTGTTTGTTTTTGACCTATTGTTATTTGGCAATATTTTTCTTAAAGGGTTAGGCTACCCTAGAATCTTCGAAAAATGGATTTTTTTTTAAATTATCCCCTAAGACCTCAAAAATGATGACCCAAAAGATTATGGTCGGGAAATATCTCTAAGTATTCGGTACTGGCAATGCAGATTTAAGGTATTGCAAAATTTCCTCATGATTTTCTACTAATCAAAACTTCAAACGCGTGTTTCTCAAAAGTGAATTTTTTTAGTTTGCCGAAAACATAACTCAGGCAATTTTCAACCGATTTACTTGAAATTTTGAATATATCTTGAAAAGTATATTGTCTATGGAAGTACGTAGGATTTTTTTTTTATATTGAATAGTTTATTTGTTATTAATAATTATCTAATGATTTTTTAGGCAAATTTATCACTTTTCACTTTGGAAGTGCGCCATTTGGCCAAAAATTAATATATCTTTAAAGTCTGTGCGTCCGGCCGTGGACCCTTAAAAAAACAGAGACGTCATCGAAAAACTCTGCACAGCCGCAATTTTGAAATTAATCGCTTTATATGCAGTCATTGATATCTTTATATATAAAAATGAGCTGTTCGTTTGATACCACAGAACTCATAAACTAACCATCCGATTGAGCCGAAACTTACATTATATACTTTTTCTGATGTTTGAAGTGTTCGTACATTAAAAAATTTCAAGTTGTCCGCTAGATGGCGCTGGAACTCAAAAAATTTTAAATTCACCGTACGATTAAGCTGAAACTTACACAGTATATTTATAATGAATTGAGAAATGTTCGTACATCAAAAGTTCTCAAGTTTTCCAATAGATGGCGCTGGAACACCAAAAATTCAAAATTATTACTTCAGTAAAGTAAGGTGACAGCTAACAGCTTACTTTTGATCTACGTGCACTTCTCGCTTCATAGCAAATATGTATATTGTGCAAGTTTGAGCTTAATTGGATGGTAAGTTTTTGAGTTTTTAGGATATTATTGTTTGGGCAGTTTTCTTAAATTCAATTAGAGTTGTCGGCATTTAACTCTCCACCAGAGTCATTAGCATTACTATTCACAAAAAGTCACTCGAAAAAATTTAAGTACATTTATGACATAAACACTGTTTTCAATGGATGTAGCGAAGCGCACTGGGTAACCACTAGAGTATAATAAATACTCTTTATTAAAATCTCGATTTATTTTGTAGTATTCCTGGAAAAAAAGGTCATAAAAAAGCTTATTTTTTCGAGCTCTAGAGTGGCCTAACCCCTTAAAATAACACAATTTATCAGACTCAATGTTATTAGATGGGAAAGTGAATCCACTTGTCTAGAATTGGTTTAAGCTGATCTAATCATATTCTGTCCCTAAGAACACCACTAGAATGGTTCCTTATATGCAAACATGCAACTAGGCTTCACCTCCTTACTTATCTACTGCTTTAACAATCTTAGTGACCCAGGACAAACGGATCTTGGATGCCTATCTCGTTAGATACAAAGCTCCAAATGGTTTTCATGAGTAACGGGGATATTAAGTGTGCCTATTCGAACCTATGCTCTTGATTTTCATACAATTCTTCTATTAAATGACAGTTTTACATCCCCTGTGAGTTGCAAGTGCTCATCTGTAGCTTCATGCCTCCAATCGTCAATTGAGTTATTTTTGTCTGTCACATACCATCATGACAGAAGAACAAAGCATTATGCTCCATCTATTAGATAAAAGCAAAAGTTCGCAATTTTAAATGTGATAAATTGACATCACTTTATTATCCTCGCTTTATATAACTTCGTTCTTTTTTCTACTCAGCAGACATTTTATAAATACCTATGTATGTATGTGTACATGTGTATTTATGAAAAAAAATCTGTCAAAATCAGGCATTTTTACAGAAAATGAATTCGATTTTACAAAATTTAAATTGAAGTCACTCGGGGATATGCAGGAGCAAAAGCAATGTAGCGCTGGTATTACATACGAGATACGAGTACTGACAAAATTGTTATCTCTGATTTTGCATATCAATAAAAAATAAGGGAACATTCTCCAAACACTTCATTAATTTTCCATGTCAAAAACTTCAATTTATATTTTTATGACAATCGTTACGTGTGCATGCCTAAACGATGAATGATCCAGCTCCTGCCAATTCCTGAGCTGACATATCATCAACATATCCATCCAACATAATTGCTCTACATCTCTCATACGCTGAGCATACCGTGGGAATGAATAAATATTGCAGGGGAGGTCCTGTTACCCCGGTGACATAACAATTTGTTTTTTTTTTTGTGATACGTGAAAATTATAAAAGAGGGGACACAATACCGCTTAAGTGACATAAGTCCCAGATGGATGTGTTTTGTAGCTCGTAGGTCGTAGCCCCTCTAATGTAAGTCCGGAAAAATCGTAAATTGTTCTAAGGACATAAATGATTTATGTGAAACCCATACAACATGAATTGGGGACATTTATTTATTTCTCAATTTGTTGTTCACCCCAACTTGCAGATATTTCGGATGTCGGAAGTAAACAGGAACTTCACATGACAGATTTTACCCAAAATGCCAGACAAGTGGAGAGCAACTACCGGAAATTGTTCACACGAGCATTGAAAATTACCACAAAGGACATGTTCAGTACAAAAAAAATGCGTAGACGCGTCCCTTGTTTCCGGTAGGGGCCTTGAATAATTGAATAAATATAAATGATGATGATGAGTGAAATGCTCTGTGACCTGGATAAATTTATTGCGTTGATTAGAGATACGAAGTCTTTTGCGGGCTGAGGTTTGATTGATTTAAAAAAAAAATATCCGAAAGTGGTTGCGTCACCAATTTGGTTCATTTATTTGAGGAAAAATTGCGGATATTTTTATTTAAGGACTGATTTATAAATTGTGCAATGCAAAAGGCAATCAATTGAAAACAACAAAGAAGGCTGATACATACAAACACATATACCTACATAACATACTCAAGGGTGGGCAAGGATGAAGAAGGTCGTTTCAGTGCGGAAATAATCGACCAAGAAGACGCCCTGTCCTCTTTATGGAACGAGATTTCATTCGCCTTTCACAGGAGTTACGCGAAAGTTAAGGCCTCAAGCCGACATCGATCGATGCCTTCAACTATTGAATCAGTATAAAGACCTGGATCTCAATGCCCGCAACGCTGACTGTGTGGATACGATTACGCAAATACATTGGTAATCTCAATTAATGAAATCTACCTCCCGATCAGGAAGCCGAATTCGATAAGAAAGTAGAGATTATCCGTGAAAATGCTTCGAAGATCTATTCAAGAAAATGTTCGTTTTCCATAAGGACGAGCACTTCTGGGAATTATTCTGTGATGGACGTCCGCAAGGTCACTAAACACATATCGGAACCAAATCTATTTTTACTCACTGAGAAGTCCTACTAGAACATACTCAGCGATAAGGAGGCTAGCGGCTAGGAGGATTCCAAAATGGATGAAGCCGAATCTTCTAAAAATATTACACACATCAAAAATGCAACCGGAACTCCGCGTGCTAATGGACACCGTCGATTGTTGTGATGTTGACTGATCCGGAAAGTACGGATTGGCATTTATATTTGGGACGAATTCAATAAATAGTATAAACACTACACATGAGATGAAGAATTATAACTTTATGAACCCTGAAGAATCAATTTCATCTGACGCCGAAGAGATTGGGACCGAGTTCCAAGGATTCAATGATGAAGATGATTGACAAAGAGACGAGACTAATAGGCGTATCCAGTTGTTAAAGGACTAACAACTGTCAGGAGAGGCCAAATGAAGATAACAAAATAGTCTGATACTACGTAGGCTTAGGTACATGATTACATATCATAAAAAGACGTGAAGTATTGAGAGCAGAACAGAGACGACCGACAACGAGTAAAGACCTTTAGAGAATACCTTATAGAGAAGACCTAGAGAAGGCCTAGAGTAGACCTAAGAGAAGACCCTTTATTAGACGATTGTATCATTACTTGAATAATCTATTATATAAAAATAAGTCGGGTTTTCCTTCCTGACGCTATAACTCGATAACCGCTGGACCGATTTTCATGATTCTTTTTTTGTTTTATTCGTATTGCTGTACATCAGGTTTATGTATAAATCTGGACCCGCTAGGTGGCGCTGGAGTCAAGTTATTAACAAAATCTATATTAATGGACCAAAATGACTCATATTCACAATATATGTTGGTATAGAGCCAAAAGAGAAAACTACAAAATCTGGACCCGATAGGTGGCGCTGGAGTCGAGTTATTAACAAAATCTATATTAATTGACCAAAATGACTGATATTCACAATATATAATAGACAGACAGACAGATAGATAGACAGATAGACAGAAAGACAGATAGATAGACAGATATACAGAGAGACAGATAGACAGAAAGGCAGATAGACAGACAGACAGACAGATATGTAGATAGACAGATAGATAGACAGACAGGCAGACAGATAGATAGATAGATAGATAGATAGACAGACAGGCAGATAGAAAGACAGACAGATAGATAGACAGACAGACAGATAGACAGACAGACAGACAGATGGACAGACCGACAGACCGACAGATAGACAGACAGACAGACAGGTACACAGACAGACAGACAGGTACACAGACAGACAGGTAGACAGACAGGTACATGGACAGACAGATGGACAGACAGACAGACAGACAGGTACACAGACACTTCATAACAAATATATTGTGTAAGTTTCAGCGCAATAAGATGGAAGGTTTTTGAGTTTTTAGCACTTAAATGAACAGGCAACTCTTCTGATATAAACTAATGAATGTTGGGCCAGTTCATATAACCGAAAAGTTCATATATCCCGTTGTATAGTATGCAATACATACATTTTTTTTAAATGGCTAATAAATTAAATGCATGTATTAATTTATTGCAGGTAACGTACAATTCCTAAAAATTAACTATCCATTTTAAAAAGTTTTAGTTAAACTCGAAAAGTTTGGATATTATTGTTTGGACAATTTTCTTAAATCCAAATAGTGTTGCCGGCATTTAATTCTCCACCAGAGTCATTACTATATTTAATGTCGAGAAAATTGATTCAAAATTATATTTACGTACATATTTGTAAATACAGTAGACTCTCGTTAGCGTGAACACCGGTTAATGTGAACTCTGGATAACGTGAACATATTTTTTTTAACATTGACATCTCTAAAACGTGAACAAATCCTGAATTCTCTAAAACGTGAACTACAATTTTCGCTCAAAATAACTGGAAAATTCAAGCAAGGCGCATTTTGAAATTTGTTTTTCTTGGGAAAACATCTCGTCTTGCACAGTTTTAGTAAGCTACTAGTCAATTTATCCTGAGGTTTGATTAGTATATTTTTAAGATTTTAGTCTTAAATAAAATCGATTGCCTAGGTGGGCTGTACAATTGAAGACATCCATGAATGGAACGAGGATAAGGACGACTCTAATGTCGTGTCCAAAGACCGATGAAGGAGAGGCTTGAATTGTCAAAAGAAAAAAAATTAAGCCTAGTGAAGCCATTTAAATCTTCAACAAGGCTTTAGAATAGGCTGAAGATGAGCTTGTTAGGTAAAATGACTTAAATATCTTAAAACGACTTGGAAAGGGAGGTAGGAAAGCTTTTGGACAAAAAAGAGACAAGTAAACAGATGACCGACTTTTCTACTAAATTGCATAACGTTATGTCCAAAACTTTGTATTTACGTTCCTTTGCCATAACTTTTTCTTAAAAATCCATTAAAAGTGCAGTTATGTAACAAATAAAATAAAAATACATAAATAGAAAAGTTTTTATTAATTTCTTCTGTGGGATTGTCGTATTCTTTTGTTAAAATTCAACCTTCGCAAACGTGAACTCCCTCGCAAGCGTGAACTAGCTTGGTTTTTAATGGTTCACGTTATCGAGAGTCTACTGTATGTGCATTAAGCCGACGAAATTTAAATTCGTTCAAATACATTAAGGTTACACATTCGATTCTTGAACAACCTTTCCAAATACAATTCGTGTTTCCAGGTGACATCGTTCGGTGCACCAAAAGTCACTCGAAACAATTTCATGACATTTTATGACATAAACACTGTTCTCATTGGGTGTAGCGAAGCGCACCGGGCAACCACTAGTATTTTATATAGAAACTTAGTTATTCTCGAGAGGAAAAATATATGTATATAGCTGGAAAAGGAATGTACTCTACTAGAAGGGGCATCATTTTCATGGGACTGGTCTTAAAAAGAAAACAGTAGCGGAAGGTTTCAAAAGGTAAACTTTTTACTATTTAGAATGTACAAGTAATTCAAAAAATCCGAAAACATCTAAATCCATTCATTATAGCTGGGTTCCGATTCCGAGGTACAGGTCAGTGAAAAAAAATAGCACCACGTTGAACTTTGTACTTGTCATGCATATTCCAGTTTTCTCTACTGATGTAAAGACATAAAATCTATTGTAGAATATAATGTTTGGCATCGGTGATATAATGCAAAGACAAGTTTAGCAAAAATTGTACTTTGAGATAAGGAAATTCCCGTAGTGTAGTGTTCACTAATGTTTACATATTTTCTTTCATCAAACTATATCAAGGTAAGATATTTAAGTAATTTAAAATTAATATCATGTAAGTGCAACGTATTTAGCAGCTAAAATGGGTCACGGTAAACATTGTACCCCTGAAGAACGTTCATTAATAAGAAAACTAATTTCTGAGGGAAAAACTTACAAGATTATAAATGCAAAAAAATATGTTGAAAAAGAAGAAACGAGAGGGAGAAAACCAAAATTGACCCCTAGTGATGAGCTACGCATGGTAAGATTGGTTAAACTAAATCCGTTTATGGCCTCTAACAGAATAAAAGAGGAGTTAAATCTACCCGTGACAACTTCTGCAATAAGGAAAAAACTAATAAAGAAAGATCTACCTGCCAGAAGTCCCAGAAAGGTACCCTTGTTGACAAATGCTCACATACAAAAAAAAAACAAATTTGCAAAAGAACACTTGCATTGGGAACCAACTAAATGGCGCAATATATTATGGACGGACGAGTCGAAAATTGTTCTTTTTGGTACTCCTGGTACCAGAACATTTGTGCGAAGGCCAAAAAGCCAGGAGTTCAAACCAGAATACACGCTCAAAACTATTAAGCACGGCGGCCCAAAAATTAACATATGGGGATGTTTCTCCTACAATGGCACAGGTCCAATATTTTGGATATAACCGATAATGACTGCACAAATTTATGTCGACATAATGAGGGATGTCATGTTGCCTTATGCTGAGTGGAATATGCCTCTCTCGTGGGTCCTGCATCAGGATAATGACCCAAAACATACGAGCAAGTTGGCCAAGGAATTTTTCGTAAGAAATGGGGTTCAGGTTATGGAATGGCCGGCTCAGTCTCCAGACCTGAACCTCATCGAAAACCTTTGGACAGACGTTAAAAAAGCCGTATTTAAGGCCAAACCAAAAAATACACGGCAGCTATGGGAAGCTATGCAGGCAGCGTGGAGGGATATTCCACTTCAGCGATGTCAGATATTAATCGACTCCATGCCACGATGTTGCGCCGCTGTGCTTCTGTGCTTAAAAATAAAGGTCATAAGACCAAATACTAAAATAATATTATAAACTCAAACTATAATCTTATTAATTTTACTAAAGATCTTATCTCATTTGTGAATTTTAACTTTTGGTGCTATTATTTTTCACACTCCAGAACTTGTTTTTTTTTTTGTAAATGACCATAATTTATTTATTTTCAGTTTTAATGGAAAAATGTTTATGTTTCTTGATTACTTTAACTTAACATTAAGTTTTAAAAATAAAAATAAAATCCAAATTGTCATTTGTTTCAAAAATATTTCATTTAAAATCCTATATAAATGGTTGGTGCTATTTTTTTTCACAGAGCTGTATAAACCTAATTGCTCTGTACTATTTCGCATTCCACAGATTTCAACCTACGTTCCACACACCAGTTAGCATGAATTCAAATTAATTTTAGTTAAATTTAATTATTGATTCCAAAAATAGGCACTTTGTACCAACGCGTTATTACGTTGTAAAGTTTTGTTTTAACCACTTATGCAAACTTCTTAGTTTACCAGAAGAATTCCTTCTCATTTGTGTGTGGGCAAATAAAAAAGGAAAAAAAAATTGTTTTTTCATTCAAATGCTTGAAGGAGGGTTACTGAAGCCCTAAAACTTTTCTGAATGAGCATTAATTCAATATCGATTGCTCCTGTCGAGGATACTGATAGATACGAAAACCTCAATTACCGATATTTAGCGGTAATTGTGATTGCCTCCAGTCAAAAGTTGTATAGGTACCTACTGGCAAATAAAAGATTAAATGAAAAATAGGTTTGAGTTAATGAGAATGAAGACGTAGCAGTCCCTTTTCTTAGGGCCATTAAGAAACTCATTATAAAGAATTTGTTTAAGGCATCGCTGCTTTGTCATTGACACCGTTTGTCCTATTTAACAGATTAAAACGAAGGTTGATGGTGTGCTACGAGTATTTAAATTGAAGGTGTTTTATAAAGACATTTTCACAAAAACACAAAAACAAAAACAACAAACAAGAAACACTTAAGCAGACTCTTAAGGTGTCTAGTTTGGTGTGAAGCTTGTACCCTTTTAGTGAAGAAGTAAACTCAGTGGTTGGGTTGAGTTCTTTTGAAATAGCATACCGTTGAGTGGAATGCAATTGAAAGTTAAGCAAAATTCAATCAAGCGAAAGTTCTTTAAAAAATCCGTGACAAAAATTCTTATCCCAGTCAAGTACTGTCTGCTGTCACATCAAATTTGAGATATTATTTAGCATTTATAATGAGAACTCTTATTTCGCCGAAAACATAACTTTCCATTGGGCATTGTTACCCACACAATATTGTCGCCTTCTATTACCACAAATAACAAGACTGACCTCTACCCTCTACAGTCTGGGCCAGTTCCGATGTCGTTGCCGAAACCAACAATCTCTTCGGTCAATTTGAGTGTCTCCGCACTCTCCATTGTCCGTACATGTTTATTTCGGGTGACTTATTCCCAACAATTTGAAGGCTTTCATTACAATCAGACTGACAGACAGACTGATGCAAATCACTCGTATACGCAATTTAAAGATACCCTTGGGATAAATGTCTGGTTGTAACATTTTTTACTACCCAAAGTAATGGGCTGAGGGTGTAGTTTACACCCTCGTAAAAAGGGTTTTTCGAAAATTCATAGAAATAATGACTGACGATGTTTGACAACCGTATGTTTAAGGGAAAGTTTCTTTAAAGCTGTTTATGCTTATTTTGTTGGACTTCTTTTATACCTTTTGAGTTCAACAAAAAGTCAAAAAGTTCAGTCTTCATTAAAAGTTACGAGTACTTATGGAAATCCTTAAAAAAAAAGAAATGCTTGTATGACTCGATTTTTTTTATTATTAAAGATCAATGTGTCGTTGAGTCAGTCGAAGTAGAGCCCACCCATCCTTTGATTTCAACTCTGTTTTATCTAAACATAAACTTAATAAAATGACAAAATATTTTACGTGGGTTATTGTGAAAGTGCTTTCCTGGCGGAAGATAAAAACTAGCATTTTTGACGTATTACGAGAGTACATAACTTTCAAAGGAACAATACGTCGTTGTTGACGACTTTTAGATTGCCTTCGGATGGTTTTATTACCGTCAAAACTCCTGTTTATCATTGCGCGCCTATTTGGCAGTTGAAAATAATGCAGAAACCTATAAATCAAATTTATTTACGACTTTATCTCATACCCTCTGTCGTGACTGGATCGTGGTGAAAGGCGGGGGCCGGGCGGTGGGCAATAAAAGTGGGGGCAGTTTTTATGATACTCCAGCAATCTGTATCTTTGAGTTTTCCTGCAGGCGTACACCATTAATTTTATGCTTGCCTCTGTTTTATAGTTACAAGTCAAAGGGTAGGGAACTAAACTCATTTAACTGTTAACTTTTATTTGTAACTTTAATTTGTTGCAAATGTCGCAGGTAGTTCTTCTTTTTTTTTTTTGTCGGCATAAGTGAATCATTTACGTTAAATTGGTCAATCAAGTAGCAATCGGATGCGATAACACAAGGATTTGCTAGGATTATGGTTATGGGGTATTTTCCATTCCCGCTTGATAGGTGTAACGCCAGCATGTTGATTAAGTTGCCCATAAAATTCAGTCATTATGGTCATAGGGTAGATAGTGAAAGTTACTTACATCAACTTAATGGACTCTGCAAGGACGACTTATCTTTGTTCAGGTTGATTGTATTCGTATTTAGTAAAAGTGTGGGTGCATAAATTGTTTATTTGTGAATTAATTGCCTATTAAGGTAAAAGTGCTTGTAAGTGGTCAGTGGACAAAGGAGTTAGGTGATGATTCTGGTAATGACTTTGCGTCGATTGCTGTGAACGGTAGAAGATTTACTTCGTCAATTAGTATTCATGGTCCCAATGGCAGTAATATTGTGAAAGTTTTATTAAAGAAGAGGACTTTGGGGAAAAGGTACAGCTTTCTGTGTGGAAATGTAATTATAATTGATTTCTCCTTTGTGGTGTTATAATTTCTAATCGCATTAACAGTAAGACATTGTGACAGATGCTATGTACTGAACCACTTTCATTACGTGGCTAATAATAGTTTTGTTTGATATCCGCCCTAGGGCATCTTATGGTACACTGGATCCTAATCGCATTAACAGTAAGACATTGTGACAGATGCTATAAACTGAACCATATTCATTACGTTGCTAATAAAATAGTTTTGTTTGATATCCGCCCTAGGACATCTTATGGTGCACTGGATCCGCACTGATGCGTTTGATGTCCACCAGTGATACACTGGAAATGCTACCCTGCGTTCGATGTCGCCACTGTGCACAAAATTCGCCCTGGGTATCTCGTCAGTGCAAGAAAAAAAGGCACTCAAAACATTGAATCAGCTGATTTGTCATTTGGTTTTGCTAATTGTGGTTTGGTTTTCTGTGTTCATGCAAAAATGACAGGGTTTTGAGCGATCACTGGTCCAAATGCCATTCCCATGATTAATAGTCCCAGGAAAAGTGAAGAGAGAGGATTGATCTTCGATTTCTGTCCTTCTGGTGAAGCGTAAAGGCGCTTTGCGTTCTGAGAATCGGTCACTGTGCTAATGTTGGAGATCGGCTGTTGTATAGGACAAAACCTGCCCTTTAGCGGATGGTTCGATTTCCTCTTTTCGGGTAAACGTTGAAATTTTACTGGTTCCGGAGTTGTTGGTTTTTCCTTCGACTCTATAGGTAAGGGACAAACCTTACAGATGGATCTTCTTATTTCTCCCTTTTCAGTTTTGATGTTGACAACTCGAGTAAGTTTGTCTTTACCAGGTATGAGTCGGGTATTCTTCCCATTTGCCATTTAAGCGGCGGTAAGTTGTCTTCTTTTACCAGCACTAGCATTCCTGGGTGAACACTTTCTAGTGGATGTTTCCATTTATATCGGGCCTGGATCTCTTGCAGGTATTCGCTCGTCCATCTGCGCCAGAATTCCCTATGCATGGATGTGTCAAGATTCCATCGTGCTAAGTTCGAGATGTTCATCGGTTTGCAATCTGGATCCACTACCGCCGTCAATGGTGCACCAGTAAGGAAGTGCCCTTGTGTAAGTGCTTCCAAATCGTTTGGATTCGTTGACATTGGTGTCAATGGTCGCGAATTAAGAACTGCTTCTATTTGGGCCAGTGCTATTACCAGTTCTTCATGGGTTAATGATGCGCTAGCTAATATTCGTTTCATGTGGTGTTTAGCAGACTTAACTGCTGCTTCCCATAAGCCCCCAAAATGTGATGATCGTGGAGGAATGGGTTTCCAATCGATCCCTTGACCGGCACAATGATTGCGGATTGATGTTTGGCCGTCATCATTGAAGACATTTGCGGTGAGTGTCTGAAGCTCGATTCATGTTAAGTTCTCAAAGAATAACAGTGTTCAGTGCAAGCTATTTGCGTTCGATTTGCACTGTGTTCCTTGACAACCACGAAAATACATTGACACTAGTCAGGGCGCACGAGGGCTGGGGACATCGAACGAAGCTAATTACAAAACAAAAAGATAACTGTAATGTGAAATGCAACAGCTGCATGTAGTATCTTAATGTAAACAAAATGGTGGTTCGAAATAAACCATATTTTCTCCGAAGCCTTAGTTAGACATTTATAGTATAAATATTCATTCCAAGAATTTTGAAATATTCAAGTGGTTGTGTTTCCTTAAGAACAGAATGTGTCTTTCATTTTATTTATGTATCTCGCATGCCAGGACCTGTTGCTAAGATGTATTTCCAACATTTCTATAGATTCCTATAGATATAGACTATAGAGAAAAGCAGAATATATTTTGTCTGCAAGGAACAATTTTATTGGGAAAGCTATTCATATCAAGCTATTCGGCGTCTTCTGCAAAGTCAACAGTATCCCGTGGGGATATTAATTTTGACATTGGGAAGAAATGAAGATAAACTTTCACATTTGTCGGAATATCCATCAACCTCTCCAACAGTTTAAAAAAAACGTAAAATTATGAGGTCAGTCTTCGGTGTTCGGTCAAGCCACAAAAAGTAAATAGACATTTTTTAAACACCATGCAGGGTAACAGGCGACGATGAGTGTATACTTTTCTGGTAAGTAGCTACTCAGCGTACTAAAGTGAGGTTTCATTTTGTCGACATTTCGTACACGTACACATAAGCGGGGTTCACATTAAACGATTTTTTCGACACACTTGTTGGAAATTAGGGCTAGCATTCGAACTGTACGTATGTTTGACAAACATCATTTCTGATAACTTAACGAAACTGTAGTCTATTGATATATATGTATGTATGGTGCCAGACCAGCATAGAATTTCCATTGTCTGCGTATTTTTACAAACACAAAGTCATACCTCTAGTGTGACATTGGTCACACGCTTCGGTTATTTGTCAAAACACAGAACACACGGCATTCTGTTATAACTCCAGGCACTTAAAAGGTAACTCGTATAATCTGAATTTTTCGGCCTCTAAATAATAAATCTTTTTGAAACCGAATTCACTTTAAAGCTTACCTGGCCATGTTAACGCATTTGGAAAAATTCCAAATCAAATTTGCATGCAAGCTAACTCTGGACATTTCGTCGACCGTATGCATATTTTATTCATGTTTCTTTCTTTGATTTAATTCGAATTTCGTCTGTTAACCGGACTAAAGAGGGATAACATTGCAAAAAAAAAAATTCACGGCTCCGTAGCGTGGAAAATGTTAAAAAAAACGTCCTCTAGAGCTGCCGGATATAAAGAATTTTTAAAAAAAAAATTACAATCAAAATAAATTTAAAATAAATTGTAACAATAAACAAGTCTTTTAAAGTTAAAAAAAGTTTGTCGAATTCACGGCATTTATTCGGTTGAGTGCTAAATT
The DNA here is from genome assembly GCA_949775065.1 of Brachyopa scutellaris. NCBI lineage: Eukaryota > Metazoa > Arthropoda > Insecta > Diptera > Syrphidae > Brachyopa > Brachyopa scutellaris. Next base: position 113,165,231 of record OX459113.1, read on the forward strand.
TCTAATTTTTATATAAATTTAGTATAAAGAAAAGCCCAAGAGAAGATAAGTTGATGTACAGTAAAACCAGGATAAGTGCATTAGCAGAATTGTCCAATGTCCCGAGGTACCGTAAAACTGCCTAATTTTGACCAGGGATGATTACTTTGACCATAATCAGAAAATTTTTATTTTCAATACAGAGTCAACTACATTTGGGTTCAAATGTCTAATCAGATATCAGAGGTATATTCCTCTAAGATGTTACAACTAATGTTTTGTTTACTGGTATCTAAATAAGTATACTAAGATCCTGCTTATAAATATATAAGATCTGTAATTTTTTTGTTATTTATTATTGGTAACAAAATGCACTAAACTTTGAAAGAAACATTTTTCAGTATCCTGTATATTGCACTGGTCAAAGTTTAAAATGTCCAAGTAAAACTCTAACCAGGATGTTTTCTAGCAATTAAAACTCCACCAGTTGTATGTACAAACAGTTTTAGTTTTCTTCAGAATTCAGCGCCCGACAAAATAAGCCTAAAATCCGAAAGATCTTGCTACACACAAAGACACTGCAAAGGTTTTTCGTAAAAAACTGGTCAAAGTATGGCTATTTGACGGTACTACTGATCTACTTATATATAGCCCCCTTAGCTGCTCAGAGGTACGAAAAGGGGAAAGATCTTTTCAACCAACAATCGAAAATCAGAAACCAAAAAAAAAAAAAATCAAAGTCTTACTAGAGTACTACAACTCACCACATTATGTACTAAATTAAGTTTATTACCTTTTGCTTTGTTTCGATTCTAGTACTTTATTAAAAAGGGTGTTTAAAAGGGGAATTTTTTATGTAAATTATGACAAAAGAAAGGTTAGCTGTAATGTTGTTAAGCGATTTGTACTTAAAAGGGGATTTTAACAAGAATATTACTTTATAAGCTTAGGGTTTCAAAAAACCGTGGATGCTATGCGAGTTTTGCACTTAAGAGGGTGGTTCGTAACCGGGTTTTACTGTATTAATTTCTTTTGTAGATTATAAATTAAGATTTAAATCCCATTTAACGATTTATCATTGTATGGGACTATTAAGCCAGACATGCTTTAAAAGTCGGCCAAAACTATAAAATAAGGAAAAAACTGTAAATATGATTTAAAATTGTTTCACTTAAGTTGGAAAAAAAAGAAAATTTGTTTGTGCTTAAAGTCTCCTGTTTTTTTATATGAACCAGTGATTAAACCTCAGTGAGCTTATAAAGCAGCCCATACACACAACACTTGTGTGCACACCGGTGTCATGACACTTTCCACCACTAACGCAACACCGATTCGTAGACACATCAGTTGTACACAAGAGTTCTAGGTGGAAAGACCATGGACGAAGAGGTTTGAAAAGAAAAATAAGAATTTGGTCCAAGGACTGGTTCTTAAAAAGAAGCAAGTTCTCTCATGTAGATCTCCCGAAAGAACTCCAAGAAAATTCGCCAGGAGATTTCAATAATATCTATTCTTAAGTCCATCGTCGATGTTCCTTCGATTTGGCTTTCCTGATCTTTCAGGAACTCCAGCTCATGAAAGTACCACAATCCTTGTACATAAGCAGAATCTTTTATTTTGGTTAACTTCCGACGGAAGGATGAACGCATAGATATCATTTTACGTTTCACAATATTGTTGCGTTACTTTCATATTCTTTGTATTTAGTTAATAGCTTCTCCAACGCTTCATTCTTTTTGTCCATATTCTTAAAGTCATTGAATTTTATTTTCCAGAGCTCTGGAAGCTCTTTATATAAGTCAATGAAGTTGCGCCAAAATTCGCAGTCACGGATTGACATTCTAAAAACAGCAAATGAGAGACGTTACTGGCCGAACACAATGGTGACGCTGTAGTGGTAGTAGAAAGTTGAAGTTGGCTGAACTTGCGCTTCATCATACAATTCATACTACAGCATCAGCTTCGCATTGTGTTCGCGCTATAGGGTTTACGTGTATTTAAACTTTGACAGCGCTGCCTACTTCCACTACAGCTTCGCCATTGTGTTCGGGCAGTTAGATCTTTACTGAACAACGATTCGGCTGCAACACACATCACACCGATCGCAACACCGACACCAAAAATGAAAAACTTTTCATTTTAGTAACACCGTGTCTGACACAGAAAAATCGGTGCGCACACCAGCCCATACACGGAAAAATTTATCGAGCACCGACACCGGTGTGTACACAAGTGATACATGTATGGGCCACTTAAGAGAAATGTCACATTCATAGGGCCTTGTCCTGTCAATTATGTTCAGTTTAAATCAATGTCTCTAGGACGCTCAAATTGATTCGCCATCACCATCACGATGAATTATTTTTGCTAAGTTTTGGAACTCAGAAGTCTATGGTCGCCCTAAAGAAGAGAATATTTTTAGGACAATATCTGTTTGAAGGCGTCAGCCAAGAGATATGAATTGACATTTATGGTTGACTACCTTTTCTAAAGATCGTCACAGCTTATGTCAGTTAAACAACTTGGCTTTGAATCGGCCTAAATCGGAAGTGCTGTAATTCACAATGTTCCGCAAAACAAAGATTGTGTCCAACTTTTGGATAAATTAGCCCTAATTATTTCGACAAATGGGGTCATTTGAAAAATCACGAAGGTTAAATATTTTAGTATCTAAGGCTTTGGTTATTTTAAGTTATAAAGCAGTTCAAACCCTATTCAAATATAATCAATTTGACAAGTACTCATTCTGAGCATCAGATTCTCCCAAAGTTATGGATGGCAACTCTACCTGAATAGAGCACTCACGACTCATAATGGAGCGTGAACATTCACCGCCTTTCATTAAGAAATACAATCACGAAAATGCATACGTACATATGTATGTAGAAACAAAAGAAGTAAAATAATCATAATGCTGTGTAGAGCTCTAGGCGAACGGTGGACTGTGTACGCTGTGGTCGTGGATGGCAGTGGGAACCCAGGCAAACCATGTTCTACTCAAGGATGATGATGGATAATGCACAGCATTATACATCCTGCTAATTCATTAATGGCCAGCACAGCTCTTGCGTGTGCTTCCATCTTTACAACCACTACATCGAGGGTCCAGCGCTACACATCATCAAAATTATCACATTAAGTTATTAATTTATATCACCAGCATAGCACGACGAGTGTGTACGGCACGATATACGAGTATGTGTTACCACATAAGGATATAGTCTATCCTGGGAAGAAAATACTCTCATTTGCGTGTGTGTATATGTTTGCCTGGTCTGTTGAGTGAAATACGGATTCTCTGATTACATTTAAGGCTCATTAACGTCCAGAAAAGGCTCCTTCAGCATTAACCACCACGCGTACACATGTTGTGTTTTCCATTCTATTGCACTGAGCCAATTATAGCGTTAAATGAAATTAAGAATTTTATTACGTTCATCAGTATAAAACGTATCTGCGCCACCGTCGTCGGTCGTCGCCGCAGAAGTAAATGTGAATTTTAATGCTGATTCGTAATCATTAAGTCGAATTAATTAACAAGTGATGCCTCTATGCGCCTCTATAGGCGCGTCGTAAACTTCAAAGTTTGTTAAATTTGTAATTCATTGGCTGCTAGGATTCTTAATTGCCAGACAGAAGGCACTGGGCTGGTATTTTTTTTTTAAGACGGTTCATTACCGCCCAACAGTTGTTACTTTTCTCCAAATGGGCCAAAACGTTTAAGTCCATCCATTAAATTAACAAACAAACTGGCTTGAGAGTTCGACACCCATCAGGTACTTAAGTTGATGAACGGTAAGTGGATGGAAGGTGTCCTTCGGCCTACGCCTTTTGCTTTCCATTTGCCACCTATTTAAATATATGATTACCGTTAAAAAGAAGCAAAATATTTGCAGTATACTTTTGAAGGTGTCACTTTTACAGCGAGTCCACTTGACCTTAATTAAAATCCCGTTGCCGCGTGTGGGAGTTATTATTCTCCCGGTGTTTTGAGAAAAAAAACAAATTGCTCACAGATTTCGGAAATATTTGGCGACATTCAAGTATCACCAAGGGAAGGCGATGTAATGAGCATGGAATTCAAATTGCTGACGAAGCGGTTCTGAAATCGGTATCCTTGCCCGAGTTCCGAGTCTGCTGGGAATAAAATAATTTTTCTTACAAAGATTTCTCAATTAAACTTTTGAATATACATACATAATAATATGTCACGGTCGTGGCATAGAATATCTTATTTACGACGCGACGCTAAAGGAGGCAACAGTACCTTTCCACAACAACGTTTACGATTAATCAAAAAATGTCAAATATTCATATACACTGAGGATTTTGTTTTGTCCTTTTTTGTGCCAAAACCACAGAGTAATTTTGACGATACTCCCGAGACGAAACTTTTATAACACTTGAATAGACGGGCGTCCATAGGGAGCTATAGGGCTTGGTTATTGTTTATTTATTTACTTAAGTTTACCACTTATTGAATAGAGGCGAAAAAAAAATCTGAAGATAATAAAAAAACACTAAAAAAAGGCAAATAAAAGTTTATACACATTCATACACATACATACACATACATACTTAAAGACGAGGGAGGAGTTATGCAGGAACATAAACGGAAGAGTTTAAATCCAAGTGGAACTTGTATCGGTAGTCGTAGGATTTCCTGTTTTTTTTTATCTTTGGAAACAATAAATAAAGTTTAGAATATTTTGAAAAAAATACCGTATACGACATCAGATTCTCCAAGTTTCTTATGCCCAGTTTCACAGTGAGATTTTAAACTGTAGAACAACTAAACGTGAACAAGAGTTTAAACTTTTCGTTTAACTCGTTCGGTTCCACAGTCGGAATTAATCTTCCAGTTAACTAAACGTAGTTTTGGAAGTTATGTTAGACAAAAATTCGGCGCTATTGCTTTGTAATGTAATGTCAAACGATTCTCTTCATTCTCTCTATGCTTCCACCAATAAAAATGCATAATCTCAATTTGTGAATGCATGAACTTCAATATGTGAATGTGTGAACTTAAATGCGTGAATGTGTGTACTGACAACAGAACAAAATCGTTGTCAAACGATTGTCAACGACGATGACAGTTTCTCTACATTTTCTCTATGCTTCAACCAATGAAAATGCCTACTCTCAATTTGTGAATGCGTGAACCTCGGTATGTGACTGTGTGAACTTAAATGCGAGAATGTATGAATGCCAGATTTTTATAAGCTCACAACGCAAAATTTTAATTTATTTTCGCAAAAACCGCAAAATAAAAAAAAAATATTCGCAAAAGGCGCAACATGCTAGACATTAATAATAATAACAAATAACAATTTATTTAACTTTTTTTTCTATACATTTAGTCAAAAGAAGACAACGAAGGAAACGAAAGAATAAATATTTTCTGGGGTTGGCTTAAAACTGGTGGAGAAAATTTGATTCACATTGGGCCACCGCACACGAGATCAATTCTACCGGCGCAAAACCAGTTTCATACCATACTTCGAGCGCATACGGGATGATTTCTGCCGGCAGAAACAATTGTGTACATAAACCCCTGTTCACTGTGGTAGTATTTTTTCGGACCGAAATATTTTGAAAGTTGTTTATGTATTAGTTTCCAACCTCGTTCAACCGCTCAAACTCGGCAGAATATTTTCAGCCGATTCTTACCGCAGACCTCAGTCCCTTCGCCTACAAACCCGGTTTTCTGCCGGCAGAAATCATCTCGTGTGCGGGGGCCCATTGGAATGAATTCTAATGCGCATCAATGGTTTTAAAAATTTAACTTCAATCTTAGAAAGGCTTTTTATTTTAATTGCATTCATACTTGAACATGCTCTTTCTACTATTGCATTCCTTACTGGCTAAGAAAGTGCACTTAAAGCTAAGTGGCTAAGCTCCAAGAATTGAGATTCACTAACGGCATTTGTTTTTTTTCCATACCTTACTTTGACCCAAAACTGTACTGCATCTTCGTTTGGTATTGGTTCAGGTTGGAACTCTTCAACCCAGTTTATAAACATTAATGACTGGGTTGCATTGAAAGCACTGGCATTTATAGAAAGGTTGGGTTGCATTGGCACCACAGACAGATCGAGATTGGGCGCATTCCGGTTTTTGTCAACCGCCTCTGATTGGTAGTAATTGTAGCTAATGTTACTTACATAAATCATCCACTGAGTCTTTCATTAATATAAGTTTGTTTTAACTCTTCTTTTATTTAAAAATAGCTTTGTTTTCTAGATAAATATCTTGCAATCACAATTCTCAAACCAACCCAATTGAAAATAGAAAGTACAATCAACTAAATGGTTAGTCAAGTTTTGAATTCTGTTTTTTTAGAATTGACTAAATGGTTAGTCTGTAAAAAACGGAATGCGAACATTGGTTTTCGGAGAAGGAAGACGTACTTTGAAGTATGAACGGAAAGGAATTAATTGAAGTGGATAGGATTTGCAGTTAAATGTTTTTATTTAATCAGTTATAACTGCGATTCTACGTGTCAATGCGATACATTTTTCAATGACACAAAATACCGCAAATATCGCGCAAAATATAAGATATCGCAAAATCAAATTTTACACCGCAAAGTAAAAAAAATAACCGCACGTTTTGCGATATATCGCACAATCTGGCAAGCCTGCAGGTCATAGGAAAGTTTGAACGGCAGAGTACTGGCGTTTAACTTAAACGACGAGTTAAACTCTACTTGGAGTTTAAACGAGCACTGTGAAACCGAAAAAAAATTAAACGGAAGTTTAAACCAAAACGAGAGTTTAAACTCTCACTGTGAAACTGGGCATTAAACTGTAAAGCAGCAATATATGTTCATGATGACACATTTTCAACTTTGAGGTAGTAAAGGACTTTGTCTACCTCGGCTCTGCCATAACATCAAAAAATGACATCTCGTCGGAAATCAAACGAAGGATTACTCTTGCCAACCGCTGTTTCTTTGGGCTAAGAAGGCAATTGAGCAGTAAAGTCCTTTCCCGATCGACTAAGGAGACTCTATATAAGACCCTTATCATCCCAGTCTTGCTATATGGAGCTGAAGCATGGACTTTATCGAAAGCGGATGAAGATCTCCTTGGTCGCTTTGAGAGAAAAATCCTTCGTAGGATATTCGGTCCCGTTTGCGTTGACGGGTTTTGGAGGAGAAGATTCAACGACGAACTATACGAGCTATACAGCGACATCAGCCTGGTCAAAAAACTGCACATTGGGCGTTTAAGATGGCTAGGACATGTGGAGCGCATGGACATCAGCGCTCCGGCTCGGAGAATATTCAACTCTAACCCGGAGGGTCAGCGCAGCAGAGGACGACCTCGCCTAAGGTGGCGCGACCAAGTAGAACAAGACCTCAACCAACTTGGAGTGCGCAACTGGAAGCGGTTAGCTAAGGACCGGGCTAACTGGAAGAGGTTGTTGGTTGATGCCTTGGTCCACCCCGGACTGTAGCGCCACCTAAGTAAGTAAGTATGACACATTTTCGTCACATGAATTTGGTATTATTATTGAATCGAATCTGGAAAATGTAGCGAACAGTACTATGCGAAATCCATTCCATGCTGTCCCAAAGCCTGCTTATAATAGAGAGTAACTCGAAAGACAAAGTCAGAGTTAAAGCTGCATGTAAGGGGCTTCTAGCTTTGTTGTTTATGTGCTGCTTTGTGGTTAGGTTAGGTTAGGTTAGGTGGCTATCTACTGTAATCGGTAGGATTCACTTAGAGCAAAGTAGGTCCATTGAGTTGCCACGTGAGCCGATTATTACCGGTACTCTTGGAATCATTTTGAGATTTGGATAAATTTCCATATTTTATTAATATACATATGCATAGAATATGTCAGTGACATGCTTCTGCAAGACTAAGAGCCATTTTAGAAAGATACAGTAGAATCCGCTTTAGATGGTTTCCCGATTTTAACCTCCTTTTTTTCCAGTCTCTTTCTTTTGATTTGCGTTCTTATGAAAAAACACTTACACAGCGAAACGATAAGAAGAATTCAGTAGCTTCGACGGTTGAATCAGAAAATAAAATCGCGATGAAGGAGGACCAGCACCGATACCTTCAGTCTCAGTGGCCAATGGTCTACAGTCTGTCAAACTTCTGAGAACATTAATTACATTAGCATTATAAATAGAGAACAAAGTCTATACATATTAGCTAAATAAAATCGAACATTTTTTGTCTAATGAATTATTTAAGAAGCTTAAGCAATCAAGTCTAGATAACTTTGTTATTTATCAAAATTACTAAAAGTGAATGTTTCTCTAATTTAAAAAAAAAAAATGTTTCTGATCTTATTCCTACTTTCAGCTTTTCCCGCTTCTTAAGCGGATTCTACTGTACATAGCAAAAACTAGCGGTAGTTTTTTTTTAATTATTGTTTGTTTAAATAACTGTTCAAATTCTTATAATACAAGCCGCCATTTGCAGAAATGCGATATTAATGGTGCTACCTAACCTTCAAAATGTGATTTCCGTTATATCCGTTCAATGTAAGATAAAATCGACCAAACTTTATTTCTTCCACTAGTGGAATATGTCCATTTTTTAAGAGTCTCCGTCTGAAACAGTGATTCATTTACTCACCTCTGTTATGTTGAGTCCTTCATAACTCCACCAACCCACATAACTTGTCTCAGCACACGAAACCCCATGTAAAGTAGCAGACCTTCGTTAACATTCCAGTTTTTTGTTTAAGTATTTTGAAGTAAGGACGTAGGGACTGGTTATCGATTTTCAGAAAATATTGGGCAGGTTAATACAGGAAGGTAACCGCCGTATAATTTCTCTGCAGAACTTCGAACGCAAACACACATCTCCCTTCTGCAATGGGTAATAACGCAGCGGGTCATTGCAGGGTCGTTAAGTTAAACTTATTTGTTTTTTATGCAATGGCTGTATCGATTCCTTATGCAAAGATAACCAGCAAGGATTGCAGCATGGGATAGCCAGGAATGCAGTGAAGAAAGGTTTTCCCTTTTCATGGAAATAACTTCTAGGACGTTTTTAAATTACATTTGCAAATATTTGATTAACAGGAATTAAGTAGGTATAGATATACTTGTACTTCCTCATACAATGGTCATTGGAGAACTAATACAGGCTTATGTACATATGTATACGAGTTTATTCATAGGTATAAGTATATACAGGTTCCGGTTGAAATTATTAGAAATGTATTAATTTCAGCTCGTGTGCGTATTTACAGTGCTATGTTTAACAGTGGAAAAGTCCCCGAAGAATCTTTTATCTCCTGGGTATTCAAAAAAGGAGATCAACAGGATTCAACAAGCTATGGTTTCATAGCAATGTTTAGCACGTCGTCTCGTCATCGATCTTAAGGAATCATTTTACGAGGTGGATGGAAAATAAAAACATGCAAAGTGAAATTTAAGCTGGACTTAAGAAAGGATATTTCACATCTTCAACTTAACCAACATCGCAGAGCTCGTGCATATAAAAACCGAAATGAACTGGATGCTTTTTATGTTGGTTTCCGGGACGCGTTTCATATCATAGTACCTTAATGATATTTAAGTTACGCCAAACTATGTAACATTGGTTTTTTGATGACAATTTTTATTTGAAATTAAAAATGAGTGAAACATCTGAGAAAATTCGGTATATTTTACAATTTTACTGCGATAAATGGAAAACTGCGCCGCAGACATGTTAAATGATTTGTGCTGTTTATGGTCAAGGTACTTTATCCAGGACTACTGCCAAGAGATGGATCGCTCGCTTCCGTTCTGGAAATCTTGATGTGAAATATGCACCTCACTCTGGTCGGCCTATCACTAAAGAAATCGATGCAATGATTGAAAAAGTTAAACAATACCGGCATAAGCAATCATTATATCGCAATAGAACTCAACCCTTCTGTCAATGGATGTTTTGCCACCTTCCCATCAATGGAATAGGTCTGGCTGGACAGTGAAATAATTGAAGTTTTTTTTTTGTTATTTTGGACATGTTATTATTATTTTTTTTTTTTTTTGTAGTTAAAAGTTGTTTTTATACAAAACAGTGATATCACAAAGTATTTTATTGGTTTACACACTTATGGCATTTATGTAATAGAATACCGTGTTGTAAATAGACAGGCTCTTCGCATGTCGTGCCTACAAATCTGTGTTTCCTCTGCGTTGGGTCGTTTACTTTGCAAATTCTGCACTACTTTACTGAGGCGTTGATGTCTGGCCACTACTAGGTTATAGAATACTTTGTTGTAACGGTGCTCCAAAGAAAGTTTGAAAATAGTCCTATAATCTTTGGATTGTTCATCCTTACTTCGATCTGAGGATAACTAACTACTCAATCGAAGAATGCAGTAATTGTCGATGTGCATCGGTTTTTTTCCGTCTCACATAATTTACGTTTTTCTAAATTATGAAAGATGCCAATGCTGCGACATCCAACATATTATAGAAAAAAGCTAATAGCCATCGCTTCGTCTGTCGTTTGCATTAACGCCCCCTATAGCACGTGTACACGAGTACACGTGTTACACGTGTAATTAAATTATCCGTGTATGAACATGTGTATATTATTTACACGTGTATTTAGTATTACACGTGTATTTAGAATTACACGTGTATTTAGTTTTAGATCGTTTTGTATGGATCAGCTGATCCAGTAGGCGATAAAAAATAAATGCAATTTTATAATTCAAATTTGATGATTTAAAAAAAGCCACGTTAACATCTCAACTAGTCCATTCGTTTCGTACTGAAATCGGAAGATTTTTAAAAAAAAATTGTGGTGTTCTAGTTATTATTGTTTGCTCATTTATTATTAGGGTGCTGATGCTGATTACGAATCTACTATAGGTTCTTTTTTCTAGAAACGAAATACCAAATACTTCATACAAACTTCATACCCAACTATGTATGTAGTTGGCTTCACTTTTATAAAATTTAAACTCATGATAATACAGGGTGTCCCAGTAAAAAGGTATAATCACTTAATTGGGGATTCCTGAAGTTCTGGCGAAGAAAAAATCGTAGGGCAGAGGGGGTCTATTTTCATACCACTCCAAGTTGTAGCCCGTCGATTTGATGGTAAGACCACATGAACTACTACAGCTACAAATCCAGTAGACGATACAAAATGATTTTTACTAGAACTTCTGTTAATCGTATGTGAAAAAATTGTTTTACATAATTTTTAGGCAATTGGTTACCGATAAAAGTTAAGTAAAAAAAAAGTTTTTTATTGAGTAAAAGTTTTGAGAAAAAAGCATTTTAAGTAAAAAATTGGAACAACAAATTTTCATAATTTTAAGTTTAAGGAGCAATAACGTTTTTATTTCTGCATAGAATTACATGAAGTTCTCAAAATTTTTTATGCGCTTCTGATTGGCTCTCTAAAATGTACAAAACTATTCTTGTAGCTGTTGTAATTCAGAAGTTATAGCAGTTAAAGTGGTTGTAACGCCAAATTGGAGGTGTCCCACTTTGACGGGCTATAACTTGAAAGGGGGTAAGAGTAGAATTTTGTTTTAATACCGCCAAGAGCAGGTTTTAGACGAAAAAGCACCCGGTAAATTATGAACTTTTTTGCAACTACACGTGTATTTTTAATTACACGTGTATTTATAATTACACGTGTATTTAAAAAATACATGTCTACACGTGTAAATAGTTTTTTATTACACTTGTACACGTGACACAGATACACGTGTACTTAAATACACGGCTAAAACCGAGAGCCCTAGTTTGCATACATATTCTCCCAACATTTGGTCCACGACGTTCATGCCTACGATGTATTTGTTTTAAAACAGAATAGCTTGTGGCTGTGAGTCCAAAGATAGTAGATTGTAATAAATAGTCGTGTGCACATTTGGGCACGATAATAAATATGTTCTAAATAAATTAAAAAATTATATATTTTGTTCATTTATGATGCGATTATCAAAACTAACTATCTGGCAGACAAATGCAAGTAAAAAAAATACGTTTCTCCATACAAGGTCTGGCCAGACCTATTCCATTGACTCTAGGGGTTGTTTTAGAAAATCCTTGTTTTCTTTGCACCCACTTACATCTAAAAAAATGTGTCTACACTAAATCATTAAAAATATGAATGCTGACAAAGTCAGGATATTCGTTAATGATAGCTACATAATTAATCAGAAAAAAATGTTTTGAAAGTGCAAAAGGTCTTGCCAGACCTAGTCATTGACAGAAGGGTTAAGATCGACCACAAAATAGTTTAAAGCCATTTGGAACGTTTGTTTAGAAATAAACAGAGAGCACATAGCACAGCCAGAAATATTTCTTTAACGATGACCTCGGTGTCATAAGCAAAGCAATAATTTAAGCCTAAAACTTCATCTCAGATACACGCAGAGGTGATTTGGAAGTCATTCCACCCATGCCAGACACACTTGGCTGACATTTAGAATACCGATATGGCATCAGAACTGTCTTAGTCAAGCGGAACCTTAAATAGAAAAGCATGGCATAAATAAACACAGTGTATATAAATTGCATTAAGTTATAGAAGAAGAAATACAAATCAAGAATACGGAAATTTTGGTTAGTAGCCATCAAATCCATTAATATCAAAACAAAGATCATATTAATAAAGTATTTAGCTGTCATCTGGCGCACGTTCTACTAAGCCAATCTATTGAAATCTTACATCTAAATCTAATGCGAAATAAGAAGAGCTTCACACAGAATTGGTCTCTATATTCTTCTATTTTAAATTTTAATTACCAAAACGACTCCTTTGACTATTTGTGTAGGTTTTTTCTTTCCATTTTCAATAGACAAAAGCAAATTGCTTATATCGCTAGGCGTTTTTGTTAGAAACTAGTTTTACCCATTTCAGAAAACAAAATTGTTTCTCTTTACGGTTGCTCTACATCCCACAAATAAGGGAGCTATACTCGTACTCGTCCTCGCACAATCTAACCAAAACGTGTCGACTTCCTCTTCCGTTTCCTGCTATAACTGGAGTAAGTGCTTTTTCTCATATCCATCCCACATATATGATTTTCCTTTTTACTCCCAGCTACGAAATGGAGCAATTATGCGATACCCAACCCCAAACACCAACAAAACCCTTTCATTTAGGAAATTCTTGAATTTTCCATTATGGTGGTCGTAACTATTTTTATATACCTATACAAAGATAAGCTGCATCATTTATTACTTCCACATCACTTGTCTATTAGATCACGGAACTCATCTCAATTTCCTGTAACAACAAGTATGTGTACGTGTGCCAAACACATACACAAGCTTTGAAGTCAGTTTACCAAACTTCTGGATCCATTCATCTATCATTTGTGTACATAAAGCCATCGTCTATCATAATCATAATCATCATCATACTTTGAAATAATGCACAAATATTCGAAATATCTATGGCAGACTTTTAACGCCCTCTTTTGAGTATGATATATCGTCGATGAGTTGGAACTTTGTGGAAATAGTCGGTTTTATTGAGGGCAACCGCTTGAGGTTATCTATTTTCTTTGCATCCCCGATTGCACATTACTTTTATTGCAGATAATCCTTATGTACCGAGAATCCTTTTTTTTTTGTTTTATTTGTTTCTCTTGGTGGAGAGGATGTTGTTTTTATTTAATTTTCTACAATAACGTAAATGCATTTGTTTATTTTTCAAGTGGGGTTTATCGAAAGGGAAAAAGTTCTTGAACGGAACATAAAATTAAACTAGCACGTAGTTTCTTATTATGTACGTACAGGGTGGCCCAAATTCACGTAGTTAATGAATTTTAACAAATCTGGATGAATGTTGACACTTTATCTGGGCAATTTTTTATGACATTAAGAACGGAAAATAATATCCTTTAGATGACCGGCATTTTGATCCTCACAAAACTCCAAGCACTCAAAAAAGTTCCTGAACCGCACCAACAAATGAAACCCTAAAACTAATCAGAGAAATTTTAAAAATTCTCTGCGCAGGTCTGACGGGACATTCATTCTGCAACAGCAAACTCTATAAAACGAAAATCAGCAACACAGGCACCTGCAGATTCTGTCAACAATCAAATGAAACTAAGGAGCACACGATCAACACTGCTCGCAGTGCTAGCGGGCATCTCTACCGTACCCCAGAATTTTTTCATGATATCATATCATATCAAAGCTTGTGGTGTCAAGGCCAAGAGACTGCGAATTATTCTTGTAGACATTTTCTTTCAGATAACCCCAAAGGAAGAAGTCTGCAGAAGAAGTCGTCCAACCAATAACCACATTCCAAGGACAGTCATCGTATCTCTGGCTGTATCTCTAGTAGTGTCATCTGTTGAAACCACTTATGCGCACGGGGTACGTGATTTAGTAGTTCTCTATACTCGTCCCCATTTATCGTTACTTGTTTTACGTGTGCGTCCTTTCAGATAAGACACCACACCAAACCATGACCAGTAGCAGTAGTAAATGCATTTGGCGCTCCGGAATTATTCGAAGCTTTTCCTTACTCTAAAAATGCACAGTTTATTGAAGACGTCTGTTGCGAGCTGCAACGAAATAAATGTATTTATGCATATTTCATTTCATTTTATTAATTCCATTATATTAAACACGAAAGAGATTACAGTTTGTCTCCAACTGTATCCTTCCTCTTCATTTGCATGTCAATTTTCAAAAGAAGAAGTCAAGTCCGCCCACAAGGCTTCCGTTCCATACGTCAAACCGTTGCTGACAGACGTCATCGAGGTGCATATTGATGTGCTCATTAGAGATGACCAGACGCGACAAAGCCATTGATGCGGAAACGGACTTCGTCTGATATAAACAACTCCTCCAAGAAGAATGCCTGCCAACTGTCAATAATAACCGACTTGTCTGCAGCAATTGCCGGGTTAATTGGATTTCATATGGAAAATAATGCAAATCCTTTCAGGACAAGCGTCACCTAGTCGATGTCTAAGGGTGTTCATCAACAGATGCCTGTACGTGGCTTATATTACCTTGGGAATGTCCGAACATTATGTAGATCTGCTCGTTTGCCTATAAATTCTTGCCGAAAACAGGCAACAAAACACACGATGACATCTTTTGATGGATTTTAATTACTGCGAAATTCTCGTTGCCACAATTGAGCAGTTGTGCTGAAAGTAAAAATCGAAATAACCTACAGGAAAAAAATAAATTGCTCAAAAAGACTACTTCCTTGCAAAGTTGTGAATATTATTTATTTTTGAAATATACTTAATATTTTTGGGCCACCCTGTACATACGTGAAATTGTGAAATCGATTTTAAGTCAAACCTTTGAATCATTTAAAGCTGGTTAAGTCAAAATGTCATATGAAAGTACACGAAAGCAATAGTTCGTCAAGTTTTCGTTCAGTGTACGGTTTTTAACACTGATGACGCATGAGATTTTGAAAAAAAAAAGATTAAATGACAGCGAGAATTGCTCGGAAGGTGAAGAGGCAATTTGAAAGCTAAATCTAAAACAGGGGTTCTGAATGTGCCAGATTAGATTGTTAAGCAAAAAATTGTAAAAAGTGCAAAATATAAAATTGTTTAAGTTAATAGTCAGCAGGAGCTTTGTGTACTTCGTTTGATGAAATAAATAAATAAATTCCATTCGTAAAAACTACAAAAAGCGTGAAAATTTACAAATATTTTCATGTCGTAGGTGAACAATTCGACGACAGACCATTGACGTTCAATCGCAAATTTGCTAGAATTCTTTATTTGAAGTACTCAAAAACAAGCATTGTGAACATGCCAATAAAGGGAAGCGGTCGGAAACAGAAAACAGAAGAGACTTCCAACTTTTAGTTTGAATCTGGAAAACTCCTCTCTAACTAAATGATACTGATGTCATTCTAACCTTCAAACAACTTACTCATTCGTGGTCGTGCATTTCTATTGCAAAGTTTAGTTTCCTGTACAGAAATATCACAGTAGAATATTGTGACTCAGATGCTTCATTTGCTAATCATGTTTGACGCTTTCAATTACCATTAAATGACTATTGACATCATCCAACTTCTTCTGCTAAGCTGTCAATATGAAATATAAAATACATGATGTTCCCCAGATGTCAGCACTATGTTGTAGTGGTTACTGCATTGGACTACTACGCAATGCTGCTCGGGTTCAATTCCAGCAAACACCTAAAAGTTATTTCACGGTGCCACCTCTTTCGAATGTCTGACAAGCATTCAAAGTGTATCATTTGTCACGAGGAGTTGCTCAACTTGCCGTTCGGACGCGGCAAAATACTGTAGGTCCCTTCCATTCTCCCCGAACTGTAGTGCCACCTCTGAAGGAATTTTTGGTTGAAGGAAACCTTGTCGTAGAATCACAGTTGATGCTGAGGATATGAAAAAAAACTACTTCTGCAGACTGTATAAGGGCGACGAAGACCAACACTTCGCTGCCAGGCAGAATGAACTATTCAATTTAGATGATGATAGTCAAAACTCCAGTTCATCTGTTCATAACAAAATGAGAAAGCAGCTCCAACTTATCTTTAAGATTTGGTCAGATTTAAGTGTGCCCGATGGAATAGAATATGAGCATCGTCTACCCGATCCACAAGAAAGGAGACCCTCTTAACTGCTCCAACTATGGAAGCATCAGTCCCGTCAACATCGCCTAGAAGATCTTATCTGCCGTATATTGTGTGAATGCCTAAAACCTTTTGTCAGTAGCCTGATTGGCCCCTAAAGTGCGGCTTTAGGCCAGGAAAGTCCACCCTAGGTCAAATTTTCACACTTAGGTAGATCCTGGAAGAAATCCAATATGTTCAAATCAATTTTCACCATCGATTTCAATGCCGTCTATAATATTCTCTGTCGAGATGGAATGTACAGAGCCAAGCCTATTAGCGCTTAACATCGACGAACTGGTCAGAAAGTCACTATAGCTACAACTTTGAGATAGTTAAGGAATTTGTCTACCTCGGCTCTGCTATTACATAAAAGAAATGATACCTCATCGGAAATCAAACGAAGGATTACTCTTGCCAATCGCTGTTTCTTTGGGCTAAGAAGGCAGTTGAGTTGTAAAGACCTCTCCCAACTGATTAAGGAGACTTTCTATAGGACCCTTACTATCGCAGTCTTGCTATATGGAGCTGGTTCATCCACTTTATCGAAACTGGATGAAGATATCCTGGATCGCTTTGACAGAAAAATCCTTCGTGAGATGGGTAGGTAGGTTGTTGAGATATTTATGTCCATGGAATTTAGGAAGAGGATTAGCTCACCAATCGTTTTCTCGGATATCTCTTTAAGGTTGTCGAAGAAGAGGCTCTCGCTAGAGCTGGACATTTGCATAGAAAGTGAATAAGCGACTCTTTTTCATTTCCATCTTTGTAGCTACGGCAGAAAATGCTGGGAGGGATCGCTAGCTTGGCTTCATAATCCCCTATTGGCCAGTGCCCTGTACTAACTGCCACTACTCTTGCGATGTCTATGCGTGTTCTTTGTAGCAGTTCGTTTGTTTTAGACCTGCTGTAACTTGGCCATATCATTCTGTATAAGATACTCGGTT
This sequence comes from Brachyopa scutellaris, assembly GCA_949775065.1. Taxonomy (NCBI): domain Eukaryota; kingdom Metazoa; phylum Arthropoda; class Insecta; order Diptera; family Syrphidae; genus Brachyopa; species Brachyopa scutellaris. The sequence continues at coordinate 113,182,721 of OX459113.1, forward strand.
CCGTTTGCGTTGACGAGTTTTGGAGAAGAAGATTCAACCCCGAGCGACATCGACCTAGTCCAATACCTGCGCATTGACCATTTGAGATGACTTGGACATGTAGAGCGAATGGACACCAAGGCTCCGGTCCGTAGAGTATTCGAATCGAATTCGAAGGGTCCGCGCAATTGAGAATGACCTTGCCTAAGGTGGCGCAACTGGGGGTAGTTTGCTAACGTTAAAGAGTTACTTGTTGAGGCCTTGGTCCACCCCGTACTGTAGCGCTAAGCAAGTAAGTCAGAGCCTCACCATATCGATGCTATAGAATTTGAGTTCATGGAGTTCTGGGAATCCCGGTTCGGGGAATTGAATTTGGCTGTGGAATTATGCATTATGAAATGCTGTTTAAATCGCTGTTTTCTTATATGTACATTCCACTAAAAATTATACCATGACATTTCCTTTCCACATCCAGTGTGGATTCTGTGAACAGATTTTTTGAAGAATTTCAATAACAACCGCCTCTAACAAACAAACTCTATTCAAAGAAATTGTGCACATCACTTCAAAGTAAAAGTTATTAAAATGACTTCCTTACACAGTTTATCGTACAGGGAAAATTCCTGACGCCTTCTATTCATAACCAGAGGCAGTATACACATATGCCTCTCCTTCCAATCAAAAGAACGAAACATTCAAAAACACTTCAAGGACAAACTCAAAATTTAAGCTTAAATTTAATTCCAAGAAAAACAAAAGAAAAATTAAAACAAAAAATTTCAAGATCCTTCCGTCGTCGCTGTGCACGCTTCATGACGTGACACCTCTCGTCTAACACCAGCAAATAAGGAAATTTAAAACTTTCTAAGTCTGCCTACGCTATTCATAGAAGGGGTCACCTTTCCACTATGTCTTTACAATAATGGAAATTGGAAATTGAAAATTGCGGCTTCGCATTCTTTGACACATGTGACATGTAACTGAATAAGTTTTCGTAACATTTTCCTCTGACAAGAATGCCTGCTCTAACATCACAAACAGGTGCGGTCGCATTTACGTTCCATGAAACAGGGGCACGAACAATGTCGCCAAACAAATTAATATAAAATACCGTTGTTCAAAGGGTTGCATCAATGAGAACCCGGCCCTCTGGACTGATTTAGTTTCTGGCGCAGCACATCCCGCCATCTGTGTAGGCATCTGGAAGTTATTGGGACAAAGCTACCATACATACATATGTTGTGCGGTTACAAATACCTAATAACCTAATACACATAAATGAGTACATAGCAATATTTTTAATGCAAAAGTCGTGTAAATACCGGATTTACTCAAACTCCGTTGGGATCTTTGAAATGCTTGAAGGATGATGCTGTCACCTCTCTTTTACGTCTTTGTTCACACCCATCTATGAGGTATTAAAAGTTTGGGAAATAAATTAATTCAGTTGGTTAAGTGCTAAATTAGCTAAGATTTTATAGATGCTGCAGACATAATGATTTGAAATCAATTGCCCATAGGCTGTAGAGTACAAACATATGTATAACAGCAAGTCCTTGAAAAGTTCGAGAGAAATATCATCCGGAGATTAGAGTGGAAAATAAAGTTAAAAAGATACCATACGATTGCAGTGAGAAAATACATATGTCTATTTAAATATAAACATACTTAATAGTGTCCTAAAACAAAAGATCCATTTTCTGATTACTTTTAAAAACAAGAGCCATTACCTCGGATAAGATTTGAGATACCCGAAAGTTTGTTCGAGGCTAAGCAAACATTCCTCGTCCTTCTGTGTAAACGTTGAAGAGCACAGTGCCTACATATATAAAAAATGTGTGAGCCTCATCCACATAAGCTCACGGGGGAAGTGAATACTTATCCAATCCAAAGCAGTTGTGTATGTGTAATTTGTAAAAGAAGAAGAAACTTGTCTAGTACACTCGATAGAAAATGTGTAAAAAAATTTAGTAAATGTGTATACATATAATAATATACAGCTAATATTCATTTTGGTCAATTAATATAGAAGTTGTTAGTAACTTAACTCCAGCGCCACCTATCGGGTCCAGATGTTTTAGTTTTTTATTTAGGCACTACACCAACATAAACTGTGAATATGAATCATTTTGGCCAATTAATATAGAAATTGCAAATAACTTGACTCAAGCGTCACCTAGCGGGCAGTTTTTTTTTGCATATGTCCTTCCTCAGGTCCCAGACTATCTCTATACCAAATTACATTATGATTGGTTCAGCGGTTTAGACGTGAAAAGGTAGAGAGACAGACCGACAGACAGACAGACAGACAGGCAGACAGCAGACAGACAGACAGACAGACAGACAGACAGACAGACAGACAGACAGACAGACAGACAGGCAGGCAGGCAGATAGACAGACAGACAGATAAACATACAGACAGACAGACAGAAAGCTGATGTTTTCTGTATACACATTTCTCCTGTATGGAATCATTTCCCCTTTATCGTAACACATTTATCGTAACGCTACATTTTCAAAAACAAATACGTCGCTAAAGAAGTATGTTTTCACTTCAAAAAACTGCGAAGTACATTCCGTTACGTAACGTATGCGTTCACACTCGAATCCACCTTAAACCTCAGTTATTGTAGCAAGTAATTGTAATTCTAAACAGTTTTCTAAAAATCGGATGAAAATGTGAGTTAGTGGCCAATGAGTCTTCAAAATTTAGCTTCTGCTGATCTTCATTGAACGGTTTCGTTTAAAATTCAAATTCAAGTCTATGATTTTCCAAGAAGAGGTCTAATTTTGAATATTACGCTATTCTGACAGCTGTCAATAACTGTGCTGTCATTTTTGACAGGTAACCCGTAAAAACTACGCCATTTATAAAAATAAGAAAAATGGGTTCGTACTAATAACATTAATACGTGGCCACCAATGGCTTAAGCTTAATTTTGAATTTGACATAAATGTACACATTCCTTTAAAGACAAATTTGTAATATTTTAAATTTTATTAACCATAAATGAGATCACCCTCATGGTTCTTGTTTAATAAAAAAATAAGTGAATTGAATTGAATTGAATTGAATTGAATACTGAAGGAATAATCCATTTTGAGTTGTTGTCACATAACCAGACTATCACGATCACCGCAGAAGTCTACCGTCAACAGCTGTGCAGATTAACGGATTTACAGAAACGGCCGTCTGCTTAATCGAAGGGGTGTTCTTTTCCATCAGGATAACGCTCGCTATTGAGCACCGTGGTATAGTGGTGAGTACGATGAAGTACTTGTACTACTACAATGCTGCCCGGGTTCAATCTCACCAAACATCTAATCGTTTTTTCACGATGCCACCTCTTTCGAATGTCTGACAAGCAGTCAAAGAGTATCGAGTATTCGACAATCTTAAAGAGATATCCGAGAAGAGGATTGGAAAACTGATCCTCTTCTTAAACTCCACAGAGTGGTTATATATATTTTAAACTACATCCGAATAAATGGGCCACCTGAGGTTTTGGTATCAAAACGACGGCGCCCCTTTGCGATATTTGAGTTTTCTCTCCACCAAAACCACCTACCCTTGTAATCCTAAGATACCGCACTGTAAACCTGACGAATGAATTTCGTCTCAATGTTTATAAGCCTAACACTTATACAAGCAAAAATCTGCAGTTAAAAAAATCATCGAAAATCCAACATGATGGCTCATAAGAGTTATAGAAACCTCAATGACTGTTATTTCATTATAATATTCCAGTATGGCTAACTCATGTTTCATGTACCCTAACACATCAAATCAGACATAAGATTGCTTTTGTTTCTCTAAAGGGGCATACAGACACCGAAACATGGTACGCGTCCGCGAAGTACGCGGACATGGTACGGTCTCAGTAAATGTTGGTCGTCTGTACACAACTTCAGCCAAGTTGAGAAACCAGTTTGACGGTTGATGTCTGGTACGAGTAAAATCAAATGTGGTTTGATTTTCGGAGGCGGAGCCTATGGTTTCTCAACCATGTTTTCGTGTGTGTATCGAAGTTGAGCAACATTTAGTCGAACATCATTCAAGTGTAGATTTTAAACGGATGAGCATCTATCTGTTTGAGCGAAATGAAGCCATAAAACACTTAAAGATATGACTTTCTTCTGGATACTGAGGGTTGGAGAGAATTTTTTGAAATTCTAACAGTTCTAACTGTCCTTTGGCAGGTCGAAACCGACATTTTCAACGATCGGGATATAAAAAGTGCTGGAACATATTGTTCGCAAAAAAAAATTAGAACTTCAGCGATAGTACTTTTACTACTATAGTAGTAAAATTTCTATTCTTTTACCTGCCGTACTACATAATACTATTTAAGAATGACACATTATTTATTCTAGTCAATTTACTTCCAATTGTAAGCCCATACGGTCTAATACTGAATTACGGAGATAGGAATAAGGATATTGTCCAATTGAGGATCGTTTTCGCAAAACTAAACAAGTGCATTTTGCCAATTTTACATTACAAGGGTTTTTGTGTTTTAATAAAAAAAAAAAAGATTACTAAAAATGTAAAAATGTTAATCCCATAAATGGTACTTTATCACTGAAGAACGGAATAATGCTAATAATGAAGTATCGAAATTACCAGATATTAAGTCCTGAAAATCAACAGTTTTTTTTAATATTAGTTTTGCAAAACCTTAACGATTAAAACATTTTTTTCTATGGTACTGGTTGACTTTTGTGAAATATTTCTTGGCTTAGTCAACGCGCCTTGTGATTACAAAAATTTTGCTACCCATATCTCATTTTTCACTTTTTGGCGCGTGTTGAGTCTTGCGAAAACGGTCCTCAATTATGGATTGAATTAAAAAAAGTTAAGAAATGGTAAATATAATGTAGGTGAGCTTATGTTTTTGGAATTATCATCTTAGATGCTCGGTTTATATTGCCATTTGCATAGCAGTGCTGCTGTAGAGCGAACATTTTCTAATCTTCATATAATTGAAAGTGATTTCAGAAATAGACTCAACTCTGAGACGATAGGAAATATTTTGCTATCTAAAAAAAACTATTGGAAGGGACACCCATATTTGAGCCTACAAATAAAATGCTCACTATTCGTAATCAGTTTTCGTTGATTGATGATGACACAAGCTGCAATAATTTTTTATTCGTTATACTTTTTCTTAATTCATTGTCGATTATGGTTGTACTGATACTGTGTTAACCATTTTTTATGGCTAATCTCTGTTATAAATTAAAGAGTTTAATGTAATGTTCTTTTTTCATCTGAGGAGTGCTGTTTTCTTTAATTCTTTGAATCCAAGTATGCTTTTGGTGATAAAATAAAATAAAAATAAATTTAATTATTTTCAAAAAAATGTATTGCTACTTTTTCTCTCGGAATGCTACTATTTCTTGCCCAACATACTACATTCCATTCAGTTTTAAGTAACAACGCTGGCAACTGACTGGAAGAAAGGTTAAGAAAATTATCAAAAGTTTTTCTTTTGGATTTGAGGTGACACCAGTTTCAATAATTGGTAGGTAATAAGTTGCATTATACATATGTATGTATATTCGAATAAAATTTTTTAAATCATCAGATTCAATTTTATTCGATAGCTATATATGCGAAAACTGTCCTCTTTCCCGCAACCAAATTTAATGTCAATTATTTCCTTGTCACTATCCAAATAACTATCAATTATTATACATGTCAAAAGTTTTCTATTTTCACTCATTTTCCATTCTATCAAAACTAAACACGCACACAAAATGCGATGTTAATCAGTAGCAATCTCTTCGCACACCGCGGTTGCTCAACAAGTTTGAACTTTGTGTACGCTACAGGCTCAGCGTGGTACGCGTACCATGTTTCAGTGTCTGTTGGCCCCTTAACACTGCGAAAGTTACATACAATTATTATGTGAACCGAGAAAGAATTCCAAATTCAAATTTTTAAATTTTGCGGAATTATTTTTTTTTCCCCGCATAAGAGTAAAGAATCCTTCGCCTGAAATAACCGCCCCAAGCGATGGCGACCGTCCGCCAACTATTTCTGTTTTAATTGAAAAGAAAAGTAAAGAGTAAAACACAGCATGAATCCTGGATCCTATTCACCCCAGCAAGGGGGCTATCTCCTGCATTAGTTAGAAGGCTCACATTGTGTTATATCCAATAACACATCCTCTGAATAGCTAACTTATTGGTATGTAACTGGGAGCGTTCAATTGTTTTAAAAAAACACACAAAATGTAATTTAGGCGTATAACAGTCAATTGGAACATTGCAACAAATTTTCGCCTGCTCTCGGCAAGAGGAACAAACCATACCTTATCCCAATTTTCCACGAAATGGAAACGTATCCTGTTCAAATTACGCTCTGGAGTGATATGGCTGATTAGCCCATTAAGCGGGGTAATTGGCTAATTTATTTATTCAATATTTGAATTTTGTTTCTGTGAGATGCTCCTTCGTTCCCTTGCGAATGTTCATTAGGTATTCTTAATGTGGTAATCGGGTTGTAGTTCTTTTTGGTGAATCATGTATCAGGTAAGGATTGTTCTCGAATTGGCACTTACTTTTTTTTAATGAATGTAATGTAGGTACATAGCAAAAACAAAATCGTGTAGATCGCACGCACATTATAGGGTTCCGTAGCCATTATCCATTAGCATTCTCTTCAACAATGTAATAAAAGTTGGTTTTTGGTTGTTCCTACTTTTCGGGTTCATTGGCGTAGGCATGACTTTCAGCGTAACCCCACAAAAATAATTCCAACGACATTAAATCCCGTGAACGTGAACCAGAACTTGAAATAATGCGATCTGGGGACTTAACACGAAAACCAAACGTTGCACGTGATGTGTGGCAGGTTGCGTTTGAAGTGGGAACCACATATCTTCGATCTTGTGCCAGAAGTACTTGGCTATCATCCACATTTAGGAGTTATGAATGGCAAGACTATTACAGTCTGACCCTCGTAATCTCCCAAAAAGGACATTGGGCCGTTACTTGACCACAAATCGCTTCAAACTGTCATTTTCTGGACATGTAATGGTGTGTCGTGAATCACGTGACGATTTCCTTCGCCCCATTAGCGGCAATTCTGCTTATTGACAAACCTAGAGTTCTGGATCAAAACGAACCAGATAGAGTCATAAGAAAATCTCAAAAGCAGTAGTGCGCAATGGTTCGCAGGGGTTACCCTTTCTGCAGTGCCTTCAGTTTAATAAAAATGTTTCACTACGTTGCGAATTGTTTGCTCAGAAGGACGATTAAATTGACCAACATCTTCCTGAAAATGTCGATACACAGTTCGTGTATCGTGTTTTTTTTTTTTTTTTCTTCAAATCATTATCCCCTTCAAATAATACCCACAATAGACTTCAATATTTTTGACTGAAAAGTATTAAAAATATCTGGGCAAAAATAATGTATAACTACGCCAAATTTCAAGTTCCTACGTCAAGTAGTTTCTAAGATATACAGTGCTGTTCGAAAAATGTTGCTAAAATCTTTTCTTACTCTTTCGGATGGCAGTTTTGGGAATTTATGAGAGCTACGATGTATTTAAGCATTAGGTTGCAAAATATCATCTAATTAGTGCACAAAAGTCGATGTAATTATGAACGAGAGGTACATTTAGCTCGTGATAGTCGTCCAAGATGAACCAAAGTAATTAAAAAACAAACAAAAAATGGGAAAAATCAGTTCGGAATGCAAATCTAATATTTTGTATCTATCACATCTAAATTTGACAACCTGTCAAATTTCTGAAAGATTTAATGTTGCTGAACGAACAGCGGCATGGAATTTTAAAAATATCGTGAGACCGGGACTACGAGCAGGAGGAAAGGCTCAGCGAGGCCAAAAAAGACGACCCCAGTGGAAAATTGATTTTTTTTGCGCTCCGAAACCGTCAGCATCGGTTCAAGACCTCAGTATCAGTAGATATCAAAACTAATCTATTTCGAGCTGCACAAAAAATAATTTCAGCAGGCTACGTCAGAAAAGGCTCGTAAGAGATGAACTTTGAGTACTCAAGCCAGTACTGAAGCCGGATATTCCAATAATAAGAGAAAAACAATTAATTTGGCCAGAGAAGCGGGTTGGGGTCACAATCCCGAAAACCCACAATCCCGAAAATCTAACATCCCGAAAATGTAAAATCCCGAAAATCCAAAATTACGCAAATCTAAAATCCCGAAAAGAAATCCCGAAAACAGATTCTGTAGACAAATGTTTGTCCATTTCCGTTGGCGTTCATTTTGTAATAGTTTACAATTCGCAATGTGCATTCAGTTGTGTTGATTTCATTCAGAGTGATAGCTGAGAGATTAGATTTTAGTTTCAGTTAATTGATTTTAGTTTCACAGATTGGCCGTGTGAAAACATGAACTTTTGTTTATTTGAAGTTTGTTATTTTATTTAATACCTATGTTAAATACATTATTTTCTAATTTTTTGCATACAAACAAATTTTTATTTTCACATTTGGGATTTTCGGGATTGTGAATTTTCGGGATTGTGGATTTTCGGGATTTTGGATTTTTGGATTTTCGGAATTTTAGTTTTTGGGATTCTGTCCGACTCCACCGAGAAACATCTTAATTGGATCCTACCATGTGGAACAATGTTAACAAAGGAATGACTGAGCTCTGAATGCCTCCAACGGATGCCTCTAGAATGGTCTGGAAGGTGTGATGGTCTGGGGATGCTTCTCTGGAGATTTAGAAGGTAGAATGGCCTCTTTAGAATTAAAAGTCACTGCAGTAGTTTATCTACGAGTCCTAGATCATGAATTAGGACCCTTGCAACCAATTCACCGAACCTCGAAAACAATTGTTTGAGAACATATTTCGAACGGCACTGTACCAATGCCTGTGACAGACATCCAAACAGACACAAGAGCGATCTTATATTGGTTCTGTTTTTCCATTTCTAGTATGGAACCCTGAAATGGCTTTGAAAGCGAATATATGAAGGATGAATATTATAATGTTCCCAAACATTTTTTGTTGCATTTTTGGAGACCTATCCCCACCCAATTAGGTGGGGTTAGTGTCCTTTATTTCTGTTTTTGATTTTTATTTTTTTTTCTGTTTATAGGTCACCAGTTTAAGACCAAATTTCATTTCAATAGGTGAGAAAGTGACAGACAGATGGACAAACCGAAACCATAAGTGTTCCTAGTACTCCACGGAGCCCTTAAAAAAACGTAACGGTAGAGGATATTTATTTAGATTGATGTCTAAGCTAAAGGAAAGGGTCTCCATCGGGGTTTTCTGTTTTTAAGGCGGTTTGAGACGAAATGAGTTGGAAAAGCGACATACAAGTGTAGAATCTGTACTTGGTGTGCATCTGTCAGTTATTATTTGACAGTTCTGCTGAAAACGCAATAAGAAGACATCCCTTCTCGGTATATTATTGTACATTATGTATGTACATCGATAGCGAATTTTGTATTTCACGTACATACATATGTATGTTTGTAATCATTGGTGGTATTGCAATGGAAGACGATATTATTATGAATATGGAGCGCTATCATCAGGATGGAATCAAACAATAAAGCGTCATGAAAGAGAGGGAGCAAAAAAGGAATACATTTAGTTGCTCAAACTTTTTTTGGTCGCTCTATGCTTGAACTCAGTTAAAAAGTACCAAACCGTTCTGTGCAGGAAAGAGTGGCGAAGAGCTGAAAAGAACACTGTACCGTATAAGAGGAATTTCTAACTGCGGCGCAAATGGCTGTGGAATTAGAGCCCCTTGTAATTTTTTTTTTTTGTTAAACTGAATTCTATTTACCTGGCGTACATATACACTCGTAAATCAGCGCCAAGATTATTCATTCTCAATGCGTGTACCACATGAACGGTTTTTCGGTTTGCTCAGCGGACACACCCACGTACCTACACGTATGCAAATTGGAAAATTCCTCAAGAGAAACTCATGATATGCTAATGTTGTTTACATGTCGTAGAAATGCAAAAGGATTAGGTGGTTGGGTATCTACCGATGCGATCCAGGATTGGAGACGAATTATTGTCACCGAATATACTCTTTTTTTTTCTTCTGTCCGAGAATAGGATGGGGAATCTATTAAAATGGTAATTCCACAGGAGTATGGTTAGATCATAGGTGAATATTTATTCAGGCGTGTATTTATTTTCAAGGAATTTCGGGAATCGTCAATCGAGTGAAATGGTATGAGTAGTTCTTCTGAACTGAATGCGGTGTGATAAGATTGGGGAAGGTTTTTTTATGTGTGGGCAGTACCTGAAAATGGGCTCAAAGGCAGGAACTTTATTTTTTGGAAAAGGACAGGATTTTGTTCTGGATTTTGTAAATTCGAATTATGAACGTTTAATGCGGAACCCGAAACGCAATCAGGAGTCATTGTTCAAGGCAAACAGTTCTTAGAGTTCGATTTATGAGGGAATAACTTTAAGTTGCAATTTGCAAAAACCCATAAAAAGACTGAGAATGGGAGAAGTTATAACAACAAATAATTTTTTTCTTTCTAACTTATACGAGGGTAGATGAAAATCTTCAAAGGACACGTTGAGGACCGTTGGTCGGCGAGTGCTCATAGTTGTTAGAGATATTTACTATATTCATCCTGGAGCTCCAATTTTCAAATTTTTCAATTTTTGAGGCCTTATTTTACGTATGGTGCCTTTCAGGACTAGAATCGTTGTTTGCTTATTCGCATAGACCAACACTCACAAAAAATAGTCCAGGAATAATGTTGGCATCAAAAACTCGATGGTTTCACCGGCAATATGGCATATGAACCCCCTATTGAATCTAAATGTCCCCCAAATCATTTTCACGCACTTTTGGAAACAGAAAATCGTTGATCATGGCTCTGTATCGGGTACCATTGACGGTGACATCTCGATTTTCTTAATTTTGAAGAAGTAGGTACCATCAAATAGTGCGTCTGTAGCTGACGAATCGACTTTGGATTTCCCTTGCTCCAAATGTGACAAGTTTGCTTATTAACAAAGCCATCGGCCTACATTCACGGGTATATAGCAAAATATAGAAGCGGGCCAAGTACGCTTCCTTGTGGTACTCCAGCGAAGCAATAGGGCAAGATTGAGCTCCAGTAGATCAACGTCCCGTAGGACGTAGTTACCTAGAGTGGCCTTTCTGATTCGAGCAAAGGCCGGACACTCGCTGATGAAGTGCTCAGCCGTCTCGTCTTCTTCCAGGCACATCTCGCAAAGGCCGGAGCTTCTGATTCTAATTTTGTTTAGGTCCTCGTTTAAAGGAGTGAACCCAGTGACCAGTCCTGTGAGAATTTTGAGATCATTTCTCCTAAGGTGTAACAGAAACTTAGTTCTGTTTACCCTGGGCGTGTCTACTATCATTTTGGCCTGTCGGCATGACCTAAGCTCGTGCCAATGGTTATAGTGCTGTAGTCGCAGCAGTTCAAGAAGCTTGTTTTTAGAATAAGCTGAACTGCAGCCAATAACAGGCTGAGGACCGATAAAATGGGTGGCTGATCCAGCTTTAGCCAGAGCATCAGCTTCATCGTTTCCCGGGATGACAGAATGTTCCGGGACCCAGACCAATGTGATCTTATTACATGTCCCAAGCTGGTTCAGTTTATCGACAGCTTCCTCAACAATTTTTGAAAAGCTATTGCTTCGCTTTGCGAAAGCGACGGGCAGATTTAGATCGACATACATATAGCTCAGCAACAAATCGCTAATTCAGCGAATGGGGCGCTACTTCACCAAAGTACAATGGGCCTACAGGTCTACGTGCTTGTTGTCTCTGCGTGATAACCCCCTTTTAAATACAATACAATACAATGGTACTCCAGCCGTTGTCGCCTTGAATTCGGAATATTCGTTTACATATTTAACTCGGAATATTATATTTGAAAGATAAATTAGTTGAAATACTGTAAAGCTGTTTAGAATTTGTGGGATTTTTTATGTCAAGCTTTTGCGCCAGACATTGTCAAATGCCTAGATACGTCAAGGAATCCGTCTGAACAAATAAGTTTGTGTTCGAAAGCTAATATCAATAATTTGGTAATGGTAGAATACTTGCTTCTGAAACCAAACTGATAGCCAAGAATAAGGCTCTTGCTTCCGCGCCTTTTCAATCGCCTAGTAGTGGCTTTCCAGGTTTTGTCATCGGTATGACGTCCACGACTTTCCATTTACTCGGGCAGTAGGTATTAACCAAGTATAGAAATTTAAGTAGATCTTCTAAAGATAACATTTTGAGAACTTCTTTTGTGACTTTATCTTAGCCATGAGCTTTCTTAGGGTTGATCTTATTGATTTCCTGCATAGCATAATATTTTCTATTGATCCGTTTGATCCTATTGAGTTATCCGGTACTAAGATTGTCACGTACGTATTGCTTGTCGATTGGCTTAAGCGTTTCTTTAACGAACTTACAAAAACACCCTATTTATCTACAAATATACTTCACCCATTCGTCCTGATTCTTCCTTATTGGTGCGGCATAGATTTGGTTTTCTTAGACCATTTACAGCTTTCAAAGCGACACCAGGTTTTACAAACGATTCATCGTTGTAGCGAATTCGATCAAAGAGAAGTGGCTGCCTTCTTCAATGTCCTCTGGATGTGAGTTAAAATTACATCATGTGGTGATTATATGGTGATTATATTCGATTTCTATTGATGATTTCACTGTTATATGCGAAGTACGTATATACATTTTATGCACGTACATAGGTATATTATAGAAGAATAAAATGTACCCATATACTGTGTTGGAAATTGGAATCATTTTATTTTTGTATGCTGCTGACAAACAAGGGAAATAATTGTGAAACGCAAATGTTTTGTACGCATTCCGGGAATTATAATAATTAATTTTAACTGAAAACATACGAAAAGTTGAAAATTCTTGTCAGAAATTATGGGAAAAAAATCTGGACATGTGGGCGGTGTCAACAATTCCATATGTATTTTTTTTTTTTTTTTTTTTATCATTTTAAAAATCAACAAATTTGTGGTAAATATTTTGCACTGCAATGGTATGTATTCTGTTTGTTTATTGTTTTTGTTGTTTATCTCAAAACCATTAAGCATGGTAAGACGTATGAGGAATTTAATTTTGGAACGTTTTGCACCCTTATCCACAATGAGAAATTCCATAGAAAAACCATTTACGACTTCGTACATACCTCTTATAAGAATTAGAAATCTTACATATACCTTATAGTGAAGCTTAGATAAGCCTTAATATAAAGCATAAGTAAGAATAACTTTTTTTAAACCTTGAAAGAGAGAGAAAAAATCTAGGATCTTATTTCCAACTTATAATAAACCCTATTATAGGTCTTATTTAAGACTTTTAATAGCCTCGGAATAAGGTTTCTAGTTTTTCTCTTCCTTATTTTTCCCTTAGCCTTATATGCACTATACAATTTTTTGCTGGGTAAATACTTGTATAAGTATGTGTTGAGCGCGCATACACACACTATGACGTCACCCACAGCTGCACGGCTGTTGGGTGTGGTCTCCACTGATGGAAAACTGTTGGCGAACATTTCATGAACTATTTTGAGCATAGCTCAGCTCCACGATAACGCAGAAGGATGATTCATACCTCAAATTAATCAGTGGGAAATTAACTAAATTCACCTATTTATTTGTTTTTCGATCCGATAAGCTAATATTGAGCTAGGCCTGAATAATTATATTTTTTATTACTGATATGCAGTTTTTTCACCATTTTGTAAAAACGATGTCATTTTTCGGGATAAAAATTATAATGTGGCCCAAGAATATAAGCAATCACTATGTCAAGTTTCATTAAAATCCGTCCAGTAGTTTCTGCGTTATGCGCGTTCAAACAGTAGAGATATCCTCGACTCCTCGCCAACAACACAGCAGGTACCTCGTACCTTACAGAAAAAAAAAAAAACGGTTTTGGCGCCAACACGAGATTATCTCTGCACTGGTCGTTGGTAAAATCCAATGATCCATAGTTTTCTTGAATTGTGTGACATTTTTAATTGAATGTTTATTTTAATTTAATGCTTATTGTTGAACTTCGGTATAACGTAAGAAGATGATTTATGTCTTAAAATGTTTGTACAAAATTGAACTTTATAATAAAAGTAATTCCATTCCAATCGGCCAAGGTATTCTAAAGCTAGGAGCTAGAAGGTATTCGTAAAAATACTCTCTGCTTAGATATCAGCTTAGATCTCCACTTCTGAATAGCACATACCGACAAAAATATATATAATAATATAATATAAATATCCTAAGTTTTAATCCTGACATTTTGCAATGCAACCGTGAAAACCAGAGTCAATTTCGTGCAATCGTTTTTAAGACAAATGGGAACAAAGTCTCTGCAGTCGAAAAAAAGTTACATTTTTACTATAGTAAGGATTACATTCATATTTTTTTTATTTATTTTATTTATTTATTTTTTTTCTTTATTTCATTTAAAATTCACTTATAGTAACAATAATAATGAGAGATAATTATATAAAAAATATATTTAAAACTGCTAAAAACAATAATTCAAATACAACAATTATTTAACATTAAAGATTTTAAATGAAATAGTTAGGGACATTCTGTTATTCTAAAGAGTAAGAGGCGAATGCACCATTGAGTAAAGAATAAGTATCTAACAAATTTACAAAATTTGTGGGGATTTATAATCAAAGTTAAATATTTAAACTATTCAGTGAAAGCTTTGAAACATTTAAAGATCAGAGTTCATAATTCAAGAAGATTATAATGAAGTTAACCAAAATAAACTAACAAAATCAAATTAAGGGATTTAAGATACGATCTATCTCTGAATGATTGAAAGTGAATAACCACTGTTTAATTTTTCTTAAAAATGTTGATTCGATTCTCTCGCTTCTGGAGTCTTCGGGTAATTTATTAAAAAGACGGGGCGCAGCTATAGTGTAAAAGTAGCAAAAGTGTGATTTAAAAATTCTCGGCACACTCACAAAATAACGGGCGTTTGCTCTCAAACTGTAGTTTTCTTGCATTCTTACGTTTATATGACCAGTATTTTTGAAAAACAATTTCAAAATATTGAAGTAATACAAATGTCTTACAGGAAGAATACCTAAATTACAAAACAATGGAAAACTGGGTGAACTACGTGTTGCCTTTGAGATAATGCGAATAGAGTGTTTCTGTTTAATGAGCAGCTGTTTAATTTTGTAGGAGTGAGTACCACCCCAGCAGCAAATTCCATACTGAAGCTTAGACTGTAGTAGGCCACTGTAAGTTAGCTTAAGAACAGATGGAGGACAGTATAAACTAAGATGGTATTATTGCCTTACCACTGCGTTGAGATATTTTTTTAAATTAGACGTGTGCTCAACCCAATTAAGCCTTTTATCTAATGTAATGCCTAAGTATTTAAAATAATCGACGCATTCGATTTCAAAGCAGCCATCACTACAATTTAATTCGGAACTAAATATTTGCGGACAAAGTTTGAATTTAGAGCAACTAGGAGCATGGTACATTAAGGATAGACCATCAGGAACTATCCCCAATGGGTTAAAAAGCATAAATTTAGTTTTGCTGCTAATTATTAGCATATGCAACCTAAACCAACGACGAAGAATTTCCAAATCATGATTCATATCAGCAAATGTCTCAAAATAGGTTTCATTGGAGTAGGAAAGGGCGGTATCATCAGCAAATGCAGTTACTTTACCTTTAAATGGTTGCAAAAATAAGGAATTTACAAAGACCAAAAAAAGAATAGGGCCTAAAACGGACCATTGAGGAATACCCATATTGAGTTTGCAAATCGAACTTAAATTATTTTTCACTCTTGTCATTTGACTACGATTGGAGAGGTAGGAGCAAAACCAGTCATAAACAAAGCCCCTAAAGCCTGCTTTTAAAAGTTTATCTAGCAACAACTCGTGGTTAACCATATCGAAGGCTTTTGTTATGTCGATAAACAACGCCGCTGGAGCTTGTGATTCATTAATAGAGTTATAAATTTCACTACATAATTTTAATAACGCATCTTCTGTCGATTTACCATTCCTAAACCCAAATTGAAAATTACTAAAAAACCCGATGCTTGATAAAAATGACATAATTCTTGCCTTCATACCCTTCTCAAAAACTTTAGAAAACACTGACAAAAGGGAAATGGGTCTATAGTTGTTCAAGTCTAATGTATCACCTTTTTTATGTAATGGAATTACAATTGCAGTTTTTAGCAAGGCCGGGAAGATGCCTTTACTCACGCTCAGATTGAAAATATAACATAAAACATCCGCAATTAAAAAAGAAATATTTTTGAGAATACGACTTGAAATTAAGTCATGTGAAGATGAATTCGTTGATTTTAATGAAAATATCAACTTCTGAATTTCAAGAGCAGAGAAATCGTGAAAGAAGAAACTGTCTGGGCGAAAGATATCATGCTGAATGACATTATCATCGAAAGCTAAGTCGTTCATGGATATAGCCGGAAAACCATTTGAAATTTTCGAAAAATAATCATTAAAAATATTCGCTACATCAAAAGGATTAGAGACAATTGCATTTTCATTTCTAATTTTAAGTTCAGCATCAGATCTATTTCGATTCAAAATTTCATTTACTAGTCTCCATTCTTTCTTAATATTGCCTACGTTTTCAGCTAGCCTTCTATTATAGTAATCATCTCTACACTTAGGTATATAAGTTCTAAGTTCGCGGCATAATTGATGATAATAGTTCCTAAGCCGTATGTTGTTAGGGTGTTTTCTAACAGTTGCCCGAAGAAAATTTTTCTTTTTTATTTTATTTAAGAGTGTCATTGACATCCACGGTTTAAGACGCTTTAACTTATTTTCTGTTCTAATAACAGTTTCACTGCAGTTGGAAATATGAAACTGCAACTTTTTAAGAAATAAATCAAACGCGATTGATGGATCGCTAGAGTCATAAACTTCATTCCAAAATTCAAGAGTCAGGGCAGACCTAAGTGCAGTATAATTAATATTATTGAAATGATTAAAAACGACAGAATCCTGCCTGGAGACTTGATGATCGAACTGAATGCTAATTAAGGAATGATCAGTTATTTTTAAATCAAAAACTGCGGTTTTAAATTCGACTGTATTGTTTCTATGCAAACGTAGATGTATATGATCTAAACAGGAACTAGATGTTTCAGTTACACGTGTAGGTTCAGATATCAAAGGCCTAAAACCAAAAGATGACAAAGTAGAGAGGAAATTATCACCTTCAGATGAATCAGATATTATGTCAATATTAAAATCGCCAATAAGACCCATATTTTTATACCTATTGCTTCTTAAAAAATCAGAAAACTCATGCAAAAATACAGAAACACTACATTTATGAAGCCTATATACACCAACAAAACAGTATTTTTTTATTTATATATATATATATTTATATATATATATATTATATTTTTTTTTCTGGAAGAAACTTTGGGGGTTATTGCCGAAAATAAGTTAAAAGAAAGCCTAAATCACTGCAAAATAATAAATAGGTACCGATAAAATATCATGTATTTCAAACTTGGCCGTTTTTTTTTAATCATTTCTAAGTAAAATATTTATGTCAATTGTGTGACTTATGTCAATTGTGTAAGTTGTTATAAAACACTGAACCAAATTCACCAAATTTATTTTTCCTTTTTAGGGTTCCGTACCCATATGGTAATACGAAACCATTATAAGTTCGCTCTAACACAAAAATGTCTGTCACGATAAAAACATGAAGAACCGTTCTTCTTAGAAACTTCAAAATGAGCACACTTATCCATTACGGTGGTCCACATACATGGACATGGACATATTATTCAAAAATATTGTGATTTAAATATAAAAAAATAAATAAATAAATATTTGGCTACAGCAGTCCTAGGTAGCCTAGCTTCCCGCAACCATTTGTGTGTGCGCGTTATATTTTTGCACGAATGGAAGGGACCTACAGTTTTCTGCCGTCTCCGAACGGCGAGTTGGGAAGCTTTACATGACAAATGATACTCGTGAATGCTTGCCAGGACTTTTGGAAGAGGTAGGCACTGTGAAAACATTTTAGATGTCTGCGGCGGGATTTAAATATATAGGGTGGGTAAAGTGTAAACTTAAAAAAAAATAAAATTCTGAAAAATATATTACGTGGGGGATCATTCGAAAGAGCTCGAAACAAAGATTTCAAAAATATTTTGCTTAGTTTTTTCCGTCAGAAACGTTGGGAGTTATTGCCGAAAATGTGTGAAAACTATCATACATATAGGACCATAGTGTTTTCTTGGAAACTACTAAAGTCAAACATTTGAAAAAATCATAGTTTGTAGGTGATTAACTATGTACATATATTTTTAATGAAAAATATAACGAATTTCGTAACTTGTACAGTTTTTGAGAAATTCACGTCGAAAAAATCCATTTCTCCACCGATTAACTCGTAAACTACCTACTGGACCAATTTCAATGGAACTATCACTATTCGATTAACAATGGTTTTGGGAAAATTAAAGGCTATATCCGAAATTGAGCTGTCATATAAAAAAATAAAAAATAAATAAATAAAAATACGGATTTTGCCAGGAAACGAAGCTGAGACCCTTGAACTCGGTAGTGCAGCGTAAAAAAATGTCAATGGACGCGCTACACACTCGCCGCGTTCTTAATGTTTATCCAAATTCTCATACTGAATAATATTACTTATTATAAGTTTGCAAAGTGAATAATAGGTGGACCGTTTAAGTTTATTGTGTTAACGAAACGAAACAGTTATTTAAAACAAATATAACTAGTTTCAAAACTAAGGAACATTTTGAGCGCGAGTCTGACTCGCACTTGGCCGGTTTTTATTTAATCAGGAATTTAATTTCCCCAAAATTAGTTAGATATTTAATCATTATCGTCGCGAATCCTTACACACGACGACATATTGTGTAAAAGATCATTAAGTAAATTAATATAAATGTGTCTGACTTGTTAATGACCGTCGTGTCTTTCATGGCAGTTCTGAATTTTCAATAACAAATTTACGTATTCAAGTAAACATGAGTATTGTAATTTTGCTCTATGGATATAGAAAACATTTTGACAAACTTTTTCACTTGAAAGCGTAAATCTATGTATGATATTGAAAACAAAAAGCCAGTCTGCTTGACATACTATGTCCTAGAAGCTGTTTTTGTACATTCCAACTGTAATTACATACTCATGCTCGAATGGCATCATGCATCGTTGCATATAGTAAGACATCTACATGTGGATGCTATGAATATTGATGACGGTACTAGAAAACATAAATTTGTTCGTGGAGTGCATTCAATCAAAGCCGTATTTGTTCAATTTTGCGTAGAAAACCGCTGCGAGCTGTAACCATAAGAAATACTGGAGTTAAATAAAGGAATAAATATTCAACAAACAAACGAAAGCATGACATTTTAGTTAATATTCAATGCAAAGGAGTTCAGGCAAACGTCCTCAATGAGTAACCACTCGAACAATATTCTATAACGAACCTCATAAAAAACGACCACTTTTGTAAAAATCGAATTAAATAAACTAAACTACAAATCAATACATAAACACGATGACAGCTCACTAACCTTTTGTTTAAATGTCACATGGTGCCAAAACGCAAAGCAAGTCGAAAGCTGTAGTCTCTCAAGGAGAACGCAATGTTTACATAATTCTCATTGTATACCGCTTTACTGACAGCCGCGCAAAATGCAGCAATGGTGGTCCGGAATAAGGCAACCATCTCCCTCTAAAGAGCACACCCTTGAACGTGATGGCCTAAACCGTTGACGAAGTATTTAAAAATCAATTTTATTCAAATGTCGGTCACAGGAATACCTCTATGCCGCAAATTTCCGGTGTAGTCCTCCAGATTGTGTATGGATCGTCTAAAAAAAAAAATTTCAAACAAAAAAGCCTGAGTGGAGCCTACGAGAGATAATCTCACTAAAAAAAAGAGAACGGAGGTGAAACCCGCAAAGCAAAAAACCGCACGACAAAGGCCCGCGAAAATTTATTTTTTATTCATTGTTAGCCACATAGTTGACTTTATCTCGAAGCGCCCGCCTGATAGTGGTTTATATTCCCCTAGCAGACCTTTGAAGTCATGTGAGTGACCAATGAACCTTCAGCCGCACCTCGCTGAAATTGAAATGCACTAATCATGTCAATAGCTGGTATATCTTCCAGCAGATCATCGTCTAATAAAGTGGTAATGTCCGCTAGCCCTGTTTCGGCCAGAAATGCAAGTGGGAGCCATACTGGAAATGGAGTTTAATAAGCACTCCGTGAACAGCGCGTCACCTAATCAACTGTTTGATGATGATAATGTTGATGAATCTGGGGCACGGTAGAGATGTCCGCTAGCACTGCGACCAGAGTTGGTCTATTGTGAGTGTGACCCCTTTAAAAGACTAGAAAAGACTAGGAATCATACATTTTTAGAAATTTGATAATCCCTTTGACTGGAATACTTTTATAGTCTTCTTCCGTTAATATGTATTTGCCTAGAGTTTTGGCTCTTCTTTTGCTAGAAAAGGGCATTCTGAGATCAGGGGCCCTACTCTGTGTTTCGTTCCGAAAGCCAATCCTATTCGAAATTGCTTTTCGTTTCGCTTTTGAATTGGTACTCTGTAACACTTTCGGAATGTAAAAAATTGTACAAGATGCTTTTTCCACTTAAGGATTTTTTTTTGTCGAGTCTCGATATATTTTTTTTTTTTGAGATCTGTTAAATAAATAAACCGAGAAAAAATAAGTGAGTGTTGAAAGAAATAATTGTGAATTTCAAAAGGAAGAATTTTATAAAATAAACAAAAAATGGACTCTGTTGCACTACGGATGGACGAAGAAACAAATGAAGAACGCATTGAGTGAAAAATGATACGGGACAATTTGAATATTATGGAAATAAGAGATAAAAGGTAAAATTCAATTGGTACCAAGGATTCATATCACCATTAATCTTTATTTTATTATTTAAGGAGGCCATTGGCTTGGCCAACAAACAGCATCAAGTTCTATTGCAGAAGTCTGTAGACGTAGAGCAATAGATAAAATATATCCAAAATATATCAATTTCAAAATGAGCCAAAGAAAACGGAAAATCTCAAATTTTTTTTTTTTTGTAGTTTGCAAACTTTTGATTGAATATTCGCTGTAAATTCAAATTATTTTGTTTAAATTATTGTTATCATCACAAGGATTTTCTTAAAAAAAACTTACATTTTGAGGTACTTTTAAATCCTTCCGTTAGCGAATTAGTTGTGGAAGCAAATTTTCCGTTTTTCAATGCTTTTGAGTTACCAGGTACCGAAATTCCGCTTTCGGAATTGTAAATCCGAAAGTAGTAGATTTTATTCCGCTTTCGAAATAGAGAGCAGTGTTGCCAGGCACTTTAAGTGAAATTCCCCACCACAGACCTTAAAATTTCCCTTTTTCCCTTTTCTCTCTGTTGGTATTCCCCATGAATTTCCCACAATCAATTTTCAAAAACCGATATGTCCATTCGCATCCCTTTTGCGCCAAATATTAAAAAATGTATGTGATTTGAAAGATTTGACACTTTCCATACATCTTCCCGAAGAAATTCCGTGTGCTAAAATTCGCAGCGCTCTGTTTTACGAAAAACTACAAAATTTTTCAGTACGCGTACAGGTTTTCGTGGATTTTCATAGTCCTTCGGAGGGTTTAAACATAATAAAAAAGCAGACTATTCAAAATTTAATCATAGTATGTAGTGCATAATCTATTTAATGAAAAATAAATGAAAACTACCAAACATCATGAAAAAGAAAGTGAGAATTGTGGGGATGGTTAATTATGTACATTATTTGAATATTAAGCTTTCAAAAACAAAGAAATGAAATGAAATAAAAGTGCGTTTAAAATTAAAGCAGATCCACGTCTTAACTCATTCATTTAAATGCATTTTAAATGAACTCATGCATACGGCTCGTTTTTCAATCAGGCATAGGAGTATAAGACCTGCTACCTGGGCACGAGGAACGTTTACGGATTGCTATAAACACGTTGTTCCCTTTTGCTATTGCTTTGTTACTTAATTAAGAGGTATTGCCATTCTATTTCTATTTTCCCCACATTTTGTTCTAGAAGCGAGTAGATTCCCCTTTTCCCCTTTCATCAAATTTTGGACGAAAAGGGGAATTTCCCACGAGCTGGCAACACTGATAGAGAGTACAAAATATCTTAGTTTCTTTTGTTTGTTGACATAATCTGCATGATTTGAAAATTCCTCTTTTTAGTTCATTTGTTATTTTTGTTTTTTTGATTGATGAACTTTTTGAGTGTTTCAGGCCCTCTAAGTTGATCCAGTAATATTTTAGTTGGTTTGCTGTCTATTCTGCGATCACTTTGTTAGTGTCTTCTCTTGTAAAGCCATAGTGAGGGCCTGGTCTAATAAATGGACTGTTGGCTCCTTTTTTAGCCAAGATATCAGTCTTTTCGTTGTCCTTATGTCCTTAATGCCCTGGCAACCATATCAGTTTTACTATGTTTTTCTCTGCCAGCAGGTTCCGGTTTGAGTGGCATTCAAATGTGACTTTTGATTTGTTGTTGTGGCTTTTTAGAGCTTTTAGCACAGCTTGGCTGTCAGACATTATGTTCTTTGTTTAAGTTTCTCTGCACTAGAATTTGTGCGGCTGTATTGATGGCAGATAGTTCCGCTTGGAAAATTGTAGCATCTTTATGGAGGAATATATTTGTGTTACATCTCGGCCCCACTATTCCCGCTCTGACGCCATTCACTGTTTTCGACCCATCTGTGTACCATTGTTGGGCAACGCTCCTGGTGCACTTAGGTTTGTTGTTCCATTCGTCTCTGTTCGGGAACCAACTGTTAACATACCCTTTTATATTTTTCAATACATTTTTTCGCTTGAATCTGTGGGCTTTTGTTTTGCGGGCAAAAGGTCCCTACGAATTTTCGAGGTACTTGAATATATGTATGTACAAATTCCTTTGCATCAAAAATTACTGTTAAATTATGGACATCCGAGGTTCTAAAGCTCTACTATAATAATCGCATCCATTGAGTTAAGAATTGTCCAATTGAAGTGATATGCAATGCAATTGACTGCAGGCCTTCAGACATTTATAATTAAATTAGGTCTGTTTGGTAACACGCTACTTTTCGTAATACTATGTAAATCCCATGAATCTCTTTTTGTTAACTCGAAAAAATCACGGTACATCGCAAGCAGAGAGCAAAATGAGAGCGTAAAAAATATAGAGCGATGAAGTTTTACGCAACATCTGTTTCTTGTAGTGAGCTGGACAACTCTGTCAAACCAGGCCATCTGACTGTTCGTGAAATGTCATAATTCTCATTGTTAGTGGAAAACAAAAACAAATTGATAGGTTCTACCAAAAGTGTGTTGTTTACTTTTCTGCAAGTTTTCTGTCTTTGAGAGGATTTTACTTTTTGACAGGTCTCACTCGCTTGTGCATAAAATAGATACCAAACACACCTATTGTAGTCATCTCGTAGAAATTAATTTGACATCTGTCAAATATCTATATATGTCATTTCGTACTCTTCTTTAACTAAAATATTTCTAACTTAAAGCTGGCCAAGCCGACTGCACTCCTGCTGAGTTTCCTTTTGTATAAAGTCGAGGAAAAATACAAATTTCCCTTTATTATGTACATATATCAATATATTCTGACAGTTTATGGGAATAAATAAAAATCAAAAGACACAGACACTCATTTCAACATTCCATGTACCGAAATATAAACGAAGGACGGCTGCTAGCGCTACACACCTGTACATCGTACGTCGACCCGATTTTGTATCTTTTCACCTCACCTTTTCACATACTGTTCCTGTTTATCGTTTAGTGGATAAAATATACACGCATATTCATAAATCCTAAACGGAGTCGTTCCAATTCAATTACGAGTGTTTTTCTATTAAAGACAGTTTATCTTTCCGTGGCGGAAAGCGGCATCACCCGGCAAGGCTGTAAGCGCTGGCAAATGTTTTTCTGTCTTGCTTTGGGGGTGTTAATTTTTTTCCTTTTATTACCCCATGTTGATAATTTTTGACACGTACCTGATGTGCTTGACAGTGTTGGATTTTCAATTTTGATGGGTAAAATCCACTTTTACTGACATTTAGAGATAAAAGAAGTACCTACTCAATTTGATTGGGGGTGTTAAATTGTTTGATTTGGTGATCTAAGCAGAATAAGGAACGATGTTTTATGTTTTTAATTAGTCGACAGTAAGTATCTAAAAGGTTAGACTGCCCTAATTACGTTTTTCAGATACTCAAATCCGTCGAAATGAAATAAAAATTAAAATGTTTGACCTATTCGTCTTTTTTTATTTTATTTTTTGGAAATTTATGTATGGTAACACTCACTTTATTTTTCTGCATCACACACTCAAAAAATTTGATAGGAACGTGTTAATTGATTTTTTTTTTGTTGCTGTGCATACAAAATGGAGGCTTACGGCGTTGTTTTGAGCTGAAAATAACAGCTACCTTTCCGAACAAAAAAATAAAAAAAATTGTACCTATTGGAACGGGAATGGTGAGAAAATTTCAGCTCTTCTGGCGAAACTCCAATGATGTTCGCAATATTTGGTCAGAATTCTACTTTTACGGTTAGATTGTGTGTTATGTACCTTTCACTGGTCCGCGAATACGAGTGGAATTGAGTGCTTGTAGGTAGAAGCTTGTAGGTGAATTGAATTGAGTTAATGTCGGGTCCCGTACTTTCTGCATCAAAGCTATTTACCTGTGAAATTGAAGAGAGACTGTGAGATTATGCAATTTCTATGAAATCTCGTAACTGCCTGAACACAATGCACAGTAACTGTGACGTAGCTGTAGCACTAGTATGTACGCGCTGTCAAATGGTGTGCCGCTGCACTCATGAAATTCGCCCACAATGGTGTAGCGCGTTATGTCAAATTAATTGTCACTTGCAACGCAGCTGATTGGAATGAATTGTGTTGTTTAGTTTCAGAAAATCTTAATGTATATTTTATGTATATAAAAGAGACTGCCAGATTCAACGAATTTTTCTGTTTTTAGCGAGCTGTCAAACATGTAGCGCGACAAAAGTAACAAGTAAACCAACTCATACTACCGCTACAGCCACTCATTTGTATGATTCTGTTGCATGAGTCGGGCTGGATCTCACCAATGCAATGGTTGGAATGATGTTGTTCTCCAGTTTGTCTATTGTTGTTAGTTTGTCTCATAAATAAACCAGTGTAGTGTTTTGAGAGAAATAAAAAACGGTTGTTTTCTCGTTCGCGTTTATCATTCGACTCCGTCGTTGAACCCCAATTCCAGTCGCAAGTTGAGGTGGGTCAGGAAGACAGATCAGCGTTTCTCCGTTGGTTGACCTGCTGTTGCGCAACTGAACAATATCGCTGCGTAAGCAAAACAATGTTATTGCAGTGAGCAATAACATAATTAGTACACAGCAATATTGTTTGTACCATAGTGCCACGACTTGCAAGGTGAAAAAACGGAGACATGCGCCAGTGCCAAAACTGGGGCATAACACCAGCACTGCGACTTAACAAAGCCCCAGAGAAAAAAAGTCTTAAGTCGTTAAATCGCACGATCTTGGCGGCCATTCCACATCACCTCTTCTGGAAAAAAAGCGTTCTGGGAGCTTTTCCTGCAACAACTCCAATGTAATGTCTGATGTATGGCATGCTGGGCCATCTTGATGGAACCACATGTTCTGATCCATGTCCTCCAATTGAGGCCGCAAAATGCCAATTATCTTGGCCCAATTCCGTTCGCCATTGACAGTCACTGTCTGGCCATTTTCGTTTCGGAAGACATATGGCCGAATGAAGCCGCCTGAACAGAATCCATACCCTACAGTTGGTTTTTCTGGATGCAATGGAGACTCTTGGTACTCTTGGTGTGCTGTGTGTTCTCTCCCCAAATGCGGAAGTTTTGTTTGTTCATGAAGCCGTTCACCGAAAACTGTACTTCATCACTGTAAATAGTTTTATCGCCAAAATTTGGATCCATTTCCAACTGCTTCAAAGCTCAATTAGTGAACATGCGACGAGATTAGTGATCTTGAAGCTTTAGTTCCTGTGTCAATTGGATCTTATATGGATGCATGCCAATTTTCGCAAACTTCACCAAGTTGAAGACGCAGAAATTCCAATTCCTTGTACAGGACGACGATTCTAGAGGTTTGGGTCTCTAGCCACACTTTCAGCAGCAGCAGCAGCAATATTATCGCTTGACTGCGTAAAATTTTCGACGGTTTGTTAAAAAGTGTAGCGCTCCATGATTAAATGGTGACTATGACAGAACACAGCGTTGTCGTTGAAACGTTAGAGCAATAAGCTGTCAATATTCGGACTGTTGAAAAACCCTTGGAGGGCTCTAAGCAATGTGCTTATTCGTATGTATATATTTTCGAATTATTTTGCGAAACAAAAATAAAACGCGATAGGATATCCTTTAATGTAAGTAGGTATATACCAACGTTTGACCTCGATGAACGTAAGCTTCTACCAAGAATGCCGTTAGCCCCGACTCCACCATCAAACCCAAAGGCGGTTATGTCGAAAATGTATTTTTTTATTTTTTATTTTCTGAAACAAAAGTATTATTTTGAAATACATAAATTATGAAAGAGTTATCATCATCCTGTACATTTTACTTCCTTCTCATTGTGAAGACTCGCTTTCATCAAAATTGGTTAAAGCCAGTGGCTGAATAATTTATTTCATTGTTTGCATCAAATGACTATCAATCAGTTTTAAATGAAAATTGGAATTTGTGAGCATCTTTTAGAGTGCCTTGAGCTCATTTTCGCTGCGGGCGTCATATGCTGCGGTTTCCCACTGCCTGTTGATTTACGGCCTGCAAATTGGACTCCAAGGTGTGGTTATTTCTTAAATAAATAACTAATTTCGTCCTTGTTTTGCGTGTGCAGTAAATTTGCGTGGATAATACACTGGTGCCCATACGAACGATGCTACAGGGTCGATCTTTTTTCTAATTAATCAGACAGCTCCCTTAGCACAGATTCATCTGTTTATATTTTCCACCTACGAGTTTAGTGATCCAGGTGCACTGGGGGACATGCGAAGCTTAAAAAGTTACTTTTCTTTGTATCGTGTCTCGTGTCTACGTTCTACGTTTGCCCTTCTCTATCAATATTTGTGCCTTTCAATTAGACGAAGGAAAATTTATTCTACCAACGGTGATAGGACTATAAAACGACATCTCCATTTGTTGAAAGGGAGACAAGGTCAAGGTCTATTCAGCTGTCTCGATTGACTGTCCTATATGAACCAGAAAATATCTTTTGTCTTAACTCAGTCTCGTTTAATTCACGGTTGCCAACATGCAGAATGTTTTTAGGCAAATACAAGTGTGAGCCTACGAGCTCACCACAACGACACACACCACGAAGGCAGTCGGTATCGGGCAGTCATCGGTAGTAAACGTGTTCTTTATCGTATTGTTTATCTTTTTTTTTTTTTTTTTTAATCGTTTATTGACATTAGTATTTAAAAAAAATAGAAATAAAAAAGAAGATATAGCCCGATGACAGTCGTCTGACCATTCAAAGGTGATATTCTTCTTCAGCAACTTATTTAAAGGCTTCGCTATCTCCGCATCGGTACAAACTTTCGGAAGAATCCAGATTACCCCAAGAACTGTCTTACATTTTTAGTTGTAGATGGAACAGGACAACTTATGATGGCTTCTATCTTCCTCAGGCCAGGCATGATCCCATGCTCAGATACTCGATGCCCAAGATATTCTACTTCCTTACGTAGGAATTCGCACTTCGCCAACTTCGTCTCTTCCAGAATCTTTAGGAACTGTTTCAGCTTCAGCAGACCATCCTCAAATGTGACAGTGTGAATGATCACGTCGTCCAAGAATATTGCTATACCATCCATATCCAGTTGTTTCATAATGTGGTTTACAAGATAAAAAAAGACGGAGACACTACTTTCGGGATAAACATTTTACTTTCCAACTCAAATTAGGCATTTTATACATTTTAATATTTATTAATTTTTTTTTTTTTTTTTTGAATAAAAACTTTATTTATTTATTGGAGTACTTTTCCCCATGGGCAGTTTACGAACACCATGTCGGAAGTCCATCTCATCTTTAGATGCAACCCACGAATCGACTCATTTTTTGCAATCTTCATAAGAAGTGAGCTTCTACCCGGACTGGGCATTAATCATCGATTGGAACGTGATAAATCAGAAGGAGCAATGTGTGGAGAATACAGCGGATGGGGGCAGTACTTCTAATGTGAGCGTTTATTTTGACTGGTTTTGCGACGTGCGGACGAGCATTGTCGTGTCTTTCGAAATAACCCGGCCGTTGTGCGTTCACATCGCTCAATTTTGTATAGATTGAGTTTGGGACCTGAAAGGACAAATGACAAAGAACTGTTGAAAAAGACAAAGCCTTCATCCCAAAAGTCCCGTGTTGGCAATCCTGGTTAATTTGGCCATGAAAAGCAACATCATTAGCAAAAGAAGAAAATCAATTTCCATATGACATAATTATCAGGAAAATAAATAAAGAATTTTACTGGGGTGAACATTTAAGAACAACCAAACAAACGTTTTCTTCACACCTTCTACGCAGGAAACGTAAGTACGTAAGCAACGTATAAACATAATAAGCATAAATGTCACCTTCTCAATAATTTGCTCGACATGAAATCCAGGTTACCCAGAGCGCTACGAAAACATCAAAACATCAAAACATCAACATCATCATCATACTTTTTTTTCTGTTCGTATGTCGGTTGACAGGAGCACATATTTCCGACTGAAAATTCAAAACAAATTCATTTCCGTACGCCGACAATGAATTTAGGCGAAGAAAAGAAGACACTGGAAGCCCCAAGGAAGCAGGAAGAAATTAGAAGACAGGTAAGGGAGCAAAAGAAGAAAAAAAGGGATCAACTTTGTGTGTTGATTTTTGTTTATCTTTTTTTGTATCACAGACTTCTTGGCGCTCTGTTTCAAATCTTGACAGTGGAATGGGAGAGGGGAAAGATTGCCTGATGGAAGGCTGCTATGGGGTTTGGTAACACGTGACACAGTGCGCTATATCCCAATGCTGTCGGAAGTGAACAAAAAAGTAATTTCTCAGTCTAAGATTTTTTTCTATCACGTTGTTTACTGCTGTTGTGCTTCGAGACAATTTTTGAAAAATTGTTTTCAGGTTGAGTAAGTTACTTAAGATTATTTTGTGTCAACCGCCACTTGTCAAAAAGGAATTTGATGAGTATATCCAAGTAAAGGGGGAAACGCTGAAACGTGGAGTTCTTCCCAAGTCGATATCTCGATATTATTAGGCAGCTTGACAGATTTCACGAATTTACGCTGCTCACACAGGATAATAAGCCACCAACAAGATAACGAAAAGCACGAAGTGCACTGAATATCATAGCTGCAGTGGCCAGTATTACCGATGAGCCAAATCTGTTGACGATCACAACAATTGGGGCTTTCTCAGACGTTGACTTGGAGAATTTTACGTAAGGATTTGAGGCTACATCCTTACTTACAAAGTCATATTTGACTCAAGAGATGCAGCCAAAGGATCACAGATTGCGTTGGGAGTTTGCTGATGAGATGATCATGATTTCGGGCAAAAAATCATAGACGAGACACATTTTTGGATGCATTTGTTAACACACGAAATTGCCGTTATTAGTGCGAGAATAACCCAAAGGTATACCGTTGCGCACCGTCAGCGGACCTTACTTCTTCCGAAATGAGGAGGGAAGAGCAGTAACCGTCAATGGAGACCACTATAGAGCTATGTTACTCGAATTTCTGTGGCCGGACTTAAGAACATTGATATCGAAGAGATGTAATTCCAACAAGATGGCACTACGTATCATAGGTACAGATAGTGCTACGCTCGATTTGCTGAAGGATAAGTTTGGCGATTGGATTTCATCATACCGAGGATTTATAAATAAGTCACCGCGGTCATGTGATCTGACACCCCGATTATTTTCTTGTGACTACGTCGAAGCACAAGTCTATGGCGATAATCCACAGTCTTTGGATCATTTGGAAGCCAACATTTGTCAAGCTGTCGCTGGCATATTGGATAGTGTTATCAAAAATTGAGGCAATCGGCTGCGTCAGTGTAACCAGAGCCGTGTTGGATATCTTGTAGCGAACATAACTGCGTTGTCCAAGCTTCAAAAGCTAAATTTTGTATCCCAATTGAAAATCGTTCTTATTGCTGTTAGTTTTGTATACTACCTACTTCTAAACGCATCGTAAAACATCAAGTTTTGCATCCAACGATAGGAATCGGTCTTGCCTGTATACATATGTACATGTACAGATAGCTCTGCCTCTGTAATTTGAGTATTTAAAAACTGCGAGGAGCTAAAAAACAATAATAAACCGCACCGGCACCCAACATAACAAAAATGTATGAGCGATTAAAAATACCTACTCTATATACGACGAACACAACATGATATTAATTTTATTTGCTTACAGTTTGAACACATCTAGGGGAATCCCCGAAACATTTGGGCTAAAATATTTTTTTTTTACGACGCGGTTCAAAAACTTCGAAGTTCTAGTAAAAATATGAAGAGGCGACATCGCAACATTTTTATAAAAAATGGCGATATTTTTATTTTATATTTACTTAAGGGCTTATTTTTAACAATTTTTTTTTTATATAAAAAATGTAATATGTAGGTACTTCATTCAAACATTTTTGTAGAAAAATATTTAAAACTCTGCCGTTGCGACGTCATTTCCGCCGACCCTTCGGAAAAAGGTGCTTACGCGTTGACAACAGAACTCATGACAGGATCAACTGAAGTCAAAAAAATACGTGTTTTAGTTAATACCTTAAACTAGAACTTGGACGAAGGAAAAAACAAAAAAGTGAAAACTGGATTTTTGCCAGACATTTTTACAAAAAATCTAAAAATGTCGGGTTAATTTGCTCTGCATTTTATTTTAAAAATAGTTGCATTTAAAAAAAAATCCTTCGTCCAAGTCCTTGTCAATAATATCTCGAAGAACTGTGTAAGATTTCATCAAGATCGGTTCAGTACTTTTCGAGAAATCTTGACAACCGACTTTAAAAATACAGTTACGAGAAAAACGCGTTTTAAATTTTGAGTGACAATAAATCTGAGCCCAACTGGCATTGAGCGTGCAACGTCCCAAGGCTCTATCGCCTAAACTATTACTCCGATCGACTTTAAAATTTAGGACAATATTATAGAGAAAATCGACAAATTTTGGGACAAAAATAAAAAAAAAGTTCTATGTTTCTGTGGTTATGTAATTTTGAATTTTTATTAATAAACAAACATTTTGGAACGCATTTGTTATAAATATTTGACAATTATAGATTATTACACTTTATTAGGAAATATACAGGGTGTTTCCAAGTAACTTGTCAATACTTTGTAAACTGATTCTTGGGTATAATCGAAGAAAAAAATCGTTTCACAACAAGGGTCTATCTCCAATGTGGACATCATTTATCGAAGATTTAAGAAAAGGCCTACTTTGGTGTACCTTGACCTATGCTAATACAAATATCTCCGCTAATACTTGCTACAGAAAATTTATTTAAGGCTTAAATTTTAGAAGAAATAATACTCTTTTAAACTGCGCTTGAATAAAATTGATACCTTTTTTGGCTTTCCAGATATTTTATTTTTAGGTCACTATCATTAATCTGGCCCATACATTTTTTTGACTTTCAAGTCGCTTTTCTGCAAAAAATGCGTAATAATCACACAGTTTTATTATTTTTTCCTTTTGAATGAAATAATTGTTAGCAAAAAAATTAGTAATAAGTATGCTGAAAAATCCACGGATTTCATCTTTGTCATATATAGAAAAAATTGTCAACCATAGAAAAAATTTGATTTTTTTGTAATAATTGCCGTTTATCTTCCCCAGCATTTAAATACATCAAAATACGTGAAAATATATTCTTTTTTCTGCTTTATGCCATGCTTTAAAAAAATCGGCATTTGTAAAAGTTTGCCCTGTCCCAAACTGTTTTTTATACTTATGCGACGGGACAATCCAAATAAGACGTACATAGATCGACAGGTAATTGAATAAGCAATAACATAGAAAAAAAATCATGTTGTTTCCAACTGACAATTTTTTTAAAAGCCTTTGAGAATTTAAAAAATAAAAACAAAAACATTTAATTTTTTGTTCTATCTTTTGTTTTTTCTTGTAAGGAACTGAAGCAGTACAGCGAAAAAATATCTACTGAAGTATTTAGTACATACATTCATTATTATTCTCCATTAATTACACTATACCAAAAAGTATTTACATATGTAGTTATAAAATAACAGAAAAATGGATGAGGACTGAAATCAAGCTAAATAAAGGGTGATTTTTTAAGAGGTTGAGAACTTTTTTTAAAAAAAAAACACAAAAAATTCGAAAAAATGAATGAAATATTTATTTGAATCGATAGTTTGAACCTTGCAATTTAATGTTTAAAGATAATTTCATGCAAATGTTGACCGCGGCTGCGTCTCAGGTAGCCCATCCGCTGAGTCCAATTTTGGCATACTCTTTCACACATATCGGCCGGTATCTCACGAATGAATGCATGGATGTTGGCTTCCAGTGCGTCAATCGAAGCGGGCTTGTCCCTATAGACATTAGCCTTGACATACCCCCACAAAAAATAATCTAATGGTGTCAAATCGCACGATCTAGGCGGCCAATTGACCGGCCCGAAACGTGAAATTAACTGTTCACCAAACTCGCCTCGCAATTGCGCCATTGTTTCGCGTGCTGTGTGGCATGTGGCACCGTCTTGTTGAAACCACATATCATGCAAGTCAAGAACTTCCATTTCGGGCAAAAAAAAGTTTGTTATCATCGCTCGGTAGCGTTCACCATTGACAGTAACGCTGCGATTCGCATCATCTTTGAAGAAATATGGCCCAATAATGCCGCCGGCCCATAAACCGCACCAAACAGTGGCTTTTTCGGGATGCATTGATAGCTGTTGCAATGCTTCTGGCTGATCTTCACTCCAAATGCGGCAATTTTGCTTATTTACGTACCCATTCAACCAAAAATGAGCCTCATCGCTGAACACAATTTTTCGATAAAAAAGCGGATCCTCGGCCAGCTTTCCAAGAGCCCATTCACCAAAAATTCGGCGTTGTGGTAGGTCGGCTGGCTTTAGTTCTTGCACCAGCTGTATCTTAAAAGCATTTACGCCCAAATCCTTCCGCAAAATTTTCCACGTAGTGCTGTAACAAAGGCCTAACTGCTGGGAACGGCGCCGAATCGACATTTCGCGGTCTTCTGTCACACTAGCTGATACGGCCGCAATATTTTCTTCACTACGCACAGTACGTAAACGTGTTGGTGGTTTAATGTCCAACAAAGTAAATTTGGTGCGAAATTTGGTCACAATCTTCCGAATAGACTGCTCAGAAGGTCGAGAATGCCGATCATAAAATGGAAGCAGCGCGCGATGAACATTTCGAACCGAGCACGAATTTTGATAGTAAAATTCAATAATTTGCAAGCGTTGTTCATTTGTAAGACGATCCATGGTTAAATTGCAAACCAAACTGAAGCTGTTTGACAGTGACACAAGGTACTAAACACACGTCAGCTGTCAAAACCAGTGTTGCCAAAACCAAACCAGCTAAAAAATCACCCTTTAAAATGCACTTTGTCTGCGACACAATCACTCAACTTTCAACGCAATGTCTGTCTTACCTGATGACTGTATTTAAAAAATACTAACGGAATAATATTCTTTGTCTTATTGTGATAACAATCCAATTCATCGTAATTCTATGTTTACAATTTGGTTTTTTTTTTTATTTTTGTCCCAAAATTTGTTCTAATCGAAGCACTGGGCGTCGGCCCCACCTGCAAATAGTCAAACTTTCTATGAAATTTTTCATCACGTTTTGGCATAACTGTGGCTGCATTTCGCGACATTTCTGACATTTTACTGCATGTATCGTTGGTGGGCAATTGGCGTATAATTTATCTCCCAGGGAAAATGAATAATGGTGTTAAGTCGCACGATCTCGGCAGCCAACTGAAGTCTCCATTTCGAGAAATCGCACGTCCAGAAAATTTGTTGTCACGCAACAAAGGCCTTGCTTCACCAGCTATGTAGTGACATACCGGCCGTGGCGTCAAACGGATGCGCCAGCATCACCTTAAGAAATCGTAACTTGTTGTTCCAGTATTTCTCTTGGGTTTTCGGAACTTAGAATAATTTTCTATACAAAATTATCTTGTCCTACATTTCCAGCGCCCAATCAGCGAAAGTACGGCGGCATGGTGTTGTGTTATGCGTGGTCTGCTGGTTTCAGTTCTTGTGCCAAAGCTTGTAAAGGCCAAGATTTTTATCCAAAATGCGGTGCAAAGAAGTTGCCCAATTGTTGTAATCATCTCGAAATGGACACACCTGGGATTTCAGTCACATCTACGGCGCGGCGGCGATATGTTTAGCTTACCTTGCCGGACGAAGACTATTTGGAGTCTTCACATCACTAACCTGTCCGAGCTGTTCAAATATATCGAACAAATTCACTATATGTGCGAGAAGGCGCTTAGTGATGACCAAACGCAGTACGAACTTAAAGAAACGTTTTCGCGATATTTACAGTATTTCAACACGTTATAATCGATTCCGTCAGACACTTGCGCAGCTTGACAGCGTTGAATTATCTTTTGAACTCAACTTCTTGGGATTAATGAACCATAACGGTATTATCAAATCAATTTCAGAACGAAGTACAACGTGTCCTCTTCAAGTTCAAATTAAATTAAAGATCTCCTTGGCGCAAGCAACGATAGAGTGTCATCTGAGAACAATGAAGCGTAGAATTTCTATTATACTCGTAAGTTTTTGGAAAAATAACTCAAATGTACTCACTCGTAGTTCGTCTTCCTCTTCCAGCCTCTTCAAGCCAGCTTACTTGAGGGTAAACTTTATACAGCAACTCCCTGGTAACATGTACATACTTGATTGCAAAAGCTGTGCAAGTGGGTACACAACTTAAGTGCCACATAGCACCATCAGATCTGACCCATCCAGAAGATGCTCTTTCTGTTTTAGTTAATAGAAATGTGCGGAGATGGATAGTATTTGTTTCTTTCAAATTCGATGTTTGAGAGTTCTTCCTGTTTCCTGGTAGCCTTCCTTTAGAACATCTTTTTGTGTGTCTTTGTGTGCGGCAAGATCTGATTTTAATGAAATTTTGCGCAAAATCCCTTCCCAGTGACATTGAATTAAATCCTGGCACATATGTATGATCCTACTTAAGCTCCTCAAACTTGTCTGGCGAGATTTGATTTGGGAATGGGTGGCACCATATTTTCTTCTAAGAAAACGTCTAATTTAAAATTAATTAGTTTTTCCCTTTTTCGCAGCTCCCCTGACAGCGCGTCATGTTCTAACGTACTCATATGTGTATCTGACTGTGTACTTGTTGCGGTTTTGGTTCTCGAAAGTGGATGGAGATAAGAATATCCCTTCGGCTTATTTCATCTGCTTCCTGGTGAGGCGCGCTTGTGAGAGGATATTCGCATAGAACCCATCTAATGTTTGCGTAATGCTCGCACGTATGTAGATTCACCCACCAGAGGGTGCTTCTTGTTGCGTTATAATGCGAGATTAAGTGGGAGCAAAGGGCGAAGGAAGTGATATTACTTTATGCGTTGCACACACCTACATTCATTTGCTGAATATATATGTATCTATGTTTCTTTTGTAAACTTGCAGACGAGTACCTGTTCGTTCGTAGAAGCGATGAGTTTATGGAAACTTAAGACAGGTCGAGTGTGTGTTAATCTTAGTGATACTCGCTTATACCGTTTCTAAAGGTGATATTAAGTTAATATGGCGCTGAAGTAGTTAAGTGATGCCTAAGCGTGTGTGTCTGTGTGCCGAAGGACTTAATCTTGAAACGTGAGCTAAACAGTTTTAATGTGAAAAGTTTTGTGCGCAATGCATACTAATCTGCACTCAAAAGGAAATGATGTGCCATGGATGCAAGTCTTAGTTTTAGATAAGAAGAGAATTACTTTAGGTTGTTAGAGTCTGAAGTTAAACAGTGAGATGGCAATTCCCGTCCATTTTCAAACTTTCGAAAGTACGCCTTGAGACATGTTATGATAATCTTCGATCCTTCAAAGGAAAACTTGGCCATTCGACACTGGATCCCAGATCACCAAAGGTATAGAGGAATTATAATGCTTTAACACTTAGCCAAGAATCGAACGAAGAAACCGTGAATCGAAAAATACTAACCTTATGCGGTTCGAAGGACCAACAATTTTTTTCTATTTATGTTTATTTATGAGAAAAATCTTAGATTTGCTGGCTGAATTTGACTAAACACCTAAATTCTGTCAAAAATATAGAATGCCATACTATTTGGATGGAAAGGTCCAAAACAAACAATTAGATAAATATGAACATTATGTGGCCTTGCTATGGCCAGATTTGTTTGCACTAAAAAGTATAATAGCAGAAGCTATGGTTCTATGCCATGATTTACCGAAATCAAGCCGTTTCGTCTATGAGAAGACACACGCTTTGATGGCTCGGCTACCGGCTACTTGGAGATGACATGTTCTCTGGGTCGTTCGGGGCAAGAGTGCGCATTTTGGACTTTGGGCTTAAATTCTGAAAAAATTACAACAGATACCAAACAAAAGAGCCTATTATTTGGTAGCTCTATATTTTAGGAACAAATTTATATACAAAAATATTTTATACTTTTTTTAATGTTTCATATGTTTTGATCAAAAAACCAAAGTAAGTCAAGTTGCGCACTCTTGGCCCGAAATCAGGGTAAGAGTGCGCAACCATTTTAAGTTACAGTTTAAATGGTTTGAAACTGTGCTTTCACTCAAACTAAGTTCTTCGACAGCCTTCCATGGGCTGCTTCCATTTTAAATCAGCTCGCTAGCCTCGCAGATTTGCTTTTGGGTTATCAATTTCCTCTCCGTTTATCTTTAGTAGATTAGTAGATACGAAGCATTTTTCAGGACAAACAAAAACAGAAAGATAGAGCTTCAACTTACCACCTACGAATATGATGTGCTTGTTGCATCTTATGACAGAATGTTATAGCCCAGAAATTGTTATCATCCTAACTGTATTCTAATCAGCATATAAAAAGTTAAATACTGTGTAAGAAAGCACTGCGCACTCTTTCCTTAGACGTTACTTTTGTTTCATTGTATTGAAAATCTAAGAACGAATAATATTATCCACTAAAATTGTATCCTAAGTCAAACACACATATACACTGCTTATGCCTTCATACTACTTATGGGGTATCGAGTTGCCATGCTTTCCTGACACACTTTTAAAAACTGCCTATTTTTAACAAAAGTCGGCTTGTTCTTTTTGTTTGTACTGTAAATTGAAAAACTTTCGTAGAAGTTGTTCTTCATTGGCGGTTAGTGAAGCACACATTTTCTCATTTAGCGATTTCTGCTAATTCTTTCCAAATGTAGAAAATGGCACTTCGTACTCTTACCCGCTGCGCACTCTTACTCCAAAGGATCTATACTTTTCATATTGTATACGAACGTAATTGTACGGGCTTGACAAAAAGTTTTGGGTTTGCGTATTCCTAGAGTCGGCGACGGTCATCAGGTAAGAGGAGTTCAAAAAGTCTATATGAAGGTGAAACGATATGGGTTAAGTTTCAAATGGATAATTGCAGAGGTGGAAATGTCCAAAAACTATATGTGCCAAATTAATATACATATGTGTACAAAAGATACAATAATTGGAATGTAAATACGTCAGAGTCATAAGAGACCGGAACCGAAAAATAAGATCTGATTTAAAGAAAGCGATTTCTGTGATGTTGTAGGAGTACTTGAACTAACAAATGTCTATATATGTTCGAGTATACTTACTATGCACTTGTGGAATTTAAACTGTGGTAAAGTATTATGACTTGGGAAAATGCAGCAAGGGCACCTTAAAGTAAACTGTACTTCGCATAGTATCTCAAAAATTGTGAAATGGAGAGCCAGAATTTCAAGTGTTAGAATGGACCGGTCTAGAATCTACTACAGACACCAACTTACAACAAATGCCCACTGCAGTGAAAACGGCAGAGACTGGTGTTCGTCCCAAAAAATGACAAGCTCCCAGACAACCATTGTTGTATAGGCCGCCTTCAACTACTCCAGCAGGAGTCACATAAATCGTAAAAGCGTTACGAAAAAAAACAAGTGTCAATTTACCTACTGCGAGTAATAAGTAACTATTTCGAGTATAGACCTTCTACAATACCAAGGACTAAAGAAATATAAGATAATAGGAGGAGTTCCAAAAAGGTCAGTTCTAGCCCAGTACTATGGAACACAGTGTACGATGAAGTACTAAGAATGTGCATGTCAATTAGAGTGAATATCATCGGATAATGCCAAAAAGCTTTGGAGCAACTTGCGCATACTTGGTGTTCGTAAAAAATATGTTGTAGTCGTTATACTTGATGAACTTAACAATGCCTTTCTATCTAACTCAGCCGTTAATACACCTCCTCTACCCAACTATCAACATCCTTCTAAACTGCTAACAGTTTTTGAATTCGCAGTTGTCTCGGAATGTTATTAATAGCATTCGGTCTCTCAAGTCATATACCGTTGGTGAAGATGGGATTCCTATTCAATTTGTCAAAGAGTCTTTACCTTAGTGTAATTACCCACGTAATTAATTTCTGTATGATGTCTTCGTCTTTTCCGTCTAGCTGGAAGCTGGCTAAAGTCATTACTGTTCCGAAAAACATACCTTCCTCGGCTGCAGTCTTTCGCCCCATAAGTATATTACCATGCCTTTCAAAAGTTTCGGAAAAAGTCATCGGTAAGCAGATTTTCAGTCATTTTGATCAACATAGCCTACTTGCTTCGGTCCAGTCTGGTTTTCGAGCTAGCCACAGTTGTTCTACCGCTATGGTGGAAGAAAATCCCAGTTGATTTCAACATCTTAAAAACCTCACATTACCGAACTCTTGCCGCCAATTCGCCTTAACAATACACAATTGCAGTTCGCTGAGATTGTAACGAACCTGGGTTTTAAGATTGACTGCTCTCTATCTCAAGTAAGCTATATTAATTACACTGTGGGGCGAATTCACGGTGGTATGCGCAAACTTTGCTTATTCGCAAGTTTCACTCCTGTAAATACGAGGCTGAAACTCGTCAAAGCCTTACTATTAGTTGCATATATTGATTATGCATCGGCTGTGTACTGCAAACTCGCTGGCATAGTATTTACTAGACGCGGAGGTTTAAAAAAAACACGCCTATTATACGTATTGATTATCTTCATTAAACTTAAAAACAAAAACAAATAGGTAATACAAATAAAAACACAAAACACAGTTCGAAAAAAATTATATTTCAATAAAAACTTAACATTTTTATCCATTTTTATTCTCTTCTAATTCATCTGTATGTAACGCTCCACAGATAAACATTTTTTAGTAAAAGTATAATAATTAGCTCTATAGAAGAATACAAACCGGGAATACAGGAGATAGATGGGTTTTAATCAGCATTTAACAGCTCTAAGAAAATCACTTCCCATTCTTTGAGCTGTATGGGCCTATTTCTCGTTTTCTTAAGGTATGCCTTCTTCTTGACATCAGTCTTCATATTATTGAGCCTCTTTCTAATCTGTTCTTCCGCTAGTTGAACACCTGTCAGAGCCTTGTGTTCATTAATAAATAATTCAAAGGTTTCGATCTTTTACCTTTTGATTGACGGTTGTTGTGACTTATTCATAGAAGCGTATGTTCTTTTAACATTTGCACAAATTGCATTTGGCTGGTGGAAGAAGCTTCGCTTGTCATGATTGTTTCTTTTGGTAATTTATTATTTCGAATAAGGCCCTACTCACCGATTTGGATGAAATTTTTTTACGTGAAAATAGGCATTTTTCTTATAATTTTAATATATATATTTTCATACCGGAAGTTTCTAGTTTGGAAGATATGTATATGCCCTTAAAGTTCCCATACAAAGTAGAGATGAAGCTTGTTTCAGTTTCGCCTGTAAATATGCAACCATCTTTTAAATTGTACTGTATGACTGGTTCTCCATTTGGTTTATTAAACATTTGGGCGAGTGGCGCGCTGCGCGCGATTAAAAAAACTATGGATATGACATCGACTCACCCGTTAAGTAAACTACAGTAACAACTACAGTAAAAGTTGAATCAATTGGCACCGTGGCTAAGTGGTTAGTGCGTTGGACTGCAACACATGCTACCCGGGTTCAATCCCAAAATAGTTACAGTGCCACCTCTTCCGAATGCCTGACAAGCTTTCAAGACTTGTTTTTTTCACGATGATTATCTTCAAACAAACCTTCTTCCGTCTTTCAAAAAAAAAATAGACAAAGAGCTCACTTAAAACTAAATACATTTTTGTACAGCAATCTCCCTTCAACTTTCCGGGAAATCAAATATTGTGGCATTTCTTTGTTGAATGAATAAAAAATACAGAGCAACCCCCTTTTGTTGTTCAACAACTTGCAAAAACTTGTCTATCGCTTGTTCTACCAGCAGCGGCCACTTAGCGAAAAAAACAAATCCAACAAAGTAGAAGAAAAAAAAAACTGACCGCAGTATCTACAACTTTAACCACTTCCAGTCAAATCTTATGAATTATTCTGAAGATTTTTTTCCACGAATTCGCCGACTGTGCAGAATTCGTAACCACTTTGAAGGGGAGCGGGGGTGTTGGCTTTGCCGCAGCACAACACACACATTCCATAAACCATGCCGTAGAGGAGGAAACGTCCTCAAGAGTGTACACCACATCGTTAGCTGATAAATTATTCGAGATACGAGTCCCAACCTAACCTAAATAATGCACTCATTCTACTCGCAGTACCGGTACAAAGCACACACAAAGCACGAAGGGCGGCGGTAAATCAGTTCAAACGCTGATAATGAGTATCCGCTACGTTTTTGTGGTTGCAATACATTTCACACACACACGGATGGTGAGATACGAGTACGAGGACGAGTAATATGTGGCAATTGAAAATAATATTCAAAATGATTCGCTCGGTAATTGGCCATTGAGTGTGCCAGTGCCACCAGAGAACGCGGTTCTAATCCGCTTTTGGAAGGCACGTGCTATAAATACGAGGAAATAATAATTAGTGCTTTGCTTGAATTTTTTATTAAATAAATTAGCTCGTCGTATTTATTTAACACGTCTGTGTTCTGTTGATATATGTTATACATAAATAATTTTTTGAATTTAATTTAAATTCTGCGGATTCAATAGACGTTTAATAGTTAAATTAAGTTTTTAAACTCTAGGGCCTTTTCTATTTTTTATTTTTTTTGGATACAAATAAAAAACCATTCAATATCCGCATTTGTACGACACGAAGCTTTACCCTCTGTTCACTCTGCTGCTGGATCCATTCAGGAAGTTGTTTGGAATCCTGAATAAATGAATTTCTGTTGACCAGTGCTGGTGCTGTTTGGTCATGGATATTGCCCCCATATCGGATTGTGAATGTTTTCGGGCTTACAGAATTCGATATTGTCATAAAAGAAGATGGGTTTGCTTCGTTTGTCCTGACACAACTTTTTTTCTTTTTAATTTCCTGTGAATCGATGTCATCTCCGAGCGTATTTCCTGGGCGCTTTATATGTTATATGGAAACTGGAAACTACGTTTGTCTGCCCAGGAAACCGTCAGAACGGCTTTCGTTAGAGGAAATCTGTGTTTTGTTGCAGGTGAATGCAGTGATTATGGATCCAGTTTTTATTTGGTCTTAAGCTTACAATTGAACTTGGTCGTCATATTCTTTTGGGGTCCTAAATTGATGGTTTGCTTATGCAAACCTTTTGTTTCATGGGCAACACGATTTATATATTGACTTAATGGTAGAATATAGGGAGCTGTCATAGAATGAGGGACACTCAACATCCGACGAATTGGACAAAGAAGCAACTTTGTCTACATCATATATATTATTTCTGTAGTATAGGTACCATTTGCGGCTATAACACTTAATCAATCTTAACAAATGAGGTGTCAAAAAAAAGAGATTTTCCTGGAGCACTGACAAATTGCACTTTCACTTTATAAATTTTAACAAATTAAAAAAGAAGGAAGTTTGGATTTTCTCTTGCGAGAGTTCTCGCACGGGCACACTAGTCGGCTTTTAGTTCACATCAAAAAAGGACACCTCATCGGAATTCAAACGAAAGATAACTCTTGCTGATCGCTGTGCCTTTGGGATAAGAAAGCAATTCAGTAGTAATGCCCTTTTCCGATGAAAAAATGAGACTCTTTATAAGACCTTTATCATCCCAGTCTTACTATATGAAGCTGAAGCATGTGACTTTATCGAAAGTGGAAAAGGATATCCTTGGTCACTTCAAGAGAAAGAACTCAACTAACTTAAAAAGCGCACCTAGAATCAGTTAGCTAAGGACCGGGCTAACTGAAGAGTGTTATTAGTTGAGGCAAATAATCGCGTTAAGCATATTGAAAAGATAGAAGAGGCCAAATTGCAACTGATTTCCTCTGATTTCTTAAGGAGCTCATCCTGACCTTGGTCAAATTAAAGAGGTGGATCTGAGTACCCCTACCAGGAAAATCTTTGAGCAAACTGACAGGTAGATATGTAAAGTTTACCTAGGGAAAGTTCCCCTGTTTTTCGTGTTCATTGCACCCATGACCTAAATATGTTTTTTGACTTAATAGTGTTCCGTCTCAGTAGCAGAGTATACGAGTATCAGCCCTCTTGACAATTGTAGGAGTTGCTAAGTTCTTTTAAGGGAAGGGGTTTGAAGAAAACGTTTAGCCTGCGAAAAGTCTTGGCTACAAGCAAATGCTTTTCTGGCTAGTTCATCTGCTCTTTTATTGTCGCCAAAACTACTGCGTTCTGGCACCCATAGTCCCAGACTGTTTTTTATGTGATTTCAAAGACCTTAATAGCAAACAAGACCGCTTCTCTATCGGAGAGAATATAAATTGTTCTGAAAATGTAACCTAGAAGTTATAAAGTTACTAGCTGTAACCCGGTGCGCTTCGCTCCACCTATCTTTTCAAAATTTGCCCGCGCACATACATACATAGTTATTTGGGTATGATAGAAAGGACGTACATAGTAGAAAGCAATCACTGCTGCCCTATTTTCAACTTCGATTTCCATTTTTTTTCTCTATCTGTCTGTCTGTCTATCTATCTATCCATCTATCTATCTATCTATCTATCTATCTATCTATCTTTCTATCTACCTATCTATCTATCAATCTATCTATCTATCCATCTATCTATCTCTCTGTCTCTCTATCTATCTCTCTATCTCTCTATCTATATATCTATCTATCTATCTATCTATCTATCTATCTAGGTATGGTATATAAATGTAGATCTAATAACTTGACTCCAGCGCCACGTAGCGGGTCCAGATTTTATAATTTTCTCTTTTTGCACTCAACCAACATACATTTTGAATATGAGCATTTTTGGTACATAAATATAGAAGTTGTTAATAACTTGACTCCAGCGCCACCTAGCGGGATGAAATATACTTAACAAAAAACTCTCATGGCTACCAAATATACACGAAAAATTTCATAAAAATCGGTCGAGCCGTTTCGGAGGAAACAGTTGTCTGAAAAGATGAATTTTAATAGATCACTCGCATC
Organism: Brachyopa scutellaris; assembly: GCA_949775065.1. Classification (NCBI taxonomy): domain Eukaryota; kingdom Metazoa; phylum Arthropoda; class Insecta; order Diptera; family Syrphidae; genus Brachyopa; species Brachyopa scutellaris. The sequence continues at coordinate 113,226,422 of OX459113.1, forward strand.
AAGTTCCTGAATAAGGTTTGGGTGAACTAGGCCAGCCGGTATAGACTAGGCACTAGTCTAGGAACTAGACAGCCACTACTAACTAACCTAACCTAATCCCAATACAGGCTGTTCTCTGGACTTTGTTGATGTTGGAGAGATGGCATTTCTTATCGAGTGCTTTCCATCAGACTTCATTAAGCAAGCACTACCAGCCAATAACCATCAAGAGGTCTGCCCATGTCTTTGAATTATCCTGCCTAAATCATAAATAACCTTCAAATTAATTATCTGGTGTATTAGTTAACAAGAAATCCTTTGAATACTTCATCCATATTTGATAGAAATCCTTTTATGCTGACAACTTTCATTTTACAAACAATTAATTTGCCTATCTTCTCGGATTCCTTTGTAGTTTATGGATATCACTTCTTGTAATCAATAAATAAACAAAATTCAGAGTCGAATGCTTACATCGATTCCCTCATCGTTAATTAACGATAATACAGCCATTTGTACAAAGCACTACAACCATCGATCGATCGATTGAATAAGAAATGTCAATTCCACTTACTTCTAATAATATTTGGTATTCAGTTACGCATCCATCCGACCTTAATTAATTTTCTAATTAAAGGTATCCTGGTACTGCCTGCCTGCACTTCACTGAGCAAGCATGCGACCACACCATTGGAAAATCCCAATGTACATAAATCGAGATAAATGTCAGACATTTCAGCACACACGTTCGTTCTGTTGTCGTATATCGATGCACGGATGGTTTCCATCATTCTCCTGGAAAACTAATAAAGTATAACTACCAACAGAGTGGAACCAAGGTAATGCTCATCTATCAGTAATCCCGTATAACTGAGTTTATTGAGTCCTTGTACCATTGTGCTTTACTGCACTTCCTACCATCAGAACAAGGATTGAGTGTAGACGTGCACAGCACACGAACAAATAAATGATGGATTAAAAAATTCAAATGAAAAAAACAAACACAGATCAGATTCAAAGAAAGGATTAAACACTTTTAAAGGACGAGAAAAACAGAAAACAGACCTTGTTGGTTTACTAGTATGAGTCCTTGGACTTTGTGTTGTTTTCATATGAAACAGCAAAATTCATCAGATTTTCCTTGGTTCAACGTTCAAGTCTCTTAATTGATGAAGAGTCCTTTTCGTCGGAAGGATGATAACTCATCGCTGTTGCCTTGTTTTCTGGCTTAAAATAAAATGCCGGTCCTATAATGAATAAATCAAATTAAACGCTTGGTTAATTAAATCAATTAGCTTATCATGGCCTAGATGCAAGGAAATTCGAAAATGGTTTCCGCGCTCTAAATTTAAATCTATATTTACCGATGGGAATTGTATAAGGAAAACTTATATAATTTTTGTTCATCTTTGGAGTACGGGTTATTTTGGGGATTGTGTCCTTGTCGAATAAAATAAAAGGTAGGACCTTTTTCCACTGTATAATTCATTATTTTCAGTGTAGTTGGTGTTTAATCTTTGCTTGTGCACATAAATCAAATTTCCTGATGAATGGTTTCACTTTGGCACCCAAAGATATTCTGATTGTGTTCGTCCTTTCCATATTATAGTATTGAACTTAGATACTGGCAGTCGGAAAATATTAACTCAGCATCATCCATTCAAGAATTCTAATGAAACATCAGTAACTCCAAAAATTACCAAATACACTTGACTCAGGAACTCCAGCAAGTAGATCATCTAAAACGCTCCGCAAAACCAGCGTCGATGATGAAGCTTACTTTTTTTTTATTCTAATTAATCTATACACACGCTTAAGGGGATATGAATACCCTTTTAATGTTTACACACAGCGCGAGCACATGAAGGACGAGAACGAGAGACAGACAGATCGACGTAGTGGTAGGAAACTCAGATGATAGGTTTCAATTTCAACTAACTCTATGGGTGGTGTCCAGGATAACTGGAGAGTTGTGTATTATTTTTGTACTTGCTTATGATTCACAGGAGTTTTGTCCAGATGTTTCTTATTATAGTTTGGGCGATCAATTTCTTCAGCCATATCCAACATCCTACTGCCAGTGTTATGCCTTCGCAGTAGATTTGGATATTAACTTCTGAAACTGATCAACTTATTTTTATTTCGTGAAAAATAAATGCTTCGAAGACATCTGGATTCGAACCGTGAACCTTCCGCATGACAAGCGACGACGACTACCACTACGCCACGGCCACCCACAAACTTTCAACTGGATTAAGATCGTAGACGAGTCTTTGGTGATCCATAATATAAAGCGATGCAGCTTCAACCGAATTCTTTTTGGGTCTAACTGGCCGGTATAAATCTTGATATCTTCTGGTCCAAGCAAGTATATTAAATATCGCCTAGGAGAAAAAGTCGCTGTTGGCAATAGCAACTTCGAAGCGTTTAAGAGGCTTAATTGAGTAAATATCAATTCCACGAATGACACTTTAGTGGAGATTCGACGAAGACTATATTGTTAGGAAACTACTTTATGTTCGATTAGTGCCAAAAACTGCGTCCAAAACTGCTAACTCGAAAGATTATCCTTTCAGTTCTGCTCTATGGTGTCTAGTGCTGGGCGATATGAAGGAAAGCAGAGCAAGTTTTTAGGGCTCAGTGTCAAATCGCCCAAAACCAAATCGCCCAAAATCACCAAAAAAAAGTTGGGCGATTAGACATTTTTATATTTTGGGCGATTTGGCATAATGTCAAGATACCCAAAAAAGTGATTTTGGCCGATTTTGTGTTTCGGCTTTTTTAAGGCGGATCTGTGTCATATCGCCCAAAACCAAATCACCCAAATCTGAAAAATGTAATTTTTGGGCGATTTAACACTATGAGAGATTGACAAAAAAATAAAAATGTCAAATCGCACAAGGAAGAAATGGGCGTTTTATCGGAATCCGAAAAAAATCAACACATGTTAAAAAAATTGAAAGTGACACACACATTTTCTTCAGTTAAATACTTAAATTTTTTGGTACTAATAATTCCAGTACTTTCTATAAACAGTGCTGAGAAATTACGGATTTTCATAATTTCCTCATCCTTTGACGCCGAATTTGAGAAAGTTTCCTTTTTTATTCAGCATTCGCCCAAGTACATCATTGCATTTTAAAAACTGAGCAATGTAATGGCCCGATCTGAAGTAAGTAATGAAAAGAAAAAAAGCTTTAATCCGAAATGAAGGCTTGAAGAAATGGAAATATTAAAACAAAAAGTCGGGCTCCACTTACAATCTAGGGGGAAACAAACAAGCGGGGAGGGGTGGGGCGGTGCGTCATCGCGTAGGGGAGACTGGGACACCTTTGAATACTTTTTCCGTTGAAGGCTTCTTAACACCAATATATTTGAAATATTGGTCTTTAAGTTATTCACACTTTGAGAAGTTATATTACGCTTCAATTTAAACCAACGTGTAAATTCAATAAAGGCTTATAATTTATTTAATTTTTTTTTTAAAGAATAAGTCCTAAAGTTCCCCCCAACCGGGGGCAGCTTTGAACAGGCCTGGGGCACTTTTGAACTGTAGCTATTTTAATGGTTTATGGTAGCAAATAAGAGGCTGCGCCCTTTTCTTTAGTGAATTAAATATTTGTATTTCAATAAGAACCATTTTAAATAAACAATTTAAAACACCCTTACAAAAATAAAATTTATAAAACGAAATTGTGTGCATAAATTCTGCACTCCCGGCTACTGGCAAACGATGACTGAGGAAACCACAGAAAAGTATTGACGACTAAAGATGAGGGTATCGCCATGTGGAAATTTTATTTAACGCTTTAAAATATTTATTAATTGAATTTGTATTAGCGATGTTCAAAGCTGCCTCACGTTCAAAGGTGCCCCAGTCTCTCATAAGTGCCGCGCAGATTCGCGTGCGAACCGCGACATGAAACGGTAACCGCGCCGCCTTACGCACTAATATACGTTTCATATATTTTATTTCATAATCATAATATGAAGAAAAACAACAACATTCTGCTGTGGCCGTTACTGTAATTGTTAGAATTCGCTTTGAACACACTTTTAAACCCAATCTAACGAAAATGTCAAATCGCCCATAATGTTATATTTTTGGGCGATTTGACATTATGCTAAATAGCCCAAAAATTAAAAATGTTAAATCACCCACAAACATTTTTGGGCGACTTAACATTTTTTAGATTTTATTTCATTTTAGGCGATCGGAAGCATGAGTTCTGACAAAACGTCCACACTTTCTTGGGCGATTTTAAATTTTTTAATTTTTGGGCGATTTGTCATAGTGTTGAACCGCCCAAAAATGTTGGGCAATGTGACATTTTTGCATTTTGGGTGATTTGATTTTGGGCGATTTGACATGGAGCCAATTTTTTGCCCTTTTGAGAGACAAATTCATCGCCAAATATTTGGATGCACTTGCGTAGCAGGCGATTGGAGAGCCGCGGACTCTATAACTCGAGTGCCCTGGCTTGGCCACAAGGAGCTCCAGTAACAAGTAAGACCAAGACGAATCTATAACGGGTGCTAGATCGCTTGGCCTGAAAAACTGGAAGCAATGTGTCCAGAACTGAAGATCGTACCAGAAGTTCTCGAATCACGCTAAAATTTTGCTGCATCGACTAACTTAAAACGAGGCGACGCGACGGTTGAACAGATAATCGTGAATTTATTTGGCTGGGTAAAGTTTCTTACAAAAAAACAATTTGACTTTACCTATGCATTTGCCATGCATGTAGCGAAGTAAACGACTTTTTTTTGGACCTAATACGGAGGGAGCTATCAATTCGCTTCGAATATTTCAATCCATAAGAGAATAAGGTGAATGGGCAAGAATAACACATACAACACCTTCAAGTTCAAAAGTAAAGACTGACCTCAAAAACAACACGTTGTTATTGTTTAGTAGTTGTTATTGAGTAGCTGAACAAAAGATGCTGCTGCCTTCGTAGGGACTTCGTTTTTATATTTTCAACAACACCTTATCAAGATGTAGATTAAATTTCAAAAACACAAAAGCAGTTCAAATGTATTTCTTGTGAATAGAAAAATTGTACAAACGGGTTAAGGGGGAAGCCATGGCAAAAGTTACCAGATAACAGCGGTGTGTTTAAAGAAAGGACTTTTGTGTCGGTCTTCTTGGTTTGACTTTTGTGGTAAAAATTTTTTTTTCATTACATTATATGAGTTTCCATTCCAAGAGAGAACGTTACACCTTTTCCAAGAAAAGTGAAACAAAAGAAACGAAGTTGAATGAAGTATGAAGTATACTGTTTAGTATACAGTGTATACAGTACTACCTCGATAATGTGAACTAATAGTCGAAGAGCCCGTTGCAATTTTTTTGGTGTGAGATATAACCAACAAATTTGTACATGAATATAAAGCTTGAAAATGGGTGAACTCAAATATGACCGTCTGGCAGCATTTTGTTGGTGCTTTTGTTAGTAATGTTTAATAAAAGAATGTGGTTTTGTTCATAATCTGGATCGTTGATATAGTCTAAGAACCGACAGCAAATTTTGAGAGTGGAGGTATAACCAAAATATATGGGTATGTATGTATAGGTTTTAGCGTTGTGATATCGAATTAATTCGTCTGGCAGCTTTTTTTTCAGCCATGGCTAACAATAGAGTGCTTTCGCATCCTAAATATGAAGTAAAACCAAAAGGCGATGGGGCAAAATTAAATGAAGTTTGGGCCAAGAGCGAACATCATGAAATTTAAATCGGTACATTAAAACTGTAAAATTGAATGAAAATCGTATGTGGGGATCATGAGTTTTTTTTTTTTGATAAGTTCGTATTGCGGATATATCTTCTGATGATTTTTCCTCGTTTACATGCTTATAAAATGATAATATCATAAGAAGCGTAAGACGCACTTACAGTGGTGAACACGAAAATAGCAGTAGGTAAAATATAAAAGAAATATTGAAAAAACTTTAAGACTTCAATTTATTTAATAAAACAAAACTGCTCTCTGCTCTACAGAAAAGTATTTAAGAAAAGCAAATATGTAGTAAGGAACTTAATTTAATTGCAGCGCTTTTTCTTAAGTTAAAAAAAAATTGAAATAACATTTTCAACGGAAACATTGAAATAGCAGTGTTCGTTTCAATTATGTAGTTTCATATCCCTTTTATGTAATATTGAACAATGGAAATAAAAAAATGATTCTGTGCGTTAGTACTTTGTTGTATTGCCCCGATTGTCAATGACAGCCTGACAGCGCCGAGGCATAGAATCTACCAAACGGTTGCAACGCTCCACTGGTATAGCACACCAAGCATTACGGACTGCTTCCCAAAGCTGGCTATTATTGTATGGATTGGCATTATGAACTGCTCTTTTTAGGTCTCCCCAAAGGTTTTCAATGAGATTCAAGTCAGGGGACTGAGCCGGCCAGTCCATAACATGAACCCCATTGACCCGAAACCACTCTTTTGCCTTTCGACTAGTGCGTTTCGGGTCGTTATCCTGTTGGAAGACCCATTTTAGAGGCATTTCTTTTTCTGAATATGGAAGCATGACATTTTCCAAGATGTCGACATAAACATTTTGGTCCATAATCCCATCGATTTTGTGTATTGGGCCAACACCATAGTACGAAGAACGGTTGACGGTTTTCGTTGTGTACTGTGGACGATATTCTATTCTGTATTCGGAGGACGTCTGACCTAAATGCCGGGAACCAGTGCCACCATACAAAACAATTTTGGACTCATCCGTCCATAAAATATTTCGCCATTCCTCCACAGGAAAGGAAGCAAATTTTCTATCGAATTCCAGACGAAGGAAAAACCTTATTTTATTTTGTAAGTAAGCGCGTTTTTCTTGGGCTACGCGCTGGTAATTTTGCTTCCAAGGGTTTTCTTCGGACGGTCATATCACTCACTTTCAAGTTTAGCTCTTTTCTGATCTGTACAGCCGACTTTTTTGGATCTAGTTTGGCAGATCTCACGATCCTTCTATCATCCTGGCGTGACGTTTTCCTTATCCTACCTCTGATTTCAGATTTCTTAACATATTTTATAGCACTGTTTTTTGAAATCGTGAATTGTTTTCTGTAGTATTCTCTATTTTTCTCCTGCCTAAGATTTCCTCTTACACTAAATGCAATCATTTTAAATGAGCGAGTTCAGAACTAATTTTTTTAATTTTTATAAGACTACTGCTATTTTCGTGTTCACCGCTGTATATGTATGTATTTAGTGTCAGATGAAAGGAGATTTTACTATCTTTCTTATGACCTGAACATAATGTGTCTAAGATTTTCAGTTATTTTCAATTAATTTCTGAAGACTTTAAAAGTAAAGTACTTTTTTTTTTGAAATTCATTAATTTCTGAAAATTCTTCAGTGACAGCATACCTTCTATTAACCGTTACGTGAAAAAACATCTTTCAATCTTTATTTGGATGTATAATAATTAGTGTTGCAACGAATATTCGGTTACTATTCGGTCGACTAGGCCGAATACCGAATATTGAGTTACTATTCGGCCGAATACCGAATACCTAAAAATAGGAGGAGAAAATAACAAGAGGATCTTGTTGTCTATAAAACAGTTTGTGCGCCAATTATCTTTTCTTCTTTCTCTTCTCTCTTGGAGGCGAGACGCTCACATACCAACATGGTACAAGTGAACATGGTTTGTGGAAAAAAAAAAATCGCCGGAGACCCGCTATTCCTCTTCATGTTCGTGGTGGACTTGTTAACTCTGTATGATGTTCTAGTCCTAGTGGAAATGAATTTTTCGAACGCGAACCAAATGGAGCGATGAGAATCGTGTTAAATCCCGAAAATAATGAAGTTTGAGTTAAATGTTTTTATCGCCGATTTTGTTTACTTTTTTTCTAATTTTTTCCAGATGAAGGTTTTGTATTTATGATTTATGTTGAAAACAGTCTTCAAATTCATGCAGCCGAATATAAGCCTACAATCTAATTACTTTTTTATTAGTTTGAAAAGGAATTAAAAATATGTTAAAATTGAGGTCAATATTTTTTAAAATTATCCTACTGGTCTTAATTTTTTACACAGAACTGTATGTTCATTGTAACACCAATAATAATGTAAGATTTAGCCAACATCAATTAAGAAAAACACTTTCAAAGTCCTAGGTGGTGCAAATCAATCACCAATGCTCAATAAATAATGCTCAATAGTGAGTTCCTACATGTTTTTTGTTTTTTTTTTAGAAACTTGAAAAAAATGTTGTTGTTTTCTTTTTAAAAACAAGAACTTTTACAAACATAATACATATAGAGAAAATTAATGAAAAAAAAAAACAATAATATTACCTTTTTAACAAAATTGCTGTAATCGTAGGCTTTCAACATTGCTAAACAAATCCTGCATGACGGTATTTGTACACCGCCAGGAACTGCTTATCGAGACAGTTCGTACTTAGGTTGGAGCATATGAGCATTCAAGACGTTGCTTGAAGGAATAAATTAGTTCCGAATGGATTTTTTGGAAACATTGACGGATGTCATACCCATTGTGATACCCATACTGTGTTACCACCCGTCCGTTGTATTAAAGTCTAGGCTCCAACCATCAAGTAGGTTTGATGGTGATTCATCCGATAGCTGGATAGCATATTTTGAGTTGTTAAAAACAACAACATATTTTCAGTCGCACAAAATTAGTGTTGTTCGTTTAAGCTGCCGCCGGTTGTCTTCTACCCATTCCTGTCACATTCAGCAATAAATTGCAATTACTTGCCAAATCAGCTCAAAGAAATAAAGAGAAAATGATTACACTGCTGACTAGCAGACAGATATTGTCAAACTCCTTCCCGTGTCCTTTCTGTCTTATTTGATTTATTATCTATTGTATATTCAGTTTTATTAAGAATTATATGGTATATCGAATCAAAAACCAATTCACCGTGATATACATGTGTACATCAAAAAGTGACAGTTCAGCACGCATTCTGAATTCACAGCATACACTTTTTTTTCTCTCTCATCCACGTGAGCATGAAAGGCATTCAGCATCGGTACACGTGTCAACCCGCTGGGCACAATTGAATATACAATATTCTAAAATAACTCACTTCTTTATGCATGCAGACTCAGATGTCAGAGTCGGACTGCTAAAACTTCTGTCGGTCGGAGAATCGACCTCGCCGTAAACATCAATTCAATTTGACAAACTTTGAGAATTCCATCTTTTCTCCAGAGTTCTTGCCGAATGGATGGCATTTACGCTCCATTTGTTTTCGGGGCAAATCATTGCAAAATTGATATTCATTCAGATGAAGGGAATTGCACTTGCACCAGTGTACCAGTACCGTTAGTAGTTGACTTTCAATAGCAAACTTCGTTACACAAAAATCATGTTAGAGAACTTTCCGGTATTCCTTTGTCCAGAACTGTTTGTTTGCATATTGATATTTCGAAAAGTTGTACACCTTGTTGGGGCAGAAGTTGTAGCGCATTGTTTTGTAAATGACATTTGGAAACACTTGAGATATCTTGAGAATTTCGCAAATTTTTACCAAATTTTATACAATGCAATTTCTTGTAAGTTTGACAGGTTGGATATTATTTGATTTGTGAAATCCATTCGAGAGACAGGATAAAATTCACCTACAACTACACCCCGCCTTTCATTTTCGTTCTATTGTATAACACATGCCCATTAAGGACTACAGGAAAATAAACCAGAAAATGATTTAATAAGAGATAGAAACTTTCTCCATTGTCCTTCTGCACCGTCACAGGGACTGGCTCCACGCGACGACGACGTGATATACTCGAACCGATAAGATTTTGTGCGCTTCGAAAGGAGAGCAAAAAGGAAATCTTGTAAAGATTTTATTTTATCATCCACTCACGTACGTACTTGACTTATAACTATCATCTTGTTTATTTCCAGCGTGGTTCTTCATCCTCGGGCACTCACCCCTTTGACCATAAAAACCGAGTCAAAGTGATTATTGTCGGGAGATTTGCTAAAGTTTCTTTCGTTTTCACAAGAAGCCATGTAAGAGAATTTCCATTTGCAGTTTAATTGATGCGGGTTGGGGGGCTATAACTTTCATGCAATTAAGTGCGGCGCTCTTGAGCGCTACAACTCTTTGTAACTTTATGACGCTGCTGCTGCTGCTGCTGCTGCTGCTGCTGCTGCTACCACGCTGCGGTTAAAGCAATATAAATGGATGAAGAAGAGGGATTGGATGGGGATGGTATAAGAGGGTTGGCGGCTGGCGACAGCCTTCAGCGAGACGGGTTAACATTCTTAAATAGAATCCTGTTGATTGCCGCAGCTAAGGTAATTATCTAGATATTTACCAACCCATTTTGAATTTTACCGCAAGAAGTCTAACGGAGAAAATCTCCGTGTAAACATATAGAATTTGAATTTTATGGCCGACACGTGCAGGCGCCGGGCATAATTCACTTGCAACTCGTTGAGTTCTTCGCTTTATATTAATACAGGATTTAATGAAAGTGATAAATTCAGTGCCATTAAAGGGGATCTTTAACAACACGGAATGCGCCAAAATACGCAGGAGTACAGAAAATAGCTAACCCGATAAAATACAAAAATCTACTATATGGTTTTGGATATTCGCAAGGTGGAGGTGTTTCTCTCTTAGTCTCATTTTCTTATACACTGGTCCCTCGCTTTGCGCGACTTCTTTTTGCGCGGTTTCACCTTTGCGCGAAATGCATTTGCCTACCTTGATTCAATTTGCGCGCCCTCGCTTAGCGCGAATTATGACACGTTATGTGCTGTTACCTTAAATATTTCCGTATTTTATCTGTCGAGACAGTTATTTGTACGTTTCCTTTTGCTTTATTCATTTATATCTACATGTGCACGGTAGTGCGAACGCTCGCGCACGTTTCAAAGCAACATAAGGACTGTCTTGGCACCTTTCCGGGAATTGCACTTTCAAAAGTCAAAAAAGTCAAGCAATCTGTAGTGACAGATCTTTTTAAACGTCCACCAAATGTGACATAAGAAATCTTTTACATCCTTTATTTTTGCTAAATTCATTTTGTAACTTGTTTTGTTTGAACTACTGTTTTAAGTTTGTTGTTTTTTCTTTTGAATCATTTTTTTTTTGAAAAAGTATTTTGGAAAAACTTATTACTAGCTACGGTGTCTCAAATGCTTATTTTTCACTTTTCAGGAATGCAACCCTCTAAATTACATGAAGCTCATACTTCGCTTTGCGCGGTTTCGCTTTGCGCGAAACTTTTCATTCCCCTAACCCCTGCGCAAAGCGAGGGACCAGTGTATCTTAAGTCGAATATATTTAGCGTATTTAGAGATTAAAACCCCGGTGAAGTTTATGTGGCACAGTGGTGTAGTGGTAAGTGCTTTGGACTACTACGCAATGCTGCCCGGGTTCAACACCTAAAAGTTTTTTCCTCTCTTGAAGATTTGACAAGCAATCATTAACGCTTATTTCTTCTCGATGTTACTATCTAATGATAGTTCTTTATACATTTTGTTCGCCTCTGGAAGTCCCTGCCAATCGAGTTGGGAAGAGTCAGATGCATAAGGAGATTTGACACACAACATATACTCATACCTTGCATAATGTTTTATAATATTTTTAGTTTTAGTTTTAGTTTTAAATTAATTTTTTTTTTTTATTATTTTCCGCCAACCTAAGGGATGGCAATACTTTATAAGACATCATGTGGTGTCTTGTCGACATTGTTATCGATTTGTTTAGATAAATAAATAGAATAGTTCTCGAACAAAGTAGTTCACGATAAGCTCTTTGCTCTTGTTGATGCGTTCAAAATGCTTTCTAGAGCGTGTCATGCATTTAAGCATGCATTTTCCAATGTTCAACGTTGTAGTGCGTCAATACTAAAGTGAGTCATTTAAAGTATCATAATTTAGCGATGCGGCATGAAAAGTCAATTTACTGTGAACAGCGGTAAAATTAAGTTCTTCTTTCCCTGAACTTAATAACCCCTAAAATGATACACTTGGCTTGGTTGCTCAGAGGGTAAGATACGATGGGCGCTTTTCATATGACATTTTACTACACATTTAAATGACATCTGTCAACTTTATGACATTTCTTTGTATGTAAATTTCCCAACCCCTCTGAACCCCTTTTAAATTTTCAACAACTCACTATAGTAACTTTAAACTTAAGATTCAATAGAATTTTGCGTTTTCCACGCATTCAAGTTTCCTGTTGAATAATAAAAAATTGTTTTAGACTCCAAATAATTGCCATTAATTAGTCGCTTGTGTTGTGACCAAACATAATCCATACCATAACCAACCAAAGCGAGAATTTTATCGCATTAAAAACGAAACGGCGACAGTAACAAATTAGTGGTGTTGGTTGCGTCGTCGCGTCGTTGCTACTTGCTAATAAATTTCATCACACAGCACGATAAGTTAAATTTGAAACTACATATATATATATAAAACATATGTATGTACATGTACAGTGGTGGTCGTATTTATAGGGACAATGCATACTTCGCACGTTTCTGTAGTTTAAATAGTAGATCTCCCTTCAATAAATTTATATATTGATCGCATACTATAAAACCCCAGCATTCTAAATTTTTATAAAACAAAAAAGTTCCATTTATTCTATGGAATTTAACAAAACTATAAATTATGTGGTCCAAAGTCATTTTATGGGTGATATTTTTAAAGACATTTCCTTAAATTCCCTTAAATTAATTAATTAAATAATTGTGAGGTTGTTAGTTTCCTAAGATCGTTCCAGCGATTATTATGCGAGTGCAGTTATAAAGACCACATTCGAAATTTTTAATTTAATTTTTTTTTAAATTTATATGTATCAGCTTAGTACAAGCTAGCTTATACAAATACATATACATACATACATATACTTAGTTTTAAAAATTAATATTTGAAAATGAGAAGAGGTAAGAAAAATTGAATTGCCGAACAACGGATCGTCATCCAAAACTTGAGAAGAAAGGGAACGTCGCTCAGAAATATTGCCAAAATGGTTAAGTGTTAAAAGTCGATGGTGGCAAATGCCGTTAAACCCCAACAGAAAAAAGGGACCACAGAGAAAAAACGCCCAAACTGACCACGGAATTGTTCACCTATCGAAGCAGGATCCATTTAAGTCTTCTCGAGACATAAAATACATAAGTACATTAGTGAACTCAAGTATTTCGGCACGAACAATTCGCGTACGGGTGCAAGAAGCACTTCCCTTTACCATTAACGGCAAACACCTTTTTGCTTAGTCGACATTTTAGCCGTGTTTTATTATCCCCGTGATCTGATCTGGATCAGATCAGAATGATAAAACAAACTAGATCAAACTTCTGTGTTGTGGTGATTATACAAGCTAAGTTCATTTTGACATTTAGTGCGAAGTTGCCATGCGAATGAATATTTTCTTTTAAATGAAAATTGAATGCGCTTGTTTTATTTTTTTAGGAGGAAATTGTTAATTTTGATTAACAGATACCGAATGAGAATAATATTTTGTAGCTATAATTTCAATTTCGTAACGTTTACATATCATAATGAGCAGAAAATTAATTTATTCGAACAAAATAACATTTAATGATATTTGGATTGCCAATAATATTTTTATATTCTAATCTGGCAACATGTACCATTGGCAATTGTCGATAATACAGCAGCACTCACAAACCAAAGTGTATCATAGTGAGAAATAGTCGAACCAATTTTTGGATCACGAAAATTAATCCTGATAAAAACCAAGATCTCGTATTGTTGTTGTAATGCACACAAACTTATGAGTTGATCTGATCCGGATCAGATCACGGGGATAATAAAACACGGCTTTTGTCGCAAAATGCTATTCCCTTCACTCCACACCATGCGCAAGTCGTTTCTGAAATATATGTATGTACATCCGCCAGTCATTTTTGCGCACTTCAGCATTACTCGTATTCATATCTCATTGCACGGTAATGAAATATGAATACTTTATCAACAATAATTGCATCCATTCCACACAAGAAGATTCTCACTTGCAGACAATTTCGATAGCATAAGCTCAGTTCAATTTTATAACTCAAAGCAACTAGACGTAAGAAATGTTGTATGATAAAGAAATTAAATAAAGTTTTTTTTATATTAAGTTGTGAAGCACACGAGACAAGACAAGACAAGACAAGACAAGACAAGACAAGACAGGACAGGACAGAACAAATCAAAACAGACATATAGTCGTTCGGGGCAAGAGTGCGCATTTTGGACTTCGGGCTTAAATTCTGAAAAACTTACAACAGATAGCAAACAAAAGAGCCTATTATTGGGAAGCTCTATATTTTAGGAACAAAATTATACAAAAATATTTTTCATATTTTTTGATCAAAAAACCAAAGTCAGGGTAAGAGTGCACAGAGGTATGGGTAAGAGTGCGCAACCAGTTTAAGTCACATTTTTCGTAGTTGAAATGGTTTGAAACTGTACTTTTGCACAAACCAAGTTCTTCGGCAGCATTTTATGGACTGCTTCCATTTTAAATCAGCTCCCTAGCCTCGAAGATTTTCTTTGGGGTTATCAATTTCCTTTCCGTTTGTGTTTGGCAGATACCAGGCATTTTCCTGGAAAAACAAAAACAGAAAAATAGTTCAGCTACGAGCTATCACCTACCGCTTACGACTGTGATGTGCTCATTGCATCTTTCGATAGAATGTAATAGCCTAAAATTTGTTATTATTATAAATAGTTAAATACTGGGTAAGAAAGCACTGCGCACTCTTACCCACAGAACGATTGCGCACTCTTTCCCTAGACGCTACTTTTTTTCATTGTTGTGAAAATCTAAGAACCAATAATATTGTTCACTAAAATTGTATCCTAAATCAAACACACATATACACTGTTTATGCCTACATACTACTTATGGGGTATCGGTGTTGCCACGCTTTCCTGACACACTTTTGAAAATTAACTTTTTTTTGTAACAAAATCCGGCTTTTTTTTCCTTGTTCATTTTCTTTGTACTGTTAATTGGAAAATTTTCGTAGAAGTTGTTCACCATTGGCGGTTAGTAAAGCACACATTTTCTCATTTAGCGATTTCTGCTAATTCTTTCGCAGATGGAGAAAATGGCACTGCGTACTCTTACCCGCTGCGCATTTTTACCCCAAATGACTCTATGCAGGTATATAAAAGCAGACCTGTTTTCCGGATGAAATACATAGGAAATAAATACGTTTCTCCATACAAGGTCTGGGGTCTGGCCAGACCTACTCCATTGACTCTAGGGGTTGTGTTAGAAAATCCTTGTTTTTTTTGCACCGACTTACATCTTAAAAATTTTATCTACAGTAAAGCATTAAAAATATGAATGCTAACAAAGTCAGGAAATTTGGTAATGATATAGCAGCATAATTAATTAAAAAAAGATTGGCTTTGAGGAAAAAGTCTGGCCAGGTCTAGTTATTGACAAAAGGGTTGAATTTAAAAGTGAAACATAATTTTTTTGCGGGTCACTAATAATTAAAGCCTGATTTTGTTGTTTTTACACATTTTTTTATGTATGTATTGTAAGTTTTCTTTGAACTATGTTGAAGTTTTTTTTACAAGTTTGTATGACATTATGTTATGTTTTAAAGAAAAATATGACCACCACTGTATATATGGGTATTTATGTGTGGATGAACCCGTATACATTTTTGAAATTCGATATCTTTAGCCTCCTTGCCGTTTGCGTAGCAAGTATAATTAAATAATTAGGTATAGACTGTCGCGTCGCGATTAGACGCAACGTGTTGTTTACTTGTGTTCCGACGTATACACATGTATAGTATACAAATACACAAGCAGTTTACGGTGTGTATAAAGTTGGTTTTCTGCGAAGGTGAAATCAAGAAAACAAATTGAATTTAAAGTAAACAACGAAACAACTTTCTTGGTGAAAGTTCAGATGTACCTGCTTTTAGGTACATCCCAGGGGCTGGACGGAATTCTTATTCCTAATCAAAGAGCCCTTAGTTCATTGCCATTTTCCCAGCCGAAGGTTGAATCATCACTTTTTTTTTATTTTTTTTTTTTTGTTTATTTTGGCACACCATGCTTTACAACTGTGTTCAAGGCTGCAGGATGGAAATCACCAGCACGAAAATAAATGTTATTTTGTAGAGTTTTAGCTGATTAAATACAGAAAATTCTAGACAAGGAAATGGAAGTCAGAATCAGCTAAAATAGGGTAAGGAATTTTTAGCAGACAAAGCTAACCAGACGGGATTCTATTTATCAAATGCAACGACGACTGTGCTGTTATTTATTGTTATGCATTCGTATGACTAAAATTCCCCCCCCTTTTTACTCTCAAAATTGTGCATCCTTAATGCTAAGCTTAAAAATAAATATAAATCCCATTTGAAAATCAAGAAAACAAGGACATTTTTGCTCTGTCTCTCTACCCCTCTCTGGCACCACTAAGGGTGTGATGTAGGATGTAGCCACTTTTATGTTTATGGCAACGCGACTCTGTGGATTTTCTTAATTTAAAAACATCCAACGCACACCGCTTTGCAATTTCTTTACTTATATACCTTCGCACGTTACAACAGAAATGAACGTCTGCATTTGCATTGTCTGCTTGGGTGAGTCCTTTAATTTGGAAGCATCTTTCTTCAACCATAAAAATGTTTAATTTTGCTTCATCATTTGGATTTCATAAGAGCATTGAGTTCGGTATCAGGAGCCATCCACTCGCAATGATAAGGACACACTGCTTTAGGTCCTTGGATGCCTTCTGTTCAAGAGGAACTCGTCAGAGCTGTAATTTCAAATCGATTTAACCTTTCTCGAGCCCGTTCATCCGAACAGGAGTACAGAAATGTTGAAGGGAGCTTTCATCGCAGAAGAACCTCTAACAATGTCGGTATAGAGGGCAGAGGGGGCGGGCACACAGCGCACTCATTCCAAAGAAGTCAGGTTTTCTTTTGTCCTTTATTCGCAAAGTACGCCAACGATGGAAATCTTTATATCACCACTGGCAACGATATAGAAACAGGAACAGTACAAATAAACGTGCGTGTATTTTATATTTATCCGTCGGATGTGTGTGTATTGGTGTGTGTACAGGATTGTGTAATGGCGAGGATGCACTTCAATATAACGTAAAGTGTAATATAAAATGAAACTTATTCACATGTGGCTTGCGGTGTAGCTGACGGGGGGCCGATCCTTATTACTAATTGAGTGGCTTTCTGTTCTTCGGGGCGTGATTCATATTGTTATGGTAATTTGTAACGTTGTATACAATAAACGTAAATTCTATATACACACACATCCATATATACTCCGATACTTTTCCCAACATAAATACAATTTATCTGTGAATAAATTGTCGGATTGTCGATGGGATTTGTCGCTGATTTTATTAGATACTCCTAGAAGGCGTTATTTTTGCAACCAAATTATGTTAATTTAATGATGATCGCTAAATTAGTAATCAGCTATGAAACACGTATTTAACGCAGACGTTTGTATGTATATTTGAATATGCCTGATTTCCTTACGTGTGGGTGCTTTTAAAGACCGTCTAGAGGTGTAGTAATCGCCAGAGATCAAACCTTACACCGCTACAGGCATAAACATATGTATACGACAGCTGTTCGATAAGTCAGTGACTTTGATGCAAAATGGCGCTCGGATCGTATTGAGTTTTTTTCCCGCCGTCTTTGTTTCTTTGTTGGCATAGAGAAAAAAATTAGACAGATCTGTCAAACATTGATTTTCTTTCAGTGATCGAAAGAACTTTGGTTTGTGTTGTTTGCTCAAAATGGAAAAAAGTGAGTTTCTTTTTTTGATAAAACACTACTTTTTGCGCGGTAAGACCATTAAGGAGACTGAAGATAGACTTAAAAAATATTATGAAGACTCTGCTCCCTCGCATGGGATGGTACAAAAGTGGTTCACTGAATTTTGCACGAGCTTAAAAGACACTGAGTGCCCAGGACGTCCAAATGACGTCACAATGGAAGAAATTGTCAAAAAATCCACGATATTGTGTTGGACGATCGCAAGTCAAGGTTCGTGAGACAGCTGAGATAGTAGCCATTTCAAATAAAAGCGTCATTCGAATCCTGCATGATCATTTGGGCATGAAAAAATTATCAGCAAGATGGTTGGCGCCTTTGCTGATGATTGATCAAAAACGGATTTGGGTGCAGTTTGCAAAGCAGAATTTGGAACTCTTCGGTTCTGCGGTTCGTAACAGTTGATGAACTCTGGATACACCACTACAACGATTAAAATAGTGGACTTCTTCATGCGAACGTGCACCAAAAAGGCAAAAACGGATTTGTCGGCCGAAAAAGTCGGGACAACAGCTTTCTGGGATTCCCACGGCGTAATCATCATTAATTACCCGGAAAAGGGAAAAACGATTACCGGGCAGTGCTATGCCAATTTATTGGATAAATTTAATGCAGAATTTATGGAAAAACGTCCTCATTTCAAAAAGAAAAAAGTGTTCTTTCATCACGATAATGCAACGGCTCATGCACCGTAGTAGCAACAGTAAACTTTGCTGAATTGCTCTATGAACTGCTTTCTCATCCACCCTATTCTCTAGATTTGGCTCCTATTGATTATTTCTTGTTTCCTTATTTGAAAAAATGGCTCGGCGGAAAAATATTTTCATCGAATGATGAGATTATCGATGCAACAAATCGCTATTTTATAGGGTTCGAGGAACAATTTTTTTTGGAAGGGTTAAAAAGTTTCCAGGTAAACTGTGAGCCCCAGGTAAAAACTTTGTAACTGAACACAAATTATACTCCTTTGTTAACGGTCTTTGTAATGAAATTAACCTTATACCTGCAAAAATGTAAGCCACAGGTAAAAGCTTTGTAAGGTGAATTTGTAGGTGACGTTATGGCACATCAAAATAATAATATTAAAAAAAAGTTATAAGCACATTTTCCCGAGATAAATGCGATTTTCACCAAAATTGGTTACAAAAAATCGGTGTTTATAGACCAAAATCTCGAAAATGAAAGGACGTTTGATTATAGATTTTAACTGTTATAAACACTATTCATTTGTCTATGAAACGAGCCTAGTTTGGTTGCTCTTAGTTTTATACACTAGAAACTATAATTGAATAACTTTTGGTACCAACTTTTCTAAAGGATCTTTTTTAAACACCCTGTAGCTAAGTGGGTGTTGAAGATAGACCCCCTCCTGTATGTTTTCTTTCATAACGTGAACCAATGAATCAGTTCCCAAGAAATCTGTAACTCAAACCGGACCACCCTGTATAATTTTGCCCCTTAAAATGAGCTAATTATGAAAAATCGAAGCCCAAAACTCCGAAAATCCCGAAACTCTCAAAACCCTAAATCCCGAAATTCCGAAAATCCAAAATCCCATATCCCTTACTTCAAAATCAAAAGAATCCGAAGTCTCGAAAAGCCAAATTTCATAAGTGGCAAAACGTATTGTCATTTTCGATAACTTTTTCGATAACATTTGCCCGAAAGGAAAATATGGCTAAACGAATTCTATATGAAATTAGTTTGTGTTTTTGCATTTTATATTGAAAACTTTTCAAAGCCGATACACAAAGGTTACAAAAAAACACGAATACGTTGTACTTCATCGAATATGTCGACCTTTGTTCGATATAAAGTGTTTTGGCGGGGAGTTTTATTTCATTACGTTAATATGAAAAAAAGTGCTGTCTAAAGTCATCGTATTTTAGTGGAAGTACATATAATATACTATACAGTTTGTGAAATGACATAAATCTTCACTGTTTGTGGAAAACAAAAACAAATTGATGGGTTTGACCAAAACTGTGTTTGTTCACTTTTGTGCAAGTTTTCTGTCTTTGAGTTTATTTCTATCTCTGTGAGAGGATTTTACTTTTATTTGACAGTTCTCACTCGCTTGTGCACAAAAAACATACCAAACAAACCTATTATATGTAATTGTATAAGCAATCAATTCGTAGGCTACCTAGCGGTACACGAAAAGAGTACGTGTCGCCATATAATTATAGTCGAAATAGTAGGTCTCTTTGGTAACTTTTTTATGCACAAGGAATTGAGACCTATCAAATAGTAAAATCATCTCAAAGATAGCAAACCTGAAAAAAGTCACCAAACGTTTTTGAAACAACACTTGGTCAAACCTTTCAATTTGATTTTGTTTTCCAACAACAATGAAGATTATGACATTTTACAAAGTGTCAGATGGCTGGTTTGACAGAGTTGAACAACACACCCAAACGAAAAAGTGTAGCGTAACATCGCAAGCTGAGAACCAAATGAGAGTAAAACAAATTGAGAGCCATGATACTGACATGATTCTATGAAAGTTTACATAGGATTTCGAAAACTAGCGTGTTACCAAACAGACCTAGCATTCACTGGAATACTGAAATAGTATTGCGAATACCGAACATTTTCGTCAGTGGACGGAAGCGCAGCATCAGCAACAGGCCATCTGATGCGGGAATGCTTAATCGCATGTTCCTGTCCGCTTTTTGAATTCGCGGTATTACCAAACTTAGTAGATGATCAAACTGATCGGTCGACATGCGAACGAAACCGTGATATAATTCCGCAACAATTTTGCGCAAAAGCCTTTGGTCTCGCGAAGTCCTACCTAATCTTTGGCCCATACACGACGAATCCTTTGCACTTGCACACTCGCTTCTTCGTGGCTTTCATCTTCGTCGTCATTTTCCATCATATCTATTGCCAAAATGCCATTAGCAGCCCATTTTCTTTTTGACATTTTTAATATATTTCCACACTTTAAATTGTCATAAATCACCAACACAATACAGAAATTACAAAATGTCAAAAGATTGATAATGTTCGCAAATCCGCATATGATTAAAAATATGTCACCAAATTGCGTCGCATATCGTGTGAACACCTCGCATATAGGCCACACAATTTGAAGAACATGTTCGCAAATGCATTTGCGAGTTTTGGGACAAAAGTGGCATATCGTGTGAACACGTCTACATATATGCGAGTTTGCGAGCAATGCCTAGTTTAAAGAATTTGCGATAAATTTGCGAGTTTTTTCGTGACGTCAGCACTCGCATATATACGCGACTTTTGCATATCGTCTGCTCGTAGCTTTAGCCTTCAAATTTTTCAAATGCCACTGGTTTTAAATTCGAAAAAAGGTTGAACCTAAGTCCAACACCTCTCAACTTCCATAAAATCCTTATCTTTATAAATCGTCTGTGGCTGCGCCGCAAATGGATAATACACCTACAGATATGCTTGCGGCCAGCGTCTAGTCTCTCTGAGTGTAGCCAAATATAGCAAGGTTAAACGCATCATTATCTTGAAAAGTAACTGAAGACTCGAACAGTCGATTTCTTTTTATTTATGGTTCCACCCAAAAGATTATCCTCGACCCTTTCACAGAACCAAAACACAAGAGAAAAAACTAAATGAGTAATTGATGGCACAAATATGTTTATTCTATTTATTTACACATACCTACACACGTAGACGTAGACAACAAACGACCTCATTTGAAGTCCCACTTCCTTGTATTCAGCACAAATGATTTCGCTGTGATTAATAAAACATTTGAATCTGCATGTCCTTCGTATTGATTTCACGTGCAGATATTGAAACATGTCTCCTATTCGGGCCATAAAAGCCTTCCGTTCGGTGGCAATCATTTACCTCAGATATCACCAGAAACAAACCACCATTGTAGCGCACACACATCTGTGTAAACACGCGTTTGAGATCCAAGGCGATGACATGCCCATAGGGATATGTGTACATTAAACGTGATTGAGGAAGGTTTCCACCAGCGCGAAACTCTGACAAAAAACAGTCAAACCCTACCAGTGGCAGTGATTAATTACTATTTGAGGAGCGGTCTTTGCTAAAACACGTCACCATAACGTTACGTTGCCACGAAATCCTCTTTAGCATTGACAAACAATTAAGGCAACGAGGCAGAGCTGCTAAGCTTCTATCCCTTGTGACAAAGTGGCATAATAAATGATTCCAATTTAATTCCGTAGTTGAGTAACACCGTCTATCACGGTTTAAAGTTACTAGTACGAGATTTACAATAACAATAAGTCGGAGATGTATGGAAATATATCCGCGGGTTTGACTGTTATTCAAATGCAGTCGAGTCCCTAGAGAGGACCTGGAAGCTACAACACGTGTAGCTCTTACCTGAACAAGGAATCTAAATGAAATTGTATGCTCATGGGAATGTGACTTGTGCTAGTGTAACCCATACATATGACGCAAGCAGGAGCAGAGCAAATGAAGGCAACATTCCAGGCTCCGATGATGTTTAATCTGTCAGCGCAGCGCAGTAGTCCGTCATCTGGACTTTGTTAAATTTTTTTTTTTAATGTCTTTGTTAAAAAACCCTATTGCACCAACAACTTATCACTTAGCAGATAATCGAATTATAATTCGTTTATTTAAATGCAATAGCGCAAATTCATAGTCAGCCCATGAGTAGTGCCTAGAGCCGGCTTTAGTTACAGCCGGCACTAAATAAAAAAAAGCCGGTTATAAATCGTATCGACTTTATTGTTATTGTAAAGTGCTTTGAAAGAACAAACCCAAACGGCAAAATATTATTTGAGAATATATAGTCACTTAAAGCCGACTCTAAATGCTTAAAGTGACGTTTGGCTTTATTTAAATTTCGAGCCGGCTGTACGTTTAAAGTCGACTATAAGGTGACTGAATAAATTCTTTTAATGATGGCTTTGTCTGACTATGCATTTACGCCAATATTTCCTTCTTTTGTCCCCTTTTTTTCAGAAGTATAATGTATAATGGCCGACCAAAATAGCTGAACCAATTTGAAGTTGTATAAACAGAGTTGTCTTATACCAGTTGAAGTGAAGCTTCGTTTATACATATGTACTTGTAATTTTACCATTTTCGTCCTTTTTTGGTTCCTGAATATACTATTTGTAGCTGACCCGTGCTCGCTTTGCTTCACCTCCCGTGCAACTTTTAAGGCAAAACAAATTGTATTAGAGATGAGTGCCGGATTATTTTTCCGAATTCACCCACTTAGTGGATGTCTATGTCATTATAGAAATATACTGTCCAAATTTCAGCCCTTTGGGTCAAGCGGTTTGGTTTGTGCGTTGTCTGTCAGTCAGACAGAACATACACATATATAGAGATTCCAAAATGAATATTTGTTTTGCAGTTAAAACGCAAGATGCCTACGTCTTGTTTTGTGAAAACGTCAGTTGAGTGAAACTACATTAGCAGGGTATTGGTTAACGCAGTTTTCTCTTTTGATCAGTTGTTCATAAACGTCACGTGCCATACGACCCAATGATGCCTCCTGGCGAAAAACCACACTAAATAGTAACACGTTGTGAATAAAGAACTTCTCGACAATCATTTTTGGATTTTCTGAGCACTCAATCTGGAAACGGCATGGAAATGTGCCTCATCACTCAGAATGGGTTTTTATTGAAATACTTGTAGTAAATTTTAAGAAATTCAATGTATCGCAAAAGTGTGTACCGCTCCATTTTTATTAAATAGCATAGTTTTTACTTACATTTTCTGACAGCCGACAGAATTGTGAACTATTCAAAATGAATGAGATCAAACGACTCGGACACCATCTAATTATGTATGTCTTTCTCACCCTCCTCTTTGATCAACTGGGATATGCAGCATAACAGCGTTGCCAGCATCACATATTTACTGTCACTGCTAATATGCTATTATTATGGTTCTGAAATAATTTTAAAATTAAATCATGCTGACGTTATTGTTATAGTTTCCGACCTGTTATTACTCTTTTTCCCTAATTGAAGTTATTTAATTTAAATTATATCAGAAGGACATTATTTTGCGGTTTTGTGTGGACAAAAGTGTTCTGAAGAAGTTGTTTTGCTGTCACATTAGAAGAAATTACGTTCAAAGTGGTGGCTTTTTTCGGCAAGCTCTACCCGTTTTTCTAAAAGGACTGTGAAAGGCTGTCTGCAGTTCTCTTTCCCGTGGGACTTTTTGTTTCTAAGTAAAATGCAGTGCAATTTATAATTAAATTTAACTGGACAGTTGACAGCAGTTGTCAACGAGTCATAACCTTTAGCGTGAAAGCAGACATATGCATCGAAATTTCAAATATATCTTTGTGTTTTCGGTCGGCTTACTCCTATCCCCAGATCATAGCTTTCCTCTCTCATTCCCATTCTCATTCTCATTGTCCATTTTATTCCATCTGTACAGACGCAGACCTGTCTCATAAGAGGATTTTCTGTTGATATGTAAAGAAGTTATTTACAACAAAGCATCCTGCCAGATGCAGAAAATGTTGTCACCTTTGAGGCCAACATGTCATGCATCCCCTTAAGATTTATTATTATTTTCCTGGCACCTTTTCATAATGCACATTGTTTTTACCACACTGCATCTAAAAGAGCTCCCTGCACTCCTTATGCAAATCCCTATCCAACTATATAGTATACCATATACCAAGTGCAAAAGGGCACATACAAATCAGGATCATATCAAATATGTCTTGCATATACATTTAGCTCAAGCAAGCACAATAAAAGGGCAACGATGAATTTTGACGTTGGTCTGGCTTGGAAGTCTGTGAAGGGGCCAAAGTGCTACAGAAGATGGAATGTGTCAGGTAGCTTTAGGGACTATGAATTCGTAAAACTCCCTCTGGATGAGAAAAGATGCTCGTAGAAGTACAAGTACAACTAGGAGAATGTTTTCAAGGAAACCATAACTCTTTCAGTGTTTTAGTATCAACAGCGGACGTACTTTGGTGTTAAAGCTAAATATTTATCCTTGACCAACAAATGAAATAAGTTTAATTAAAATTACGTGAAATGTGTAAATTGGTTTAGGCTAAGAAATTAATTTGCTGCATAAATGGTAGGAGTAGAAATAAGTTTAACACATTCTCTAGTTCTATTTGTTTTTCTTTTCTTCTCTAAACCATCCGTCTTTTTTAAACCAAGTCCTAATAAGGCTCATTATTTAAAGTGGACTTTTTTTTTTGGGGAAAACGCAATTAAAAGTGGAAGTTCTTAACTCTATTCATGGTAAAACGACCATTGAAGTTTGAAAACGGTGATCCAAATGGACTTTTAGAATTTAAATTAGGCGCCAATTTCGTGCTGTCAAAGTTAAAACATTTTTTAATTGTGTGAAAATAAAGAAGTTTTTGTAGAAAAATATAATGTCATATGAGTTTCATGTTTATCTAAATAATGCTAGGTTTCCACTTGTCGATTTGAAATTGATAAACGACGTATTTTTAGGTCAATTAGAAAATTGGCAATTGAAAATACCGTAGAATCCGCTTAAGACGCTCACGCTTAAAGTGAGAGACAGACTGCTGGTATTGATACCATGGTATGAATACCATGGTATAGTGAATACCACAACCCCTGGCAGACTGCATTTCGTAGTACACCCTGATTTTCGCATTAGGTAGTATACTTTGACGTTTGCGTTTTCATGACAATAATCACAACAAAATAAAAAATATCGGTGCAAGTATTGTTATCGGATAAAATAATTATTTTTGAATTCATTGTAAAGGGTGATTTTTTAGCTGGTTTGGTTTTGGCAACACTGGTTTTGACAGCTGACGTGTGTTTAGTACCTTGTGTCACTGTCAAACAGCTTCAGTTTGGTTTGCAATTTAACCATGGATCGTCTTACAAATGAACAACGCTTGCAAATTATTGAATTTTACTATCAAAATTCGTGCTCGGTTCGAAATGTTCATCGCGCGCTGCTTCCATTTTATGATCGGCATTCTCGACCTTCTGAGCAGTCTATTCGGAAGATTGTGACCAAATTTCGCACCAAATTTACTTTGTTGGACATTAAACCACCAACACGTTTACGTACTGTGCGTAGTGAAGAAAATATTGCGGCCGTATCAGCTAGTGTGACAGAAGACCGCGAAATGTCGATTCGGCGCTACCGAGCGATGATAACAAACTTTTTTTTGCCCGAAATGGAAGTTCTTGACTTGCATGATATGTGGTTTCAACAAGACGGTGCCACATGCCACACAGCACGCGAAACAATGGCGCAATTGCGAGGCGAGTTTGGTGAACAGTTAATTTCACGTTTCGGGCCGGTCAATTGGCCGCCTAGATCGTGCGATTTGACACCATTAGATTATTTTTTGTGGGGGTATGTCAAGGCTAATGTCTATAGGGACAAGCCCGCTTCGATTGACGCACTGGAAGCCAACATCCATGCATTCATTCGTGAGATACCGGCCGATATGTGTGAAAGAGTATGCCAAAATTGGACTCAGCGGATGGGCTACCTGAGACGCAGCCGCGGTCAACATTTGCATGAAATTATCTTTAAACATTAAATTGCAAGGTTCAAACTATCGATTCAAATAAATATTTCATTCATTTTTTCGAATTTTTTGTGTTTTTTTTTTAAAAAAAGTTCTCAACCTCTTAAAAAATCACCCTTTATATATATCTGAGTATTGAATGCTACAATTTTCTATGCAAATTTTTTTTTCTTGAATTGTAAAAGAAGCTACCAAGAATCGCCAACAGAGAGAACGCGGCGCTGCAGTCAATAAGAAGGTGGTATACCACCAAAAATTTCGAATTTCAATACCAGGTATGTTTCATGGTATACTAGCTTTAAACCTGGTATTGTAGTGACAGACATGTGGTATAGAACATGGTATTGCTATACCATGGTATCAATACCAGCAGTCTGTCTCCCACTTAAGACGCTATCCCGCTTTTAACGCTCTTTTTCTCCGGTGCCTTCATTCCGACTAGAATTCGTATGAAAAAAAATCCGGTTAATACGCTCCATTTTCCGCTTAATACGCTCACTCAGCGACACGATACACTTCGCCAAAATTCGTATTTTCTTGTTTTTGCATGTTTTTCTCAGAAAAAACCGCGCTTGTATTACACGCTTGCTATATGTATAACCGCAGCCTAAGACATGTCGTTTTTGTGATTGTTACTTTTGTCAGTGTTCGGTTCCATTCACTACATATCATCATCATGGCAGGAAATTTAGCAAGACGTGATCAAAAACTGTTTCTGTAAGGCTGGCTTCTGTTGGGTAGATGATCCTAGCCCAGATGACTCTGATATCCTATTGGAAAATATTGAAGAGTTACAAGAGTTTCCTGATTATGCTTCTGTTGGTGATGACCTAGTTACAACTGGTCCTCGCAATTTAGAAGAACTCATCAGTGATAGCGCTTCAACGGTTGAACCAGGAGGAGTAAGGGGTGAAGAAGAATCACTACCGAAACTTTCGGTGGCCAGTTCATATACATATGCATGTAACTACTCATATAAAAGTAATGTACATAAAAAAAAAAGTTTGTTCAACTGGATGTTATTTTTTTCCCGCTTTTCTTTCGGTCCCTTGAAGAGCGTCTTAAGCGGATTCTACTGTAATGATAAATAAGGTGTTTTTCATTATTTCCACTTGCCAATTTTCTAATTGACGTAAATATACGTCGTTCATCAATCAATCAATTTCAAATCGACAAGTGGAAACCTAGCATAAGAATGATCCAACAACGGTAGTTTTCAATAAGCTGAGGTGATTAAAAATGTGAATTATGTTAAAAAATTTGAATATCTCAAAATGTCATAAATCAGCGAGAGTGAGTGTTTGTCTGTCCCACTCCTAGTCCGCAGTGATCGAGAAAGTATCGTGAGTTCGCTGTAGAGGCGTTTTAGACATCCCGTCGCTGCTGAGGTCTCCAGATTTAATCCTCATGGATTATCCTTTTATGGAGGTACATTAAAACTACAGTCTATGCTTATAACCTGTGACAGTTCATGAAACTGAAGGAAAATATCCATTGTGAAATTTACGACATACAACCAAGCCTGCTGCAGCGCTTGACATAGGGTTATTAGATGGAAAATGACGAAGAGTGGGACATCGCGGGACAAAATATGTTTTTGAAAAATATAGCACCAACGTAAAAAAAAGTGAAGCAAAAAGTTTCATTCGATTTTTCATTATAAAAAACAATTACAAAAATCAAAAATTATAACTTATCAACTAAAAGAAATTGGGTAATGAGAAATAAAACAACAAAAACAAATTACTTTTTCTTTTAAAAATAAATTAAAAAATTAAAATTAAATGCAAACGAAAATAATTTGTAAATAATTTGTAGACAAGAACTGACAAAGGACAGATAGCAGCACAACTCATAAACTGGCAGATGAAGGAAAACTTTTGTTGAAGTGATATGTTGTTCATTGAGCTTTGAAAGAATTTTAAACTTCAAATGGATGTGTTTACAGAGAATCTTTCTAAAAATATTTAGTGAAAATATTTTAATAGTCTAAAATTGAATGGTCCGCTTTCAACAGTGTATGCTACTCAATGGACGACATTTGATCGACATCATTTAAAAAATTATATCTTCTCTTTATGTTAAACTAATGCCCGGTTTCACAGTGAAAGTTTAAACATTCGTTTTTGTTTAATCTTCCGTTTAAAAATGTTTCGGTTTCACAGTGCTCGTTTCACTTAAAGTGGAATTTAATTTGTCGTTTAAGTTAAACGCCTTTACTCTGCCCTTTAAACTGTCTTGAAACACAACTATTTTTTGACAGCTGCCAGAAGCAAGAAATAATTCAATATTCACCGAAGTTAAACTTTTATGTACCTATTGACTTTACGCTACTATGCCGATGGATCCCCCCTATTCATTACGACGGGGATGGGGGACTTTTGTGATGTTTCAAATTCATCTGCAAGCATTGCCTTGCCTCCCAACACCTTGCCCTTTACAAGAGAGGTACATAAAATTCGACATTTCAAAACAGTAAAGTCGCCAACTTTTGTTCCAACATAGCTTCTAGAACTGCGTTAAAATATCTGGAAGATTAGCTTGAACTGTGAAACCGAATGAATTAAACTAAAAGTTTAAAGTCTCGTTCAGGTTTAGTTGAACTTCAGTTTAAACTCTCTTTGTGAAATTTGGCATAAGTATTTAAATAAAACAGTGATGATTTTGTGATTTATTTACGTTTAAAAACTATGACAATCGTGAGATGTTGAGCTATTCTTTTCTGACTAAACCAGGACTAAAGTTTTTTACCTGGTTGATGAAAATAAGACAACATGTGCCTTACGGCCATATTATTCACTCCGGATGTAAATCAAATTTAAATGAATTTTAAATCTGATTTTGAACCCGCATTTTTTAAACCCGAAAATGTTCGTAATATTCACTCAAAAACGTTCATTAAACCGGATTCATAAAATGACAAATGTCAGTTGAAATTGATTAAAAACTGAGAATTTTCTCTCTTTGCTTCCAACAATGAAAATGCATACTCTCAATTTGTGAATGCTTGAACTTCATAATATGAATGTGTGAACTGACAACGGAAAAGAGTTAATATTATCTGTGTTTTATTATCTCCATGATCTGATCCAGATCAGATCAACAAATAAGTTTGTGTGCATTACAACAACAATCCGAGATCTTGCTTCTTGTCAAGATCAATTGTCGTGATCCAAAAATTAGTTCGACTATTTCTCACTATGGTACACTTTCGTTTGTGAATGTTGCTGTATTATCGACAATTGCCAAGGGTAAATGCTGCCAGATTAGAATATAAAAATATTATTGGCAATCCAAATATCATTAATGTTATTTTGTTCGAATAAATTAATTTTTCTGCTCATAATGATATGTATGCCTTACGAAAGTGAAATTATAGCTACAAAATATTATTCTCATTCGGTATCTGTTAATCAAAATTAACAATTTCCTCCTAAAAAATAAAACAAGCACATTCAATTTTCATTTAGAAGAAAATATTCATTCGCATGGCAACTTCGCACTAAATGTCAAAATGAATTTAGCTTGTACAATCACCACAACACAGAACTTTGATCTGGTTTGTTTTATTATTCTGATCTGATCCGGATCAGATCACGGGGATAATAAAACACGGCTATTATGAAAGTTAAAGTAAGTGAATAATATGGCCGTTAGTAAAGGAAAGTTGCAGCTTGTATCGTCAAAACTTACTATCAGTCAAATTTGCACGCTTAAGCTAGAATTACACGTTTGACGATTTGCGTCAATATTTACGCATTTTTGAAGTTCAATCGAGATCAATCGTGTAAAGGCACCATTTTTTACGTCAATCAACGCCAATTTGGTTGATCCCCAAATTGTCCCCAATTTCCGTCAACAAAAATTTACTCGATTTCATCAATCGTGTAATCGAATCATTTGAAACACTATCGTCAACCCACAGCTCAATTCCGTCAACCAGTGGTTGGTGACTCGAGCGTCCATCACAGACGTCAATATTGGAGCAATTTCGCAGCGAAATTCACATATCTCGAGTTTTTTTTTTTTCATTTCAAAGAATATTTGAGATTTGATTATACAGGATATATCGCGTCGCAGACTTCTGGTACTTTGATTGATATTGTGAAAGGTGCGATTCGAAATCTAAAAGATACGGCCAAACGCTCAGATTCGGAAATTGACTTTTCCATTATTGTGTCTTGCTTTTGAATTAGCGGTGTCACCATATGCAACGATTCATTGAAAGTAGTTTCATACATCCACAGAAAGGTTCTAAACAAATGTTACTGACTCTCGATGTCACAGAATTCATTGAACAAACTGTTGTGTGCTCCACATATTGGCCGCTCTTTCAGCAATTCAAACATCGATTCTTTTCAAATTGCTGTCAATATTTTTATGTTGGGAAATTCATTTGACAGCAAGCGTCAACCAATGGTCAGTTCGATTGACATAAAAAGAGTCAATCGTGTAAACGGTCCGATTGTACGGTTGACGGTTGACGGTCAATCTATGGTTGACGTTGTTCAAATTGACGCTTTTAAATTAATCGTGTAAATCGGGGGAAAATCTATTTACGCTTCTGTCAAAAGTACATCAATCGGGCGTACAACTATTGACGCTAGATTTACGCATTTTCGTCAATCGTGTAATCCTAGCTTTACAATCATAGCAATCAGACTCTCCGCTGAGCTTAGATCCCCACCAATTTAGTACAGTGAAACCAAATTCCACCGAAGTTTCAAACCATTTCACCAAAAGTTCGGTTCATTGCCCTTTTTTTCTTATTTCCCTTGAACGCCTTGATGTTTATTTCGAAAAGTTGATTCGGCTTACACCGATCGGGATCTTTAGGAATTCGAAATCCCTTTGGCTTTGAGAGGGTTAGTTGCCAATCCCACTTATAAACCTATTTTGAAAGTTTCAGGAGCACATTTTGTATAAGGTGTCTCAGTGTGAAAATTACATCTTTTCGTAGGTCACTTTGCGGCTCTCTCCTTATTCGTTAAATTTAGTTTTCAAAGCAATCAAATTCACAATAAGCGATTTCAAAGACTTCTACAGAATTTCGTTTCAATAAATTTCGTCAATGAATTATAATTCCAGAGTCTAGGGACTTTTTTACCCAGAAGTTTTGTTTAATTCTTTTTTCCCTTAGTCCTTCAAGATAACTTTCACCTAACTCTATTATGTTACTTTGGTTACCACAACAATTTTCATACCATTCTTGAAGTACTTATCCCAAAGGTTTTATTCTAAGGCGAAAGGAATAAGGATACAATATTCAACTTCTCATGGATCACATCGAAATCTTTAAATTCTCATTCAAATATCCATCACTGAAACCATGATTCGACTTTCTATTATTATTTTTTTTTTTTTCAAATACCACGCCTCTTAAACGCTTTATTTATGTAGTATACTTTCTCAGATAATTCCACTCCAGGAATAAAATATAAAGAAATATAAATCGACCTTATATTATTGACTACCCACTGGGTATGAAAGAAAAAGGTCCATTGATTCAAATCTTTTCAAATGTATTCTCATGTTTATTCAATATCCCGCAGATTTGAAAGGACTCGAATTGCTTTTCGAGAACATTCTTTCCTTTAACGCTTGAGGCCACACATCGGGAGCCCATTCAATTGAATGGAATCAGGTGTACATAGGAGCTACTACCTGAAAATTTTTTGTATCCATCTTCGTGTATACGTTTAAGGGTCTGCAGACGACGTTTATCTTGGGGACTCCTTGTGTGTAAGAGTATACGAAAATGTGCCAAAATATCTGTCAGCGGTATTGCTTTCTCTGTAGGGATGATGTTCGTTGTTTTTCGGACTTCAGATCAAGGTCGTAGTTCAAATACACGGTCTGAGTAATTTGAAACCAACCATGAAGGGCTGGGTAGTAATTGTTGGGAACAGCAGCCATTCTTGTAGCAACGTGCTTTATATGTGCCTCCTCTGGTGTTGGTTGCTTTGTAGCTACATGTCTAATTCTTACGACTATGATAACAAAATAAGGTTGTGCTGTCGACTGCGATTTAATTGTTATTGAATACTTAAGCAAGACGCCCTTCATTGTCAATAAAAGAAAACGATGAGCCTTCGAAATAAATAAAGCATTGAACAAAGTACAGGAATCCGGTGATTTGAACCGGGGAGGCTTACGTAATTTCGATTTGCGTCGATGTGACATTTACGACAGTCTCTTGATATATGTACTTCGATTTACGTCATTGAATTTCAATTCTTGGGATTCACGTAATGGAAAGGGTTTCGTTTCGTTTTTGTTTTTCTCCAAGAAAAATTTGACATCGACATTTATATGACCCATATTTGAAAACCAGCCTTTGTTTAAATAAGACGCTGATATTCGAGAGATAGCCGAAACAGATATTGGGTCCTATTTCGTATACAAAATATCTTAGGTTAGGTTAGGTTGAGTGGCTATCCACCGTAATCGGAAGGATTCACTTAGACCAAAGTAGGCCCATTGTGTTGCCACGTGAGCCAACTCTTATCGAAACTCCTGGAGCCATTTTTTTTTTTACAAAATATCTTACCCAGAGGGTTTCTCTAGAAATATCCACAGTTCTTCCCTGGCTGCGATTTCTCGTGATAACGCTAGCATCTATTTCAAAGAAACCTGTGGGCTTCCACCCAGTGAAAACCCAATATCTCCATTCTTTTCACAGCTAGTGCCATACGTTGACACAGTATATACATATGCAGCTTTCTCAGCTTCCACCAGGCATATCATCTTCTAAGCCCCATCTTCCTTCGATGATACCCGAAATTTCCACGACGCTACCACCCATTTCAGCGTTCCTCGACTCATGCTTTGAGCTTTTCTCAGAGTAGAGTAGGTCGACAATTTTATTGCCATTTAAGCCGGTTTACATCATTCCCGCATTGCTGCAGTGGCCCATTTGTCGATCAGTTTTTCTATAATTCTTCTTCCGATTGATGACAATGGTTCCTGTCAGAGGAACTTCGAGTTTGACCGCTGCGCTGTTTTGAAAGGGAGTCCGACTTTTCATTGCCCTTAATGTCGGTACATCTTAGGTTCCTACTTCTTTGGCAACCTGGAGGAGGTAGGCCGAATAAACCATAGACTCGTTCTAAAATTTTCAGGGTTATAAAATGCTTTGAGGAAATTGTGGCGGTTTAGGTGCCATCATTGGATGGATTCTTAGGGGATCGCGATGAGCCCACTCTGTTGCCTGGTGTTTTGAGATGGCTCAGCCTCTCAACACCTCTCAACCTAAACTAACCTAATATCGGTACGTCCTCGAACCCTAAGCAGTGGTACTTTATTTTTAAATGGACACTCATTGAGCTTCAGGACACATTCCAGTACTAATGATTTGCCTACTCCATGCATTCTTCCCTTCACCTAACCCCCTAGCAAGAAATCCAATCAATGCAACAATCTCAGTTGGATATACTGAGGTATATTTCCCAAGACTAAACTGATGGGCTGGATCTAGACTAACTTCTGTATTGATACGTGTACCCAGTCCGTCACATTTTTTCCGGTAGTTATCCATTCTCAATAAGAGTTTTGTGATCCCTTTCCGTAAGGCGCGTTCTTGTTATCCATTGAGGTCGCTGTTTTCTTAATAAAGATTCCCATTGTTCGTGTTGTTCGATTTGCACCGACAATTTCCATACATGCCAGACGCTATCCAAGGCTTTCATCAATAATACAACCGATGCATGAGTGACTTCCTTCACTACACTGGCGCTACAGATCTGGGTGAACCAGGGCCTGCTACTCGCAACCATTTGTGTGTTTGCTGGGATTGAACCCGGCAGCATTGGGTAGTAGTCGAACGCACTTACCACTAGACCACGGTGCTCACTAATAAGTAATAATGGGTCTAAATATTATCAGTATGCTGATATCAATGATTGTCCCCAACGTTTGCATTGATGCTACAGCCTTTTCGCTTTCCGATGGTTCCAGGTCAGACCTGGATCTAGGTATACTACCTTTTTTAACCTACTTAAATATTTAAATCGTAACGAGTTGTGAGAAACACTTTGTTTCAAAATAAAAATGTGCCTACAAAACTGGTCCAAGATACGAACCGGCCGGTTAAGCAAAGATGAAGATAAAGATACCTACCCAAGATATCGATGAACGTGGAAGTAAAATGTTCGTAAACTCATTGAATGTAACCAAAAATATTACAGCAGAACTGTGAAAAAGTAAGAACATTTTAATTAAATAAAAACACACTATTACCATTTTATGTTTAATTTTTTTATTTATTATTTTTAAACTGTTTAATATAAAAATAACATTTTTAGTTTTTGTTTTCTTTTTTTTTTTTACTTTTTACACTATTCCTCACCCCCTCGTCCATAAATAAATATGACTTTGTCTCCTTTTACTAAATATAAATATTTATTTCTTAATTTTTACACCGTTTCCTTTTCTTATACACTTTAGCTTGTTCTAATAAATATATGAAGTAATTTTAAGAGATTAACAATTTTATTTTTTTTTTTTTTAAATATATATTTTGTAATTGGTATAAATGTTAAATTCTTTTACTAAATTTTCGAAAATATACATAAATATGTTTTCATTTTTAATCTGAAGTATAAAATTGATCGGATACGAAAAAACATAATATACAGCATTATTTATAATATTTACTTAAATTAAATTTTAATTCAATGTGCGTTTTTTTCGCCTTATTTAGTATATAACTAGGGATTTTTATTTTTATTTGAATTTTTAAATGGATCAAAATATATGCGGGGCTCCATACATTATTTTAATCCCTTTAAAAAGTTAGCTCTGTTCCAATCATATTCATATGGATACTGGCTGCGTTCACGTTATAATTATTTGCGTTAAGTTGAAATCGTTTCACTTTGAATCTGCTAAATCTAATGGTCGCCTTGTTGTGTTTATCTATTCCAACTCCATTGGTTTGGTGGTGCTTTGGGGCGTTCGATTCACATGAACTAAGTATTTTCTAAGACAACCGATAAATTATGCCAATTTGCAACTGACCACAAAGCTTAAACGGCCCAGAGGCACGCTTCATATGCATGCAATCGCTTTTGGAATAAGGCCAGATAATTAAATGAGAATGATAACAAAGAAAATGGAAGAAGCCACAAACTAGTGGAAAAAAAAGTTCTTGTATCTACCAAGTCTGACATTTATTTCCGCTTCTTATTAAGATATAATCTCACTTGCCACGCCGAAGAGGATACAAAAGAAAATGGAAACGTTCAACAATGAGGTGGATACGGTCGGACATGGCCGATAGAAATCGCGTCTGCCTGTCCGAAGGCAAATTACTTTCTGAAGTGAAATGATAAATTGGGGATGAAATTAATTTTCTGCAAGGACCTTTTTTTTGTGACCGCATAAATGTGTCATCTATAGGTGAGAAGGCATTTCATTAATAATTTTCGTCCTTCCTTTTTTTTTCTTAGCGCTTTTGAGTTATGAGATTCAAGTTCTTCGGTTTTTTTTTTTTCAATATTCATGACTGCGTTAGACTGCTTTGTTGATGGGCAATTCATTCAGAAAGACATTGTCAAGTCAACATGACAAGCATAACGTCGAGATTAATGTGGAGACAACAGGATTCCTGCATAACAATAGAGGTGCGTGCTATGATAGTGTCGACTTACAAAAGGAGCGTTACGACGCCAATTACTGAATATTGTTTGAAATAATAGATTAATAGGGGAGAGTTGATGACAGCAGTCAAGGCGAAGTGTTGTGACATCTGACAGTTTAATTTGAGTCACTTTACGTCCAAAAGAGGCTGAAGTGCAGGAATGGAAAAATCTTTTAAATGATTTAAAATTATATTCTGACTAGAAAGTATCCCCAGAAATCTGAAAAGGTTCAAAGCTTGCATTAGCCTGGACATAAACAAACTCCGCATCCTGATTGCTTTCCTTACGAGGCATTGTAAGCTCAAGGAAGATCTCAGGAAGCTAGGACTTTCAGATGAAGACTCATTCAAATTTTGCAATAAGCCCAGTTAAACTCCAGAACCCATACCGCTGGAATGTGGGGCATAAACCCAGAATAAATTCAAGTACTCGGGTGAATACCAAATTATAGCAGAGGATCTACCACTCATAGCACCCAATCTCCTACTTCGATTTCTTAGGGAAATTGGTTTGAAAGAGGTGCTGTGACTTATGGAATTGTTGTGACCAAAGTTCTCTCTGATCGATTCCAGTAGGAATAATGACGAGAGGGATGTTCCTTCTTCTAGGACTTGTAGGGGTCGCAATAGGTCTTAAGGTCGCGGTGCATCTCACTCTTCGATAATAATAACAATCCCCGAAGACAGCTTCTTGAAAAATACCAGTAGTTCGTCCATTTATGGTTCCACTGTATGAAAGAGAGAAAAGAATACTTTAGGCTTCCTGATCCTTGCTTGCAATCTTATATAGTCGTTCCGGGCAAGAGTGCGCATTTTGGACTCCGGGCTTAGATTCTGGAAAATTTACAACAGATAACAAACAAAAGAGCCTATTTTTTGGTAGCTCTATATTTTAGGAACATATTTATACAAAAATATCTTATATTTTTTTTAATGTTTCATATGTTTTGATCAAAAAACAAAAGTAAGTCAAGTTGCCCTTTCTTGTCCCGAAGTCAGGGTAAGAGTGCGCAGAGGTATGGGTGAGAGTACGTATGTATGGTTTAAAACTGTACTTTCACTCAAATTAAGTTCTTCGACAGCCTTCCATGGGCTGCTTCCATGCTTTTGGGTTATCAATTTCCTTTCCGTTTTTCTTTAGTAGATACGAGGCATTTTTCAGGACAAAAATGGGAAGATAGAGGTACAACTCACCACCTACGACTATGATGTGCTTGTTGCATCTTACGACAGAATGTAATAGTCCAAAAATTGTCATTATCCTAATTGTATTCTAATTAGCATAGAAAAAGTTAAATACTGGATAAGAAAGCACTGCGCACTCTTTCCCTAGACGCTACTGTCATTTTCATTGTATAGAAAATCTAAGAACGAATAATGTTATCCACTAAAATTGTATCCTAAATCAAACACATATATACACTCTTTATGCATACATACTACTTATGGGGTATTGAGATGCCACGCTTACCCGCTGCGCAGTCTTACCCCAAAGGACTCTACACTTAACGACAATTGGATCTAGATTTCCCTTAAACTGGGGCTGTTTACAATCATAGTTGCATACAATTCACCCTTCTATGTTTCATTCTACCCCAACTTGCCTCTGTCATTGAATTATTAAAAAATCAATTATTACCGCACCGCACACCACACTATGTAAACTGCATCCTGATTTATTCAACATTTTCTGCTAAATAACCATTTGTCAATTCTGTGTCAATTATTGGCGCAAAAGCAAAACCACCGAGACCACTTCCGGAACACTAAGTGAATTATATGAAATTTAAACAAGTTTAATGTATGGCACAGGAAACCATAAACAAACACGTTTAGGGTGCCAGCAATTAATGGGTATCAAATATATAATACATTTCAGAAGCCTCCTTCCAGTTGAACAAGAATTATAGTATGCAATGTTTGCACATTTGAAAAAATGTTTTTGGAACATTTGTATTGTCAATGTCGCTAGACTTACAGAATTAAAATATGTATTGAAATTAATTTAGATATTTGAAATGTCAAAGAAACGGTTTTTTCTATGTTTTCGAAACATTTTGCAAGTTTTGAAAAACGTTACAAGAACTGTCTCATTATAAATACACTCCGATGTTGATCGCAACATAACTCTCAACAAGAGAAAAAAAAAAATCATCATGGAGTCAGATAATTTTCAAAAGTTTGTTTAAAACGTTTTCATTTCAGAACTAGGAATAGGAACCAAAATAATGTGATAAATTAGCGAAGTGACAAACTCTAAAGAAATAGCTTTTTAACTTTGTAGGAAAGAGTTGAAAATGAACTAAAAATTTTTTTATGACTACCGGGTGTTTTCCTCTCATATTTTAAACATATAAACGTACATATATGTATGTATGTAGTTTTTCGTTGATCTGCTTAGTCCTTTTGATGTACATATAAAGGAACGAGCACTGACTTCGACTACGCATTAGTGTTTTCGAAGGTGACAAAGTGTTTCGTGAATAATAAAGGAATTTCAAAGTGGTTTTGAGTAAAGCAGACAAAGGACGTATTTTCACGCTCTTCATGGCGAGAATATTTCAAAAAGACGAAATTTATACGTTGTGTGTACGGGCAGAACTGAGAGATAGCCTGGAGACAGAAGACCGAAAAAACTACCATCTCATGTTACTTAAAAAAATCGCTTTCAACCAACAACCAAGAAATTAAAAAAGAAATTGAACGAGTCATGTGCTATTGACGCAGATTATTCTCAGCTAAACGAAGTAGGTCTTCAAGTCTGTCGACCAACAAAAAAGCCACTTCCCTCTTCAGCAATGAAGTAAACAAGATTGAATCGGAAATGGACCGCCGACGGTTGAAGAAAATTCATATTTGCAGGTGAAACAAAGTTTGGATCTGATGGAAAGCAAACAAAAAATATTCGGATGAATTCTTGCTTCCGATCCTTAAACATTCCCCACATGTTACCGTTTGGGATTACATATTAAATTGGGGACTTAGACGTATTTATTTTGCTTTGGAATGATTCCCTAAAGGCAGACACGTTTAAAGAAATAATTGCTGATGGCAGTGCTGCTACTTTCCAAATCTAATCTTTCATTGTGTTCGTTCCGTAAGTCCCCTTTTCCACGTTGAAACAAATCGCGGCGAGCAATGTATTTTGTTGGTAAAATTCGAAGTCGAAATTGGAAAAGGAAAAATCTCCCCGGTCAGCGTTTGCGGCGATTTTTTTGACATTTCTCTTTACACTTTTCGTATATTTGTCATGTTATTGCTTCATATTTATTTTCTGCTTTCTACCGTTTGATTGTGCATAGAAATTCAATGTTAGGCAGTTTTACGGAATGTCAAATCAAAGCAGACATAAAATGTTTCATACTCGCAATTTCAACGTGTAAAAAGTACATGCAATTTCAAAAGAAAATTCGAAAAAATCGCCAACTTCGAATCCCTGCATGTAAAAGGGGACAAGTAAAAAAAATTTTTCAAATTCAATTTCGATTTTAATTTTCCCTAAATTGACCAGCGAATAGCCCTGAACTCAGGCAATAAATGCAACGAATGCTTGAAAAGCTCAAAATATAGAAATTGCTCGAAGATAAGTCTCGTACATATCCAAAGCAATTGCTCAAAACCGTATTAATAAGACTTTACTATGTCAGCTATTACATGATGAATGTAGGTGCATGCAACTTTTCGAACAACGTGAGTGCAAAAGAGAAAAAAAAATTGAAAATATGAGACGGATAAAAAGCTGCGTGGGTTAAATTTTCGGTGAAACTATTTAATGTTTCTCTTTGCTTTTGTCCGTTTTATGACTATTCTGCTTTATATGGTTTCGTTGTACGTGGAGTAGACTTCGGTGCAGTACACCGGAACATAAATATTTCAAAAGAGCACTGACTGAGGGCTCTCCCAGAGGTAGAAGTTTCAGACCAACACCGAAATGAAAAATAAAGAGAACTCTCAAACTGGGTTCATGAAACTGGTTTCAACGTGTAATAGCACTTGAATCAGCGGATGAAATAACCAAGAAGAATTCGAAGAAAGCGCATGCAGTTCTGCTCTGCCTTTTTCTGATTGAACATACCTTCTATTTGCGATTTCTTGGGGAATAAAGTCAAACTAGTGTTCCAGTGTGAGAATTCTCGAAAGAGAAAATCCAACCCCCAAGATCCAAATTTGTCATCCAACATATGAATTCCATATAGCAAATATATCAACCAAAATGAGTGAACTTTTAAAACAGCAAACACTTCCAATATGATTTTCATCTGTCAACTGATGGTAATCCCAGGAAATTATAAGTGTTTATTCTTTTGGGAGTTCATTTTGGGTGAAATAATTGTTTTGGTCGGTTTTTTTATTTGTAAAGAAAATTTAAACTGAAAGTGCAATTCGTCAGTGCTCCAGGAAATTCTCTTTCCTTTGGCACCTTATTTGTTGAGATTGGTTAAGTATGAGAGCCGGAAATGGTACCTATACTGCAGAAATAATAAAATGTATATGATGTCCGTTAACCGGAACAATATAGATTCTAGATGGTTGTAAAAAAGGAGTGTCACTAAGTGCATGATTTCTGTTTACTTATAAAAAATACATTGCTAGTATTTAGTTCGAAAAAAATGCAAATCGATTTAACAAATTTTTCGATTCAACGAAAGGCTATGCATGCTTTATATTGGACGTCCACTGTACTCAGAATAAGTAGGTCTACGAGGAACCATGTCTAAATATTTTTTCAACGAATGAAATTTCGTTTGGTTACCATCAGGGAACGGATTTTGTTGACTTTGACTTTTTTGGCCTTTTTGTACTCATATTGCCTTTTTATGCCTTATTTGAGTTTTTTAATCCACATTGCCACATTTGGTGCTATTAGTCAAAGTGTGCATTTTCTTCTTAACTATACGAATTATCCTTGCTCGAAATTTCAGTGTATGAGGGCAGGTTTTTCTCTCGTATTGTTTACACTAGCGCCCATAAAAACAATGCCCTACACACCAATACAACCCTAAATACATTTCGATGGCCCCATGCAAAAAGATACTAAGTGCACTTAGTATAGTTTTGAGTTATGTATACCCCACATTGTCTTTTATTTTTCAAATTTTTTTCGTGTGAATCGAACCAAAAACGTTGAAAATAGAGCTATAACAGCACTTAGTATAATGTCTTATGTAAACACTTATTCCAAGCAAAATCATACTAAGCGCTCTTAATATTTTTATCACTAAATTTTCCAATAAACGCATGTATACTATGTTGACATAGTATTTTTTTGCATTGAATTTTCGGAAGTTGGATGCACTAATGTGCTTTTTAGTATACTTTTGTCTGAACGCAAGAAAAAGAAGATGACACTTAAGTGTATCTTAGTATACTCTTCAGTGTATAGATTTCCAGCCACATGAAAACTAAGTGCACTTAAAATAGCTTTTGATATGTTTTGTTCCGTGTTAAACAGAACTAACATCAAATAGTATATTCAAAAGTTTGAAATAGACAGTCAAAATAATACTAACTGCAATTTAACATAGTACACCACAATATTGCAGACCTAACTCCATCTCTAAAAAATTGTATAAAGATTTTGAGAGTAACAAAGCATTCAGCTTAAAAATCCATTAATAAACAAAGAAGTTATAGTCAAAAAACTTTAAACGCTTCTCCTGAAAAATAGCAAAAATGCACTTAGTATCTTTTTGCATGGGGCCATCGATTTGTAGCAACTCAACATACATACATGCGCTGCTTCTTGTGCCGTACGTGCAATCTCAGGCATTTGCCGTAGTTTTATGTACCATATGTTTTCGTCTGACAAAAACCGTTAGACATCTGGGAAGTATTTTTTTCGTAACTGTGCGCCTTTTCATCTACAGTTCGTTTCATAATGATAAGGTCAGTTTGAAAATTGCAGAATTTTTTGTTTTTTTTTGCGTAACTGTTTTGTGTGTTAATAACGGTACTTGTATGAGCAAAAATAGCAAACACAGTGAAGTTTTGTCATTCTGTGTCCATCAGTTCAAAAGAAAGGAGCGAAAAACTGCTTAAAGTGCATTTTTAACGTTTCAAAATTATAAGGTCAGTGAAAAAAAAGTAGCAAATTAAGTGGTATTTAGCATTTTAATAATTTATTTGTTTTCCATTTTTTCTGATAACTTCATAAATTCGGTTTTCCATAGAATTAACCAAGTTGGTAAGCGTTGAGAGGCTCACGCCTTGCCAGGCCTGTAAAACTGCTTCTTTTAGCTGTCCAACTGTTTGAAATTGGCGGTTTTCCTTACAAACATCTCGAACCAAGATACCCCATAGGTTTTCGATGGGATTTAAGTCAGGAGAACACGCTGGCCAGTCTAGAACTCTAATGTTGTGGTTGGAAAACCATGCTTTTGTACTGCGGCTGGTGTGTATTCTCGCATTATCCTGCCGAAAAACGAATTGAACATCAGCATGGGTCTCCATAAATGGAAGCAAATGTTCCGAGAGAACATCCTGATATTCCAGACTGTTCATCCGCATGGAAGGAAAAG
The DNA here is from genome assembly GCA_949775065.1 of Brachyopa scutellaris. Lineage (NCBI taxonomy): Eukaryota > Metazoa > Arthropoda > Insecta > Diptera > Syrphidae > Brachyopa > Brachyopa scutellaris. Next base: position 113,268,882 of record OX459113.1, read on the forward strand.
CTAGGGATACACTTCTCAGCGCTGTAAAGCCTCCCCACACCATCAGAGATCCACCACCAAAATTTCTTTTAGAGAAATAGCGCGGCTCCTTTCTCAAATCCCTCCAATATCCATTGAACCCATCCGGTCCATCCAAGTTAAATTTTTTTTCATCAGAAAAAATGATCTGCAATGAAATTAAATCATTTTTTGTCTTTAAATCAAAGAATAGTTTTCGTCCTACCTTGGACCAATTTGTACCCATGTTGTTTTTCGCAAACTCCAAACGATTTTTTATATGGTTCTTGTTCAGTCGTGGTACCGACTTAATTTTTTGTCGGGCAATATGGGGAACTGAAGATATCGCTCGCCAAATTGTCGACTTTGAAGCATTTAGGCAAATTTCGCGTTTAACACCGTTGCAACTCTTCACAGAATTTGAAATTGACCCCGAGATTCTGCAAATGTCTCGCTCTGAAAGTATTTTAGGGCGTCCAGAACTTCTTTTAACGTCGTAATTTTCCTTGTCGTTGACGTAATTCTGTACCACACAAAGCGATCTTTTTAGTCTTCGAGCAATTTCCCTCAAACTAATGTTTTCTGCCACAAATGCATCAACTTGCCCTAGCTCAAAGTTTGAAAGAGCTTTTCCTCGTCCCATAATCCTTAAATTTCAATAACAAAATAAAAAAAACTAAAACGAAAAAAAAACAGGACAAAACTTACCTTATTCCGTTTTTTCTACACTGACCTTATAATTTTGAAACGTTAAAAATGCACTCTAATCAGTTTTTCGCTCTTTTCTTTTGAACTGATGGACACAGAATGACAAAACTTCACTGTGTTTGCTATTTTTGCTCATACAAGTACCGTTATTAACACACAAAACAGTTACGCAAAAAAAAAAACTAAAAACTCTGCAATTTTCAAACTGACCTTATCATTATGAAACGAACCGTAGATTCATATTCTGTTATACTTAGCGCTAGTCTTGCGTGTGCTTAAATGCGTGCTGTTCCCAAAATATTTTGTTGCTTGTCATTGAAAGTGAACATTCAAAGATTCAAGCCAATTGTAAAAGTTTGTGGTGAAATTGGAAAAAGATTTTTAGCCGCCCCGAAAGAGCACATATTTAAGAGTTTACAAATAACAGGTGACTCCTTGTATTTGTATTTATGGTAAGTAAATTTAAGCATTTGATCTTAGTGCAATGCGTAATATTTAAGAAGGCTTATTGAAGAGGTGTGAACGACTTTGAACGGGATCGAGGAGAAATTACAAGCTAAAGTGCCAGGAACTGACGATGTGATGAAAATATTGTACGCGGTTCTTTCAGAAAATGAACGAAATGGCGCTGCAAACTCTAAATTGGACTCAAATATTAAAGCCAACGACGTGGCATCTCCTACCTTGGCTCCACTAGGCTCCGCCCATGTTGAAAGATCCTTTATTTTATTCAAGGCATTCCTGAGAGATAATCGCAGGCGATTGTTACCAGAGAACTTCAAAATGTTTTGGGTTGTGCAGTGCTAATACAATGTTAATAATAATGCACAAAAAATTTTATTATTATTAAATGCGTTTTTCAGCGGTATAATTTTGCCTTTGTTGGCTTTTTTGGTCAACAAAATCCGAACCCTGGTTATCATTCATTAAATTTAAAGTCCAGCACTGCGATAGGTTTGCCTGGGTTCTTTTGTTAAAACTCCTAACGTGACTCGGCATGTGGGCGCTATCGATGGACGTTTTTCATAGATACGACTCTGCATCCGCCATTGAATAAAATCATACACGTTTCTGATGCCAATTTGTCGAATCAAATAAAGGTTCGAAAACAGGATGTGCACGAAATTTCCAAATTATAAAAAAATCTGTACACACAAAAAAATGTCCTCATCAGGTGTGCATAACAAAAAATAAAAACATGAGAAAAATAACACTATTTGTCAAAATGCATCCGTGAGCTAAAAAAAAAAAAAACAGCCAAACTATAAATAACTACAGTTTCACATTATTCGTGTGTCCTGTTTGTATTTCTTTCGCTTGCCTGCAGAAAAACTAAACTTTAATGTCACCTACACGTGCTGCGCATTGAATTGAAACACACCCACAGGTGATATACGGCAGCCGTGCAACATTCTGTATCCCAGTTTACGTTCACACACGAGTGACACTAAAACGAAATCGTGTATTGCCACCTGAATACCTTCATCGGGTTACGGCAACGGCAGCGAAATAACTTTGTATCTGGTTCAACTCCATGCTCCATCGTTAGTCTACAATCATAGACCAAATGTGTTTTTCCAAGGCAGAGAAACACTCTGTTATAAGGAAGCGCTTTTCAACGCAATCAAAGTGTACTAATATTATAATAGTCAGATATCCAACAGGTTGGAATCAGAAAAAATGGGGAACATATTTCCGTTTAGAAGAAACACAGTCCACAAAGGGTTGAGTGTCCAGAGTGTCCGATTCCAGGATATGGATGAATATTTTATGTCGTAATGATTTCCCAGAAATCCCGAAAAATTGGTTGGACTGGGTGGGGAAGAGTGCTGGGTTTTGCATTTTTGATGAGTTCAGCATTACATAAATGGATTTTGAAATTCGAAACGAAAACTGTTAAGTGATGTTGATGTTTATATTTAAAAAGATATTTTCGATGGAACGGAGAGCAAGCAGTATTACTTGCACCAGATGGAAACTAAGTAAGAAGGAAGTATAGTGTTGAATTTGTAATTTAAGGTCCCTTTTAGTACAATTTAACCGGCCGGCAGTATAATTTAACTTGAAGTCCTTTATTAAAGATGTAACTACCATTTGCATAAAGAGCAAATAATTTTACGGACGAAATGGTATTTATGTATTTACAAATGAGTGGTTTCAGAGAAAAGCCAAGTAGCAAAACCATTTCTGAAATTGGTCACTTTTCCAGAATGATAAATGCAATTATTTCTGCTGCGATGAAAAGGAAAGAGGTACTATAATTGATTCAAGGGAGTATACAGTACTCAGGAGCTCCTTCCTTTCCACCCTTTTTCATTTCATGGCTGGCTGAGTTCATATTTCAGATTTGATGTCTCTGCTCCCATTAATACCAATTCAGGTGTTCCTCAAGGCAGTCATCTCGGTCCACTGCTCTTTGTCTTAACAATACATGACGTTGGTAACTTCATAAAAGACTCAGATCTGTCTTTTTACGCGTATGACATCGTGGTGAAGTGGTAAGTGCGTTGGACTACTACGCAATGCTGCCCGAGTTCAATCCCAGGAAAACACATAAAAACTTTTTCACGGTGCCACCTCTTTCGAATGTCTGAGAAGCAATCAAAGTGTATATTTGTCGTGAGGAGCTTCTCAACTCGCCGTTCGGAGTCGGCAAAAAACTGTAGGTCCCTTCTATTCGTGCAAAAATATAATACGCACACACAAATTGTTGCGAGAAGCAGGCCGAGCTATAGTGCCACCCAAAGAAAAAAGATGACATAAAAATCATTAATAAAATATCTAACCCCACCGATTCCCTTTTACTTCAAACCGATCTTAATTCATTCTACACTTAACTTAACGTTGTTAAATTTCAATCTATAACCTTCTCCCGTAAATGCCTCCCCTCACCCCTCAGAACCTATTTGCTTTGTAACGAGCTTGTTCCCGTAGTCGGCTCAATACGCGATCTGCGTGTGACTTGTGACATAGAGTTAAACTTTCATTCTCACATTGATCACAATATATACAGGGCCAATTCTTCTCATCCCGCCGCAAACACCGAAAAGTTTTTCACAGTGCCCACCTCTTTCGAATATGGTTGCGAGAAGCAGGCCCAGGTTCACCTCGAGCTGTAGCGCCAATTAACGTCACCCACTCCCTTAGAATCGAAGCTGTGTAGCGCAGGTTTGTCTGTTTTGCCTTACGTGGTCTCCCGTGGGCTAACAACAAGATCGGTTAAAATAGCTTATCTTGCAATCCCTTTTAAAACGTCTCAAAGTAGCTGATATACTCTTCGTGCACCAACTCTTAACTGACATGATCGATTCTTCGGCGCTACTGGAAATCATTTCCCGTCACACTAACCCACATAACCTTAGGTCTGTACCGCTCTTTCGTCTTCCTCACCACCGCACCAACTATGGCCATTTCGAACTTTACGTCCGGCCAACAATGCACAGAACACCCTTGAGTTTCATTCCAGTATTTCCTCACTTAGAAATTCTCTCTACACCTCTTCATCTTAAGTGTTAGTTCAAGTTTCCTTCTTCTCCTCAAGACCTCTTCCATTCTTTAGGTGGCGCTACAGTTCGGGTGATCCAGGGCCTGGTTCTCGCAACCATTTCTGTGTGCGTGTTATATTTTTGAACGATTGGAAGGGACTTATAGTTTTTTTTGCCGACTCCGAACGGCGAGTTGAAAGGCTATTCGTGACAAATGGTACTCTTTGATTGCTTGTCAGACATTTGAAAGAGGTGGCATCGTGAAAAAACTTTTAGGTGTGTTCCTGGGATGGGACCCGGGCAGCATTGTGTGCTTACTTAACTTAGTTGAATTTAGTTTGAGTTCCTCAGTTTGATTAAGAATTCTTCACTTGTATTGAGCTAATAATAAATAAATAAATAAATAAATAAATAAATAAATAAAGAAAATAAATAAATTAAGCAGCCTATGAAATTACTTGGCTTTTTTTTTTATGTGTTTAAAAAAGATATGTTCAAAAATAATTAAGTAAATGAAATAATTGCTGAAATTTTAAACGTTCGGATTTTTGTAACTAGAAACAATAGAAAAAATATAATTAAGCATTTGATTCCGACTGTCACTCCAAACCAATGCAGCAGCGTCTTTTCTTGTTTTAACCAATCACAAACTTAACAACTTGTTCTTCTTCAAAACATAAGCTTTTCTCCGTTTACCTTTGCATAGTATTATTATTTTTTACTTTTAAATAATTCTTACGCTCTATAGTAATTTTATTTATATTTAAAAAATAAAATATTATCTAAAAAATGTTTATTTAAATGACATACCGCATTCGTATCACATCCCAAGTATTTTATAAAATCTAAATATTTATAAAAGTCCTTGCTGCTATTTTACATTATATTTTTTTATTTAATATTTAAATTTATTTTTTGTTTTTTTTTTTCGTATATCTTAAAAATCTAATATAAATAATTAAATACATATTGACTCCCATCGCTAAGTTTCAAAAAAAAAAAAAAAAAATGAATTTTCTAATAACATTAAGCGTTCCTAAAAATTAAAAAGCAATTCAAACTAAATAAATTATTTTACATTGTTATTTTTTTTGTTTTGTTTTATCTCTTCGAAACCAAAACAATTTAAATCGAAATGCGTTGCTAACCTACTACAGTAAGGAACATTCTGGTTTCGTTGTATTTTGATGCTGCTGCTGTTGTTGCTGTCGCTGTGATTTTCTCTTCAAATTGCATAGAATGCAACCTAATAAACCATCTGGTGCAGCGGCCGTTTGACTAGTATCCTCTAAGTAGCAACGCTGTATTTTATGCTACACATGTGTCACTTGAGTTTGTGTCTGGCCATTATTATCCCGTCCAATATCGGTACGACCCAGCATATCATCATCCTGTGCGACTGGTAGCCATTTGTCAAAGAATTTCGGACGAAACAGTAGTACAAATGTTGTACGAAATTGTCGACTCATTGCGCAGTAGAGAATGAAATTTATACCTGAATTTATTAAGGCTAAAATGTCCATAACTTCACCTGAAAAAAAAATAAAACAAAAAAATACTACGTTAAATTTAATTAATATTTTTGATTTATTAAATTAATCATAAAAAACCGAATATAATGCTGCATTTTATATTATTAAAAATTAATTTACTCGACGACCCAAAAAATTGGTTAGCAGAAACAGACTGCTATTCAAAACACATTAATTACTCAGGTGCGGTAAATAAAGCTGTGAATAAATGCGGGATCATTTTAAAGGTACTGCTTAAATGAGGTGTTTTACATAATTACCGTGGAATACTATATTAATGTCTCCCCATGCAGAGGAGGGTAATATTCATTAGTTAACTGTGAACTCTGTGTTCCTTTTTTTTTTTGCTTTAAAAGCAATTCATCGGTGATTTTCCCTTTGTCGTAAATAAAGAAATAAAAATACTTTGCCACGGCTATGACTTTTTATAGTGAAATTAAATTCTCGGTAGCTACTGATTTTAATTATTACTTCCACTCACCCATTGGAGATATTGTAATGGCGGGCGTGGTAAAATGTAATAAATGTTTAATAATAAATATTTAAAGGTACTACGTCGAAGCTAATAACAAAAGTTTGCAAGGACATTTAGAAGTTTGTTTGCGAATTAAATGCGAAATTGACGTGACACTTTTGTTTATAAAGAGCTTATGAGCCTAAGTACGTACCTCAACAGACGCACATAGTAGCACTTAGCTAATCACGAGGAGCTGAAGTATTCGATGCCACTTAAGAAATCAAAAAAATACTGGTGGTATGATCGGTGATGTATCTCGAAAATAATCGAAATCTGAGTTTACGGAAAGCATTTTTTCTACAAAAACCTGCTTTCAACAAATCTGCCATCTACTATTCTTTAGTATTTAGTCTTCACTTTTCGTTTAGAAATACAGTGAACTCTCTCTAAACCGAATTTCTCTCTAACTCGAATTGTTTCGCCATAATTTATCATTCTCTTCAACTTTCCATACCAAACCATTCTCTAAGTCGAACTCCCTCTAAGTCGAAACCCTCTTTCTAACTCGAACACATTCTCTCGCAGCTTATTCACCCCTTACGTCGAATTTTGTTAAGCACAAAACAAAATAAAATGACCCCTTCGGAATTCGTATTTGAGTATATCTGTACATATGTAACTACTAGATAACCCTTAAGTACCAACACACTTGAATACCCTAAGTACATATGTGTAACATCGCGTGTGCCATCATCGTCAGCTCGTCGTGTTTCTTCCTATTCATATTTGGTACCTCCATAAAAATATACAGTTGTTAAAAGGTTCCAACGCAAAAACCAAAAAAAACCGTTGTTATCATTTTTTTTGTGTTGTTGGTTGCATTCAAAACAGGTTTTACAATGGTTCTATCTTACATATGAAATTGCCGATTTACCGATCATTCCTAAAGTGATCGTTGTGGCGTAACGTTGTGCAGAGAAATTGCAAAAAAAGTTTTTTTTTAAGAAAAGAGTGCAACTTAATCTTTCTAACGGTAAAAATTATTTTACCCTATTAGCTCATTAAGTTGACTTTTTTTCTTACATAGAAAATCCTTTCACCAACAAATTTAAGGGCAATTTTCGTTTTTCAATTAAAAAAATACATGAACGCAGCCGCAGCGACTAGAAAAATTAACGGTGCTTTTGGTTTGGGTACGTGTAGTGAGAGAACTATTCGAAACTGGTTTACCAAATTCAGCGAGGGAGATTTTTCGCTTGAAAACTTGCCAAGGGGTAGACCAGAGAATGTCACTAATAATGAAGAAATTGCAGCAGCTGTTGAAGAGAATCCAGCCACGACTGTTCCTAGCCTTGCTGCAAGGTTTAAAGTGTTAACTGCAACCATAAGTCGCCACCTTTCCGTCATCGGAAAGGTAAAAAAAACTAGAGAAATGAGTGCCCCACGTCCAAACACCAGCGAATATGCTACGAAGTTTGGAGGTTGCGATATCTTTGACCAACAGGCACCGTATGGATCCTTTTTTGCATCGCATCGTCACCTGCGTCGAAAAGTGGATCCTATATGATAATCGGAAGAGGTCGGGAGAATGGGTAGACGTTGGTGAGCTTCCCAGTGGACTTGGCAAGGCAGACTTACCCTCCAAAAAGATAATGTGACAGTATGTTGGGCGAGTGAGGGAGTTGTCCATTATTCCTTCCTCAAAAGCGGAGAAACAATCACGGCCGAGTCATACTGTAGAGAAATCGAGAAACACAGCAAATTGCTCCAAAAACAGCCGTCACTGGTAAATAGGCATGGTCCCATACTGCTGCATGACAACGCGAGACCACATACCGCACAGTCGACGTTGCTGAAGCTGGCGGAGTTGGGTTATGAAATTTTGCCTCATCCGCCTTACTTACCGGATATATCCCCGACCGATTACCACCTTTTCCGAAGTTTGGGCAATCAGCTCCAAAATAAATAGTTCATAAACCCAGATGCCATAAAACATGACTTCAAAGACTTCTTAGCCTGAAAAGATAAGGACTTTTTCAAAAGAGGCATTTCTGCTCTGGTGGAACGTTGGGAAAATGTCACAGATGAAAATGGAGGTTTTTGTTTGGAATAAACTATTTTAATTTTTGAAATATCGTTTTTTAACTTTCCACATAAAAATCGGCAACTTCATATGTAACGACTTAATAAAAAGAACTTTTTTTAGTAAGATTCCAGCTGGAGTTCCAAAATCAGTTGATTCTAGGCAATTCAACAGAGCTAAAGCAGTCTTTATGTGCATGTTTGTAGCTAGATTAATTAAAAATAAAATGTAAGTTACAAGCTATATTTTTTTAATAACTTTTTTGCAAGTACATTAACCTTTTTTTTATATAACAAACGTTTTAAAACAAAAATAAATGTTTCTCTCTATTACTCGAAATTTTCCAAAACTCTCTCTAACTCGAACAAATCTTGGTATCCCGTGAAAATTCGACTTAGGGAGAGTCGACTGTAGTAGGTTCTCCTCCCAATAATGAATGAATTTCAACTTTATGTTATAACTTTTGCCTTTTTCCATATAAATGATTCATGCTTTTCACTACTAATTGTCCGCGACTCAACTTTGCCATTAGTTGCGAATTTATACCAATTTACTCAATTCCTATAAAAGTGGCGCCCAACAGATCAGATCACACGCCACGAAATTCAACTGTCATCCGTCAGCTAATTTTGTTACCGCTGCCATTTATTCTAATACCCTAAGTTCTAATGTAACGACAGCATTTCCTGTCGTAGAATTTATAATGAAAAACATTAAAATGGCGCCCAACATTAGACTTTAAAGTGAAACGTAAAATTATCGCAATAGAATGGTAAGCTGCTTTCATTTAATGAAATCATAACCAAGCATTTTTGTTACAAACATGAACACCAATGTAAGGAAAAAAAAAGGACGATTTTCTTCTAAATAAAATTATTCATCCTTTGAAAGCATAGTAGAATAAATTTCATTTAGGAGCACCCGTCCTTAAAAAATCAAATCACAGACGCAAAATACTGCCATAGAATCATCAACAATTCAATTGATTTTAATGGAAAGGAAAGGAAAGGAAAGGTTAACAACCTTCGAATGTCGAGTTAAAAAGCGAACACAAAAAAACGCGCCAAAAATCCTACCAAGTTGGAATATTAAATATGAAAAACGCTATATCGTTTGCATTATTTAACAGCAATCTGGTAATTTTCAATTCGAAATCGCTCTTATATACATGACTCCAGCAGCTGAAACAACCGGAAGTAAATAATAAATTTTCTACAATTTCACTGTCACAACAAGGAGTAGGTATCCACGAGTATCAAAAAATAACACACACCATCTTTCGATTTCTTGGAAATCCTCAAAAACAAAAAAAAAAAAACAGCGAAATATCTTTCTCCATCTCAATCATCTTCAATAATTATATCCAGTACAATATTTATCCACAAAACAAGGCGCAAAAAAATGATATACCTCCGTCCTTTGGTGGTGAATGGAAAGACAACTTTGCGAACATAGTCACGAGGAAAAAAAGGGAATAAATGATATGAAAGTGTTCGACGGCTTTGTTGGCGCACAGACCGTGTGCATAATAAAAATGGGATTACTCGAAGCGAATGATGAGATATTTTGTTCTTCTCTCTTTGAATTGGAAAATGTGAAAAAAGAATAGTACGAGTATCATCGAGTATTTTTCTTGAAAACAAGAGAATTAGACTAGGCTCCGATTCGATGGATCGTTTTATTGCGAATAGATGTCGTTTAAGTCGTTCTCAAATTCTGTCGACAAATGGAATATTTAAATCTATTGAACATGCCATCACGTACCACCGCAAGGGGATATTTTAATAAGATTTTCACTTATTGCTTATTTGAGATTCATGGCGTCTTTAGAGCCTTTCTTCCTTTTGTTTCTTTATTAATAATTCCATTATTTGATGTATCTTCTATTTCATCCGCTGTGATGTTACATGGAGCTAAAAAAAAAAAACAGACAATTTGCGGAGGTAGTAAAGAGGTAAATGTTTTTAGAACAATAGCGTTGCAGGAAGTTACTAGCATATGATTTTTTTTTTTAATAAATAATGCAGAAGGAGGAAAATAGACTCTTTCTTAGGGCTGCCAGTTCAAAAAAATTCCTACGATATTAGACGAGTCACCCGTAACTTTTTGTACCATAGAAAGACAAAGGAACTCCACAACAGTTGAATATAACGGTGCAGGGAAATAACTTCACGGGCAATAACTTCACATGGGAAATAAATGCACATTTTTGATGTGAAGTTATTTATCACTGAAGGTGGACAATAACTTCATATTTAATGATTATTTAAAAAATTCGCGCGAAATGTTTACTATTACTCTATCTTATGCTCAAAAACAAAAGAATTTGTCTTGCCCATGCAAGCTTAAAAATATTAAGGGTACTAACTTAAACTGATAAATTTACGCATCTCGTAGTTCTGTAAATTTACGAGGTACTTTAAATGAATATCCCTCAGAAACAAGTTGCATAATTGAATTAGCTGTTCTGCAACTGTTACCAAACTGTCGCCAAACATATCAAAATCCCGAAAACCAGCGAAAAGAAAACACTTATTAGATTGTTAAAGCAGACTTCGATACAAGATTTATTAATATTGGAGATATTCAAATCTTTTGATTTCAATTTCCTCTAACCTCTAACTTTTTTAATTCGAACAAATTCAAATTTGACAGCGGCACAGTTTCTGATAGCAGTGTAATTTCCCGAGACAGGTTTCCGAATCAAAATCGTCGCAGAAATTTACGGGGCTCTTGTAAATAATTTTTCATTTAAAAGTTTGACAGTACATTTACGCGATTGTAAATTTATACGGTGTACGTAGTTTACGAGGATTTTACGAGTTTAAGTGAATACCCTTAATATATCTAATTTTGAAATGGAATCTTAAGTTTTTGAGCAAAAGATAGAGTAATAGTGAACAATTCGTGCAATTTTTATAAGTAGATAAAGCCAAATGCCAAATGTTTCTTCATTTGGCCTTATTTCCATTTAAAAAATAGAGAAATGCCTAATTCGGCCTTATTTCGCTCGGCTTTATTCCACGGTACCCCTGTATTTTTCGAAAAAAATCATAAGTGGGAAATAATTTCACAAAAGTTCTGGTTAAATTATTGCCCACTTTTAGTGAGAAATAACTTCACATCAAAAATGTGCATTTATTTCCCATGTGAAGTTATTGCCCGTGAAGTTATTTCCCTGCACCGATTATAAGTATGGTGGCATTTGCTTGATCGACCAGAGACATTGTTGTGTGTTTTAAAGAATTATGATGTTCCAGCAAGCTACAGAGGAGTATCGTTCTTAAACACATCCGCCAAGTTATTTGCCAGCTTGCCTTTCAATAGAATCACGGAATGGGTGGAAAATAGGAAAGTCTTATCTGACTTTCGAAGAAACTATTCTACCATAGACCAAATACGCCTTCTTCGTGGATTTTTATGCGGCGTTTGACTCCTTTGACTCCTTTTTTATTAGCTTCATAGGTAAGGATGGAATCCCGTCACAGATGGTCAGTGCTTTAAAAGCTGTGTACAAAAATAATAAAGCATGTGTGGATGGTAGTCATTTATATGAGGATTTTGAAACCTCAATGGGTCTCAAACAAGGTTGCATGGTTAGCATACTGCTGTTTATTCTGTACATAGATGACATAATGGATGATGTTTGCGGTGCTTAGTAGCACCAATGTTTTCAGACGCTTTTCTCACTGATACAATAGATACAATCCAGTTAATGATCAACAGACTGGGCACATATTGCAAAACATGGAATTTGACTTTAAACCTAGAAAAGTCAAAGATGATGATATTTAGAGATGGTGGGGGTATGTACTCTCGCAGTCAAAAATGGAACTCTCAGGATGAGCAAATTGAGATAGTTAAACCAGAATCTTGCAGTTGTGACTACGCCGACCTTAAGTATGAGTAAACACCAGTAAAGCTTGCGGAAGCCAAAAGGGTAATCTGTGTTGTCTGTGGAAATCGCATAAAAAACAAACACGTTTCTCATATCTCGAAGCAGAAGATATTTCGTTCCACCGTGTTTTCGGTTCTACTTTATACAACACAAGTTTGGAGTGACTGCGGGTTCTAAACCGTGTAAAATTTCCTCCGCTATTTTCTAAAGCGGCTCTTTGAATTTCCGAACAGTTCTCCCCCTGGAGACTGGACTGGCACCCCTGTTCTTGGATACTCTTAAGACGCATTTGGACTACATTGCAGAAGTCAATGCAACGAGCCAGGAAAGAATACCGATGTTAGTACTATCCCAACTGCTAAATGAGAGTGTGAAATGTGTCCAGGAATGGGAAACACTACATATGGTCGAAATGCGGTTATAGCCTTAATTTTTAGCCAAATGAGCAACGAGCTTCAATACAACATAGACTAAACACATTACTAAAAAAAACTGGTCACTGAATCTATGAAAGTTTACTGAAAGAAGCCCAGTCATCACAATATAGAGCTCACTACACCACGATGAACAATTGTTTACGAGAAAGGACGTACTTTTTGAGCAGTGTCTTGGTAGAAAAGACTTAACCCTACTTACCTAACCTAACCTAGACCTCAAATGACAAAAATGACTTCTTCCCAGCTCGATCTTTAGCTAGTATCCTCCAGTTTCGCAACCAAAGTTGGTTGGACCTTCACTCTTTTGGTTAGGTTTTAAATACTTTAAGGTTATATCTGTTCAATGCGTCGGTGTTGGGTGTCCTTTCTTGTAGATAGCGTGTACTTGATTTTTGCCTCATTGACCGTAAAATCCATCTTCGCTGCCTTCTTTTCAAAACCCACTAAAGCGATATTGACTTCATGCTGCATTCCTCCGATTATCTGAATATCATCGGCGTACGTGAGTAATTGGACGAACTCACGAAAGATTATGTCTCTGGTGTTGACGCGAGAGTTCTGCAATATTCCTTCAAGCACGATGATAAATAATTCGGATGAAAGTGCGTCACCTCGTCTAAATACATTTTTGACATCAGGGGTGTGGATAAGATCTTCACCTAATTTAATAGAGCAGCATGTATCAACCATCATCCTGCAGAAACGGAACAGGATACCAAGACTAGACATTGTTCTGTAACGTTCCTCTCTATAAATGGTGTCAATGAAAAAGGGATGTGTATCGAATAAAAGCCCCTGGATCTGATATCTCTGGTCAATGGTGGACTTTCCTGACCTAAAACCACAGTTCAGGTTATTAACTAACAGCTTCAGGCGATCATGCAATACAATGCTTACATGACTGATTCCTATGTAGTTAATACAGTTAAGAAGGTCCTTCTTGAGAATGGGACAAACAGAGGTTCCATACATCCGGCATACTCTCATCTGACCCTATTTTACGGATTATTTGGTGCATGCTTCTTACCAAGTAAGTCATCACATGTTGCTTTGAATAGCTCGACAGCTTTGTAGGACTTTATTTTAGATATGGCTGTCTTCATTTTGTCCGGGTCCGAATTGTTGATCTACATCCATGTCCATGTTAAATGATTCAATCGCCATTATACAGTCTGTAATGGTTCATCCATATTTTCAGCATCGACTGCATTTCTACTACGATGTTCCCTTTATCTACATTGCAAGTCTTTTGGGGCTCCATATTATTGGTACGTCTTTTTACAATCTTCCGTAAAGCTCATTCATGCAGCAGCTTCTCTCTGTTTCCTTGATTGCTCGCCTGCATCTGCACCGCTTATTGGCACTTAAATCGTCGATGATGGTCCTCATATTAAAGCCATATAAAGGCTACCCATGGTCGAATTGGCAATAAAATAACAATCCGTCTTGTTTGCTTTCACACTCAAGGTAAGACTCAAAGGATAACACTCTAATGCAAACGATTTATTGATAAAAATCGGGCCAGACCAAGCAAAGAACGCCTCAACTACGTATCCCATTGAAATCACTCTCAATCTCTTACAATGAATTTATTGTCCATAATTTTACATCCCAGCAAACCGCTTAGAAAGGTTTCAGGTTTGGCACCGCCTTTCTGAGCTAAACAAATGGTATGCACACTCCTGACATCCTTTGATCAGCAGACGTGACCGTGAGTGCCAATTTCAATGAAATATCGCTAAAAAGGATGAAAAATTACGAGAAATCGGAAATCCCTTCAGAGGACACTGGCACTTGAGTGACAAGTTAATGCGAAGCATTGCCCTGCCTTTTACATTTCAATCATCATCCCTTAAATGTCGGATTTGATTACATACATCCAGCAGATACAATTTGTTGTTTGTTTTTGTATTTTTTGAATTTTATTTTATTTATTTTTTTTGAAGCAAAACATTTTGTTTAGGTTTTTGAAGGGTTCTTCCGGATATGAGATTAATATCTAGGAATAGTTTGTTTCTGTCTTTATGTACATTGGGTAGCACAACCTAACAAGGGTATTGTACAATTTAATAAAAAAAAAAACGTTAAGAAAAACAAAAACAATTTCGAGATGAAATCAGTCATCTGGAAGACGGCGCGTTATCAATTCCTTAAATAGCCAGAGAAAAATGTGATTAAAGGAAATATTATTTATATTAGGCCATACTTCTATTTAGGGATTTACATCCGTATCGGAACCTGCTGTGCATCCTTGTTTCATGTGCGTAAGATGCCGCACGTGTACTGTGACTGTGACTGGACAGGAAGTATCTGTACTTTCATCTGACAGAAATTGCTAAGAAGATATACAATTTCAATATGCCGACGGTACTCAAGTAAATGAATTTGCCTACAAATAGATATT
The DNA here is from genome assembly GCA_949775065.1 of Brachyopa scutellaris. Taxonomy (NCBI): domain Eukaryota; kingdom Metazoa; phylum Arthropoda; class Insecta; order Diptera; family Syrphidae; genus Brachyopa; species Brachyopa scutellaris. Next base: position 113,283,883 of record OX459113.1, read on the forward strand.
TTTCCAATTAATCGATACGCGTGTATCGGAAACAATTGAAGTAAGCACTTTTTTTAAGTGACTTTCGGTCTCATCCAAAATGTCGGAGTATTAAGAGGAAGATTCATTAGGTAGGCCGTGGAATACTCGTATATAAATTTTTTATTACTTATGGAAATCGTGATGGCCTCTTAGGTTAGGTTAGCTATGTGGGCTGATGAGAATGGTCACATCCTCATCAACTTTCGTGTGAATTCATGTGAATCCATTGTGATGCCCATTATATGTGGTATTATATCTTGATTCTTATCATCCGAACGCCCTGGCAAACTTAAGCAGAAACGAAGATGATCCGTCCGATTGCTCATTGATGTGTTCGAAGAAAAACTTGCCTAGGGTTCTATATCTCAGTTTACAGACGTTTGGGCAGTGACAGAGGAAATGGGTCGTTCTCTCATGAGCCTCTTCATCATCGCATCCCCTGCATGTATCATCATCCTTCAAGCATAGTTTTTTCGTGTGATATCTAAACATGGTTTGGTCAATTAGTACTCCAATCAGCACCGACATCGATTTCCTATCTTTTTGTAGGAGTTTTTTGTTTTTGTTTTATCGTATTCCGGTCACAGCTTTGTTGATACTTCACAGGTTTCCACCTGCTGTTTACTTCAAATGATGGCCTTTTACTTACCGACTTAGGTGGCAGCCGGTTGCGTAAAGCCAAACCCCAGTTCAATTCAGAGCACACGTGCGCTGTAGTGTACTGGGGTTTGTTTTTCGTTATTTTCATTCCAATATAACAAATGCCAGTATGGATCAGAGCACTCTCTGTTTTGAATTCGCTCGGAATCTGCTAAGCTCAAATTCAGTGATCAGGTATCTGTTCTGTGCAACACAGAGATTAGACTTGTTGTAGTAAAGATTTGGCAAATAGCAATGTGTTTGTGATGCCACAGAGAAGCTGCGTAAAATTAGCAAGAACATCTGACTAGAAACATTAAGAAATCTTAATTCGCCTTCAAAACAAATCCTAATATCATACTACTCTCTTTACGGCTACCATACTGAATTTGACGCCATTTATTGCAGTGGGATTTCCCTAGCATTAGCAAGGTTACATGCGATTCTTGTACTTGGTAGTAGTTGCATCTCATCAGACTCGATAATTTTCATTTCATGGTAAATTCGAGCAGCCGATGGAGACTCCTGAAATGAAGTATGATTTGAATACTTGTTTGGTTATCTTGCCAACGCGTAAATATCCAAATGCTTCGGCTACATTAACCCTTATCAGCCCAGGTCAATTATTTCCTTAATCCACCCAGATGGTGACTCAAAGTCACCATATTAAGAAATTAGTTTAAAACATTAAAATGTAATTATTTAAACTGATATATTTATTTATACTAAAAGAAAGATTACTTTTGTTATGCATCTGTATTTTGACTGACCTGCATTTAATTTTAAAAGTAAAATGCTAGTGTGGCACATTATTTTGATTTCTCAGAGTGCTATCGTAACGAATATTCTGCTCGTATTTGAAACTATTTTTGTATACTTTTTTGACGAATAAAAATCACAAAAAAAAACAGGCACCTTGAATAAGATATATCACAAAAAACTCCGAAAGAATATAATGGAACTATTACTTGGGTGGATTAGGGAAAAATTTAAAAAAAGCAGTATATTTTTGATATGGCAATGCCTTGTAAAGTATTTTTTCCATTTTTACATAGTATTTCCTCACGGAACCAAAGTCAGGGAACCTGGGTGCAGTAACTTGTTAAACTTAAGTGAGGAGTTCTATTAAAACTGCAAGGGTGACTGAGAGTCACCGGCTGGGCAGATTAGGGTTAACTTGAATGTATGAAATTGCTTTATATAATTGTGTTAGTTCCTTGTTTTAACAACTCATTATTTTTAATAATATTTCTTGAAATGTTTTTGGAACTTTAAATCGATGAGAGCGTTACAATTTCTATGCTTTACTTTGCAAGACTGCTTTACACGCGAGGCCACTTTATTAGTTTGGGAATGTTGACAGGCATATAGTTTTCTAAATTCATATCGATAAGCATGTGCAATCGCCTTAATGATATCCAGTTGGTGTTCGTTTAATATAAAAATTCCTGAATCCAAATATCACATTTTTCTTCAGCTACACCCTCTCCTACTAACTTACACTGTATTATAATAGTAAACTGATCATCTTCGACAATTTGTCATTACACAATTTTGTAAGGATTTCTTTTAAATTTTCTTCGTACATCATTGGTAGATATCTGAATTTATAAACTGGAAGAAACCACAACAAATAAAATCGCACTTAGAATCAATGTTCGGAAAAGTTAGTTTCGTCAATGCTATTTCAGCCCTTCAAGCTTCAACACAAGTGCATTCAAATACGAATTACAAAACGTTAGTTTTCTTATGTTGCTCTTCTACGCACTCTCAGCGCCACTAACTAACGCTCTAATACTCTCTGGGCTGAGCAAACTTAAAACGAAGAATCAGAATGTTCTGAACCATACTGGCATTTGTTGTATTGGAATGAAAATAGCGAAAAACCAGCCCCAGTGCACTGCAGTGCATATGTGCTCTGAGTTAAACTGGGGCTTGGCTTTACGCCACCCGGTTCTTAGGTAACTGCCTCCAGCTAAGCACTCCAAGTTGGCTGATGTGCTTATCTACTTATTTGTGCGCCACCTTAGGTAAAGTCTTTCTCTGTTGTGCTAACCCTCTAGGCCGGAATCACTGTGCATCCATATGCTCTACATATCGTAGCCATCAAAATGGCGTTTTTTTGACGTTTGTTATGGCAACACAATGAGCTCATGAGCTCCATATAGCAAGACTGTGATAATAAGGGTCATACATAGCATATATAGAGTCTCATTAATTGATCGGGAGAGGGTTTTACTAATAAATTGCCTTCTTATTTTTAGTCCAAAGACACAGCGATTGGAAAGAGTAGTCCTTCGTTTGATTTTCAATTCAGTTTGATGCAATAGCAGAGCCGAACTATACAAAGTCCTAAACTACCTCAAAGTTTAAGCTATCCTTTGTGACTTTCTGCCCAATTCATCGAAGTTACGTGCTACTAGGCATGGCTCTGTACAGTTCATCTCTACAGATGATATTATAGGCGGCTTTTGAATCAATGCACAGGCGGTAAGTAACGATTTGAGCATCTTGGGTTTTTCCCAGAATCTGCCCTAGTATGGTAATTTGATCTATGGAGGAGTTTCCTGGCCTAAAACCGCACTTCAATTAGGCAAACGAAAGGTTTCAAGTGCTCACACAATATGGCAGATAAGATCCTGTGGGCGATGTTGAGGTGAGCTGTGTCAGACGATGCTGACATTCCATTCATCTGGCACACTTCTATCTGACCAAATCTGTGAGATAAGTTGGTGTATGCTCTCTATCAAGCCATCTCCAGCTGCTTTAAAGAATTCTGCATGGAAATCGTCAGGGCCAGCAGCTTTGTTGGCCTTTAGCTTGGATATTGCTATCCTCACTTCATTTTGATCTTCTAAATTGAATAGTTCATTCTATTTGACAGCGGAGTAATGCTCTTCCTCGCCTTTAAACAGACTGCACATGTAGCTTTCCATAGCCCCAATAACCAACTTATTAAGTTTAAAATGCAATCTGTAGGTCCTTGCTCAATATACGAAGTAAAAGAGCCTGCGTATGTGTCAAATGTTCGCCTTAGGACTTTCTTTCTAACTGGACTACAAATTTGGCTCCGCTATCAATCCGGATTCTTACTTCGATTCCTTGTAGGAAAGAAAAAAAGCATATATCCTGGAATAAATCGCTGATCTTACTGTTTCAGAATTATAAGATTCAAAAATGTCCTTTGAAAAAATGTCTGTTCTTAAAATTACAGCCAACATGCCTTTCAGGCAATTTATTTGTGGAAAATTGCTTTCGTTTGCTTTACTCCTAATTAAACCCCCTTTTTCTAAACACTTTCACCAGACGATGCTATACTAATTTCAAGGATATCCTTTAATTATCCACCGACGTTATTTTTATTACCTCCTGTGGCAGTTCCATTTTACCACTACATGCGAAGTGTTTTAAAGAGATTTCAATGACTTCCTGAAAAAAGGAAAAAAAAAACATCAAAGGAAAATCCCACTATCTCCTCTGTCAGAACGCGCACCACCAGAGAGTGTTTTCTGGGTCCTCGCTTTTCTTGCCGCTGCCTTAGCAACACAAAAAGAAAAACAGTTTCCGTGCGAAGATAAATGTCATGTCCGTGGGTTTATTAGCTTTTTCTTCCTTAGAAATCTTGTAAGCTTTTGTGTTATAGCTTAGGGGACAATTGTGCGATGCTCCTCGGTTGGTGGTGGACTTTAATCATTATTTCCCTGTACTTAGTCACATGGCAAATGAATGCCACCCACAGAAGAAAATGACAGTAAAGCCAGCGAATGCGTTTGATGTCCACCTGAATAGACATTAAGTTCATATCCAAGGTGAAGACAGTAGGCGGCCAATTAAACTGATATTAGCACCTTGTAATTTCATTACAATGAAATGAGGTGGATTGTGCTAAATGCTGGCCAGGAAAGATTTCTTTATATTAAATTTTTGCAATTTAAAAACTCTTCTGTCTTTAGGTGGCACTACAGTTCGGGTGAACCAGGGCCAACTTCTCGCAACCATTCGTGTGTACGTGTTATATTTGTGCACGATTGGAAGGCACCAACAGTTTTTACCGACTCCGAACGGCGAGTTGAGAAGAGAAGCTCTTCATGACAATTGATACTCTTTGAAAGCTTGTCAGACATTCGAAAGAGGTGGCACCGTGAAAAATCATTTTAGGTGTTTTCCTGGGATTGAACCCGGCAGCATTGGGTGGTAGTCCAACGCACTTACCACTACACCACGGTGCTCATTAAAGAACTATGTCTCTGTCTATTTTCTGCAGTCGTGTGTTATTATATGAGAGATATATTAGGTCCTTTTTCGTCTCTCTTTCGATTTGTTCCAATAAGTGGGAATCGAACCCTCTGAGATGTACGCTAGCTAGTGATACATGCACTTGACCATCGCCTCGGTAGTGTTTTCATTTTGATGCAAAGCCCCCTTAGTCATTTATAAAATCAAGGCGTTAGGTTTCCTGCCATTATCTGACCTCAACCAGAGGTCATATCAGATTAAAATCAGACTCCTTTTAGCAGGATTCGGCATTCATGACATTCTCTAGAAAATTGATACCGGTTATGTATTAAAAATAAAAAATAAATATTTGGCTTCAGCAGTCCTAGGTAGAACCAAGCCTAGCTTCCCGCAACCATTTGTGTGTCCGCGTTATATTTTTGCACGAATGGAAGGGACCTACAGTTTTATGCCGTCTGCGAACGGCGAGTTGAGAAGCTTTACATGACGAATGATACTCTTGAATGCTTGTCAGGCATTCGGAAGAGGTGGGCACTGTGAAAAACTTTTTAGGTGTTTGTGGTGGGATTCGAACCCAAGACCACTGGTTCAGTAGTCCGACGCACTAACCACTTGCGCTACGCTGCCCACTTATTGTTATGTATTACCCCTTCGAAATCGTATTTGAGTACCAACATAAATATAACAACTAACAGTTAGATACAGCTCTTAAAAAGTTGCAACGCAAAAACAAAAAAAAAAAACTTTGTTATCCTCTCTTTGTGTTGTTGGTTGCATTCAAAACAGGTTCTGCGTATGTATATAAAAATAACTTCTTTTAGTAAGATTCCAGCTGGAATTTCCAAATCAGTTGATCCTAGGCAGTACAAAAGAGCTTATGCAGTCTTTATGTACATACATGTTTGTAGCTTGGAATTATTGCGAAGTAAACTGTGTGGTCAAGAGTTTACATACATTTAAAATGTATTATTTTCAGCTTTAAGATAAAGGCACTGCGGGCTTCAACGGAACATTTGAACAACAACAAATTAGTATAAAAGTTATTTGTAGGCATATTGACCTTTTTTGTGTTAAACAAACGTTTTGAAACAAAAATAAATGTTTCTCTCTATTATTCGAATTTTTCCAAAACTCTCTTTAACTCGAACAAATCTTGGTATCCCGTAAAAACTCGACTTAGGGAGACTGTATTAATAAAGAATTCAAGACTTTGAACGCAAGAGCTTAGCTTGAACACTTGCGCGTCTCTATGTAAACGTGAATAAGTACTCAATTTTGTGACAGATATTTAAAGAATAAGTATTTCCTATATAGGTACACGTTAACCCATATTTTCTTTACAATTTTTAACCTTGTTGTCATCGATCTAACAATATGGCTCAATTCGCTTCCATTACTTCTAATAAAACCCTCTTTAGCTCATCCCTAATTGAAATGGGATAACGGATCGTATCTTTGAGATGTTGCCAAAAATGTTCAACATAATTTATATATGGTCATTTGGGAGGGGTTTTCATAACGTGGGAGCAGATATACACCAACAACAAGCAAACCTTGATAAAATCGGCAGCCGCTTTCAATTCCCAATTTATCCACAATTTGTGTCAATTTTGCTTTTAAAATATTTAGGAATAGGAATAATTTCTTCGTCGATAAAATGTACACTACAAGCCATAAGCAATCACTGAAACTGAAACGCCACCATGTTTCTCTATTGACCTTAAAATTTTTCAAACGGACTTCTTTGTTTGTATTTCTCCCAAGAATTGGTTTACCACCAAATACACACAAAAAGGCTTAGCCTTCACTTTTCTCACCAAAATACGTTCTGCTTCGGTGAATATTTTACTGTTGGCCTTTTCACCTTTTTATAAAAAAAAAAAACATTGGGCGCAACGGTATTGCTTAATAATATGATAGTCCATTGACTGGCTTCTGAAAAAGATATCTGCTATCTCCGGTACAGATTTTCCATCTTCGGAATTATTAATTATTATTTATTCCCGTGTTCAGTGGATGTTTATCTTGTATGTCTCATTTTTCTGCATTAGAACTACATTGCATTGGGATCCGAGTTTGGCTTAGAGGTTTTCAGGACAAGACGTTTTGGAATTCTCTGTGACTATTCATTATATTTAATTAAATTTAGGATATGGGTACCGCTCGAGATTTTATGTGCATTTCATATGGAATTAAGTTAATTTATTGAAAAAACAAACAAACAAACATTTATAGGTACAGTCTCGTGCAAATTAATCTGAACATATTATATTTTTCTTAATTGGGATGGCAAACAAGGTAATTTGTTGTCACAACGTTCTTGGATTTGTCCAAATTGTACATATTCTTAAACTAGAAAATAATAGCCCTGCGGAAAACATAGTTTGCCTAACTTCCCGAAATATTTTTAAATTGAATTTTTGAAAATTCCAAGGAGCTACCGATTTGTGCAAACAAAAATTAATCTGCTGACAAGTTTGATCCTGTTCAGAAGTGCTTAGTAATGGATATCACAGTTGCAATCCGTAGTAAAGTTATTACTTTGTTTGAGCACACGTCTGAGAATCAGAGGCAGATAGCTAAAGAGTGTGGCATATCGTTAGGATCGGTTAACAACATCAGCAAACGCCATAAAGAAACTGGGTCGATTTTACCGCAACGAACAGTAAAATGTGGTCGAAAACGTAAAAACAAACAGAAAAGAGGACGCTCTTCTAATAAAAAACAGGAAGATCGACCCTAGTTAAACCAGTAACGACTTACAAAAAGATCTTGCGGCTGCATGAACCGTTGTGGATGCCTCAACAGTTCGGCGACGTCTTTTAGAAGTTGGGCGAGAAAACCTCTGAAGAAACAAGTCCTCAATGCTGTATTGAAAATAAAGTTAATGGCTTGGGCTCGAAAATATAAAGAATGGACAGCGGATGAATGGAAAAAGGTACTATTTTCGGACGAGAGTCATTTTTTCGTGCAGGGTATGAAACCTCAATATGCTCGAAGATCCGATGGGGAACCCATTTCAACAGCCCATACCCAGCAGACTGTAAAACATCCTGTAAAGCAAATGTTTTGCGGTTGTTTTTCTTACTTTCGTACAGGATCGTTAGTCCCAATAACAGGAATGATGAGCAGTGACAAATATATCGAATTATTGGAAAGTCATCTGGTTCCTGAGCTGTCAAAAGTGAATGCAGAAACCCCAATTTTTCAACAAGATCTGGCTCCATGTCATGCGTCAAGGAAAGTTAAAACATATTTTGCAGAAGAGGCTATAACATGTTTGGATTGGCCTGGAAACTCGCCAGACCTTAATCCCATAGAAAATATGTGGCCTATATGCAAATCTTAATTGAGGAAAATGGACTGCAGAACCAAAACGAAGCTGATTGAGTCAGTTATTCAAGTATGGTACCGGGATCCAAAAATCGTTGAAAACTGTCAAAAACTGGTGGAATCCATGCCAACACGAATACAAATGGTGCTTAAAGCCAAGGGTGAACACATCAAATATTAATTTTAAAAAATCATTACTTACTGCAACTTTAAATAAATAATACAAGTTTTTGAATAAAAAAAAGTGTTTGTTCACATTAATTTGCACAAGACTGTATATGTATGTATGGGAACCGTCTCATAAAGAGAGGAGTTAATGCAACAACAGTGTGGCTGTACCCCACAATATTGAGTGAATTTAAAAAACTAATATTTTTGATGTAATTACTTGAAATAACTGTCAGATGTAAACCATTCGCAACCTCTTAGTGTAAACCTTTACCCTATGCATGAACCATCCACTTTCGCTTAAGTGTACCTTCCCGGTGATTTTGCCGCTGTCAATAGAGATGTTGATGTGATTCATTTGAGAACGTTGATTAATATGCAAACTGCCGAGAAGACCACACGTGTCCGCTGTCCGATTATTATAGAAACTGCGGTCGGGTGAAAACGTGTCCGGGTAAGATATCCTTGCAGGATCACAATAAGTGTCCTTTGTTTTATTTGATCTTCTGTTTTATTTGAGTAATAAATGTATTGTTGACTACTGAGGAAATTTAAGCGTTTACAATTAATTTTTTTTTTTCTCTCTTTTAGATTAAATATTCTGGTTCTTATATTCGGCACAACTGCTCATTGTTGACAACGTGAGTTTTGTAGCCATTTTAAGGCTAAAAGTGTTCCATCATGAGTTTCGTTGCCCGTTTACAGTATGTGTGCTTAGTTATAGATAAACGAAAAGACCCACATATATACATATGTACGTCCGGACGTTCCCGAGTGAATATAAGCCACGTACAGGCATCCGTTGACGAAGACCCTTCGATATCGCTTATGTGGCCGTTGTTCTAGCTAATCCCCTTACTAACGACGTTGAAGAACATTTTAAAAAAGGATTTGCATTATTTTTCATATGAAATTCAATTTACTCCGCAACTGCTTTACACAAGTCAGCTCGCACACTGTTTGAATAACAAAATCAGAATCGCTATCTTTTGGATACTCGTAATTTGCTTATATCCACTTCCACCTCAATGTCTTCTTCATGAGAATCAATATGTGAATAATTCAGAAACGGCAGATGCATCCACTCTAGCGTGATATCTTAGTGAAAAGGTCAATTTCTTTAAAAACGCAATTGGAGATCCAGTGACTATAAATGCGAACGAGTATAGAGCAATGGTTGGAATCTATATACATCCGCAGCTGGATCATGGCTATTTAGAAGAAGTACGCGAATGACGAGTTGAGAAGATCCTCGTGACAAATATGATGCTCTTTGAATGCTTGTCAGACATTTAAAAGAGGTGGCACCGTGAAACAACTTTTAGGTCTTTGCTTGGATTGAACCCAGATTGGACACTTACAACTACACCACGGCGCTCACCCGGATTTAAACCTTTGTTGACCAAGCTATTGAAAACAATTATAATCTCCATTTTTTTTAAGAATTTTTTAGTTGAGAAAGATGGGAAACTCATTTTTAGATTTTTCAATGACTGCCAAGGGAGGAAATTTGAAAGTCGTACTCTAAAGTACCGTTAGGCTATAACTATGGTTGCAAAAAGAACATTTACATTTTAAGTTTTTTTTATTTTTTATTTAATTATTTAAAGTTTTTTTGGCTTTCGAATACATAAGCTTTTAATAAAATTAAAGATCGAAATTGTGTAAAACAATTTTTTTTTAGTTTAGTTTATTAACATCGAAATCGACATAAACTACTTTCTTCAAAGTCTAATATATCTGTTATATCTGTGGCTAAACTAAGGTAACTAAGACATAAAGACACATTTTATTGGGGTAATATGGTACTTAAAAGTCTCGTTTGTTTTAGTGTTTAAATTTGTTCCTTTGAAGTATACCGAGTAACTTTATTATTCGCACACTCTTTTCATAGCCGGGTGAAAATAGAAAAGAAATAAAAAACAGTAACAAAACCAATGGAAACAACTTTCTATCCTGTCATCACGATTCGAAAATAAAAATAAAAAAAACAAAAGAAACCCTCTCGTCGAGAAGCCAACCTTACCCATACGATGAAAAGCCGACGCGCTATATACTGAGCCACAACCAGTGTTGTTCACCTACGTGTCGACATTAAATGTCTACATTTCTAGCGTAGACAATGCCAAAAATGTCAACAACGATGTCGACAATATCAACAATGTCATTAATTTTCGATGAGCAATTTATCGATGATGTTAAGAGCTATATTGAGCTTTTGATCCGGTTTGCAAATTGATAAACAGATGTCAAGCAGTTGATTGTTCTGCAGGAGAAGCAGTTGATCTCTGGTCGAACTTGAAACCACCAGATAAATTCAGTTCAAGATATGAAACTTCTTTAAGATCGCGTGTGGATATGGCTCTAAGCAAATATGCCCTTTCAGCTTATTATTTGCACCCCAACTTCGATAACAGCAAGCTCACAACCGATCAAAACACAATCGTGTGTCAGTTTTTTTTCAAGCACCTCAACGGGGATGGCATTGAAGACTGGGATTGTTTCAATAGAAAAATTTACTTTTTCTTCATTCATTTATACTATTCACTTCGAATAGACATAGAGGATGGCCAATGTGATTATTCGGATGAAGATGAATTTGAATAATTTCAACATTTGATCATTTCTTTTTTAACATCATAAATTGTTTTGTTTCAAAATTGTTGTTTAAAATAAATATTTTTATTTGTTTGATCCTTTGTATCGCACTGCGTCAAATTAAAAAAAGAATTACATTTTCAGCTTCCTTTGGTGCCAAAAACTATAATCTGATTTATAAAATTGCATTTAATTTGTTAAATTATATTTTATTTATAAGAAAACACTTTCTTGGGTATATGCGAAAAACAACAGTTTTCCACTATGCTTACAATATTTTTCCAAATGATTTCACAGAAACTATACTCATTTCGTAAATAATCAACTTAAGTTTACACAAACACTAAGAACACAATTTTTTTATTTGACTTAAAAACTTCGATCGTCATTGTAATTGCTGACTGAGTGAACAAAAATGAACAAGAGCAAAAAATACCCATATAGCAGTATCTACTGTAAGTAAATTTTTTTATTTGACTTAAAAACTTCGATCATCTTTGTAATTGCTGACTGAGTGAACAAAAATGAACAAGAGCAAAAAATCCCCATATAGCAGTATCTACTGTAAGTCATAAGTATATTTTTCATTGTAATATGATTCGTAGATATGCAAAAATTCGCAACAGCGTCTCTTATTTGCTACCGTCTAATTTAAAATAGACTTTTGGGGTATTTTGCAGTTCTGCTATACGGTGATACAAAGGGTACACATAACTTGTTTTTTATTTAAATGGAAATAGCTTTTTAGGTCAATATTAGAAGGTATAATTAATAACGTCTATTGTTTTCTGAATTGTCTACATTATATTCATTGTCGACAGGCATGTGTCGACAATTTTAAATTGTCTACGTTGAATTGTTTATGCGTAGACAATCGTGTAGTCTACATTTGTAGTCTACATGGCACAACACTCCCAAAACCCTATTGCAAAATCAGCATCCAAATTCTCATATGTTTCTCTGGTAGCAGTTTTGAAAAACACAAATATTCATACAAACATCAACCGGTTAGACATATTAATGTCAAAATTGCAATATTGCGAAAATCAAGATCAAAATAGAAGTCAGCTAAAAAATTATATGAAAATATCAAAGATTAGGTCTCAATATTCTTTCAGTTTTGTTAAAATTAAAATTTTGTAAAGGATCAGAATACAATCCAACGAGCCTTTAAATATTTTTTTTTTCGCTTAGCTCCAGATCAATCAAGTTCTGTTAAACAGAAAAATAATAATCCTAATAAGAAATGTTTTTTTTTTTTTCTGTGGCGTATGTGCACTATTTTTTGAAATATTGAAATATTGTCATTTTCCATCTGGCGTAAACGTAACATTTGTTCAACGAATTATATCAGATAACTTTAATGTAAAATGTCTGACAAGCATCCAAGGAATATCATTTGTCATAATGAGCTTCTCAACTCACCGGTCGGAGTCCTTTCCATTCGTACAAAATTATAAAACGCACACACAAATATTTGCGAGAAGCAGGGCCTGGTTCGCCCGGAACTGTAGCGCTACTTAAAGAAAGACAGAAGAAGACTTTAATGTAAACGGGAGGTCTCTCATAGGGTTATATTTACCACTTTTTATTATTTTTAAGGAATTACATTTGCGAAAATAACAACAGCGCCCGTAACTATCTGCTACTTAATAATTCAACAGCGAATATTCCGTCTAAGGACGGCTGTCGAATCAAATACCGAAGAGTTGATAAAAATCCAATTTAAATGGAATTATTCCAGTCGACAGTGCTGGGATGGTTAAAGGAATACTCTATCAATATTATCTTCAATTATACATTTTTTTTTTTACCTCGAACAGTAACAGCTCTAACGTTCAGCCAACTTTTTCCTTCAAGGACAATTTCCTCTTCGTTTTTTTAAGCACTCTCTTTCAGAGATCCGTTCATGGAAAATCATTATAATTGCTGACATGAAAAAGGACTAAATTAAGGCAAAAATAGCTAAGCCTTTCATGTCACAAGAACAACAGTAAATACTTTTGAACAATAACCATTTGGTCTCTATTTCGGGTTTATAAAGAACCATTTATTCAATAACATGTTCTTCTCTCTTTTTCTTTTTTGTTTTGCAATATCTGACGGGTATTTTGGGTTATTTGATTCATTTGACCCTGAGGCATTATTCAACTTAAATGTGTTTGAAAAAGGATGGTTGGTCTTTGGCTAAGAGGATGATGAATTATATGCTTCAAGCGTACATACCTAATGTGTTTATGGGATATTTGAAAAATGGGGGTTTTAGAATAAAGAAGACTACGTCATCTGGAACAACTCCGACAATGCCACCATCATCGGAACATCAATCCTTACAGATGGCTCTTAAACAGAGGAAGGCACCGAAGTAGGCATGTTCTCGGAAGAACTTTACATAAACCAGTCTAACCGACTAGCCGACTATTGCATCGTCTTCCAATCAGAGATATATGCTATTAAGAAATCACTATTTGAGGTGATAGCCAACCAAGGTGCACTTAAAGCACTGGCGTCCACTTCCGTGAATTCAATATGTGTAAAGGAGTGCCTCAGCACACTAAGAGTGATAATGCAGCACACAGTTCTACTCTGCTAGGTACCCGGACATGCGGAAATAGAAGAGAACGAAACAGCAGACGGACTGGCCCGGAAAGGCTCCGATATGGATGTAACACTAGCTGATAAACAGAACTTACCGTCTTTAAACACAGCTAAAAACACAGTACCGAGCAAAAAAAAAATTCAAACGAAATAGTATGGTTTTGTTTTAGATAAGAACTCTGCCAATTTTCATTGTAATACTTTGAAATTTTGCACAAACCTTTAAAACTGTTTTGTTTTCCATATGAAGTACCAATTTTTATTAATTTTAACTGCAAGCGAATTATTGTATTAAAAATGTTCGCAAATTTGTGTTTGAAGGCGAGCAAAAAAAATGCAAATACTCTAGAAAACTGCAAAAAATAACGAATTTTAATAATTTTTTTAACGAAATATGTAAATAAGTAAAAAAGCTAAGTACTTTGTTGCGTACCATTTATTAGCCACAACAGCGCGTAATCTTATGGGCATTGGGTCAACCAGAGACACCAATAAGTCCGAGGCTATTTGGTCCCATTCTGGCCTTATTCATTCTACCAGCTCAGTACAATTCGATGGCGTTCGCTTCCTTATCTCCCGATCTACAAGATCCCATTAATTTTCTATAGGATCGAGGTCTGGAGATCGTGGTGGCCACTCCAGAACATCAACATTCTCCGCTTCCAAGAAGCTTCTTACCAACCGACTGGTGTGTTTTGGACCACTATCATGTTGGTATAAGGTCCCTTCAGGCACATTCGACCGTAAACGTGGAAGCTTATGGTTTTTCAGTATTTTCTGATACATTTCCGATCGCTTACTTGAAACAATTGACCCACTCTTTGACAAGAGAATGAACCTTAAAAACACCTGATTAGAAATTCTTTATATCTGGGGTTGTACTTTTGTCCCGGAGGCCTTTGCAGTCTTTAAGTTACAGGGAATGGAATGCCATATGACAAGAATAATTTGAACTTGCCCTTATGCTCCATAAAACTTTTGATCATTGCTGCTTCGTCCGGCGCTCCGCAAAATCCAGCCACTTCTTTGTATTGATGAAAATAATGTACTTTTTTTTTAGTTGGTCTTCTTGCGTACAGTTCCGACACCCTCAATCGTCGCCTAACTGTATGTACTCCTACTCGCTACTGACTACCGTTCTAGCAACGGAGAACTTAAGATCTTCCAAGTTTCTTCCGGTAGCTAGGTACCTAAATGTTACTTTCAACCTCTCCTGTACGGATACACATCGTAGAATTCTTTCTTTGCAAAAGTGGTTCGATCTTTCGAAACAATGTGTTAAATGATTGTTCATCCATGCGGAAGTAGGTATGATAGTCTTCTACTTCTGTGGCACTTATTTCTTTCGAAAAAACTAAATCCGAATAATTTTCATAATTTCGTAACCACGAATTTACCCAACGTCGTCAATTAACACTTTTCTTAACGGAAAATGCCAAAATTATAGCAAAGCATGCTTTCTTA
This sequence comes from Brachyopa scutellaris, assembly GCA_949775065.1. Classification (NCBI taxonomy): domain Eukaryota; kingdom Metazoa; phylum Arthropoda; class Insecta; order Diptera; family Syrphidae; genus Brachyopa; species Brachyopa scutellaris. The sequence continues at coordinate 113,298,940 of OX459113.1, forward strand.
CGTGGATCCATGATTGAAATGAATGTGAAATCAATTTTTCTTCTTTCCGAACAATAGAGCACTATTAAGGCTGTAATGACATTGTTATTGACCGTGTAAGGTTAAAAAATAATGATGGAGTAATTATGAATAATTTTTGAATGTAATACTGGTATTGACATTATTATTGTCCGTGTAAGGGCTGCTATGGACCGTATCATCACTAATTTATCACTTTTAGGACCGATGGCGCAACGCTAGTGATTGCGCCATTACCCACAGCCTGTGGCCCGTAGTCGCTCAGAAAAGAACACGATCCCTACTTTCTGAGAGATAAAGCCAAATCTATGTACTCGTCGGTGCTATAACCGGACACTGTATAAAAGGAAATATTGTTTAAAGATACGGCATCCTTACAAATGACTTCTGTCGAAGCCGTATGGATGGGGACGAAATAGAATCTGTAGCACACCCCTGCTATGCCACTACCCGACTCTTCAAGGACGGCACCTATCTTGTATGAGAACACGGTTCTTCGACTGCATCGATGACCTGGCTAAGATACCGCTTAAAGACCTGAAGAGATTTATTAGAAGATCTAATTGGTTTTGTTAAATGCATGTTTCTACATGCACAACGGACCTTTACGGCCTCTTGGTGAAATTGCTTTCACTACAAATGACCATTTCAACCTAACCTAACCTAACCTAACCTAAGACTTTGCCAGCTTTAAGGCTTAAATATTACACGAAATGTACATAACTTTCAGCTCGAGCCACAAAGTGAATTCAGAAATCAAAATATGTACAATATATCCACAGTCATGTGTAGCACGTGTGTGCTGTAATCTTATGATGTTGGCATATTCATTCCTTCCCATTCAACACTCATAGCAATTTCTCGACAGTAAATGTGATATTAATTTGCCAACTTTCTGCCACACCTTCCCCACTGCATACGAGAAAGTTTCACAGGAGTAAGTGGACAAAGAAAAACTTGGAACAAGAAAGTATCTGAGGGTTCAAACGTAATGTATTTCTATCCCTACAACGACACGTTATCCATAATAATATTTACTCTGAATATTTCTATTGCGGTCATTGTTAATCAAATTGAACGTACTCAGCCATGGGTGGAACTTTACTTTTCCTTACTAAAATTCACTTAGTTCAGCCACAAAAGTATCGCACACCAGCCAACCGTAGACGTTGTTGTTTTCTTTCAAGAATTTGTGGGATTATGTTCCAAGTTTTCTGTTATTAACTAATCCATGCTTTCATAAAGGTTCTCAAACTTTTACTTAAGAGCTAAGCATCCCGGAAGTATGTCCTGCAACAAGCTAATTTATTACAAACGTAACTGGGTGACAGCTCAAAAAAAAAGTTATTAAATTAAAAAAGCGTTAACAAACCAAGGGAGAATAATAATTATAATGAGAGCACTCTGGACAGAAATATCCTGCCGCAGGGATTACGTCTTTTGGTGGGCTTTTAGTGAAATATCTCCAGAACTTTGAAGATTAATGAAGCATAATTTAGTCCTCCTCCTACCGTTATATCGTCACAAGTGTTTTTATTTCTTTTAATTTAAAATGGAATAGAATTTTCATTGAGACGGAGAGATACTCATAGGCGTAGCTATATATGCCTAAAGTTATTTCTAATTCTGTATGTTTTCTTTTTTTTAATTAAGAACCGATGCAAACTGCTGGATGATGGCGGTTTTTGAATATTCAATTGAGTTTGTTTTATTTATGGTATTACCTCACTTAGAAAGAGGAGAGAGAGAGACTCAAATATGATTTTAACCCTCAACGACCCGATAGGTGATACCCGGGTACTTTTTTGACATTCAAACCGAAATATTTTTTTTTTCTCCTCTTCCGATTTTTTGAGTTTCCATGACATCTCTAGAAAATCATTTTTACGCAATAAAACCTAAGAGTTGTTGGAAAAAAGTGAAAAGAACATGTGGCTTTTTACCACTTCTCAAACCTACGGCGGAAGTGCTCATGGGTGGTACCCGGGTACAACCTAGTACAATTTGTATAGAAACATTTTTTTGGTAATATATATTATAATTTTATTTGAGATATTGTTAGTACAGTCCAAATAAATAACCAGATGAGGTGTAATATGCAGATCGTAAACAGTGTTAGAACAATTTTGGCAACGTTTCCGACACTTTATCTTGATGCGGTCATCATTATACCATTTCTTGCAAATGCCTAGCACCTTCAAATGACCGGTGCTATCTCATTCTTCGATTGGTTGTGGAAGCGAAATAGAAGTGTATACAGTCGAACCCGGATATAGTCACATTAACCGGGCTGTGCTATTATTGGGAAACAAATATAACTACATTTTTAAAATTATATGAGACGGCACACATCACAATAGTTTTCTTGATCATTTTCCTACGTTCATCCTGCTGATTTGTGATTAGAATAAGGATACATTTTTATTTATTTTTATTTTTATTCAGAGGGCAACAAATCAATTTGAATTTGAAAACAAGAATCTAATAAGTGACAGTCCTAAGAAAAAATACACAGGGAATGTAAGGTGAAGTTCAAGTTGGTATAAGATTTGTACAGTGAGTAAAAACTAGATCCGTGAAAAATGTCAGATCAAAGTTAGCACAGAAATCCCATATGTCAGTTGTCAAAAATTACAACTTCACTCGATTATTGTACTTATGTTTTCCAAATAATTTATAATAGCTTACAATAAGTGGGGGCCCTCTTAACGATTGAGTTTCTATCAAAGTTCATATTTCTAATAATTTTTAGATGGACACTGATTTTGATTTCTTCCATTCGGTACTGGACTTATTTCGTTGATTCACTTTTCACTTTGAGTAAAACGAAAATTAAATTTACAATCACAGCTGATTTTGACATCCTGTACACCGGTCTGTTCTACCTCAAGAGTATGTGGATTGTGCAAGAGTATGTTCTGGATAACCTCACTGAACACAAAACAGACCAGTTTTGGACAGACATTTATTCACTGAACACTAAATCTTGTACTTTCCTGTACTATATTCAATATCTTTAATTTAGAGTCGGTTCTCTTTCGCTAACATCGATGGTCGATGTTTTGTTCTTAACATCGATTGTGCGATATTTTACGTACTTCAACTTAGATGTTAAAATATCGATATTTAGTCTCTCAACATCGATGTTTTGTGAACATCGATGAACATCGCTTATCCCTAATCTCTATTACATACATATGTGTTAGCTTTGACTACACAAGCATATAAATTATACTTCTAAGCCAATATGTGTGGCAACTGCATTTTCTATAATAATGTGTGATATTAAGCGGAAAAATTTACTAAGAAATAATTTTGTCAGGCTTATTTTTGAATGACTCTATGGGGGTTGTGATATTAAACGAGATGCTATAAAGCGGGTTAGTTCCAATACAAATTATGTAAAAAAGACATCTGGCTTAAACATTTTGTGATACAAAGCGATTTGTGCTTCTAAGCGATGTGATATTATTCGGTTTCGACTGTACTTGAGATTTTCGAGCCGAGTACGCTTCCCATTGCTGTTTTGATAAATAAAATCGCGTTGTCAGCGGATCTAAGCTCCGAACTTGAATCGATGGCAAGCATATGTCTCTAGCCAGTCATTTCAGGAAAAGTTTTCGAAGATCTTTTCGAACATCTTCTGGATCATGCTATCAACAAAAAATATCAACTACATTGTAGAATAACGGCAAAGGCCACCGATTAGTTCTACGTTTAGTGGTATAACTCCATTATGATCTACTCCACCGTTAGTCGAGTTATAATCGAATATGATTTGTGGTTTTATAGAGCCAGCTATCGTTTCGATTGCCCTATCGTAATGCATGCTGGATATCAAAATGACGGCTTTCTTCTTCTTCGGGACATGCAAACATATCGTTGCTTCGGCTCTAAAACCAAACAAAGTTGAATAGATTTCGCGATCTTTCTATGGCTACATCGCCGTTGGGATATACGGTTCATTTTTCCAAAGCGTCCACAGCAAAATCAATCCATTGGTATTGAGATTATTTAACAGAGGCATTGATGTGAAGACGTTCTCTGTTGTGACAATCCGGCGAAAACATTGTAGTACAATTCACAAATTTGTTCCTTCGTCACTTAAAGACAGTACAAACATGAAAGGAACTAAGAAATCTCTTACCGCAACACTGAAATTGACGATTGACAGTTCAAAACAGAAACTTGACATTGACTCTCACTCTCACTCTGTGATCGTTGATCACTACAAAATTAAGGAGATAAAAGTAAAATAAAAAGTAAAAATACTCCCAAACTATGAGGGGATTCACAATGGACCTTCGGGTCTCCGAGTGGAAATGATTGCTCGTTCAATCACACACCCCTCTCAACCTTACCCAACCTAAAATGGCCTCTTTAGAATCGAAAGACACTACAGCAGTTCATCTGCGAGTCCTAGAATATGAATTAGGGCCTTCCGCGTCAGAGCTTTTTGTTGACACTTGCAGATTTATTTTTCAACTGGACAATGCTCCTAGCCATACAGCCAAGCTGACCTCCCTACAGCCCAAACCTCAATCCAATTGAGAATATCCGGTCAGTCATGAAACTAAAGATTGCAAAGGAGCGTCCAGAGTCAATTGAAATCCTAAAACATTAATTAATCCGGCTCTTGAACACCATTCCTGTGCCCTGTATCGACATAGAAAGACCTCGCTGAGTCAATAAATCGCAGATGTGCAGCAGCTATAACAGCAAGAGGAGGTCCAAAAAAGTACTGATTTAATAGAAATGTTTTTTTTTTAGAAGAAATAAAAAAATGCAATATTTAAGTATTTTTCATTTATTTATTGAAATTGACGCAAGTACCCAAAAAAAAACATTTTTCGGTTTAACAGTTAAAATGCCTAATCAGCGTTGTTACTTAAAACTGCAAGGAATGTAGTATGTTGGGCAAGAAATAGTAGCATTCTGAGAGAAAAAGTAGCAATGCATTTTTTTTTTTAATTACTAAATTTATTTTTAATTTATTGTATCATTAAAAGCATACTTGGATTCAAACAAATAAAGAAAACAGCACTCCTCAGATGAAAAAAGAACATTACATAAAACTCTGTAATTTATAATAGAGATTAACCATAAAAAAAGGTTAACATAATGCACAAGTGCTCGAAAATTGCTTGCCATTTTCACAAACCCTTCGAGCCATTATTCCCCACAAGTTTTCTATAGGGTTCAAATCTGGACTACAAGCCAGCCAATCCAGTAATGGTATATTTTTTGAAGTAAACCAATATTTTGCCTTCGTGGAAACATGGATAGCTGCATTGTCTTGCTGAAAAATGAACTCCACACCCATTAAATTTGCAGCGATTTCCAGTATCTCGATATACTTTTCGGAATTTATCTTCGTGCTAATGGTCGCCAGTGGCATCTTGCCAAAAAAGCTTAAGGCACCCCATACCATAACAGAGCCTTACCCGAAGTTTCGTGATAATCCTAGCTTCTTATCATGCCTTATATCGTGCCAATAGTGCTGAAAACCATCCGGACCGGCCAAATCGCTAAAAATCAGTATTCAGTACATGTGAGAAGATGCCTTGCGGTAACCGGCAGCTACAAATCAGTATGAATTTGTGAGGCTGTCATACCATTATTAATCACCTTAATGCCTAATAAGCCGTTTTTGCCGCTCTGTAATGGTTGGTTTTTTCCGCTTCTTTTCAGCGAACTGTATTTTTTACCCAATTTTATATTATTATTTACAAGGCACAATTATCTATCAATTTTTTCACCTATTTTGCGATTTAACAAGCTGAGACTCAGGCGTAAATTTTTGCTCTCTCGGCAATTCTCAAAACTTTCCCCCTGTGCATGTTTACCCTGTTCTTAAAAGCGATTATTTTCTACCGAATTTTAATTCTTTTATGCATTAATAAATCTTACATGGATCCAAATAAGTGGAAGTCGCTTATAACGACGGTGAAGGGACCGAGCAAATGTGGTCGTTATAACCGCCGGTCGTTATATCCGACTATCCTCCATAAGTATTCGGAGAAAACTTAAAAACATTCACAGACAAAATGAATTTATTTTATTTCTAAATTATGAATGAGAGTTCATAAATAAATTATAATTATTTTTTTTTTTTTAAGTTTAACAGAATAAATCACTTCAAACTCGTGTGCCATTCAGGGCTGCCGTTTTGAAAATTCTAATGGGAGTATTTTAGACGTTTACAGGGGAGTATTTTGTGTCTAAGAGGAGTACAAAACAGAAACAATACAAATCAAACATTAACATCTAGTATTAGCCTGTTAAAATTCTAAAAGGTAACTATTTTATTTTGACTGAAGGCTCAAGAATGTTTTTAATGGCTGATGGAAGTGGATAAAGGGTGCTTGTTATGTTCCAGGTCGATTTTGTTTGGCCGCCATTTTGGATTGGATAACATTTTTCAGTTGGCATTTGACAGTCGTAGAGTGAAGTCGATAGCAAATTTTGTTATGGAGCAGCTAAGTTAGCTCAGTATAGACGACCACCAATTTGTAAAAATAATTATGAGTGACCAAGCCTATTTCGACTTGGCCGGCTTTGTTAATAAACAGAATAACCGCTATTGGGGCACCGAAAACCCTTAATTGATACATCAAAGACCACTTCACCCTCGTAGAGTAACTGCATGGTGCGCCATTTGGGCCGGCGGCATCATTGGGTCACATTTCTTTAAGGATGCTTGAGCAATGCTATAACAGTTACTATTGACCGCTATCGGGACATGTTGAAAAACTATCTTGTGCCTGTATTGGATCAAATAGGCCTACACAGCATGTGGTTCCAACAAAACCACGTTGCAAATTTTATGAGAAATTTTTTTCGTCAAAAAGTGGTGATATCGAGTGGTTCACACGATCCCCTGATTTGACCCTCCAGAGTTCTTCATATAGTTGTACTTGAAGAAACCTTGATACTTAAGAACAAAATTCGAAATAAAATTGCCTTAAATAACACCAGACGTCTGCGAAATCGTTATGAAAAATATGCTTAAAAGAGCCCGCCTTTTCGACGTGGCCAGAGCCAGCTACTTGACCAACATCTTATTCCGTACATAATGTTAAAGATCATATAATCGTATTCGATCAATAAAATATAAATATAAATGTAAGTTATTAAAAAAACACTCGGGCTGGGAAATAGAATGCACCCTGTATATGGATTTAACACTTGGAAAATGAATTCATTCAGTGAAATTAAGGTGACAATATATTAAACACACTAGCTGTCCTGCCCGGCTTCGCCCGTGTCTTAAAAATATTGTGTTACTTACAATACATACATTGTCATTTAGTTCGAAGAGTCAAAGACAGTGCGAACGAACCCCAAGGTTGACATTTCGCAAGAAAGTGGCGTTTTGTTAGAGTGTTTTTATTTTTGCATTAATTTAAATAATATTGCGAATAAATTAATTTAAAAATCGGCCTATAATAGGCACAGGATGTTAATGAACTGGAATACGAAGTTTTACTTTATTGTGTGCATAAGTTTTTGTGTTTATCGAATCGTAAGATTGACAGGTAAGAGCATCACATTGAGATTTATATATTAGTATGATATGATTAAAAGTTACCGTGCTAGTTAGCTAGTATTTTAACAATGTACTATTCACTGAAGAAAAGGTACTCAAATTACTAAATTTTTTAAAAATTGGAAATATTTAATAGGGGAGTACAATCATGACGAGGGGAGTACGGGAGCACAGTGTTTGAGAGAGTAGTACGAATACTACCTTAGTACTCACTTCGGCAGCCCTGGTGCCATTATGCTATTTTTTCACCTGACTTCAAACGGTAGAATATCGCTGCCTTTTCCTCTACAGAAAAATTCCTACATTTTGTAGAACTCATGGCTGCATAAAAAAATAAAATCAATAGACTCCTAGCTAATATCTTACTTTTTAATGACAATGCGTTAACTCCAATAAATACACAAAACACTAGAACTAATATCAGCTATCCTCGCGTTAATAATAACATACAATACACAGCTGCACAATGTAGAATGACCATCACAGGCGGCGCAAAAAAAACACTAAAAAATTGTGTAAAATCACTGGAATTAACAAGAAATATTCAGACTAACGTGCATAGATACATACACAATATACATATGCATATACGTGAATAGGTATGTAATTTTTTGCAAATTTTCTCTCATTTCGTCGTTATAAGCGACGAAATCGATTCTTTCTTCTCGAAAATTGGTCGTTATATCCGAACCGTCGTTATATACGACGACGTTATATCCGACGGTAAAATAGCTTAAAATATAAAGAAACCAACCAACTGAAAGGAAATTGGTCGTTATAAGCGACTGGTCGTAATAAGCGAGGTCGTTATAAGCGACTTCCATTGTATGTATTAAAAATGCTTGAAATATCTCAAAAAAGAGTACTTATAAATATTTACATACTATGTCCGACGAGAACACTTGGAAAAACACAACTGCAGAACTTTATGGCGTTAAATATCAAATACCTGAGCAGAGCATAACGGCATATAATCACTAAAACTGAAGCTAATCGCGCAAATGAAACACATTTTTAGCGCTGCTACATGATTTTTTATACAAATTTCGGTTTTGAACTGATAAAAATGTCCGTCACTGTAGCATGTAAGATGATACATAATTCCAAAACCATAAGGTCGCCTATGTTTACCATTTCTTAACTTTTTCAATTCAATCCATAATTGGACAATATCCTTATTCCTATCTCCATAATTCAGTATTAGACTTTTTTTGCTTATTGGAAAACTATCTGGGCTTACAATTGGAAGTAAATTGACTAAACTAAATAAATAAAATTTTAAATGGGTCATTCTTAAATAGTAGTATGTGAAAAAAATGTGGTAGTAGGTAGTACTGCGGGTAAAATAGTAGAAATTTCACTACTATAGTAGTAAAAGTAACATCGCTACTAAGAATTATAAAACATGTAGTTATCGCAACCAATTCGCCAAACGTCGAAAAAGATAGTTTAAGCAAAATTTTTTGAGTGTCTTGCTTTTAGTGCTGAAACGAGTCCTAGAATAAACAACTGAAAGCTAAAAATCATAACAAAAAAACCGCTCTCATTAAAGTGTCTTTTAAAGTCGAGCTCCGCCAGTTGGTCACATTTAATGATTTCCACACAAAAATATTTAAGGACACGGAAGAAACAACATCTGAAAGCTCTTAGCACAGTATGTTCCACCAAAATTTAGACAAAAGCGTACATCAGCGCCCAAAGGAAGAACATTAATAGACCTTCTGTACGTGATGATCAGTGAAATTAAATTTCACAACCAGTCTCTAAATAATAAATCAATTTTAATGGCCAACTTTTTTATGGCCATGCTTTGTGTTTTTCATACAAAAAAATACTAATAGTCCTTAAAGGAAGTATTTTATTACCATTCAAGCACCGGGAGGTACTCGCACCGTACCGCTTAAGAATTTATTGCTGTTTAGGCAGATATGCAAAGTACCAATATAATTATTATTATTTCTGTAAGCGATATCGCTGACATACATACATATGCCTCTGTTTTCCATAAGGATCCAATAAATCGATGATTGCGCTACTTTATGAGGAGCATTCCATTTCCAATGCCAACCTCAGGTTTACCGAAAAACAACTCAAAACACTCTCACTCACTCGACATCTCTCCAACTAAAGACAAACAAGCACACGTATGTAGGTATATGTATGTATGTAGGTAACAAAAAAAAAAACTTACCAAATTTCAAGTAGCACTGCTCAAAGAACGGCGTTCCCAGGGTGGCACTCAACAGACCCAGAATACCCTGCGGGAATTCCGTAATAAGGAACAGCAACAAAACTGCCAGCAACATCTTTGTCGTGCGATCCGTTTGCTTCTCCTTCTCCAGTGTTTTACTGTTCTTGCGCGGTTTATCCACCACTTTACCGTTTACCATGTGCTTCATTCCATTCGAGTTGCTGGTTAATTGCTTCCGACGTCGCTTCGCCTCGAGCAGTGCAGCGATTAGCCGTACACTGAGTATGGTTAGGGCGAAGCAGGGAATTAACTTAAACAGCACACCATAGATGAGGAAGTTCCACGACATTATTGCCGGATAATCGCTGGCCAATTGACTGCGTGTCACTTTGTAAAGCGTTACGTTACGTCCCTCTGTCACTAGTGTGGCGGCAGTACTGTTGACATCGGTTGCCGTGTTTGACAGCACCATTTTGTTGCCGTCACTGTCGAGTATTTCATTGACCGGTGTTATGCTGAACGCAACGTATGGCGGTGCTATCGCAATTAACGGACAAACGACATACGCTGTCGCTATGGTGATAATGGTGGTTCGCATGCCACACCATAGCCGGTTCTTTTGTGGATAAACGACTGCGATGTACCGCCATACGGCCAGCGTCACTGTCAGCCAAATCGATATCGTGTGACAGGTTTGGGCAAAAATCGAATGGAATTTCACAAACCATGCCCAGCTGTAAGTTAATTGCTTTTCTCGCGGATACTTCATGTTGGGCAGAATGTTCTCGTGGCACGCGAACGGGATGTAGTCTATCATAACGGTCAGGTCGGCGATTGCCAGCCCCGTGAGGATGGCGTTTGTGGGCGATCGCATTTCGCGCCGCGTCAAAACGATAATATTCAAGATGTTCGCTATGATGCCCAGGATGCAAACAATCAGCGACACATAGCCGTGCCATTCGTTGTACCTGTGAGTGAAGGAAAAAAAATTACAAATGACGTGAGCTGTTGAAATATTTAATTAATTTTCATCGAAAGAGCTTTTAGTTAAAGGAAAATCAATTCCGGTTTTTTTTTATTATTTTCGATGTGCAAGGTGACACAGGGTCAACTTCTTCTGCTAAGGAAGCAAATGTGGTGCCTTTAAAACCTAGCGATAGCGACACCTAACGCTGAAAGTATTAAACGAAGTGATACTTGGATTGGAGCACAGTCTCAGTTAAGAAGATTTGGTATGAAAAATGGAGACATCAATTTTTCATGCGTTAGAGTGATGCTTTAATAGTAATCTGGAATATTGAAGACTGAAGACGTTTACATTGGCAAAAATGATCCAAATAATCGAAGGCTGAAGATTAGGTTAGGTCAGGTTAGAAAGGGGTCGTGAGGCTGAGCCATCACAAAAACACCAGGCACCATAATGGGTCCATCGCGATTCCTTGGGACCATCGTATGATGGTACCTAGACCGAAACACTTCCATCAAAACATTTAATTTCCCTACAGAATTTTAGAATTCTATTTTTGGCCAATTCTATTTGGTTTGGCCAACCTCCTCTAGTGCATTAAGGAAGTAATTCCCTAAAAATTTCTTTCGAAAACGAGCTATAGCCTGTCAATCGCAGAGGACATTTTTGATATCCTCCGATGTTCCTATGTCGTTGCAGTATCTGCATTCGTCCATGTTTGAAAGACCCATTCTTTTGGCATGTTTCCTTAAGAGACATTGCCCGGAGAGTATTCCTATTAGAGCTCTCAACTTTGTCCTATTCAGTCCAAGGATTACCTTGGTTCTTTTACGGATCGAAGGCTGAAAAAACGTGACGTAATAGATGGTTTTTAGATAAACGACTTCAAGCAGAGCTTTTCAAGTATGGGCAGGGTAGGGTAGGGTTGGTAGGGTGCATGCACCGATTCACAACATAATATGGGACAATGAAAGTATACCCAATGACTAGACAATCGTGTCCAAAGCCCCATCTACGAAAAAGGCGATCCTATGTCCTCCAAGTACAACAGAGGCATATCGCTGCTAAATCTGGTGTGGGTGGCCGTGGTGTAGGTGTAGTCGTCGTCGCTTGGCACGCTGAAGGTTCACGGTTCAAATCCAGATGTCGCCGAAACATTTATTTCTAACGAAATAAAAATGAGTTTATCAGTTTCAGAAGCTAATAGCAAAAACCAACTGCGAAGGCATAACACTGGCAGTAGGATGGTGGTATGGCTGAAGTAATTGATCGCACAAACTAATAATAGGAAACATCTGGAAAAAAAACTTCTGTGAATCATAAGCAATGACATAACTTTCAATAATACACAACTCTTCAGTTATTATGGACACCACCTAACATCTGAGTTTCCTATCACTACGTCGATCTGTCTGTCTCTCGTTCTAGTCCTTCATGTGCTCGCGCTGTGTGTAAACATTATAAGGGTATTCATATCCCCTTTAGCGTGTGTAAATTATAAAAGAAAAAATGAAAAAATGTTGCGTAAAAGATACTACCCAATGTAATGTGTGAACGTCTCAAGCCTTTCTGCTACACACTTATCGGTACGTGCCAGTGATGGCTTCCGGCCCGGCAGATCGACGATCGACAAATTCTGGAAAGTACCAACGAATTACAGTCGAAACCCACCATCTTTTCATCGACTTCGAAGTCGCTTATAATAACATTCATCGCTTTGAGCTTTACAGGACGTTGGCCGTATTCGAGATCACGCCAGACTGATCTAGCGGTGCTACCTTACGTTGCAATGCGCAGATTGAAAATAGTACTTCTGAATTATGCCAATTGTGTACCGGACTTCCAGGACTGGAACAGATATTTGGAAATCAACATCATCGGGCTTCAACATCATTGGTCAATCGCAGCGTACATGCTTATATGACTCGTTTACGACAAAATAAGAGCAGGCGCAACAAGTTAGGTAACAAGTATACATGTTATCAACAAACAAAACAGAATCTATCCACTGTCATTATTGACAATATAAACTTCGAAGTAAGACAGATTAGTGGAGATTCGACAAAATTCGGAAAATGCTTCTAGTTCAGTTTGGCGAAGCAACTGGGCTCAAGACTTCTAACTCAAAAACGAAATGTGTGCACTACAAAAATTGATCCTACCAGTTTGGCTCTATGGAACCGACTGCTTCATGATTAGCAGGTAGGTTAGGTTATGGGGTGGCGGCTTAGCCTCACATAGACCAGTGTTGGTCCATAGTGTTTATCAGGTAAGCAGAGCAGATTTGGAGTGCTTTTGACACAAAAATTCTTCGTCGAATATTTGGTCCTATACGTGAAGATGGCGAATGGAGGAGAAGATATAACCGCGAATTCTATAAACTGTATCTATCAAGATGTGGATGTAGTCGGAAAAATAAAAACACGTCGATTACATTCCCTCGAGCGATTGGATAATATTGTTTCAGCTTAGAGGATCTTCAACTTTCAGCCCCTCAGTTTAAGACAGAAATCTCTGTTTTAAGGACCAAACTATCGTGGGTGTCAGAGCGCTAAGTCTGAAAAACTTAAAGTAGCGTGTCGAGGATTGAAGAAGATAAAAGGCGACACGGTCGCCTGAGTCCTACTCGAGTTGGGAGCATGCTAAGCATGTAGGTAAATCACGAGCTCACAAGATTATAGAAATCAAATAAAATGTTGCATCCTCTTACCGAAATATGATCCATGTCAGTCACTTCAACGAATGGCATTCCTAATTTGAACTGCATACAGCATATTGGATACCATGATCGGATTTGTTTTCTCAGATTTTCAAATACAGCTAAGATCTGTAAGGCCTCGAAAATGTGGATCTTATAAAACCTGACTTTAAATTCGATGAATAGACAATGTATTATAAGTTTGCATCTAACAGTCTTTGCCAAGATCGCGGAACTTACACTATGACCTTCCCACTGGTGTAACTTGGATAAACTTATGTCATTGGACACAGTCCTTTGGATGGGATTTTATAAACGCCCAGCTTACTGCCTATGATTTTTATTTAAATATAAAACAACCTCACCACTGGGTACCAGGACACCTGGAGATACAAGCTAATGAAGAAGCAGACAAACTTGCCAGGAAAGTGCCTGCCGCGTCCTTCCTTGGTCCTAAAATATTCTACGGCATAGGGGAACACACCATAAAAGAGGAATTTCGGTCACTAAAGAAGATAAACAGGACTTTGTCCTGGAAAAGAACTCAGGATCCAAGACAGGCTTACTATAACGTTAAGGGATTCAAAGCTTGCATTGGCGTTGATAAAAACAAACTCTGCATCCTGACTGCATTTCTACGGGACATTATAAACTCAAGGGCAATCTCAGGAAGCTAGCCCTATCAGATGAAGGTTCATGCAGATTTTGCAATGAATCCGTTGAAACTCGTACTGGTGGAATGTGGGGGCATGAACCCAGGAAAGATTCAATTGATCGGGTAAATATCAAATTACAGCAGAGGATCTACCACTCATAGAACCCAATTTCCTTTTGCGGTTTCTCAGGGAAATTCGTCTGGATGAGGTGCTATGACCTATGCAGTTCTTATTTGGGCTATGTGTGAGCTTAGCTCTCTCTAACCTAATGACGAAAGGCATGTTCCTTCGTCTGGAACTTGTAGGGGGGTACATTAGACCTTAAGGTCACGGTGTATCTCACCCTTAAATAAAAATTAAAACAAAAGTCTCAGTGCTGCTCTTTTATTTCTACAGACATATACCGCATTCTTTTTTTATTTGAAAACGGGGATCCACCACAGCTTTGTCCCTTTGCTATCTTTAACATAAAGCAAGCACCTCTCACCAAAACAACAAACATTTTACGAGGCCATGTCCAGTCTCAGATAAAGGACTACCAATTCACTCAAAAGTAATCTCACGTCTGCGTGGCCATTAAAGTTAACTACTAACTAATTAAGAGGCAGCAGGACATTTTGCTTGCAGGCAGCTTTCATAGCAATCTCATCTTTAATTCTTCTTTTGTGTGACGCGACATCAATATTCCCACACAAAATTAAACAATTTTCAGCACTTTAACGGCTCTCTGTATGTCGGCAAACCACGTGTAGGTGACTCCAAAGAAAACTCAATCAATTAACATAATGAGATAAAGTGAATCACAAAAGTTACCATTACTTGGCTGTTAGCTCGGTCTCTTTCTTCACTCAATCTAATTCAAACAATGTGATTACTATGAAAGCCAAAGGACCACTTAGCCCTCCTCCTCCTCTACACCCAGCCCATGTTTGTATGCGTAATTTGTTTATATATCACCCACTCATCCTTCAGTTGCATCCTTACATGTATATGGATCCTGTCGTAAAAGAAGTCGCAAAACCACAGACAGCCTGAAGCCTTGATTTGCTCGAGCTACAACTTTCCATTACGTGAAGTTTGGTCGCATTGTGTTTTCTTGTGAATAATTAATTGACAGCTGAAATGGAAACCAATCTGTCGTGGTCAAGTGACCCTAACTCATCCCGTTACTGCCGGCTAATCGATTTATCTCATTCCGGTTGGTCAACTTGATCCAAGACTACATGAAATGACCAAAAGGATCCCGATGCGATGCCTGTGTGTGGCGTAACAGAGCTCAACCATGTTGCGTGCCGAACACATCGTTGCTTTCTTCGTCATTGATACGAGGTAAGAACACCGCCTTGGATTGTATCCGCACGTTTTATTGTTCAGTAGTGTTCTGGATTCCATTGAAGCTTTAATGAGACTCTTTTGTGGAATTATGTGGCGCAGTTAGTGGGACTTTTGTTGAAAAAAAATTACATCTAGTAGGTGACTGTGAGATACTCGTACTTTTACGACTCGGGACATTTTTACGTATAGCTGCTTTGGCTTAATGATGTCACGGGCAACAAATCCTTCATTTAATGTGTTTGTGTGAGCCAAAGTATTTATCACTAAACCCCTTTTCGTTAATAAGATTTAGAGGGTTGGGCAGTAGGGTGTGGTGCGGATGCGGATGTCATTGTTAGCATGTCGAGAATGTGTTCTTTTGACTTATTCCACTGCGAAGCGAATGTGAGATTGGATTTTTCCGTAGGATTTGCGGATTAATGGCTTTGATTTGATTGAATGTTTTACAGAAATTAGCGCAAGCCCACTGTCATTTGACTCAAAAGAGATCTGATTCACCACAAGATACTGTTTTTTTAATCCCAACGTGTAGATACAAGTGGCATTACAAGCATTCAGACCACCTTCTCTCTCTCTCTCTCGCTCTTTCTCGCTCTCTCTCTCTCTCTCTCTCCCTCTCTTTCTCTCTCTCTCTCTCTCTCTCTCTCTATCTCGCTCTCTCTCTTGCTCGGACAAGCCCACGGAGTGCTGTTGTCCCAGCGAAAGCCTGAGAGTGGGTATGCTTGACAAGAACTGGCATCTGTAACATCTTCGCGCGGGTACAGCGCCACTCCCGACCACTCCTCCCTGATATGTTAGTTACCATCACGCTTTTCTGTTGCTTCTATTATATATAATGTAGATACATATACACAGTCAAAAAATGCGGGGTGTTCATTTATTCAAATTAATATAAAAACATTTAAATTAGATTTACCTTCTTGGTATTATTGCGCATTTAGTACGGCAATATGGACCGTCGATAAGGAAGCCTGGGTTCACGAAGGAAATGAATACCCTACCCATTGGCACCACCTTGTGGCAAATAGTGTAAACTAATTTGCAGATCAGAAATTATGATCAAGATGAATAAAGCAAAAGTGCATACAAAATTCAACTCGTGCAAGAATTGAACGCGGCTGACATTCTGAAACTTCAACAGCTATTGAAAAGCTTGAAAAAGATCCACTCTTTTCCGGCCGGAATGGATGACAACCATTATCTCGTCATGATAATGGACTATTTGCTGCTATGGCCATGGCTTTATTGCGAGTACGATTTGGTGATCAGATATGATAAGCCGACTACGATTGTAGAATTGGAACTTGAAAGCCAACATTATACGCGTCTTCGCAAACATCAGTCGAAATGCTCGAAAGCGTCATCGAAAATAAGAACTTCAGAATGGACAATGTTAGCTGTAGTTACGGCAAACATTTGAAAGGAATTGTATTTAAAATAAACAAACTTGAAGATTGGTACTTTTGTATGATAATAAGATTAATTCATTATTTGTAGATTAATTAAGATTGGAATGCTGTTGGCCTTTTGCAGCATTCTGGACATTGGTTCGTTTAACCCATAATTGGTACGATGAAAGACAAGATGAAAGAGGGGAACGGACCTGAGATTTCGCGGGTTAGTGTTGAGGGAGATCATTTGAAGGAGTGCGGGACAGTCGATGTAGAGTTGTTGAATAGAGAGTATATCGGCAACATCACGACGTTTTCCATGAGACTGAAGATTGATCAGTTTCAAACGGTCTCTATAGGGTGGAAGGTTGTAGCGATCGACCCAAGGAAGACCGCGAAGGGCAAACCGGATGAACCTACGCTGGACGGCTTCGTTTAGTATGAACTTCGTAATAAGGTGACCATACTTGGCTGGCATATTGAAGCAGGGGCCTAACAAAGGTAATATAAAGGGATTTAGTGACATAGGGGTTCGAAAACTCCTTAGACCAACGCTTAACAAAACCAAGCATAGAGTTGGCTCTGGAAATAATGCCATCAATGTGGGACTGGAAGGTGAGTTCTTTATCACAGATAATACCCAAATCACGTAATGAAGTGACCAAGGGCACGGGCTCGTTGTAGAGAAAGTAATGTCTGGGAGGTGGTGGAAGACGTTTACGAGAGTATGTGATAGATTGGCATTTGTTCACATTGAGTACTAGGAAGTTTTTTTTTGCACCAGATAGAAAACCTTTTTAAGTCTTCTTGAAGTGGGCGCGAGTCGGCGAAGGGTAAAATGTGCCTGTAGATTTTAATTTCATCAGCATAGACAGAAATATAGGAGTCTTTGATGATACAGTCGACATCGTTGATTGTCAAGATGAAGATCAGCGGTCCAAGGTGGCTGACTTAGGGAACACCAGAGGTAGCTTTGAATGGTTCTGATATGGAAGATCTAAAAAGGACTTTGTATTGGCGGTCTTCCAAGTAAGATTTAATCCATGTTATAAACCACGGGGGAAAGGCAAGAATTTTAAGTTTTATTTAGAATGATTATTTTGTGTGAGATTTTGTCGAAGGCCTTGCTAAAGTCGGTGGTAACAACATCCACTTCCTTTCCTTCCTCCAGAGCACACAGGGTCTTTGACACAAATTCAGTTAGGTAAGTGGTGGTGCAAAGTGCAAAGTTAAGTTTATAAATTGGTAAAAGCGTTTAGGATCGGAAAGTAAATTGGATTGCATCCGGGAAAGATATTAGAACCAAATGTCGCGAAAATCACGGGGTTCAATTTCAGACAGCAAATAGTCCGTTATCATGGCGGGAAATAAAGATGAAATATACTCAATAACGTTGTTTCTTTTTTAAAACATAATTTTTGTACGTACTCGAAAATAGCCTATTTATTTTTAAAAACCTCCATATGTGGGAGCCAAATACGCGATAAAAACACGAAAGCGTGCATTGAAAAACTGCGATGCCACTGCGGTGCCGCTGATTGACAGCGCGTTAGAAAGCGCAAGTGTGCACAGGCACTAAATGTATCGCCCGTTTATGATTACGTTAAATAAACTCATTTAACTTCCTATTACGTAGGTATGTATGTAGGTATACATATACTGAAATATTGTGTTTATTTATAAATTTTGTGAAACGTGACGCTATGTGATTAATTTCAGAAAACAACAATTAACCGATTCTAACCATTTTAGCCGCACAACAAAATGATGCGTCGAGCGCATTTTAATTACATGAAACTAAACGAGCATAAAACGCACAACTACATTAAAAGCGCTTTATGAATGTCATTAGGCGATGAAGCACGAGGACATGCATCGATTTACAGATACAATGCATGACAGGGACACGACACAGCTGCACTAATGCATTTAAATCGCTATATTTGCATTAACTTTTCATTAGGGCTTTTGAAAGGATGCTATATTTTCCTTCCTCATACAGCGGAGCATTACGTGTGTATATTCATATTTACTTACCCAGTGTGAAAATCATCCAATCCCTTGCCACAGTATATGGGCTCCGATTGATTAGAGCCCGTCGTCATTCTGCTCGAATTGAAGTCAGCTGTTGTATTGGATTCCTCATGAATATAGAAATCAATGGCTATTGAGAGAAAAAAAAAAAAGGACTTTATTCTGTAGTTCCATAGAAAATACATATGAATATGAAAGAAAA
Source organism: Brachyopa scutellaris (assembly GCA_949775065.1). Lineage (NCBI taxonomy): Eukaryota > Metazoa > Arthropoda > Insecta > Diptera > Syrphidae > Brachyopa > Brachyopa scutellaris. The sequence goes on from OX459113.1 coordinate 113,317,981, forward strand.
AAAACAGACATTTTCTTATACAGTTATGGGAATATTTGTATGGGGATTGAGCAAAAACTCTCATTTGTCGGTGGAAAAAACTGAGGATAGCATCAGATGGTGCTGTCTATCGTCCTATCGTCCATCAACCCTAGAGTTTGTAGTACATCTTTATTTGAATTTATTAGGCATCAACATTAGTAACCAAAGCCGTAAGTCCCTCAAAAGGATCAACGTTTTTATGTGAATCTAACCACGTCTTGTACCACTGCTAACCCTTAACAACCTTTTCGACACCTGGTCTTTGACAGCTTAGTTTTGGGTGGATTCCTAATGACAGCGTATTATGAAAGTCAGCCAACTGAGACCTATGAGAATATGTAGGAAAGGGAATTCCTCCAATTCCAATGTCGATACAATTGAAGGTTCGGATGAAGCGGAGGAGTCTAACCGGTTTGAGAAAATTTCACATCATTCCAGTTCAGCCAGATATACAGCTAACACTCTTAATTCAAACTGATACAGAGAGATCCTCGCTAAATATAAATATATCTTAAAGAAAGCTATACAGAAATCCTGAAGACTTTTTGTGATAAAATTGAGAAATTCTCGGTAGCATCCATGCTTCGGAAAGTACTATTCCCTAGTCCAAGTATTCCTAGCCAGATGGCTCTTGGACAACTTCAAGCGAAGAAAAAATGAATTTATTTTCTATTGGATACACACTATTGGAAGCTTCTCTTCTCCCCAAAATAAGATAAACATGACACACATTGTCCAATAATGGTTAAAAGCCAAAGTAGTTCTTATATCCAAAACGGTCTTAGTGCAGACAGTGAGCACCATGGTGTAGTGGTAAGTTCGTTGGAGTACTGCGCAAAGCGCAGTTCACCTGGTTCACCCCAAACTACAGCGCCACCTAAAGGAAGGTGCAGCAGACTGTGCGCTCAGGTTCCAAAGAGCTATAGCACTCAGTAAATCACCCAGCATCTTTCAACCGATGGTGTATGCCATATGCCATTATGTTATAATGACTGCACTAACCTCCTTAACCCATTTTGACCCGAGTGGGTAGTTTTCTACCCAGATTTTTATAATTTTTTCTCCAGAGGATTAATGACTGTTTGTAAAATGTTTCTATTTAAATGTAATTTTAGTAGTGTTAGTTACCATTTTGTTTTTCATTCTTCCCCCCACCCCTCTCTTTTAACACTATGATTGGGGCCTAAAATGTAGGCTTCAAAAAAGCAATTACAAAAAAAATAAAAAAAATATTATAAATATATGAACAATAAAATATAATGTCTATTCTATGACGTCAATATAAAGTACTAAACATTTGTATCATTACTTTATGTGTTCCGTGTATCAGACCTGACAGATCAACGTTCAAAAATTGATGGGTAGTTTTCTACCCAACGGGCCAATATGTAAGAATTTTTTTCATTTTAAGACAAGTCATGTATAACATTGAAACAATTTGAAATTACCGTTTTTTGTTTATTTATTTGCTCCGCATTTCGAGGTGATTCATCCAGATTCAGTATTTAGTCAAGATAATAAATGGTGTACTAGTAGATATCATAGATTTAAACAACAACAATGCAAATGGAGGAGATTATGGCCTTGCTTTAGTCATCTGATGAAGAAGATTATGTGGTCAATAAGGCGCACAGAACGGAATACGCAAATGTTGTGTATGTACCTTCAAAATTCGACAATGCACTCCTTTTAATAGATTTTGGTGGAACTTTGGAGCTAGGATATTTAGAGGAGGGTGGTTTACATGCCACCTTGGAGCCACCTTTTAATCATTGTCAGAATAACGTATCTTTGAGTATTCTTAACGTGGAAGTGGATGCTGAAGCAGCCAGAATTGAATCTATATCACAGCTATTGGGTATCATACTCCGCTAAAGCAAGTATAAAATATGCTAAAACGCTCTTTTATTACCTACCATTGTCGTAGGTTAGGTGGTAAATCGTCATCTCAGTTGTTTTCTCTTTTCCATACTGATGGCATTACCGAAATGATTAAAGTATTTAATAACTAATATGCGGCACAGCATAATGCACAGCTTCAATTTAAACTGCACGAATTGAAGAGATTCTTTGATACACTGTTCCGCAATGAATACCATACACTTCCGACATGGAAATTGTATGTACTGGTCAATTCAGCATACATTTTGAGTTTCAATTGCGAAGAATCTTTCAATGTCGATATTTGAATCAATCAAATGACTTATTCTTTTATCAGACAACACGAAGTTCGATCGGATACATTTGCCAAAATAAGACGGCTCATCAATCACCGTAGGCGATTATTGAGGTATTCACAGTAAAAAGTAGTGGTGACCACTTTTTGTCAATACATCTTCCAACATGATGCTCAATGCATGAGAATTGCTTGTTTTGGTCACGAAATCGGGAAATGTCAAGCCACAATTGGAGCTAAGAAACCATGTATCTAAGGAGGTTTTGAGAGCAGACCGCAATCGCCCATCCACATGCATAATACAATATTTTGATGGTAGCATTAGTGACAAAAGCGCTGCAGAATTCGTCACAGTAGGGCGCCCTTTATTTGTATAAAGTGTATTATTAGCTAGTTTGCATTCTAAGTGCTTCGGAAAATATACTACAAACATATAAGTACATAGTTATTTACCCCTACGTACTACTTATAACTTAGCTATTTAATTTATGCAATGTTGATTTTCTTGAAATAATTTTTTTTTTCTATACTTATTGGTCCAGTGGGTAGTAAACTACCCAGGTCATAACAGGTAAACGGTTAAAGAGAAAAATGTTTTGTTAACATTTTTGGTTTGATGGGGTCCATATGAGCTACTTTTGAAAATATCGTGAAAAAATGTCCACAGGAACTGGTACCGGGCCAAAATGGGTTAAAGACCTGGCTAAAGCTAACAAAGTCTTGGTTGCCTGGATAGCAGGGCCAAGTTCTTACGCCAACCCAACAGATCTCAGAGCCATTACCACAAAAGGGTTATCTTCTTAGACCAGTGACGTTTACTCTAAGGTGCGCAGGTGTTCTCCGCACACCCCAACGAAATCCATCTTTATGAAAAATTTATTTGTTTATATACATGCGCTAACAATATCTAATTGAGTTACAATTCAAAAATACTTAATTAAAAATAATGCTTTAACATCCACTTTTGTTCACTCTGTTGTGCCGCACCGTCCATAGCCAAATCAACCAAACCAAACACCGCAGTCAAAATTGCAATACCAAAATGTATATAAACCATTCAACACAAATTGACGTTGAACAAAATGTTCTCCTCTTTTCGTAAGTAAATTGAACGGTGCGCGCCGTCATACATACATACTTTCAAACCTCTATCCAGCAACCTATCCAAACCAACTTTTTATTAAATTCAGTTCGACGTCGACTCGCCCGGTTGTTCTCCACTTACTAGCGCACCAACCCAAAGGAAATATCCATATAAAAAAAACGTTCTACCACATTCAAAGTCCCAAAAATCGTCTGTACAATAACATGAATTTGGGTTCTCCAGCAAACTGCGCACCCGGGCTCGATCCAACACATTTTCTTTAGCGAGGAAGATGTTAGCTGTGGCCTGTGGGTATTTTGTTGGTTTTCATATTTTGTTTTATTTCGCATGTTATCGTTTGTTTGGTTGAATTTTGTTCGATTCTCTTCTCCTGATATTAGTTATTTGTTCGATTTCGATGTGCTCTATATTTGTAGAACATATAACATAATCGACTGAAGCGAAAGCAAAAAGCAACACAACAATAGGCGTGTTTTTTTTTTCAAATATTTGCATTGAAAACATGTTGCGGAAACATGTTTATTCTTACATCATCATTGATCATTCGCATTTTGGCAATAGTTAGATATGCATGTCGTTCTTTTAAGCCAAATCGTATAAGAGAAAAATTACCTGTCGATGCGCTATTGAAAATTTATTGAAGAAACCATTTTCTCAATTAAATTAAATTCGGAAGAAAGACTGGAAATAATTAGTTTTGGAAGGCCAATACCGTCTCTTCCGGATTTGATTTGTAAGATTTACCTAGTAAAGCTTTTACTAGACATTTTTAGATTCCTAACTATGAAAGAAAATTTTGGTTGTGTGGTTGCCCCGTTCTAAATAAATTATTTTGTTGGCCTTGTTTACTTAACATCATCGTCGTGGTCCTGGAGAAAACTGAGTATATACATATGTACGTTTGTATTATTAAAAAAAAAAAGTAGAACACCCTGCTTAGAACATCACGCCACGTCCCTGTCTTAGACATAGACGGTGCTTTCAACAATGAAAAATAGAGAGCCATAGCCGAGGTTGAGAGTTCATCTAGCAAGTTAATTGATTAACTCACGGACCGAAATATCAACACAAAATTTGGCTGAGTCCTCCTCCAGAAGATTTGTCAGCAGAAGCACGTCTCCAAGTTGTTTCCCATCCGCCATCTTCTGAAATCTTGTAGTAAATTAACTTTTAATACACTTGGAAGGTGCTGGATATTTCTGACAAGTACCTCCACACGTTTAAGGAGCTCATGCAAGATACATTAAGCAAGGTCTCAAAATGGACCAAAAGATATGGCTTGGGGGTTAACCCTCCAAAAACCTAACTGATTCCGTTCATTAAGAAATACACAATCGCATATATGGACCCTCCTTCATTCAACGGCACCACCTTAGTCTTCACCAATAAAGAAAAGTACCTGGGCCTCATCCTTGGTAAAAAAAAAAAAAAAAACTTAGCTGGAAACTCAATATCCAGGAAAGAGTAAAGAAAGCTACCAAAGCCATTGGAAGTAAATGGGGGCTTTAACCCGTGTCTATATAAAGCTATACCTACATCGCTACAGTATAGAGAAAGTATAAAGATTAGCATGTCTGTATATTAGTGGAGCACTAGGGGAAACTGGCCTAACATTCACCTCTTTTGGGTGCCGGTGCACAGAGATATTCCAGGGAATTATGATCATCAGCCTGATAAACTTGAAACAACAATACGTACCTCGTCTCCTACCGAACAAGGGGAATCTAGGTATGCCCCTAGCTACATAGGAGCTATAACTCAAGCTCGACTCCATCAATATAACTAATGTTAGATGGGAAGCTGGGTCTACATACATATATGCCTTACCACCAAATAGATCTGGAGAATAGGGATCTGGTTTTGGTCTGGATTAGCACAACTATTGGTGTCATCATAGGACATTGCCTTATAGGCAGAAGAAGAAACTAGGCTTGACTTCCCTTCGAATGATTTCTGCAAAAGTTGTAGAGATGAAGAAGGGGAAGAAAGTAATAATCTCCTTTATTCATGTCCAGCTCTTTCCCGAAAAAGAGATTCCACCTAGGTCAATCCTAGCGACTTTGCACAAAAAGACGTTGGAATCCAATCTGGCTTTATAATAATGCTTCGAATGGTTTTTTATGAGTAGCGGCGATACATATCCTCAAAGATCCTTGAGGTCACAATGCGCCTGTAGATCTACACAAGTGCGCTGGAACAGGCAGCCAATAATATAATGATCCATGCACACAGGCTGGTAAATTGCAGGTTGAATCAAGAAAAGGCAATAAACACCCAAACTCCCCATTGAAGGCCTATCATCGGCGCTTTTTCAGTCAAGTAGCCCCATCTACGAGAACAAGGTTTAACTCTCGAACTAATATATCTATCGGCTCAAAATTTGGATAGAAAAGCGCAACGTTTGGCGATGTTTAAGCAGAAAAGAGGAAACGGGGAACCTACGCCAAGAAAAGGGGAAAACGCTTATTTTAAATATTATTTTCGAAATCACAAAACTTTTTTATAATAAGTCAACAACAATCCAACATGCATGAATCTTCGTTGTCAACGAATGATCTGTTTTACCAAACAGCATAAGAAAGTATAATTGGTTGGTTGGTTTGAGAGGGTGAGAAGAGATCTCTCCTCTTCACGTAAGCCAAGAATCGGGCCCGTTGTGTTCCCTCCAGGAACTGTGCTGAGAAAGTAAGAGTTGGGGTTTGTGTTAGTGAAAGGGGGAATGGAAAGGTTAATAGCAGTGAAGAAGAAGTCCTAATTAAGCATGAACATCCACATATGTATGCACATGCCCCGTGCTTATTGCAAATTGTATGCAATTTCGCAAATCGCTAAAAATTCGGATTTGCAAAAGCATGCTAGGACACAGAAGCATACACACTCGCAGTGTTCAATTATCAGCACAAAAGAGCCAACCAAAAATTTCGGAGTACTAATTATTTTATGCTTTGAATTAAGTTTTTGTCTCTTGTTTTTGTTAATGCCGTGAATCAATTTTTTTTTATTAAAGCAAAGTTGTTTTTAGAACGATGAATTTGTGTTTTTTTTCAAACATACGTGTTTTTTCCGTTGTTTAAAAAAGGGGGAAATATTGCGAGGAACAGAGACTGAAAAAAGTGTAAAGCAAGGCAAAATGCGACAAAAAGGGGGAAACTCATTAAGAAAATCTGGGATCACTGCAATGGAGCTCCCATTCAGGATTCTCTTGAAAAAGATAGTATTCTAGACCAAAATTCATAGCATCTCGGAGGATCTTCTATAAGAGGCAAATTTAGTCTTTATTGTTGTTAGAGATAACATCAAGGCTTTTGATTGGGAGCCCCTTACATAACACACATACTTTGGTACGAAAATAAAGTTATACACAATTACACCATACCCGCATACGCGCTTCCCTGGTTACCTTTTGTATGTATGAAACAGATAAATAAATACGGAACTGGTATCAGTATAAAATAGCACTCAACATACCAAAAATGTTAAAGGAACGTAACTTCTGTGGTCCTATGAAAACAAAAATGATCGATGAGTCGATAACTACGCCACTCAAAACAGCCTGTTGTAAGAACACCTACATGGATATTCTATTTGTATTCAATTTTCAAATAAAACTCACAAATCTTCTCATCTCTAAATAAATTACTCCCAAGAGCCCAAATTACTAATTCGAAAGTCGATTACGTTACGACCCAGAATCCACTATCCCAGTTTAGTGTATTTATTGCGCCCATCACTCATCCATCCGCAGAGAATGACTAGAACCATACCCGATAGCACATCTCAGAATAAAACACTCTATTCACAGACTGGTAGTAGAAGAAAAAAAAGTAATTAACTTCATACATATGTATTTCGTCCTTCGGCAAAACACCATCTGGTACACGCTTTTGGTTTCTTAATTCGAATGCGCGGTTATGGAGTAGTACCGCACCGAACCCAATCGCGTATATAGAAACGACGTGTGGTCCCTATACGCAGTTAATTAGGTTGCTCCTAAATTTCCATGCGTGTTGAAGCTAATTCACCCGAACGAGATGTTGTCGGAAAACAAAATTGGAGTCCTTCCACCGAATGCCGACTATTCGTCTTGGAAACCTTGGATGCTTAATCATCCGAGTCGTTACACGTTTGCCCACAACTCTTCAATTTATTAGCATGAAATAAAATGAAACCAGCATCATTGGTAGTCATTCGATTCTGTACTGAGACGCGTGAGTCCTTTTTGCAAAGTGGAAATAACACTAGAGCAGCTCCCGTGTGGAACGTGTACACTACACTACACATCCTTCAAAAACATTTTACGCACTGCAGACCAAGGCGAACCATCAATTCGGGTGGACAACTACCCTCCCAGCCATATTGTTTGTATCCAGTTCTGAGGATAAAATCAATAGAATATCAATGAGATACAAATTGATCTAATCAAAAAGGACCAATGCAAACACAAAGAACAACTGGGAAGTCAGTGTTCGAAAGATGGATATATGACTCCCGGGCCAAGGCTATGCGAAGTTTCGTAAAATGAAGAACAGCATTCTTTATGTACCTGTGAAAGTTATGAGTATGGAATGGCTAACGAATACAACAACAAAACTTTGAGCTCATACACCCTTTTAACCCTTTATTCAGTACGTCAGATGTTTTATTTAATTAAAAGTTAACAAATGCATATTTATTTTAAAGAAACAATGTAAACATATTTATTTTATTTTGAAAACAAAATAGACAAAGAATAAAAAAACGTAGATAAATATAATTACAGAACATTTTTTTTTAAACAAAGTAAGGTATAAAGCTTATAAAAATAATTTTTTTCCGAGTCACCAATCTGTGACTATTAATTAAAGCTTGGGGCATTTAGGTTTTTTTTTACACCTTTGTGGATTGTTGGTGGATTGGTAGAGGTGGAACCATGTCACCTTATCACTGCGGCAACAGATGGGCCTCATGGGATTTCCTCCACTTATACATCATAATGTACATAGTAGGCCCCCGTCATGATAACATATAATCCCAAAATGTCTTTGAAAGGCGAACTGACAGATACATATGTACATACATATGTATGTATATCCTCCGTCTCGAGGTAAAATTTGCCTATATGACGATGACGTTTTCTGACTACACAAATAAAGTGACACACAATATGCACTGCTGATTCTTCGTCCTCGTTGCACATCGAGCACATATTGGTGACTCGGAAAAAAAATTATTTTTTACTTTTTACTTCATTAAAGCTTGTATTTAAAAATAATTTTTTATCTATATATTTGTTTTCTACTTTTTAGTATCTGAATGTTTTTACAAATTTACATCGGTACGTATGCACCATTATATTGGCTTGGGTGGGTTTAATATGAGAAAGTTTACTTAGAATGTTTGAGATTCTGCTCGTCAAATCTTTCCATTTGATACCCATGTTATGGGGGTTGTGAAAAAAAAAGTATTCCGCCATCTTGTGGAATCCACCATATTGAATTTAGAATCACGTCACTTAGCTAATCGTATTCTACTTGTCAAATCCTTTCATTTGATACCCATATTGAGGAGGTCGTGAAGATAACGTAATACACCATCTGGGGCGTCCTCCATATTAGATCATCAAATATACTGTATATATTGAGTTGTCGCCGGACATGCAAAATTTCAGCATGATCGGATATCTGCAAGTGGGTGTAAGATCGATTCCCAGATTTGTCCCTCACAGAAAGTAAAGTTGGTATAAATCTTATAAAAAAATAGATAGATTTAGTATCTATCTATTACAATTCAGTTTTCAATTAAATAGGTAGGTAGATATATAAAAAATTAAAAAAAAAAACATAGAGAAGGTTACTTAGTACTAAGCCAGTCAATATTAAATAATTCAGTTCGTAAAGCTTATAATATAGCAAAAGGTGCAATAAATTACTTTCCAGTCCTTTCTTTCCTGTATTTATTGAAACCGAAGCCTCAATTTAATTTTTTCGAGAAGGTTCAGTGCAGATTACATATTATTACAGTGTTTCCACATGTAATAGGGTTGGTTTGCTTGTGTTGTAAGCTTTGAATAAACCCTTTGCGCACAAGCACTACTATGCGCCATGCGCTGCGGTAGTGTCAAAATATTTGCAACGAATTTATATACATTTGGAAATACATATATGGTTACCGAGGCGGTTTTCATTGTCAATACTATCTAGTATGCCAAAATTGGTCCTCCCTCATGTGTTATGTGAATGTGTGAAAGTAAACTGCGCACAAAAATAGATCTAAGAAAAATCTGCAAACTGATGCATTCAAAATTTAAATGAAAATAAATAAATTTTGAGAAAAAAGTCACAGAAAACCATAAAAAGTCTCAATGTTTCTATTAAAAGTCGCAAATTTGGAGTTTTTTGAAAAAGTCGTATCAAAGTAGCAGGCCAGTCAAAAAATACGCAAATTGCGACTTTAGTCGCAGAAGGGTAACGCTGCTTCGGATATGAGCAATCATTACAGAGTGTTTCGCACTTAGCATTTGCTACTTTATCGAAATTGATAAATCTGTCGCAATGGTATTGGAATTTTATCCCCTTACCATCCATCCGCGACATCTGCATATGAATGAGGTAATTAAAATGATGTGGATTTATGAGCTGTTTACCCGTGTGTAAGTCGACACATATACATAATAAATAAAATGTGGAATCCGGCTCGAAGGACCAAGAAGACAATTTCTTTAATTGCATTCGCTTATTTATACTTTTTTGCATTGTATGTTTTGTACAGGATGTTCCCGTATTTCCAATCCTTTCCTTGCTTATGTTCTCAGTTCTTTCAATAGCCATAGCCACCCTCTTATAAATTTAATTCAAAAAAAAAATTAAGAGACATTTGAAGACATCCAGTTGCGCATCAGAATGGCATCCATCGGTTATTCCAGTCGAAATAAATTGCTTCGAATGAAATTCATTCCTTGATACATCTATACATATGTATAAATAACGATTGTCCTTTTTACAGGAAGAATAAAATGGAAAAAAATCCCCTCTCTGTCCAGAGTAATAATTGAGTGCCATAGTTAAGAGATTTTACTGTCCCGTTCTTGAACCCTCTTGGATTTAGATTAGATTGATGGTAGTACTCTTCTTTTCATCATTTGCAATATCCAACGGATGCATTTCTCCGGTACTTCGTGTCGTTTGCATTTTTAATTCCACCACTGAGAGAGAGAGAAGATTTAAAATCCCGTAGGTATGATGGGTGTGATGAAAATTCCCAAATGAAAATCGCATATTCTGCAAATTGAATTTTAATATTTCAATATTCAACAAGACTCGGTGATTTCATTGTACGGTGGTTGTGTTCCACGAGGTAGATTTCGACTCCGAAAGCGGTGTAATCAGTCGAATTTTTAATTTATTTTTTATCTTGTTATAGGTACAGGCGAGCACGTTAAGAATATTTATTCTTGGGTATTCGTATATGCCGCCGGGAGGGAAATTTAATAAATTATTATTATTTCATCTGTGCTATAGTTACCACGAGCAATTACCGATGATAAATTTCAATTAGATTGAAATGAATGATGGTACGAGCTACGACTTCATACAAACATACATATAATAATCGTTCGCGTACTGCATCTTAATTTGTCAAATATTTAAAATAAATGGAGATGCGTAGGTACTGATACGATGGTTTTGAAATGAAACGTGAAAGTTTAAGCGGAATGCGAATGAGTAATAAATCAGGAGGATTTTAAAGTTCTAATGGCAGAAGTTTCTTAATGGGAACTTATTCAAATTCACAAAAAATTATTTCAAATTATTTGTGATTGATGATTTCGCTCTTTTTCAACAAAACAAATTTACTATACATAATCTGATAATGGGCAACAAAAACGTTTTCTATACTATATTTTTTCTTTAAAAGTTTCCCGCCCTCTATCATCATCATCATACAGTGAACTCTCCCTAAATCGAACTCTCTATAAGTCAAATTTCCCTCTAACTCGACGTTTTTCGTCATATTTTATCATTCCCTTCAATTTTCCATACAAAAACTATTCTTTAAGTCGTACTCCCCCTAAGTCGTCACTCTCTCTAACTCGAACACATTCTCTCGATTATTGGCATCTTTTTTTCACTACTTAAGTCGAATTTTGTTTAGCACAAAAAAAAAAAAAAAATTCATTACCCCTTCGGAATTTGTATTTGAGTATAAACTACTAACCATCTAGTACCTACACACTTAAATATCCTAAATATGTATAGGCTGCCATCGTCCATCGCCAGCTCGTCGTGTTTCTTCCTATTCATATTCTTGGTACCTCCATACCAAAATACTGTTTTTTAAAAATTGCAACGCAAAAACAAAACAAAACATTGTTATATTCTTCTTTATGTTGTTGGTTGCATTCAAAACAGGTTTTTCAATTGAGCTATCTGCGTCAGCGTTGCCAGTTTGCTGCAATTGCAGTAGATCTACTGCATTTATTTCGAAATTTGAATCTACTGCCATTAAATTAAATCTACTGCATTCTTGTAGTATACTTGTTATGACTTCAAGATCGAAAATTTGTTCCCTTTTAGCGCAAAACATGACATTACATTACATATTTAGAAGCATAAATGATGAAACTGTTGAGCTTAAATGAACCAAAAGCCAAAATAATACAATAAAAACAGAAATACAAGTCAATTTGTGTTAAAAATTTTGTTTTTCTGTCGAAATAAAAATCTACTGCGAAAAATTCAATCTACTGCATTTTTTAGAGAATCTACTGCGAAAAAATAGTTCTGAAGTGGCAACGCTGATCTGCGTATGTATATAAAAAGAACTTGTTTTAGTAAGATTCCAGCTGGAATTTCAAAATCAGTTGATTCTACGGTAGGCAGTTCAACAGAGTTGATGTAGCCTTCATGTGCATGCTTGTAGCTAGATCATGGATTATTGCGAAGTAAACTGTGTGGTCAAAAGTTTTGTTTATTGTGAATGAATGAATGAATTATTGAAATGAATTAATTTTAATTGATATATTTGCTATATGGAAATCATATTTGATAAATTCTTCTGGTTATTACGAGTAACAAGTGATTTCAAAAATTCCAGACTGGCCAGACTTTTGTGTATCATTAACCTCGCGCAATTCACAACGGTGGCATAATGGAAGACGAAGATTAACGAAGAGCAATCCATTGTGTACAAAAAAAGAAAGCAAAACAAGCTCATTTAATAAAATCGTTACAAGTGATGAATCTTGAAGACTAAACAGCAATCCACGATGTGGAGCCCATTAGTTAAAAGTCCCCCAGTTTAAGCAACACAATAGAAATAAATCCGCAAGAAAAGTGATGATGTCGATTTATTTCACAAAACCACAAAATGTCGTGTTGATTTTTCCGCTAGGAATAGGTGATGCGTTTTAAAGCTAAATGGTACGAGTATATACATAGAACCTTCTTGCTGCCGCACTATTTTTAAATACAGTAAACTCTCGATTTTTGCAACTAATGAAAACAGAGATAAAGTTGCACAAATCGAACAGAAAATAAAAACACTTTAAAAAGGCTTACACACTATTCTCCAAGTTATCAAAATAAAATTGCGTGTAGATACATTTAGGAATTGTATTTTTATTAGAAAAAGTATGCATTCAAAAACATTTTCAGAAAAAATAAGTTAATTAATACAAAACTTAAATGCAGGCAAATTCATTAGAACATACAAATGTACATTTTAGATAATGTAGCCTAAGTTTTTGCAGTTTCCGGGGATCCATTCAGAGATGTCATCGCTGTCCAAATTCTCGTCTGGTTAACCATTGTCGTGTTGTCAGACCTTTCTGACAAAATTCTATCCCAAATTAGAAGCAAAAGAACACAGTCTTCTTCCTCCCAGTTATCAGCAGTTCTGATTAGGACTTTGTTCCAACATTTAGCAATGTATTCGCTTTCAACTCTTTCCAAGCGTTTGCCAAGAAACAGATGGCATGTTTTAAATTTAAGTTTTTTAGTGCTGCTCCATTATTTTAAGCAGAAACCAGAATGCTCAACCAAATTTTTTTGTGAGATCTTCAAATTCAATGACCGAGTCTTTCGGATGACAGGGAGCGTTTTCGACTTACAACACAAATTTTATATGTTGCGAAAATCAAATCTCAAAATTGCAAACAGGAAATCCATTTACGTAGGTTGTTAATATCGAGGTTTGCAGAAATCGAGGTTGCAAGAATCGAGAGTGCACTGTAATTCTTCTGGAATACCAGGCGCAAAAAGTAACTTTGTCGGTACAGGTACTCTTGTCATCACAATAATAATGGATTTTTTTCAAACTCCTGGAAAACCATACGCAAATATTAATTTTACTTATTCCCTAAGACTTAGTGCTTTGCAATTGTAGCTTTTGTCAGAAGAAATATTTAGGGTCGCCCCCATGATATAAAATAAGAAGAAGTATAGAAATGTGGAATTCTAGCAGTTTAGGTACTCTAGTCAAAACATAAGGTTCCACCATCTTAATGATAATTCGGCGGAAACATCTCCATGGTCAATTTTAAAATTCAATCGCCAAAAATCCATATTTATAGACAAATGTCTACAATTCCAAGCGAATTTAAAGAAAAAGTTTAAACCTAAATAATTACAGCGTTCTACCTACCATTGGAGCTCGGAATTCGATGGATCACCACTTCGACCTAAACGATTCAATTAAAAATTCTTTTTATTTATTCAACTTTTGAATGATATTTCTTTGGAATCTCAATTCGTATCCCCTTCAGAAATTATATTACGAGATGCCTAAAAACTGCGAAAAACTCCCTCAAGTAGTAATAGTAGTAGTAGTAGTAGTAGTAATTGTGATTTTATTGTACACTAAAAAACAATTTCCTTTTGTTACAAAATTCCCAAAATATAGCATGGCATTTGCCGTCAACCAAGTGAAAGAGACTTACAATTTTAACATAGTTATTGAGATAAAGCACATAAATAGATTTAAGAATGTATGTATTTTAAAAAGGCTCATCTAGTAGATTTGGCGTCGATATTTTAAGGATGATTTTAAATAGCCAGACAGTACGCTCCAATTTTTTCCATTTAACACTAGAAAGACGGCTGAAGTTTAGCGTCTTATAAATTTAAAAGTTTTAATTTTTATGGCATGTTCTCTTGTGACTTTTATTAAAATAGTGTAAATTTAATTTTACATATAGTTTCATTGTTATCCTTACTATAATAAAAATTTAACTTTTTTCGGCTGCAAAAACTTTGTTCCATTTTGTCTTAAGAACTACTGCACGAAATTGAATCCGGTTTTCACAGTTGCATTGCAAAATGTCAGGAATACAGGCTTAGGATAGGATTAGGATTTTTTATCGTTATCTGCTATCCAGAAGCGGAGATCTAAGCTGATATCTGGGTAGAGAGTAAGAGAGAGAGGAATTTCTTTTATTATAAGGTTCAATTTTGTACAAACATTTTAGGATATAAATCATCTTCGTAAGTTATACAGAAGTTGAACAATAAGCATTAAATCAAAATTAACATTCAATTAAAAATGACAAACAATTCAAGAAAAGCTAAGATCGTTGTATTTTACCAACGACCAGTGGAGATAATTTCGTGTGTGCGCCAAAACCGGTATTTTTTTTTTCTTCTGTACCTGCTGTGTTGTTTTTATTTTATACTAGTTGAACCCGTGCTCGCCTTGCTTCGCATTCTAATAGCTTTCTCATGCATACAAATATGCAAATATGCAACTTCAGTGGGAGCGAAGAAACATCAAAGTATTTGTCTTAGTCCACAAAAGTGTTTAGTAAATTTTGCTGATTAACTGCGTTTTATCAAAAACGTTTCAATATGTATCATTCAGCAACTAAGTTCAGATTTCATAGTTCTCAAAAACCGCACCGCACCGCACCGCAGCCCATCAAGACTTCCGCCTCTACCAAATGTCGTTGCAGAATTGTAACTCTAGGTCGGTTGCCGTTACATAATTTAGGCAGGCTCAAGTTTCTTAGAAGAATAGTAGGTACACCCACTTTTAGTTTTAATTTATATGATGGAAGCTCTGGATGGAGCCGATAGAGAATTTAAAAATTCGCCCATATAGCTGGTTGTTACTTCTTGGTCCACAACCCGGTTGATTGAAATACATTCTGCACTTTGACCATCAACACGAACCATCAAATATCTCGCTATCAATTGCTGGAGCTTGATCATTCCAAGGCAACAAAATAGCTCCCTCACAAAGCTAAGAATTCTCACGGTTTGTTAGTTGTGATATAGTATATAACCGTAAAAGGATGAGATAAGATCTTCGGTAGAAGACACTGTTTGGCACAAATAATGTGATAAATTTACTTTTCCATTTTCTTCCTCCACCAATTTTAAGTATCAAATAAGAAGATTGTGTGCGTTTGGATTGCCACCTGTTCGTGTCCGCATATTGACGGTCAAGTGCATTTGAGTAACATTGGACCCGAGAGACTTGACTTTTTCAGACAGGCATTTACTTCATCAACTTTTGTGCCTCGTGGTACTACTGATAACGTATGCCTAAGAGTAGGTATTAGGATACTTTAGACTGGGAACCAATTTTTTGACGATTCCGGGAAACAGCCATTTTAATTCGTCATTTTTGGGTAAAAACATGGATTTTGAAATTTTTAATTACCCCGGTTTTTTTTTGTTTACATAAGCGTGGGAAAATTTTAATTCGTCATTTTTGGGTGAAATCATCGATTTTGAAATTTTTAATTACCCCGGTTTTTTGTTTACATTAAGCGTGGGTGGGCGAGAGGGAAGATGAGCCTGGGGGAGGAGGAGAGGGGGGAGGGGGGAGGAAGGCTGTTGTTTGTTTACATTAAGAAGTTATTGCCGAAGCCAGGAAGTGACGTCATCAAGAAGATATAGGGTTAGCGTGTGTATTAGTGTACTTAGTGTGTACTTAGTGTACTTAGTGTACTTAGTGTACTTAGTGTGTACTTAGTCTGGGCGAGGGAGAGGGGTGATATGCGAGGGAGAGGGGGGGGGGGGAGGGGGGAGGAAGGCCGTTGCTTGTTTACATTAAGAAGGTGTCGGGTTACATTTTGTTATATATATATATATCTGTCTGTATGTATGTATGTATGTACATATGTATGTATGTATATATGTGTGTATGTATGTATGTGTATATGTATTTGGATATGATGTGGCGGTATATGAGTCAACTTCAAAGTCGTCGCGTGTCATATTATGTATATCGATGTTTTTGTTTTGTTTATTGGGCAAAGGAAGTGAACGGCGTCAGAGGGAGAGGAAATATATGCGACTATTTATATTTGTTGGCGGAGTGAAAGCAATGATGAGAGGGGATGAGAGGGGGGTGAATGGCTTGCAGGGTATGGTTTCCTTGGTCTATTCATTTAGATCACATTGTTTATTCTGGCTGTTGGCTGAAATGGGTAGTGGGATATTCAAGATCAACATGTCATGGAATGTACTTATTTTATACATATGTATGTATGTACTTGATGTGTACCTATGCATATGTTTGTTTGTATTTCATAGTGTACTTAGTGTGTACTTAGTGTGAACTTAATGTGTCAGAGAGAGAGGGAAGAAGTATATTTGCAGACGGATGGGGAACAATGGTGAGAGGGGGATGAGAGGGGGTGAACCATTTCTCGGATCTATTTATCCAGTTCAGATTGATTATTTTGGTTGTTGTCTGAAATAGGTACATTTTTGTTTTTTCATTGCCGATTCTGGCACAGGGAGTCAGCAAGTGACGTCATCAAGAAGATATAGGGCTACATTTTTTGGGTGAAATCAGGGAATTCAGAGCAATTAGTGTGTACTTAGTGTACTTAGCGTGTACTTAGTGTGTATCAGAGTGTACTTAGTGTATACTTAATGTTCTTAGTGTGTACTTAATGTACTTAGTGTACTTAGTGTATGTATGTCTGTATGTATATGTACATATGTATATGTATATGTATTTGGATAAGATGTGACGGTATAAGAGTCACCTTCAAAGCAGTCGCGTCATATACCTATGTATGTATGTACATATGTAGATATATCGATGTTTTTGTTTATTGGACGAATGAATTAAAAAGCGGAATAGGAAAGCAATGCTGAGAGGGAGGTGAATCGCTTCTTAGGTCTACTCATCCAGATCAGATTGTTTATTTTAACTATTGGCTGAAATGGTTAGTAGTGTTGATTGTATTGTTTCATGGAAAATTGTTTTTGTTGGATGGATGAAGTAAAAAGCGGAAAGGAAATTCTGAGTCAAAGCGAAAGGAAAGATGTGCGACTGATTTATATTTGTTGGTGAAGGGAAACAATGATGAGAGAGAAAAGAATGATGAGAGTATGTGAACCGATTCTTGGGTATGGTTTCCAATGTGTACTTCAGATCGGATTGTTTGTTGTTGGCTGAAATAGGTAGCAGTGCTGACTACAATGTTTCAAGAAAAATTGTTTTTATTGGATGAACGAAGTAAAAATCGTGTGATTGTAGAAATTCTGAGCCAAAGGGAGAGGAAAGAAGTATACTTGTATGAGGAGGGGAACAGTGGATAGAGTGGGTTAGAGAGGATAATACTCATAGAGAACAGATTGATTATTCTGACTTGTTGGTCGAAGTACTGATTATAATGTTTCAAGGAAAATTATTTTGAGTTGAAATTCTGAGTCAGAGGGAGAGGAAAGAAGTATATTTGTAGGCGGAGGGAAACAATGAATAGAGGGGCTAGAGAGTGTAATAGTCACAGAGATCAGATTGATTATTCTGACCTGTTGGCCGAAGTGCTGATTATAATGTTTCTAGGAAAATTATTTGGACGCAGAAATTGGTGGGGGTATTCATGTTTCGACATGTTTAAAAGTCTTGTTCTCTTTATCTTTCGATCATATTTTTATGGAATTTGCTGACGAATATGAATATATTGTTTATTTATCTTTCGACCATTTTTTTTTTTATGGAATTTGCTAACGTATACAAATATGTTGTTTATTTATCTTTTATTTTCTATGGAATATACCTATTACGTTGTTGTTCTTCTTGCTGTCTTTGCTATTGCTTTCATTCGCTGACTATGATGCTTTTATACAAAAATTTATGCAGGAATATTCATGTTTCGACATGTTTCGACATGTTTAAAAGTCTTGGTCTCTTTATCTTTCAAGCATTTTTTTTTTATGGAATTTGCTGACGCATGCAAATATGTTGTTTACTTATCTTTTATTTTCTATGGAATAAACCTATTTGATTGGTTAAACAGTTTCAAGGGGGCGGGGAGTGTAGAAACATTTCCAAATTTCTGCTATATAAGCTCCAAAGTAAGGGCTGTTGAGTAATAGTTTTATTCAAACAAAGCAATTGAGATCATCTAAAAATGGAACAATTGAACGATCTTGGAAAAATTAAACCTCTGGAAGGATTGAACACATTGGAGCTGCAGAAGAGGTATAAGATCCTCAATGTGTTACGTTGCCAGACGAAATACGGGCCTAGAGTTCTCCTTGAGTTGGAGACAAAGAAGGTGTTTCTGCCGATACGATTCAACTCCGTGGATGAGAGTACAGTGAAGGCGCTATCATCAAGCGAAATGGTGGTAGTTAAACCCATGGGGAATACTTTAGAACTGGAGTTCTACCCAATATCGGATGCAAACCTTTCTGTTGAAGAGGTAGACATACTGTATTCTCAACCCTTTTTTTTAAAAACAAAAAAAAATTGTTAAATGCATATACATTTTGAGATGTAAAAATAAATAATTTCTAACCAAAAACTGATTTGTTATTGTTTTTCTTTATTTTCTTCTATTTCGAGTTTTGAGGTGATAAACGGGGTGTTTTTGTTTAAAGGATGGAGAAATTAAAAATGGTGTGAGTGTGGAGATTCTGAGACATAGGGAAAGTTATTTAGACTGTTGGCTGAAATGGATAGAGGGGCTAGAGAGGGTAATACTCATAGAGATCAGATTGATTATTCTGACTTGTTGGATAGCGGGCTAGTGGTTTCCAAGGACTTCTCATCGAGTTCGGATTGTTTATTTTGGTTGTTAGTTGAAACGGGTAAAGGGGTATTCAAAATCATTGTGTATATGTTTCTGCGCATGCATAAAAATTGCACATCAAAAAAAAAAAAAATAGAGCAAGAGCTCAATACATCATTGATATCGAACTCAAGCACCGGCATTGATGCTGACAAATATGTCAACACAACAGATCGAACGTAGTTCATCGGAAGTGTGGCTCGTAAAATTTGGAATTATTTATCGGGTCTTCATAAGCCACCTGCTTACTTCCTCCATCCGAATGTTCGGTAGTTTCTTGTTATAAACATACTTTGATGATTCGATTATACCTACTCCTAGCTACGGTCCGTGCGAGGCACTTCTAATGTTCAGTCAGTTTCTTGTTATAAACAAATTTTGCTGATTCTTCAAATGATATGGTTCGTATGGATCCCTCATATGAATGCTTCGAATGATAAGGTTATGGGTATCTTTTGTATACACAAATTTTGCTGATTCGACAATATTCCTAGCTAGCTATGGTCCGTTTGAGTCCGTTATGCGAGTGCTTCGAGATCAATTTCTCTGATTCGATGACATTAGTACCTATTAATAAATAAATCTAAATCTAAATCTAAATCTATATTCTTAGCTATGGTCTGTATGAGTCCCTCATATGAATGCTTCGAATGGTAAGGTTATGAGTATCTTTTGTATAAACAAATTTCTCTGATTCGACTATATTCTTAGCTATGGTCCGTACGAGTCCCTCATATGAATGCTTCGAATGGTAAGCTTATGGGCATCTTATGTATAAACAAATTTCTCTGATTCTCCTGGCTATGGTCTCTATAGGTCCCTCATATGAGTGCTTCGAATGGTAGGATTATGGTTATCTTTTGAATAAACAAAATTTTGCTGACTTGAGTATATTCATGGCATTGGTCCGTAGCGGTCCCATATGCGAATGCTTCGGATGGTATGGAATATTCATGCTTCGACATGTTTGAAAGGCTTGGTTTATTTATCTTTCTGACCATATTGTTTATTGAGTTCAATGTGGATCATATTTCACACACACTCACACATTTAACAATTTTTTTTTTTTTTCTAAAGCCAAGTTTGTCACATAGAATATCAGTGTACAATATTCGTATAAATAAGGCTCTACCAGCAGATACATTTTTAGTAATTTAGTAATTTTGAACACAAACCTTATCAATCAATATATCATGGAATATATCAAACAACTGATCGAGAATCAACTCCTTATAGCGGAATACCTGTGTCGGGAGTATCCCGAAATGGTATTTGGATTGAGAAGACTGAACGACGAGAATAACTATTCGCTAGGTCATGTACAGACAGTAATACAAATGCTTAAAGCATTTTCTGAATTATTGGTGGAGCAAGGATTCGATACGCCACCATTGCATCCAGCTTTATTGGCGATTTTATCCATACACCGCTAAAAATAAAAAGTTATAACATTTAAATTTAATAAAAGGTTGAACACATTTTACACTAAAAAAGATAAATTTTTGTTTTTTTTCTATTTTTTTCTTTTTTCTATTGCTGATATTGTTGTTTTTTTTCTATTGTTGTTGTTGTGCGATTCCAATCAGATCGGATGCAGATAGCAGTTAGCGGATAGCACTTAGAGGATAGCTATTTGCCATCACTAGACTATTAGTTTAATCTTCCGGATAAGGAAGAATCTTTTCCTTTTTTTTTTACCTTCTACCAGGCCTTCTCAGATAAAACTTTATCAACATCAGAACACACAAGTTTTTTATTATTAGCACATTCAATATCATGACGACAAGCCTCATCCAACTGATTAATTCCATGATCTTCCTAAGCAAGACGTTCTTTTAACTTAGTCCCAGGACCACAGAAAGTATATGACAAAATATGTAACTCGAATGGTAATTTATTTTTTAATGAATTTGCCAGTCCGTATTCTTCTGATGAATGTTTTGACTGACCTGATATACTCCATAGTCTCTCGTTTAAAGCAATTTCTTATTACGACTGTAGTCTCTGTATCAACCGAAAAATACATATTTACGCAAACTTCTGAAATCAATTCATGAAACGGAATATAAAAGGCGACCGTTTTGAGTAGAATACATCAGTAACCGCCCGGCATTACAGTGAACCAACCATAAAAAATAAATATAGATTACAATGAACTATATAGTGAAACATTAAGCTCGGTAAATAATCCACAAAAATCTGTAAATTCGAATAAATGCGGGAGTGAGAGTAAAAGTGAAAGAACAGAAAAAAGAAACTTGACCAAGAAAGTAGGGAATGCAAGCCAAGAAGAAAGTGAAGTAAAAAGTTATTGAAAATTCTGAATTTCGAAGGATTAAGTGTACCTCGACCCATGAAAAGCCTTTTGAAGCAGCCTTCCAAGCCAATATTATTCTTCACCATTGGTATTTGATTTTATCTAAATAATTTAATTTAGAAAAATGGCCGAAAAAGGAGTTTTAAAACGATGCAATGCAATACGTGGAATGGAAAATATGAAAGGTAAAATAAATAATAAAATGTATGATAATTATATATATATATATATACATAGTATTTGGTAAAATAAACGAAAGACAATTTTTTTTTTTTTTCGTTGAATAATTTGTTTAAATAATTATTATTTAGAATACGAAATGCTGGAAAAACTTTATTTGATTGGAAAGGAGATTCATGAATTGAAATCAAACATTCAGTCAATGCAAAGGCAACAGAAGGAGTTAATCAAAACTATAGCTGAGAACAATGTATTATTGAAAGAAGCATTCAAAAAGGAAACGCTGGGCAACGCAGAGGTAAATCATTTTCTGCTTGCAACTTACATTTGCGTTGAATTACGATAGATTGCAGGGCAAAGCGCCTTTTAAAGATTTTCATAATATCATAGCTGTCCTATTTAGTAATACACTTGATCAGTTTATCAGTAATTACTCTCCACATGTTCTTATAATGTACTTTTCTTTTCTTATTTTAGAAGGTCTCTCTTTCTCTCTCTCTAAAGATGGATACATACAAAAAGACTACATCCACCAGATACGAACTGCCTTCCGATGTATAAAAAGTCGATGCCACAAAAACATATGCATCAACAAAAACAAAAAGCACCCCTTGATTTATACATTACAAAAAGATTAATAAAACACAATGAATTCAACTGAGTTTTTATTCTGAATTTTAAAAAGGAAACGATTGAGTGTAAACTAGATAGATGGAAGGAGGGATAAAATTGTTGAAAAGTGCTGAAATAACATCTTCCCTGTAGGTGATGGTAGGTGCTGAAATAAGGACTAACCTGCGAGTTCTTATCAGCCTAGAACATTCCCCATTATGATTATAAAATGGGGGATCGTTCCAAACAGGGCGGTTCCAAACAGGTCGGTTCCAAACAGGGCGGTTCCAAACAGGTCGGTTCCAAACAGGGCGGTTCCAAACAGGTCGGTTCCAAACAGGGCGGTTGCTAACCGGTCGGTTACAGATAGCAGTTAACGGATAGCGGTTAGCGGATATCAGTTAGCGGATAACAGCTAGCGAAGGTGTTCTCACAACATGGTAGATCACAGATCAAGTTACATACATATCGATGATAGAGCTGACGTAATCGATTCTGAGAGGGGAACGACGGTGAGAGGAGGTGAATGGTTTTCTGGGCATTTTAATCAAACATGTGTGCTATTGAGAAGAAAAAAAGGAAAGGTAAAGTACGATAGCACCATGGTGTAGTGATTAGTGCGTTGGACTACTATGCGATGCTGCCAGGGTTCAATCCCAGTCAGGGTCCAACACCTAAAAGTTTTTTTCAAATAAAGAAAGACTATTCCACTTGAATTTGTTAATCCAATTGAGATTCGATTCTTAGACTCCTTTAAATTTATGGGGTGACTGTTAATTGGAATACTCTGATCAAGGCTAACACCATTTTCCATTATATATCTCTTATCATCTATATAACTTAGTGCTAGTTTATTAATACATTGTGTATATATGTTATGAATCTTTGACCTTATTATAAACATATTTCCATTTCAACCAACTGCGATCAAGTCTGATGATGAATTCAATATCACCACAACTAGAAGCAGAAGAAGAAAGAGATGTACCAGTCACCCCATAAATTTAAAGGAGTCTAAGAATCGAATCTCAATTGGATTAACAAATTCAAGTGGAATAGTCTTTCTTTATTTGAAAAAAACTTTTAGGTGTTGGACCCTGACTGGGATTGAACCCTGGCAGCATCGCATAGTAGTCCAACGCACTAATCACTACACCATGGTGCTATCGTACTTTACCTTTCCTTTTTTTCTTCTCAATAGCACACATGTTTGATTAAAATGCCCAGAAAACCATTCACCTCCTCTCACCGTCGTTCCCCTCTCAGAATCGATTACGTCAGCTCTATCATCGATATGTATGTAACTTGATCTGTGATCTACCATGTTGTGAGAACACCTTCGCTAGCTGTTATCCGCTAACTGATATCCGCTAACCGCTATCCGTTAACTGCTATCTGTAACCGACCGGTTAGCAACCGCCCTGTTTGGAACCGACCTGTTTGGAACCGCCCTGTTTGGAACCGACCTGTTTGGAACCGCCCTGTTTGGAACCGACCTGTTTGGAACCGCCCTGTTTGGAACGATCCCCCATTTTATAATCATAATGGGGAATGTTCTAGGCTGATAAGAACTCGCAGGTTAGTCCTTATTTCAGCACCTACCATCACCTACAGGGAAGATGTTATTTCAGCACTTTTCAACAATTTTATCCCTCCTTCCATCTATCTAGTTTACACTCAATCGTTTCCTTTTTAAAATTCAGAATAAAAACTCAGTTGAATTCATTGTGTTTTATTAATCTTTTTGTAATGTATAAATCAAGGGGTGCTTTTTGTTTTTGTTGATGCATATGTTTTTGTGGCATCGACTTTTTATACATCGGAAGGCAGTTCGTATCTGGTGGATGTAGTCTTTTTGTATGTATCCATCTTTAGAGAGAGAGAAAGAGAGACCTTCTAAAATAAGAAAAGAAAAGTACATTATAAGAACATGTGGAGAGTAATTACTGATAAACTGATCAAGTGTATTACTAAATAGGACAGCTATGATATTATGAAAATCTTTAAAAGGCGCTTTGCCCTGCAATCTATCGTAATTCAACGCAAATGTAAGTTGCAAGCAGAAAATGATTTACCTCTGCGTTGCCCAGCGTTTCCTTTTTGAATGCTTCTTTCAATAATACATTGTTCTCAGCTATAGTTTTGATTAACTCCTTCTGTTGCCTTTGCATTGACTGAATGTTTGATTTCAATTCATGAATCTCCTTTCCAATCAAATAAAGTTTTTCCAGCATTTCGTATTCTAAATAATAATTATTTAAACAAATTATTCAACGAAAAAAAAAAAAAATTGTCTTTCGTTTATTTTACCAAATACTATGTATATATATATATATATAATTATCATACATTTTATTATTTATTTTACCTTTCATATTTTCCATTCCACGTATTGCATTGCATCGTTTTAAAACTCCTTTTTCGGCCATTTTTCTAAATTAAATTATTTAGACAAAATCAAATACCAATGGTGAAGAATAATATTGGCTTGGAAGGCTGCTTCAAAAGGCTTTTCATGGGTCGAGGTACACTTAATCCTTCGAAATTCAGAATTTTCAATAACTTTTTACTTCACTTTCTTCTTGGCTTGCATTCCCTACTTTCTTGGTCAAGTTTCTTTTTTCTGTTCTTTCACTTTTACTCTCACTCCCGCATTTATTCGAATTTACAGATTTTTGTGGATTATTTACCGAGCTTAATGTTTCACTATATAGTTCATTGTAATCTATATTTATTTTTTATGGTTGGTTCACTGTAATGCCGGGCGGTTACTGATGTATTCTACTCAAAACGGTCGCCTTTTATATTCCGTTTCATGAATTGATTTCAGAAGTTTGCGTAAATATGTATTTTTCGGTTGATACAGAGACTACAGTCGTAATAAGAAATTGCTTTAAACGAGAGACTATGGAGTATATCAGGTCAGTCAAAACATTCATCAGAAGAATACGGACTGGTAAATTCATTAAAAAATAAATTACCATTCGAGTTACATATTTTGTCATATACTTTCTGTGGTCCTGGGACTAAGTTAAAAGAACGTCTTGCTTAGGAAGATCATGGAATTAATCAGTTGGATGAGGCTTGTCGTCATGATATTGAATGTGCTAATAATAAAAAACTTGTGTGTTCTGATGTTGATAAAGTTTTATCTGAGAAGGCCTGGTAGAAGGTAAAAAAAAAAGGAAAAGATTCTTCCTTATCCGGAAGATTAAACTAATAGTCTAGTGATGGCAAATAGCTATCCTCTAAGTGCTATCCGCTAACTGCTATCTGCATCCGATCTGATTGGAATCGCACAACAACAACAATAGAAAAAAAACAACAATATCAGCAATAGAAAAAAGAAAAAAATAGAAAAAAAACAAAAATTTATCTTTTTTAGTGTAAAATGTGTTCAACCTTTTATTAAATTTAAATGTTATAACTTTTTATTTTTAGCGGTGTATGGATAAAATCGCCAATAAAGCTGGATGCAATGGTGGCGTATCGAATCCTTGCTCCACCAATAATTCAGAAAATGCTTTAAGCATTTGTATTACTGTCTGTACATGACCTAGCGAATAGTTATTCTCGTCGTTCAGTCTTCTCAATCCAAATACCATTTCGGGATACTCCCGACACAGGTATTCCGCTATAAGGAGTTGATTCTCGATCAGTTGTTTGATATATTCCATGATATATTGATTGATAAGGTTTGTGTTCAAAATTACTAAATTACTAAAAATGTATCTGCTGGTAGAGCCTTATTTATACGAATATTGTACACTGATATTCTATGTGACAAACTTGGCTTTAGAAAAAAAAAAAAAATTGTTAAATGTGTGAGTGTGTGTGAAATATGATCCACATTGAACTCAATAAACAATATGGTCAGAAAGATAAATAAACCAAGCCTTTCAAACATGTCGAAGCATGAATATTCCATACCATCCGAAGCATTCGCATATGGGACCGCTACGGACCAATGCCATGAATATACTCAAGTCAGCAAAATTTTGTTTATTCAAAAGATAACCATAATCCTACCATTCGAAGCACTCATATGAGGGACCTATAGAGACCATAGCCAGGAGAATCAGAGAAATTTGTTTATACATAAGATGCCCATAAGCTTACCATTCGAAGCATTCATATGAGGGACTCGTACGGACCATAGCTAAGAATATAGTCGAATCAGAGAAATTTGTTTATACAAAAGATACTCATAACCTTACCATTCGAAGCATTCATATGAGGGACTCATACAGACCATAGCTAAGAATATAGATTTAGATTTAGATTTAGATTTATTTATTAATAGGTACTAATGTCATCGAATCAGAGAAATTGATCTCGAAGCACTCGCATAACGGACTCAAACGGACCATAGCTAGCTAGGAATATTGTCGAATCAGCAAAATTTGTGTATACAAAAGATACCCATAACCTTATCATTCGAAGCATTCATATGAGGGATCCATACGAACCATATCATTTGAAGAATCAGCAAAATTTGTTTATAACAAGAAACTGACTGAACATTAGAAGTGCCTCGCACGGACCGTAGCTAGGAGTAGGTATAATCGAATCATCAAAGTATGTTTATAACAAGAAACTACCGAACATTCGGATGGAGGAAGTAAGCAGGTGGCTTATGAAGACCCGATAAATAATTCCAAATTTTACGAGCCACACTTCCGATGAACTACGTTCGATCTGTTGTGTTGACATATTTGTCAGCATCAATGCCGGTGCTTGAGTTCGATATCAATGATGTATTGAGCTCTTGCTCTATTTTTTTTTTTTTTGATGTGCAATTTTTATGCATGCGCAGAAACATATACACAATGATTTTGAATACCCCTTTACCCGTTTCAACTAACAACCAAAATAAACAATCCGAACTCGATGAGAAGTCCTTGGAAACCACTAGCCCGCTATCCAACAAGTCAGAATAATCAATCTGATCTCTATGAGTATTACCCTCTCTAGCCCCTCTATCCATTTCAGCCAACAGTCTAAATAACTTTCCCTATGTCTCAGAATCTCCACACTCACACCATTTTTAATTTCTCCATCCTTTAAACAAAAACACCCCGTTTATCACCTCAAAACTCGAAATAGAAGAAAATAAAGAAAAACAATAACAAATCAGTTTTTGGTTAGAAATTATTTATTTTTACATCTCAAAATGTATATGCATTTAACAATTTTTTTTTGTTTTTAAAAAAAAGGGTTGAGAATACAGTATGTCTACCTCTTCAACAGAAAGGTTTGCATCCGATATTGGGTAGAACTCCAGTTCTAAAGTATTCCCCATGGGTTTAACTACCACCATTTCGCTTGATGATAGCGCCTTCACTGTACTCTCATCCACGGAGTTGAATCGTATCGGCAGAAACACCTTCTTTGTCTCCAACTCAAGGAGAACTCTAGGCCCGTATTTCGTCTGGCAACGTAACACATTGAGGATCTTATACCTCTTCTGCAGCTCCAATGTGTTCAATCCTTCCAGAGGTTTAATTTTTCCAAGATCGTTCAATTGTTCCATTTTTAGATGATCTCAATTGCTTTGTTTGAATAAAACTATTACTCAACAGCCCTTACTTTGGAGCTTATATAGCAGAAATTTGGAAATGTTTCTACACTCCCCGCCCCCTTGAAACTGTTTAACCAATCAAATAGGTTTATTCCATAGAAAATAAAAGATAAGTAAACAACATTTTTGCATGCGTCAGCAAATTCCATAAAAAAAAAATGCTTGAAAGATAAAGAGACCAAGACTTTTAAACATGTCGAAACATGTCGAAACATGAATATTCCTGCATAAATTTTTGTATAAAAGCATCATAGTCAGCGAATGAAAGCAATAGCAAAGACAGCAAGAAGAACAACAACGTAATAGGTATATTCCATAGAAAATAAAAGATAAATAAACAACATATTTGTATACGTTAGCAAATTCCATAAAAAAAAAAATGGTCGAAAGATAAATAAACAATATATTCATATTCGTCAGCAAATTCCATAAAAATATGATCGAAAGATAAAGAGAACAAGACTTTTAAACATGTCGAAACATGAATACCCCCACCAATTTCTGCGTCCAAATAATTTTCCTAGAAACATTATAATCAGCACTTCGGCCAACAGGTCAGAATAATCAATCTGATCTCTGTGACTATTACACTCTCTAGCCCCTCTATTCATTGTTTCCCTCCGCCTACAAATATACTTCTTTCCTCTCCCTCTGACTCAGAATTTCAACTCAAAATAATTTTCCTTGAAACATTATAATCAGTACTTCGACCAACAAGTCAGAATAATCAATCTGTTCTCTATGAGTATTATCCTCTCTAACCCACTCTATCCACTGTTCCCCTCCTCATACAAGTATACTTCTTTCCTCTCCCTTTGGCTCAGAATTTCTACAATCACACGATTTTTACTTCGTTCATCCAATAAAAACAATTTTTCTTGAAACATTGTAGTCAGCACTGCTACCTATTTCAGCCAACAACAAACAATCCGATCTGAAGTACACATTGGAAACCATACCCAAGAATCGGTTCACATACTCTCATCATTCTTTTCTCTCTCATCATTGTTTCCCTTCACCAACAAATATAAATCAGTCGCACATCTTTCCTTTCGCTTTGACTCAGAATTTCCTTTCCGCTTTTTACTTCATCCATCCAACAAAAACAATTTTCCATGAAACAATACAATCAACACTACTAACCATTTCAGCCAATAGTTAAAATAAACAATCTGATCTGGATGAGTAGACCTAAGAAGCGATTCACCTCCCTCTCAGCATTGCTTTCCTATTCCGCTTTTTAATTCATTCGTCCAATAAACAAAAACATCGATATATCTACATATGTACATACATACATAGGTATATGACGCGACTGCTTTGAAGG
This sequence comes from Brachyopa scutellaris, assembly GCA_949775065.1. NCBI lineage: Eukaryota > Metazoa > Arthropoda > Insecta > Diptera > Syrphidae > Brachyopa > Brachyopa scutellaris. Next base: position 113,347,312 of record OX459113.1, read on the forward strand.
TGACTCTTATACCGTCACATCTTATCCAAATACATATACATATACATATGTACATATACATACAGACATACATACACTAAGTACACTAAGTACATTAAGTACACACTAAGAACATTAAGTATACACTAAGTACACTCTGATACACACTAAGTACACGCTAAGTACACTAAGTACACCCTAATTGCTCTGAATTCCCTGATTTCACCCAAAAAATGTAGCCCTATATCTTCTTGATGACGTCACTTGCTGACTCCCTGTGCCAGAATCGGCAATGAAAAAACAAAAATGTACCTATTTCAGACAACAACCAAAATAATCAATCTGATCTGGATAAATAGATCCGAGAAATGGTTCACCCCCTCTCATCCCCCTCTCACCATTGTTCCCCATCCGTCTGCAAATATACTTCTTCCCTCTCGCTCTGACACATTAAGTTCACACTAAGTACACACTAAGTACACTATGAAATACAAACAAACATATGCATAGGTACACATCAAGTACATACATACATATGTATAAAATAAGTACATTCCATGACATGTTGATCTTGAATATCCCACTACCCATTTCAGCCAACAGCCAGAATAAACAATGTGATCTAAATGAATAGACCAAGGAAACCATACCCTGCAAGCCATTCACCCCCCTCTCATCCCCTCTCATCATTGCTTTCACTCCGCCAACAAATATAAATAGTCGCATATATTTCCTCTCCCTCTGACGCCGTTCACTTCCTTTGCCCAATAAACAAAACAAAAACATCGATATACATAATATGACACGCGACGACTTTGAAGTTGACTCATATACCGCCACATCATATCCAAATACATATACACATACATACATACACACATATATACATACATACATATGTACATACATACATACATACAGACAGATATATATATATATAACAAAATGTAACCCCACACCTTCTTAATGTAAACAAGCAACGGTGAATTTAGTAAATTCTCCACTGATTCATTTGAGACATGAATCATCCTTCTCCGTTATTCTGGAGCTGAGCTATGCTCAAAATTGTTCATGAAACAATTTTCCATCAGTGGAGACCGCAGCCAACAGCCGTGCAGCTGTGGGTGACGTCATAGTGTGTGAATGCGCGCTTAATACATCTTATACAATAAGTATGTACCTATATACATATATGTATGTTTATATATATTAAAAGTAATGTTTGTGTGTTCCTCTTTTATTTGTTCGCGCATCGTTCATCCGATCGCGGTAAAACTTGGGGAATGTGCAAAAAAAAACATTGTTGTTGTGCGCACGCCGTGGGAGAACATTTTTACTTCATTGCAATCCTATTTTTTTTATTTTTTTCCAAAAGCAAACGCATTAGTCATGATCTGCACACGGTGGACACAATACAGGCGAATTCCTCTGCACTATGTCGAATTTTCATGGGCGCGGGCGATCAAAATTAGTGCAAGTTAGAGTGATTTTTGAGAAAATCGAGCTAGAACGATTACTCCTTTTTTTTTAAAACCCATTTATTCATAGTGGATGTTAACAAAAAACAGAAAGAAGAAAAACTTTTAAGGAACATTAATTAATAAAAAATAATTTGTGATACAAATATATGTAATTCCCATTAAATTATTACCGGTCTATTGGAGTTTCCGATTTCCTGGTATGTTAGAAAGTTAAAGAACATTTTGTTAACACTTCAGCTTCGAAAAATGTTTGGACATACCAAAAAAGCATTTAAATACGAGGAAATAGGTCAAGTTTTGAAAATCAGAAAAACATGGCAGGCGGGCGAAGCAAGGCGAGTACGGGTCAGCTAGTATCTTCATAAAGAATTAAATAAACATATTATCTACCTACAAAGCCGGCACTGGTCATTTGACCCATATAGTGTAATTTTTCACATTTTTTTTAATTTTTTTTAACTTTTTTTTTTTAATTTTTAACACAACCACCAATACCGATGCAGCCTTCAGCTGTAGGTACAGGCAAAATTCGTCAATGTAATATTTCCAGCTGTAATAGTAAATCTAGTTATGTGTGCGATATTTGTAAAAAATCCATTACGTGGAAAATGTAATCAGTCAAAAGCAATTATTTTTCATGATTGTAGTAAGAAATAAAAAACGTCTTGTTAATAAAACACGTTAATATGATTATATTTTAGTTTGTTCACTGATTGATTAGCACTTTTACATGATTTACTATATCAAAATCTACATTTTTATTGTATGGAGTCAAATGACCCTTGCCGTCTTTCTTGGTAAGAAGATTTTCCGTCTTTCTAGTGTTAATATCATCAATGACTTCATTTGCCAATAATGCGAACTTTCCTCCAAACTCCCTCAATTGCACCCAATAAACAGAACTGGAAAGGATTTGCATTTCTGAATCCTGTAATTTCTTATTATCTGGGGTTTCGATGGGAAATTTCGACTTAGCCACATGCCTTTTTATGGTCTGTGAGACGAAACATTGCGAGGAGACATTGTGAACCTATTTGTATTGGATGGCCTTGCCCTTATTGATAAACTAAACACTTTTCACAGGGAAAATCGACTTCACCCGATAGGTATGAAAAAGTGGCAGTGTAGAATTGATTATTATCCATGCAGAAATAATATGCTGTATGATGATTTCTAAAATCGTTAATTAACCACTCTTTAAAAAATAATTGTAACGTTTTAGAGCAGTCATGATTTGTTCACGTTTTAGAGTAGGAGGTAGTCAATGTAAAAAAAAATTTGTTCATGTAAGCGTGTGTTCACGTTATCGCGAGTGTTCTGTAATTAAATTTAATCAAACATTCATTTATTTATTTGGAATATCTACTAACTTGCATAACTAATTAAATAACAATGTACAAAATAAGTTAATTCCAAAACACAAAAATCGTGATTGCTCGGAATGCAGGAATTTAATTAAATTATAAAAATATTTTATGTAGAATTTTCCAATTAGCTCAATTGATTCATTGTATTTGTTGTACATATCGCGATTATTTGTTGTCATTGTGTATAATGTTTGTTTCGATAAAACATTATAATTGCAGTTGAATATCTATTACTATCCCTGCGGCAACACAATGGTTTCATATTTCAGCCAAATTGTGTTTCATATACCTACTCACTCGTACATATGTATGCTCGTTTGTTTCTTTTGTAAGATTTATTCGAATGGGTTGACATTCACCGCAGAAAGTCAAGCACGTTTAATGGCTTGAGATTAATTTTTTTTTCTTCCCGCAAACAACCATGGTTAGGTTTTTTTTTAGGCCGTTAATGCGTGTGTGTGTTTTATTTCCTTATCCTTTGGTCGGCTTGTGCTCACGAAAGTGATTTCAAGTCAATGTCAGCTAAGGGACCGATTCCTTAAGTGCGGCACCCAAAAAACAATTCAAAGAAATACGAATAGTGTTGTCCATCATTTGGAGAAAGTCATACACAAACACACATATACATACAAACATACAACACTCGAAGATTGGGATGTCAAAGCAATGTAAGCACGATTACTTACTTTTATTGCAATGTCAGGAGCATGTTTGGCTTTTCTTTTCCTTATTTTTTGTTTGTTTATTTATCTTTTACATATACACACTGCTGCTCATAAATATTAGCCCACCACTTAATTTTTTTTAATTTTTGGCTTAAATAGGAAAATCCCAAATGCGGAGTAATTTTTAAATAGCTAGTAATGATATTCCAAGTATTTTTTTATGACGCTGGTAGTAAAAAGTATGGATTTTCTAAAACAAAAGTCAGTCTATTCTGTCTTCGAAATTTCCTATGATTGGATAAAATGATTTCTAATTTTTTTACGGCTATCAAGATATAGCAGCGAATGTTCTAAGCCACTTTATAAATGACTATTAAGATTTTTCCGAGGAAACATGACTTTAGTTCCGCGATTTTTTTTAATGTGTCCTTATTTGAATGACACGTTGTTTAACAAATAGAACAGATCTAAATATACCAAGAAATGTAGACTACAATAACAAAAAAAATTGAAGTAGATGGGGCTTTAAGCAGTGCTTGACGACCTTTGATCACCACGCAACTTAAGATGGCTATAGCCAGCAAACGTAACAGAAATAGCAAAACAAGTGAACCTGGGGCCGAATTAGCGCATTCGTTAACGAGTTACTCGAAATGTGACGATTTCGCATTACCGCTCACGTTATCGAGTATCATTTTACTTATCACTTACTCGATCATTCGATAACGAGTCCTACTTACTACGGCCCCTGGAGTGAGCTAAGTCCGAAAGTGTTTCTACCGTCAAAGGTTAAGAAGCGATTGCACTGAGCAGAGCTCTACTATAGCATCAACAAATGTCAATCTCATAGTAAATGAAACTAATTTTAATTACTCTTGACAATCGCTGTTTCTTTGGGCGCAGAAGGCATTTGAGTAGTAAACTCAAACACTATAAATACTGCGCATGAGAAATTTAAGATGGCTAGGACATGTAGAGTGAATGTTTAACAACGCTCCGGCCCGCAGAGTATTCGACTCCAACCTAGAGGTTGGACGAGTTAGCCTAAGTGGAGAGGGATCCCAACCAAATTGGAGTGCGCAACTAAGGGCAGTTATTCAAGGACCGGGCTAACTGGAAAGGGTTGTTAGTTGCGGCCTTGGTCCATTCCGGACTAAAGTAAGTAAGCAAGTAAGCGCGTTATATTTTTGCACGAATGGAAGGGACCTACAGTTTTCTGCCGACTCCGAACGGCAAGTTGGGAAGCTTTACATGAAAAATGATACTCTTGAACGCTTGTCAGGTATTCGGAAGAGGTGGGCACTGTGAAAAACTTTTTAGGTATTTGCGGCGGGATTCGAACCCAAGACCGCTGGCTCAGTAGTCCGATGCACTGACCACTTGCGCCACGGTACCCACAGAACAATATGGATCAATTATATCGGCATATTTGTTAAAGCACAATAGGCTCAGTCAAGTAACGCTCATTATAGCCATATCTACTAGTTAGTGTTAAACCAACAGGTGGTCTTAAAAAACGAGGTGGTGAATATTTTTTTGCACGATAATCAGCTAAGCACTCCACCAAGCTTCAAGAAAACCTCGAACTCAGGGTTTGGCCACCACCGTCCCAAGTCTGATCCACATTGATCTCTCGCGGGATAAGCTGGACCGAAATACCAGAAAATGTTGCCCAACATCCACTGAATATCTGTGGAACACTGCGGATGGGAATGGAACTTTTTTATTATTTATTATTTTTTATTATAACTTTATTGATACATAAATAAAATTACATTATCAATAATGCAACAAGTAGAGTGCTAGCTACCAGGGCTTTCGGCTATTGGAAAAAATTATAGCGGAAACTCCGTTAAAATTGCTTAACAGACATTAAACAGCGGTAATTAAAAATGGTGAGCACCGAGGTGTTGTGGTTAGTGTGTTGGACTACTATGCCATGGTGCCCGGGTTCAATTCCAGCCCGGGTCCAACACCTTAAAGTTTCTTCACGGTGCCGCCTCTTTCGAATATCTGACAAGCAATCAAAGAGTATATCATTTGTCACGATTGAGCTTTTCAAGTCGCCGTTCGGAGTCGACAAAAAATCGCAGGTCCCTTCCATTCGTGCAAATATATAACACGCACACACAAATTGTTGCGAGAAGTAGGCCCTGGTTCAACCCGAGCTGTAGCGCCACCTAAGCAAGTAAGTAAGTAATTAAAAAAAACGATGTACACATTGATGAGACAAAAGTCTAATAAATAAAATATTTTTAAAATTCATTTTTATTTTAGTTGTAAGTAAATTAATTATACATACTTCTAAAATGTTAGCAATCAGATATTTTTTATCTTTTTCTTATATTAGTTTTATTCAGTGCAGTAGTGGACCAATTCTTATGAGCAGCAGTGTAAGTACGAATACTGATATGAGTATTGGCATTCTTATTAGTTTTCCGGTTAATTGAAAATAAATCGTCGAAATTAAATATATTTCTTTTATATTTTGTTTTTCATAAGAGGTCTGGCAGAGATTGGATTTTGGATAAATTACGTGTCCTGCGATAAACGGTTAATTCTGCTTATTACAAAATAAGAAAGAAACCTCTCTCGGTGAAATAACTTGGAAGGAATTAATTTTTTTTTTTAAAGAGCCCCCACTATGGTAGTTTCAGGAATCTTGATATTGCATTTTCAACATTCTTGATGTCCCTATGAATTGCAAAATTATAGAAGGGGGATGTCATGACTCCATTCAATTCTCTTTAGGACATTTTCATGATATCGATTCGTCTGGAGAAGAGTGAGTACTGAGTAAGTACCTAAAACTAAAGCTACCGCAGAAGTTACCTTGAGGATATGCTCCCTTCTCCTTGCTCAGTAAATATTGAATGATATTATTTATTTTTGAAATGATAAATAACCCGGATCACAATCAATCTAATTTAATAGAAAACGTAATCAACAAGACAACACATCGTGTCATGACGAATATAATAGATTCTTTCATCATCATTCTGTTTATTAATCTCAGCTGTTGCCAGCAAAGCCGATTGGGAGCACAAAAATAATGAAATTTATAATATTTTTGATTAATCACTTAACAGCATGTGTAAAATATGCTGACGCCAAAGATAATTGATTAAAGTAATTTCCTATACCCCCATTAGAACCGAGTACGACTCTGTGTGATTTGAAAGGAGAATCCTTCGAAAATTTTAAGCACTCGTGGCCGTAATTCAAAAGCTGTGAAGTGTGAAGTGCCAGCTTATGAAATTGTCCATAAACAATGAGAACAGAAAGAAAATGATATAAAACATCCTTGGCGTCATATGGTACCCAATATGTGATGGTGTTAAATAGAGCCTTTCATATCTTTGCCATATGGGGTCGCAAATCAGGGAACGAAGACACTAATGGCGAATTCGGGAGACTTTTTTATTTAGTTAGTCAGTGGAAGTGGGAGGTATTACAGACTTACCAAAAAATTGTAGAAGCTAGACTGAAAAGATGAACCCAAGGAGCCCAGTCCGGAAAAAAATCGAACCTATGCCTCTTAACCGTACATCTGCAAATTAAGCCTTAAGCCAAAATGAATCTACTATAAAACCAACTTAGCCTTGAATAGCTTATATCTCCTTTTTCTAGTGTCGTTCTACTATGTCTACTGCCCATGCCAGATGGCGTGTTTGACGCCAGCTACAGAACTATATACCTTCGTCCAACAAATTTGAGGCAATTAGATATGTACAACTAATTGTTAGCTTTGGATAAATACTGTAATATTCTTGCGTGGGATTTCTACCCCCTGAAGGTAAAAATATAGGATTCGTTTGGATAAAACCTTATTCTGTCTCTGAATTACATTACGATTCACTTTAACAGTTTTCAATCGATCTCTTCATCATCTTTCTTTATAAATCGCTTTACAATTACTTTTCAATCACTAATCGCCCGTACCACTGTTCAAAATCCAACTCTTGACTGACTGCGCCTCCTATTGAGATGTTCTATTTATACTCAAACCAATTGCTGCCGAACATTCTATTCGAGAACCTTTTAAATCTGAAACTCTCCACGGTGGAACATTGTGGATCGTGAGTGGAGCTTAAAATGAGCTCCCTACTGTGGAACTTGCGCATCTACAGCAGATACATAAACCTTTCTGGGTACCAGTACGTTGGTACTCTCCTAGATGGCGCTATCCAAATCGGTTCATGGCTGGATACAACAATATTAATGATAAATGTATCTATATTTGGTTAGTGCGTTGGACTACTACGTATGCTGCCCAGATTCAATCCCAGCAAACACCCAAACGTTTTTCAGAGTGCCACCACCTGAGAATGTCTGACAAGCATTCAAGAGTATCATTTGTCAAGATGACCTTCTCAACTCGCCGTTCAAAGTCGGCAAAAAAAACAGCAGGTTCCATCTATCTAAATACACGCACACGCAAATGGTTGCGAGGAGCAGGCCTTAGTTCACCCCGAATTGTGGCGCCTCTTAAAAAAAGAAAGAAAGAAAGAATGTATCTAGCTGAACATAGAAAAATCCAAATATTTTATACAGATTCCGTCAAATGAGATGTTACCAATACAAAATAATGTCACTGTTCGATATACATAGCTCCCTCTAGCACGAATGACGGTATCAATCCTTTAAATGAAGGCATTGCACCCTGCACGAATGTGATCCTTTCAATGTATCCACACTTTTACATATGCGTGTTGACACTTTAGCCTCCAAAATTAAGCATATAGAGAAGTCCATCGGATTCAAGGCGAGTATGGAGAAAGTAACTGTGGGACGTGATCATTTAAAAATGGTTGTGTCCGGCGAGCTTTAAAAGACGATACTGTGGCTTTATGGAATGTCCAGTGATTGGCACTGAATTATTTGCATGTCCAAATGACTAACGCATCATTTGGGACTTTTGTTGGTAGACTTCCTGATTAGCTTTAACGCCCTGGTCGATAAAAACGTCGATCGGAGCATCGGTTTGCAGTTACAGCAGCCCAAACTTTCACAGAAGCGGATTTCCGGTCATTGCCAGTTACGATACCACCTAAACAAGTTGGGCCTGTCTAGCGAGACCGATTGTCGACTCTGTCTAGAAGAGGTCGAGACAGCCGATCACGTCCTTTGTGAATGCCGCTGTACTTTTCGGGGTAAGACGTCGTACCCTACATAAAGAACCCCTCAGACCTTATGACTTAAAAAATGCGTCAACAAAAGACATACTAGCCTTTTTTAGAAAGGTAGAAAGGATATTTTAGGTCGCAGTATCAGCCTTGGGGCAGGCGCAGGATCCATTAAAAGAAAAAATTCGCGGAAGCAGGCGCTTGCGATGATTTTTTTTTTTTTTTTCAGTTTACGACATGTTCAGATTTTTAAACAGTTGTACTGCGCTCTGTCGTGAATTGCTTTGAATTTGAGGCTTTTCCTTTCGCGGACCATTTTTAAATAATTTATTTCGTTTTTAGTACGACGTAGAACGATAAGCATCCTTATACTGGCAAACAACTGAAAAGACTGTCAATATACATACATATGTGGAAATATGGTTCAGCTTTTGTCGCTGTCATCAGTACTGTCAACGAAAGGTTGGCAAAACTTCATTTGTCGGTCTCTATAGAGAGACTTAAGCATTTTGTAGTACATAGGCATATAAACACGAATTCTAAGATATGCTAGCTCACGTCTGCTAAAGTTGCAAAGCTGTAATAAATGTAAGACGAGGCAACCTTTTGTAACTGAACAATGCAATCAAATAGCATCACCAACGTTACCCTCCACCTAAAAGTTAGGATCCAATTCCTTACTTCATCCGTATACAAAAATATGTGAGTTCAATTGAACCCGTCTCCATCAAATGGAAGGCACGTTTTTCGTCGACTTGTGTGTTACATGTCCCAAAAGGCAAAAAGCCCCAAAATACAATTTTAAGTTGAAAACAAAAAGAAGTCAAAAAACAACTTCTAGCAAAACACAACCTAAAAGAAGCATGTAACTAATGACAACTCAATTTAGATCTTTTTTCAAATGTCTTTCCAACTTTTTTTTTGCAAATAATTGCGGCCCTTTTAATAAAGCTAAGTTGCAATTAAAATCGCTACTTTAAACTCTCGTTAAAAAGGCAAAAGCTCTTCGGCAAAAATCTTTCCAAAAAAAAAAACACTTTCAACGAACTTCTCCTTTTTCAAATCTAAGTACCTACATAACAACAAAAAGTGTTTACTCATGCGAACATAAACATAATACTTGGCACACTTGTAGTATTTCACTTTGTTGTTTCCATGGAAAATGATGATATGACAAAAATCAAAAGAAAATGAAAAAAAAAAAGCTCAGCACACCCCTGTTCAATGAACAAGGTTGCCGCGTGCCTTATTCAGTCCATCAAATGACACCGCAAAAAAAAAAAATAATACATATGTACTGCCATCACGATATGTTTAAGTGTGTTTGCTCTCATACTCGTAATCGGCCCAAATATGGATTTTAATTTTCCCGACACTTTTAGGTATCCACTTCAACTCGAAGCTTGGCGGGTACAGTCAAGCGGGAGGGGCTTTTCTGTAATGAATGTTCGCCGCATGCTGGAGCCTTGTTTTCATTCTGGGAATTCGCATTATCTGTTCAATTTGGTTCGCATCTGATAGGATATATTTTATTTTTCAGAGTACTACTCATACACTCTCGCCTGAAGGATACCACAAAAAAGAAAGGAAAACATATTCAACACTTTTTGGCTATAAGGGTTCTACAGACAAAAGGCAATGTACGAGTACGAGTACCCCCATATAAAGCGAAATAAGTTCAACTTAAAGCAAATGAATATGAATCTGTAGATATAATTTCGTTTTATGGACGGGCTCAGGTACATGCCCTGGAACAAGGTAAAATGTGATAAGAATCCGATTCCACTAAGAGTACGTGCTTAGTGGATTCAATGCTATAAACGATTTAATTTTGTCCCCCTTTCTATTCACTACTGGGACTAAATGGCTTTAACTGACGAACTGATTATTGGGCTTAGATTTTACATAGATTAATTCACCTAAGAACCATTGCTTTTTTGGCAAATGAATTTGTCAGAAAATTATGTAAAAGTGTGGGGGTGGCAGGAAAAAATTAATAATCTACCTACGTTACGTACAGGACCTTTTTTATAACCACACATTTCAATAAATGACTTGAAATGGTTCTCAGTACTTTTTTTACTAACTTGCGATCTACGAGAGAAATATTTTTTAAAGTCTTTCTTGTGTCTTAAGGGAAAAGTTTGCAAAACGGCATCTTTTTTGTTTTTCTTCTTAAATATATTTTAATAAAAGCAAAAACTAAAACTAATTGTTTATCAACATAACTTAAGAGAAGGCTAGGCCCTGATAAATAGACATGTGCATCCAGACAAGAAAAATGCCTCAAGTGGTATATATCCACTTTTTTATGAGTTTCTGAAATACCCATGGTTTGGGTTAACTATTCCTGCGGCAAGTTCGATATCTGCTGATCATGCAAAATGATTCCTCCCAGGATCAAGAAACATGTTATCGATGGCGATTCTAGGTATACTGAAGCATCATAGTCACTTTTTATAGATGTAATGTCAAAGTTAGAAGGTGCCCACAAATCCGAAGAGTTTTGCTCTCAAACACACAAACTTTTTCTCTATATGAGGTATGTTCCCGCACCTGCCCAAAACAACGAAAAACTACGAAAATCAGTCAAATCCTGTTTCCGTACGAAGATTTTTCGTAGTTTTTCACATAAGAGAGAGCTAACACGAGATTAAGCTTAAGAGGAAGCTTTATGAAAACTGCCAAATCTGTCCAATGTCATACATTTTCCATTTTTTTGTTTCCAATGCGGTTCTGTACTTTTGCACCCATTTATCTCTCTCTGAGATATTTTTAACCGCACTCCTTGAAATTTGAGGATCTGTGAATTTTGGTGCAGAAAGTACAGGAACAGACCCATGAAGGGCTTATGTTCCACCCCATTGGACTCGCATAAGTCAAAATTGGACGATCGAAGGCTTGGTAATATATGTATAATTTTCAAGTCAGACCTTAGATGGTAATACATATGTTAAGTACGGATCTTGCTTTCTTTAACTGTTTATTTATTTGGTCATTCTAATATTGGAAGATATCCATCATAGATGGACACTTCACAATAGTTTTTGACTCAACTTGATATCCGTTTGGTTAGTTGGTTGGTTTGTGACGGTGAGCGAGAGATCTTCCCCTTCACGTGGGCCTTGAGTCGGGCCCGTTGTGTTCCCCCGGGAACTGCTAAAAGACAGAAGGGGTTGGGGGTTTATGAGTGAAAGGGTTAATATTTGGGAATGGAAAAGTAGAAGAAGGTATAAGTGGATTCACGAAAAACGCTCTGTGTGTCGTGTGAACTCCAGTGTTTTCAGGAAATCGATGGATCTAAGCGATGTCAGCTCAGGTATTTGTGCCTTATTTCACATAAGCTAGGACAATCGCAGAGGAAGTAAGCGATACTTTCGTCCTCTTCTTCACAACCCGGGCAGATGCTATGTTGCACCAGTCCAAGTCTGGTGAAGTTGATGTGGCCCATCATCTTTTTTTTTTTTGTGCTCTACCTATGTAGATGCAGTACCTTCTTTGCCTGTTGAGGGTTCGGATTTTCTATAAATTCGTTGGCAGCCTTTCACGTTTGGATTTGACTCCACATTTGCGAGTGGCGTTTTGCAAAGGACAGACTGTAAGCGGTTTTCACTGCTTGGCACACGAGTGTCTTTTTCCGCGTTCCCATTTGGTCGCGCGCCCTGAGTATAAAGAAAACTGTACACACGACGCCTTTATGGTCGCGGGCGCTCGTGTGTGCAGTTCTATTGGTTTTCTATATACTCATGGCACGCGACCAATCGGGAGTGCGGAAAAAGACGCTCGTGTGGCATTGGCCTTAGCGTTGCTTGACTGCCCGAGCAGATGTGTACGCAAGTGTCTCTGGTATTGGGATTGATGAGTTCGTCTACGTACGTGAGAATTGCAAAAACTTTCGCCCCGGAAAACACTTAATGGATATATTTACTGGAGGATCAGGACAGTGTACACCAGCTCCCGATTCTCCGTTAATATGTGATCCATCCATGTACATTACTATGCCTCCTACTTCGGCAATAGTTGTGCCTTATAGCCAGTTATCGCGGCTGGGGAAATTGACTGTACATTCGGTTTTGAAAATGTCTTCTTTCTCTATGAGATCACTTGGGTTGCTAACAAATCCAGAGGATTCTAAAACATCCTTCCAGATAGCTTTGTGTCCCGTGAACTTCTCGTCTTTAAAGTGACCCACGGCCCGCAGTCTGATTGCAGAAATCCCCGCTGTCCTCTTGTCCACAAGTTCCATAGAAAGACTATTGAGAATAGTTTCGATGGCTGGATTTGGCTCCAGTAATCCGCAGGCCATTCGTTGAGGATTTGTTAGTAGTGTTTTAGCGTAGCTTTTGTTTACAGTAGGCCACCGTACTAATACTCCGTAGAGTAAGATGGGTTTTATATCCGTTTAAATTTGTTACCTGTTCATTTTTCTAGTTTTGCCGCAAATCTGAGTTGCCGCGTCTAAGTGGGATGGGTATGATTTATTTATAGTTCTCATTCTTGACTAAATGCTTCTAGTCTGTCGAATTCGACTTGGAGTTGCCTCTGTATCCCTTTGATACCTACAGGATCTTGAGCCGATAAATCTCACAATTGAATCAATTCCTAAGAGATTTGTTTCAAACCAAAATTTTCAAACTCTACGAGGATACCAAATTCGTTTACCTTTTGGCAGCTGGGCCATCTATTTAGGTACCATACCTCTCTTTCATCCTATATCTACAGTTGCTATAAAATCCATGCCAATACTCGCTGTTGCTTTGGTTCGAGCTTCTCGGTAATGTCTTTGAATTTCGGCTGATAGACTAAAAGTGCGTTCTATCCATGCAGTCGTGGATTTTACCATCTAGCAAACTAAGTCAGAAACCAGAAGAATTGAAAGTTGGAATGAGTCCAAGCCATATTTCTGGTCGAAGGATTATATCTCGTTCACAGAACAAGTGTCAGCTACAAGTCGTAGAATTTGGTGCAGGGAAATAACTTCACGGGCAATAACTTCACATGGGAAATAACTTCACCTCTAGTGGGAAATAAATGCACATTTTTGATGTGGTGAAGTTGTTTTCCATGTGAAGTTATTGCCCGTGAAGTTATTTCGCTGCACCGTGGAATTAAGTGATGCTCTAAATTCATGTGGCTCTCAGACTTATATGATATACAATCATTTATAGGTGAATTAATTTTATCCTGACTTTCCAAAACAATTAGCAAATCGAAAAGTCTTTAACCAAAAAGTTCAGAATTGAAGAAGAATCCAAATGATATGCAAAAACTTAAATTTGCCCTATTCCTATGCCAAATGCAATTCGGAAATTTCGAATAGTCTAAAGGAATGTCATAAACAAACCTGGTAACTTCGGGGTGGGAAGCATCTATGTATCTGTCAAAACTACAAATTTAATCTAAGTTGAAAAAAAAAAAATAATAAAAACTTCCCTATGACAGAGTTACAACATAGTTCTCGAAACTTTTCGCATTTCAGTGGAGGATGCCAGAATGCCAACATGACAGGATACCACGGTGCATACTTGTACCTTCTGCCCCAAAGGGCAATTACAGGAATTCTCCCGCTTGTGGTGACAGTGATAGAACCAATGTAACGTGGATAGTGGAACATCCTGAGTTTGATGATTTTTTTTTCCTGGCGGATGTTGAAAATAGTCAGTAAAAAGTAGGTAAAACATTGGCGTGCAGTTTGATTCAATTTCTTTGTTTCTATTTGGTAGCAATTTTCTTTACTAACCTTGAGTGATTGAATAGAGCATCTATTGGGTTAACTTATTATGGAGGTGAAAATTGGCAAAAGAGAGGGTAACTAAGTGCAAATTACTGTTAGCGACAATTATTAACACTTTCATGTGGTAGAGGAATGGAATAACAATCCAAAGTCAACCCAGCAATCACAGAAAACTAAGTCAGAACCAGCAAATCGCTTTTTAAGCTAAGAAGAAAATTCCAGTTCTGCGTCAGGCTTCAGGAAGCTATCGAAATAACAAAACCTATTTAGGAACAAAATATATACCATATGAAACGAATATCCGGTAACGACAGCCTGCACTATCAAAACGGCACTAGTCAGGAGCTGCCGCACAGTGCTCAGGGCACTACGTACGCAGAACCAGGTAAGAGTATGTTGGGTGCCTGGTCACTCTGGGAGGACCATAGATGATTTAACTTATCATGAGATAGGGTTTCCAAGGCACTTGGCCGGCGCTGGACCATAAAACGACTAGTGAAATCCTTAGACTTAGCAGGGCACAAGTAAGAATAGCCATAAATATTGTCTGGGCATTACCTCCTGGGCAAATACGCAAAGAAGCTCGGACTCATTGGCACGAATATTTGCAGATACTGTAGTTATATATATAGGTGTAGCAGAGGATATCGCACATAGGTATGTATGTATTCTGTGTGAATTGCAGGGTATAGCTCGCAGTTGCAGGAACATTTTAGGATCCTACTTCTTTAGTAACTTGGCGGAGGTAGGCCCAATCAACCATAGACGTAATTGTCGATGGCTGTGGCGTAGAGGTAGTCTCGTCGTTTGTCACGGTTCAAACCCAGATGTTTCCGAAATATTTATTTCTCGCGAGATAAAAACAAGTTGATCAGTTTCAAAAGTTGATGTCAAAACCCAGTGCGAAGGCATAACACTGGCAGTAGGATGGTGGTATGGCTGCACAAATTAATCCCACAAGCAATGAATAATAACAAATATCTGGCAAAAATGTCTGTGAATCATAAGCCAGGACAAAATGTTCAATAATACACAACTCTCCAGTTATTCTGGACACCGCCCATAGAGTTAGTTGAAACCTGACATCTGAGTTTCCTATCACTATGCCGATCTGTCTGTCTCTCGTTCTTGTCCTTCATGTGGTCGCTATGTGTGTTGACATTAAAAGGATATTAATTTTCCCTTTAGCGTGTGTAAATTATAACAAAAAATTTACGTATGTATGTATTTTTAGATTTATAAAATGCTTTGAGGAAATTGCGGCGGTTTAGGTGCCATCCTTGGATGGATTCTTAGGGGATCTCGATAGGCTCACTCCCAGGCCTAGTATTTTGGGATCAATGATCGATTTTCGGTCCAAATACTTGAGGCGCAACCCTCCACTGCTGATTTTTCTGTAAACTAAGTAGAGCGAGATATTTCACATTCGTAAATAAAAAAAAAAAACAACGGTGAGAGTATAGAGCCCTGAGGCATACCAGAATAAATTTTGAAAATGGAACATTTTTGTGAAAAACTTTTAATACACTTCCTTATAAGCAAACAATCCCCATATTGCAAGTTTTTAGTAACATTACCAGAACCACGGCAAGAATCCGAGTTATTTCTTGAGATAAATCCTTGGCCCTGATTTCCAGTTAAAATATAACTTTCAAAGACTTATGTCATCGCACCAATAAATTCTCAAAAAAAAAAAAATAGCTTCAGCAAGTTTCTCTGCAAACAACTTCAAATGTCCTTTATTAACTTTCAAACTTTTTCATAGTCAAACAGACAATTTAGAAACGACAAGTCGACAAGAGTGTTGAAATCGTT
The DNA here is from genome assembly GCA_949775065.1 of Brachyopa scutellaris. Classification (NCBI taxonomy): domain Eukaryota; kingdom Metazoa; phylum Arthropoda; class Insecta; order Diptera; family Syrphidae; genus Brachyopa; species Brachyopa scutellaris. Next base: position 113,363,479 of record OX459113.1, read on the forward strand.
CCAGATGTTTTATTAATTAACTCAAGCGGCACGCGTGACTATGACTATCCGGTGTCCATCCCTCTTTGTGCAGAATTATGTCAGTTTGTTAAAATGTATTTTTGGTTGTCTTTAGCGTAAATCTTGTAATTACATGACATTCACACGCAAACACGGCAAACTTCCTTAGCTTTGAGTTAAATTAAGGACACCGTCCATTCACTATTTTTTTTTATAACAGAATAAGAAGAATTAATTTCCTTTACGAGTGTTCAGTGAATTTAATTTCGTTACTTATCTGTCCGCTCTAGCTTAGAGGCAAAAAAAGCGTTTAACACAGAACAGCTTTACTTATTTAAACCGGGGAAAACTGTTACAAGGACTCCGCTACCTACATACACGTACGAAAAAGGGAGGCATTACCGGAAGAAAAAAAAAACACTTTGAAAAAAGGGAGGATTAAGAAATTCGCCTCAAAGCACGTCCAATAATGATGATAATGATGGCAGGGATAAAGGATGATCCAATTGGAGAATGAAAAAGGAGGAGAAATCGATTTAAAAAAAGGAGGCAAGCAATTATTTAATTTAATTCAAAATTTTATAAAGAAAATAATTTGTTATAAAGTGAAGATTTGAAGTGTTGTGGGGAATGCCGAAGTTCACTTGTCGTGAGTCCATCAAAGGTGCTGTTCAGCTCCAAGAAATTGATTAGGACCGTTTTGGACCCTATTAGAAAGTTTTAATTGTTCTCGGTTGTGGCGAGGGGATTTTGTCATTGGCGAGAAACTCCTTTTTCGGCCATTTTTAGTATTTCAACCGTCCGATTACTTTACAAAGAAGACAATTAAGAATTAAATGCTTGCAAAGTTCTTCATTATCGTGGGCATTGGCTTTGTTACACCCACCAAACTTTACACTTCTATACGGCTTTCAATTTGAATTTGTTTACTACACAGGATGTCACTGTAAAGCCGTTGTGGTTGGTTGATTGGTTGGTTGGAGAGCGTAAGTCAGAAGCTCATTAGTCATTACTTATGCTGCTGTTATGCCCGTTGTACTCTTGCTTTCCTGACTATTATAAAAAGAAAATAAATGTAGGGCGTCAGCAGTCCTATATAGGACCAAGCCTAGCTTCTCGCAACCATTTGTGTGTGCGTGTTATTTTTCCACGAATGGAAAGGACCTACTTCGAACGGCAAGTTGAGAAGCTTCTCATGACAAATGATACTCTTTGATTGCTTGTCAGCCATTCGAAAGAGGTGGCAACCGTGAAAAACTCTTAGGTGTTGGACCCGCGCTTGGATTGAACCTGAGCAGCATGCGTAGTAGTCCAACGCACCAACCACAACGACCACGGTGACCACTCCTGACGATAATAGCTGAACGGAATAGTGTTCCTGTTCGGTCTATGGAAGATGTTGATCGCCTTATCTTTCTGACAAACTTACAGATGTCAAACCAATTTCTATTTTCTGGATGTGCATCAGATCTGCTATGAGGGTGGTGGTCCCAACACTTTAAGTCGCAGCCTCACTGTTGCTAAGTAGTGGCAGAGGGAGTTTTATAGGTCTTTCTGCTCCTCTTCAAAGTTGGTACAGATTGCCGTAGCAATGAGGTCAAGTCTGTGCACGTGCCTGTTGAGATTGATGCGCCCTAAGTCAGTTTTATGTATTAAGAGCACGCTTGGTTAGTTTCGGCCTTCGATTGATCTGGCCAACTTGCATATCACTAGCTCCTCCAGTATTTGTTGAATTCTTATTGATCCGTTCGTTTAAGGCTGTCTTAAAAATTGCTAATGAACCTCCTATATATTTTCCAGAATTGAATTCCCTGTTGGCAGCCCCTTCACTTGCTTATTCGTCAGTCCGCTCATTTCTTGATGTACATATGTACCTTCGCGCTCCGGTACTGTGTTCAGATTTTCAAGGAGGTTGAGGTTCATTTTACACTCCCTTGCCAAAGATGTCTTGAATTTGGGGTTTGTGAGAGCTTTGCTACCAGAATAAGCCAAAATTTCCTCAAAGCATTTTATTACCCTTCAAAGCTTTAGAACAAGTCTATGGTTGATTTGGCTTACCTCCTCCAGGTTACTAAAGAAGTAGGAGCCCAAAATGTTCCTGCGACTGCGTGTAATGCCTTGCCATTCAAACAGAATTTGTACAAACGGCCATTTAAGGCTGTACAGGATGATCCAACGATCAAAGTAAACGATGTTCTTTAATATTATGGGCAGTCAAAGAATTCTGTATTTGCTTTTAAGTCTCCACGGTTCATTAAATTCTAAAAAACACTTGCGAGGGGCGTTTTTTAATTTCGCGGAATATGGAGTAAGAAGTGAAAATAAAAATGCAAATTTATTTTTCTTTTTCAACATTATATCTATTCACCTGCTACCCTAATACATTTTTCTGATCTTTCAATTAGTTTATGTATACCTTGAAGATATTACCTTCTAAAAAATGTTTTGTCTTTGTCGGAATAGTAAGCCGAAACTGCGTCCTTCACTTCTTCATCGCTTGAAAACTTTTGCCCACGAAGTTCCTTTTTCAATTTTGGGAAAAGATAATAATCGATGGGAGCCAGGTCAGGGTTTTGGGGTCCAAAATATCCAAAATATCCAATACCACCATAAGGCAGGGCAGACAGCGCAGCACGACTCTTCTGAAGAGGAGCGCTGTCGTGCAGAAGGCGCACACCTTTGGTTAATTTTCTCCTTCTTTATTCTTTGATGGCTTCTCTCAACTGCTCTAAGATTGAAGCGTAGTATTCTCTTTTTCTTTATAATCTATCAACAGGATCCCTTCTGAGTCCCGAATAAAACGGTAGCCATGATTTTTTTCAGACTGTGACACCTTGACTTAAACTTCTTGGGTGGTGACTGTACGTGTGCCACTTGTAAATCATGGGTATACTCGGAAAAGAATGCCCGTCAACGGATGCCATCTCTTGTTTGGCGAAGAACTTTATAACAGGGAGGGCGGTACTCAATCTTCTCCACATTCTATACTTTCTTCCCGATTAAATTGCTTGGTCGACAATAGTTCAAAAACGAATGAGTCGATTAAAATAAAACTTGCTACATATTTACTGCGTCTCCACGAGTCATTTCATATGGCAGGATTTTATGGGAAGAGAAAAAAGAGAAAATAGAAGAAATAGCAAGCCATCAATGGCTTGCGAAGAATCCTGCTACTGATGGCATACTATCGTCATAATGTAATAGCGTCTCAATCTGCCATTTTGATGGCTTACTATTTTTTCTCTTTCCTCTTTTTTCTCTTCCCATAAAATCCTGCCCTATGAAATGTCTCGTGGAAATGGGGTGATATACTAAACTTAACTACCCTTACTAATTAATGACCTACCTACTCAATCCGCGAACTTAAAAACTCACCCTGGTATATTCAAAACGTGAAATAAGAGGCCTTTTTGGTTTTTAATGCGTTCCCAGTGTTTTCTTTTCCGGATATTCGTCTATTGCGAAGTGATTTTTTCTCCACTTTTGGAAATTACACATTAAACAATTCCTTAGGCAGTAAGTACGAAAACGGATACCTACTCAACGACGATGTTTAAATCACTTCGGCCGTCAGATGATTTTCATGCAAATGGCGACAAATCCAAAAGATGCATCTGTATCCTATACAGATAAAAAAAATCATTTCATCTTAATCTCATTTTCAAGTTAACGACTTAAAGTATCAGCTTAACAGGACCACCCTGTGCATAGAAATGGTTGATATTTTAAAAGGCTTATTTTAAGATTCCTTTTTATTTTGTATGTTTCTGTGGCAGATTTTATTGCTTTTATAACTCAGCGGGGCGTTTGTATTTAAAACGCATTAAGTTTCGATTTTATTGACCATTAATGTGAAAATCTATTACACCTAGTTATTGGGTGATTGAGCGAGAGAAGAGTTGGGTTCGTTTTTTGGTCGTTAAAACTTCATACGAAATGTAGGTCGCCCGCCACCTTTTTTTTATTTGATCCGCATCCGGGGAAGGGTAGTAGGGTCAAATCGGGTGGATAAAGGGATTTAGATGGTTTTTTTTTATGTATCTAAGTTTAATTATCGTTATTCCCTGTCACTTTTTTTTTGGGAAAAACCCCAAATTTCTGGATACGGGTCGGAGATTATGAAGAAAAGCCCTTCAGTAATTTTTGGTTTAATTATGGAAATTCTTTGAAACATATTATATACGTACGAAATGCGACGGAAGAAGAGGGACCAGCTAAACGAAAGCAGAAACTTTCATTTCGGTTAGTAGACTTTGAAAATGTTATTATCCTTATGGCATCCTTTATTTATTTTTAATTAGAACATAGGTACTGCTAAGGATAAGATGGGTAATTGAATGAAATTGTTTGAGTAATTTTGGAATGATAGATAGAGTCCAACGTAAAGCATGTATGGGAATTGTCGGTACAATACGAACAACGGCAACATGCACAATGGAAGTTATCCTGGGAGTCTTGCCGTTAGACTTATTAAAAATAAAACGGCGGCCTCAGCGGCACTTCAGCTGCACCGGGATGCCAAATGGTAGAAGAGCTAAACAAAACTCTTTTTGAAAATGGATGAAGAAAAGAAAAGTGCCACTGACAGACAGACAGACAGACAGACAGACATACACCCTACTGATTCCATTAGTGTTCCGTTTTGGTACGAACGGAACACTAAAAATGATGGATTAGTATTTTCTACAGATGGATCCATAGTAGGCGTTTTTCTTTTGTAGTTCAGCGAAGAGCGTGAGTTGTCAAAAAAATGTTTGTGTTTCTTTTTTAACTCAAAGTGTGGAACGTTGTGGAACGTAGCACGTAGGTGGTAGGTTTTTTTATTCGCTCAGAGCGTGATTAGAGCACGGTCTATGCGCTCAGAATAAATTAACTGGGCATTCTGAGTAAAATACTGAGCGCAGCCAAACTAATATTTGACAGATAGGGGAAAATCGAAAACAGTTGAAATGGCGGACGAGGCTTTTGGTTATGGCGTTGAAGTTAGTTAATACACTGCAATCTTCGGGCCAGAATTGAACAAAAATCAGTAATTGAAGCGAACGATAGGTGGAGATCGCTAAACACCTGTGTGACATCAAGAGGACTATGGCCAGAGTATGACAAAACAAGAACTAGAAAACTCCTACAAAAAGATAGAAAGTCGTTGTCAATACTAATTGGGGTGCTAACAGGGCATAATACCTTAAGATACCACATGAAAAAATTACGATTGAATGATGATGACATATGCAGAGGATGTGGTGACGAAGAGGTACATGAGGATACAACCCATTTCCTCCGTCACAGCCCTAACCTCTGTCAACTAAGAAACAGAACCCTAGGCAAATTCTTTTTCGATCATATCGAGGAGCTTTCTGATGGATCACCATCTAATATACTTGAGTTTGCTAAGGCGTTGGGTTGGATAAAAGCATAGACATTGATACCACGGGTAGGACCACACTATGGGTATCACAATGGGTCCACATGGACCTAAGTGTGATGAGGATACACACATCCTCATCAGCCCGAAAACCTAACCTAGTTAATACACACTCAGTTCATAGCACGCTCGATTCGCTCAGGCTGTGTTCAGAGCTCTGCTGTAGTGTATAAGGTATAACTGAACTTGATCTAGCCCGTCATGTAAGCCCGCAGAAATATATGGACCTCAGTATACCCAGTCCAGATAATTGATTTGCTGCACGGGTTGGATTACTTGCTAGGAGATCCAGTGGAGGGAAGCAAGATCAGTATAGTACTGGAAAATCAGCCCTCACAACATCAATGGTACTAGAATGTTTAGATACTAGAGTTCAATGAGTGTTCATCTTAAACTTAAGTATCAGCGGTCAAACTCGGAGTACCTCGAACCGGAACTATTTTCTTGAATTGGAAGAAGAATGGTAGAGAACCTTATCAACAAATAGGCCACTGCGGCACGTGTGAGATAAAAGGCTCAACCGTGATACGATATAAGCAGGCTACCATGACAAAAAAAAACTTGCCGACTTACTCTACTCAGAGAAAAGTTCTAAGAATGAGTCGAGGAGCGTTGAAATGGGTTGTAGCGTTATCTACAGGTCGTGGAAGTTATGGGTATCATCTTAAAAAGATGGGGCTTATAGAATATTAGATCTGTAAACTATGCCTGGAGGAAGTTGTATGTATGTACAAAAATGCATACAAGAGGAGCAGTCTGAGGCAGTTCGGCTTTGTTTGAAAACATTCCGCAACGATATGATACGATACGATATACCTTCATATACAGTGTTCATTTTCAATTTATCAAAGCAAAATGTCAAAGCAAATTAAAATAATTAAATCTCTTTGATACGAGAAGTTTTGCAAGGCATACATATACACCATATTCCTGAGGCCCCATTTACAAGCCCTCCAAATTTAATGACGAATAATGAATTCTACTGAAAACTAGGTTAGTATTTCTCATTCGTCATAATGGCCACAAAAAAAAAAAATTACATGTACTTACACATCTAGAGTACATGTAGATTACATTACATAAGTGACATTGAATAACGATATGAGTCTCAGTTACCTCGTAGCCTCTTTGACAAAAATTAATTAATTGCATTTTTACGTTCAATACAATTATCCGTTCGTGTAAATCAATGATTGCCGGTTAAGTATCCTTTTACCGTAACGCAATGTTAACTCGATTACTGTAAAAGCAGTCAACAGCTGAGGAACACTGGTGAGTCCTTGTAAAGGTTCATCGAGATAATTGCAACTTATTTATGTGTACCTACACATGACCTAGAAAGGATATGAGTACTACCACCGCATCCTTTTTGTGTATTTGTATGGATTGCACTGCATTAATTTTATTTTTTACTTTATATATGCATTCATTTATTATCCCTATTCCATGCACGCTTTTTGTATTGGTATTAGTTTAAAGTATTTTGTAGTTCTTGAAATATAATATTTCGTCGAATTTTTCGCTTTTGTAGCTTTCGTCAATAAGGAGGCTGTCTAAGTGGAACCTGTTCCGATTTCATGATGCAATAAAAAGGTTAGTTGGAAAGAGAGAGAGAGAGAGAGAAAGAGAGAGAGAGAGAGGGAGAGAGAGAGAACAATGCGAAGAAATGTGGTTTGAATATTTGCTGGGTGAATGGTGTCCGAACTTATTTGAGTTGAAATTCTGCGATTTTTTTTCGTTCAGAAAAGATTTCTGTGATGGAAGAATCTGGCAATCGATTTTACACAGTGCAAGAATTTTTGGCCAGCTCATGCAGGTGGCCAACTAAGAAGGGTGTGCATTTTTTATTTTATTGTTTTTTTAATAAAAATAACAGATCGATTTCGTACATATTATTATGTACGTGTTTACCACTGCTTATAGTTTCTACTAAAAAAAAAACACTTTAACTCTTGAAGTTAATCACAATCTGAAGAAAAAGAATTAAAATCATCTCTACATTGCGAACACGATGAAAGAAGAACGAACATTTCGTTATTTTATCACCATGTCTAGACTCTAGACGCCTTGTTCAGTGGTTATCCGAAAATATGGAACAAATTCCATCACATACTACCCATGGCCAACTTTCCTATGTTATTTCATTATGTGAGATGACAAAAAGCTCTCAAATTTGCGGATAAGTTCCAAGGTGAGCATGTGGACAAAATATAAAGGTGTCAAACTTTCGCAGGTTATTTAATCCTTTCATGCCCACTATAGGCAACATTGACGTTTTAGTTTCTAAGTCCCGTAATTTTTAATTTTTTTATTTACTGTTTACTGTTTTTCACACTACAGGTTGATATGTTTAGAGTACATTATAAAATAACTTTCATGACACTAGCATTGCGAGTGATCAGATTCTAGCTGTTTTTCGTTGTAACTACAAAACAATTAAAGTGTAAAAAAAATTTCCAAAAGTGATTGCGCAAAAAATTGAAAAAAAGACTCAAAACAAAGTAAATTTTTAATAACAAGTGAATATTATTTTCCAAATATGTCAGACAACAAGATGGGAAAATAAACGTAAACAAAAAAAATTTAGGTTGAGCTCAGTAACATAATTACTGATTAGGGTTAACACCCCCTAGCGGCCAAACCAGGAAACATATAAACTTGAATTTGATATCAGCTCATATTTAAATCTGGACCAACAACTTGGTGCTCACACCGCCCAAATTAATTCGGGCATGAAAGGGTTAATAGGAGAGATGAAAATAAGTATGAAAATGTACGGCCAACTTCCAAGACAGGCAAGGCAGGTGGACAACATATAAAGGTATTTTGAGGAAGATTTTATATGGAATTTTCTTGGTGCAGTAAAATATTGGCCAAATTAGCCAGGTGGTCAACTTACAATGGTGGCCAACTAGACAGCTTTCAATGTACCTAGTATATTTAATGATGTAAATCTTAAATTGCAGACATCCCAAGATGGCTATTTACTGTTATCTTCATAAACCCCAAGACTTGGGTATAACATTAAAGGGTTTAACAAATAGAATATATTTACCTAGGTAACGCCATTCTTATTTCAATATGGCGAAAACCCCAAGATGGCGGATTGCTTTTTCTTCACAACCCCTATGACATGGGTATCAAATGAAAAGGTTTATAGAGTAGAATCTCAATATTATCTTCTGAGTAAACTTTCTCATATCAAACCTACCATAGCCAATGTACAGTAAGTATAATACGTGCCGATGGCTGAATGGCATGCGGGTGGTAAAAAATATCATGTCGCTAACATACTCTGCGTACTCCATGTTGCAAATAGTCACTAATACACTCTGCCACAAACTATCTCGAGATATACATACATATGTCAGCTTGCCCAAAGACATTTATGGATTTATTACGAGTTCAGGTATCATGAGCGAGCTCTAAATCACAATAGGCCCACTTGTGGCCGCAGTGATAAGGTAAAGTGGTCTATCAAGAATCTACAAAGATATAAAATAAATCCTATTGGTAAAAGAATATTTTTTACTTTTTAGATCATTAAATAAAAGTGGGCACCGTAGCGCAAGTGGTTAGTGCGTCGGACTACTGAGCCAGCGGTCCTGGGTTCGAATCCCGCCGCAAACACCCAAAAAGTTTTTCACAGTGCCCACCTCTTTCGAATGCCTGACAAGCATCAAAGAGTATCATTTGTCACGATTGAGCTTCTCAACTCGCCGTTCGGAGTCGGCAAAAAACTGTAGGTCCCTTCCATTTGTGCAAAAATAGAACACGCACACATAAATGGTTGCGAGAAGCAGGCCCAGGTTCACCTCGAGCTGTAGCGCCAACTAAGTAAGTAAGTAAATAAAAGCTTGTGTAAAAAAATAACATTCTATGTAAATATTCTATATTTTGAAAATTGAGATTGTTTCAGCTTTGCGTACGAAATTGTATTTGATGATAGCCAACGACAATTTGTGTTATACATATTGACTAAGCACAACCAGATTGCTTTTCTGGTACACAGGATCCACTCAAAGCATTTGCATTTCAAAAGGATCAAAATATGTATCAAATCTTTTCTCAGAAATAAAATATTCAATTACAAGCCTAGCGGTATATTGCATTGCAAATTGAAATCGTGTCTTGGTTAAATGAAGTCTATATTACTTTTGAAGGTGTCCCGGGCGGCGTGGCGATAGGGACCTCATGAAAATTCGCAATTTATGTTTTATGCCAAATTAGGTGGGTCTAGAATTAATAGAAACAAAATGTTCTACGTGCCTTTGGCAAAAAGAACAAAGTTAAAGTGTCTTCATTGTGGGAAGACTAGTATGTAGGTCCTACCTCGCAAATATTCACATCACGTATTGTGATTGTCGTCCCTTTAAAAGAATTGAATTGAATCAATTTGATTGCAACATTGGTTAGAATTGAGAAACGGAGCAGAAAGTGGCTGCGAAATCAATACGCGCAGCCACTGTGAACAGCATGCCAAAAGAAAATCCAATAAGAGTTTTATTTTCTCTTTTTTTTTTTTGGTTTTGTTTTGAAAAATATATTCCCTTACGAAAAATCGTTTCTTTTGTTTATTATAAAATTGTTTTTTATTATTATTTGAGTGTATTGTTCCGTAATAGTACCTTTGAGACATGACGACATTGCTATTTTATGCTTCAACAAAGGTGGGCGTGAATGAAGTGTAATGGATGTCGATTCAGTTAAAGCGAATTGTAGAGGAAGATAAAGAAAGCGATCTGGCATTGATTTATTTACACAAGTAAAGTGGGACTCAGGTTGGTCTTAAAGCTTTAAAGAAGTTTGAACTTTGCCCTTAATCACTGTCTACCAATTTTCCGCTTGTTCTCATCAATATCATGCACAAGGAGCTCCACCCAATTGGATAAAAATCGAATGCATTTATGCCAACCCATATCCGTCGATAAACACCCCGATTTAAGTTCGCACATTCTGTCGTCAAATGTTTACTTTGATAAGTCGTTATCATCAATCGCCGCCGTCGCGTCGCGTCGTGCGGAAAACTGGTTGAATTTTAAATGTCCCAACAGTGGACTCTTTTATTTAAGCCACAGTTTATTAACGGTCACAAATATCCGCGACCCTATAGTAGTAAATTATCCCATCAAGAAACTTTTGCGATAACCCTTTGATTGCGGCCACTAAATGACACGAGAAAAGCACATTAAATCGAAATGCGGGTGGAACGACCGATGGAAGGTATTGACGGCGGAAGTATTTTCGAGAAACTTTTCAATCCCATTTCGTTTTAGTACGTCGGTGTCTTCGCGACATACGAACAAGGTGGCACATTACTGCACATATCCACAAATCACGCTTTTAACGAAGAGCTGCAAATGTTGACGAGCAAATTGACGATCAAATGACGTTTTCGAAAACGGCCTAAATTCAAGAATTCAAACGCCTCATCTTTATATGCAATCCACGAATCAACTATCCCTAATCCCTTCCTATTATGCCGTTAAAGCAGCTGTTCACAGGTGAAAAAAACGCTTTTCGAAGTCTCTTGGTTTTAATTCGTATGGGACCCAATTTCCTTGGTTTTGCATAATTCCCATGGCTTTATTGTTTGAGATGGGTCTTTATAGAGCAATTCCTCCAATTCTTCACCTTCGAACTTTTGCGGCTGTCCAGGTGGTTCCATGTCTTCATCACTTTTAAAACGTGCAAACCACTTCCGACACTATACACTTCCACTAAAATACGATGACTTCTGGCAGCACTTTTTTTCATATTAAAGTAATGAAGTAATACTCCCCGCAAAAACAATTTATCCTGAAGAAACTTCGACATCTTTATACATATATAAAAATTATATATTCGTTTGATACCTCAAAACTCATAAACTAACCATCCCATTGCGCTGAAACTTACACTTTATACTTTTTATGATGTTTGAAGTGTTCGTACATTAAAAAAATTCAAGTTTTTCGGTAGATGGCGCTGGAACTCAAAAAACTGTAGCGTGTTAATAATACACGTCAATTTCCAGCTGTCAACCCAAAACCAAATGAACTTTCGAACACTCCAACTTCGAAACAGAGAAGAGAGAAATTCGACCAGTTCTGTTTGATAGGAAATAAGTAGAACGTTTTACGACCAATCGAGAAAAAATTCGACCAATGAGTGGAGGCTCGTTTTTCAAATCATTATTCTTATACTCTCAAGCAAGACGGTTCAGTCTCAACGGAACACAGAAGACTGGGACAAGAATATTAATATAACCACAATTAATTAAGGACTTTATATTCCATTGGATTATTATTTAATAAATATTGAATTATTTTTATAAATAACCGTTATAAACTTATTTATAAAAAATAATTATAGCTATCATATTTGATCGCTATGAAACTTTAAACTCACCGTATGATTAGGCTGAAACTTACACAATGAAGTAAGAAATGTTTGTAAATCAAAAGTTTTCAAGTTTTCAGATAGATGGTGCTGAAAACCAAAATCCCAAAAGTATGCCTACAGCAATGCACGGTGGCAGCTAACAGCTAACTTTTGATTTACGTGCACTTCTCGCTTCATAACAAATATATTGTGTACGTTTCCAGATGACATCGTTCGGTGCACCAAAAGTCACTCGAAAAAAGTTCATTACGTTTTATGACATAAACACTTTTCTAAATGGGTGTAGCGAAGCGCAACGGGTAACCACTAGTATTCGATAAAGTACAAAGTTTTGTTCTTTACACTCCAACCAAATGACATACCATGTACTGGAAACTGACGCCTGATGACAGCTGTTTTACAGAGAATATTTGGCGTAGATATATATATGAATAATGTGCTACCTACGCAATCTCTGGTAAAACGATGCGAAAGAATTCCAACTCCAATCCATACATATTTCCAAAATATTTTTTTTTTATAATTTACGGGACACCCTATTATCTACTGCACACCCCATACTATATTGCAACCAAAAGGAAGTAAAAAATAAAACCAAACCTGTGTAGGGGAATAGTCTATTTTTAAGCAAAAGGGAAGAACAACAATTTGAAGTTTACCGACAACAAAAATGGAAAAGGGATCTCCCTAATATACTGTGAAGTATGTACGCCAATTAAAAACATAAATTTGGGCAATTATTTCCGGCTTAGCAGTGATTTTTTTGTCGTCCTTAAAGAGTTCCCCATTACTGCACAAGTTTCTGGCGACGGGCGACAAGAAAGTAAGACGTCGCATCCTTGGCCTTTTTTTAATGAACACAAATTACTTTGGAAATTTTTGCTCGTACACAACGACATTTAAAGAAGAACTTTACTCACTCAACACCTGAGGGAACATCATGTGTGCTTTTTGATCATTCAGAGGCACGGGAAGCTTAACTTTTTCGATTTTAACTTTGTTTTTTAAATGTATTTAGTATAATGTTGATTAATGATACTTGATGTGACAGTCTGTGATGCAAGAGGGGGTTTAATTAATCATTTTTACAGTTTCAAGCTTCCCAATTCATATTGTTTTTTCAAGTTTTAGACGCCGACTGGTCTAAGAAGTGCATACAAATATTAGCAATACATATTATCCAAAATTACATATGATCGGTTGGCTTTGGTTTCTGTATCAGTAGTCATTTTGAAGTTCACCGGTTAGTAGCGGTTCACAAAATGTGACGTGGACAGCTTCTAAAAATAAACACGTATGCTTTAATTTTACATCCCATTCGAGGGCGTTGAATTTGTTTGTTGTTTGTTCATAATTTGTTAGACCCTAAAAACACGGTTTTTGGCGATGTTTGAAGTAATTTTTTGAGAACAACAAATTTTTATAGTAATTTTTAGCTAAAGCATCCTTTAGTACCTACTACTCTACACCATTTTAGTGGTATTGAAAGGGAAAAAGTAGTACTAAAGGTTAGTTAAAAGTGATTATAAAAATTTGCTGTTCTCAAAAAATTACTTCAAATATCGCCAAAAACCGTGTTTTTAGCACTTTGAGATCGGTATATCTCAAAATTCTGACCTCCTGGAGCAATTCTGTTGCCAGATATAGATTCAGCATCAAATAATCTACCAGAACTGATGTGTCTCATTCTTGTTACAAAAAAAAATAAATTTCGTATGTAGACTGGTGTAATTATCCAAATTATTTATCCATATCTGAATTATAAAATTGGGCTATAACAGGCGTTAACTACGCAAAATTTCACTTCTAGGTGTTCTGCTTGGCTCTGGAAGCTTGTAACTGAGGAATGGATGGACAAACACCATAGTGAAGTCATAAGTGTTCCGTTGTCCCCATTTTGGTAGGGAACATTACATTTGTCTCCCATCGGTTACCCTACATACGAGCATTTATTAACATCAAACTTCTTTCCAGGCATTGGATAAGGTTAGGTAGCAGTGGCTGGCGACATTTCTGGCACCAGCGTCCAGAATACTGGGGCCTATGGGTAAAGATGCCCATTGTGATACCAAAGATATTGGGGATATGTATCCCTGATACTCATGAGAATCTTTTGGAGCTTTTTATAAAGCGAGATAGGCTTCCCACGTCTTTTTGTATGTCACTGACATCGTTGAAGAAGTATTCACCTATTTAGGTGTAGTTTTCTTCCTCGTCATTTGAAAGGACACCAAACATAGTTGCATGCTTGCCTTTAAGGCAGTGTTGTGTGGTGACATCAGTAATCATGCTTATGTGTAGTCTTCTCAGGGACAGAAGGTAGTTGGAGCAGCTAAGACCGAGTATGGCGTATGGGCCAGATCTGTCTGGTCTCTGGTGGCAAGGCAGGCTAACTCCTCCATCTAACCTTAGTTTAATTCACCGCATGAAGTTTAAGTAAATAGCACGTGGCATACGGCATACCTATATTCTTAATGTCCGGTAGAAAAGGGGATGTTGTTCCTAGTTTAGCGAGCTTGTCAGCTTTACCATCAGCTGGAATGTTGCTGTTCCCGGCACCTAGGAAAGGTGGATGTTAAACTGCTTAGCCAACTCTTTAAAAGATGAACGATAAGATAAAAAATATTTGAAAAACGTGTTTTAAACGTTTGCTTATTATTATTAGCCGTGTTTTTTTGCACGCGTATATAAAAGTGCACAAAAAAACGGCTATCGCCGCTTAACGAATTCATCACAAACGATTGGCAGCACAGACATATTTATGACAGATAAGTACAACGTTTACATGCAGAGCTGAACTTATATTGTTTTGGTTATAAAATTATTGGGTAAATGATCATTTAAAAATGATGCATGAGTTTGAGTTATGTTATTAAATACTAACACAAGTAATTTATTTTCAATGTATTTACTTTTTGTTTGTTGTTGTTTATGAATTTTTGACGCTTTCCTTTTTATTAATAAATATGTAGTACCTAAAAATAGCGGCGCAAATTCATAGTCAGATAAAGCCGGCAATAAAAGAATTTATTCACCTACATAGCCTAAAATATACTTTTTGCTATTCATAGTCACCTTATAGTCGACTTCAAACATATAGCCGGCTCGAAATTTAAAATGACCCAAACATCACTTTAAATAATTATAGTCGGCTCTAAATTTCTCATATCATATTTTGACGTTTGGGTTTGTTCGTTCAAATCACTTAACAAAAACATACCAAAGTCGATACTAACTAATACACAAGCAAAAATGTGTTTATGAATAACAAAAAGTTACAGCCGGCTTTTTTATTTAGTGCCAGTTGTAACTATAGTTGGCTATACATTTTACCAGAGTTGAAAAAATGCATTTATACCTGGGGTGAGTCGTTGAACTGACATGTTGTCTCTGTGTATGTGTGATCTCTGTTTTTTTTTTCCTTTGTTTGGAGCAGGAAATCATTTGTTGCGTTTATGGCTATTTGCGGTTAAAGTATGTTAAATAATCTGTTGTTTAACAACGTTTTTAGAATTTCAACTATTCAACTCGTGTGTAGAAATACTCAGGTCGCAATCTCAGCTCAGTTTCTTTTTCTGAACCTGCATGTAAACGTGGTAAGTGACACTTGAGCTCTCAGCTGTTGACAAAATTGAAAAAAAATATATTTTGAAGAAATAAAATTATAAAGATGCAAAACTCAGGGAATGCACATCCAAATATATTTAATTCCGATAAAAGAAATCATTTATTATCTTAAATAATCAATTTATTGCTCATTGACAGAACCAATCGTCGGTAATAGAATAAATAAGAGATGAAAGAATTATTTTTGCTTGTTCTTTGTTTACGTTTGGGTTTCTTCGGTTGTCAAAAGAATGAATTTTTTCATGGGAATTCATCGCAAAAGAAGATCTTTGCGTTTGGTTTCACTGTTTTTTATATCCGCTTAAATAAGCGGGGATACTATCGCCGCTTATTTTACTTTTGTTGTATTTAACATGCAAATTTTCAAAATAAGCGTATATACGCGTGCAAAAAAACACGACTATTGTCATGTTGAGAAGTGGATGACAGTGGTGGAGGTGAAAATAAAATGAAACAATTCAGCGCGCGTTTACAAATTTTTTGTTCTGTTCGATTTTAAATTGTTCAGTTAAACGAGTTGTTTTCCAAAGAAAAATAGAAAGTTTGAAGATTTTTTTTTCAGTTATCCGGGTTTTTCACTAAATCGAGTTTCAGCTAAGCGAGGTAATTTGTATGTAAGTATACACGGGGATTTGTGAATCTTTTCACTTAAGCCTGATTTTCGCTTAAGCGAGTTTCACTTAAGCGGGTTTCACTGTATTGACTTTAAAGTTTTAATCGAAATTGGGCTTCGGCACAGTATACTCTACGTTTTCGGGGAAAGTTAAGTGATTAAGTATTGTGAAGTGACCGGAGTAGTGACTTGACCACTGTGAGATGGATGCTGACAAATTTTCTATAAGAAGACTCACCCAGCCAGCTCTGTATTGATAATTCGGCTAGTCAGAAATTACTTATGTACTTTGGAATATCAATTACCCTTAAAAGTTATAAGCCTGCGGCAGTATGTAGTTTGAGAATATTTCTTAAATTTTCAGGGCTTTTAAATAAGGAAAATGTGGTAGTTGGTAACGACTTACTTAATAAACTTGTACTAAATAGACAATTTGAATATTTTCTGATACTCCATTTGCACCTCTGCAAAGTCATAAACGTGTGAGGTGATTTATTTATCTTGCCAAGAATTATGTACTCCTACATCTGTATGTGTTGTGTAATAAATATGGCAGCAAATAGGATTGGGTACTCAAAGTTTTCCTTAAGTAGTTCAGAATACATTTATCATACTTTTGTAGCGAAAAAGTTTTCAAGTACAATGAACCAACCCACGTGTCTGAGAGCTGTGGAATTGTCTGCTTTCGAAACAGCACAAATATCTACTACACCCAGTATAACTATGAAATATACATATGTACATAACTTTTTGTCTAATTCTTGGTTAAAGTGTTTTGTATAAAGTGCTTCTTTGAGTGTCCTTTGACCTCTGGTATGTTACATATAAAATGATCAATGAATTTAATGTTTTTTTATTATTAGTTTCCAAGAAAACAATAATAGTATCTTTCGTCATGGGCCGTCCAAGATGTTAAAAATGAGAATCTGTAGAGATTTTTTTTTTTTACTTTTCTCACCCACACTCAATGTCGCAGGTTTTCGCTAACATGTTCGTGTAGAAAAATCGGGAGTACCTGAGCGCCGTTCTTTTTATTTTATTTCTTTACTAGCTGTCCCGCCCGGCTACGCCCGTGTCTAAAAACTATAGTGTTACTTACAATACGTACATTGTCATTTTGTTCGAAGAATCAAAGACAGTGCGAACGCACCCCAAGGTTTGCAGTCTATCAATACATACAATCCACAAGTGTGGATTCTAAGTATTTGTAGTTTGAATAAATAACATTTCGCAAAAAAGTAGCATTTGTAAGGGTGTTTTTATTTTTGCATTAATTTAAATAATATTGCGAATAAATTAATTTAAAAATCGGCCTATCGCTTGCACAGTATGTTAAAGAATGGGAATACGAAGTTTTACTTTATTGTATGTGTTAGTTTTTGTGTTAATCGTGTCAGAAAATTGACAGGTAAAAGCATGACATTCTGATTTATATATTAGTAAGATAAGATAAGATAAGATTGATCTTGAGTTCAATTTTGATTTTTTGAGTTCTTTGGTTCTCAACTTTTTTCGACTGAAAACTTTCTTTCAATCCAGTTCAACTGGAGTCTGTCGAATCACCCAGTCTAAAGAATCTTCACAAATCTGGTTACTCTGATTAATCTAGTATCCTCAAGTGGTTTTGTAAGGGAATCTCCTCTGTGTCTTTGAAATGTACTTCTAAAACGGCCCTTCTTTGTCTGAATAGGGCCTCACATCTGCTCATAAGATGGTCTGGGGTTTCCACATCTTCGTTGCAGTATTTGCAGAGTTAATTTTCTTTTTGTCTCAGTTTCTTACGGTGTTTTTTGAGCGTGAAGTGTTCGGTCTGAAAGCCTGTTGTCTGTTTTTACCTAGACTATTTCAAAGTTAGAACCTTTTACGGAATAGTTCCCGAGTAACATCATGGCTTCTCTTTGTCCGAGAAGTTAATTCTAGAGTCTGGCTCTAGTGCTTGCCTCCTCTTTCCTGAATTGTTCACGGATGACGTTTTCGCCCATCCCACAAAACGGTTCTGTCCACAACATGTAGACGCTCCTACTTTTGTCAAGTTGACTGCCTCTTCATTACCTTCTACTCCCATGTGGCCGGACACCCAATGTAGTGTGACATTGTTCTATTCGTTTTTAGTATTTAAGGATTTTAGGCATTCCCACTCCAATTTTGGTTGACTGGCTGTCTGGAAGAATTACTATGCCTTGCTTCCCGTATTTTCTTATTTTTCAATTGCCTGAGCCTCTGCTTAGAAAATGCTCGAATACTTGCCCATTGGTATGGAGCTTTTGGTCCTTAATCCAAAAATACCTGCTCCAGCACAATCGGCTATTTTCGATCCATCTCTCTTCATTGGTCCACTTTTTTTTTACTACACAGCTTTGTCGTACATAGGTGTCTTACTCAAGTTATTCTAACCATGTCATTTCTTGGTGGCAAAGTCATTGGGATGTTTTCCATCAGAGAGACTCACTCTCACTGAATGTTTACCATACCATAAGTTCCTTAATTAGACGAATGTCACAAGTACGTCGATCCTTTATTTTTTTAAATTGCTTTACTTATTTAATATCATTTTCCCATAAAAACAATATAAGTTAATAGTAAAAGTATTTAAAACAAAAAAACATCTTGAAGCGAACAAGAATGAAAAACCTTAAAATTTAAAAATTCAAGTGCTATCCATGAAAGAAGACTCTGGGAATTTTTCAAATATAAATCTTCTTCGTCTTTTCAATATTTCTCATTTGAGATAGTTTGTATCCCAAAGGACATTTGCATAAGGATTGCCCAGAACCGTACATTAAATGCCATGCGAATGGATACAAACTTTACCAACTTTGCTATTTCCTTAAAGAAAATAATCAATGCGAGTAATAGGGATTCTTCGCTTTGCTGCTGATGCTTTTCTCTTGTGAACAACCTATTGTCATCTATCGGTGTCCATTTTGTATATGAATGTACAGTCAGGCTGCCGTAGAACTCATTCTTTCTATAATGGGTAGAACCACTTATCAAGTAAATAGTCCCAGAGATACTTTAAACCAACTTCAGAACCATCAACTTGTGATAGTTTTCTTTTCCTTTTTTTTGTTTGTCTATCAAGAGTTTTTTCTTGCCTTAAATTCGGGGTAACTTATTTAAAGAATAACGTCTAAGAGAAAATAACTCTTTACAGGACGGAGGAAGAAAGTTCCTGCGTTTCATTAAAACCCAAAACAACCAAAAAACTATGTAACGGGGCTGATGAATATTGCTACATACCTTGTGTCAACACCCGCATACTCGTTTATGTTTTAGGAATTTTAACAGAAATATTTTTACTAATTCGAACTACAACCGGAACGAGCTTCTGCAAATATGAAAAATAAAGCACATAATAAAATAAAAAATATTATCAGACCATTATCAGACCGAATAAATCTTCCAATGTCCCAAAAGCGGGAAGTCCCATGGTAGCGCGATAAAGTGGGTGAGCAATATTCCCCCGACCGTACGCATGCTGTGGTTCAGTTCCCAGCCCGGGTCCAACACCTAAAAAAGTTTTTCACGGCTGCCATTGCCACCTCTTTCGAATGCCTGACAAGCAATCAAAGAGTATCTTTTGTCATGAGAAGCTTCTCAACTCGCCGTTCTTAGTTGGCGCTACAGCTCGAGGTGAACCGGGGCCTGCTTCTCGCAACCATTTGTGTGTGTTGTATTTTTGCACGAATGGAAGGGACCTACAGTTTTTTGCCGACTCCGAACGGCGAGTTGAGAAGCTCAATCGTGACAAATGATACTCTTTGATGTTTGTCAAACATTCGAAAGAGGTGGCACCGTGAAAAAACTCTTTAAGGTGTTAGACCCGGCCAGGAGTTGAACCCGGGCAGCATTGCGTGGTAGTCCAACGCAATAACCACCACGGCCGTTCATAGTCGGCAAAAAACTGTAGGTCCCTCCAATTCGTGGAACACGCACACACAAATGGTTGCGAGAAAGCTAGGCTTGGTTCTGTATAGGACTGCAGACGCCGTATATACATACATACATATAATATTTCACCGAAGGTCTATTGTACGCTCATAGTTTGAGCGGCTAAGACCAGTAAAAAGTAGAATTCCTATGTAAGCATCTAATTCTTTTCTGTGATTTATTTTCTAACACGCGGTGGAGTAACATGATAATTCGTGTTCTATTCCTTACACGTTTGCGTTGCCCGACGCGACGGTTGGTTTTCCGTAAGATGATATCAAACATTTCCGGTGTTTAGTTTTGTATCATGTTTAGTTTTTTCTTTATCAGCGTTCAATTTTTCTTGTAATTGTACAAGCGTGGCACCAGACAGGTTTTAGCGAATTCACGCATCTCGTGTTTCGGCGACTGGGTTTCGCACAATTCGTCTGTTCTCACGCTTGCGTTTATTTGTAATCTAATATTAAGTGATGACTCGCAAAAAATTGTAAACCCAATGCAAGGGGTCAACTAGTTATTATGTTTTATCATAAGAATCATTCTTTGTCAAGTTTTAGTGCGGGAAACATCAGCCCCAGAAATAAATAAAATCATTAAATTTAGAATTGTCTTAACAACATTCTTCGCAAAACATTTTGGCGACCGTGACAGGACTAGTTTTTTGTTTGTTTAATTTATTTGTGTCGAGTGTGTGTTAAATAATAGAATGTCGGAACTAGATTCAGCAAATGCAAGTGAAGTGAAAAAATTGGAGTACTACACGACTCAACAAGAGCAGATAGGAGATGAAATCATCCGCATCAGCCGGAATTACGGAAAGGATCCGGAAACCAGAAAAACTCTCGACTATTTGACTGCACGTCGTGCTAGTTTGGATCAAAACTGGGAGAAGTTTGATGAAACGGACAGCAAAATCCGAGAAGGCTTTCCCGACCAGTTGGATCATCCTTACTTCAAGAAGGATTACTTTGAGGCCGTGCGAAGAGTTGCAGAGCGCCTGCGAAGTGATATTCACCGTCGTATAGAACACATACAAGCAATGGAGCGACTGGACATTGAATCACCCAAACGCATACCACGAGATGATTTAGCAGATGCAGCTGCCGCTTGTGATCCAAAACTAAGCGGGCTTGCAGGAGCGATTCCCAAGGAAAAGGTTAAGACCCTTCCAACGCCAGTGACCCGTCAACTCCCTGAAACACCAGTTCATTCAGAAAAGTACATGTTGCCCTTTCAACCTCGGACAATGGCTCAGTCGGAGAGGCTTCGTCTGCTGATGGACATATTGAAAAAGGCCTTAGAAAAATGCAGTGCAGAATTTCCTCAACGACGAAGTGAAAGTTTTTGCAGAATCAAAGCAAGGTCGATAGAACAAAATTGGACAGAAATCGCACAACTCTACCAACGATTGGAGGACCAGGCCTCCATCGACCAAATTTCACAATATTGAAATATTGAAATGCAGGATCGGGTGGAGAGTACCTTGATGGAGCTGTACGAAGAGCTGGAGACCCCGAAACCATCAAAGGTGCCAATGAATTCAGCGATGAAATTGCCGAAAATAGAACTGCCAAAATTCGATGGTAGTTATCTCAACTGGCGGCAATTTTACGATCTCTTCAAGCAGCTAATACACGAACAACCGATTCCACCAGCACAAAAGCTATATTTTCTGCGCGCAAATGTAACCGGCGAGGCGCACAATTTAATACAACATTTTCAAGCCACCGACAGCAACTACGAAGTGGCTTGGAAAACTCTTGTTGACCGCTACGACAATAAAAGACTTTTACTGACAGCCCAATTGACGAGTCTGCTGTCACAAGCTTCCACAGTTGGAACGGCTTCCAGCCTGAGAAAGCTGCACGACACAACGAAGGAAGGAATGCAGGCTATAACGAACCTGGGATACGACACAGAGAACTGGGATCCATCTTCAGATGTCTTTCGTTTTAAACTTGACGTCAATAAAGGTGATGATTCAACTGTGTCTAAGAGAACAATTCTAGCAGACCTAGCCCGGCTCTTTGATCCGCTTGGCTTACTCGGCCCTGTTGTAGTACTCGGCAAACTATTTCTACAAGACGTCTGGAAGGCAGAACTATCTTGGGACGAAACTTTGCCTTTAGAAGAAGCTAACAAATGGTTAAATTATCTATCGCAGTTTTCATTGTTGAGCGAATTAAGTATCCCACGCTATGTTTCAACGACTTCGGCAACCACTAGTGAATTGCATGCATTTTCTGATAGCAGTTTAAGTGCATTTGGAGCCTGCGTATATTTGAGATCAATAGATGAAGATGATCACATTAACTCGCACCTGTTGTGTTCCAAATCGAGAGTTGGACCTCTTAAAACTATAAGCATTGCACGGTTGGAGCTACAAGGCGCGGTTATCATGGTAGAGTTAGTAGACAGGATTTTGAAAATCTTGCCCAAGAAAATAAACAAGGTATGTTATTATACAGATTCTACGACAGTATTGGCTTGGATAAAGTCACCTTCCTATACATGGGAAACATACGTCGCAAATAGAGTAGCAAAAATTCAACATAGTACAGATATTCATCAATGGAATTATATTAAGGGTGAGAGTAATCCAGCTGATTTCTTATCTAGAGGCCTTAATGTATCAACACTACTTAAAGCCACAACCTGGTTTAAAGGCCCGGAATTCCTAAGTCAGGATGTTAAAACTTGGACAACGACAGAATACACTCTGCCGACGACAGTGCAAGAACGACGGAAGAAAAAATCGGTGTTAATTACCTCAAGTTTCCTTAATGGGCTTTTAATTGAATGTGTAAATCACAAAAACTCATTCAATACACTTCAAAAAATCTTTTCCTATTGTTTTAGATTTTATAACAACTGTAGAACATCCAAAGGATTTCGAAATGGAGGTCATTTGACAACAAATGAACTTCAGCAGGGCACACGTTTGATCTTGGTACACACCCAAAGGTGTGCTTTTCCAGAGGATTATCGTAGCTTAGAAAGTGGACTTAGAGTACAAAAAACTTCAAGTATTGCATCCTTATCTCCATACTTTGATAATAAAACAAAACTAATAAGGGTAGGTGGACGATTAAAAAACGCAACTATTACGTTGGATGCTAAACATCAGGTCTTATTGCCAAAAAATAACATTATTACGAAAATGCTTTTAGTCCATTTGCATAACACATATTTGCATACATCGCATAGATCACTGATTGCAATTTCAAGACAACAATACTGGATTTTGAGTGTTAGTAGAATGGCGCGACAAGTAATTGGTAACTGCATCAAGTGTTTTAGATCAAGGCCAATAGCTATACAACAAATAATGGGTAACTTACCCAAGGAAAGAGTTAATTCATCACGACCTTTCTATCATTCAGGCGTTGACTTCTGTGGTCCAGTAAAAACACATCACAAGGTAAGAGGCAAAACTCCGACGAAATCTTATTTGGCTGTATTTGTGTGTTTTTCTACTAAAGCTGTACACATTGAAGTTGTAAGCGACTTATCTTCTGAGGCATTTATTAATTCATTGAAGAGATTTATAGGAAGAAGAGGGGTATGCCATTCGTTATTTTGTGACAACGCGACAAATTTTGTGGGTGCAAAGAATGAAATTTTAGAGCTAAGAAGAGCGTTTGAGTCAGAAAATATACACTCCGCTTTGGAAACGACTTGCCTAACAGAAGGAATTCATTGGAAATATATACCACCACGAGCCCCACATTTCGGAGGACTTTGGGAAGCTGCAGTGAAGTCGACAAAGGGACTGCTGATTCGTTACTTAGGAGAAGCCTCTCTTACTTATGAACAATTGTTAACGGTGGTAATTCAAATAGAAGCAATTTTAAATTCACGGCCACTAACACCTATGACGTCTGATCCCAACGATTTAGAGGCACTTACTCCTGGGCACTTCTTGATTGGAGCCCCACTCACAGCGTTGCCTGAACCAAACATCACCGATCAAAAATTGAACAACATAAGCAAGTTTCGTCAAATACAGCACATTCAGCAACATTTTTGGAAAAGATGGTCAGCTGAATATTTGCACAATTTACAGCAACGGATGAAATGGAAAACTGAATCAAACAACATAGAACCTGGGGCATTAGTTGTCATTAAAGAAGCAAATACTCCACCGATGAGGTGGAAACTAGGACGAGTAACAGAAGTGTTTAAGGGAACCGATGACTTTGTACGGGTAGTTAACGTGAAGACGCAAACGGGTATATATCAACGTGCCGTACATAATCTATGTCCTCTGCCAATAGAACACAAACTGGAAGACGAGAGAATTGAGTCAAAGGACATCGATAACAACACAACTAACGAAACCGAAAGTCTACCGAGCAACACCGGAAATATTCGAAGAAAGAAACGACCCAAGGCTGCATGGTTATCTACGGTGCTTATAGTTCTATTAGTAGGTCCAATACTGCAAGCAAAGGCGAATGATGAGATTACAATGAACAAATTAGACAATACTGTCGGCATCTACTTTGAGGATATAGGAAGGCTTCGTTTAACAAATACCGTTTGGAACATATACATCTACTACAACCTAACAACCTACTGGCAGGAATTCAGCCAAATTAAATCCTTTTACAGCCAACTCGAAGACATTTGTGCAACGGAGTCAGCTCATTACCCACATTGCATGCCAACGGTAGGAACGATGCGACACAGAATTGAGGCGATGGAGCACAATAATGATCTTCTTTATAGCTTTCATGGTCCTAAAAATGACAAGGTTAGACTTGCAAGATCTCCATTCGACATAGTTGGCACGTTAGCTCACAGCTTGTTTGGCGTTTTAGACCAGGAAGATGCCAAGCGCATAGAGACTCAGATATCGAGCGTACAAGAAAATGAGCAACACATGGCAGAGCTTTTACGAAAACAAAGCTCCATAGCGGATTCTACATCAAATATCCTAAGACGAAATGCAGCCGAAATAAAGAAGCAGTTTGAGGCCCTCAACATTTTCTTGGCAAAGTCACTTTTCTACTTGCAGGAAAAACAAGCGTCTATTGAACGTAGGCAAAATCTAGATTCGTTGACCTCGTTTTTGCTTCTGATCATCACGAATTTTGAGAGAACTCAAGACAACCTGTTAGATGTGCTGCTCGACATTAACCACGCAAAAATTAATCCGCAATTGATAACTCCGAAGCAATTTAACGAACAACTTCAGATGATAAGGAACAGCTTGCCCCCAACCTTAAGCTTAGCAAAAGGTTCGATCGTGGACATGTACAGAATGGCAACTGTTAAAGGTCGCAGTCTTAACGATTCCATAATATTTGAAATGTTGTTACCACTAACCGATATAGAAGAGTTTCAATTGTTCAATTTAATCTCAGTTCCAATAGTCCATAAAAACATAAGTCATTGGGTTTCACTATCGGCGCCATATCTAGCGGTCTCATTAGCAAGGGACAAATATTTCAAGCTGACGGATATAGAACTTTCCTCATGTAAATCACTGCTACCCAAAATGTATCTCTGTACACAATTTCACCCAACTAGTGTACACCGAGGTCTGTCAAGCGGATGCGAAATGGCTCTCCTGAATCATAACCAAGATGCTTTGTCGGAATGCCATTTCACCGAATCATCAATAGGAGATCAATGGATACGCCTAAAGGAATCCAATGGCTGGATTTTCTCCGTCACTGCTGCCACAACCGGTCATCTTATATGCCAAGGTAGCACCAATAGCATCACCATTGTCGGAAATGGCATCATAGAATTTCACGATATTTGTGTCTTGAGATTGCCAACTAAAATTATCAACGGACGTAGCAGCTATAACACTTCGGTCAAACAATCATTTATTCCTAGTGTAAACATCAGTAGCTGGATGTTCAGTCGAAGCTCGACGACGGAAGTGTTAGTTCCACCCGAGGTAAATGATATTGATAAGATTCAGCTAGCTGATTTAAAAAGCAAGGTTGAAGACTATGTAAGCTCATCTAAGGCGCTTTCCAATAATCTAAGCGTAAACGCTCACGATTATCACCACTATGGGATCAGTTATATTCTCCTCGCTGGCATGATAGGGATAATGATCGCGTATTGGCACAAGCAGAGGCGATCAAAGCCAATCCCACAACCAAGATCGTCACGTTTCAGAGTAGACGATGTTTAATACAATAGTTAATTAGTATATTTTAAGTTTAGAGAGTTAAGAACCCTCAAGAAGGGGGAGTATGTTTAGTTTTGTATCATGTTTAGTTTTTTCTTTATCAGCGTTCAATTTTTCTTGTAATTGTACAAGCGTGGCACCAGACAGGTTTTAGCGAATTCACGCATCTCGTGTTTCGGCGACTGGGTTTCGCACAATTCGTCTGTTCTCACGCTTGCGTTTATTTGTAATCTAATATTAAGTGATGACTCGCAAAAAATTGTAAACCCAATGCAAGGGGTCAACTAGTTATTATGTTTTATCATAAGAATCATTCTTTGTCAAGTTTTAGTGCGGGAAACATCAGCCCCAGAAATAAATAAAATCATTAAATTTAGAATTGTCTTAACAACATTCTTCGCAAAACATTTGAAAATACATTTTATGATCAATGGTTTTGTGGACTGACTTTAGTGGAAGCAACTTTGAAAATTTAATTTTATCACGTGCACGATAACAATTAGCTTCTAGATCATGAGTGTCCAAACCGTAAAACGCGTTCGACAGGTCGCAAAACTCGCAAATTTATCGCAAATTCTATAAAGTTGGCATTGCTCGCAAACTCGCATATAGACGTGTTCACACGATATGCGACTTTTGTCCCAAAACTCGCAAATGCATTTGCGAACATGTTGTTCGCATATGATATGTTCGCAAATGGGGTCGCAAATGTTGTAGCCTATATACGAGGTGTTCACACGATATGTGACACAATTTGCAAGTCACATATTTTCAATCATATGCAGATTTGCGAACACTACAAATCGTTTGACATTTTGTATTTTTTGCATTGTGTTGGTGATTTATGACTATTTAAAGTGCGGAAATTTATTAAAAATGTCAAAAAGAAAGTGGGCTGCTATTTCTATTTTGGCAATAGATATGATAGAAAACGACGACGAAGATGGAAGCTATGAAGAAGCGAGTGTGCAGCAAATGCAAGGGATTCGTCGTATATGGGCAAAAGATTGGATACGACTTCGCGAGACTGATGTTGGTTTTAAATGTCCCGCGAAGAGAGCCCCATTTTGCTTTGTCTTCGTTCACATGGACATCGAAGCTAGGTCATCGACAACCTCACGCCAGCCATCAAGTTTGGAAAGCTTAATGTGCTGAGCCGGCATCCCAAAGCCCGGTACTCTTCTCCACCGCAGCTATTAAACGCTGGATTTCTTTCTGGTCTCAATTGTGTTGCACTTTTCGACTTCCGGATTCCGATTTTTTGGAGCGACGTACCTTTGACTGCGGGGGCGGCACGTGATCAGTGTCGTAATGTGGTGATGATGAATCCATCGGCTCAGACTCATTAAAAGTACTCATTTTACTTAACTACACACAATTATAATTTTTTTTGGCGTTTTATTAGGCCAAACCAAATTTTCAAATATTTTACCGGTAGACTAGGAATTTGTCCGCAAATATGCATATGGTTGGGACGCTTGCATATGCTCGCAAATGTTCGCAAATTGTCACAATTGATATGCGAAAGTGTTTACACGATATGCGAAAAAGTCGCAAATTAGTTTGCGAACTGGGTGTCGCATATTGTCCGCATATACTTTGCGAGCATATGCGGACTGTCGCAAATAGGTGTTCAGACGATATGCGAGCAATAATCGCATATGATGACGCAAAAATGACGTCAGACTCGCATATAAACTTTTTCCCAGCATATAATTTAAACTTGATTTAGAAATTCTTGTTCCAAAAACTTTGTTTTATTACTTGTTTTGTTAGCACTTGTACTAATAAAACTAAGAAAAAATATTGCAACTGATACTGAATAGTTGATGTATACACATATGTATTTATATTTTCTTCCAGGTAAAAACAATGGGTAGGTAGCACGCGTAATCAATTTCAGCAAAAAGTCGAACGCATAGCTTAAAAGTTTGACCACCCGTGTTCTAGATGAACACGTCTAGTACTTTCAGCAGCTATTTCTTCTGCAAGTTCTTCTTCTGTTTCGTTGGAGTTTTCTTCTGCTTCAATCGCACCTTCTTCTTCCTCAATGTCGGGTCCCAGCTCGATTCCTTCATTCATATGTCCTCCTGTCTCATCGACCATTTCATCTTGATCATTATGGTCTGAAATCTACACAAGTTACATTGCAGCACAAGTATCAAGTTTTACATATAATTTTTTTATATTTACTCGTAGGTAAACATATGTATGTACATCTTCTTCCTCGTCGGATAAATTTGCACCCAGTAACCAAATGGGATACTCGTCATGAAGTTGGACATATCATGAAGCTAGACATATCACAAAAAACACGCATCAAAAACTAAAAACCCTGAAACAGAACTGAGATTTCATGTCTGTTTAAACTTGATACCAATATACAGGAAAACTAGGTTGATCCACTTGGATAAACAAAATGTGCAAGTACCTATGTACATACATACATAGAAACTAACAAAGCGTATTAATGTACCGTTATAAAAATTAAACGCGTTTAAACTTGTTGATGAAAGAAAGGAAAATCGTTTCATATAAAATGTATGAAAATACATGTGTATGTCATGTAATGGGGTGCCGGATTTGGGTGTTGACACAAGGGTTAAAAAAAATCCAATTACTATTTTTCGAGTTCATATAATTTATTTATTTTTTGTTAATTGTAAAGATAATTGATTTTTATTATGTGTTTTTTTTATAACATCTACGCTCGGTGACGCATGTGCGACATCATATTTAAAAATTGTTTATTACTTCCTGTATGGTTGCAGCGTGTTTGAATGGATTTCTTCAAATCATTAAAATTTGTGGATTTAGTTTTACAGACTCCACAAACAGAAAATCATCAGGTGCAGTCAAGTCAGGAGACTTTGGCGCCCAACGAAATATGGAACTCCTGGAAATCAGCTAATTTGAGGATTTTCGGTGCAATTATGTCATGTTTGAAGTTGCTCCATCTTGCTGAAATCACACAGAGTTGAAAGGGCGTAGTTAAGAGTAGAAAAACTCCTGCAATATCATGATAATAACAATATGTAAATCACAGTGTAACGCTTGTACCTATCAGTCATCCACGGCGATAAACTCAAAAACTAATACACAAAATCAAGTAAAACGTCGTACACCTGTTACTTAACACCCTGTGCCGAGCATAGACCGATTTTTAAATTAATTTATAAGTAAAAATATTCAAAATTAAAGCGAATGACACTTTCTGACAAAATGTCACTTATTTAAATTACACATACAATCCACAAAAGAAGTGTGGACTGGATTGTGTATGTTGGTAGTTTGCAAACCTTGGGGTGCAAGGATAGATGGCGCTACTTAAATAGATTTCTTGCTTTAATTGCTATTGATTACGATCTTGAATATAACTTGTAATTTGGTTTAAAGTAAATGAATAGTTAATTTGTTAAAGTTGTTTTAAAATCATTTCACATTTAAACTTACTCACTATATGGAAAACTTTCGGCAGACCTACTCACATTATGTATGCTCTATTATAATATACTAGCTGAACCCGGTGCGCTTCGCATCACCTATCTTCTCAAAATTTGCCCGCGCACTTAGTTATTTGGGTATGATAGAAAGGAAGTACATAAAAGGATGCAATCACTGCTGTTCTATTTTTCAACTTCAATTTCCATTTGTTTTTTCTATTTGCCTATGTGTCTCTCTATCTATCTGTCTGTCTGTCTATCTATCTGTCTGCCTGTCTATCTGTCTGTATGTCTTTCTATTTGTCTGTCTGTCAGTATATCTATCTATCTATCTATCTTTCTATCTATCTATCTATCTATCTACCTATCTGTCTGTCTGTCTGTCTGTCTGTCTGTCTGTCTGTCTGTCTGTCTGTCTGTCTATCTGTCTATCTATCTGTCTCTTTGTCTGTCTGTCTCTTTGTCTGTCTGTTTGTCTGTCGGTATCTTTGTTTGTCTGTCTGTCTATCTGTCTATCTATCTGTCCGTCTGTCTGTCTGTTTGTCTGTCTATCTATCTATCTGTCTGTCCGTCTGCCTGTCTGTCTGTCTGTCTGTCTGTCTGTCTGTCTGTCCGTCTATCTATCTATCTATCTATCTATCTGTCTGTCATTCTATCTATATGTCTGTCTCTCTGTCTGTCAGTCGATCTATCTATCTATCTATCTATCTATCTATCTATCTATCTATCTGTCTGTCTGTCTGTCTGTCTATCTATCTATTTATCTGTCTGTTTGTCTTCTGAACCGCCCGGCTTCGCCCGTGTACTAAAATAGTCGTGTTACTTATTAGGTTCTAGTAATGTGGTTCTGGATAGAAATAAGAGCCGCAAAATCGAACAAACCACACCAAATGTTCAACGTGTGAATGAACAACTGCATAATTTTTCTATTATTTGGTTGTACTAAATTAAATGTTCGATTAAGTAACAATAATAATAATAATAATTTTTTATACCTTTATCTTTTATCAAAATGAAAGGGGTTTGAATCTTCATCGCTCTTCCGACATTGCAATCGGTTCAGCGGGATAGGCGTGAAAAGATTTTGTCAATAACTTGACTCTAGCCCCACCTAGCGGGAGGTTTTTATATATATGTCCTTTCTCACGTCCCAGACTATCTCCTTGCCAAATTACATTACAATCGGTTCAGCGGCCTAGGCGTGAAAAGTTTTTGTCAATAACTTGACTCCAGCGCCATCTAGCGGGCGGTTTTTACACCTATGTCCTTCCTCAGGTCCCAGAATATCTCCTGGCCAAATAACATTACAATCGGTTCAGCAGCCTCGGCGTGAAAAGGTTTTGTTAATAACTTGGCTCCAGTGCCACCTAGCGGGCTGTTTTTATGTCTATGTCCTTCCTCAGGTCCCAGACTATCTCCTGACCAAATAGTATTGCAATCGGTTCAGCGGTTTAGGCGTGAAAATTTTATACATATAGATGTACTTCACTTCAACTTTTTTATCCACTCACCTAGGCCATGTTTCACACAAACAACATGTGAAAAACAGCATTTCTGAAATATATTGAGTTTTTTTAACTAAATATAATTCGTTAGTGGTAAATTGTTACCAAACAAAAGTCTTGTAGAAGAACTTCTTCTAGAAAGTAAATAGGCTATTTAACTATCAATTTTTCCACTAACGACGGTGTCTTGATTGTGAGGTTTTATCACATGTACCCTTACAATCAAGACACTGTGTGTGGGGAAATTGATCGTTTAATTGATCGTCTTTGAAGAAATCGAACATAAACAAGAAATGTTTCAAGTTACGCCATCTACCAACGACAATGCAAAGTTTCAGCACACACCTAGCATTGAATCCACCTTGCTGCGCTGCTGGCAATACTCATTCGTCGAGCACCGACATCGTGTGACATTTTTCAGGAGAAAGAGACAAAAATACTGCGTCCGATTATTCAAACTAAATGGCAATGTACGTTATGTATTGTGCGTAACACGATATTTTTCAAACACGTGCGAGGCCGGGCTAGTCTTTAAATAACAGTCTCTATTGATCGTTACAGTGCGACCGTTTTCTTCTAAAAAGTTACGACAATGCACCTTGATCCTTGATGAATCTGCACTCTACACTGTGACTCGAGCTGGATACAGTTCCCTCTCATGGAGCATCTATGGGTTCGAGTGACTCCATATTTGACAATTTTGCCAGACATACCTACAAATGACGTTGAACATATTACTTCCTCTTCCACCAATTGAATGATCTTTTTGCAAAATTCCAAGCGAAGCAGTAAGTCTGCTGGGTTAAATTTTCTTGTTATTTGAACTTTGTATGCTGAAATCATTGTGCAGAATTATCTGCAGTGATTGTCTGCTTATTCCCAACTGAGCAGATAAGTCCCGGGTCGAAAAACTAAGATTGGTTCATATAGCGACAGCTACAGCAGCAGCAGTATCCTATGTCCTAACTGAAGGATCTCGGTGATAAGGCCTTCTTGTGACCCACGCTCGGCCAAAGGGTTAACTAGCCTCATCAAAGTCCATCTAAAATATTTGGCTTCAGCAAACCAAGCCTAGCTTCCCGCAACCATTTTGTGTGTGCGCGTTATATTTTTGCACGAATGGAAGGGACCTACAGTTATCTGCCGACTCCGAACGGCGAGTTGGGAAGCTTTGCATGACAAATGATACTCTTGAACACTTGTCAGGCATTCGGAAGAGGTGGGCACTGTGAAAAACTTTTTAGGTGTTTGCGGCGGGATTCGAACCCAAGACCGCCGGCTCAGTAGTCCGACGCACTAACCACTTGCGCTACGGTGCCCACTCAAAGTCCATCTGCTCGGAGGAATACCGTCCACCTCTTAGACTCTCTTTGGACTAAAATCACAGACTCCATAGCATGATAGCGACGCACTATCTAAATCCTAATCGTCAATTTTTGATAAATTAAAAATTAATCAGATTGACTACACAGAAAAAAGTTATTACGTTTTCTTTTGGTAGCACGTTTCATCAGCCAATCAGTCAAATGTAGAGAGAGAGAGAGGAATTTTCTGTTTGCTCTCAGTGGTTTGAAACTCGGATGTGGCTTGTACTCAATAGGTAGTGTTCGAAACTAAGAAGTGATAAATTTAGTACCTTATTTTGCATTCCGGTGTTGTCAACAGCGGCGAGATGGAGTTTTGAGTGAATTCACACTACATACATACTCGTAGATACATACAAAAAAAACATCGTTTAGGTACTTACTCATGGAGATCCCAAATCCGAATGCCACTGATTTATTATTAGCAGTTTCTAAAAATATCTTCGACGATAAAAATATATTCGCAAAATGCCTCTTTGATTTGTTTGTATCATTTGTAAGGAAGGACTATCGGGATACCGAAATCTATTCGCTTGACTCTCATTGCATTATTCACTCAATATTCCGGGACGGGGCCCCTTCTATGTATTACGTGACATCATTTTGTGTGTACACGTTCAATCTATCATTATCATGTTTCGGTGTCGTGCGAAATATTTCAATTTTTGTTTTTATTTTATTTTTTTTATATTTTTTTGGATCCCCATTCACAAAGGATAATCCAATAGATACCATATATGTATATGAGTAGTTCGTTTGAATTCATATTATGAAGGCAAAACAAAAAACCCCATTGGATTTTATACGTACGTATGATACGAGTTGATACCATTATATGTGTGACCAAGGACGAGGAAGGACTTGTAAATTGATGTTGTGATGCGATAATATCAAATCCATCAGTATCATCGGAGTACAGTGAAGATTTATTCTCGTATCTTTGTTTGGATCTGGGAAAATATTTCCTAAATTCGATTGCATATCCTTTTTGTTTGGAATTCAGATAAAATGTGTTTGTGTATACATATAGGTGATATGATGTTCATTTCCAAAGCTGTCGGATTTAAAATGTAAACAAAATCGATGAAAACTATAAATTCGAATCTCAACCCTTTGACTCGGCATCTACCTATACACGAATGAGTTGTTCTTTGTGTTTACTTTATTTTTCTTTTATTGGATAAATACCAGTACGAGAATTATAAGTTCGTATACACACACACTTGCAACCATTTATTGAACTCGCAATGCGGACTTTATATTTCGGAATTTACCTTGACTTTTTGCCATACATACTTTAAGCGTCAAGCCACAACGGCAATATTTTTAGGGGGTCTGCCGATGGAATATTGTCTTTAGATACGTGATGTTTAGTAAGTACAAGCAGAAGGACCTTGCAAACTTACATCTATGTATTTGTCACAAATTTTCAAAACTTCTGAGCTTTCAAGTCATCGCTATAGGCTAATGCCACGCACTCAGCGACGAGCGGTTGAGACACGAGCGATTTCTATAATTATAATTATAATTTTCGATTGACAGCCAACAATCAGCGACATCTATAAGCAAATATTGAACAAATTACATGATGGAGAGTTTTCCAATGAGAGGTCTTTTTGCAGTCCACTATTCTGCCACCTGCTCAACAAATTGGCAGGTGATAAGTAAACACAAAGCCACATAAAAATGGAATGATACACGCTTCCGCGGTCGAATGAAACTCTTTAAATTTACTAAACAAATTTCGCTGAAACAGTACGCTGGGTCGACCTAAAGCACCTTCTCAGAACCTGCCTCCACGTTGGGTCGGCCAGTGCTTCTATTGACTTTTGGGTCTCCACTGAACACCATTGAAGATGGGACAACTCTCCTGGATACGGTCAGGCCAAACAAATGGTCACCGCCATCTATTGGAAATCCGCGGCATTTTTATTATCGCTGAACAGAAAGAGTACTCAAAAGCCTCTCTACCTACAACTTGTTACTGCAGAAGTTTGAGTGCAGAAGGCATCATTGGGTCTTATTTCTTCGAAAATGAACCGGGTGCGCCTGTAACTGGATTGTGCTTTCGAACCATTATTAATGCATTCTTATGACCAAAACTTAATGCTATGGATATGGGCGATATTAATTTCCAACAAGACGGCGCGGCGCTACGTTCCATATAAGTGTCGAACCCGTATTTCTTTTGCAGGAAAAGTTTCCTGGCCGAGAAATTTCTCGAAAACGTGATCAAAATTGGCCACCGAAAAGGTGCAATGTTTCTTTGAGGCTATGTGAAATAGAAGGTTAATGCCAACATTCCCCAGTCAATTGAAACACTCAAAGCCAACATCCATACCATTTTTGATAAAATAGAGCCGCAAATGTGACGGACAATTTTACCAAAAGAGCATGGATGTGTAACAGAGGCCGTGCATTTCATTTGGCTGATATGGTTTTCCATTATTAACGTGCGGGTGAATGGAAGGACCGTCCTTCTACAGATAATGATAACGTAACAGGATAAAATACAAACAATGGCGATAGGAAATTACAACAGACATTAACGTCCGCTACAAAACATGGCCTAAGTTGTGAGTGGAGGTTCTTGTAAGGGGCTATCTCTACTAACATCGGCCAAAGAGATAGCCATCGGTTGTCTTTCGACATTAAGGGTGGGTTCCTCAGACCTTTGCCAACATTATCAGGCATGCCTCGGGTTCTTGACGAACCTTTACTGTGGAGAGATAGAGGTAAAGAGGTATCTCGACTTAGTGTTAGTCAAAGGTAGAATGAAGCTAGTATAGGCTTAGCATAGGGTTTATTTACAAGATTTAAGTTTAGTTAAGGTAAAGGTTAGAGGTAGACTAGCTAGGCTTAGCTTCGCGTTTCCTTTCCTCTCTTTCCCTGTGATATCGGCATTTCTTTTCATTCTTTCTCTCTTCTTCTTTTCTATACTTTTAAATAAGTCTGAGTAAAGTACTTTTCTTCTTCTCTTTCGTTTTGTTAATGGCACGAGATTTTATTGTTTGTGAACAGGTGATGTATGGTGGGGTTGGCAAGAACTACCCCCGTCCGACGAGCTTTAGCCGAGCAACCGCTAGCTTGCCTCCGAAATGAAATACATAAATAAAAGTCACAGAAACAGACACAAATTATAGAACCAGCAACCATGGTGTGACAGAAGCGATAAAATATTGCCATGATTTTCAAGGACAAATCGAAAGGTAATGATTAATAAAAAAGATGAGAAAGCTTTCGTGAGTGGGTTGTTTTGGTTTTGTTCCCTTATCTTAACCATTATCGTCATGCGATTTCATGAATACCGTTTATTTGAACCTAATCTGCCCATTAGCCTTTAATTTCGTTTTAAAATCGCATCAAATTAAGTTTATCGACCTTGTAATCCACTTTACAATAATGACAGGTCATAAATAATTCTCTGTCAGTAAAATTTAAAACAATTCAATGCAACTAATCCGAATGTGAAATGCAAAATCGTTAACCTTTAGTCTTTGAAATATTTACAAATTTAAATATTAATATATTCCAACATAAATATTTCCATTCGGCGTTCACAATCACTATGTTCGAAGGCGTCGAAATTTACAAAAAAAAAAATTGTAACATATTTTCAAACTTTTCCGGGCGACGAAAGAGCAAAATTATTTCGCAGTTGATTGGTTCTGAAAAGTTCAATTTTCTTCTTTTCTTTTTTGTTTCGGAACCGTTGATGTGTATAATATTTTCAACCCTACCCGTATATGAATTATTTAACCATTGGATCCAGATCCAGTAACAGGTGCTGTCAATTTGAATTTTAAACATTTCAATTGTTATTTTCGAAAATCATTTTCGTTCGGCCAGAAGATTACAAAGCAAATGGGCGCCTTTTTAGTATGTGTTGTGTTTGTAGATAAATCAATTTTAAAGGTCATCCTGGTTTATAGATTAAACACATTTTGCATCAATGTTGTAGAAGTGTTCCGGGAAATTAAATTCGTGTGGAGAGTTTTTGGAGAATATTGAAATTATCAATTTATTATTTACAGTCGTGGCGAACTGATTAGGAACGGTGGGCCCAAAAAATATTATTCGATTTTTTTTTTTTGCTTAAAGTTGAAACATATTATACCTTGTTGTGTGTTTTGTTAATTTAATGTAAAAATAAGAAAAACAAGTAACAACAGCCCAAAAATATAAGTTATAAACAGAAAAAAATATTTAAATTCAATTACGTGTTTCGAAATGGTTGGCGGACAAATTAAGAACGTTATGAAATTGTTTGCTCATTTGCGGAATTGTCATGTCCTGGCGCAATATTTCATAGGAAACCCCTTATTTGCGATCACAGCCTTACAGCTCCGTGGCATAGAGACAATAAGAACACTGCATTTTTAGGTGGTGTGTTGACCCAAGCCGTCCTCGCGACTTCAGATAATTCATTCAAATATCTTACTTTATGCTTGGCAATTTCGGGTTTAACCCATTAATGCCCGCTGTACTCAATTGAGTACACCCACTTGGAACCTTTTTCTTTGAATTTTAGTTAAACTATTTATCATTACAAAGTTCAAAGTGAAAAATTAAAATTTATTTAGTTTTTTCGTCATTTATGTGAAATTTTTTTTACTGTACTCATTTGAGTACAGTGGGCACATGACTATACAACTTTTTTTTTTCTTAAATGCGTTACAGTTTGCACATGAACTGGAAAATAATTTTTTTTAAATAAAAAACACTGTACTTTAGCTATGGGCATTAATAGGTTAAGTTCATACCACGGGGTTTTTATGGGATTTAAATCAGGACTACACGCTGGCCTTTTTAAAACATCGACAGAATTCTTATGGAACCAATGTTCTGTTGCCCTTGCCGTGTGGTTTGGATCATTGTCTTGCATAAAACTCCAAGTAACGGGTAGTTCTTCCTTAGTACAAGGTTACATGATATTTCCTAATATTTGTATGTATTGCTCCGAATTCATTATTCCTTCTCTTCGATGTAGGGGCCAGGTTCCTTTGAATGACATATGTACATCCCCAAAACATCACACTTTCTCCGCCGCGCATTTCGGATTATGTTCCTATTTTTTTTTTTTTTTTTGTGCCGGACATATCGTTTACCACCTGATCCCACTCTATTAATCTTTGCTTCATTGATCTATAATATTTTTTCCCATTAAGGAAACATCCAGTCCTTATGTTTCTCCGTAAAAGCTAACCTTGCTATTCGACTTTTTACTGAAAGCAATGGTTCACCACTTCTACTTACTTCCCTAGGTACCTAATACCTTTAAGGGGGGCGATACATGTAACTGCCTTAATTTTGACCGTTTTTCAGAGGCTTATTTAAAAGGGAAGGAATAAATGAATCGTTTTTAAATTTAGTATGTTTATTTAAATTAAAATACAAGAATCAGAGATTTTTTTTGCAAAATGGCCACCGTAGTAACTAATCTCCTGAGACCCTCGCGGCGAAATGTATCAATCGGTGA
This sequence comes from Brachyopa scutellaris, assembly GCA_949775065.1. Taxonomy (NCBI): domain Eukaryota; kingdom Metazoa; phylum Arthropoda; class Insecta; order Diptera; family Syrphidae; genus Brachyopa; species Brachyopa scutellaris. The sequence goes on from OX459113.1 coordinate 113,401,403, forward strand.
AATCAAAAATTTTGGTTAGAGCGTGTTCATAAAACATGTATCTTCTAGTTGAACCAATAAAAAATAAAAAAGTCAAAAAATCGTAAATTAGCATACCTCAGAAAAAGAAGTCCGATTTTTCGCCTTTTTTCGAGGGCAAAAATGGTAATTTTTGAAATTATTTTGGCATTTTTGAGGTTCAACTAGAAGCAAATACTATAGAGAAGACGTGTGCCAAATTTCACTTTTTGAGTTATCTTGCCCGCCAATTTTTTTTTTTTTCACTCTCCAAATTACTCCGCACAGAACGAGTCGTCAATACTAAAGACCTCAAGGTCAAATGTTTTAATCGATAAATAATGCGAATTTCATTCTAACAATCTACATCGATTTTTTTTTACATGTATCGCCCCCCTTAACTGAACAAGAGCACAGAAAAAGTAGTAGGGGAGACCTTTTTGACGGAGTTTCAGAAAAAATTAAGTCGAGATCCCACTGTCTGATAATTTCTATTCCGAATGACGGGCCTTATTTTTAGAAACTATTTTAAGGCAACTAAGGGGGGGACCAAGTTGAACACAGCTGTTGAATTAGACGGACCAAGAACCCAGAACACGATAAATACATGGCAGCTGAGGACGCTCACCTCACCCAAACATACAATAGTGATCGACTAAGATACATAAATAATACGCTTAAAAAAAAAAACGGCCAAGTGCGAGTCAGACTCGCGCTCAAAGGGTTCCGTAGTTTTAAAACTAGTTATATTTTGTTTAAATAATTGTTTCGATTCGTTAACACAAAAAACAAAAACGACCCACCCCTATATTCACTTTACAAACTTATAATCAGTATTTTAATTTGCTATGAGTTATTGGATAAACATTGAGAATGCGGCTGAGTGTGTAGCACGTACATTAACCTTTTTTACGCTGTACTAGTGAGTTATGAGATCCAAGGTTCGTTTCCTGGAAAAATCCGTATTTTTATTTATTTTTTTTGCATGGCATCACAATTTTGGATAGCCTTTAATTTTCCCAAAATTATTGTTAATTAAATTGTGGTCCAGTCGTTTACGAGTTAATCGGTTGAGAAATTGAATTTTTCGATATAAAATTGAATTTTTCGACGTGAATTTCTCAAAAATTTACAACTTACGAGGCTCGCTATATATATGAGGAGCTCTAGAACAAAACCCGATATCTCCACTTTCAGTGATTATTTTTTTTAATTTTTTTTCTGATGGCTTAAGTATTTATCTACAGGGTGTTTCCAAGTTAAATGTCAAGACTTTGGCAACTGATTCTTGGGTTTATTCTTAGAAAAAAATCGTTCTACAGCAAGGGTCTATCTCTTATTTGGACATCGTTTATAATTTATTTAAACGCAGTTAGAAAGGGTGTTAATTCTTCTAAAATTAAAGCCTTAAAAGAAGTTTCTGTAGTAAGTATTAGCAGAGATATTGAAGTTAGTATGGGTCAAGGTACACCAAAGTAGGTGTTTTCTTAAATTCTCGATAAATGATGTCCAAATTGGAGATAGACCCTTGCTGTAAAACGATTTTATTCTTAAAATAAATCCAAGAATCAGTTGCCAAAGTCTTGACATTTAACTTGGAAACACCCTGTATACTGAACTTAAATCAGAGCTTATTCCGATAAATATGCGGTATATTATTTTTTTTAAATATGAGCAGTTGGAACAAAGATTGATGACAACAGTTCGGTGCTGACTGGAGTAACAATAATGAATTTTGGTGGTACAAAAGTGTACTGAAAAAGAAGACTGCAACCTCCAGGATTATCAAGAAACATATGATGAAGAAAATTGCGATTGCGTTGAAGAAGAAGTCTCTTCCGCAGTATAAGAACCCAATTTTAATTTGTTTCCCTGCTGCTAATTGCTTGATAAATATACTAAAATAGAATACATTTCTTATTATTTAAAAATGAAAACAAAACGCAATTAACATAGTTATTGACTTATCGCTGGATTAAAAATCGAAAAATACTATGTAGGCTAGGCCCTCAAAATCCGATATTTACGGAAGGGTTGGATCAAACAACGATAACTCCAATTTAAGAATCATAATTCCTGGATCACCACAAGAAGAAACACTGGTATTATTAAAACAAATGTTTTGTTATTTCCGCAAAATAACAAATTATGGATTTATCGGGATTTGTTCTGGAGCTCATATGGTTATTCACCTACGAACATTGATTTTTTCATACTTTTGACTTCAGTTAAGTTTCCGAGAAAAATATGTGGTGCTTTTTGTATGATATTTTTCACACTTTTTTGGCAATAACTCCCGAAGTTTCTAACGGAAAAAATTAAGAAAAATATTTTTGAAATCTTTGTTGAGAGATCTTGATCAATGATATTTTTTCAGAATTTTTTTTTTTTTAGATTACATTTTACCCACCCTGTATAGTTGTTTCACAATATTTTTGAGTAATATGTTCTCCATGTATGTGGACCACCATAATGCATAAGTGCGCCAAACTTCAAGATTCTAGGAAGAACGGTTCTTGATGTTTTTATCGTGACAGACATTTTTGAGTTACAGCGTTACAACTTATAATGGTTCCGTATTACCAATGGGTAAGGAATCCTAAAAACACCCAATTAGATTTTATATCGTATCATTTACCGTTATGTATTTATAACTGTCAAATTATTTGCAATCACACACAGATTCAAGAAGATTTAGTCAATTTGTTTGTGTCACTTAAATTATTTCAAAAACCCATCATCCACTTACGAATCATAAATCCTCCACTGAACCAAACCGACAGGCATATTCCGAACTAATGTTCCGTAAAATCTTAGTTTAAACTATTCAAACAAAAAAAAAAAAACCACAGCACCAGCAACACAAAGGATAACAAAAAGATAAATGTCCTTCTTTCCATTTGCTTTCATTGTTTGTTCATTTGCAATGAAGAAAAAAAAAAGTGAACAAAAAACACAGTTTCTGTTTGCTGTCCTTGATAAAATCGTTCATTTTAAAGGATTTTCTCGTAAAGAAAAAACTGCACGACACAAAATCGGCTCACTGCCATTAATCCCACGATTCACACAGACAGCGCCATCTAATTGTGTAATTACGTGATTATTGTTGGAATATTATTTACCCGTATTTAAGTTTACAATGAAATACAATTATACAATTTTAGGATATAATTCTTCGTCGTCCTTCTGTTTGGAATGAAAATTATCATTTTAGTAAACTCCTGTCGTCTAGAGTCCTTGTTTTTTTTTTAATAATTAGATAAACATCAGATGCGGATATTGATAGAGCCGCTCATGGAGATGGGGATACAATTTTGAATTCATAAAACGGAACCTATTTGTATTATAATCTGCATTTAATTATCCTTTTAAGTTGGGACGCAAATAGAAAACTACGCAGAGCTGAGGGTGGTAGCATGCAATCATCATGTGCAATCATGTGAATTCATCTGAAAGATGAATCAAAGATTGTGTAAATTACTTTACGGCGCCATTATGCTTAGAAGGCAATTTAATGTTTATTGAAATAGAAATCTATTTTTTTTAATTCACTTAAGAATAAGAAACAATTTAAATTAATCGCGCGGTGTTGGTGAATGGTTATCTAGGAGAAGGAATTAAATTACCTTAAACATAAGCTAGTAATTGATTATCCCTCTGTAAGAAAGTGAGAAGTGCCTTAATTCCTGTTAAGAAATGTCTAGACTTGGCAATTAAACTTATTATGTAGAAGGTTTGACGGAAATTTTCATTTGGGAAGGAAGTGTTAGGTTTAATCCCTCATTTATTTGTGGGGTGAAACTGAGAGCCATGACAGGAGCGTGAGCAGTTTAAAATGAATTATAAAAAATAGTTGTGACCATGTATTTTTCTGTACCTATACCTACTCAAATGAAAGTGTGTTAAAATACGCATCCATAGTAGTTGCGATGTAAAGCGCACCTCGATTAATCCTGGTTTTCGCGTTTAGATTAGCTGTGATACCTAATCAACAAATAACCAAATGAGCCTTCATTCTAAAGCGTGAAACAGATGTGTGCAGCAAAATTAGAAAACATGACATTATATGAAAGCGGACACACGTGTTTCATGCGCAGCCATGCATTGCTGCAAAGCGTCGCTATTTCTATGCTAGAGCTGTATCAATTGTGATTGATTTGACCTTTTAGCCCGGTTTACGGATAAGTATTGAGCCACTATCGCTCACCGCTCTTACGGTTAGGAAAGAATGAAATAAAAATACAATATTGTTGAGCCAAATAAAAAATCGACTGCAAGAAGGTATGAACCGACTATTTGGGGTAGTTGATTGTATTCAATCAATACAGTCGGTCTATCTCTATCGAATACTGACATGAACGACAAGGATTCAATCGAATGGGATTTTTTATTGTAGATATTGAAACTAAATGGACATTTACAATAGGTACAATAGGACCGAATCATTTTTGAACATAATACTTGAACGATTCGATCTAAAATTTGAACGATTGAGAAAGCTCTATTTTATGAAAACCTCCAGTAGTAGATAAGAAGCATATTGCAACTTGGTAGAATATTTGTGATTTCACGTTTCATTACGTGACATTTTATCCTTTCAATTCCATTGTAAAAGCGAAGATGGAAGAAAATTAATGGAATTAGTGAACTAATTATAAAATATATATTTTTTTGAACTTATCACGTATATTTTAACCTTCGTATCAATTCGAGGGTACCCGGGTATCCTTTTGATTATTGAACCAATATAAAACTTATTTCGTCCAAAGGACTACATAACAATATTTTCAGTACCTTCTTGAAATTAAATTCTGCTTCAAATGGCCTACTCAATTTAAAACAAATATAATCTATTAATTTTATAAAATTTATTTTTCAACACTAATACGGAGTTATATGCGAAGTACACCCGGGTAGGGTACCCCTATTTATATTGTACTGGTTAGTATATGTTTTCCCGTCCGAACATGTTTCAACGTAAACATTTCTTTTTCAGTGTTTCATTATTTATTATACATTGAATCTTACGCTTGTGGAGCTCTTATGTGTATATTTTTTGGTGTTAATAATATCAAATTGGAATTATGAGTAATTTTCAGCGCAATGAACGTGAACAGTCGTACGCGGGAGCCCAGAGTTTGAAGGATATGTACATTGCAGGAGCCTAATGGCTATCTTGAAATATTGATAACAATAGGTTCGATCTATCCAATTTGAAAACTGCGTAACGCGAATTCATCGATTGATAGACGACAAAGCTGCACCGACTCGAGAATTGTGGGCTAGATTTGATAGTGGAGAAAAGGGTTGGTTCGTCAATATGAAGGATCTGGCTGTAATATTATAATGCACAACTTTTTTACTTCTTTGGATCTCGCCGATTATCTTCTAAGAAAAATCTTACGTTGGTTAGAATCTTACGTGCTAATAAGGCTCACATCGCAAAACAAATACTGAAAAGTAGATCACGTACAGCCCAATCTTCTGTATTTGGGTTCACGTCCCTAAAAAATATATGTAGTTACGTCATTCTTTTATCCACAATGCACCACGACAATGCTATATCGGATTATAAACATAAGCCAAAGCCAGACTTCATAAAATAATACAATAGCTCTAAAGGAGGTATTGATGTAATGTACAAAATGGTTAGTCATTTCACTGCAAAACGATGGCACAGTTGCCATGTTTGATAATATGTGCCTTGGCGGCCTACCTTCTTTGTACTCAACATAAAAAGGAAGCTGCAATTAGAAAGGATAACCAACGCAAATTCCTGCAAAGCTGGGAAAGCAGCATTGTATGCTAAATATTCAAGGATGATTCAAAAATCATCTTATTTACCGCAACTTCAACACAAAAAATAGCATTGAAGCTATGCTCGGTGAGAGCATACATTCGTGCACACCTGCATCCACCAGTACCGATAACACCACAGGTACCCGATGGACGGCTCAAAATTCAAGAAGCATGCCGTGTTTGCTCGGAGCAACGTAAACCCAGGCAAACAAACTAGAAAACGCGGCAACTTTTGCGAAAAGCCAATCTGCGACCAGCATTACCCGACTATAAACAAATGTCATTCTTGCTCAAAAAATGGATAAACAATTTGAAATAAGCAGAAATTTTCTAAATATAGATTCTGAACAGAGTTGAATTCACTCTAGATAATGTTTCTTTCCCTTTATATACATAACTCTGCCTATATTTGCCTCAGGCCATAGAAAATACAAAGGGGTACCCGGGTACCCGTAGCGCTGACTAAACGTGTATTAATTTCGCATTGATACGAAGGTTAATATTCATGGCAGAGACTTTTGTGTCTAGATATCAATCGTCACATTAGAGAATTACAGAAAACAAATGCAATGAAATGCCAAGACTTTGCTGCATGTTTGTTTCACATGCACTACAGCTTGCAGCGTTGGTGCACATCTATGTATTTCAGGCTGAACTCTATCCGTAGAACTATTATTTCTCCCTATGTCGAACTCTCTCTGAGTCGCATTTCTCTGTTCCTCGAATTGTTCGCCATATTTTATCGTTCCCTTCAATTTTCCATACAAAAACCATTCGCTAAGTCGAACTCTGTCTAACTCGAAAACATTCTCTCGATTATTGGCATCTTTTTCACCCCTTAAGTCGAATTTTGTTTAGCACAAAACAAAATAAAAATACATTACCCCTTCGGAATTCGTAATTGAGTATATACCTTCTAACCATCAAGCACCTACATGCCTCAATACTATAAATACTGTATGCCATCATCGTCAGCCCGTCGTGTTTCTTCCTATTCATATTCTTGGTACCTCTATAAAAACATTCAATTTTTTAAGAAGTTGCAATGCAAAAACAGAAAAAAAAAAACATTGTTATCCTTTTCTTTGTGTTGCTGGTTGCATTCAAAACAGGTATTTCAATGGATCTGTGGGCGTATGTATATATAAAAAGAACTTGTTTTAGTAAGATTCCAGCTGGAATTTCAAAAAAACTTAATTCCAACATAGACAGTTCAAAAGAGCTGATGTAGTCTTGATGTGCATATTTGTAGCTAGATTTGTCTAACCAAGCAAGAAGCTATATTTTTTTGCTAACTTTTTTGTAAGTATGTACATATATACATTAACCTTTTTTTATTAAACAAACGTTTTGAATCAAAAATAAATGTTTCTCTCTATTATTCGAATTTTTCCAAAATCTTTCTAAATCGAACAAATTTTGGTATTCCGTGAAAATTCGACTTAGGGAGAGTCGACTGTATAGTATATACATAATACCAGTTTTAAGTTTTATTCTGTAACTAGTTGAACCCGTGCTCGCCTTGCTTCGCATTCTATTCTAAGGGCTTTCTCATTCATACTAATATGCAATTTTAGTGGAAGCGAAGAAACATCAAAGTATTTGTCTAAGTCCACAAAAGTGTTTAATAAATTTTGTTGATTAACTGCGTCAATATCAAAAACGTTTCAATATGTAACTTTAAGGCCCTAAATGCAGACATAGTTCTCAAAAACCGCACCGCATCGTAGCCTTGCAGAATCTGTCGTTGCAGAATTGTAACTCTAGGTCGGTTGCCGTTACATAATTTAGGCGGGCTCAAGTTTCTTAGAAGAATAGTAGGTACACCTACTTTTAGTTTTAATTTATATGATGGAAGCTCTGGATGGAGCCGATAGAGAATTTAAAAATTCGACCAGATAGCTGGTTGTTACTTCTTGGTCTACAACCCGGTTGATTGAAATATGTACTTACATTCTGCACTTTGACCATCAACACGTGAAAATATCTCGCTATCATTTGCTGGTATTGATCATTCCGAGGCAACAAAATAGCTCGCTCACAAAGCTAAGAATTCTCACGGTTTGTTAGTTGTGATATACATATAACCGTAAAAGGATAAATTTACTTTTCCATTTTCTTCCGCAAATGTTCTTCCACCAATTTTAAGTAACAAATAAGAAAATGTTGTGCGTTTGGATTGCCGGCTGCTCGTAATCGCATATTGACGGTCAAGTGCATTTGAGTACCATTGGACCCCAGAGACTGACTTTTTCAAACATGCATTTACTTCATCAGCTTTTGTGCCTCATGGTACTACTGATAACGTGTGCCTTAAGTTTATCCTGTTAGGTTCTGTTAACGATTTCCACTGTCTTACGGTGCATTCGTCCCACACAAGTAGACAACAGTCACAGAAAACTCGAACATTATCACTATTCCGGAGACGACGCGACGCGACATCCAAGGGCAATATTACCTTGGCTTCGTATTAATGAACAACCAATACTTCCCAGATGATTTATTTATGTGATGATGACATGTATATGTATGTACATATATGAACCAAATTTAGATCTTAAAGCAACAGGAGTTAATTTTGGGTAGAATATTTATTTTTGATCATTTTTTTTTATTTGTTAATAACATTAATAAACTAAAAATGCAATTGCTCTGGAAAATTCTCTTTCTTTTGACACCTCATTTGTTAAGATTGCTTGAGTGTGAGAGCCGCAAATGGTTGTAGAGCACATTGAAGTGCAAGCCATATGATCACGTTAGAGCGCGCACATATACTCACATGCACACTATTGCAACGATACCCACTGCTGCGCGGCTGCTGGCAGCGGTCACCACTGAAGGAAAATTGTGGGCGATGCTTTGAATAATTGTTTTGAAAACTGCTCAGCTTCAGGGCAACCCAGAAGGATGTTTTATGTCTCAAATGATTGAGGGACAAATCTACTAATTTCACCTATTTTTTTGTTTTTCAATCCGATAAGCCATTATTGAGTTAGGGCTATATAATCATAATATTCCTCGCCGATATACAGTTATTTTGACTATTATGTAAAAACCAGTAGCCTGAACCAAAAATTACATAGCTTGTGATCATCCTTAAGAACTTAAGAAGCATTTACAAAAAAAATTTCATCGAAATCTGTCCAGTTTTATAATATTTATAGATGTCGTCTCACCCGAATACAATACATTCTTGTTTCCGGAGAAGTAAGACAGTCGTCTTATAAAGGTTTGTTTGTTTTTTAACATCTTCAGTTATAAGAATTAGATTTTTTTTTTTTTTTTTTGAAACAATGTTTTACTTATAAAAACAAATGTAAAATGGACAAAGAATCTATCTATCTTAAGCCCATATATAAGTTGGAAAAAATGGGAATCTACATTGAAATTACTGTTATAGAAATTTGTATGTATTGTAATCACTCACAGGAAATGCCCGCAAGATTGGTTTGACTCACTTACCTGAAAAGAAAGAAAATACATTTATTATAAATGTTTTAATTAATAAACAGTCAATCAAAACTAAATAGGTACATATATAATTCAATTTCTGTAGGATATTTGGCGCCGTTATAGTTTTAGAGAAATTCGTGGGAATGAAAAATATGTTTCAGAAAATAGAGACACCTTCTTGTAACGGTATTTCAGTCGATAAAAACCCAAAATCCAATCCATAAATGCCACAAACACTACCTCGAGGTTACCAACTTTCATCGAATTTGATTCTATGCACAACCCTATATGGCTGAATCGCGCGTTGACAGCACTTTTGTACTTAAGACTTAAAATCAGCTCATTGTGATCTTACAACTTTTATATCCTTATTGACTTGTATCTAAATTTAGACAGAAATGCAGTATAATGCAATAGTAATAATAGTCATAAGCATCATAGGTCGTGTTTTTTTGGCAACTGAATAATAACTTTTCACTTTTCAATTTACCATCACTACAAACATAAAAATACACTTAATAAAACAATGAGTAAAATTTACCAAGTAAGCCAATACTGGGTATAGCAGTTTCAGATTCTGCAAACCAGACATCGCTAAAACCTGTTATCCTTATAAGGAAGGAGGAACATTTTTGGTTGGAACTCGTACATAAATGTAGTGCCTCTTCTGATCCGGCTAAAATGCATTCACTTTAATATAATCAAATTGCACCAATTTCGTGTCAATATTTGTATTTTTATTTATTTATGTACTAGTGGTAACCCGGTGCGCTTCACTACACCCATTAAGAATAGTGTTTATGTCATAAAATGTCATGACATTTTTTCAAATGTTGTTCAAGAAGGGCTCCAGGAAATTACGCTGGAGGAAATCACGCCAGAATTCTTTTTGGAAAAAACGACAGAAAATGTTCATATTTTCAAATTTGAAACAAATGGGCAGAATTTTGTTTAGAAAACACGCCAGAAATTTTGAAAATTATGACAGACAGATGAGGAAAAAGAAAGTAAAATGATTTCTCGCGAAATAAATAAAAATAAGCTGATCAGTTTCATAAATTAATGTCAAAACCTACTGCGAAGGTATAACACTGGAAGTAGGATGGTGGTATGGCTGAAGAAAATGATCGCACAAACAATAATGAGAACCATCTGGAAAAAACTTCTGTGAATCATAAGCAACGAAAAAAAACTTTATATAATACACAACTCTCCACTTATCCTAGACACCACACAAAGAGTTAATTGAAACTTAACATCTGAGTTTAATATCTCTCTCGTCTTGTCCTTCTTGTGCGCTGTATGTAATCTAATCATTATAAGGGCATTCATATCCCCTTTAGCGTGTGTTAATTATAGGAAAAAAAATTGTAAGTATTTTATGGCCCAGCTTTTTTTTCAAAAAATTCACAGATTCTCATCCTCTATCATTACTAAAATGTTCTTCGGTGATAAGCTATGTAAGTGTCATCCATGTAAGTAAACTGACAGCACTTTGACATTTTCTTTTACTTTGCTTTACTTTAGGTGGCGCTACAGCTCGGGGTGAACCTGGGCCTGCTTTCGGCAAACATTTTGTGTGCGTGTTATATTTTTGCACGCATGGAAGGGACCTACAGTTTTTTTACCGACTCCAAACGGCGAATTGAGAAGCTCAATCGTCACAAATGATACTCTTTGATTGCTTGTCAGACATTCGAAACAGGTAGCACCGTGAAAAAAATTTAGGTGTTGAACCCGGGCAGTATTGCGTAGTAGTCGAACGCACTTACCACTACACCAGCGCAGCGTACCGACGACGGTTTAGATATTTTTTAACTCCATTTTATTCGCAAGAGTTGGAGATGTGGGAAACAGCAATCGTGCAATCGCGTTACAGACACTTTCCAAGTTAACTATTGTTTGTTTAGTTGTGAACTTTATCTCCACTTTACCTAATTTAAAACCAATCACGGCATTCCACTCAATTGCCAAAAAGCACCAGGGTCACTTCCAAAGCACAACTCAGTCTTTTATACCCTGGCTACGTGGCTACGTGATATTCGAACAACTATCAACACACTGGCTTATGTAGATTTTTAGATTAAACAATAAACATCACCCAAGGATAGCCAACAGAAAATAAATTTGTATTTTCACATCCGTTCATCATAACAGTATAATCAAAAAAACAATTACCGCAAGGATGTCGAATTGAGTGATCTGTATATGAGTATTCTGATATCCTGAATCCTGATGCAAATGAAGCTTGAATCGAACGAAGGACATCACCAGTGAATTCTATTTAATGTCAAGCCATTGCATTGGTACGAATTTCATGAAATATCCTTCTACACATACTCCTAATAAAAATAAACGGTCTACCGGAGAAAGATAAGAGAGCGGAAGGAAATACGAGTAAATTTGAATTTACCATGCCAAACAGGAAGCTTATTAACATGCATTTGCAATTTCATTACCTGATTTTACCTATGAGTAGAATTTCCGTTCTTTATGTATTAGAAATTATGTGTGATTACTTTCATCGAATAAGAACCGACTACAAGGAGTCTACATATTTTTATTCATACATATATGCCACCTAAAAGGACATCGAATAAATGTACCCTGGCCGACTCATTGATTCTAGATAATTGAAATTTATTATTTATCCCTTTTACACACATGTACACACTACACAGCTACTCACTGATTAAATTAATTCATAGAAAAAACACGTACCACACCACAGCATGTCCTTGTTGGAAAGTTTTCCTTTATCTTTTACAAAACAAAGGCAAAGCGTCGATTACAAATTTGCAAACTGTACAAATATACTCGTAACTGGTAAGAGGAATGTAAAGTGAAACGAAGAAGGAAAACTTATTTGTATATCCATCTTTGAGTCCTTTGCTCCTTTGCTTACACCACCGCCCACATCATGCACTGCCCGATAAAAAGTGGGTCGAAGTGAAATTATTTGTTGAATGTGTGTGTGTTATTTTTCTCTCAAAATTGCTTTTCTTTAGCTGAACCTTCATCTGCTTCTTAGTTCCCACAGGAAATATTGCTTGTGTATCCTTTTTTGTGTCGTTATATTCCCTGTCGCACTGTTATTGCTTTACGTTTTAATGGTGTTATTAATGCCTCGACACACTGAGTATAATGTGTCACATTGATACGGTTTGCTGACAATAAAAAAAAACACATACACGTGCGTGCGTACGTGTGTTGGGAGGACAAAACCAGAAGAAAGAGAAATGCTAAAACTTTCATTTGAAAGGGAAATTTCAAGACACTTATAAATGGAAACGTATACGATGAATACACAGGCAAAACGTTGCTACTTAATCTGGCACAAAGGAGCAACGTTGTTAAATTTTAGAGCTTTGTTTTTCCTGAACAAATTCGAATGAATTCCTAACAGAATTATGGCAGTCCTTTGTTCGGGATAGTAATGCGATGATTGAGTAGAGGGTAACGTTGCTAGGGAATGCATTATGCGATACTTCCTGCTGAGTCGGAGGACATATATCACTCCGAAAACCTATTGCTGATTCCATTTACCAAGACTTCTTTGCTTTTGTACTTCGATGCTGATGCTCGCTCAGTTCAACTGACAAATTTGAATTTGAATTGGCGTTGTTTTTTTTTACCCATAACTGACAGAGCATTTACCGTCTCATTCTATGAATCATCTTGATTGTAGGCTACTTTTAAAGCCCTTGGCTCTTCGGAGAGATCCAGCAATTCCCGATATTCCTTCGTATTCTTTCAGACGTTCAAATTATATACAACAGATTCTAGAATAGGAAGCTAAATTTCGGTCTGAGAGTAAAAATTAAAGTTGGTGTACCGCAGGGTTTAGTTATTTCTCTAATACTTTTATTTATCTGTAACAATGTGTTTCCATCTCTCGTACTCCAATTCTTTGAAAAGGAGCGACTTTATGTTTTAAATAACTCCGGGACAAAAATAAGTCTTTATCGACAAGGACTACAGCTAAACTAGAAATGTTTGCCACGAGTTTCGAGTTGAGTTATACATACATATGTATATACAAAGGTTTGGGGAACCGAAATTAAAAAAATTAAAGATAAAAAAATATTTTTTTAAAAACAAGATAATGAACTAAAAAGTAAAAAAATATTTTTTTTCGAGTCACCAATGTGTGACTATAAATTAAAGCTTGGGGCGCTCAGGCACAAGACAACACATACACAATGTGCAACGAGGACGGAAGAAGAATTAGCACATTTTGTGTCAATTTTAAATGTAACTAACCCTATCGTATTCTACTTGGCAAACCCTTTCATTTGATACCCATATTTAGGAGGTCGTGAAGATAATGGTAGTCCTCCATCTTTGGGCGTCCGCCATATTAGATTTGCAAGATCATGAAATATAGGTACTATATTGAGTTGTCACCGGATACGGAAAATCAGCAGCATAATCAGATATCTGGAAGTGGGTGTAAGATCGAATCCCAGATTCCGCACTCACAGAAATGGAAAAGTTAAAAAAGAGTCCGCCATATTGGATTTACAACGTCATCAAATAGCCCATATTGCATTGTCTCCGGAATTATGCACGTGTGCAAAATTTAAGGATGATCGGATATCCAGTTTGTTTACAGTAGCTGGATGAACGAGTTCACCTCAGTAGTGCGTCACGATTTTGAATTTTTAAATTTTGTGTGGAAAACCAAATTTCGTGTGCAAACACATTGAAAATGTTAGTAAAAGCTTATGGTGATTCGGTATTATCAAAAACACAAGTGTATGACTGGTATAAATCATTCAAAGAAGGTCGTGAATTGGTTGAAGGCCAACCACGGTCCGGACGACCTTTGACCTCTTCAACCGATGAGAACATTGATAAAGTGAAAGAAATTGTGTTTGAAAATCGCCATTCCAGCTTGTGAGAGATAGCACATGACCTTAACATCTCTCACGAGACAGTTCGTTCGATTTTGGTGGATACTTTAGGCATGAGACTCGTCGCCGCTCGAATCGTTCCGAAAGAGTTGAATTTTCTTCAAAAACAGTACGAATTTAAGGCCAAAAACGCAACAAATACCATCGATCAACCACGGTACTCGCCTGATTTGGCTCCGCCATCTTTTTTTTTTATTCCCGAAACTAAAATTGCCTCTCCGTGGTACCCGTTTTGAGTCCATCGAAGCCATAAAATAAAAATCATGGAAGGAGCTGAAGTCTATACCGGAAAGGGCCTACAAAAAACGTTTTCAAGATTGGAAAAAGCGTTGGCATATGTGTGTAGCATTAAATGGGACCTACTTTAAAGGCGACAATATAAATATTGATGAATAATTGAATATTTCGTGTTTTATTCACAATTTCCGGAAACTTTCTTGACATAAAATATTTACAGCCACAAGTCTTCTTTTGAATATCAATTCATTGTAAAAACGAAAAACATCCGTACAAAAAATTGAATCAAAATGAACACTTCTGTGGATCAGTCGACTTTCATCTTTTTCTTCTGTTGCCATAAAATATTATTGTATGTAGAGAACGTCAATTAAAATCCATATAAGAGAGTTCTGTATTAACAGCTTTTCTTTTAAAAACAAGACAAAGTAGCCTTTTTGGCGCTTCTTGCTTTTTCAACGGCGCTCGGCGGTTTTATGTAAAAAAAAGGTTTCTGCAATACAGTAAAGTCTCGCTAATCCGAATCACCTTTAATCCGAATACCACGCTAATCCGAGTGACCCTTTTTTCCCAATATGTATTCTACAGTCCGAAACTTCTCATTTTTTGTATTCTATAATCCGAATTCTACAAAAATTACCTAAGAATGCAGATGACTTTTACAGCTATTTTGTCCCATTACTCTTTCTATATGCATACTGGACATGTAAAATACATCTAAACATGCTCATGCACGTATCAATCTTTTCTCGTTGGTTAAACACATTTGCGTCTGAGTCTCTATTCCAACAGATTGTTCTTTTAGTTTTGGTGGAAAAATGGCTAACAAATATTTAATTAATTAATTTAAATTAATTTTTGTATATAAAGGAATAATAAATATGATTTGTTTTTTTTTTTAAAAGAAGTTTTTTTTTCAAACGTATGACATACTAGGTACTCCCCAATCCGTATTATTGATAATCCGAATACCCCACTGCAATAATCAATTCGGATTAGCGAGACATTACTGTATATATTTTTTCATTAGTCGCAGTAAAGCAGCTTTCTTCCAGTTAAGTTTAATGGTAAATTGTCCGATTTTCTTCCAACTGCTGGTGGTGTCCCTTAAGGCTCTATACTTGGCCATCTAATGTTCTCATTATGTTAACAAGTATGTCTATAAAGCGAGTTAATAGAAACGGCTCGTTGCCCATGTATGCCGATGATATTCAGCTGTACATGCATATGTATATACATATGTACATGAGCTACCCCGTTGGCTTTATTGAGAATGGAGCTTATTGTGTTAATGAAGTTCTAGAGGCAACTGAACATTGATCTAAATCTAAACTAAACAGATGTCCTATAAAT
This sequence comes from Brachyopa scutellaris, assembly GCA_949775065.1. NCBI lineage: Eukaryota > Metazoa > Arthropoda > Insecta > Diptera > Syrphidae > Brachyopa > Brachyopa scutellaris. Next base: position 113,417,158 of record OX459113.1, read on the forward strand.
GCAAATAGTTCGAATTGCCTAGTCATATCTTTTATGAAGGAGCTCTCTAATAGAATTTCTTGAACCTGCTTAAAACATTGGGGTTATTTTTAAATATAAATCAGTGCTGCTGTACAAGAAACCATCAAGTTTCCTTTAAGTTGATTAAAACCAATGGTTTAAGTATAAGCTTAATGCTAGGTTTTGGGGCATATTTCAAGGATCAACCATACAGTTTTTACTCTCACACCTATGTATACTTATCCACTTTTATTTTATTGTAATAGGGTTACAACACTTCTGGGTATGTAAATAGTAGTTGAAATTAAAATTAAAATCAATAAATACAAAAATATACAACATAATGGTGTCCTGATAATTTTGGTTCAATCTACAGTTTATTTTCAATTTTTGTGATTTTATTGAGATTTTTCTGAGCGGTATTTTTAGCGACAAGGTAGGGGGACAGCAATTTTTTAAGGTTTTTTTTTTTTTTTGTTTGGAAACATGTTAAGAAAAAAAGTACCAAAAATAGATATTTCATACATGTTTAAATTCGTGCTTTAATGAGCTTTTGTTTGACACCCCACACCTCAAAATTCAGTTTTTTTTAACTTCCCATTTGACCGGATTTACAATTCCGAAAGTGGAAATTTGGTACTGAATAACTCATTTGCTAATGTCAAAAGCATTGAAAAACGGAAAATTTGTTTCTACAACTAATTCGCTAACGAAAGGATTTAAAGGTACCTGAAAATGCAAGTTTTTGAGAAAATCTGTGATGATAATAATTATAAGCAAGCAATTCATGTGTGCACATCCCGATTTAGCTCAAGGACAATTAATATTTAGGAATTAATAAATGTAAATGAATGTGTGCCTTTATTTTGTGTGTTTATTGATTTATTAAATTATTCTCTTAACAATGTTTGGAGTAGGCATCATTATGTTCTCCATGTTACTGTTCAATGCTGATTGATGATGCATCATCGGGTATTTTAAATTTAGAGGAACTCCAGTGGATCCCAAAGGAGAAGGAAATTCATCTCGTATGCAATTCAAAACATCCAAAAAAGCATCCTTCGAAAGGCGAAAATTCTGAACATAACTAAAATAATTAATGATAAGTAATGGTGATATGAATCCTTGGTACCAACCGAGTTTTACCTTTTATCACCTTTTTCAATAATATTTGATTTGTCCTATATAATTATCCGCTCAATCCGTTCTTCACTTGTTTCTTCGTCCATCCGGAGTGCAACAGAATACATTTTGCTTTTTTATTATATTAAAATTCATTACAATATTATCGCTCCTATTCTCGGTTTATTTATTTGACATATCTCATAAGAAATATATCGAGACTCGACAAAAAAAAAATCTTATGTGGAAAAAGCATCTAGTAGTATTTTTTACATTCCGAAAGTGTTACAGAGTACCAACTCAAAAGCAAAACGAAAAGCAATTTCGAATAGGATTGACTTTCGGAACGAAATAGAGAGAAGGGCCCCTGGTCTGTATTTGGGCCACTAATTCCTACAACTATTCCAAATTTTAATAGTCTACGTCAAATAGTCTCTGAGAAAAACGCCTGTGACAGACAGACAGACAGACAGGCACCGAACTGATTCCATTTTTGGGTACGGGACACTAAAAACAATTTAAAAAAATAAATAAAATTAATTTACTTCTTTCCTGTGACGTTTTTATATCTCCCGGAACTCACATGACTTACCCTGATCTTATGTTAATTGCAACTTTGTCTAACATCTGTTATTCATCTCTTAGTGAGCAATAACAACAAACACTTCATATCAATCTCGTACACAATGCATAAATTTGGCAATTAGTAAATATTTACATTATTTTTTTATTTCTAATTGTGAATATGAGGAACACTCTACGAGTATAGAGATACGGACACATCTGCGTCGGTTGCATCAGCAACTATGTAAGAGGGAATGAACTCAGATGAACACTGGGAAGTTGAATTGTGCTCAATTCAATTCAACTTTATTGAGACAATTTCAAAACATATTTACAATTCTTCCTTATTTTATAATTTTGGCCGACTCTGAAAGTATGTCTGGCTTGCTCAATAATTACATACATGGTAAATCGTTGTTATGATTTAAATCTTAATCTAAATTCTATAAAAGAATGGAATACAATTTTAAGGTGTATGCTTGCTCCCGACATACAACATCAACTTAGCTTCTATTGGGTTTTTCTAAATACTAAATTTTAAAATAAACTTAAGCCTAAAAATTAAAACTAAATAGGACCCAAAAGTGGATAAGTAAATAAATATACTATCAATGATAAATAATTCAACTCATTTATTAAAATTTGCTTTACCATAATAATTTTTTTTTTCTTACGGACACAAAACTTTGAATCTCCTTAATGAGTTATATAAGACTATATAGACAAAAAGAGATAAAAGCATTGTTAACGTTGGTCTTTGTAAGGTTCAAAATCGTTCTATCCTCTTAGATTGGTTGGCAGCGCTTTGTCGTAAAAAGGCATAGCTAAGTTTCTATTTGCATCTGGTCTTAATTGGGAAGCAAACGCACTGTGCAGACAATTAAACGGTGAAAGGTAATAGTTATCATGAATACTTTCGTTGCTATTTGAATCGAATAGAGAACTTACTAAAGGGTTAGGGTGTGAACCAAGACGTTCTAATCTTTTTAACAAAAGGGCGGTTTGGTAAATCAATAGTGGTGTAATTTTTGTTTTATCGTACAACGTTTTGTTAGAGAACCATTTCTTATTTGGTCTTCTGAACTTTCCACTGCAGAATCTCAAAATTTTCCTTTCGAAATTCTCCAACTCTTTCGCTACAGTTGGAGAGATTGTAAACCAAGTGCTGAAACCGAAGGTTAGAATGGGCCTAATAAGTGTTTTATACATGAGAATTTTGGTTTTCTCGGGTAAGTGCTTGGAGTGTAACAGAGGTTTTAAGTTGGCTGTTACCATTTTCGCTTTCATGAGTATTTTCCTGGCGTGTTTATTAAAAGAAAATCTATTATGAAGATTTATCCCTAAAAATTTAAGTTCAGTTTTTAAAGGGACATTGTTCCCATGTATTTGTAAACTCAGGGCTTTGCTGTCTTTCACCGCAAGGTAGTGACCCTTTCCACTGGAGTTTCGGAAGCAGATGAGACTGCATTTATTAGCGTTTATTTTAAGGCCCCATTTTCGAAAAAAAAGAATCCAAAATGGGCATTTTATCTTTAATTTTGCAAAGAGCAGTGCTTGGCCTTTCGTCACTAGCTAAGACGGTGGTATTATCAGCATACAAAATTCCACCTGGCTCGTGTAATAGAGGATCCTTAAACGGAAAGTCATACAGGAATATATTGAATAGGGACGGACCCAGAATTGATCCCTGAGGTACACCTGAGAGTACCGCAATTAGGTCAGATGAATCTGATCCTATATAGATGGAAATGAATCTCTCCACCAGGAAACTTCTAATGATTCTTATCAGCCAATTGGGAAATCTTAAAGATATGAGCTTAAATAACAAGCCATTATGCCAAATGTTATCAAAAGCCTTTTCGAGATCTATATCCAAGCATACAGTTGTTTTTCTTCTTCTCAGATTGCTAATTACTTTGTGTTGTAGAACTAATAAGGCGTGTTCAGTGGAATGGCCACTCTTAAATCCAAATTGGTTATTTTGAATCAAATTTGATTCGTCACAGAATCTATTAAAATGCTCTGATAAAACACTTTCGAACAATTTTCCAATGTTGGACAGCAAAGAAATAGGACGAAAGTCTTCTATATTTTTCGCGCTTTTACTTTTGGCTATTGGTAGCAGTTTAGCAATTTTCCACAACTTAGGAAAGTAACCGTTGTTGATGCACTGGTTAAATAGCGCTGTTAATGATACGTCTAATGAGTAGGGGCATTTTTTTAAAATAAAGTTTGAAATATTGTCAATACCACAAGATTTCTTATTATTAAGACTCAGTCTAATATTGTTAACAGAATTTGGAGAGGTAAACGGTGATTCATTCAAGCATATTGCATTGTTGGAAGAGGAAAAGGTCTTTAAAGGTCTATCAATTTGTGTTTCACAGAAATCACTAACTTTTGCATGTACTTCATTTGTTAGCCTCTGGTCGAAAAATGGGATTTTTTCAGCGTATAATTCTGAATAAAAGTCCTTAAAAGCTTCTATTTTGCTTTGAGCGTCCCCCAATTCAATGCCATTGTGCTTAAGCACGTCCTTGCGAATATCAGTGCCAAAAAGTTTTCTACCAGTTATCTTGTCTATTTCTCGGAACGCTAGAGGGGAGGGTTTAATTTCTTTGAGTTTTTTATTAAACGAGTTATTGAGATCTATGGTAACTCGTTCTTTAATTATCTTGTTTAAGCATTGGACTTTAGAGTGCAATTGTTGGTATTCTAAGTTAATTCTATTGAGATGTCGATGAAATATTTTTTTTAACTTTCCAAGCCATATATTTCTTAACTTTAGCAATTTTTTTGTTAGATCGGATATATTATGGTATCTTAAACTTTTGGTTTCACATATTTGAGAGTTTCTTTCAATATTTCTGGTAATTTCTTGGAAATGGAAATATAAGCATATTGTTTTACTTATTTTTACCGTGTCCATCCATGAGACATTTTGTTGGAATTCAGTTAACCTCAAAACATGTAACAGTAGAAAGTCAAATGATTTTCTCAGAATTGCGGGCTTGAGAATTTACTTATTTAGTCAATTATGATAACATCCTCCTTTAAACCCCGGGTTGGCACCTAACCATTCTAGAAAATAGAAGATACAAGCTTTAAGAACAGTCTATACGTGGCACTCTAGTAGTTATTTTCTAGAGTTTCTGAGCCAGATTCTATGAAAGCGAAATATATGGTGTTAATTTTGGATGAGACAAGAAGATTAAAGATAACTTCCTAAAAAGTTCTAAATTCAAAAATCTTCAACAACAAATACGCACCATCTTCCACAGGATAAGACAATCATAAAAGCAACTAAAAAACCACTTAAGGAAAACAAGAACTCAGCCCAAATGGATCCCAGCCTAGGGGCTTAACACAACAAAGACAGAAGCAGACAGAAGAGATGAGTATATTTTTTTATATAGAATTTTGTTTTGTTTTTGCAGACGAGCGGCGGCTTAAGAGCCAGTGACCTACATCCACACTAACATCACCTTTCTATATGACGTAAGTAAGAGTGACAATGGATCAGTCACACCCTACCCGAGTGTATGTATGTAGTCGCCATAAGAATGTGGATGGAAAAATCGAAAACTTTGGAAATATTCGTTAGTTGAACAAAGTTGAATCATGTCGCCGAGACTGGCAAGTCTTTGTAGGCACCCCCATGCGCATTTGGTTCAATAAATTAATTTATTCGATATTTTAATTATTCTTTTTTTCTTCTTATCAATTTGCTAAATTAATTTGAAAGCCTCTCACCGCATTCACAGATTAGTTATTCTTTCGTCCTTTTCTCTCTAGACTACAATACTTTTCGCCGAAGTTCAGAAGGAGTTTTTTTTTTTTTTTGTTCTTACCATTTAGGCATCATCGTAGGATTAAATAAGTTCCAGTTGGGTACTTTTGCTTCCGCTATGCATCTGTGCACTAATTAAAATTTACTCAAGCCATCTTTGCCCCCATCATATGCCATTTGACAATAGTCAGGTTTGCCGGCAGTCTCACTTAGGAAGGAAAAAAAAAATGCGAACTGCAGATTTACTTTGTTCTCCATCCGCGAAGTGGTGGTGGTGGCTATGATCCACTGACTTCGAATTAAGGATTAACGAGTGAATTTCAAGTGGAAAAGTGATGGAACTTCCCATAGTTAAACGAAATTTTTAGTTCGGATTTATTATTTCGTGGCCACACCGCTACACCATGAAGTGGGGGATTTGAGTGAACTGAATTTTTGAAATTTAACTTTTCTGAAATTCGAGAGGTCTGCGAGTCTATTACGTGAGAGTGGAACTCATTGACAATGAAAAAGCACCCGACTCTCTGAGGTAGGTCGTTTTTCAATGGAAGGTCCTTAAAATTCGTATTCGCTGATTGTAGCGAGAAATAGTTTTTTTTTTTCTTATGACTCGACAATATTAAAATTGGGTTTACCTAAATAGGATGTGACGTGAATATTTACCAAGGACTTTCTTTTTTCGTTTATTTTTAAGTTTGACACATTTTAGTTTTTCAAGCACATTACAAGTGTGACACGTAAAAAAATGTGATAACCTGCCAGCTGTCAAATTAAAAATATATCGTTTCACGAAAATTTGCTCTGGCGTTGGACTCTTAATTCATTCAAAAATGTTCAAAAGAATTCCATTTGTCTACTTTCATCGGAATGTCAATAAGCTGAAGTGTCATCATATGAAACCCAAACTGTGATGCCAAACATTCTCAAAATGAAAATGTAGACATCTATGTACATTGGTCTCCAAATTTTAATGAAGGGTTTAATACTTGTTATTTAACTTTATCCTTAGCTTCCTTCGTGTTTTCATTTAAATGGCGTCCTGTGCACCTTCTTGTTTCATTTAATTTCAAAAATACGATGCAGTACACTGCCGCACAAAATTAAAGGAACGACGATAGGTTTTTGTTTAATGGTTAAATTTTAACTAACGGGATGCTTTTTGTGACATGACGCAAAGCGACGACCGATTTCTGGTAAGTTATTCTCTCAGAAATAAGACCGCAACATCAACAGAGATTAGGAGTAGACTTCTGGAAGTGCGAACTGTTCGGGTATCTTCCATTTAAGAAGAAGACTCAAAGATTCTGCATTAAGGCCATATAGACCAGCAAAGGCCTCGCTTCTCATCAGACGCCATAGAGTAGCGGGTGTTGGCTTCGCCCGAAATCAAGAAATCTGGTCTGAGGACGACTGGAAGCGGATGTTTTTACTGATGAGTCCAGATTTTGCCTAAAGCCAGACGGCAGACGGGGAAAAGTGTATAGACGACCGGGTGAGCGGTATGCAGAATGCAACAACGTTCCAAGTGTGACTTATGGTGGAGGGTCCATAAAGGTCTGTGGTGGTATATGTTTAGGAGCATGCACAGAGTTACACTTGGTAGAAAATGGGTCCTTAACAGCAGAGCGGTATGTAAGAGACATTTTAGAAGAAATTGTTGTGCCGTTTGCCCCAAGTATCGGCTCCAATTTCCTTTTAATGCGAGATGTCTTCGAGAAACACAACTGAGCACCCTAGTCTGGCCAGCTTGCTCGCCTGACCTAAATTCTAAAAATATTGGGCATGTCTGGGACATGCTTGGAAGACAGTTGAAGTAAGGAAAGCCGGACCCGTCCACCTTGGAGGAGCTTAAAAGTGCTTTGCTTGATGCATGGGACCAAATACCCCAAAATAACATCGATAACATCATCAGAAGTATGCCATGGAGACGTCTCGCGGTAATAAGAGCAAGAGGGGGGAGTACCAAGTACTCATCCTTAATTTTGCTGAACTTTGAAGGTATACTGGAAATTTTATAAATTAAGGGGGTATTCTAGTCTAGAATTTTGAAAAAATCGTTTTTTTTTATTTCATATTTTTAAAGTTTAGACCTTCAAAAATATATCCTCCAAACGTTTCCTGAATTATCGTACAGAAAGTCTTTTATACACCATGAATTCTCAGAAAGTCTCTATGTGAAGGTCGTTGTTACGTATTTCTTTAAACGCGTTTTTCTCGAAACTACTTTTTCCAACACGTCTGACATGATTTCTCAAGTTCTAATGAACCGATGAACCTGAAATTTGGCGTGGATTTTCGTTATATATCCCTCTATATATAAAATATATATATACAGTGGTGGAAAAAATAATAGAAACAAATGTTTACATAATGCTTAACAATCAATAACTGCATACCATTTGGTCTTTCTTCGAAACCAATTTCATATTTAAATGCTTCCTAACATTTCTTTGAAATGGTGCAGTAATTAGCTCTAATTAGTTTTTTGTTTTCGCCTAGCAGGAAAAAATGCGAGCGAAAGGGTTTTTTAGCCTGGAAAAAATCCGCATCAGTGATTCTGAAGTACAGTCCGTTTTTTTTTTTAAACAAAATACTCATAGATTTGTTTAGCTGGTGTTTAAGTGTTATTTAGAAGAAAAAAATAAACATTTAAATCGAGATTTTGTGAAAATGGGTCGTGGAGTCCACTGTACAAATTCTGAGCGTGAGTTGATAAGGAAGTTGAGAAATTACGGCAAAACGATGGATGAAATAGCTAAGGTCATAAAGTGTTCTAAAAAAAAAGTGTTCACAGCTCTCCATTCAACTCCCAAAATAGAAACCAGAGGCAGAAAACGACAAACAACTCCACGATTTGACAAACTGCTGGTACGACTGTGTAAGAAAAAGCCGTTTTCTTCTTCCACAGAACTCAAAAATGAATTGAATGCACCAGTTACAAGCCGAACGATAAGAAATAGACTAAATGAAGCAGGCCTTCCTGGAAGAAGTCCCAGAAAAGTTCCATACTTGACCAAAAAAAATATAAAACAGAGACTAATTTTCGCCCACAAACACCTCCACCGTTAGAATTGGAATAACGTCTTATGGTCGGATTAAACCAAGATCAATTTGTTCGGTTCCGATGGGAAGACGTACGTTAGACGACCAAAGAACTCCGAATTCGATCCCAAATTTACAAAAAAGACAGTTAAACATGGTGGACGCAATGTTATGATTTGGGGGTGCTTTTCAGCATCTGGGGTTGGTCCACTTTTCTTGATAAAGGATAAAATGTGTGCTGTAGACTACGTTGAAATCTTAAACACTGTAATGCTGCCATATGCTGAAGAGGACATGCCTATTAAATGGGAGTTTATGCAGGATAATGATCCCAAGCACTCCTCAAAGTTGGCTAAAGAATGGTTTCATCGAAACAAAATTGATGTTATGGAGTGGCCATCACAGTCCCCCGATCTTAACCCGATAGAACACCTATGGGGCGTTCTCAAGCGCAAGATTGGCGACTGCAGAGCCAAAAGCAAAGAAGAACTGTGGTCAAATATACAAAATGCATGGTACTCTATACCTCCCGAAACTTGTGCCAAGTTGGTCCATTCCTTGGGACGAAGATGTGAAGCAGTTATTAAAAATATATATGACACCTATACTGTAAATTAATTCTTCATGAAACAAAACGAAAAAAAATAATTTGTTTCTATTTTTTTTTTCCAGGTCAAAATCGAGGAAATCCAGAACCAACATTTGTTCACCATTTGTCTTTTGTTTTTATTAAAAAAATTTATATTAAATTTCTGCAATACACTGTACCAAATCTGTTAGTATGTGTTTAATTTATGATTTTTCCCGAATACTTCGTATTTTTCCAATAAACGGCGAAGAACCAGCTTGTTTCTATTATTTTTTCCACCAGTGTATATAAAAAAATGTAAAAATTTTGTTTTTTACTATTTTTAAAAAATTAAAAACTTTGAAAAACAATGGCAAAAAATCAATATTGTTAAACAGCCGCCATTTTGTGAAAAAAATTTTGTTTTTTATTTCCGTAGTTCAGACGATTGATTGATTAAGAATCTTTTTGTTTTTTTTTTCGTATCACCAGAAAGGTTGGAATTATATCAACAAGGACGCACCCTTATTTTTCTCCGCCCCATTTTACCAACCTGTAATTTTTATAAATTTTCACAAGAAAAGTTTCTTAATTTTTTTTGTATTGTTCAAATATCAATAAATATCTTATACAAGACTGACTACTAAAAATATACTTAGTTTTTTTTAACGAATTTTAAAAAAACACCCGAAATTCGTTAATTCTACCAAAATATCCCTATTTCAGGTTTTGTGCTTTTTTTAAGGAAAAGAAGTAACAGATTTTGTTTTCCTTAAATATTATGTAATTTTAAACAAATTATAAACGCTCATCAAAAAAATAAAAGTAAGTCGAAAAAGTATTAAAATATTCAACTTTTTTGTGTCGTTCCTCTAATTTTGTCCAGCAGTGTACTTTATTTAAATTTTTAATTTAGAAAATGTTACGACACAATATTCTATATTTCAAGTGAGTTGGATGTGTGACAGTGGACGGTGTTCTGAAAGGAAACATTTATTAAAAGATAAATTCATACAGGAAACTGGAACCACTAGAATGTGAAAAGTTTACAAAAATAGAGAACACCGGATGAATTTATTGCAATTCCATGGCCCATTTAGATGCTTTGCACGGCGCGTAGGTACGGAAACGCTTTTGCTTGCATTCCCACATCTACATAAATATTGTATGCCGTAGTGACAGTTGTTGAACTTTTATGGACGACGACAGTATTTCGTAACAAAAGTGATTTCGTGGAAATGTGTGTTTTTTTTTATTTTTTTTATCCTTGCATTTTGTCCTTCTCCGATGACTGTTTGTTGGCATAACATGATGAAAAATACGATACAGAGTTTCAGCTCTTACCACTCTCATAGAGATTTATATTAACAAAAACACTGAATACGAGTAGGTGATGAGCAAAAAAGCAAAATAAGTAAACCGCTCATAACCAACTTCCCGTAAAAACTATGTAAAAGTAATGCCAACGTCGAACGGAGGTAGTATATCCTTGAGACGACCATTTACTGCTAACGAAATGACATTTAAACTAAGCACACGATGCAGTGTGGGGAAAAAATGTTAATGCTTAAATTTAATTTAGTTCTAAAGGACGATGAAGGATGAAAAACAACACACAAACAAAACAAAAAACAACACGAAATCCATTTTGCAAGCACTGTTTGCAGAAAAAGTGTACTTTTTCTTCATCCGGTGTGCGTGTCCTTGTCAGCGATAGTTGCTTAAGCGTGTTTGAACATTTTTTTTTATTCCTAAAATGTAAAAGAAAAAGTATCTTAGGGATAGAAGCTGGTGATGATAATGAACTATTTTTTTTTTTACTTGTTTCTTTCCGCAGATACATCGCTAAGTGTAAGCACGCAAAAAGTAGAAATTATGTCTTGTCTGGCTGCCAACTGTTAGTAAGGAAATAACGACCATTTTTTCCATTATTTTCAACTTTGAGGAAAAAAAAAGAAAATAGTTACGATGTATGCAACTTCCTTTGGTTCTATTCCCCAATGAGTTGGCGGTACAAAAGGCAGTAACCGTTCGTTTAATTATTTTCACGGTAATTACTTTCTAAAGATGACAGGCAGCTTTAGTTGTTGTTGTTCGTTTTTCTTTACATCAAATGTCCCCTTCCTTAACAGCGTACCTGTGACTTTTATTAAAAAAGTACTATTCTCTAATGACACTTCAACTAAATACCACGAATCAGTTCTCGCATATAATGTCCTGGGATTCTTGGAACTGCGAGTACATTAAATGCTTTCTAATGGTAATACTGCTCTGTCTATTGGTATTGTAACTTTTGATTAAATTAATTAATGGTTCAATTTTTCCCAATTACATTTAACTTTCTATTGCAAGAACGTTCAACAAGTCATAGCCTTATCACATTTTTAGTGATTTAGGATAGGCTACAGTAGATAGATAGAAAATCACCCACCGCCCACTGTGCCCCTTTTTATACTTAGCTCTAGGTGAGAATAGAACTCACAGCCTTTGCGTGAGAAGCTAGCGGTACCTAGGGGCTACTTTGATTCTAAAGCTACGTTCAGACGATTGCCAGATTTAACATTAATGCCAGGTCTGCAAATGAAAAATTTGTCTCAAATGTCTTACAACCGTGTGAACTGACAATTTTAGTCTGCAAATATTGTCACACTATCGCCAGACCGCTATTTATAAATTTTCAGGCATATACCAATCGTGTTAACACCTTTTTATGACATTGTCAGCCGTTTTGGACATTCGCAGGCTCATTGTATAATGCATATTGTAGAGGTAGGTACCAGAGAATTATTCAGAATTATTCAGTTATAACTTCTGGTGTATTAAACCCAGAGCAGGACTTGTTCGATAGACAGTTGATGAATGTTTATCACAGTTACCCTGGCTATTACCATCCGTGCTTTCATGTTCGAGTTATTAGTGTTTAAACATAAATTTTTTTTTATTTGTTGTGAAAATCGCATTTATCTCGAAAAAGTGTGCTTATAATTTTGAAATTTTATTTTTGTAGTATTTGTTTTTGAAAATGTAGCGTTACGATAAATGTGTTAGGATAAATGTGTTACGATAATTGTGTTACGATGATAAAAGGGAAATGATTCCATACAGGTCTGTCTATGTCTCTGTCTGTCTGTCTGCCTGTCTGTCTGCCTGTCTGTCTACGTTTTCACATCTAAACGCCTCAATCAATCATAATGTAATTCGGTATAGAGATAGTGTGGGACCTGAGGGAGGACGTATACTAAAAAACTGCCCGCTAACTGCCGGTGGAGTCAAGTTATTTACAACTTCTATATTAATTGACCAAAATGATTTCTATTCACAATTTATGTTTGTATAGAGCCTAAAGAGAAAACTACAAAATCTGGACCTGATAGGTGGCGCTGGAGTCAGATTACTAGCAACTTCTATATTAATTGACCAAAATGACTCATATTCACAGTTTATGTTGGTATAGTGCCTAAAGAGGAAACTACCAGCAGCTGTGCAAAGGCCGGACACTCGCTAATGAAGTGCTCAGCTGTCTCACTTTCTTCCAGGCACATCTCGTAAAGTCCCGAGCTTCTGATACAAATTTTGTACAGGTGCTCGTTTAAGGGAGTGAACCCAGTGACCAGTCCTGTGAGGATTTTAAGGTCAATTCTGCTAAGGTGTAACAGAAACTTAGTTCTGTTTGCCTTGGGCGCTGTCGGCATGACCTAAGCTCGGGCCAATGGTTGTAGTATTGTAGTCATAGCCGCTCAATAAGCTTGTTTTTAGCATAGGCTGAACTGCAGCCAGTAACAAGCTGAGGGCCACTGATCCAGCTCTAGCTAAAGCATCAGCTTTATCGTTTCGCTGGATATCAGAATGTCCAGGGACCCAGACCAGCGTGATTTTATTATATAGCCCAAGCTGGTTCAGTTTATTGACAGCTTCCTCAACAATTTTGAAGTTGATCAACGCTGCTGAACAGGCTTCAATACCTGTTTGGCTATCAGAGCAGATGTAGATGGATTTGCCTTTCCATCTCTTGTAAAGTGCAATGTGCGCTGTGCTAGCGATAGCATACACCTCTGCCTGAAAGATAGCTGTAAATGTCCTCAACGTGGCATTCTTCTGAGTAGATACTTGCTCCGGAGAGCTCATCCATTAAGTACCCGTCCGTATAGAAGACTATACTTTCTGATGGAAAACCAGATCAAACTCCGCCGTTCCATTCAGAGCGATCTGGAAGGAGACATTGGAACCTTTGCCCCAAATTATGTCTGGAGCTTGTAGTGTCCAGAGCTCCCCCCAAGGCTCCTGGTACTAAATCGAGAAACTCCTTCACCCTGCTACCCTTACTACCCGCACTGAAGATAGCTCAAGAAGCACCTAGCTTCGTTTTCAATGAAGATATGTGGTGGAGGCAAGCCAAGGAGGATCTCAATGGTGGCGGTGGGTGTCCCTTTCATGGCCCCGGTAATGCTGATGCACGCTAGGTGCTGAATTTCATCAAGTAACGTTTGAGAGGCTTTGCTTTGTACCACCAAGCTATCGAGCCATATACGACATATAGCCTGTCTATACTCGTATAAATCCAGTAGACCATTTTTGGGCTAAGCCCCCATGATCTATTGAACATTCTATGGCATTTCCAGAGTAAGGCCACCAGCCTTAGTTGTTCTTGCAACCAAGTGGTCTAGGAAGGTTAGTTTTGGGTTCAACAGGATACCCAAGTATTTCACCGTGCTAGAGAGTTTGAGCTGGGTGCCTAGGAACGTAGGCCATCTTATAGGAGGCAACTTCTTTTTGTTTGTGAACAGTATCATTTCAGTCTTGGAGAGATTGACCGATAATGACTGCTTACGACATGCTCCAACAACGCTGATAACGGATTGCATCCGCTAACAGAGTGCTGCTAAATTGCTACCTCTGACGATGATGCACTCGTCATCAGCGAATCCAAATGTTGGATATCCTTCCTCGTTAAGTCTTCTCAGTAAGGAGTCAACTAAGAGGTTCCACAATGTGGTCGACAGGACTCCACCTTACGCAAAGCCTTTTGTTCTTATAGGCAAGTATCACTTCATTAGGACAAAAAATTATTTTTGAGCGGTTTTTCGAGGCAAATACCCCTATGTGCACCTGACAATAAATTGCTAGAAATTGGGACAAAACCTGGAAACCATGTGAACTGACAATTTAACGTTGTAAGATAGTTTGTCATTGTCACGTCATTGGCGGCACATTTATAAACCTGACAATGTTGTCAGATCTAGCAATCGTCTGAACGTAGCTTAAGTAATAATGTATTTCAATTTTTCTTGAGTACCAAAATGCCGTGATTTGCACAAGACTATAACCTTATTGGTTGTCATTCTAAATACACTAAATTCATCTCCATTTTTCATGCTGAACACCTCCATTTTACAAACAAACGAAAGTGCTAAACAGAATTGTAAATGTGACTGTCATACATAATATATGTGAAAATTGTCTGTGATTCCATCACATGTGGATTGCTGCTAACAGACATGAGTTCCTTTATATCTTCACTTAAGCATTCCCCAATTTGCTGTGCAAATGTCACCAAATGAAAATGAAATTTTTTGACATAAACAGACATATTAATATTAATCATTTGTTTATGCCATTTTCTGAAAATTCCCGTGCATTTATATTTTGACAGATGACAGCCAACAGAGACAGAATTCTGTCTTATACCAGACTAAAGCGGTAATGGAATTTATTGTTTTTCTCATTACTTTATTTTTTCAACAGACCAATTTAAAATGTGACGTAGCTGTCAGTTGTAGACTGACTACTGGGTAGATGGCGTCGTGACAGTATGTGCTTTCGGTTTTTAGGTAAAACTGCGCTTATTCGTGTCACTATATTCAAAATCAAAATTTGGTCACGGTCACGGTTACTCTGTGCAGGCTATACGCCGCACTGAGAAAAAAGCATTAGAGCATTAGTTCACTTTATAGGACAATAAGCCACAAACAAGAGAACGAAAAGTGCAAAGTGAGAAGAATATCGCAGCTGCAGCGGCCAGTATTACCAGCGAGCAAAATTAAACGATTTCATGACGATCGCAACAATTAGGGCTTTCTCATACGCCAACTGGGAGAATTTAGTATTAGGATTTGGGCCTACATCGTTACAAGGTCGCACTGACTTAAGGACTGAAGCCAAACATCGGGAGTTTGCTGATAGAGCGTCAACGACCATACAACGCTGAAAACATCGGTGTTCGTTAGAGTTACATCAAGGAAATCAAGCAGCGTCGGGCGAGGTTAGTACTTAGATGGGGGACCGCTTGCGAACACTGCGTATTGTTGGCATTCTAGGAGTAGTGGTAGGAGTTGGAGTACCGATAATAATCGACTCAAGTGGCAACACATTTGATCTACTAAGTCTCTGAGTGAATCTAACCTTGCTGACAGAGTTCTTGAGCAATTGGAAGATGATTCTGACCAAAATACCATCTTCTCAGACGAGGCTCAGTTGGTGCAAGAACAACTCACAAGTGTTACATGAAATGCCATTGCATCCCGAACAACTCACAGTGTTGTGCGGCTTATGGGATGACAGACCTTTTTTCATCCGAAATAAGGAAGGAATCAATTGTAGAACTTGAGAACATCGATATTGAAGAGATGTGGTTCCAACAAGATGTCAATATGTGCCATACTGCTAATGCTTCGCTTGATTTGCTGAAGGATAGGTTTGTCAAGTGGATAATCTCACGACGAGGGTTTGTGAGTAGGCCCCGCAGTCATGTGGTTTGACACCACTTTATTATTCGTCAAAGCACAAGTCTATGCCGACAATCCACTAATTTTGAAGTTCTCTAAATTTCGGGAAAATACAGCATCAATAGTAGTCCCTGAACTTGTCCATTGGCTGTCATAGGATAAGGGTTAATTACAAGCTTTATATTAACTTCACTTTTGTGAGCATGGAAGCTGGGATTCGATTTTACACTCACTTCCAGATATCTGATTATGCTGAAATTTTGCGTATCCGGTGACAAACTCAATATAGTATATTTCATCTTGTAAATCTAATATGGCGAACGCCCAAAGATGGAGGATTACCATTATCTTCACGACCTCCTAAATATGGGTATCAACTTAAAGGGATTACCAAGCAGAATTAGACTAGCCAAGTGACGACACTCTAAATTCAATATGGTGGGTGCCCCAAGATGGCGATTTACCATTTTCTTCACAACCACCATGGCATGGGTATCAAATGAAAGGTCGAGTAGAATCTCAAACATACTGAGTAAACTTTCTCATATCCAACCCACCCAAGCTAATATACGTATAGACGTAAATTTGTAAAAAAAAAAAAAACAGATACTAAAAAGTAGAAAATAAATATAAAGATAAAAAAAATATTTTTTTAAAAACAAGCTTTAATGAACTAAAAAGTAAAAAAATAATCTCTTCCGAGTCACCAATGTGTGACTATAAATTAAAGCTTGGGACACTCAGGCTCGAGGTAAAATTTGGCTAAATGACGATGACGAGGTCTACCTAAACAGTAACAGTGACACAAAATGTGTTCTGCTAATTCTTCTTCCGTCCTCGTTGCACATCGTGTACGTGTTGTCTTGTGCCTGAGAAAGTCACAGACTCGGAAAAAAACTTTTTTTTACTTTTTAGTTCATTAAAGCTTGTTTTTATAAAAATATTTTTTTATCTTTATATTTTTTTAATTTAAATTTACTGTCTAAAAACAATGACGTTCAGGCTTTTCAGACGCAAAATTGAGATTGAAGTCTCCACTTAGAATTACGGGCCTTTATTAGTGTATTTCTAGAAATGACAACTACAACAATTGTTTGTCTACTTTCTATAAGACTGCACACATCCCCAACCAATTGATTTGATTTAAACTGAACTTGGAATGAAGCAATATTGAAATCAAAACACATTGCCGTGGTGATTATGTTTCGCCGGGTAAAAAAAGGTATACACGAAAGACCTAATGGCTGGGAGAGCCTAGCATATTGCTGCCTCGAATACTTCTCTGTTGCTTATACCAACGAGATCGAGAGGAAATGCGCTCATCACAGGAGCATCAGTGATGGGTAGAACAGTTGAGAGGCTACAAAAGCACCTCTACTCCGTTTACGTGCCCTAACTATACTTACTTACTTACTTACTTACTTATTTACTTAGGTGGCCCTACAATCCGGGGTGGACCAAGGCCTCAACCCACAACTCCTTCCAGTTAGCCCCACGTGCGGTAAGAAGTCTCACTTCAAAAATTGAGTGAATTTCAAAGAATATCGAGATTTTAATAAGATTATGCTAAATTGCGTGCAGATAAAGCATCAAATGATTAATCAGAAAACCACTACCCCCACTCCCAAATTTTTGATAGAAAAAGCATGGCCATTTTTCACAGCAATTTCCATAAATAAATTTATCAGGCAGTACTGATCATACGAAACTTGAGCAACGGAGTGAAGCAATTTCATTGCGCTATAACCAAGATTATTATCAACACGACACGTAATGTTCCACCTCCCAGATCGAAAAAGAAACTTTTTTCTTTGTTCCATGCATATACCGCATTTATTTAAAAACAAAAAAATTGAATAGTTTGCGGCAAAAATAAAAATACACGGAAATAAAAGGATATTACTTTTTTGTTGGCTGGCTTGCAGTGGCCTCGAGGGGCTACTATGAAATTAAAACAATAAAATGTGGCTACAAGAAACGAAGTGGTGTTCCATTTAAACAATTGGAAAAAGTTACTCTTGGGTATGAAGATGTAAGCAGGCACTGGCATACCTTTGATTGTAGAGATTATTAAACAAAAATATATTCCCATTGAGGTAGCTTTTGTGGCATTGAAATAGGAGAGCAGCATACAATTTTTCAGTTCACAGGTGGCGTTTCTCAAGACCGGATATGAGCTTAGATAAATAAATATTTTTTTTTAAATCAAATGCTAACTAGATGAATAAAAATACGCTTCTGCATATATTGTTTTTATTTATTTTTTGCTTTATTTTTCGGTATCTAATTCCACTGCACACTGTACACTGAGGCGAATACGTGACATTTCGTTTTCCTTTTGAATACCCTGTTGAAATTGGCAGTGAATCGGCTGAACAAAACTCAAATGTCAATATCATGGTATGACACAAATACAACGCCAGCAGTTTGCATTGAATGTGTCAGCTGTCGACATAGTCCAAATAGAAATGAACAACTGCAGTGCCAGAAGGTTGTCGACACTATGGATACGGTGTATCTCTACCTATTTTCAATTGTTTCATTACATTGCCCTTGTTAGGTAGGGGTTAGTAGATTTCAATAGACAACGAGTGCGAAAATACCCTAACTACTGTCTATTCATGTTTAGAATTGGTAATTCATTTGAATCCACATCACGATGCCTGAGGGATGCCGGGAGGACTACCTCTGTAGGCTACCTCTTGTATTTTAAAATTCCATTATCGCTTGCAATAGAGTTTTATAGCACAATCATGGGGAACAAAACCGAAGGACAACCTAACACAGCATTCGATACAGATTCGTTTACTTTCATTGGCTTGTGGCTGCTATAACATTTAAAATAATGTTGGCATGCATACATTGATGGCGAATTAACGATTAGATTGAGAGTTAAACTGGTTTTTCTTAAACTCAATATTCATTTCAAAGTAATTGGCATCTGCTACATAAATATAATCATTCATATATAAATATATGTGAACCTATAAAGGTAAGGGAATGAGAAAATCGTTTTGTTATGATTTTCATACATGAAGAAGTTACCAACTAACGTTTAAAATGACAGTATACAGTGCTGCCAGATCGCATAAAATATACCACCATCACTTTACGTTAAAGCCAAGATTAATGCTGTTCATTAGGACTCTGCATCATCAGTGATTTTGGACAGCTGAATTTAAATGTGTTCGGATCAGCTTGGTTCACAATGAACATTAAGGACGGTGAAAAACTGTGGAATATTGACTTTATTCATCAAACTTGAAGAACAATGAGGTAAGAGAGATAACAGAGGCTTTTGGCACCCAAAAGAACGTGTTTATCATAGATATTGACTAAAGTTTTGGGTATGAAAATGCTAACGACGCGTTTGGTGCCGCATTTGCTCACTCAAGATCAACTTTTTTTTACTTTTTAAAACATTTTTATAATGTATTTCATTTTCAATATAAACTTACATTTTAGACAAAAATGCTTAAATCTAATTTAAAAACTAACAAAACTAACTTAATCTAGTTTATTGGCCCTTAGGGGGCACTCTAGGCTTAACTATATTCTTACAAACTATTGCCTTTCGGCCTTAAACTAACTATACTACGAGTAAGCTAATTTAACACATATTTTATACCAAGAAAAGTTTGGAAAACTTGGATACTTCATCCGTTTTTATCATTCCTAAAACTATAGAATGGCCATCGCCATTACGAAGCCCCCTTAAGGCACCGGGACCTGAGCGAGGCCGCAGCGTCCGTCGTTCAGTTCTCGGAAACGATGCATCGCAATAACGGGCCCGGCTACTCTGCGAAGACCCTCTAGCTGACCTTTACCTACATAACGAACCAAATTTAAAAACTAGGATGTTACAAAAGTAACGCACCGACTTGGGAGAGCGCGTCAACGACCCCCTCCTCCTCAATAAGCCACCAAAATTCGGCGTATTGCGTTTCAGTATCCTCTTTATCCCGGTCCGGAATTGCGGTACTAAAACGGAGAAGCTCATGAGCATTGGCGTCGAACCCGCCGTAGATGAGCCGCTTATCTCGAGCACCGCGGTGGCGGTGGTACAGTACCGGAATGTCATCCCTTTTTTGCACTAACCCTTTAGCATCAATATGGAGAAATACCTCTGGTGGGATTAAACCCGATAGGACCCTACTCTAATGGTACATTTCATTAGGGTAATAAGCTCCGAAGATCAGGCTATTGTCGCTGGTCATCGCCCTCGCAATATGCCTTCGAATCGCCTTAATTAGGAAATTGTCAATCCTATTCAGATGTGCCCCATTGTTGGGATAATATTTTATGTACTGAGACTCTGGTGTTCTGTACAATCTGAGACAGGTCCTAAGACATTGCCTCTCAAACACCCGAATCTTTTCCATGTAGAAAGGCGCCACATTGAACCACACCGGACAACCATATGCTATATGGTCTGATTAGGGCAATGTAACAAATGACATTCAGCCTGGAGTCAAGTTGACTGCCGTAAAACAGTCTTCTTATCATTGCAAAGGCCATTTTAGAGACCAGCATCTATATGTTTATCAAAATACAGGTACTGGTCGAGCCAAATACCGAGATATCTAACCACACTTTTCACAGCCAATGGCCGCCCGTGGGGTACAATGATGCCAAACTTTTTCCAGTTTTTTCTACTATCCCTAGAAGCCCTAATCAATGGAGTCCCAACCAAAACTGTTTCCGTCTTTTGGAAGCTGATCTTCAACTTCCAATCGTCGCAATAACCCTTAATTCGATCGAAGTCACATTGCAAAAGGATATTAATAAACTCGATTTTTGGTCTTGATCTGTACACCACCAAATCGTCTGCTTACGCTTTACCAAGTTTGAGCGAACCTACAAGATTACTTGTATAAATGTTGAACAGTATCGGAGAATTCACCGCACCTTGTTGTAAACCGTTTTTAATATCAAACATTGTACTCGAAGTTGCGTTGCCACATTTGACGACAAACTTCTTTCCCATTACTCACTCACTCAAGATCAAAAACTATTTCGAGTGTCCACTTCGAAAGGTCTGTTGGAGTATCTTACGTGAAATAAGGAGTTTCGAAATCGATTAGTAGCTATAGATGAAACTTGGATACACTGCTGCACTCCTCAGATCAGATGCAAGCAATGTTAGCAGTTAGATTTTGAATTGACTCCAGCGCCTTCATTCTGTTTGTCACTTGAATCAGCTATCCGCTGTGTTAAATAGTCTCTAAGGAAAATCTTTATAGAAAAATGTAGGTCAAACAGGGTCACTGGCCTACGATAATCCCCATCAACCTAACCTTAGGACCTTTTTCAACGATATCCAAAGCATCTCCGAGTAATAAATTATTTCCATTTCTCAGAAAATACATTTCACCCCCACTCGTGCAAGATACATACCTCGATGAGGAGATAGATTAAAACATCCTTGTAAACGATTTGACAGGGGATTTGTTTCATTACTCTTAATCGCAATATCATTTCTGCCATTTCTCCATTTCATGACGATACATACGAGAAATCCACAATCGATTGTTATAAACTATCAGTGTAATTATCAGCCTTAAGGCACATCTCTGGATGTATAAATCACCTGTAATCTATATGCAGACGTCAAACCACCAACAGCAATGTACGTCAGAGCATTCTTGTTACAAACTAAATGGGGTCTCATCTATTTCGCTTGTCAAGTGCAATACAATCAATCGAAGAATGTAATCACTTCATCCTGTCGTCATATCGAAATTACCAAATACAAATGGCACAGCATCGTGACTACATTTGGAATCGGTTTCCGGTGAATTCACCAAACCATTTGCAAATTTGGTTCAAGAACAACTGAATGCACTACGATACTACTTAAGTGGTGCTACATGTCTTTTATTTAAAGGAGGAAAATGTTCATCTCTAAACTGTCACATTTTACCCGTATCTAATGAATGTGCGTGCATACACTCGTATGTATGTATGCGAATCGACTCAAATGTACCATACTTCAGTAGATTCCAGAGCTTTGGTGCACTGGTAATTTCGAACTTCGATTGTTGAAGGATAACTCACTTATCTACTTATTCGACAAATGATTGGTCAAACTAAATATAAATAGAAACCAAAAAATCTCGTTAATCAATTATGCGATTAACCCTCACACGGGCGACAATATTTGCCTCTTAACCCTTTAACCACTAAGACCGTCTACAGAAGGTCATCACTAAAATCCAATTCTTTTTCAAATTACATTTTTTTGCGCTCTAACCGCCAAAACCGCTTTTCGTCAGTTGAATTAACTTATCGAAGGGTACCAGTTTGAACGTATATAGTTGAATGGTATGAGAGATACAGCCTATTATGTCAAGAATTTTGTGAAAAACGACGTGAAAATTGTTTGCGATTTTGATGCAAGTTTGAATTTAAAAAAAAAAATACTTTCCAACACCTCAATCGACTTGGGAATTTTTTTACGAAGTTGTTTGAAGTTTTATTTTGATTATTTGTTGCTAGTTTGATTTGTAAAAACAAAATGTTTGTTCCAATTAAGTCTGTAGACGGTCTTAGTAGCTTAAGCCTTTTCGAGACGGCTGGCGGGAGAGCATTGAGAAAACTTTAGTGATTTTCATATAATCATAACCTTCAAAATAAACGGTTTAGCACAATAAAATTGCCTTCTGATAGTTGGAAGATACCGTTACTAAAAACGATCTGGTACAGATTTCAATCAGATCGGAGGAAAATTGTGGTTGTTAGCGATGTTAATGGTTTTGCTGGTACATATGTAAATGTGAACGGGTTTTCAATAGGAACATAACAATTTTGTGTTTTAATACAAATGTCCCTCAACTCTTTCTAGGATCTTTGTTGATTAGCAAAATATGCGTTATTATACAGCAAAAAACTCACATGTGCTTCAAGAGATTACATTGCATCCACAAGAAGTGACCGTGTGGTGTGGACTTCATGCCGGAGGTGGAGGTGTGGGTGGACCGTATTTTTTCGTTGATGAAAATGATCGCCATGTTACGATCAATGGAGTTCGCTTTTGTACCATGTTAGAAGAATGTTTGTGGCCAGAATTGAATGGACCTGGTATCAGTAATATATAATTCCAACAAATTGGTGCCACATGCCACACAGCTGGTAAAACAATTGATCTGTTGAAGGCGAAGTTCAGTAATCGTGAAATCTCGAGAAACGGTCCGGTCGAATAGCTAGCTCGCTTATGCGATTTAACGCTGTTGGATTTCTATTTATGGGGTTACAGTAAGTAGCTGGTTTATACCAACAACGTTAGAGGAGCTTAGAAATGATATCGAACACGAAATTGCCCACATTTCCGCCAATATCTTTGGAAGAGTTGTGGAAAATTGTCTCAAAAGAATCCGTGTCGACATCACCACAGTTTTGTGGAAGACATGAAGGACGCCAAACTGTTCTCAAAGTATGTTGACACTAAACATTTTCAAAGAACAAATTCAGTCAGTCAATCATCAGAAATTGCTCGTTATAATCGTACAATGACATTGATTGCCCACAAATTATCCATGAGTACAACGCGCACATTGGCCGAGGGTCGATTTAATGGACTCCTATATGGATAGCAATGGACTCTAAACCAAAACACAGGATATGGATTTTTAACCATTTTCTCGAATGGCTACAACAAATGAATTTATTTTGTATCTGAGACTGAACGATGAAAAGATAAAGAAATGACAATGTACGAATTTCGCTGGACCATTGCGAAAGAACTCTGAGCTGCTGTTGAAGAATGATCCGTTGGCCGTCCATCATCTGCCGCACAGTCAACCGCCAGCAATGGTGTTGGTAAAAAGCAGTTCATCGATTGGTAAGTGCAAGATTCGATGAAGAAAATCATTTTCCTGAATGGGGATCGAAAAAGTCACGTAAATTGTGTAAACAATCCGATACACACATATTTTGTACAAAATTTAACTTCCATTTATATCTTTCCAAAGCAAAAAACTGTTTCACAAAGTATCACGTAGGCAAATGATTCACTGTCTATTAGTAATTACCTGTTTAGGACAATGTATTGAGCATTCACTTTGAACAAAAACGATTTTTTCGTACTTGAATTTTACAACAAATTTTTTAATTTTTTTTCACCGAACCCACTAATCCCGTCTACAGACGGTCTTTCATCTTTTTCACCAGGTGCTTCCAGTTAAATTTTTTCTGAAAAATGGACTTCGGATTTATGTTTTCCAGCCCAAAATCATTCTAGAACCAAAATTCTCATAACAAAATACTTCGTATTTCGATTCCAGTGGTTAAAGGGTTAATCAGTACCTTATTAACCCAGGTTAATATTTTTATTCCCTTCCTCTTTCTATGGGCTCTATGGTCTACAAAAACAAAATTCTCACTTCCTGCCTTCCTTTTAATTGTTCTTTGTTGGATTTTGAATAAATTTTGCAAATTATATTTTTGCGCACCTGGAAAATAACAAGGGAAATCCCCCATTAGTACGATTTACATTGGAAAATTAAATTTTATGTGAATTGAGCGAATATCCTTATCAAATTTGTTTGACAATCATATTCAATCAGTACACTTGTGAATTTCATTTGTGTGAAAATGGATCAAAATAAAATTTAAATTTCTTTCAAGTGTGGGCATTATCCATGTAAAGTATTAACACATCACATACAATTAGATTTAGGGTGTGCAATTCGATACATGATATGATTTTTCTTCAAGACTGGCACACGAAGTACAACAACAATACTTGAAATCGATTCTTGATACACTTCATTCTGATGATGAAGAAGATAGCACACAGTCTTTAACAAAAGGAGGTGTGGATGTGATTAATCAAATGCTTGGTCAAAACACAACTAAGATGAAAACAAACCGCTGGCTCTATTTTACAACATCATGGACATGCACACATATTCATATGTAGCTGACTTAATCTTCTGGTCCAATAATACGATTGACTAAGACAGTCGAGCCAACGCAGAGAGTTTCTAGAAGAGTTGAGGAAGCATTTTTGTACGCCTACAATAGCTAGAATAGCTCGAATTCCTCGAAATGTGGGCAAAGTAACACTAAAAATCGCATTTTAGGTATTCCAATTGATCAAATTGAACACAATACCTAGACCTTCTAGCCATTTTTAGTCATTTTGGCCATCTGAAGAATCTTCAGGTGGCCAAAAAACTAGAGGTTCTTGCTTCATATTATGTTATCAGCAAAAAAAAAAAAATAATTGAAAAGAGCAAGACGAAAGAGTTGCATACAGTGAAGGAAGCCTAAGTGCGTAGTTTGACAATGACGAAGTTCGAAACTACTAAACTCGTAGGCATGTATGTATGTATGTATGTAGCTATGTTTTCCTAAAAAAAAGTAGAACTATAGAACAAATTCAGAATTTTTTCATACAAAAGTTAAAATATTAACTTGGGTTAATAAGGTACGTTTGCTACAATTTGACGAAAAATCAGTCGAAAAACTGTCAAAATCTATTTTTTTCTATATTTTTCGAAAAATATCAAATATTTAGTCACTGAGCCTGAATGAAAAGATATTTAGTTCGAAAGTATCCAAGATATGAAAAAATGAAATTGCCCATATTAACCCCGGTTAATAAAGAACGTGTGAGGGTTAAATAGATTTTCTATCTTATTTATAAACAGATATCGAATGCGACAGACGTAAACTAAGCTTGGAAGCTATGACGAAACTTAAATCGTAACTATTGGGAATCAAAAGTTATGATCTTTAATTAAACGGATTATTTGGACTTGTTTAATTTAATAAATCAACGGTTCTTTCACGCAAACTTTGCACGTAATGCAATGTACAGTACAGCCTCGCTAGGCCGGACACATACAGTTTCGACTCTGTCCGGAGTAGCGAAATATCCGGACTATAGAGAAAAAATAAAATAAAGTGGACAACCGAAAACTTTCCACACACACCTTAAATTACAAATAGAAAGTTCACACACACATAATTTAAATATACATATATATATATGTATGTATGTACGCACAAAGTACGCATTTCAAAAATATCTAAAGAGCAGGAAAGTACGTGTTTATTTTTGGTTTAAACGTTTTTTCTAAAAACATCTTTTCAGCTCTTTCCTTAACCTCTTTAAAAGAAAGATATCCATTTGTTCAATCCACTGAATGTCCCTGGCAAATAATTTTATTGCTTCATTGTTTGAAATTTGAGCAACTTCTTTGTTTGCATTTGCATCTTCTTCACTGTCCTCTTTGTTATATTCATCAATATTTAGTTGGATTCGTAAAACGGACTGAATAATGTCTTCGTCAGAAAAGTCATAGAACAGTTCATTTTGACCAGTTATTATTTCATCTGTAGATGTGCTACCATTTGGATCAATGTTTCTTTTATGCAAAATATTGAAAAATTAACACAACTGAGTAGGCTCGCCATGAAATGCAACAGAGCAATGTCCGGATTCAAGGGCCGACTAGAAGCGACACAACTAGGGGAACTTCCATAATACATAAATGTACTTACAATGTCTTTACATACTACAGAGCAATTTATATACGCATTTTAAAATTCTGTCCGGACTGCAGAGGTAAAATTTTAAATGTGTCCGAAATATAGCGGTGTCCGGACTAGCGAGGCTCTACTGTACTTTGGTTTGTGAAATTGATAATGGCTCCGACTTAACAAATAAAAATTGTATAAAAATACTTACTATGTGTTGATAATTTAAAGATTCAGTTATATGTATGCGATAAATAATAGCGGTTTTTTTAAAGTAGGCATAGTCTTGAACAACAGCATTGGATCCAACATAGTCAATGACAACCAAGGCCGTAACTAAGGGGGGATCACAGATCATGACGGATTATTAAGGTTCAAAGAAATTTTTAAAGGTACCTTAGATGTGTTTAGTATTGATAAGGACTCTGAGACATTATCTAAAGCTTCTCGTTTTTCAAATCAATTTTGGCCAGTTATTTTTTGATAAGCTTGTGCTGCTTAAGCATTTTATTTTCATACAATAATTTTAGTTTATACCGGAGTCTTTTCAATACTTCAGAGAACAGAAAGGCTTCTTCACAGCGGCATGGAAAATTCAATTTGGCAATGAAACCTACAAGTTTTTGTATCAATAGGTATGCCTTCACCGTAGAACAAAATTGCTGCAGGTGGTGATGGGTGTTAGGTTAGCCATTCAATTGATTTGCATATCCTTATCGGTCAAATGACTCAAAATATAATGCTTTTAGATAAACACCTCCCACTTCCCACCTAAAGACACACCAGCAAGACATGTCTTCTTAATTGAAAAACTAAATTCACACCAAACATCCACAAAATCTATCCGTTAATAATGCTAATGCCTGTGACTACACTTGTGTATGGATTACAAATTGAATTCCAAACGATGATTGACATCTGCACGTTCTCATGTCGATTTGTGTCCCATTGAGACTCACCACTCAATCACGATGGAAAGCATTGCATACGAGTACTTACGCATCTAAGTCGGTTTATTCAGATGCTGCCGAAATGTATACAGATGAATTATGTAATGTGTCATGATTCGTCTCTCAAACCAAATGGGATACGAATCCAAAATAAGAAATGAGCGAAAACCCACCAAACCCTCCCTCAACTCATGTACAACAATAGCAAACACAACAAAATAAGGATTTGCTTGGTAGAATAAACAAATCCTTCATTCCATTCCCGATGCAGACCGAACAAACATATCTGTAGATATCAAGGCATGACGCGTGCCTGTGTTGACTTGCAGCAACTTGGCTACGCTCCTTCTCATACCCGGATATCCTTCTGTTATCAATACACAAGTATACAAATCAAATCGTGCCGAAGGATTTGAGGGTGCAGTGTGAAAGTGTTAACTTATAAATAAATTTATATTCAGTCTTAGAGACTATCACTGGGCGCTTTGAAGTAGCAATGATTTGAAACTGGGCGGTGGGGAGGGGTTATTGTACAGAAGAATACTCGTCCCCCGTCCCTATACCTAATCAAACTTTGATTCAATCAGCTTGAGTGTGTACATAGCCATAGTGCGTAGCCGGGAGGAGACATACTAACATGGATGTGCTCGAAATTCGATTTACATTGAATTCAGGACTCGAAATTGCTTTGCGTGACTATGAGACACTTTTATGGCATCACATGTCAGCCAGAGAGCAGTGAGCTGCCTCATGGGTGGAATCAAATAAAATATTACGATGATACTCGTACTTTTAATGCCCTTTTCGTGATAAGCTTCGCATGCATATATGTACGAGAATGTAAAGCGATTAAAGCGGCAGTAAAGGCTGTTGTCCTGATAAAGCAAAGGATTTGTACGACTATTTGACCATAATCACATAGATACCTTCATCTTAATTAGAAAGTGAAAACATTCACTACGATGCGATAACGAAGAAGGGATCGCCGGTGTGGTTAGAGCCGGTACAGTTGGCAAATTTGAGTACATAAATGGGATTTCAACACTGTCGGAGAAATGGGCACCAGAAGAGGATGCGAAGCGCAATCCATCTGCATTCAGGAAATCAAGTAAATTGAATATTTCGCGAAAAGGAAATCGACTAATATTGAAACAGACAATTTCCAGCTCAGTCCGAGGATTAAATTCGAGCAAGCCGATGTTATAAAAAGCTCTTTAACCATAAAAACAAATTCAGTAGCATTTAAATAAATAAAATGTATCCATTATTTGTAAAATCTACACATCCCTATACATTGATACATACCTACAACCTATCTTTTAAGTATATACAATAATTTTGATGGAGTCTTCCCCGCTATCTGGAAACGTTTCTACTTTGGGGGGGATAACTTTGGGGGGAATAACTTTGGGGGGATAAATGGGATGATAACAAAAATTAACTTTGCGGTCATCGAGTGGGATGTCAAATAAAAGCTCGTTAAAGCACAAATTCAAAAATGTATAAAATATTTTTCTGTGTTACCTTTTTCTTAACACTTTTTCAAAAAAACGTTAAAAAATTGCTGTCCCCCTACCTTATTTCTAAAAATTGTGAATAAAGTGTAGATTGAACCAAAATTATCAGGACTACATTACGTTCGACAGTTTTTTTTTTTTTCGTAATTTCACCTTCCCAACTCTTTACATAAGTGACGTAACCCTATCACAATCATATCAATGCGAATACGTGAAGGGAAATTTGTATGTGCGAGAGTAAATATTTAATGGTTGATCCTGAAAATATGCCCCAAAATTCAGGATTGAGCTTATACTTAAACCATTGATTTTAATCAACATAAATGAATGTTTATGGTTTCCTATACTTATAATATAGGTGCCTCTTTTTTTACTACATTGGGAAAAATTTAATTTGTGTACAGACGCAGAGAGAGCGACAAATTTCAAATTTCCACTGTAGAGCGGAGACAGAATCCGGGGGTGGAGTAGAGGTCCCAGAGTACCAAATACAGTAGAATCCGCTTAAGACGCTCATGCTTAAGACGCTATTCCGCTCTTAACGCTCTTTTTCTTCGGTCCCTCGAATTCGTATGAAAGAAAGTCCGGTTAATACGCTCTATTTCCCGCTTAATACGCTCACACAGCTAAACAATACACATAGTAAAATTTTATTTTCTTGTTTTTTTAATTTTTTTTCCAAAAACAACCATTCGGTGGTGCATTGGGATGGATATACAGCTATAGGCTTATAGGGATTTTTTTGGTTTTTTGAAAACAAACCATATGAAGCGTGTCGTTTTTGTGGTCGTTACTTTTATCAGTTTTGTTTTATTTCAGGTGGTGTGAGTGCATTAGAATTTGATTGCGTACAATGGTTAGTACAAGAGATGAAAGGAAAACTAGCATAATACATGTATAATTTTAACTCTTTTATAAAATAACCATATTTTTTTAATTGGATGTAATTTTTTAGTTTTTCACGCTTAATACGCTATCCCGCTTAAGACGCTATTTTCTGTCGGTCCCTTGAAGAGCGTCTTAAGCGGATTCTACTGTAGCTGAGAAAAATAAAATAGGAAATCCAAGTTTTCTCCTTATGGAGTCCACAAAATCTTTATTTATCGCAATTTCCTCTAACGCACACTTGGTATTCTTAATCAGAGGCTTAGGTGCTCGGCCGTGCTGAATCAGAGGTCCCAATGTTATGCGACTACTTCTTTTTTTTTTTTTTTTTTTGATTAAGAAATTCTTTTATTGAAACGTTTTATATACAAATTGACTTAAAACTAGATTTATAATTAAATTGAAAATGTTGACTCAACAATATGGGCCCAACGTATATCTTATGTCTAATTTATAATTATTCTTCAAAACAATATTATTGACTACTTAATCTATTACATGCCGTATTTTTTATAATTAACATAATATATGAAAATATAAATGATTTTTTTTAATATAATTTTTTTAGAAAATAAATATTACAGGGACTCATCCCCTGTTATATGTGTTGTCGGCGATTATGTAGAATGGTGTAGCTTCGTTATGCATGATGTCTTCAAATCTGGGATCGATGATCGCTCGTACGCTCAGGTATCTGTCGGTGGTGTTGATGGTTTCCTGGAGGAGATCCTTGATTTCTTGGTTTGGATGACTGGCGAGATTCTCTAAAATTCTTGAAGACAGCTGAATCATATGATGGTCTATTGGGGTGCGTGCTATTTTTGTATGCGACTACTTCAACATTTGCTGGTTCTGATATACTGGAGCCAAGAGAGCTATCATTTTGCTTAAAGAGCTTTTTCTGCTTGAAGAGCTTTTATTTAACTTGACATTTGGCACAGCATTACCAACAATTAAAAATAAGAGAAAATAAATGATTTTTGACAATAATTCACAAAATGGTAATTCAATGAAAAATAAATTTACAAAATGATAATTTTTAAATTTAACAAAAATAATAAAACTAAATAAATGTACATAATTATAATGTTTAAATTCAATGAAATAATAAATTTAGATGAATTCAAAATAAAAAATGTTGATTGGTGTTGGTGTTGTTGTTACACAACGCATTTAATACAATTTAACGAACAACGAGATGAAAATAGCCCCCAAAAAAATTCCTAGCGCCCAAAAATAAAGGGTGTTAGGCAATAACGCCCAAGGAAATAACGCCCAAATCGAATTGAAAGTAGCATCAAAAAAAAAAAATTGCAAACGCCCAAAAATAAACAACAAGATGGAAGTAAAGCCCAAAAAGACTTTGCCTAACGCCCAAAACTCAATATCACCCAAGTTATAAAAAGGCAATATCGTCGCCCAAAAAATTTCAAATTAAATTATTTGAGCAGCTGCACGTTAAAGCATATAGATGGCAATAGTATCTCTCAGATAGTTATTCGTGCTAAGTTATTATGTATCTCGCTGATAAACATAAAAAGTGAATTTAATTAGGTACTTCGAATTTTATTTGAAATAAAAGGTTTTCTACCACTTGTGCGAGTAAAAAACAATCGTAAAACAAATAATCGTTATTTGAAGCCATTAGTGAAATGTACAAACAAATAGTCTGCGTAAATGTTCTATAAAATCATAAACATAAAAAGCAGTAAAATTGCTAAAAACCCATTAAAAACAACATTTTATTACACGTGTTTCTAGAAATATTTTATCATTTGAATGCGTTTTAAAAAGCTTTATTTAGACTTGTGTACGAATACATGTATTTGTTTGGATATTCGATATAGTGGCAGAAAACGTAGAGAACTAAATAACCAGAAAATTAATGTATGTTTACTTAATGAAATTTATTTTCAATAAATACTGACTGGTTCCGTTTTTGCTTTGCCTGTCAGCAACGAAGCGAATGAAAAACATTAAACCGATACTTTGCTACAAATCACATTCACATGCAGCGTATAAATGAGATATGTTATGTAAATCGTTCTTTATTTGCTGGGCAAGCTAGAAAAAAGAGATTGTCATATCAATTCTACCTCAGAGCTGAAATTTTATCAATGAGTGAATTTATTTCAGCAAGTTTGACAGTTCATACCCTCTAACAAAAGCCATGTTAAAAAACAAACCACCAGCCAATCATTCGACGAATGATATTTCCCGCATACGCTATGCATGTACATAGCTTTTTTATGACATACATATGGACATAGAAGTGTCAAGTCAGTTTAAAAATATATTTCATATTCAACTCCAATATTGATGAGTTGACATGACACAAAAAATTCACGGGAATACGTTTTTTTTTTGTTTATTTTTACCCTAATTGAAATTGACACACCTTTTACCATAACATTGCATAACAGTTACTGTCCACTGTGCAATATAATATACATATTTATATAGACGTACTGGTTTCTCGTGAATCTATGTCAATTAAAAATTGCGTGCTATATAGCGGTATATAACACTTTTTGGATGTCAAGTGAGTAAAATCGTAGAAATTAAAAATTTTAACATATTCATGGTCAAAATGGAATTATCACTCAATATGCTATTACAATTCTATTGCAATTCACATTTACTACAAATATAAGAAATTCACGTAGAAGCACTTATCTTGACATCACTGTCACCAAGTCAAGGGTGTATTTAAGTGAGTTATGTACTTGAATACGAAATACGAACTATCAACTCGGCATTAACGAGAAAATTGAAATTATTAAATTTGTAATAGTTGTTCAAGAATGCTTCCTAGTGAGCACCTGTCTTATTTCCGCCTGCACACTATCAGTGTTTATTCGTTCGCACTTATTGACTTCGATCATACCTATATTTAGTGTTATTTTAGACTGAAAACTAAATTGTTCCAAACTAAATAAAACGCGCATTGTGGCTGCATGATAATTAAATGATGCAATGTTGTGATGCTTTTGGAATGACATGGTGTAGATTGTGATTGATCAAATAATCATAAGAAAATACAAAACTCTATAATTAAACATTTTAAAATATTAAATATCTATGTGCTTACAAGTCCAGTGGCGAATTTATTTTTTTTTTTTTTTTATTTATTATTTTCGCCCAATTATTGCTTTGTGCTGTTACGGTCGGTGGCGAAAAATGGGAAAAGTCAGCTTTGCTCAGCGAGGAAAAACTAGAACAGATTCGTGAAAAATATCAAATCAGAGTTAGTAAAGAAAAGTACAAATGTTAGTTTTCAAAAATTACAACTTCATTGTCGATTATTGTACTTATGTTTTCCAAATAATTTATAGCATCTTACAATAACTGATTGCTCTTTTACCAATTGAATTTTGATCAGAGTATACCTAATAATTATTAGATAGACTCTAATTTCGGTTTCTCCCATTTAGTCGACTTATTTCGTCGATTCACTTTTAAGTTCGAGTAAAAAAATCAAGTTTACAATCATAGCTGATTTTGACATCTGTACACCGGTCTGTTGTACTTCAAGAGTAGGTGCAAGATTTCGTGTATTTTTCTGTTTTAGATAACCTCACTGAACAGAAAGCAGATCAGTTTCGGACAGAAATATTTCTCACTGAACACCAAACCTTGTACTTTTCTGTACTTTTCTGCCCAGAACCGCCTGTCAGTTGCATCATGATTATTCACGTCTCTGCGCATGTGATTCATTCACAATGCGTTTTTGCGATAGATAATTAGATGGCATTGATGATGAAAAATTATGTCGGGAATATGGCTAGCCAGGGAGTGTCTCAGAAACTGCATCCTGGAGCTCCAATTATCCGTTATCGACTACTTTTTATTGGAGGTCAAATCTGACGAATGGTGCGCTTTAGATTGGTTTCCAAGTCTGGAATCATTAGTGGTTTGTCCGCATAAACCAACGACATCAAAACTCCTCACAAAAAATAGCCCAGCAGCTTCAGATCACACGACCTTAAAGGCCAGACCACAGGTCTATTTCTGGAGATAATGTTGTCATCTATGTAGATCAAACACTTCCTTCAATAACTCTATGGTTTCGCCGCTCCAAACAATCCGTTGATATCTGATGGATCATCTTTGGATATTTTTTACTCCGAATGCGATCATTTTGGTTACTAACAATAACAAAGCCACTGACACAGATGTAAGCCTCATCACTGAACAAAATTTGGAAATTTTTACTGAAGTTTGGAAATGAATTTGAACAAAATTGGTAAACGCTGTTGACAGTCTTTCACATACTGTGAATTAGTCCGTTCAATGAAGCTGTGCTGGACATAAAAGAACAGAAAAGTACAAAGTTTACGTGTTCAATGAGAAAAGTTTCTGCCCGAGACTGATCTTCTTTGTGTTCAATGACTCTGTGCTGGACAACTTTTCTGTACCTACTCTTGAGGTGGAACGGATTTGTGAGTATAGTAAAAATCAGCTGTATTGGACATTTCTGTGCTGACTTGATCTGATATTTTTCATGAATCTGTGCTGTTCTGATCTGCCTTTTTTCTCATTGAACAAAAGGTCTGTTCATTGAGGCTGTTCTGGGCAGAAAAGTACAAGGTTTTCTGTCCACAGTGAGAAAAATGTCTGTCCGAAACCAATCTCGTTTGTGTTCAGTGAGGTTGCCAGAACAGAAAAATACAGGAAATCTTGCACCTCCTCTTGAGGAAGAACAGACTAGTGTACAGATGTCAAAATCAGCTTTGGCAATAATTTTGATTTGTTTTCTGCAATTGATTTGTTTTGTGAAAGTTAAACATGGAAACAATTGAAATACAAGATAATTATGGGCAATCTGTACCAGTTGTAATTTGTTTAAATATCTTAGATAGCACTTTTGAAAACCTTATATTTCACTCTTAATAGAAATGACAATTCGTCGCTCTAATATTTATTTACGTCAAATGTTCCATACAATTTAAGCAAATTTTAGTTTAAGAATTGTTTTGACTTATGTGCCTACAAAATGCCAGGTCAAACTAAATAATCGTATGCACGTACGTCATTAGAAAGAAAAATACTTTTTTTGGCTTTGCCGTAGGTACGTGCATACTCTACCCGAAAAGACAAAAGAATTCTGAAATGTGAAAACGGTACCTTAGAAAACGTATGCGAAAATCTGGAATTTTTGACGTAAATGTGTATGAGTAAAAGAAAATATTGATTTTAGTGGCGTATACGGCAAACTCATTTTGTAATAAATTTTAAATATTTTCAAAACTAAAAGTGTTTCAGGATAACTTCTTACATTTTTTGAAAGAGGATTTCCGTATGAATATCATATCAAAAAATTAAAAAATCAATAGGCTGTCAAACCTTTAAATGCGATTTCCCAAAAACATTAAAATTGCGTTTACGGCAACCCAATGTTGGGGCGACGAATTGGCAAATGTCAACATACTTGAAAACTAAACATATGGGCTGTACCTTTCTGTTCTAACTTTGATTTGACATTTTGCACGAATCTGTGCTGTTCTGATCTTGTTTTTTCTCACTGAACAGACCTAAAGCTAATGCGAAGTATGTGTCAGCTGTCAGGTTAACTATCAACTGTCTGAGTGTTGCCAAATCGAAATAAAAAATCCCCTAAAAAACACGCAATTCATATGAAGCTGGATTGGTCTAAACGTGTTTACGAACATACATGTTGCTGTTTTCGACATTTATATTCCAATTCCAATAAAACTAATTTTGTTTGTTATATGTTTGTATGTATGTTTGTATATCAAGAAAACTTATGAATTTTATGGATGCTTTGCAAATATCCCACTGCATTTGACACTTTTTCGATAGCTTATGCCAGCAACCGTTATGAATCGTTTCGATTTCTAGGAACTCGTAAATGTTCATGTTGTTTAGTACCTAAATACGTACTCATGACATGTACAGTTAAGTACATAAATCGAATATTATTTCCTGTTATTGTCATTTGCATTAAAGCTTGCTTTTGTTCTCTCAATTGTTTTCACTTCCGGGCTCACCCAAAAAATATTTTCCAAAATAAACACATTTTTCAACGGAAGTACCTACACATCAGTTAACATCGAAATATGATTTTTTTTATTTTTTTACATCAGCAACTCGGATATACTAGAAGCATTTTCCGCTGGCCAATCAAACTGAACACAATCGTTTATGGAATATATAAATCGGTTTATGCTCTTTCTGTTCACTCTCAGTTTTTCTGGTTTTCAGAGTTTTTCCATAGAAAGTCGACTATCATTTCATTTTCGAATAGATTTAGAATTCATATAACATGCTCATGCGAAATTTCCATATCCTACCGGAAGAGAAATAAAGTGGATGCACAATGCACATGGAAAGCGCATTGCTATCATTCGCAAAATACGAATAGAACAACTTTTCAATGCACCGAATATATAAATATTGACAGTTAGAAAAACATATCAATTATTATTGTTTTATTGAATATAGTTCGCAGTAAATCAAACTGTTAAATCGAAACAAAAATGAAAATCACTTTATCCTTTGTTTTCCTGGACCATAAGTTCTTTTCTTTTTTAAAATTTTTTATTTCGATAAAATGTCATTTCATGGATTCTACATTTGAAACAATAATAATATCACTTTTGATTTGGTTGTTAATATGAAGACATACATATTATGAAGTATGCGAAATTTAATATATACTTATGTACCATGTGTGCATAGGTAATTGTTTTGGTCGGCGAACTATCAGCGCAATTGTACTACAATGTTTTGGCCGGATTGTCACTACAGAGAACGTCTTCACATCAGTACCTCTGCTTAATAATCTCATGAGCAATGGATTGAGATTGCTGAGAGCACTTCGGAAAAATTAACTGTAATCCCAATAGATGGCGATGCAGCCATCGAAAGACCGCGCAATCTAATCAACTTTGACTTGAGAGCCGAAGCAACGATATGTTCGTATTTCACGAAGAAGAAGAAAGCCGTAATTTTGATATCCAGCATGCATTACGTTGGGGCAATCGATACGACAACTGCATCTATAAAACGACAAATCATCAAAACTTAGAACTAATCGGTGGCCTTTGGCGGTATTCTACAACGTAATTGATGTTGCTTGTTGAGAGCACAATCCAGAAATTGTCCGAAAAGATCTTCGCCAACTTTTCCTGAAATAACTGGCTCGAGACATATGTTTGCCATCGATTCTAGTTCGGAACTTAGATCTGCTGACAACGCAATCCTATTTATCAAAACAGCCATGGGAAGCGCACTCGGCTCGAAAATCTCAGGTATGCACATTATAATGACCGAATTCTTAGGTCCCGATTGAGCTCTATTATAATTCCATTGAAAAACCAATCGTTTACAACACGACATCACTTACAACGACATATCGCCTACATCGACCGATTTTTCCCATTTTTAGAAATAAGATATTAGATATAACGACTAAAATCGACGCAACCATTGGTGCGACTGTTTTTTTTTTTCTAAACGGTAAACTGTTTATCTGTAGATGTATCTATGTATGTACATACATATAATTTCGGATATGTTACAGCTTACCGTTTGTTGATGTTATATAGTTACAGTTACAATTACAGTTATGTATTGTATTTTTGTATTTATTAATTCATCTTGCTAGGTATACAATTTATAAAATGTGATTAGAACAATTCAGAGAAAAACATTAATGAGTTACAAAAATAATAGAAATAATTAGCGTTATAATTAACCGAAAACCATTAGTGTATTACAATAAAATTATACTAATACAAAAATTTACAGTGTTCTTCAAAATAAATCATATTTAAAAACCCAGCAAAATTAGGTCTGAGACACTCTTTAGCTAAGCTGAAAGCAGGAGCTAGTGGCAAGTATCCCATCAAAAACAAGCATTCAAACGTAGTTGCGTGCAGCTGCAGGGTGAAGATTTTATTATTATTATTTTTTTTTTCTTGCCTTTTTTTTGGTTGATTGAAGATAATATGTGCTCAATTTGAGTGTGATCGTGATTAAAAAGCCAGGATTTTATTTTGTGTAGGAAAGGTGACAATTTTCTTAGACTTCTGATAGAGACAGGTAATTTGTTAAAAATTGAGGGGGCTACTACAGTAAAGAATTTTTTAAAATGTATTTTATTGTAAGCAGGGTTATTAACCAGAATGTTGGAGTTCACTCGCAGATTATGCACCGAGTTTGTTCTAACTGAAAGGTAACCACTCCTAATAAAAAGTATTTTAAGAACTTTAAAGTAATAGAGATGCCTTAGAGGTAGAACTTTTAGCTCCTGAAACAATATGAAGCTGCATATAATACGCACAATATGTTTTTGGGAAATAAGAATTGGATTAATCTTGTTTATATAAGTCCCACCCCAACAAGTTATCCCATACTGAAGCTTTGAGTGAACAATACCATAGTAGATCATAGCTAATAATTTTTGTGAGCAATACAAGCTTAGATTATAAAATTGCCTAGAGCAACATAATAAGTACTTTTTCAGTGCGCTGGTGTGATCGGACCAGTTCATTTTACTGTCGAGTATTATTCCAAGGTATTTGAAGGAGTGGACAAAATTCACCTGAAAGCAATGAACCGAGCAGGGTGCATTAGAATCAAATGAATTACTATCACTTAAATTGAATTTGAATTATATACAATCAGGAGAATGATAAAATAAATAACAATCATCTATAGTATGGGACTCTGTAAGACTAAAGAACATAAGTTTGGTTTTGTCACTTAAGACCATTCTATGGATGGCAAACCAGCGCCTTAGAATGTCCAAGTCTGAGTTGATGTCCGAAATTAGGCTGAGCAGCGAGCTGCATCTGTAGGAGAAGGCCTTATCATCAGCAAAAGCTGTAATTAAGCCCTTAAAATTCTGTTTGAATATTGAATTGATGAAAATCAAGAACAGCAATGGACCCAGTACAGAACCTTGCGGAACACCAATAATTATGTTGCGAAAATCGCTAGAGCAACCATTTATTTTAACCTTTTGCTTTCTATCTTTTAAAAAAGAAGCTAGCCAGTTATAAACGAAACCCCGCATTCCTGCCTTATATAATTTGTTCAAGAGAATTTCGTGATCAACTAAGTCAAAAGCTTTGGTTAAGTCTATGAAAAGTCCAGCCGTTAACAGATTATTATTTATGCTTTCATAAATCTCACTGCAGAACTTTAGCAACGCATCTTCGGTTGACCTACCGGCTCGAAATCCATACTGAGATTCATTAAAGAAATAATTTTTATTTAAAAACCCCAAAATTCTCCTTTTCATCGCCCTCTCAGAAATTTTCGAGCAGACAGGTAACAGAGATATCGGTCTGTAATTATTCAGATTACAAGGGTTGGACTTTTTGTAGAGAGGAATGACTTCGGCTATCTTAAGCGCGCTAGGGAAAATTCCACAGTATACGCTTTTATTGAAAATATGTGCAAGCACATCGACAACATTAAACGCAATTTTTTTGAAGACTATGCTAGAGCAACCATCAGCTGTAACTGAACTGGAATTTTTTAGTGATTTAATGATGCTAAATAGTTCACCAGACGAAAAGGGATCAAAAAACAAACTTTCATTTAAATAACTATCGTTTACTAATCCTCTTGCACAAAAATAGTCATTGTTGCTTCCAAAAACCTCAGTAGAAGCATTATTAGCTATAGAAACGAAAAAGTCATTGAAGCGATTTGCTATTTCAGTAGCATCAGTAATCCTATTATTATTCTCTTCTATTACCAACGGCTTCTCG
The DNA here is from genome assembly GCA_949775065.1 of Brachyopa scutellaris. Taxonomy (NCBI): domain Eukaryota; kingdom Metazoa; phylum Arthropoda; class Insecta; order Diptera; family Syrphidae; genus Brachyopa; species Brachyopa scutellaris. The sequence goes on from OX459113.1 coordinate 113,456,549, forward strand.
GATTGAGAACTTCGATTTAAGATTTTGTTAACTACATATTTTTTTTTTTTTGTGTTTATTATGTTTTAGAGTTTGTTCAACAGAAGTTTGGAAAATTACTTAGTGCTTGTTTCAGTGTAACGAGTGGTCGTAGAAGTATTATTTTTTGAGTTGAGTTGGAAAATGAATCTGAAACGAAAAATCTTTACAACTGAAGAGAAAGGAGGTATAATTTTTAGATTGGACGCTGGAGTGCAAAATAAACCTTGCCAAAGAGTATTCTGTTTCACACTCCACTATATCAACAATTCTAAAGGATAAGGAACTAATTTAAAAAAAAAAAAAAAAACTGTTTGAGGAAGAAAAACTTACCGTAAAAAAGAGTTCATTGCACACTGAGGTTGAAGAGGCTTTGTTAATATGGTTTAAGACACAGAGAAGATCTAGTAAAGTACACCCATCAGTGGACCCATTTTGCAAGCTAAAGCAAATGACTTTGCCAAGGAGACAAATAAATTTACTTGTACATACATAGTATGTATGGCTCAAGAACAAATAAAAATTATGAAACGAACATAAAAAGGGTATTTACTTGAAAGAAGATTAATTAACCTTGATATCGGTTATAGCGACCTATCGCTTATGACGACCAAATTCGTCGGTCCCTTGAAGGTCGTTATAACCGATTTTGAATGTATTTTTTTATACACACAAACATCCATACTCAACTTTAATTTCAAAGATACTACATACAATGCGACTATAAGCAAAAAATACACATACATATATTGTGCCTTGGCTGAGAGCTGAAATATGTATTTTTGAGAAATCCTGTTCGACTTTATAAAACAAAATCTCAACGGATTCAGCAGAGCTCTTAGTAAATCGAACAAAGGCATTTTTACAATGACGTGAGTATCTATATGAAATCCTTAAATCCCTCGCTGTCATACTCGTACAAGTTCTTACGAGCGACTACTGCATTACTTTTCTACACCTAATTATGTATACATGTAACTTAACACCATTTCCTTGGCAGTCAAGTTATGGATTAAGGGTACAAACCCTAAGCTCTCTGAAGAAGAAAAGTCTTAGAAACTCGTAGACATACTTTTCGAACTGTGTTCGCTGCTCCTTGCTGATTAAGTGGAAATCTTACAAGGACAATGAAAAACTCTAAGAACTGCTGTCATCTACGTTTATCATAAAACGTCATACCCAACCATTATCTTTTATTTCAAATCTCCTCGTTGATAGTTTCATGACATAAATTTAGTGTCCTTATATAAAGATAACAATCTAATATCGCCCACTTGTTGAAACTACATATTCCACTGCCATCCTACCAACATCCTGTGAAGTAAACTTGTATTTTCTTATAATTTTGATTAAGAATCTCAGCACATACACCGGATATTATGTTGGCACAAATTTTAATTAAAACTCAAGCATACCAACAAGGACGAAATCATATTACACTCATTCAACATCCAACACAGACATCCAGTAAATATAAATACAATATAAACACTTATTACTTAGGCCATGTTCTCAGTCAGTAGGCGACGAATAGGTAAATGCATACTCCCCTCATCCAAGAGTCTTAACATCAAACCTAATAAAGCATCCAAAGGCATCACGCACCACATGCCAGCGGTGGTACTCCCCTACAAGTGAAATATTACATCAGTAAGCAGATTATGAGACACGAGCACTTGGAACAAGGTCAAAACGCTGGCAGCACTTTGCGTGGTACTTTCGTTTTGTATACACTTATTTGGTCCTTCCACATCACTCCAAGTTTGTAGATGAACTCTGACAGAGCACAAAGAGCATACCCAAACAGAATGTTACCAAACACCCATACGACAGGGGACTAAGGACGAATGACACGTCCCATACTATTAAGTTCAATTAAAAACTGGCATTGCATTTGCAAAAGCACTTGAACGTGACACACATTTCACCACCAGCCCAAAGTAGCTCTGTCTTGTCATCTTCTGTTGAAACAACAGAGTGAAAGAGGGGGGAGGGAGATACCCAGCATGAACCGAAAATTAATACCAATGCTGTTGCCACCGCAGCTGCAATATGACAGCGATAAGGATTAAAGGATAATGGTTTTGTATAAAGGGACAATGCGGCATACTTGCCAATGGTATTCACAATAATTTGGTTTACAACTCAAGTGCGGTATTTGCAAAAAAGAACAGAAAAAAACCGGAAACTTGAATCCTTAAATCTACGTTGCGCTTTTGTAGGTTTCCCAGCGTACATTCTTTTCAGCCATTTTATCCTTTAATCTGGATTTTTGATTCCCCGTTGAGTTTTATGGGCTTTTGGTGATCTTTTGAGTGGCACGAAACGGTAGAAAAAGCGAAAGGAGCCCTTTGGTCCTGTGAGCTAATTCGTTAATGGACAAGCAAATATTGTTCAAGCGGATGCAAGGCGATATGACTTTTTGTTTTATTCAGTAACTGCGGTCAAAATTACTTTGTAAGACCGCAATATTGTTTTTTTTTGGTATGAATGAGCAGAATGCCATGTTTCGCTGCCATTAATTAACTTCAAAGGGAAACAAATGTTTATTACCGTATAAGCCTACATCAGTCGCATTTTAAATCTGTTTGCAAAATCTAAAAAAAAAAAATTAATAATTTATGAAAGCACGGTGTGTGTAACTGGGAGGGTCCTTCGATGCCAAGCTATTATGCATTCACAAACATGTCAGACTTGTGCGGCTACCACATGGGACACTTTGTGAGAGCAAAGTGGCAAGGACTGAAATAAAAGGAATAAAAACCCGATGGAGTGTTCAAGGTGAACGCGACGTTTTTCTTAAGAATGAGAGAGCAAAAAGTAGTTAAATAAATCAATAAATATTAAGCTTCAGCTGTCCTATATGTAGCCTTGTTTCTCACAACCAATTGATTGTGCGTGATATATTTTTGCATGAATGGAAGCGAGCTTTAGTATCTTGTCGTCTCCGAAAGGCAGATTGAGAAGATCCTCACGACAAATGATACTCTTGACATTCAGGAGAGGTCGTACCCTGGAAAAACGTTTTGGTGTTTGCTGGGATTGAACCCGAGATAGCATGCGTAGTAGCCCAGCGCACTAAACACTACACCAGGAGGCCCAGCAAAAAAGTACCTAAAGCCTTATATATCGCCGGAACCAATATCTGAAACTGAGACGAGAGTCTGATCAGTAGCGGGCTATCACCATTGTTTGGCTTATTTCTCAGACGAAATGCATCAAAGGGAGAGGTGATGTTGTGGTGTAGTTGTTCAGCAATGTTTTTCACCAGCTCGGTGGGGTTTTCTCCTGGTCTTTGTGGAATGCAACGAACAATAACATCTCTGAGGCGTTCTTTGCGTTGTAGGTCCGCTACATCTTCTTTCAATTTCTCGTTATAATTACGTAGTTTGAGCATGTCACTCTCAAATGGTTGGACTCTTTGGTTAAGAGAATCAATGACTGCATTAGAATTCCGCAAGCAACGATTTGAATTTTTCCATAAGATTAAAATCCAAATCACGAAGTTGATCAGATAAAGATGATTTTTTATCTGACAACTTCAAAGGTAGTTGGTGAGATTTCGTAAGGTTATCACCTGTTTGGATTTTACCTAGAGTAACTGCAGATGCCTGGCCGGATCTCTCTTTGAGTGCTTGATGGCGAGTAGTTGACATTATGCACATCAAAGAAAACGAAATGCACTAATCACAGATGAAATAGTCTTCAAAAACGTATTTTGGAATGAATTGATGCGATAAAAGAAAGCGCAATAACAATATTATAACTTTTAACATATATTCCAACGCTTATTTAGTGATAATTTGTTTTAAATTGGATTAATAGTACTGGTAAAGACGGAGCGATTAAAAGCACGTCTATTCACTTAACAATTCTCTCTCTCTCAAACTACTCTTGGTCAAACCTTTTCGTACTCTTTCGGATGGCAGTTCTATTTTGAACCAAAGAACCAAAGAACCAAAGTGATTAAAAGAAAAACAAAAAATGGGTAAAATCAGTTCCGAGTGCAAATCTAATATTTTGTGTCTGTCACGTCTAAATTCGACAACCCGTCAAATTTCTGAAAGATTTGATGTTGTTCAACGGACTGTAGCATGGAATTAAAAAAAAATATCGTGAGACCGTGACTACCAGCAGAAGGAAATGTTCAGAGAAGTAAAAAAAGACGACCTCGTTTTTTGGTGTTCCAAAGTCGTCGGTATCAGTTTAAGGCTTCAGTGCTCACTGAGAAAAAGGCTCATAAAAGCTGAACTTAGAGCACTCAAGCAAGTACTGAAGCCGAATTTTTCAATAAAAGTCAGAGAAACATGATTAATTTGGGCTGAGAAACATCTCAATTATATTCATGACATGTGGAACAATGTTATCTTTTCCGATGAATCCAAGTTTAAGCTGCATGTTGGAAATGGGAGGATTCTGGCGCGAAGACAACCAATTGAAAGGCGGAGCTCTGAATGCCTCTTACGGATGCCTGCAAAACTGAAGGTCTGGCGATGCTTCTCTGGAGATGGAGGAGGTAGAATGGCCTCTTAAGAATCGAAAGGCACTATAGCATTTTATCTACGAGTGTGCCTTTTGATGACACCTGCAGGTTCACTTTTCAACTGGACAATGCTCCTTGCCATACAGCCAAAATTGTTAATATATGAAGTTGTTTTGTTCTAAGAAATTAAAGATTACTTTGTAGCTAATAAGCTACAATTTTCATGACTAAAAACTACATTTGTATTTTTTTTTATTTCTAAAAAGTGCTTCGAAAAAAACATTGTTGATATGGTAAGCTGGCCTCCCTACAGCCCAGACCTCAATCCAATTGTGAATATCTGGTCGATCATGAAACTTAAGTTTGCAAAGGAGCACCCAGAGTCGATGGAAATCCCAAAACATTAACTAATCCGGCTGCTGAACACCATACTTGTATCCACATGGAAAACCCCAATTGAGTCAATGAATCGCAGAAGTTCAGCAGTTATAAAAGCAAAATGAGGTCCAACAAAGTACTGATTAAATGGACAATGTTTCTAGAAATCAATAAAAAAAATAAAAAAAAACTGCAATAGTTAAACATTTTTCATTTATTATTAAAATTGACGCAAGTATCAAAAAAAAACCATTTTTCGGTCCAAGACCATTTTGCTTATTTGACTGCAGGTAAAAATTTCTAACACTCTAAAAGTGTCATGAAACGTTTGAAAATACTACCTAATAAAACAAGACCTCATTAAAAAATATGTAGCATATGCAACCAATAGGAGTGGGTTGCTTCTCGGAAGATCTAAGAATCAACAGCTCAACACGACTACCAGACCACAGCAGCGTTTTCCAAGCTGAGGTTCTAGCAGTGACAAAGGCTGCCCAATTGGTGTCAATGATGACAATATCCCGAGAGGATATCACAATTTACATTGACAGCCAGGCGACCATAAAAGCATTAGCTGCTACCAGTGACGTTTATTCTGTTTTGTTTCGCATCAATTTGAGTTCCCTAGCAAACTGCGCACGCAGGCAGGCTCGATACAATACATTTTCTACCCTTTTCTTTAGCGAGGAAGATGTTAGCTGTGGCCTGTGGGTATTTTGTTGGTTTTCATATTTTGTTTTATTTCGCATGTTATCGTTTGTTTGGTTGAATTTTGTTCGATTCTCTTCTCCTGATATTAGTTATTTGTTCGATTTCGATGTGCTCTATATTTGTAGAACATATAACATAATCGACTGAAGCGAAAGCAAAAAGCAACACAACAATAGGCGTGTTTTTTTTTCAAATATTTGCATTGAAAACATATTGCGGAAACATGTTTATTCTTACATCATCATTGATCATTCGCATTTTGGCAATAGTTAGATATGCATGTCGTTCTTTTAAGCCAAATCGTATAAGAGAAAAACGACCTGTCGATGCGCTATTGAAAATTTATTGAAGAAACCATTTTCTCAATTAAATTCGGAAGAAAGACTGGAAATATTTAGTTTTGGAAGGCCAACACCGTCTCTTCCGGATTTGATTTGTAAGGTTTACCTAGTAAAGCTTTTACTAGACATTTTTAGATTCCTAACTATGAAAGAAAATTTTGGTTGTGTGGTTGCCCCGTTCTTAATAAATTATCTTGTTGGCCTTGTTTACTTAACATTCTCGTCGTGGTCCTGGAGAAAACTGAGTATATACATATGTACGTTATTATTCAACAAAAAAAAAAGTAGAACACCCTGCTTAGAACATCACGCCACGTCCCTGGCTGCTACGCAAATAACATCTAAGCTTGTGAAATGTTGCCGCGAAGAGCTTAAGGTTCTTGCCACGCAGCACAACGTAAAACTCTGCTGGGTCCCTGGCCACAGCGGGATACCAGGCAACGAAGCCGCGGATGAATTGGCCAGAAAGGGCTCAGCCCTGGATATAGAGCAGGCAGATTACCTGCCTACCTAAGTGTGATGAAGATCTAACTTTCCTCATCAGCCCGCTTACCTAACCTAACCTATATGCAACCAATTCGCCAAATTTCGAAAAAAATAGTTTGAGCAAAATTTTTCGAACGGCACCTCAGGTGAATAGAATTATGTCACCTTCAAAATGCTCGTCGCCATCCTTTAAAGGGGTAACGACTTTCCAGTATCGTCTCTCTAAACAGGGAGCAATATTTTTTATTTGTAATTCATAAATTCTTAATCGCTAGACAAAAAAAACGCTAACTTAACTATCTTCGTCGTAACCTAACAGAGTGAGCAATATCCTCTGGAACAAATGTTACCCGCAAGATCTCCTCTATTAAATTTTTTTTTAATTTCCTCTTCCTCTACAATCTCTATTGGCAGATTTCATATTACCCACTTGCCACGTGAAATATCAGTCACATAGCACAGACATTATTTGATGCTAAACTATCATTACCAGACACGTTGAGTGACATCCGTGTGATGCTTTGCTAACAGAAATACTTTTACACGAGGTACATCATGTGTGAATTGCATCTACTACTTTTTTTTTGCATTTTTCTTGTCAAATATATTGACATTGACACTTCTGCTAATGCATATTTTGAAATTTCATTTCAGCGATGGCAAATTCATATCTTCCATTCAGAACCATGGTAGCCCCCTTCCCACGACCCCCAGTTCAGCTGTCAGTGTCAAAGTCAGAATAGAAAACAAATAATATGAGAACGAAAATATGTATGTTATCAGAAAAAAAAAAAACAATCTACCTCTTCGCACATTTTTAAAGCTTAAATAAAGGCTATCGGTGTGATTGGCCACAAAGTTTTACGATAACCAGGATGATATCGATATATCATTCTATCGAAAATTGAATAGATAAACATACTTAATGAATACTTCGCACAGATAAACATAGATAGAGCATAAATCAACGGTTTCAATTGGATCACCATCAAAGTCGAAACACATGTTCGGTGAATATAACATTTATGACTCAATAATAACGGTAACAGCCTTATCAGCAGACAGAAGATTCAACGGAATCTACTTATTTAGCCGTTTTGATGGTAGGTACTAATGACTGTGGTTTTAGAGAGCTTTATGATTACGATAGAATTGTTTCATTGGATTTGTTTTATGCTTAAATTCAAATACAGTCGGTGATATTGTTTGCGATTTGTGAGTGTAAATGTCATCCGATTCAAAGCAGACACGAAGTGTCAATTGCAGAGAAAATAAAGATGTCAACTTCCGCGTGAGTGTTTTTCCCTATTTAATTTAGAAAACTAAAAATATATACAATACAGTATTCTCTCTGCGTTCGATGTCGACACTGGATTCGTTCCGGGTATTTCGTCAGTGCAAGAAAAAATGGCTGTCAAAACATTAAATCAGCTTATTTTTCATTTGGGTTTTTTCATTGCTTGTGTTTTTTGTGTATACGGCAAAATTAACGCAAAATAGAAATTATAAGGTGTTAAGAAATAGTGTACCATCGTTTATTTGTTTTATTAAAAATTAATTTTCTGACTTATCAACGTAATGGAACATGGTCCTTCGAGCCGGATGGATTGATTAATAAGACAACGAACTAAAAAAGTGCAATTATATACAAAAATTACCCACAAATGTGAATTTATGCTTCGTTGTCAAAGCATGAGAGTTGTCAGGGCAAGATATTTCCGTCATTTGAAACAGGTTTTTGACAACCACGAAAATACACTGATACTAGTCAGTGCGCCCTAGGACTGGGAACGTTGACACCTTAACTTAATTAATAATAGAATTTCATTCTTCTCGGACAATATCCGGAAGGTACCTATCCTTGGTGATTACCAAGGATTAGGCTCTGTGGCACTTCCTGCTACTGTTTGAGAGAACGATCATTGCTATTAGCTTTGCAAGCTATTATAAATCTAGATTCATAATTCTTAACTTAAGACAATCGATTCAACACAAATAAACCACTCATACTTTAGACATTCACTTTAACAAACTCAATCACACATTTTTTAAATGTTTTTATATTGGTTATTTCTTTAACATTAGAAGGCAGTCGATTTAACAATTGGAATCCTTTATATATAAGTGAGTTCTGAGCTCTTGCGCTTAAAAAATTGGACAATCTTAGATCGTTCATATTTCTCAATGCGTAAGGCTGGACTTCACCTATATAACGGACATATTTTGATAGATACTTTGGCATTATATTGTTTTTAATCTTGAATACAAAAACTAACACATTCATCACCATTCATTGCTTAACAGACAACCATTTCAGCATATTTAACATGGACAGAATTGACGTATAGCGACTACACTTTAATATACTTCTCATCGCTCTATTTTGAAGAATCTGTAATCTGCCTATTTGGCTTTCGTTACACAAAAACAGCACAGTTGAACAGTACTCAAAATGAGGCTTGACAATCACATTATAAATTTTCATCGCAGTTAAGGTTTTTACTTGTTTTCTTATTCTTTTCATGAATCCAATCTTTTTCCCTATTTTTTTACATAAATAATCAATATGGTTTTCAAAGCGTAGTTTATTGTCAATAATTATACCGAGATACCTAATCTCTTGCACTTGTTCAATATCCTCATTTTCTATTTTTTTGCTTCACCCGACTCGCAATTCGTAATTTGGTGCAAACATTTTTTGTCTACATTTTCGCTGCTAGGTGTTCCGGTGGATGTACTTCCTTTTAAGAACCACTGAACTGCTATAATATATATATATATATTTTTTTTTTTTAAGGGATTCTGACCCACCAGTTGCGGAGGGCACTGCGACCTAAAAGATCTATTGTACCACAGAGTCAGTTAAGGGAACCAAGAGAGGCTCAATTCTCTTGATGAAGTTGAGGATCTCACTGGTGGAGACTGTACGAAGTTCCGTGGGAGTTAGGATTTCTCTGTGGAAATGTTGTCTCCGGAGGGCATAAAGTGCCATGGAGTCACATAGAATATGTCCCGCAGTTTCGTCGCCTTCCATACAAAGACGACATTCAGTTTCCTGAATAAGACCTATTTTGTTTAGGTAATTTCGAAGATGGCAATGCCCTGATAGAAATCCCACTAATCTTCTGATATCATTTCTACTGAGGAGTAAGTTGTTTCTGGATTTATTTTGGAAGGGTAAGATGGCTCTTTCAGCCTGACGAAGACCCTGGGTATTTTCCCAATAAGAGATACACATGTTGTGTTCCCAACTTTTGATTTTTAAGTTAATAGCTGAATTTGGAATGTTGCAAAACGGCTCAGGGCCGATGAAGGATTCAGCCGAACCTTTCCTAGCCAGTTCGTCAGCTTTTTCGTTTCCATCAGTACCTTCATATCCGGGCACCCACCAAAATTTGACTTTGTTTCTGTGGGAGAGGTCTTGGAGAGTATTGAAGCAGTTCAGGACTGATTTGAAGTCAATCAGGTTTGAGCCTAGTGTTTTAATGGCTGCTTGACTATCTGTGAGTATATGGATGAGGAGACCTTTTATTCCCGATTTAAGGATGACGTTGGCGCACACTTGAATGGCATGAATTTCTGTACTATAATATACACCCCGCTGTGAAATCGTATTATACCAACTGTCAAAAATATTAATTTCATTAACCTCTTTATAACGTAGATGTGTGATTGCACATTGAAGGGTGCACAGCACGCAGAGAAATTCTTTACAAAACAAAAAACAACAACTTTTTTAATGGATTTTAAACTCTAGAATTTGTACAGTCAATTGGATTATTTTAATGCAATTAAGTGTGATAAAAGTAATTCCAGTTTAAAAGTATGAAAACTTAAAATGTAAGAATGAAAGTATTCAACGCTTTTATAGTGAATATTTTCCTTTCTTTTCATATTCACCAAAAAAGAACTAACAAGTTCAGGCCAAAGGACCAAATCATAGCACTTAGCAGCACATTTATACACAATCTTACATATACTCGCATGTGTGTACATACGTATAAATGGAAAGTGGAAATAAAAATAAATATGAACCAACGAAAGCAATTACAAACGAAACTTTTCAAATTTGTAGCTTAAAGGAATTTTTTTTTTGTACCCATTTTGTTTTTAGAATTCCTAATTGGTACTTAGAGTTCATCTTCATGAGACAAGGAATTTTAACATTTAAATGGAAGGAAGTGCACAGCAGATGCGCTCGCAACCGACCGAGACAATGCAATCCAATTTTCTTTTTTACATTCGGAAAAAATAATCCTCTCTCACAGTGTTAGAACGAAAGGAAGAAACTGTTCCATAAAAAATGCTTTGTACGAGGATATTTCAAAGGATCCAGATTCGAAAGTTTTTTTTTTTTGTAGATCGTTTCGGTGTTACCTACTTTTGTAGGTGTCAGTTGATGTTAGCCAAATGGTGATGGGATATTGGAAACTGTGTACAACGAGATGCGTAAATTGAATGTGTTTACAGGGGATGCAATGTACCAATATGATTCTCCTTTTATTGTGTTATCATAAAACTGTTGTGGAACGAAAATTGTGGAATGTGAATTTTGACTTTTGGGTAAGATATAGGAATCTTTCCATTGACACCAAGTAGCGTTCCATGAAAAGACAACGTTAATCGGATATTCTAGAGAACCAAAGTGGAAAGCTTTCAAAACAATTAAAACCATGAAAGCTCATGAAACTTAAATCGAGGGAAAGTATAATATTTCTTACAAATTTTAGAAAAACTTTCTGGAAAACCAGTAAATGATCTTCAAAGCTTCGGGTTGACTCAGGAATATATGGACGAACCATGAACACACACACACAATGGAAGAATATTTATCTAAATAAGTGTAACGTCCGAGTGTTCCCATAACCTAACCCATCCCGGAAAAAAAAATCACATAAAAGGGCGGTGATAGATTTTATAGTGGGTGAATTTGAATCGGGGGCTTCCAGTAGGCTATTTTAATTTACATCAATTTTGTGGATGTTTTGGGATTTCTAATTTAAATAAAATAAAAAGTTTTAAAGATACCACAGACAGCAGTGATGGTACATTCAATTGCCAAACGGAAAATCATACTAATATATAAATCTCAATGTCACGCTCTTACCTGTCAAACTTACGATTCGATAAACACAAAAACTAATGCACATAATGAAGTAAAACTTCGTATTCCAGTTCATTAACATCTTGTGCCTATTATACGCCAGTTTTTAATTTAATTTATTCGCAATATTATTTAAATTAATGCAAAAATAAAACCACTCTAACAAATGCCACTTTCTTGCGAAATGTCACTTATTCAAACTACAAATTGTATTAAGATTGTATATATTGGTAGATTACAAACCTTGGGGTGCGTTCGCACTGTCTTTGATTCTTCGAACTAAATGACAATGTATGTATTGTAAGTATCACTATATTTTTTAGATACGGGCGAACAGCTTGTACATAATATGTAAGTCTAAATCTTGCTTTCAAGTTCCTTTTTTTAGTTTGGACATTTTTTGATAAGTTCTTTTTTACAGTTGGATTACAGTAATTAAACTGCGGTATAAAATGCATTTTCAGTTTATAATAAAAAGTAAATACAGTGAACTCTGTCATAACCGGACACTTTGTCCGGTTATGAGAGGTGTTCGGTTATAGGGAAAAAAATTAATTAACATCAACGAAACACAATTAATAGACATATGGTATTAGTTTTATTTTATAAATGAATTCATTTTTATGTGATAAACACAAATTACCGAAATATTCATATTTCTGTCTATGGAAATCAAGCTTGAAATTACACATACATACATACATACACTTAACATGCAAACCTATTTAAAAAGGGCAACGGGATTTATAAATGCACATAGTTCGCGGACAAGACGACATATGCTCTCATTGGTTAAGGAAATTAGCGGGTCATGATGGCATATGCCGTCAAAGAATTTTAGGTATGTTAGGATAAGACGAGATACCCCGACGAGAAATACAGTTTCTATACTTCCATATTCCGGCATTATTTTACTCTACCAGAGACGAATTTTCACTTCACTGTGACGAGCGGAATCATTTTTATCTTTATACAAAATTTGCATAAAATAATATAAATATAATAGCGTTCTCCACCGAAAATTGTGTGTCCGCGAGACCGCGAACGTGACAATAACGCAAAGGCACACTCCACAGTTTACATTTTTGTTTCGTTTCTTTGCAAAATCCTAAAAAGAGGAAAACAAAACAAAAACAAAAAAAAAAATGTAAACAATTTGCTAACGTAGATGTGTTTTGTCCAGTTAAGAGAGAGCGACATTCTATGGCGGCTACGAAAATTGGTGTCCGTGTCCGGTTATGAGAGAGTCCGGTTATGGGAGAGTTTTTTATATGAAAAATCAAGTTGTGTCCGTTTTTTTAAATCTGTCCGGTTATAAGAGGTGTCCGGTTATGAGAGGTGTCCGTAAGGAGAGAGTACACTGTACGTACAATTTTAGTTCGTGCAAATACTTAACGGAATTTAAGTGGAAAATTTGTTCCTTCTATTTTTTTTTTTTTTTTTCAATCAGTAGGTTTGACGGAACTAATTTGCGAAGATGAAAGATCTTGTTCATTGCTAATATACAGATTTTTTTACATTAGAAATGTGAGCTTTCCAATTTAACTTACTATCCAGGGTAACACCTAGATACTTGAATTCAGTGACACATTCGATTGGAATGCAAGTATTAGTACAGTTTAAATTACTACAATCTGAATCATGCAGACAAATTCCGTCGATGGTAAACTGATGCAAAATGGAGAAGGACATTACTTTAGATTTACTACTTAACACCATTTGATGATATGAAAACCAATTTTGCAGCCTCGAGAGGTCGACGAGCATTTCAGATTTGAGTGAGTCCAGAGATGACCCAACATATGAAATAACCAAATCATCAGCAAATGCCACCACTTTCCCATTCATCGGCAAATTGAAAATTGAATTTATGTATATAAGGAAAAGTATGGGCCCAAGGATAGATCCTTGAGGAACACCTACAGCTGAACTAAGTAATGACTGGCTCAACGTAGTTCCTATGCGAACATGCTGTTTTCGATTTTTAAGAAAAGACATGAACCAGTTATGGATGTTACTTCTGAAGCCAATTCTTTGAAGGATTTTAAGAAGTAGTTTATGATCCACTAAGTCGAAAGCTTTTGTTAGATCCAGAAATAGACCAGCAGTTTTCTTGTTTTTATCAAGTCCCTCATATATTTCCTCTAGAAATGATAAAATTGCATCTTCAGTAACTTTCATTTGATAAAACCAAACTGATTTGTACTCAATACTTTGTTTTTATTCAGAAAGCTGAGCATTCTTTTCGTAAGAATTTTCTCAAAAATTTTAGAAAAAATTTGTAGCAATGATATAGGTCTATAGTTATTTGGATCAGTTTTGTCACCTTTTTTATGTATCGGAACTATTATGGAAGTCTTGAGACACTCGGGAAATATGCCACTTTCAAAGCTTTTATTTATTAAAAATGTTAATGGCTTAATAATATTATGGCTGATTTTTTTTAAGATCGAGCTACTTATGCCATCAATACCGCAAGAATTTTTAGACTTTAATTTCGATACAAAAAAAGAAACATCAGCTTCAGTCACTGTACCGAAGAACAAAGATTGAAGAACAACGTTATTAACGATGGATGTGGTTTAAAACAGCGTAATTATTTCGAAAACATTGCATTCCAGACAAAATGTGCATAATTAAATAATTATTCAACCATGGAATGATAGAAATGGCATTATGAACAAAAATGTTTAGTTAAAAAATTTTTAATTAAACGACATATAACTTTCAATTATAGTCCAAATAAATATATAAACCAAAAGTCGGCAGTAATTTTAATTATTGTAAATAAACGCAAATAAAAACAAACAAAACAGTTTGCAATTGCAGCCATACCTTACGAACATATCCGCTAGTTTATTTATTTATTGAATTCCATAGATGTAACTTGTTCAGGGAAAGGTAAATATAGCTACATACAATCAAAAAAATATATATAAATTAATTATAAAATAAATAAGCCTTTGTAAATCATATTGAATGTTGATTTTTGATAGCAGCTTATGCCACATTGGATGAATATCAATAAAATTAATTTTAACGCATCAATATTTTACTGAGACTGTGTTCTGATGTGCCAGTAATCTCATTCAATGAAAGTGAAGTTAATTCAATCGAATGTTTAAATTGCATTTTTATAGATTTCCAGACATTTTTTGTGGCATTAAACTCAATGTGACATTTTACTGTCAAATAAAACTTGACAGATGGAAAAATCAAAATGGCCACCATACCAAACTTAAAAAATTTAATTTAAAATTCGAATATGTTTTTACTGAATTTAGGAGCATTTCTTTTTTTATTTATTTATGCTCATTTTCACCTTAAATGCAAAACAAATGAAAACAAATAGTCAGCTAAAAAGTAACGAGTTCAGTGTTAATTTTGCGAATTGTATTCAATATTATTTAACCAGATTGAGAAGAGCATTTAGTCAGCCACCCATCTATCGTTGGCATTGTAATGGCCACTTTGAGTTGTTAAAATATATTTCCATAACAATGATGAACTTTTCATGGATAACAATGCACCAAGGGTACCAAGGGTGGTGAGGTAGTGTTGAAAAGGATGTTCGTTCAATATCGAAATTGTATAGGTAGTAGTGTTGTGAAAGCTGCTTTTGTGTCTCGGCTTCCATTGTTCTTTCCGTGTCAGAGGTTGTTTTGCATAAGAAAGATATAGAAATTCTTTGGCACAAATAATGTAATGGGAATTGTGGTAGTATTATTTGTATGTAGACAAAATGGTGGCAAGATGTCTTAATGGTGAATTTAAGTGCACTCTATTATAGTCTGCACTTTAGAGTTTTATTTTGTACTTTGTATCAATGTTTATTACGTTATATTTAGCTTTAAGCGATGTAGTCCTAAATTTAAGCTGATGGTGTAAGAGGACTAAAGACTAAACTTGTAACATTACAAGAAACCTAATCCAAAAATATGTAATTCAATTCAAACAATAATTAAAAAAAAAAAAACCTTTTGAGAAACGAAAAGTCACTGCAACATATCAAATCAACGAATTAGACCAAAACATCAGAAATCTGAGATTCTAGCGCAACATAATCAAAATTGAAGAGCAACATTTTTACGCTTTCTAAGAAATTCCAGATATTGTCATTGTTCTGATTGACTGAGGGAGTTCATCAAATAACCGAAAACACAAAACCGAACAAAATTTGCGATATGCAGTGGTATGGAAAAGGGTTGAAAGGTTTCCACGAAGATTATAAAACGAGAATAAACGAAAATCACGACTTCATAAAGGATATTCTTGACATCTTAAAACAGCACAAATATTCAGGGCACAGAACAATAGAAAACTAGAATGTCAGATTTACGACAAAATTTTCTAAGAAATAACTTCTGTATAATGAACAGTAGTTTTATTTTATTGTGCATCGAAAATACTTTTTACAAAGCATCCGCGTGGTTCCCAAAACCTATTCTAGAACTGCGAAGGCAAAACACTGGCAGTAGGATGGAGGTATGGCTGAAGAAAAAGATCACACAAACTATAAAAAGAAACATCTGAAAAAAACTTCTGTGAATCATAAGCAATGACAAAAACTTTCAGTAATACACATCTCTCCAGTTATTCTGGACACCACCCATAGAGTTAGTTTTAACTTGAAACCTTACATCTGAGTTTCCTATCACTTCGCCGATCTGTCTGTCTCTCGTTCTTGTCCTTCATGTGCTCAGGCTGTGTGTAAACATTATAATTGTATTCATATCCCCTTTAGTGTGTGTAAATTATAAACCAAAAAGTCCCAAATATGTGAATATCTAAATTTATCTACTCTCTCTACTAAGAAACATTTATCACTACAGGTTAGATTATTACCAAAAGAGGGAGAGAGAGAAAAAGCAGGCGAACAATAGCAATTAGACAGTTTAGATTTAAGACACACATTTGCTTCCAAATTATAAGAGGATAAGCTGAAGAACATTATTTTAGTCTTGGAACTGATTTCTAAATGATGTTCCGCAAACCAGAGTCTCAATAAACTTAAATCGCAATTAATATCAGAAATTGGGTCCAAAAGACTGTTTAAGCCATATGAGAAACCAGTGTCGTCGGCAAAAGCAGTTGGTGAACCCTTGACACCGAAAGCAAAGAGTAAATTGATGTAGATCAGACTTGGACTTAAAATAGCGCTCCTTACTACCAAATGAAATCCTGAAAAATTATAAAAAATTAAAAATTTGCGCAAATTTTGCATTTTATATAATTTTTCGGGAGATCGTTTTCGGGATTTTGGATTTTCGGGATTTTGGCTTTTTGGGATTTTAGGGATTTTGGATTTTCGGGATTTTGGCTTTTCGTGATTTTGGGTTTTCGGGATTTTGGTTTTCGGGATTGTGACCCCAACCCACTGAAATTACCTTCCCATTTTAAGGAAAACTCAACTCCTAGTTCCTTGCTCATTTGCTGCCACTTCCGGAAAAAGTTCGCTATCCTGGTGATTAGGTATCGAAGGACTACTTCTGAAGCCGATGATGCTTGATGATGAAGCTTGATGATTCTTGGAACATACCTGAAATTGAAATGAAGCCTAATGGTGAATAACCGTACGAGAGGCAGGCCGGTTTCGACATACATTTGTAGATCATATGTATATGTATACTAGTGTCTTTGTTGTTAACCTCAACAAGAGCTTGAGGAAGTATCTTTGAAGCTTTTTAACTTCTTCGTACCCTTTGTGTCCCCATACCTATGGCTTGCGTAATAAGTAACTACTCCAAATTAATAACCGAAGTTAATTATTCCAAAACTTCCCCTTGACAAGCACGACTGATATGTAACTTTTACGCCATGTGCTTCTGTTCCTTTCATTTCCATTGTACTATTAGTAAGACCACAGTCCAAGATGCCAATTATCTCCGTCAATTGCTAACAATTCTTTAATTACAGAGAAAATGTAAATTTGTGTTCTGTTATTGCCTTCCTCTTAATTATAACAATTATACTGTGAAGCTATTCTCTTCTTCTTTCAAAGTGAAAAAAAGATAATCACAAAGTTGGCAAAGTATCAAAGTTCTGGGAACTTCATCCATTCGAATGCGATACGCTGGTGACTTGCAACAATCTAACGCCTTAACGGTTCATTTACAAAGGCAAACTTCCCGTTTAATTGAAACTGCAATAGTTTGCGTAATAATTAAAAGTGCTGCGCTTTACAAACTGCCACCAAAGGATATCGTTTCCTGTCACACGGATGGAAGGCGGCGCGCGGCGGCAGCTAACACGCAACTACATCAATCCTTTCCACTTAAGTTTTTCGCATAAATTTTAATTAGTCTTTTTCGATTGTAAGTCTTTGGATGGGCGGGTTCTTTTAACACACACACACACACACAAAGAGAAGAAATGAGAATCAAAGAGAAGTAGGTCAACTTTTTCCAGTCAAAGACAAAAGTTGACATTGTTTGCTACGGAAATAAAACCCCTTGCCGCTACCGGTAGTAGACCGGTATCCTTTCAAATGTGCTTAAGCATAATGTGATGCGATGACGGGTATCCTACAGGGAGTTGTTTTTTCTTTTCTTTTGTGTTTTGTTTTTTACCTTCCTAGCTTGCATTTCTGTGGTTTTTTTTTCATATGGAAAATAGCCAGTTTCGAACAAAAGGAAGGTAATACATAAGTCTGTGGACATTGAATTTGAGTATAGGTACCTATGTCCTTCGTTTCTGGTGGAAGGATAAAAGTCATTTTGGACGCAGATATGTTCGAAATATGAAATGGAAATTCAAGTGGACGAAGTTTTATAAATCATTCATTGGGGAGTTGGTCAAAGCCTACAGATACCATCGTAGATTATCCACAAAAAGGATACGCCTCCATGGGAGATGTTTTGGCAATTGTTATGTGGGCGATTGCGTGAGAGTTGTTTTTTTAAATCTTTCATTGAGCTATAAGCGACCTTTATTTAAATCTTTCGCATTATTCGAGCATCCTTAAAATGAAACAGGTAGTACAAGCATCCTTAAAATTTGCAAATTCAAAAAAAAAGGAATAAATCAGCTCTCAGATTCCGATTAACGGTAATCTTGATGAAGGTAAGGTTCACCTACGTCAGCAGTAGCATTGAGAAATACATAAAATTAGGTTTCGTTTTGAGATATGGCTCTTCAAGTTGCTTAGTGATAGTGTTATCGCTTCAAGGCAACATTTCAAGTTCAATATTCGCTTGCATTTGCATTCGCCTATGTAGTATCCTTTTGATAGATTTACCTTCATTAAGTTGAAAGGATTTATGGCTAACATCCAATCAATGGAGGAGATGGACAACCTCTTTAGCCAAGTTCGTTAGCCATCAGTCACAGATTACACAAGGATGTGCAGTGGATGTTCAGCATCCTATGCGTGGTGCAATCATCAATTTCAGTTGCCATTGGATGCAGGTAGTATATTGTTACTCCGATGGCAAGGACTCTATCAAGTATGATTATGTGTATGAATAGAAAATCATGCAAATTGAAGTAAAACGATGAATGAGGTTTCATGTGTAAAGGCACACAGGGGAGTCTGTTTCAGATGAAATCATTAAGTCTGACTGATTTACATAGCTTTTGATTTCACTCAACTGAAATTTGAAGTTGGGTGTGAACAGTCGAAGGATTATTTGTCGTGGAAACTCTTCAGAAAAATTATTGACGAGGAAATAATCCATAGAAGCCATAAACTCCGGATAATCAACTTCTAATGCGTAGCTTTCATTTTCTGGGCCTAGATGTGATGACACCAAAGTTGAGTAAGGTAGGCTCCTTTACTGGAATCAATAGTTGCTATAAGTCATGAAGACAACAGTTGATTCCAGTAAAGGGGCGTACTTAACTCAACTTTGATGTCATCACATCTAGGCTCAGAAAATGAATTCGGAGCCGTATCAGATCTTCCGGGTATTTTGTTGAATTCCAGACAGCTTTCCCAGTTCCAAGCTCAATACAAAACAAATAACCAATTCGATCGTTTTGTACATTTAGAAAATATCGGTTATATGGTTTTCCAGATTGACACTTTTTCTTGGTTACAACTCGATAGTAGCTAGGAGTATCACGGACCACATCATCATCAACCAGAAGACGTTCTGCGCCATTCGGAATGTCTCGGAGGACATTGCAAAGAATTTTGGTGCAAGATCTTCATATGCATTCGTACAAAATACTGTTAATTCAACAGCTCAACGTAGCTGACTACATTTTACGCTTACGCTATGTCCTAATTGAATGCGGGCTCTGCGGAGCGTGCGTGCACAGAATAATAAATAAACTCAAAAAAACTCGATAGACAAAATACAAAAACAATTTAAAATTTGAAGCAACCCGTGCGGTGCGGGGAGCCCGCAATACACGCATAGGCATAACCCGCTAGACGTATTCAATTCGGACGTTTGTATTTTTTTTATTAAAAGTGAAACAAACCAACGGCACAAACACATTTGGAAAAAGTGTTTCGGCAACGATGCTCCAAGGTAAACATTTTTAACTGGCAAGCACACTCCAGAAGTGGTCGTAAAGCCGTCAACGATGACGACCATTCTGAAAGACCATCGACATCAAGATCTGAGGAACACGTCGATAAAATCAAAGATTTACTGTATCGTAAACTGCAAAATGACCATCAGTGAGTTAACAGAGATAAACAACCTCCATTTATCGCATTTTAACCAATCAATAGCTGGACTTGACTTGCTGCTGAAGGACTTTAATGCCCCATATCACAGTATTGAGTATCCTTGCATTTCTTGCCAAATACAATACAAATACTATCCAACAGCCTTAAATTACCAGGGTGGGTCAAAACACCGCTTCGGGGAAGGCGTTTTAACAGTCAAGAGGAGATCAAACTGTACCTTTCACAACTGTCATGCTATAACGCCAGAAATTTGATAGAAATGTCAGCGACTGTTGTATGTACTAACATAAAAATTCAATTCAAATCAATTCGGTTGAATGACATCGCCACACGTCGGCACTATTCCTGGAAATTTACAAGTTACAAGTTACAAGTTAACTTTATTGAGACACTGTGGTTACCCGGTGCGCTTCGCTACACCCATCGAGAACAGTGTTTATGTCATAAAATGTAATGATTTACAAACATTTCTAACTTCCAAACAAATATATTCTGTAAGTTTCAGCTCAATCGGATGGTTCTGAAATGTTGGTGTTCCAGCGCCATCTATCGGAAAACTTGAAAACTTTTGATGTATGAATATTTGTCACTTCATTACAAATATATTGTGTAAGTTTAAAGTTTTTTGAGTTCCAGCGCCATCTACCGGAAAACTTGAAATTTTTTGATGTACGAACACCTCAAACATCATACAAAGTATATAATGTAACTTTCAGCTCAATCAGATGGTTTGTTTATGAGTTTTGAGGTATCAAATGAACAGCTCATTTTTTATACATACATATATAAAGATAGATCTAATAACTTGACCGCCATCTATCGGGTCAAGATTTTATAATTTTCTCTTTTAGCACTGAATCAACATAATGCATATTGTGAATATGAGCCGTATGATTCAATAAATATAGAAGTTGCTAATAACTTGACTCCAGCGCCACCTAGCGAGATGAAATATACTTTACGATGTATTCTCATACCTAGCAAATATACACAACAAATTTAATAAAAATCGGTCGAGCCGTTTCGGAGGAGTTCGAGTACAAACCGTGACATGAGATTTTTATATATTAGAAGATATAAAGAAACTTTTTGAACAGGTTGGTAAAGCGACCTGGGAACTCTTCACGCAAAGCGTCGAACGCTGACGCTGTACCCGATGTGTGGCAAATTGTGGCGTCTTATTGAAACCACATGTCTTCGACATAAATTTCAATTTCATGCATGGAATACTAGGAAATCGGTCTCCATTCACTGTTACAGTCGGTCTCTAATCATTGTCCAAAAAGTTAAGACCAATTACGCCGCCAAAAATATTATGCATTGAATGGTGTCGGCAATTTGGCTTATTGACAGACCCAGAGATGTTGAAGTGTGCCACATCAGAAATTCCAACACCTAATCTATGTAAGTTTTTTTCTATTCATGGTCTCTGGGCTTTAGCATTTTATACGGGTGTAGGCGCAAGTTCTGGGTCAAAAAATGCAAGATGGAGCTATAAAAAAAGTTCGAAATCTGCGACCTTCGGCCACACTTTCACTGACAGCAGTAATAATTTTAGCTGAACAGACGCCACGATCAGGTCTTTCCTTATTTGCAGTTTACACAGTTTTCTTAAATTTTTCACTACGTCGCGTCGCCAAATGCTCGCTCAGTAAAGGCTCCGGCCCATAGAATCCGTCGATACGTTACTCCGTCGTTTTTAACTGACAGCTCGATAGAATACACACATTCTTATGGGAGATGGCCCATACCATAACAAACGGACTTCGACGGAAGAAGTAAGTTTACTTTCTACTTTTTACATCCATTAATTCGTTGTCAGTACACATCCACACATTCACATATTAAAGTTCACGCATTTAAAAATTGAGAGTATGCATTTTTATTGGTGAAAGAATAGAGAGAATGTAGAGAAACTGTCATCGACGTTGACAATCGTTTGACATTTCAACATAGATATGTGACGGATTCTATGGGACTGCTCTATCCGGCAATACATCAACTTCAACACCAACGTACAACGGAACTATGCACGTCGGCGTCAGGGCCTTAAGACCTAAATTGACCAAAATTTTCCCGTAATTTTCTTACATTTGACACTTTGAAAATATGTATGTATGTACTTTTTCAAAACTGCTTGATTTACAGTGCTGCCAACATAGGATGCTCAAATTGGATCACCATTTAAAAAACATGCTCTTTCCAGACTCTAGATATGGTTCTGCGTTCGTGTAATTTTTATTTTTTTAGTTTTTCTAAATTATACAGTCACAATTCCAAGCAGTTGAGTTTTGAATCAAGTTGAAACTGGAAAATACTTATTACCCTTTCTTTAGTGTGAGTTCAAGCGGAACGTTGGTACTTCAAGCAACACCCATCAGCCTTCCATACGCAAGATGTCGCTAGTAGCAGGTAAATGGACCGCCCACTTAACTTTAGATGTCGCTAGTAGCTAGTAGGTAAATGGACCACCACCCACTTTACTTAAGATGGCGCTAGTAGCAATGTGAAAAATAAACACAATGACATTGATTTGCAAACCGAGGACTTCTCCATATTTTGCTTAAATCATTTTAATTCAACCTCATATCATATGTATGTATGTATGTATAATTACAAAAATACTATGAAACCAAATAAAACGTCGGTCGCTGCCAATTAATCAAAACAAAACCGCCAAGCTGCATTTTGGCGTTCTTTACTTTCAAATTCACAATCATACCGATTTGAATAATTTATTTCCTGGTTACCACCAAATGCCGAATTAAATTCAAAAGTAGAACAAAATGTTCTGTCGACTGAATCTCTAAACATTTCTGCATTATGTGGTTGGTTGGTGCTACATTGCCAAAGAGTAAATATACACAGCCACATAGAGGGAATGTACATATTCGTACTGCTGCTGTTGGAAATGTTTAACTTTGCCGATAGGTAGGTACACTTTTGGTTTATTTATCCACATCCGGGTACAACATTTATTGGCATAAGTCCAATTAATCTCGTTCGATTTATATTTAACATGACACTCTGTAAACCGACGCACAGGGCAAATAGAAGATATTTATTTAATCTAACCCGGAAAGATAATACATACGAGTACAATCGACCACCTAGGCAACAGAAAAGCAACGTTCAAATGATGTCCTTCTGTCCTCTAGAATCAGCAAGAAGTTGACTGAAGTTTTATTGGAATGATACGAGTCTTTGCTAACTCCTCTGTGAAGAAGTAGGTACTAAGCCAATAATAAAGTAATTAATTTTTGAAAATCCCCTGTGCAGAAAAATTGGTTTTGCCAATGGCAACGATGGAAACTTATCGTATCGGTTAGATACACAGAACTAATTATTACTACTACCTTACCTACGTACCTACCAGGTATCTGAGTAGTGGCAGTGGGGGTTAAGTAAAGGTATTGAATGCTGCTGCTTTGGGAACATTGAGTACATGAAATTTAATCAAAGTGAAGATATCTTATAGGGAATTCCAAATAAGATATTTAACACTCAGTCGAATTACGTTGACGATCCCATTAACTTTATCTCCACGATGAGAGTTTGAGTTTGGAATTGGAAAACCTCCTCCCTCTTCGATACTCTGCTTTCCACTTGGAATGATCTCAATGCGATGTAATGATGTAAGTATGTAAGTACATATGTGCATATCGATATTAATTCTCTGCAGTGTAGCTTTATAGGGATGGACATACGCATACGGCATACCGCATACCAAATAGCTTTGACATGAAGAAATGATGGGCTACCTCTGAGTAAATGATGATGGAGATTATTATTACTGTCAATTTAAACATAAAATATCCTGCAATCATGGTTGGAATTCAATTGATGTTTATCAATACACTGCTGAACTTATTGCAGCGTCCTTTTTAATGATGGGATTTGAAATACATTGAAATCGTTGCTGCTTCAAGTTTTAATTATATGTTGATATGATCACTCTATCTAGAGCAGGGCCGGACCAACCATATGTGCAAGATGTGCAAATGAACAGGGCGCCAAGTTCTGGGGGCGCATTGCTAGGAGTAGGAAAAATTAATTTAATCATGCGCGAACAAATACCTACTGCCATTTGCATTTTAAGCAAAAACTTTATTCAAATAAGCCCAAAACAACAACATCCATCATACCTGTGCTGAATTATTTCTTGCAGGTTAACTCACATCACTTGCAATGTTGGAACTTCAATAAGAATCTAACTCAAAATATTGCAAACTAAAAAAACCCACTAGACCTATGCAAGTTCATTTCTTACCTACCTAATCTCAAAATATTCCACCCTGTTCGTGCAGGTATATTTCTTGTACATCCACTTACATTTTACTAAAAGAATCTAGTTCAAAAATCTCAAAACAAAAAAAGTTCCACCACCTATGTGCAGGTTTTATTTCTTGCACATTCACTCGTAAAATTTTCATAGGAAAATATGTCAAACAAAAAAAAAAACCCTATGGAATCGCTTGTGTTTGAACGTGCAGGTTTTTATTCTGCACATATGGACGGGATTTCTCATCTACGAAATAAAGTGACAAATTTCTCTTACAAAGAGAACAAGTAGCTTTGTATATGAAAATATAATATTCTCTTCTAAAATATATGTCAAACCAAAAAGTTCATTCCTACGGAATCGTTTGTTTGATCTTTGAACGTGCAGGTTTTTATTCTGCACGTATGGGATTTCTCATCAACGAAATAAAGAAACAAATTTCTCTTACAAAGAGAACAAGTAGCTTTGTATTGTATATTTGTATATGAAAATATAGTACTCTCTTCTAAAATATGTCAAACAAAAAAGTTCAATCCTTCGGAATCGTTTGTGTTTGAACGTGCAGGTTTTTATTCTGCACATTATGTATGTATAGGATTTCTCATCTACGATTTTCTATCAATGGAGACCGAAGCCAACAGCCAACAGCCAGCAGTGGGTTGTGGGTGACGTCATATTGTGTGTATATGTGGCACATTTGAATTTCTACGCCTTAACTGAAATAGCATTCTACATGTTTTGTGCCCGGACTACTACGATAAATATGATTGTGAAAGCAAATTCAAATTTCAAAAAAGTGCACGGGCAATGACCTATACTCACTGTCACTATTAGATATACTCTGGTGCAGATTGTTTTGATTGTTTTTCACTCAGTCGGCTTACATTAAACATATCAATTTTCAATAGAAATAACGTGTTTTTTAATCGAAGTGCAAGTGTTAATTTATTTTCTAAATTGTGTTTTTCTTTTTCTTCTTCCAATATGGACAAAAAAAAGGCTTCGGGGGCAGAATTTAGAAAAAGGCGAAGGCTTGTTGAAGCCGATAATAAAAAACAAAGCCAAAATTTCATCAAATTTTTAAAACGCAGCGACGAACATGCAGATGGGGTAAATGAAACTAATGTAAGTAATTTAAATAATATCGATGAGGTGCAACTAGGAAACACATTAGGGCCAGGTGAAGAGGTATCTTTAGTTCGAACAGATGATTTTTTTAATGATCCCAATAATTGGGAAAATTTATCTGATGAGTTTATTAAAAAACTAGTTTTAAAGGGTCCAATGCAAATTCAAGATCATCATTTTCCAAAAACAAATAAAAGAAAATTTTCAATTTCAAGTTATCAACGAACATTATCCAATGGCAAGGTAGTTCCGAGGACTTGGTTAATTTATTCGAAATCAAGGGATTCTGTTTATTGCTTTTGTTGTATTTTATTTGCAAGAAATAAAAATTATCATGCTTTGTCAAGTACAGGGAGTTCCGATTGGCCACATTTAAGCGCAATATTAAAAAGTCACGAGGTTAGTATTTTCCACTTAGAAAATTTCAAATCGTGGAAATTTTTAGAAAAAGGTTTGACATCAGGCACAGCAATTGACACAATATTTGAAAGTTCAGTCGAATCTGAAACAAAGCATTGGAGAGCGGTTTTACAAAGGTTATTCAGTGTTGTAAAATTTCTTGGTTCTCAATCATTAGCTTTTCGTGGTTCTTCTGATAAATTGTTTGAGTTCAATAGTGGTAACTTTTTACAACTCGTAGAGGAAAAAGCTTCATTTGATTTGGTTTTAGGAGAGCACTTGAGGAGAATAGCAAATCAAGAAACCCAAAATAAATATTTAAGCAAAAACATACAAAATGAAATAATAAGTATTTTTGCCACAACCATTACCAGTAAAATTGTTTCAATGCTTAAAGAAGCAAAATATTTTTCAATTATTGTAGACTCTACAACCGATAAAAGTCGCGTAGAACAAGTAACTATTGTCGTTAGGTTTGTGCACAAGAATCAGAAAACCTTTACAGTGCAAGAGCATTTCTTAGGGTTTTTGAAGGGGGAAGACAAGACCGGAATGGGACTGACACAGTTAATTTTAGACAAACTTGATTTGCATGGAATTTTAATAAGTAATTGTCGAGGCCAAAGTTACGATAATGGTTCCAATATGAAAGGTAAAGAAGCGGGTGTACAGAATCGAATTCGAACCCTGGAACCAAGAGCATATTTTGTTCCATGTTGTTCGCATTCTTTAAATTTAGTAGTTAACGATGCTGCTCGGTGCTCATTATATGCTGTTAAGTTTTTTGATACAATTCAATGTTTATATAATTTTTTTTCAAGTTCCACAACACGGTGGGATATTTATAAAAAAAAAGTGCCAAATCTTACTTTGAAACCCCTTTCTGAAACAAGATGGGAGAGCAGGTTAGACGCATTAAAGCCTTTAAAAACAAACCTAGAAGACATATATGAAGCCCTTATAGAAATATCTGAAATAGGAAATCCGGAGGCGAAAAACATTGCAGAATCTTTAGGAAATAAAATTTTTGATTTTACATTTATTTGTTGCCTGCTTATTTGGTTTGATATTTTAGAAAACATTAATAAAACTAGTAAATATTTGCAAAGTCCATCCGTTAATCTGTCAACAGGCATAAAAGTCTTAGAAAATACCAAAAATAGTTTGATTGCAATGCGTTCCGATGAAAAATTGAATGATTATGTTCAGTTAACTGAGCATATTGCTAGTTCCCTTGAAATACCAAATATGTTTCCTGAAGCTTCATCATTGCGATCCCGACGGAGAAAAAGACTTTATGCTGATGAATGTCCTGAAACTATATTAGAACCGAAACAAAGATTTAAAGTAGATTTTTATTTCAAAATACTTGATCAAGCGATTCAATCAATTACAGAAAAGTTTGAGCAGCTTGACACATATAGTATCAATTTTTCATTTTAAGTAACATAAACGAATGTTTGAAAAATAAAAATTTACTTTCTTCATGCCTTAATTTGCAGAATGTTTTAACATTTGGTAATTTTAAAGATTTAGATGGAACAGAATTGTATCAAGAGCTAACAGTCATTTCGCAGCTTGTTATACAACAAAGCTCATCTTTAGATGTGTTAAATTTTATATTCAGTTCAAGCCTTGAAGATCTTGCTCCTTATTTAGTTATTGCTCTTCAAATTCTAAATACAATCCCGGTTACAGTAGCTTCAGGAGAACGTAGTTTTTCTAAACTTAAAATTATTAAAAATTATCTCAGGACAACTATGACTCAAGAGAGATTGGTGGGCTTATCTATAATGTCTATAGAAAAGGAATTATTGAAATCTTTAGACTATGATGATCTTATTGCTGAATTTGCCAAAGCTAAGGCCAGAAAAATAAGTTTTCAAGTTTAAACTTTTCCCCTCTGCACATTTCTTCGCTGCGTTTTAGTTTATGGTTTTACTTTTTTTTTTCCTTAAAAAAATAACTTGAGTTCCTTAATTGAATTCTCTTATATATTATTTATTTTGTAAATATGTTTTCATTTCATTTTGTTTTTAATTTTGTTTTTAATTTATTTATTTTCCATTTATTTACCGCATATAAACATATATGTATGTAAATATACATATTTGTTTTTTACTGAGGATTAGGCCTACAGGGGATACCTCAATAAAAAAAACGCATTGAAAGTCTACCTCCTGGGTGATGTGGAAAAGATTGATGCGTGTGTGTGCAAATATAAAAAAGGGCGCTTTCTGTAAATCTTGCACAGGGCGCTCGTTTGGCTTGGGCCGGCCCTGATCTAGAGTAATTGCGACTGTTCGGAAATCTCAAGCTATCCATGGTAAAAACGCAAGCCAACGCCATCTAGTTCTCAATCCCTTACAGTAAAAAAATAAAGTTATTCTATTTGCCACCTCTTGTAGAGTTATATACTTACTTAGTTGGCGCTACAGCTCGAGGTGAACCTGGGCCTGCTTCTCGCAACCATTTGTGTGTGCGTGTTATATTTTTGCACGAATGGAAGGGACCTACAGTTTTTTGCCGACTCCGAACGGCGAGTTGAGAAGCTTAATCGTGACAAATGATACTCTTTGATGCTTGTCAGACATTCGAAAGAGGTGGGCACTGTGAAAAAACTTTTAGGTGTTTGCGGTGGGATTCGAACCCAAGACCGCTGGCTCAGTAGTCCGACGCACTAACCACTTGCACTACGGTGCCGGTGTAGAGTTATATTACTGTTATTATTTTGCTTTAACTTTCATCAGTGCAGATTCGTGTGCGCCGAGTGCAGAATATTTTAGAGTAAGTGCTACAAATATGGCTCACCCTTTACTTTTGTGGACATAAAACAGACTGGTATCTCGACAACAACAAAAAAAACTTATGTTCGTAACCTAAAATGAAAGCCGTTTTGTTTTGAACCAGAAACATCAGATGGTTCCAATAAGATTAAACAGTAAGTAAGCAAAAGATTAAGCATTTAAGCAAACCCTGCTTTCATCTCTCTAGACCACACATAGTTTGTGCTCACCCAATGGTTTCGATGAACAGCCTTCAATAAAGGCTTATGACATCTATTTCTATGTACCTATATATTCATCGTAATCGGATAACTACAACTATGTACAACTTTTCGTAGTGGAAAGATGTGTTCTCATTGAATTAAATCCTGATACTAATCCCACCTAACATAACCGAAGAATAAAGCCACATACGAAGGAGCGATAATTTTGCTTCGATTGCCCTCATATCGAGCCGTTAGCAGATTGTTATCGCGTCATCGTCGGGTCGATGGAAAGTTATTTTTCAGATTTTTTTTTTCCATTTTCTTTGAATATTGAAAGTTGTTTTAATTAAAACCTTTTAAAATGGTTTCAAATGGAGATTTGTTGGTTTTAATTATGGAAGTGGACACAGCGATTATGTTATTATCAAGAGTGAGTGAGTTGATTGTTTACATTTACATAGTTGATTGGTGTAACTTTCAAGAACGATGATATTGGACATTATAGTATTAGAAAAACACCAGGAGGTATTAAAAATGCATTTTAAAGTCCCAAAAAGGATGTACGTCGTTAGTAGAAACTGTCAAGATACACAAAAGAAATGGTTAGGTTGACAGAACCTTTTTGGGATACTTTACATAAATGCAAGCACAGCTCCCAACGAGATGATTACATAAATTTACAACTCAGACTTCAGACATATGGTGATTTATCCCAGCCCAGTCCAGTACACCGCCAGGGAAGACATTTTCTCAAATATTAAACACTTGAGATTATTATTTTACATTTCGATTTAATTTTAACGTTTAAATTTTAGGGTCACCCTGCATGAGCTGTCAGCGTGTGAAATATTCAGAGCCTATGTATATACATATAGCATAATTGGGAACTTTTTGTGGAGAAGTGTGTAAAACCTGTCAAATAATAAATAATTTTAAAGAGGAGCTAATTCTTGCAAGAAAGTAACCAAACGCGTTGAACCACATTTTGACAATTTTGTGGGTATAACCCGTCAATTTGTTTTTGTTTTCCACTTAGAAACTGACAGATGGCTGTGCTGACCGGTTCAACCCATTTTATCCAAAGAAAGTTGCGTGTAGAGGAATTCGTAAGTTTCTCATTTAAGGGGAAATTTTGGACAATCTCATTTGGCTCCCTTTTTACCCGACTACGCAGAGGAAGGGTTATGATTTTAACAGACTGGGTTCGTTTGTTTGTTTGTATGTATGTAAGGATGTCACCTCGTACAGCCGAAACTATGGGACCGATTTCAACAAATGAGGTGTCGTTGGATTTGTCTCGATCCGGAGAGTGTCCTAGGCTATGTGACGTCACAGAAAAACAATTCGTAAGGCTCTCAGTAGAGAGAACATTTTTGGTACTCTCATTTTGCGCTCTCTTTGACGCATGTTACGAAACTCTTGGGTTACCAAACAGGAATTTGTCAGATTTCGTACGAATTACAAAGTTACCAAATAGACCTCTTATGTTTATGAAAGTTAATGACACTTGAGCTGTCAGTTGTTAACAAAATGAAAAAAAAAATTTTTGAATAAAATAATTATAAATACGGAGAACTGAGTGAATGCACATTTTATAGTATTTTTATTATTTTTTTTAATCCTAGTCAAAAAGATAAATAAAAGATGGAAGAATGATGGATCGTCGCTCATGATTCATTTTTTAAGTTTGCCGTTCACCGGTTGTTAAGTGGAAGAATTTTTTCTGGGGACTCATTGCAAAAGTAGAAAATGGTATTTGGTATCACTGTTTTTTGTACCCGCTTGGATAAGTGACGAATCTATTGCCGCTTTTTCTATTGCAAATTTGCATAATAAGCGTATATACGCGTGCAAAAAAACACGGCTATTATGTACCACCAGTGGTGCTGCCAAGTTAATCAATAATTCATATATTTTTTATGGTTCATTACACAAATAACTTTATTTTTACGGAGAGCAATGGTGAATATTTTGCCTGCTGAATGAACTTCTTCTAGAAAAAAGCTAATTGAGAAGTTGCAATCAGCGAAGAAGGATGGCTTCTGAGAAAAAATTCATAGCATGGCTTTTCGTATGAAAAGATGACTCTGGTATTTACTTTTCTCACTCAACCAGACCGCTGATTACCTAACTTTAACACTTTTTTGTTTGCCACCTTTAAGACGTCTTTTCTGGAAATTTTATAGCACTGAGGTCGATCCTTGAAAACAGATTAATCGAAAAGTATGAAGTAATTAATTTCCTCGCAGTAAGAAGAACTTCGACTGTTCCCACACCGCTACACAATAGAACCCAGGTGTTTTCTTTTTTGTGTTTCACTTAATTTTCCTTCTATTTTCGCAAATATTTTCTTTTTGCGCTTCAAACCTCGTTGAAGTGCCTTGAGCTATAAGAAAATAAATCTTCAAAGAGCAACTTAGCAAAAACTCGAACTAAAGTTAAAGTATACGAGTATACCAGGAGCAAAGTAGCATAACAAAGTTCCAGCTAAACACCTTACGAGAAATCGAAAAGTGGAAGCGTTTTATTTTGCTGGATTTACCCCTAATAGCACTCAGATTATATTAAAGTGCGTATGTACGTAGAATGTAAGCAAGCTTTAAAAAATGATTGAAATGCTAACAGGTATTTGTTTGTCTTTTGGGTGGTAGATTCGAATGCCTTTGATCCTTCCTAAAGTCTAAAGAGAAAAACAAAAAACAAAAACAGAATGCCAGACACAAATCAAGGTACGTAAATTTAAAACTTTTTGTTGAAGTATTTGAATGCGACACAGAATGTGTGTTATAAAAGTAGGGGTGAGTTTAGAAAAAGTGACTAATTAGATGTGTTTCAGCGAACTTCGGAGACATTCGATGGAAATATTTATGCTTACTTGCCATCCCTCGAGTTAACACTTTGATTGCTATTCTGATCGGTAGCCATTTTATATTCATAAATAACCGTCGGATTTTATTTAACTGACGTGTCATTAATAAGAATTTATTGGGTAAAGTACTTTTGCCTGCAAAACAAAATCCCGCACACAAAAGCCAGCATTTCAAAAGCCCGCAGATTTCAGAGGGAAAATTAATTGCATTGTAAGTAAACAATTTTTCATAGTATAGTCTGACAATATTTTTTCCGACAATATTGCCAGATAAAAAATTGTCAGTTCACGCGGTTGGTAGATAACTTGTTCACGAAAAATTGGCAGATCCATTGTAAGACATTGTCAGACTCTTAGCATTTGATACAAATTTTTTCTTCGTGCTGTACCTATTGACTTGAAAAAATGTATAAAAATACCCTTACACATGGAAAACTATCAGCCCGAGGTAAAAACTTGGTATGGTAAATTTGTAGGTAACATTATGGCACACCAAAATTAAAAAAATAAAAATAAAAATATAAGCAGACTTTCCCGAGATAAATGCGATTTTCACTCAAATTTATTAGAAAAAAATTGTGTTTGAAAAATTGTGTTCTCGAAAATAAGAGCACGGATGTTAATTGCCGCGAATAATTGTATAAAACATTGGTCAACTGCCTATCAAATGAGCCCACATTAGTTGCTCTGAATTTAATACACCAGGAGTTATAATTAAATAGTTGTTGGTACCTACTTCTCTGAAGATATATATTACAAACACCCTGTAGCTCCGTGGGTGTTGAAGAAAGATCCCCACCCCTTCCAAGCTTCTCCCACCTGACAATATAAAATGATCCTGGCAATGTCCGAAACGTCTGACAATGTCACGAAAAGGTCTTCATACATACATAGGATGACTGACAATATTGTCAGTTCTAACAACCATATGAACATAGCTTTATTATTTTTTAAATTTTTTGTCAAAGCATAATTTTAACGAACCTATTTAATTATTTTATCTACAAAATTCTTTAAATACAATAACATATGTAAAAAGTTTTTCAATAGAGGTGCTCAAAATATTCAGTAGAGTTTGCAGTTTCAGTAGCGTTTGATACTTCCCGACCGTTTAGAAAATATTAATATTTACTACCAAAGCTCGAGCTCAGTTGTAGGTGCTCAGCGTTAGTTCACCACAGAATTGAGTTTCCCTCAATGTTACTCTGCGCAGGGTAGGTATGTGGAAAATTTTGAACGAATTTTGCTCACTTAACAGCACAATAAGCCACCAACTCCAACAAGACAGCGAACCGATTTCACGACGATCGCCACAATTGAGGCTTTCTCAGGCGTGCGTCGAGTTAACTTGACTTTTGCGTAAGGCCATCCGCACACGGCTCGTATCGTCATCGTAGCGTATGCCACGCGATGAACGAGAGGCATATGTACGATTTCTTTAGGCCCTAAGGACTTAAGTCTATGCTGTGGATCATTTGGAAGCTAACAATCGTCAAGCTATCGCCGGTATACTTCGAGACTGAGTGATAAAAAAACTGGAACGATCGGATGCGTCAGTGTAAACAAAGCCGTTGTGGACATTTGAAAGATATAGTGTTCCCAAAATAACTGCATTGTCCAAGAAAACTAAATTGATATGTCAAACCGTTGTCCTATCACTCTTAATGAGAGACACTTGCCCTACACGTACCTACATATTTGCATTTACATTACTTAATGTTGTATACAAAAACTCACTGATTTACGAACTTATTCACTGATTTGACGATGAGGAAACAAATTTTATTTATTTATTTAGATAATTTACTGGCTTCATCCTTATTTCCAGAACAATTCACACCAAACTTTGTCTTTTCAGTTAATCTACGAGTAAAAATCACCCAATCAGTATGATAAATTTATTCTTATATTTCCAACACTCGTGTTTGTATTCGAGAATAATATTTCGGAGTTCATCGAAAATCGATGATGAAATTGGGATCGTTTGGAATTTGTTTCCATATTTTGTTTTTTTTTTTTTTAATAATTTCAGTCCGTGTGAGTGTATATCCTTTTCTTTCGGGGCGGTTTGGCAATATGCATAAGGGAATCGAGCAGTATTTACTTCTTTTTTTGGCGTTCCTCTGTAGGACATAAAATGTGAGAAAAAAAAAGTTGCCTAACAATTGTTTGCAAATAACTGGCACGTTTTTCGTTTCTTGTTGTTGTTGTTTTGTACTATATTTGCAGATTTTCCGTTCAACGCTTAGGGATTGAGGTTAGGTACTCAACTAAAGTTTTAGTCGAAAATTGTAATAAACACGAGTTGACTGAAAGTGAGTAAATTATTTCCGAAACAGTTGGTGAAATCAAACTTTTCAAATAAATTCGATGATGTTGGGTATTGAGTGATTTGACGAAACGGGTAGCTATTTGAATTTTTTTTGTTTCCTTTTATTTTCGTCCAATTTCCCAAGGCAATTGGAATATTTTGCATATTTTCAAATTATATTTTAAAAGTTAAAGGTTCTTGAAGGTGGCATATTTCTTGAAGTATTTATAATATTGAAACTAAAAAGATTGTTTTCCAACAAAAAATAATAAAAGTTACTAAAAGGGGTTAAAAGTCTTATATACAATAGGCGTGTTTTTTCGTAATCTATATAGCCTTAGAAAATATTTTTCACGTATCCACTAAAAACTAAGCCTATATAGGATAACGAAATCCAGATAGCTATCGAGTCTTATGTCCTTAGCCTGGACAAAAAAAATGTGATGCTATGAAGAAGTTTGGAAAACAAGTGGAAAAGTGAGGAAGAAATATTAGAAGTCAGAAAAAAATACATTTTTCTCAGGCAAATCATTAAAAAGGGCACCCCGCCTTTTAAAAACAAAAAAACAGATGTTTAAATGTCGAATGACAATTAGCATAGTGCGACCAAATCACCGAAGAGCTTTTTTTACACATACTTTTTTAAGCCTATATAGATTAAAAACAACACGCCTAATATTGAATTTAAATATATTTTTTAATAAAAGACGCATATCTATATCTATATTCTTATGTATATAAAAATAAATGGCGTATGCGTATGTTTCCCTCTAAATATATAAATGTTTTTAAATGTATACATATGTATAATTATGGTTCAAAGGTAATAGGCAAAAAAAATTACGAACATTTTTTTTAATGCCTGACGAAGCGGGCAGGGTTTAAGCTAGTTGAATATAGAAAACAAAATAGCTATGGGTGGTGGGCCAGACACATTTCCTTAACGCTTAAAGACCCTAATGAAACTAAATCCAATTTTTTTTTCCATTTGTGAGGCTTTGGACAGAATGAAATTGTTTCTCGGGACTTCTATGCCCAAAGTTTGCAATTTAAACACTTGAATCCTGTTCATTACATCATTAGATCAGTCACAGCTTGGACTATGTATATGTATAGCTATGATATTATGCAGCTCTTTCTCTTAAAGAACTGTGACCAAAAAGATTTATTGGATTTCTATTAGTCCAAAAGGCAAACCGTCTTTTGAATGAAGGCTAGTATGTCTTTGGTTGACGTATGTATTTCTAAGATCGGAAGGTCTAAGAAATTTTTTATGGCAGGTAAGCCGTCTCGGCCTCCACTTATCAGAGTCGACATTCGGTCTCGCTAGACAGGCCTTACTTGTTAAGGTGACATCATAGGAGAGAAAGCTTACCTAATATCCTACTTATTGTAGTTGAGAAGTTCGCTGTGATGGGTATTGAGCTTAATTAACAGTTTGGCTTGTCTGAGCCCTAGAAAATGTCTCCAATGAGATATTTGAAGTTCATTTTCCCATCTGTTAATCAAGACTTACATTGTTGCCCAGTTTATGCCACTTATGGACTCAGGGCCTGAGAATTTGGCAGTTGAGACTTGACGGGCCAGTGCATCCGCAATCTCACTTCCTTCAATGTCTCCGTGGCTAGGCACTCATCAAAGTTTGACTTTGTTGTGAGTGGCTATGGATAAGAGGGAATTGAAGCAGTACTTTACTAGTTCTAAATCCAAAGAGTATATGCTCAGATGTTTGAGTGCAGCTTGGCTGTCTGAGATAACATTTATTATAGCGCCTTTTATGCCTCTCTGTACATTTAGCAACGCGCAGATCTCAATAGCAGGAACATCAACGCCAGAGTATATTTTCAGTTCATCCATGTAGACCATAGAAGACTTTTGGGTCTAGCGTTGGTCCGCTGCTTCACCATGTGGTACGTTTCCCAATATGAACCAGACTAAGGCCCCGTATGAAATAATGGGTCTGGCCATCGTGGCATACAACCAGTATATAATTTTTGGGTTGAGACCCAAGATTCTACTATACAGGCGGTTACTTGCCCATAAGGCTCTAGTTGCACGGTTCAATCCAAGGTGATTGACCACACTAGAATACTTTTGGGCTGACTGGAACAAGATTAATGGTTTTTCTCTTCGTGAAAGGCAGTAGAATTGTTTAATAAGGATCAACTGAGAGTCCTTAGTTTGTTTAAGTCTTAGTTTGTTTAAGTTTGTTTAAGTTTGCTTGTATTAAGCTAAATAAATAAATTACCTGCTACGCCAATCTAAAATGCATGCACCTATCTTCAAGTGGAGATACAAAATTCGAAAATTTCTCACTTTCAATCAACAGAAACCGTGTGAGCACCGTGGTATAGTGGAAAGTGTGTTGGACTACTACGCAATGCTGCCCGAGTTCAATCCCAGCAAACACCTAAAAAGTTTTTTCATGGTGCCACATCTTTCGAATGTCTGACATGCATTCAAAGAGTATCATTTGCCCGATTAGCTTCCCAACTCGCCACACTGTGGGGAATTTTTGCAAAAGTGCTTGCAAAATTCAATTTTCGCGTGTGTCTATAATGCAAAAAAAGCTTATCTTCTGGATTAAGAATTGTTTGGACCTCAAGAAACCGAAAAATTTATTAAATTTGGACAATTGAGAAACTTTTCATTCCCCTAACCCCCGCGCAAAGTGAGGAACTAGTGCATTTGCAAATCTTTGAGCTAGAGTGATTTGATTTGTGTATGTCAATTTTTTTTCACATTTTTAAGGCGAAAAGAAGTTTGTAAATATTTATGTATGTATACTTTATAGGTAAAAAAAATGTTTACCAATTCATTGTGATAAGGATTTTGCGGTTTTTAGGCCTATTTTCGGCAGCCCCTAATCCTCTTCATAAAATCATAACTGGAGTCCATAAGGAGGTGATAAGAAGGCTTCAAGCAATATTTAACGTTCTAGGTAGATTGTAGAGAAAATGTTTGGAAAAATTATTCCGGACTTTGACGAAAGATTCCAAGAAATCTAGTTTTTTCTTATTATAATTTTTAATTATTTATTTATTTATTTATTCTCCACTGTTAAAAACTTGAAATATATTATTGAAATGGTTTGTTATGTTGCTGTGCCACTTAATAGAAAAAAAATGTTTGCAACACAAAACAATATTTTTTTTTCCTCCACTGTTTCGCTAAGTTTTGAAATTCTCTGCAGTTACATTAATATTTGAATTTAATTTTAAAGTAAAATACTATTTTTACCCCTTTGGATAAAAATATGTTTGTTTAACATGAAATTCTGGAACACCATGTACAGCATTTTTCCTAAATTTTATCATTTTTTTAGCATTACACCACCTAACATACTTTCTTGACTTACAAATTCTACCGAAATAGTATATTTGCACTCTAATGTACAGCAAAATAAAAAAATCCGGTCAAGTGCAAGTTATACTTGCGCAATAAGTGTTCCGTACTGTATCAGTTATTTTAACTACAAACATATGTATGTCATAGATTTATGTTGATAGATCTATATGAACCCTTTCTTTACGATACGATTTCTACTAAAGATACAATGATACTTTGTTCGATACTCACATATTATATACAAACATAAAAACATATATAGGTACATATATGTACATATGCACTTGTATATCTGCAGACACAAGAAAGTACACGTGTACCTACATATATAGTTTTATGGTGCACAGCACATTTCAATACAAATAAATTGAGCACAATTTGCGAAAAATAAATTCAAATTTGTACCTACATAAATGTATACCAACAAGTAAGTTGAACAAATTATCTACATATGCATGTATGTATGTATATATGTCTCTGATGTCCTTTCTCATCTGCTCAGAAGAATAGTTATACACACACACAAAGTAAAAGAAAAATAAAACAACAAATAAAGCATGTATATACATACATACATATATACCTACATAATATGTTCATATGTATATGTATTTACAAGAAATGTACGCTTGTGCATCAGATTTAATTTTTCGTCTCGTTATTCGTTCAATTGCATTAACTGCGTATTTTGCGATTTGTCTCCCTCTCTGTGGCTGTATATACACAAATTCAATTTTTTCCAATATAGTAAAAGTAGAGACACCTACATTATAATAGGAAACCATCAAGCTTCCTTTATGTGTTATATTATGTATCATTGGTTTAAGTCTTAGGTCAATAGTTATCCGGTAGGAATATGCCACGAAAATTCGCTGCGGGTATAACACTTTTGCCATCAATTATTCAATTTTTAATCTCGTATCTACTTTTAGGCGTTGTGATATTTTTCTGGGTATGTAAACAGTAGGGTAGTTGAAATTAAAAAATTAATTAAAAAAAAACGGTTGAAGTAGGGCAGTCGTGAGAATTATGTTTCCATCTACACTTTACTCTCAATGTTTGTGATTTTATTCAGATTTTTCTGAGCGATATTTTCGGAGAAAAAGCTCGGGACAGCAAGTTGTAACGTTTTGTGAAAATTTGTTAAGAAACTACCCTCCCAAAGTCGAAATTCAGCTTTTTAAGTTCTGGTCTGTGTTTAGGCCACTAATTGCTACAACTGTTCCAAATTTCAATAGTCTAGGTTAAGTAGTCTCTGAGAAAAAGGCCTGTGACAGACAGACAGACAGACAGACAGACAGACACCGAACTGATTCCATTAGTGTTCCGTTTTGGTACGGACGGAACACTAAAAAGAGGGCTTTTGATACACCTGAAAAAATTTCTTGTTCGTTTACTTTTATATACATACATACTATTTACTTTAGTTACCTACTTTTGACAATTTTTGAGGTAAAATTTTAAGACAATTTCCAAAAAAAAGTTGTATTTCAGCCGAAGATTCTGAAACACCCTGTAAATATATTTTCGTAAAATTTCAAAATTTCATAGCCTTGGAAATTTCTTTCAAACAGAAAAAAAAAATCATCCCGATATCTTTTTCGCAAGCAAAAAAGTCAATTTGCCCCACTGTGCGCCGTTCGGAGTCGGCAAACAACTGTAGGTCCCTTCCATTCGTGCAAAAATATAACTCGCACACACAAATTGTTGCGAGTAGCAGGCCTTAGTTCAGCCCGAACTGTAGCGCCACCTAAGGAAAATAAAATTCTTCTTTCGCAATATGTAGTGGCGGTCAAACACCTTTATGACTTTGGTGACAATACCAAGTGTAAAAGCTTTATAATAGTCAATGAAAGATTTGCAGATCTTTTTGAGTACTACCAAAAGAGCTGTTAATCTAAGCCCTCTTCCATTTCAAGGCGATGAAAAGTTTCCCTATGAAAGCCTAAGCCAACAACTCGTTAACAAGTTGCTTTTTGGGTTAAATTTCTAAACCAACATCGTGTAGACAAAATCCTTTAAATCTCTTGCCAGAACTTTAGCAAGAGTTAATTTAAATCATTGTCGTCGTTCGTCTTTAACGACTTGTATGTACGTGTTTCAGAACCGTATGGTTTCTAAGTAAACAAGCTTTACACTGCGAGTCTTGCGGAACCAGTTAATTAAATTTTCCAATCCACTCAAACTCCACAAAACTCAAGCTGCCGATATAAAAGTTAATCTCTCACGTTTTCTCCTTTATCCAGTTTTATGTATAAAAGGATGTTGGAACGTCCTTTAGCCAAATTCCCTATACCAAAAACGATGTGAGGCAAAACAAATTTGGCACCGAAAAGATTCATAAAAATAAAAACATAACACAATAATAGTATGCATGTGTGAATGGATAATAATATCCATCTATCACCTTCGATGACATAAAATCTCGTCAGCATATAAAATAGTTTATAAAGTCCTTCCCCGTAAGAAGAGCTGGAAGGATGCGTTAATAACATAAGCACGTCGTCGCCTACTTACCGGCAGGTGACACGCTGCTGTTGACAGCTCTCAGATAGTCGCCTTAATCTACCAAATATCTAAGGTGCCAGATAAGTTTTTACCTCAAAACTTTTTCACTTTATTAGCTGAATGGGTGACTTTTCTGGCTCTAGAGTCTAGAGGCTGCCGACCCACTGAATGAATATTGATAGCAAAACCCATCAGACCGTATGTCGCCATGATGTGGTCAGTGTTGCACGGCCTGATGGGATCTTTCGCAATAGCACTGCTAATCAGGAAACCAATTTCCGATTTCTATAATCCTTGGACGGGAAATGAGGTCAACTAGATTCACGCACCAATGCATTCGGCGGCGATGGGAAAATAGAAACAAGTGCAGCACCCGCATGGTTCGTGTGTTTGGATTCGCAATCAACACCACGTTGTCCATGTCTATGTTTCGAAAATACTCTACAACACTCAGGCCAGTGGCGTGCAGGGATAGTAACGGCCACAGGATACCACACAATTGAATTGTACGTTGCCGGTGCTTGGCCCATGGAGTTGTTGTTCAATTAGCAAACACAAAATCAATTAGATGGTCGTTGTGTGATTTCAGTCAGGACGAGGCGGCGCGGCGTGTCTACCCCGGAAGGGGGTGGCAGTTCACGAATTTCTCACTTACTCCTTTCAAATTACTTCCTCTTTGGATGGTTCTGGGTCGATATAATTTCATTGGACAGGACTCGTGTGTGTATATGAAAAGGAAATATGTGAAAGTGCAGACATTTGTTGAAGGTGATTGGGGGTGATTTATTTTTTAAAAAACATTTAAGGTCTTCATAGCAGACCTGAAGGCATTCTGTTGCTTGAATGTAGACTCTTTCAAAGTATTCAGCAATTTGGAGGTAAATTCTTGGAACTTTACCATGTTGTCAGTCTCAGTGTAGGTGCACTACGAACACATTGACTTCCTTCAGCTTCTGAAATATGCAGATGACTTTGAAGTTTCGTGTTCCTTCCCGAAAAACTGACTTAAATGTACAGGACTCTTTGAGTTGCAGCACACACATTATATGTCTCCAGCATCAGAAATTTGCAGATACAAAACAAAAAGATCCGAATTCTTTCATCTTCTGTTAGATAACTGATGGCATGTACATACTACATGTCCTTCGTAGCGAACAAATTTAAGCTGTCCTCCTGTTACGTCCATTTCATAGGGTTGATATCTTTCAGTGTCTGTTTGCTGTATCGCACTACCTACACTTAGCTTACACTCATAAAAGATCCCTAATAAGGGGATTATGACTTCTTCGTACAATTTGGCACCATTAAGACGGGTTATCTTAATAATGCCTTTGTCCCAGATGATGTAAATGACAATAATGCAGAATGGCAACCTACCAGACAAAATAATATTGAAAGCAATATTTGCTGCTTGTAGGAAACAATATTCAGTCGATGGTTGGAATGATATGAACTAAATGTTCATATTGCATCAATATTTTGGCTTGACTTCTCTCAATAAAGGTTAGGTTAGGTAGCAGTTGATGCACGTAGTTCGAGTACCAGCACTCTTAGGCTTACAGAGGCCCATTGTGATACCAAGGATATTCGGGATAGGTTCGGCCGCTACCCTACTCATGAAAACCATTTGAAGCTTTGTATAAAGCGAGTTAGGCTTCCAACGTCTTTTTGTGCCAGGTCGCTAAGATCGTTGAAGAAGTATTCACCTAGGTGTAGTGTTCTACTATGGGAATAGACAGAGGAGATGTGTTGGGTTCTCTTCCTCGTCATGGTCTCTTCAACTTATGGAGATGTCGTATGTTGTCGCCAGTCCTATACTCCGTCCCAACCGAATTGTCAGTGCAGGTCTTATGGGGGAGCTTTTTTCAAACACTTGTGCCTGTACATGTCTTCACGGCACTCAATTCGAAAAATTGCCACTGAAATAAAAATCAAACCACTTACTTACACACGTTTTGTTTTTGTAATCTTCCAAAAATCCGCATACATCCCACCACAACCAGCCTGCCACATAATCGATGTGCTTACTGATTATGCGTGGCCGCCATCAACCATTATCGTGGTGTTTATGGAAAATATGAATATCAAAACAGTGTTACCATTAGTAAATCAAAGCAAATCGTTACAGCTTTTTCTGTGGTTTTTGTCAAAGAGCTTTGTGATTTTGTGCTTTGAGAACCAATAAAATTAATTTGAGTATGTGAGGCGTGAGGGTATTGCCGCATGGCTTTTGTTTTTTTTTAATTTTCTTGTTTTTCTGGTGAAACCGTTAAAATGAAGTTCATCACTTTTTCGATTTTTGTGATTTACAATGAAGGTTATTTGCACGAGATTAGTTTTGGGTGCGGAAACGAAAGTGTGATTTATTTTTTTTGTTTTAAGTAAGCCTATATCTCGTAAGCTATCGTTTCCGATATATAACATTGATACATCAAAATACTCGAAAACATGCCCTTTACAACAAACCAACATTTCATCGAAATCGAGGTGGTGTCCACTTTGTACACAACAAATTATGTTGTTTTCAAATCAGCAG
Source organism: Brachyopa scutellaris (assembly GCA_949775065.1). Taxonomy (NCBI): domain Eukaryota; kingdom Metazoa; phylum Arthropoda; class Insecta; order Diptera; family Syrphidae; genus Brachyopa; species Brachyopa scutellaris. The sequence continues at coordinate 113,499,084 of OX459113.1, forward strand.
ATGGTAGCCCTATGGGTATATCTGTCAACGCACGACCGCGTGAACACCACAATGTGATTCGGCCATAAGAGAAGAACGACAGTTGAAGGTGGTATTTGAAGTAGATGAGACTGATTCCAGGGACTTTAAAGCCACCTAAATTATAGTGTAGAAGTATATAGACTTATCTGTTTAAGGTCCTACGTCATCCCAAAAGGACCTATCGGGAATAGTGACCTTAAAGTTTTTATCGAATGTTGATCTGATCTAATATCTAATATCGTGGAGTAGCCACTGTGAGATGCTGAGCTGCAGAAAGACTAGATAAATGACCCGTTGAAGACTTGTGACGTTTTTGAAAAGTTTCGAAATGAAATAAGACGGGACCTCCATTAAAACTAATAACATTCTTAACAAATGCAGAATTCATTTGACTTATGTACTGCAGCTTTATACCTAAACCTATAGTGCTTTTCGTCACATGGCTAAAAGTACATATTTCGAAATAATCTTCAAGTCTCTACAATAGACGACTAATTTTGATAAAATGCATTGCTTACAAGTCGTTAAAGTGACAAATGCCAAACTAACTTGTCAGTGACATCAACTGACAGCAAATCTTGTAGAGTAAAAGGGCGGTAAAACAAATGGTGGCCAAACACATTCTCTCACATTCTGACAGGTCTCGTGCATTTCCTGTAATGTTCACCTACAAAAGTATCTGTACATATACCTGTTGACCGTCCATTTGTAGGACGCGCAGTAACGCGATGAATTAATGTAATCCATTCTATAAAATCCAATAATCTATCTCTTCAACTAACAACTCATGCCTTCCAGGGATGAGAGGGGATGGAAAAAAATCAAATCGAATGTGATACCGAATGACGATATTAATTTTGATTTGTATTTCATCCTGTCCGCCCATCAGCAGAAAGAGGGATATAATCTCATCGTTTCAAGTAATTCATCCTTATTAGGATAAATGTGCCCTCAAGTAGATATCGTTTCCCTCCCAACAGTCCTTTCATTTTCAATTGCACTGCACAGCAGCTAGCCACAGCGTCCTTCAAATGCTTCCGGTGCTTATCGTTCGCCCTCCCACCGGCAATGACTGCAAGCGAAAGGACAGAAACAGACGAATCTGCACTATACACTGGGAGAACTGTCAGTATTTTATTTTAGAATGGACGCATCTAACTATTTGTGTGTATGTGTGGGTTTGTGTAACCATGGGCGTAGACGTGCCGTTTTCTTTAGTTCACTAGTTAACCCAGGGTTCAAGGAAAGCCAGTACCCGAGATACTGGAAGCGTAGCCAAAGAGACAAAGCTACGTGTCAACGTTTTCATTGTTTTTCATTAACTGCACGAGAAAAATTGTATTTTATACTATTTTATACTCTGCAGACTTTTGTGAAAACAAAGACCAAGGACTATTGTTTGCATTCCAAAGTGAACCTATGAGGTTCGAAATAGAAATCATATTGCTCCTCTATATAACATTGGCGCATACACACTGCAAATGGTCAGCGTAATAGGAATCTGCAATAACGGCGAATACTTTACCGAGGACATATCGAATACAATGGTGTGCAGCTCTCTGCTGTTAGCAAATTTATCCCCAAAGGGATTCGATTGAATTTATGAAATAGAGGCGATTCCGTGTGTGACTGCTTAAGGTGATTTATTGGACTGGACGGCACAAATCATACACTCCTCAATTCGGCACCCTTTTTAAGAGCCCGTATCAGGATTGACGTAATCGCCATTACGAAATTACATAACGCATGTCCTTTTTCTAATCGGTTGGCGCTGTGCAATGTCCGCTGTCCGTAAAGTATCTTGTGTCACATGAATGCACACACGTTCACTAACTCACTGTCATGTGAAGGGAGATATTTTCAAATGTCCTCTTTGATGTGACTATTTGCGCAAATTATTCATCAATCAATTACAGGATCAATTGCTGAAGCATTCTCCATCACGTGTGATGTTTGACATTGAATTATTGTTCAAATGGAATTGGACTCAATGTCATCGAAGAATATTAATGCGGGAGTATTGCACTAAATTATCCTTCTACTACAGGCAAATCCTTTGGTCAGAAGATGTTGTCAGTGTTCTGTTTCCTTTTTTACTCATTTTACCTTTTTAAGCCCTTTTAATTCACGCCTTTTGGGTGCTATTTGCCAACGTTGCTGTGCACTTTCTTCTTAACTATACGATTGATCCTAGTCTGTTGAATATTGCGTGTGCTAAAATGCATCCTATTCCCAAAATATTTGATTGCTTATCATGGAATGTAAAAATGCCCCAAAACCAAGGTTAGATTGGAAAAAGATTTTTGGTCGACCGAAAGAGCACACATTTACAAGCTTACAAACAAATACTAGTCCAAGTGAGGTGTATTTAAATTTGAACATTTGAAGGCCCATTAAACAAACTAAAGGGCCATTATGTGAGCGTGTAGGCATTTACTATTACTTATTTCTGTTAATGGAGATGCCAGGTTTTATGAAGGAGATGTCCCGAAATGGAGTAAGCTCGGAACAAAATGAAATGAAAAAGCGACCAACTTTGGGAAAGCACAGATTAAATATTAGAAAGCCGAAAAATATGTTATCCATTAGACTTTTGTTGGTTATGAAAAAGAATCTTTCATAAAAGAGATATGCCTTGAAATGGAAAAGCCACATGAAATTTATGCAACTATGTGTAGGACTTTTTTTTTCAATTTGCAACATTTAGGGTGAACCCACACCAAATAAAGCAGACACAAACAAAACGAAAAAGCCTGTAAGAAACCCATACCAAGTAAAGCACGTCAAAAAACACGTTTTTGTTTTGCTTCATTTGGTGTGGGTTATTGATAGGCATGATTTATTAGTTTTCTCCTAGCGAACAATGACCAACTCTATATTCACTTTACAAGCTTATAATCTTTATATATAAAAATGACCTGTTCATTTGTTACCTCAAAACTCATAAACTAACCATCCGATTGAGCTAAAACTTACACTATATAGTTTTTCTGGTGTTTGAAGTGTTCGTACATAAAAAAATTTCAAGTTTTCCGGTAGATGGCGCTGGAACTCAAAAATTTTTGAACTCACCGTACGATTAAGCTAAAACTTACACAATATATTATTTGTAATAAAGTGAGAAATGTTCGTCGATCAAAAGTATTTAAATTTTCCGAAAGATGGCGCTGGAAGACCAAAATTTCAAAACCAACCGATTGAGCTGAAACTTATAGAATATATTTGTTATGTAGTGAGAAATGTTTGTAAATCAAAAATGTTCAAGTCTTCCAATGGATGGCGCTGAAAACCAAAATCTCAAAATTATTACTACAGCAATGCACGGTGACAGCTAACAGCTAACTTTTGATTTGCGTGCACTTCTCGCTTCATAGCAAATATATTTTAATATAAGTTTTAGCTCCATCGGATGGTAAGTTTTAAGGTTTTTAGGATATTATTGTTTGGACAGTTTTCTTAAATCCAAATAGATTTGTTGGCATTTAATTCTCCACTAGAGTCATTATATTCACAAAAAGTACCTCTAAAAAATTTCATTACATTTATGACATAAACACTGTTTTCCATTGGGTGTGGCGAAGCGCACCGGGTAAACACTAGTAAGTAATGCTATTCACTATGAGAAATCGGATAAACATTAAGAACGCGGCTGAGTGTATAGCGGCTCTATTAAACTTTTTTGCGCTGCACTACTGATTTCGGGGTCTCAGGTTCGTTTCTTGGCGAAATCGAAATCGGATAGCATTTAATTTTTCCAAAATGATTGTTAAGCGAATAGTGGTAATTTCTTTATAATTGGTCCGGTATTTTAGGAGTTAATCGGTGGGGAAATTGACTTTTTCGACATAAAATTGAATTTTTCGACGTGAAGTTCTATAACTATATAACTTACGAGATTCGCTAAGTTATCTTTAAAAATACAGTTAGTTATCTACAAACTATGATTTTTTCATATTTTTGACGTCAGTAGTTTCTGAGAAAACAGTACGGGGCTTTTGGTATGATATTTGTCACACATTTTTGGCAATACTTCCCGAAATTTCTATCAGAACAAATTAAGAAAAACAGTTTTGGAATCTATGTTTCGAGCCCTTTCGAATAATGTCCCACATGATAAATTTTTCAGAAATTTTTTGACTTCAGTAGTTTCCGAGGAAACAGTACGGGGCTTTTGGTATGATATTTGTCACACATTTTTGGCAATACTTCCCAAAATTTCTATCAGAACAAATTAAGAAAAACAGTTTTGGAATCTTTGTTTCGGGCCCTTTCGAATAATGTCCCACATGATATATTTTTCAGAAATTTTTTTTTAATTACATTTTACTCACCCTGTATAGTTGTGTCACAATATTTTTAAGTAATATGTTATCCATGTATGTGGACCACCGTAATGTATAAGTGTGCCAGATTTCAAGTCTCTAGGAAGAACGGTTCTTGATGTTTTTATCGTGACAGACATTTTTGAGTTAGAACGAACTTATAATGGGCCTGGAGTGCAAGGACTTACCAACTGAATAGAGATGACTCTGTTTTTTTTTTTCCAAAATTGCTTATGAGTGACAGAGCATATTTTGACTTGAGTGGTGCTGTTAACGAAGAAAATATCCAGTAAGGAAAACCCACGAGCAATTCATGAACGACTTCCTCATCCTCTTAGAGCGACTGTTTGGTGTACGTTTTGAAGCACTTTTTTACGTAAAGAACTATGGTGAAACTGTTACTGTTAATGGCGATCGATATCGGGCGTTGTTACAAATTGTTTTTTTTTGCTTGAAGTTGCTCAGCTTCGTCTCCCAGACATGTATGTAGTTTCAACAAGATGGTGCCACGTGTCATACAGGAGAAAATTGGGGATATCAAGTGGCCACCGCCACCAGATTTAACAGCTCCTGACATATTTTTCTGGAGTTACATGAAGGACCGGGTGGACGCTACCAAATCAACAACATTGCAACAATTGAAAGGTAATTTGCGTGACGCGATTGCAGATATTCGAGATAACATGCTGTAGAATGTGATGGAAAGGGCAATTGTTAGTGCCAGTTCTACATATGGCCATTCAGCTGACATTGTTTTCTATCATTCTTGGAATCGAACACATAATACATTTATAACAAAACCCCAAAGATTTATGTTGTTGCTTTTTAAATGATTCCAATTTCAAATCGTCCATAGTCCCGAAAAACGCATAAACCTATTTGAATTAATAATAGGCTCGTGAATCTAAATAATAGGAAAAATAAGACCTATAAGCAGTTTCGAAAAAAGAATAATGATCCTTTGAAAGTTTATAAAGTGCTTTAAAAGGAATTTAATATTTTAAATAAGTTCCTTTATAGACAGCATGTCCTTTCCGTCGAATTTAATTTAAAGACTAATAGTAAACGTTTTTGGAGCTTCATCAATAGCAAAAAGCAATCTAATGGTATTCCAAACTGTATGCGTCTTAGTAATGAATCCTCATCTGATCTTTTAACTATTTGTAATATGTTCGCTAGTCACTTCCAATCTGTATATTCAAGTTGTTCTATCCCACCTAGAGTTTCAAATGCTACCTCTGTGTCGTTTAGTCCTTTAAATGCTGGTGGTTTAGAGTGCTCTATCCATGAAGCTCTGCTTGCCCTCCCTCTATTAAAATTGGATAAAAATCGGGGTATGGATGGCCTTCCTCCAATTATACTTCAGAAGTGTTCCTATGTGTTATCTGTGCCTCTTTCTTTAGTGTTTAATTTGTCTCTGCAGACTGGAAATTTTTTGAAGGTTTGGAAGAATTCATTTCTAACACCCATTTATAAATCAGGTTCTAGACATGATATTACTAATTATCGTCCTATTTGCAAAATTTCAACCATACCTAAACTGTTTGAAAAACTAGTTTATAAGAAACTAACGCCTGTTTTAAATGAACTTATCTCTCCATTTAATTATGGCTTTATAGCTGGTAGATCTACATCTTCTAATCTCTCAACATTTTGTAATTCAGTCCTAAACGACTTGGAGAAAGGCCTTGCAGAGTGATGTAATTTATACTGACTTCGCTAAGGAGTTTGACCGTGTTAATCACAAAATTTTGATTTCCAAACTGAGCAGCTTTGGGTTTCATTCGAGCCTTTTACAGTGGATTCGCTCCTATCTTACGGATCGAATTCGGTATATTCGCATTAACGATATATATTCGTCACCAGTTTACGCTACCTCTGGAGTTCCTCAGGGTAGTCATCTGTGCCCTTTGCTTTTTCTGTTATTCATTCATATAACATTCCCGACTTGTTTTTAAACTTCCAATGTCTTATATTTGCAGATGATTTAAAATTGTTCCGTTTTGAGCATGATTGTCTTCTTCTACAAGAAGATCTTGAGAGACTTTCTATTCGGTATCATATTAATGACCTTCACCTCAACTTCTCTAAATGTCAAAGTCTTTCTTTTTGTCGTAACCTGTCCCCGGTGTTATTTACGTACGTGATCGATAATATCCCATTATCTATTATCTCCTCCAAAAAAGACCTGGGAGTCTTATTTGACAAAAAACTGAGTTTCTGCGGGCATATCGAGATTTTGGTTGCTAAAGGTAATTAATTCAATGTTGGGTTTTGTTTTGCGGAACTCTAAAGACTTCCACGATCCGCACACGATTTGATGTCTTTTTTTTGTATTTGTAAGATCTAATCTCGAGTACTGTAGTATAATATGGAATCCATTTTATGAAGTCCATTCCAGTAGAATTGAGGAGATTCAAAAACGCTTTACTAGAGTATGTTGCCGTGCGTGGATTACGCTGGAATATTGAAATGCCTGCGTATGAGATTTGATGTAAATTGTTTGGTGTCCTACCACTGTTCAAGCGTAGACAATTTTTTTTCAATTATGTTTGTTCGTGAGTAAACAAACAACCATATCGATTGCCCGTCATTATTATCATTAATTGCATTCTATGCTCCATCTAGAGTGCTTAGGAACCGTCTTCTATTTTATGCTCCATTTCATAGAGTTAATTATGATTTCAATGAACCTATTACTAGATGCCTTAGACCTTAGGGAGTCTAATAATTATAATAGTTTACTAGATTTTCATTTAAGGAGGGAGTCGTTTAGGAGTAAACTTATTTTGTCCTTAGGTTTTGGTGGTAGTTTTTAAGTATGTATATAAACGGTTTTGGATATAAATGAAATTCTTTATTCCTGTGAAAGTACGTTCGATGCCATTATGTATGGAACTCGATTTCTTTTGCATGGCCACCACGGGCACGCTTGCAGAAGTCCAGACGCTGAACCCAATTTTCGACGGTTTTCAAGCATAAATCGGCCGATACTGCTGCAATTTCACGTTCGATATTCGTACGAAGTTCATCAATCGTCGCTGGCTTGTTGGCATAGACCATAGACTTGACGTAGCCCCACAGGAAATAGTCTAACGGCGTCAAATCGCACGACCGAGGCGGCCAAGCGACTGGACCATTTCGTGAGATAACACGTTCTCCAAGTCCATATCATCCAATTGGGGCCAAAAATATTCGGTTATCATTGAACGGTAGCGATTCGCATTCACAGTAACGTGCCGCTCTTGATCATCACGGAAGAAGTACGGCCCAATGACGCCGCCGGCCCATAAACCACACCAAACCGTAATTTTTTCAGGATGCACTAATGACTCATGGAGTACGTGTGGATTGCTGCCTGTTTATTGAGGAAGCCATTCAGCCAGAAATGAGCCTCATCGCTGAAGATGATTTTTCGATGAAAATCCGAATCATTTTTAAGTTGTTGCTCAGCCCAATTCACGAACATACGACGCTTCTGGTGGTCAAGCGGCTTCAGTTCTTGCGTCAATTTAATCTTGTAAGGATGTAGGCCAAGATCTTTTCGCAAAATTCGCCACAACGACGTCACAGAGATGCCCAACGCTTGAGAACGACGTGTGAGAGACACATTTGGGCTTTCTTCAACTGAAGCCTCAGCGGCAGCAATATTCTCAACACTACGGGCACTTCTTTGCCTCACTGGCACGGGAACATTTTGTACTGTGCCTGTGGATTCAAATTTTTCCACTAGACGCTCAATTGTTGATCTGCTAGGATGATAATGACGACCATAAATTGGACGTAGCGCTCTTAACGTTGAGGCCACTGACTCCAAATTTCGGTAGTAAATTTTAATAATTTCGACTCGTTGTTGGCTCGTATATCTTTCCATGGCTAACCTTACTGAAGAGAAATGTCAAAAGAGCGGCAAGAAATATGGCGTCGTTTACTGTCCCTGTCGCTCTACTTTTGTAGCGTCCCTGTTGAAAAACCCTGTATATTGTATTAGGTAATCTAGCGAGAACAGTAAATGTTCTCATTTGATGATGAAAAAATAAATAAATAAAATAAATAAACAATTCTGTTTCGATGACTCGAATAAATTGACTATAAATTTATACCGCCCCTTAGATCCGTTCATGCAAATGCAAAGCAAATTTGTACTTAAAACTATTCCACCGCATGAATAAACAAGTGTCTTGTCAAAATTGGTCGACTGCTTTTAAAATCGCTTTCGTTCTCTATTTTGATTATTAAGACTTTAATTCTCAAAACAAATACAAAATGAAAGAATGAAGCTATTTACTCTACACCCTTATATCGATAGGCCGGTATTGATGAGACAGTCACGTTTACTGCACGAATGCACCTACATGTTACACGGCCTGTTCAAACAAAGTGACGTCTATATGGGTATGTGTCTTAAATCACTGCTTTTGAACTAAAGTAAAATGGGGTCAAAGGTAATTGACAGAATTAGAACGAATACGGAGCCACCCCTACACGAAGAACGCATACCGCAAAATTGTATTAAAGTTTGAAAACCCAAAAGCCTTTCGCCTGGCCTACCTACTATCACACCACACAGTTCAACATAAAGGACGAACAGAAGCCATAACAACATTAAACAATTGACGCATAATAAGGGATAATCAAGCTGTCATTATAATTATTATTATTTTGCTATTCAGCAAAGGGATGATTCTGGGACTTAAAATTAGGTACTCAAAAATTCCGCTCGTTATCGGAATTTTTACCACAACTCTAAGAACCCTCGCAAGCTCTTTACATACGAGGACGAGGACTGTTCGAAATGAGGTCGCCATTATGTTGTTAAAGTTTTTTTTTTTTTAAACCTAAACGGTCGTTATAGCCTGCCATATGTAGATAGTCCAGTGGCGTCTCGTCAGGTTGTGCAAAGTGTGCATTGCACACCCTCATCGTACGTTTCAAAAAACATACTCAACCCATAGAAATATTTTTTAATGTTTTCTCCGCAACACCTCCGACAAAATATACACAGGCACATACAGCTGCGAGCAAAAAAATAGCAGTGCCACTAAAGAAGTTGCATTCATTTAAAAATACAACAAATTAAGCAATATTTTTTAAAAAAATTTACCAATAATATAAACTGCGTTATTTTCTTATAATATCTACATTATTAGTTTTTGATTTAATTAAAATAAATTAACATAAATGCATTTTATCGAAAGGAACTTCAAAAAACGGCGAGCAAAAAAATAGCAGTGCTCTTTCTTCGCCAGCTTACTTTAACAAAAAAGTAAAAAGAAAATACTGAATTTACATAAATTAGTATGAGGTGTTATTAAGGATATACCAGTCCTTAGTAGTATGCCTTTAATTACTTATTAAAGCTGCGTAAAACCGTTTTACAGAGTCTACAAGATGCTGGCACCTTTCGGATGATATTGATCTCCAAGATTGCTGAACTACCCCTCACAACTCGTTATTTTTTGTTTTTTTTTTGTGCAGTACATATCTCTTTTATATAGGCCTATAAATTTTCAATAGAATGGAGATCGGGATATTGAGCAAGCCACTCCATGAACTTAATCAATATATCCTGACACCATTGTTTAACTGTTCACGTCCTGCTTTTCGGGTCGTTGCCCTGCTAGAAAACCCATTTTAGTAACATTTCGCCTTCGGCACATGACAACATGATGTTTTGCAATATATCAACGTATGAGTGCTGGTCCATTATACTTTTATGCCAGTATATGGGACCAATATCATAGTATGAAAAGCATCCCCAAATCATGATATTAGATCCACCGAGTTTTTTAGTTTTTGTTGTGAATCAAGGATCATATTTTGTATTGGGTGGATGCCTGACATACTGCTGAGATACGTTTCCGCTATACAGGAAGGTTTTGGTCTCATCAGTACACATTATATTACTCCACTTCTCAGCGGGGCAAGACTAATGCTTTTTCGCAAACCTCAGCCTTTTTGATACATCCATTTTCTTGAGAGGTGGGACTTTTCGTGGACTTCGAGCACTAAAAAAGTGTTCCCTCAGCCGTCCTCTAAAAGTGTGAATACCACATGTTAAGTTAAGCACACCCACAATCTGGGTAGCTGCTGCAGAAAGATGTGTCCCAGAGTGCCTTACAACACGTTTCACCATTGAAGGATGCAAAATTTTGTTCCGGCCGCGAGTTTTAACCTTCATTTTATATTTTACAGCATTGCTTATCATTTAAGCGTTACACCCAGAAGTTCCAGAATTTGTTTGTACGTTTTCCCATCTTTTATAAGCAATTTAATTAGCCCGCACCTCTCTGGTGTGCAGTGTAGTCCACGACCCACTTTTATCGAAAAAAATTAATCGGTTTTACTACGATTTGATTAAAAATAAAAAGAAGGAACTTTTATCTTACTTTTCTATAAGTTAGATTCCAAAATCAAGTAAAAACAAAATTTGTATACCGAAATCTAATAAGCACTGCTATTATTTTGCTCGTTTCAAAAAGTATGAGATGCACTACTAATTGATATTTTAAAGCAGAAGTGAGGATTTACCATTGCAATATGACGTCATGTGAACAACATATTGTTGATAAGTATAATATTACAGCAAAAGTCACAAAAAATATTAATACAAAAAAAAATATTAAGGAAAATGTTGCTTTCAAGGTAGCACTTCTATTATTTTGCTCGCCACTGTACATACAGTATAGTACCAGATTTTTTTTTTTGAAAAATTTTCTTTTGTAAATTCTAGTGAACAGGAAGATACTACATAAAATTCTTTGATAATACAAAAAACTTATTGCATTAGTATACTACGCAGTGGCATCTTATTTTCTGCGTATAGTAGCTTTTCGGATTCCAGTATATCCCTATACTGGAAACGATCCGTAATATCATTTTTTTCATGTAGGGGACCACATCCTTAGCCAAAAAAAAAACATCCCCGCACCATGATCGAACCTTCTTCATGCTTCAAAATAGGACGACATTGTTGTTGCTGAAGACGTGTCCCATTCTTTTATCTAACATGAATATTTCTATCAAAAGGAATAAAGTTAAACTTACCATCAGCGCTTAGTTTCGGACTAATTTTAAAATTTAATTTAATTTAATTTAAATCTTATAATAACTTGTACATGCTTTTTTGTGGCTTTGTGTTTAAAAGTAACATAGTATTCATAAATAAATAAAACAGTAAAACAATGATACAAAATTTATTTAAATAAGGGATAGTTAAACGGCAAAGTAGTATGAAGAGAAAAAAAAAAGAAAAAAAAAGAAAAAAAAGTAAGAGAGATAGAAGGACGTCAATGCATTAGAAATTCTCTGCGTAGTGTTCAAAAACATTTTTAGCGAACGTGTTGGCATCATATGAACGCCTAATGTGCAGGGGTAGCATATTCCAAAGTTTAATAGCATATACAAAAAATTGTCGTGAGGTAGTCAAATATTTATATCTTGGTGTAATTAATTGTAAGGATCTTTGCGTTCTCGCCATTTTAATTTTGTCAAAAAAATAAATAAATAAATAATAAATTGACTTAGTCTCGGACCAATTTAAATAGTTTATAGCGAAATGCAGTCTAAGAAACGATTAGCCTAAGCAAATTGATCAAGGACTAACTAAAACAACAAAATGGTTCGTTTTCTGTACATGCTTAGCAGTCAGTAGAGGCTTTTTACATGGTCGAAAAGAACAAAAGGCAGCTTCTTTTAAACCTCTACGTACGTTTCTTGCTTCAATTGAAAGATTGAGTTCGCCAACGATCTGTTTTGAAAGACAATAAAGGATCATTTAAGCCCATCTTTAGATTTCCCGGTCGGTTCGGCCTGTTGTTTTTCGTGGACGTCCTTAAGAATAAATGGTTTCAATCGGTTCTCCCCTCTGAAACATTTTTCTAATATCCTACATTGTCGATGATGCCATTTTGTACTTTTCGGATAATTTTTTTTTGATGTAAACCTGCCTTGAAGTCAGCTACAACTTGATTTTTAACGAACTTAATATATTTATTTTTGCCCAATTTAGTAATAACAAATTTTGAAACAACTAAGTTGCTAATGTCGTTTTCACTTATCTTTTGTCTAAAATTCAATTCAAATGACAGTCAAAACCGTTTTAAACAAGATTAAGAAGAAGGAAATGCGGTGCTTTTGGAAATTCGGTACGTTTTGCATACATACATACATATATACTAAGAAAAAAAGAATGGAATCAATGGTTTATTTGAGCACAGACAAGAGAAACATATTTCTCTTGTTTGTGATTTGAGGTACATCGATCGAATCTGAAATTAAAATGAGTTTTAACATTTTCATGAATCGCACAGCCAGCTTAATATTCCACGCGACGCCACTGGTAAATACTTGTGGGCGTACACTTCAAAGCAAATTGTTCTGAATTCAACTGGCACTGGCACAAATTAAACTTTAAATTGGTTGCAACCAGAATGAATATCATATTCATTTGCTGGAAAATCAATAAAATAAGGCATTGATTGACTTTCCAGTACATAGTCGAAAATTAAGACATCCACATCAATGACTTTGGATCGGAAGAAGTGTCCTCGTTGATTTTAAAATTTCATTTAAGTGATTTCTCAGAAGGACATACAAATACGGTATGTTTAATATTTATTTATTTACTTTGTCGAGTAAGTAAATACACTTTTCACTTGAGATACTAATTGGTGCTATTAATATTGTCTCTGATGCTGGAGAATATGGAAATGATATTGAATGGCGCCCAATGCTTGCTACGCAAGGATTTGAGTCATTACTTATTCTAATGGAGATTCATGTCTTTGCTTACTTATTTTCATTCCACTTCAGCTTCAACTGAAAATAAAGGATAATAGATACGAGTACATCTTTTGTGTGTCCTCACACAATGATTGCGGACTCGCTTTGCAATGAAATTGTACTCTCAAAATGTCCTTTAAAATATAAATATTATTATGTGATAAAGACAAGGTACGGAAGTAAAATAAATAACTCTGACACAACAGCAAAATTAGTCTTTGTCTAGAGATATTAAATCAAAAATTGCTGCCTAAAATCCTAAAGTGGCTCTAGAAATGTTAACGTCCATCTAATGTTCAAGAGCCCTGCTAGTGAACCCTTGAATGCCAGTGCCAATTTACGGTTTACAAGCATTGAAATCAATAATCCTGGTACTACGACCTCACGTTGTTATCCAACCAATTAAAAACAACAAAAGTGCAAACCTCATAACCTACTGAAATAATTAAATTTTGTATTCAAAATTTTCCCAAAAACTGCAATTCAGGTACTTTGTGGAAAAACTAGGACATTTTCTAACTATGAAAGTAGATTGCATATCCTTCCGCCACCAGTTAGTCCTGAAACTACAATATTTCAAGTTAATCGATAAAGAGTACAAAAAAATCTCAAATGGGAAAAAGCAAGGAAAAAAAAATTGTGTGTGTCAGTCACACGCGGTAGAAATGAAACTATAACTATAACGGTAATCCGCCATCTTGATGGACCGCCATGTTGAATTTCAAATGACGTCACTTAGCGTATTGTTTGTCTTGTCAAACCCTTTTATTTGATACCCCTATTAAGGAGGTCGTGAAGATAACTGTAATACGCCATCTTGGTGGACCGCCATGCTGAATTTCGAATGACGTCACTTAGCGTATTGTTGGTCTTGTCAAACCCTTTCATTTAATACCCATATTAAGGAGGTCGGGCGCTTATTCTCCTCTGTGAATATTTTCGTTTACTTCTGTCAATAATTGTCATATGTCATTTTCAATAAACAAGTAGGCTGTTTTTTTTTTTGAAATTATTTTATTTTTTCTATACCCCTTTAAATTTCCACTCTGTGAATATTTTCGTTTCATTTGAGTTTCATTTTACTGCCCTACCCATAAGAAGTTTCACTTCAAAAGTGAAGTTGAACGTTGTGGCATGAAGAAGGGCACACAGTGCATGCTATTGCAGATAAGCTTAAAATATCGAAGTCGACAGTGCACGATACCAAATGCCGCTGCTCTAAAGAATTATCGACTCTTAAGACCTGGAAGAGAAGCGGACCCCGAAAGCCCCAAGCTAACATCAAAAAAGGGGGATCACACTAGAAAATTAATAAGCAAGAGGGATTGACGGCTCCAGAAACAAAGTCCAGCGGCAACATTTGAGATAGGAGCACCAGGATTGGATATCATGCGACTGGTGAAATTTTAAATTTTTGGACAAAAAAGGGCAGCTTAAGTTCGGCGGTCTGCTGTAGAAAAGATGCTCCCTACCTCTGTGGTCGCAACAGCCAAGCTTGGAGCTGATTCAATAATGGTCGCGAAGGGAATGTTTCTCTTACGCTGGACCTCAGCCGTATCAATGGAATCATGTATAAGGAGAAGTATAGACAAATAATAGAAGAACACACCCTACAATTGGGTTTGCCATTAATAGGCCCTGAATTCACATAAATGCAAGATAATGGCCCGAAACATTCTTCCAATGTTCGCTGAGGATGTGTGTGTAAGCAATCTCGATCTCCATGAGAAGGGAATGGCAAGAAAAGAGCAAAATCCCGTTTCTTATTCCCTACTCGTCCTTTCTGGAAAAGTACCGCTTTACGCAGCTCTATTGGTGTAGGAGACGCGGAATCTCTTTAGTCGTGCGCTAAACAGAGTTGTGAGCTGACGCGGCTACAGTTTTCAGAAACAATTTTTTTGGATCAAATAGTACAAGAAGGAGCCCTAAAAATAGGACTGCCCAGTCGCTCGACCTCAACCCAATAGAACTGCATTGGGACAAACTTGACAGAGGTTCGAAAACAGTGTCCAGCATCGAAAGGCGAACATTGGGAGATCTTTCAAGCAGCCTGCAGATCAATAACATTGGAAACTATCAAGAAGTTGATCAATGCCTAGATTGATGTCCAAAGCGGTGTAAGTACGAGTAGGATTTTTCCAAGATAAAATAGGCCTAGCTCTATTTTATTACCCAAATCTTTCAATTTATTAGGTTCACTTAATTTGGTCATTTAGCTATAAATATAATATTGATGAAGCTATTTACAATAAATTTTGAGTTTAATATGAATTTCTCCGGCGGAATGTACTGCCCGGAAACTTATGGATGGCAGTGTATATTTCAGGAATGTCCTAGGACAAGATCCTTGGAACGACCAATAAGATAGATCTACTGGTCTCTAAGTGGAAGGTTTTTTGTTCGTGACCATCTGAGTTCAATGGGTTACAGAACAGCTACTAGCAGAACGAGTCGAGTTCAATCAATATCTAATTTTGAATTCACAGCAAGACATATTTGAAGCCACTGCACTTTTGGGATCTTCACACTACTAACATGGACCGATTTTTTACATTCTGTAAAAATTCAACCAAATTTCATGCGACAAATGCGTACGAGTACATATCATCATTAAATTAAATACCTAACAGATGTCGCATTGCGGAAGACCGAAAGCGACCACTCACTGTTCTTGTAGCACTGTCGAGGTCGACATGTTACACGGCATCATGTTCGCTAGAATAAATAACCCACCCTTCCCGAATGGTCAAATAAGGAGCGGACTTTTTTTCCAGACTTATTTTAATTTAACAAGAACGTTCTCCAAAACCACATTCGAATGATATGAGAGTTTTCGTATTAATAGAAAATTAAAACAAAATTAAACTTTTGTAGCTTTTGCGATGCGTTTTGTTTGTTTCTTTTTTTCATTTCCTTAAAGGATACTGTTACTAGCAGTAACAGTTATCACACGGGTCGTAAAAACTTAACTTGTTAGTCGTCAAATTTAATTGGCTTCTTTCGTTGTTTTATAATTTCTTGACGATAAATCTCATTAAGTTTGCGTGCAATGAAAATAATATTTTTTTTAAATTACTAACTGGAAAGTAAAATAATGAGAATAATTTTTTTTCCTTCAAGGCATGCCAAATAAAGAATATCGAATTAAAAAAAAAATGTAAGCTCCACATACAGATGGGATGAGATTAAAAATGACATAACAAATCTATAAAATCATACAAAGCATGGCAAACGTCATCAAAAACTTTTTGTTTCCAGGATGATAATAATTCCTTATTTTTTTATCTACCAACAATTTATTGATTTTTAAGAAACAAACTTAAATAAGTAGATATGTACTTTCGAGTCCAAATATGAACGATGGTGATCAGAGGAGACATTTTGAAAGAATCAAAAAGAGTGTCAAGGTTTCTTTCTACACCATTCTCTATTCTATCCGCCTTTCAATCGTAATGAGTATTATGTATTTCTCCATTATTTAAATATCCACTCACACATATTCGCAAAAAAATCCAAACCACCGCTGACAGAAATATATTCTTTATCTTTCTTAGAAGTATCCAGATACGAGTGTAAGTGTGTACACAACTTACCGTAAGATGAATGTTAAAATCAAAGCAGATAGTGCTTAAGAAAATCCAGGTCAAGAGATGACAGACACCATGTTTGTTTTTGAGAAGTCATGTAATGATTCCATTCAGTACAGCACTTACCTGAAACAAAAGAAGAAAATGCAAGATTTTAATGAGGAAACACTTAGATGGATTAATTGGTAAATCTTTTCACGTGAAAGTGTGATGAATATATTTTAAAGAAAACATAATCACTCAATCAGCGATATCAACACATATGTAGGTAATTCAAAAATCATCTGACATTTGTTAAACGTTACCAATGAATATGTCTGCCTGTCTTACGAATGCGAATTACTGTCAAGTAGTACTTTTTATCGTCTTGTTTTTTGTTTCAACAAAAAAAAAATTTTCTGCAATGTACACGTGAGAGAGAGAGAATTGATTTTTTTGACATTTACAGTTTTGCAGTATTTTTAAACCTTCAAACAGACTAAACCAACAGAAGAAAATACAAAATTGTACTATGGAAAGCATAATGTTATAAGAATAAATAGAATTTATTTCTACACTGAGAGAAATTTACAATAAAAAAATCAAATAGAAGCATGTTTAACTTTCTCGTGTTTAAACATGTCGCTTTAATGAAAAATGTAAACTTAATTCTGGTATAATCAAATAAATACATGTTTGGTGTTGAATTAACAAATATTTTAAATACATATTTGTTAACTTAAATTAGTTCATGTTTCATATTATCCATACATTTCTATTAAAATCAGTTTGTATTGAAATATTCAAACGGATTTCTATTTGATCTAACCATAATCAAGTTAAGCAAAATTTCGTTTCAAAAACGAATACATGATCATTTAAAATAGGACTATGTTTGACTCAAATAAGATCATGTTTGAAAAAATATGAATGAGCTTGTTTTAAACAGAATTATATTGAAAACGTTTGGAAATTAATTATTCGAACAGATGTATATTTAATTTGACTATAATCGTGTTTGAATGTAACATGACTCGTAAAAGTACCATAATTTGTTATTGCTTTATACAGTTTCAAATATACACTAAACAACTAACAAGTGCAACTAATAAAATTTGTGAATATTACGGCCAGAACATAAAAGACGCGAAATCGAGGGAACAATTTGCATCTTGTAAGCAAATCTCAAACAAAGGTATGTAGCTCCGTGTGCAATTAAACGTATAAGTTTTGTCTTTTGATATTTAGGTATTATTTGCAGATAGTGTTGATAACATAGCTTCCAGCTTGCTTATTAGTGCGATTACTCCGACAGCTCGTTTCGGATATGAAGGAAGAAAAGATTTAGCATACTCGATGCTTCATATTTTACAAGTCCTACCTTACATTTGTATCAAGAAGATATTATTTAAGAAATAATTTTTTGTGAAAAATTAATGAAATCAATTAAACTTAAAGAAAATCTGTTTTTTATTATGTCGCATATAAGAACCTCTTTTTCCAGGATCCAGTTCTTTATTGAGTTGAAAAAATGGGCACGAAATTTGTATAAGATGGAAACCAAATAAATAAACAAAATTAAAAAAATTGATATTACATGTATACATATACATATATGTATATGTATGTATATATTTAAACCATTACAGATTTTAATTTAAAGTGATTTCTATTTATTTTTCCCAAATAGAATTCCCTTTGAATTAAAAGATACCTATTTAAGAAATTTATATATTTTAATAGGTATCAAGTTAAATAGATTTCTATTTAATTTTCTTAATTTTGATTCTGTTAGTCTGAAACAGAAATCATTTTGATTCAAATAAGCATCTGTTTATAAAATTTACGTTGAATATGTTTATTTCAAATAGAAAACAAGTTGATGCCATCGAAAACTATTATGTTACGTATATATAACGTATATATGTATGGCTTTTAATGTTTGTGATGATACGATGCATAGGTAGTTGTAGCTGCAAAAAGCGTGTTCTTTTGTTTCCTTGTTTCTTATAAGAAACGAATATCCCTTTGTAAATGATCAGTGCTCGTGGTCTGAGAATTCACTAAATAAGAATGTTGTTTTTTTCGAGAGTTACAAGTTACAACGCTTACTTATATAATTTTTTTACAAAGTATAAGCTCTGGCAAGTAATATTTGTGTGTCTGTTTTCCAATTGGTACATGCACAGCTTAGCAACTCAAACAGCCATATAGGGCTGTCTATGCATTTACGAAAATATAGTTAAAAATTCGCCATGTCATATTTGGCCTCTTATGCAGTAACGAAAATGTACTAATTACGGTTTTGACCATGTTTTACATTTTTCAATGAAAATAGGCGGCTTTATTACGACATCCCAGCGAAAAGCTTTTATTCGATTTCCTATACTGGCTTGGAAAGTGAAGAAGAAATACGTGAGCCGGATGACGAAGTAGTGGTTAATTGATATGTTCACATCTTAGCTCTCGGTATGGGCAAATTTTTCGCCATCGTCCGTCACGCGTAACTAAACTTAGTATTAGTGCGTTCTCTGTACATGATTCTCTTAGTATTAGTGCATTCTCTGTTTATCCGCCATCATACACAAACGTATGTTTTCACATTTAATTTCGCGAGTACCTGGTACTCACGTTTTTTTTTTCACCGAAGATTTGATTCAAAGGATTGCAGATGAATTAAACCGAAAGGCTTTACAGGACAACATAAACAAACCGGCAAAAATTCAAATAAAAATATAAAAACGAAATCGTTATTGCATAAGACGACATATTTGGCAATGATTTTTTAAATTGAAAAAATACGGACTGCATATAACGCCAAATATGGCGATTTTTTTAACGGACATATTTTTTAGAATTTTTGTTTTTACAAATAACTTTAGAAAAGTGTATAAAAAGTAAATTCGACATAAGTTATTTTTTCAAGTGGGTCACAATTCATGCTTACTTACTTAGGTGGCGCTACAGTCCGGGGTGGACCAAGTTCTCAACCAACAACCTCTTCCAGTTAGCCCGGTCCTTAACTAACCGCTTCCAGTTGCGCACTCCAAGTTGGTTGAGGTCTTGTTTTACTTGGTCGCGCCACCTTAGGCGAGGTCGTCCTCTGCTGCGCTTACCCTCCGGGTTAGAGTTGAATATTCTCCGAGCCGGAGCGCTGATGTCCATGCGCTCTACATGTCCTAGCCATCTTAAACGCCCAATGTGCAGTTTTTTGACCAGGCTGATGTCGCTGTATAGCTCGTACAGTTCGTCGTTGAATCTTCTCCTCCAAAACCCGTCAACGCAAACGGGACCGAATATCCTACGAAGGATTTTTCTCTCAAAGCGACCAAGGAGATCTTCATCCGCTTAAGATAAAGTCCATGCTTCAGCTCCATACAGCAAGACTGGGATGATAAGGGTCTTATATAGAGTCTCCTTAGTCGATCGGGAAAGGACTTTACTGCTCAATTGCCTTCTTAGCCCAAAGAAACAGCGGTTGGCAAGAGTAATCCTTCGTTCGATTTCCGACGAGATGTCATTTTTTGATGTTACGGCAGAGCCGAGGTAGACAAAGTCCTTTACTACCTCAAAGTTGTAGCTGTCTTTTGTGACGTTCTGTCCAATTCGTCGATGTTGGGTGTCCCTTTTTGTTGACAGCATATACTTAGTTTTGCTCTCGTTTACCGCTAAACCCATTTTGGCCGCTTCCATTTCTATACTCGCGAACGCACCGGTGACAGCTCGCTGTGTTCTACCAATGATATCAATATCGTCGGCGTATGCAAGTAGTTGAACGGACTTTTGAAAGATCGTTCCTTGTGTGTTGGCTTGTGAGTTTCGAACAATTCTTTCAAGTATGATGTTGAAGAAGTCGCATGACAGCGCATCACCTTGTCTGAATCCTTTTTTGACATCGAAGGTCTCGGTGAGGTCATTACCGACCTTGATGGAGTAGCGAGCTTTCTCCATCGTCATCCTGGACAGACGGATGAGTTTGGCAGGGATGTCGAAACTAGACATGGCTCTATACAGTTCATCCATCCAAATGCTGTCATAGGCGGCCTTGAAATCGATGAACAGGTGGTGGGTATCGATTTGGACTTCTTGGGTTTTTTCCAGGATCTGCCTGAATGTGAAAATTCATGCGGTAGGGGCTTAAAGGAAAATTCTTAACTCTATAAACTCTATGACAGCTCATTCTATGCAATTAATATTTCTTCTGAATTATACCGTAGTCAAGGAAGGTCTTTTATTTCGCTACGGTGGGTGGTGGCTTTCGGGACTATGTATCAAAATTTACGGGAAGATTGTGCTCAATTCAATCGTCGTAATGAGCGAGCACTGTTTCTCATAGTAGCATTCATTTGGCTGAGTGCATTGCTGCTGTAAGTGAAGGTCTGGCCGAAGATTCGTCGATTCGTCGGCATTCGCAGCATTTTCGTTTGTCCTATGGCTCCCTCTGGCCTATTTAGTTCCACTTTAATAAAATTAATTTTACACAAAAACTGAAGCCCAGAGACCATGAACAGCGAATAATTTACACCGATCGCGAACGTGTGTCAGAGTAACATATCACAATAATCCCGAAGCGCGAGACACAGCACAGGACACATGGCACATCGACGAGGTGTCCTAGGTATGATTAGTAGGCCTCAATTAAAGTCACAACACTATGGACTAAGAGCCGACAGCAAATTTTGGGAATGAAGGTATAACCAAAATATATGGATATATATGTATGGTATTAGCGTCGTGATATCGAATTCAATCATCCGGCAGCGTTTTTCAGCCATGGCTAAGAAAAGGGGGCTAAAAACGTTTTCGATATTTGTCTCGGCGATATAACCACATAAATAATATACCAAAACATCAGAAAACGTCACCTGATTACAAAAATGTAGGTCCCAGACGTTGTACTTTCAGCCTTCGCCCTGCCAGTCACCCTTAAACTACGCCCCAAATTAGCATTTTTCTAATCATTTCTCGTATTCTAAATATGAAGTTAAACCGAAATTTTAATTCCAAACAGGTCCTAACCATTCCATGATTACAAACACATCAGTCCCGGACAAATCAATTATAGTTTTCCATCTATCAGACATCCTTGAAGTGTATTGATATGTGTTTCAATGTGTTACTTTGAAAGGATCAACTGCTTCAGAAGATTCAGAGGCGCCCGTTCGACAGATATTATTTTTAAAAAAGCTCAGAAATTTGCAATGCAATTTAAATCTCTCTAAATAATCTAATCCTGTAGCTCTGCTGTCTATTCACTTGATGTTTTTCATTCCAACCAGCAACCAATGTATTCCACGAGTCCTAGCTACTTAACCCATACACGTTTCGCGGTTTTATCATTCAAACATACGACCTACATTTAATGGTTGGAACATCTGTGAGGTTTACCATAATTTCCTTGAAAACCTTTAACCACTTAAAATATATTTATTCAGTCCCTTTCGTTTTAATTAAAATTATATTTAAATTCCACTTGTGTATAGAAAAATATACTGAATACAAACAATTTATTGTATCCAAATTTATCCGCGGGACATGCAAAGCAGTGCCGCTAGAAAAACAACAGCTCCGCTATCTCAATAAACCTTCTATTGTTTCAACATTCAAATTACCTTTATTGAATTTCAGATCGCACTACATACCGTTGCCGAACAGCAATACTGTTATTATCCCTTTACCCCTTTCAGTTAATCATATCGCGAGTGTATTGAGAAAACCTACAAAGCAAACGATAGCGATTTGATGGTTTTCCGAATTTTATTTCAAAACGATACTTTGGTATCTGTCGGGGTGAATCCTTTGATTTTCCAGAACACCGTTCGGAAGTAACATAAAACCTTATAATGGCCTATCAGCGGATATTATTGGAACCGGTGAATGTTTATTAAATACAAGCGACAGGGAATGTAATGTAAATGTACAAATCAATAATAATTTATCGAATCATAAAGATAAATTCGACGTTAAGTGATTTTATTCATGCGACTTTTCAAATCACGCAATGGAGAAAAGTGCTTCCCTGATATTAGATCAGAATCTGTGTTTACTACATTTCGCATACGTAAACTACATGTAGTAGATTTCATGGAAAAAAGAACAAGTAATTCACATGAATTTCGTAGAGTACTAGTTTTCAATCAATAATGAGCTAAATAAGTGTCGAATGCAATCGAATTTATTATCTGATTTAAATCAATAATTTTAATTAAACCATGAAAAGAATTTAGTCGTTCATTTGAAAGTTTTTTTTTTCTGGTTGCGCCAGGGAGGTGGGAATCTTCTCAAGATACCAGAAGCCCGCGCCGCTGACATGCACGATTCACATATGTACCTGGTCCTGACTTAGGAGTGTCAGCCGATATGCGCCTATGTACTCAATCTCATCCCTATACACAGACTTCGACCATTTTCCCCGCGGGACTGCCGTTAGGTACTACTTCGCAGGGTTGGTTAGCGTCATGCTATACGTCATGTGTCAGCTTCTGCTGCTTTCCTAAGCTTCTTTACTCTCCGCAGCTTCTGTTGGAGTGCTGTTATATAGCTGCAGATGGCTATCCAATCTTCTGACCGCCACATTATGGTCGAGGAGCGACGGCAGATTTGGCAGAGTGGTCCACCATGTTACGAAGCGTGTGCAGTGAAATACCGCGTGCTCCGTCTTCTTCCTTGTTTGGACATTCCGGACAAAACGGGGAGCTGTCGTGTCCAAATCTGTGCAGGTACTTCCGGTAACCGCCGTGGTCAAAAAGGAACTGAGTAAGATGGTAGTTGCAGTCCCCGTGTTTTCGACCTATCCAATCCTTTATTGTCGGGATCAGCTTGTAGGTCCACCTGCCCTTTTGTGTATTGTCCCTCCGGGATTGCCACATAGCTGCTGACGCTGCCTTTTCTTCTAATTTTATCATCATGATCTCATTTTCGTCATGATGGCCCAATGCTCTTCTGTTATATTTTCTCCTCGTTTCGTCTGCGAGGATGTCGATGGGGACCAATCATCTGAGATGGTTCGAAAACCGCTGATCGTTCGTAGGGCGCAGAGTCTGTATACTGACCTCATATATTGAATACGTATACATTTCAATTCATAACCTCAACAACTCTTGCCGATATCCACTCAAATGTGTATGTAACTAACAGCTAACAGCAAATACATAATAATAAACTGACATCTAATTAAAATGCCAATCGACTGGCGTTTAAGATAACATGAACGAGCTATCAGAAAGAAGTCTTAACGCTGTTGACATTTGTTTTTTTTTTTTTATAATTTACACACGCTAAAGGGGATATGAATACCCTTATAATGCGTACATACAGCGCGAGCACACGAAGGACAAGAACGAGAGACAGACATCATTTGTAAAATGTAAATACGAGAAGAGCGAATAAATATCAATTAATCACACTCGCTCCCAAATAACTTCCAAAAAATTGAAGATTAAAATAATAATTTGTTAAAAGAACGAGTCTATCAACTCTACGTACATTTATATTGAATCCCTAAGTTTTTCCAAGAACTTAAACAACCGATTTGAGAAGGAAATGAAAAAAAAAAAACAATAACTCGAGGGTATGGTTTTTGATGAGATACCTACATAGTTTCCAAGAAATTGTGTTCTTCGAGTATACGAACGGGCTAAGTTGCTTACCTGCAATGTGTAGGTTTAGCTGTCAAGGCTTTCATAATATATTTTTTTTAATAGAAAAATGTTAATATTAAACAAGGTCTGTGCACTGAATTTTATGGAAAATAAAAATTCCTAGCTATATTCTGTATCCCTGGGTAATAATACCTACAATATTTTTCCCAACAGAATTCATTTAGTTAATAGGATGAGCATCAGAGGAATTCTTCTTGGAAATTCACTAAAGATTATGGAAATTTGTAACGAGGATTTAAACTTGCTTCTTTTCTATAAGATAATAGCTTTAATTTAAAGTAAACTTGTTTGCCTGTACGTCAAATATATATGAAAAAGTTCTCCGTTATTTTCTTTGTACAAGCTTTGTATTAACTTCACATTCTGTGTGGGCCAAATCTGGAAAACGATTTTGCACCCACTTCCAGATATCCGATCATACTGAAATTTTGCACACGTGTATAACTCCAGTGACAACACAATACAGTAATAGGTATACTGATGACGTAAATCTAATATGGCGGACGCCCTAAGATGGTGGATTACCAATATCTTCACGACCTCCTTAATATGGGTATAAAATAAAAGGGATTAACAAATAGAATTAAATTAGCTAAGTGGCGTCATTCGAAATTCAATATGGTGGAAGCCCCAAGATGGCGGATTACTTTTTTCCTAACCCATTTCTTGCCACTGGTGCATTTTTGCACCACTGACCTTGAACATTTTTTAAAGTGAGAACATCCCGAAAATCTTAAAGGTTTTTGGTCTTAATTGAAACCTCTCTTTGTGCAGTATATGGAACTAATGTTAAAATATAAATTTTTATTTTGTAATAATAGTTAATGGTAGACAGATGAAAAAACGTGTAAAAATTGACCGTTTTAAATTTTTTTTTTTAAATATTCAAAATATTCAAATTGAGCAAGGACTGACATGGATATGCTATCCAAGAGTGGAATTAATAGATACCAACTCAAACAAGATTATTTATTTTAATCTTTAAACTTGAACGTATGTATGTACCAGAGTTGTAAAAGAATGCAATCATTTTGGAATGCATTCTTTAAAAATCATTCCATGAATTCAATTTTTTGATTGCATTCATTGACTTCAATTTGAGAATTCAAAAAAATTAATGCAATCCCCATTCATTAAGCATTTAAAAGATTGCATTCTTTTTTTGTACCATTCAGTTGAATGCAATCAATGAATACAATCACTCGTGACTTCAATGGAATGCTTGCATGCATACAATCTACAAAGATATAAAAAAAAAACTGAGCGCCCCAAGCTTTAGTTAATAGTCACATGTGACTCGGAAAAAAAACATTTTTCTACTTTTTAGTTCATTAAAGATTTTTTTTTAAATTTTTTTTTATTTATATATTTTTTAAGAAAAAATAATAAAAACTTAACGGGTGTTTTTTGAAGAAGTTTGTTTTCGGATTGGCAACACTTTTTCCAGTGACAACTAAGTTTGGTAGGCCTTTTCACCATGAAATCATGAATAGACTTATGCCAGAACAACGCCAGCAAAATATGCAAATTTATTTCGAAAATTTTGATCACGGAACTAATTGCGAAACATGCCACACAGTCCGCCAGTTACACGACATCACTGTCAACCTGCACATTACATACATTTATCAAACATAAAATACATCAAGAACATTAACATATTCGTATATTGTATATTAACTGCTAGTGGAATGTCACTTTCATACAACGTCTGCGCCCTGCCAGCGCCTCCTAGATGTACAGGCCGTAATGTAAGCAAAACTACACGTGGTGCTCTTGGCTTACAATTTTGGCTGCCAAATGTCATTTTGTATGGAAAAATCGGGTGAAATAGTGTTTCGGGAAAAGGAATTTATAAATTAAGAGTGTTGTGAATATGATAAATTAGTGAAAGTGGTAGCAAAATATTCACAAATAAAGAATACACACGAAGTGCTAAAATATTATACAAAAATATTTTGCAGTTTTGTGTTTTTTTTATTACAAAGTTGACCTCATACTCGTTTCATGTTTTAATGGCTGTCATCTACGCGTTCCCTTTGTTTGTATATTGGAAATAAAGTGCTTAAAAAGTGCGCGTTTTTCGGTTAATATTGAATATGTGTAAATGCATATAAATAAATAAGTTGTCCAGATTCCCCAGTTTAATCCGCAATTACATGTACATCATACGTTGCGTTCTTTCCCTTTCTTGTCTCAATAAACTACGTGGATAAATGTACATACCTATTGCGTTTCCACGAGATGGTTACCCCGGATCATTTTAATAAATTTAAGTTGTAGTTAGTATTTATGTACAAAGTACCGATTAGGCTAAAAGTATATTATTTTTTCAAGTATATCTATTATATTTTTAAATAATTTACACTAATTGCACATCTAATCATTTTGCCATTTCTGTTTGTTATAAATTTGGTAATTACATTTTGAGTTTGTAATATTATATACTTGCAGTATGTAATGTATAGAATTATCCCTATTATTCCATTTAAACAAAAAAAGTATGAAATGTTCTAAAATGTATACATGTCTTTAGTTAACATGTACAAATATATAAACATCCGATTTGTTTAAAAATTATACATATAAATAATCATATTCTTGTTAAGCAGGAAAATATTGTAACTATCTGTAAAGTAATTAAGTAAAATTTGGTACACGATATTATAATGTGTAATGCTGTGTATTTTGTATATCGTTTTTATTCAAATAAATACATTTGAGTGTACTTAAATTACATTACAAGCATCAAAGAGTATCATTTGTCACGATTGAGCTTCTCAACTCGCCATTCGGAGTCGGCAAAAAACTGTAGGTCCCTTCCATTCGTGCAAAAATATAACACGCACACACAAATGGTTGCGAGAAGCAGGCCCAGGTTCACCTCGAGCTGTAGCGCCAACTAAGTAAGTACTTAAATTACAAGTTATGTATTTTGTTTTGTTTTGCTTGTATTTTCTTCTCGGAGGTGGTCCTTAAAGTTAACAATTGCAATGGCATTCTCTTATTGGAAGGTGGCTTTTTTTCAGCTTAGCTACGCATAAAATATGTAAGTATGATTCGCTGCACCCGAAGTTTTATTTATGTCCACAGAGGCAGTTTAAACCGAGGTTTAAACTGTGAAGGCAAACTTTCGGTCAAGGTTTGATAGAAACGTGGATCGCTACAATTCAAAATTTTACCAAGCAAAATCGTAAGCATGCCATTGAAAGTTAAGTAAAATAGTTATTTACTGTCAGCTATTTTGTTAAGTTTCACGACACAAATATATAAAAATACTTAATGTCATTTTTTGCTTAAGAACTGTACGATAACTAAATCTGAAATTACTCTTGGCTTCCATATCATTGGCACTTTTGTCTCGCAATATTTTCCAATCAAAATATGCTACGTTTACTTAAAAATCTAATTAGATTTTTATGACATTTAATAGTCTGCTTTATTTTATTCTAAAACGTTAAACTTTTGAGTGAAATCAATGAACTTTTAATAAAAAGAAACTAAAAGAAATGAGATGGAAAAATGCTCTTGGCTTCCGTAGTACATTTGTTTACATTTTCTCTAAGCCCAGAAGTGCACGTGGCATTTGACATTTTCCCAGAGCATTACGGCCTGTTTCACATCTAGGAGGTGCTGGCCCTGCGGAAAATTTGGTTCCAACATAACTAACGCCACGTGTTTCGTAGGGACAGTGTCCATCTTTGAGCCATCCGTATACCAACTGTTACCTTTAAGGTCAAGCTCTGGGATCTCGGAGAGAAGATTTACTTGATGTGTGTACTC
Organism: Brachyopa scutellaris; assembly: GCA_949775065.1. Classification (NCBI taxonomy): domain Eukaryota; kingdom Metazoa; phylum Arthropoda; class Insecta; order Diptera; family Syrphidae; genus Brachyopa; species Brachyopa scutellaris. Next base: position 113,527,221 of record OX459113.1, read on the forward strand.
TGTGTAGTGTATCACTCCTGACTGTGTTGCGGATTACCATCTTTTTATAAAAACGTGGACTGCTTCTACATGCCATTCTTTGTATTTATAGTCTTTAAACTTTTCTTGAAGTATTGTATTTGTTAGTACCTATTCTCTTTGTAACTTTATTTGAACATTTTTGATGTTCTTTAATTTACTTCTAAGTTTCATAGAAATATATGTCGTCTTCAAGTAGATTCGCGTACCATCAGTCGATTATTTATAACTCAGTAAAATATTTTTCAATATGTACCAATTTTACAAAAAATCTCTTATAATCTAAAAACTAAGCTTAACTGAGATTGAGATGAACGCAAAATTATTCCAAATCTTTTTATTATTATTCCAAGTCTTAAAGTCCTTAAATTTTTTTAAATCCCCCATCGCCGAAACTAATTACAATTCTAAGTGAAAGGAAACTTTTGCATGAAAAAAAAACTCTCAACTTTGCTCATTACGAACGCTAAAAGCTCCTCATTTTGAGTCCAATTAAGTTGCCCTTAAATTTACCTATATAGTGTATATACATTCATACATATTATATAGTACCGTAATGAGCAGGAGGCGCCAATTATTCCCTTTAATGTCACCACATTCAACTGTGGTTTCCCAATACACATATCCAAAGAACCAATCCTAAGGTAGACAAAGAAAAAAAAACTTCTTTAAGTAGCTGCATATATTTCAAAGGACAGCACTGTATTACGTGCTCTCAAATAGTCCTGTAAAATATTCACCCTTACCAAAAACAACAAAGAAGCACGATTAAGTAGGCACTAAGTTGCAGAATCACTCACCCCCGCCATTAATGGGACAAAATATGTACGCACCATTCGGACCTGTCTTATTGGCATCCGAACTCATCATTATTCATCCGTAATTGAGTTATATTCATCTGCATATTAGGTGGAACGTGAAACAAAATCTGTGAAATGACCGTGTTTCCACTTGACGTACTTAACGAAAATAATAGCAATTAAGAATAATTAGCGTCCCGCAGGGGTTCTTTTTCGTTCGGTTCACGCTCGATATTGTTGTTTTCCTTTTTTTCTCTTTTTTGTGAAGCCATGTTTATTCGGTGCGATTCGTATGCCTTTTTGGCTTTGTTTTTCTTTTACCTGTCTTTATTTAAAAATTCGATGGGTGTCTTTCGTGAGGTGACTTGACTGTTTGAACGTTGAGGTTTAACTTTTGGTTGTTTTTAACTTTATTACGAAACACGTGTCAGAAGGAAATATAATTTGCTGCTTCTCGTTGACTGTACCCAAAAATAAAAATAATTGGAAAAGAGATTTGATAAATAAAAAAAGGAGAAACCGCCAACGAATATTTACGAATATTTTTGTGAACCTACTCGTACCCTAACGTATACGGAGGGGTATTTTTGTATGATTTATAAAGGGATTTTGGAACAATAATGGCTTCAGTGGTTTTAACCGGCAATGATGTAATGTGTCCCGCTGATTATGATTTTTTTTTTCGACTTGTAAACCAGTTTACAAACAACACATTCAAACATGAGCTGAACTAACATGACAAAAATATTTGGGCAAATAAATGAAATGTCCATTTATAATAAAAATTCTCGAAGATATAAGGGTTGAGTTTGAAAATAAATTATCTATCTTGTGCCTTCTAGATTTTTCAGAAGCTTTCGATAGTGTGAGCCATGAAATTCTTTGCAAAAAGCTTGTAAATTTCTTTGGTTTAAGTAAGTCATCTTTCCGCCATTTTAATTAAAAGCTATTTATCAGAGTGGACACAAATTTTACACATGGGAAGTGATAATAGTTCTGACATTCGGATTGTCAAAACGAGCCTTCCACAGTACACCTTTCATGTCGAAGCGGCCTTGCTATTTCAAACTGGGCATTATCAAATCGGCTTAATCTCAACTCCGATATAACAAAAAGTATTGTTTTCTCTTAACATAAAATCGATACCACGTACTTGCCTCTTATTTCATTATTTTCGAAAAATGTACCGTATTACTGTACCATAAAAAGTCTTGTTTTTTTTGTTATCTTAGCTATCCGCTGCTGATAGTCTAAGAGCCCACAGCAAATTTTGTGTGTGAAATATAACCGAAAAAATAGTAGATGAGATGGAAGCTGGTGTAAGGCTAATGCTATAAACGAATGTCTTGCAGTTCATGGTCGCGGCTTTAGTGAGTAATACTATGTTGAAATTCCATGTTTTTCCAAAATTGGGATAATTGATATAACCAGTCAATACTACTTTTATTACATAAAGCGCTTTTATCTCATCTCAAAAATGTAGGTCCAAGACGGAGAAGGTTTTTTTTAGAATTTTAAAACCGTCTGGCAGGGTGTTAGCCACGTTCAATTGGTCTTGGACCCACAGATCTGTAATCTGGGGAGTATGACCAGTGTTGCGGCATTAGCCAATTTCGGTTATAACAACTATTTCGAAAGCTGATTTTTTTGAATTTTGAAACAGTCTGGCATAAGTCTTGCCACGCTTGAAACGTCTTGGACCTACATTTTTGAGATGAGATAAAAGCGCTTTATGTAATAAAAGTAGTATTGACTGGTTATATCAATTATCCCAATTTTGGAAAAACATGGATTTTCAACATAGTATTACTCACTAAAGCCGCGACCATGAACTGCAAGACATTCGTTTGTAGCATAAGCCTTACACCAGCTTTCATCTCATCTACTATTTTTTCGGTTATATTTCACACATAAAATTTGCTGTGGGCTCTTGGTCTAGGATAGTATCAATTTCAATGCGAATCTATTTATGGTGGCGTGAGAAAGTTTAATGTCTCTGCCAAAGTTACACCTCAACCTCAAACCGCAAGAGTGAGACGACTCACCAAAACCTTATTGCCCAATAATTAACTATACTGCGGCCGTCTACAGCTGCTGTCTCGATTCAGTTTGAATGAGAAAGTTGGAAGTCACCTACAATACAATAATTGCACCATATATGTTTAATAAAAAAAAATACGGGATTACCTCTCAAAGAATTTTTTAAACTGTAGAAACTGCATCTTGCTTTTCAATTTAATTAGGAATAAAGAACTGAAATATCTCATTGAATATATTAACTCATTGTATCTAGCAGAACTCTCAATATTACTTTACACACTTTTAACCATTGAGAAAGCAAGACATTATTTTTCTTCCATTCTATTAATCTTTGAAATTCTTTGCCATTATCCATCCGTCAGTGTAGAACTCAAAAAAGCTTCAGTAGAGCTATGTACATATATACGAATATGTCATAAACATCAACAATAATAGTCTTTGTTCATAGAAAGTTTCTTGATCGCTTCTCGCTTCTTTTCTTCTTACTTCTTATTTCTTATCTACCCTATTGTAACTATACTTTTCTTATCGCTATTTTTCTATTATTTTTTCATTTTTTAACTGAATATTTTTCATTGCATTTTTGCATTATCTATCATATTCATGACACTGAAATCTTAAATTGAAATAAAATATTATAGTATTTAAATAGTAATTAGTTAATGCACTCTTAACCTTTTTGTTATTAAAATATACATTGTATTACGTACAGATAATAAGTATATAATTCTTTTTGTTCTACCTAGTTTTGAGTGAATACATAAAAAAAATATAATAAATAATATAGATAAAATAAATAAAATAAATAAAATAAATAAAACAAATTAAATAAATAAAATTAATAAAATAAATAAAATTAATAAAATAAATAAAATTAATAAAATAAATAAAATTAATAAAATTAATAAAATAAATAAAATAAATAAATATGTATTTGCTGAAAAAATAAGGCACCTTAACTACGAATTCAATAAAAGGATCAAATTTCAAATCCAAGTCGTCAACTCTTCAACCAGAACATATTATTAATCATTATGAACCAAATGACTTTGGGAATTTCTTTTTAGGGTTCCGTACCTACCTCATACATAGAAATACAGAACGATTAAAAAAGCTCGGAAAAATATGTCACGTGTTATATCATTAGAAAGGGCTAGAGGCCCTTTATGCCAAAATAATAGTTTGTATATGTTTAACTAAATAATGAACGAAAACTATAGCGATTGTCAAAGTTTGCAGATTTTTTTAGAAACTCAAGTCAAAAAATTCAATTTTGCGACATTAACAACCAGACCGATTCTTATGCAACTATCACTATTCGATCGCTGATTCCTTAACGGTTTTTTTTTAATTTAATTAATATTTACGCACAAATTAATAGAGGTTTTAAACTATTTAGATGATTTACGGCCGATTTCTTCACATTAGTACTAGGTCTGTCTAATACCCGAACCAGCTAGCTCTGGAGCTATCTCTAGTACTCGGTATCATCGAAAAGCTAGTACTTCTGCGTTTCTTCACATTGCTAGTACCGGTACTAAGTTCGCGCAGCCGTATTAGAAACCTAATACGTCTAAACTGGAATAAAATTTTGACACTACATTGACTTGTGAAATTAAATTTTTATGTACGATAATTTCGGCCGTTTTCTGTCATTTGATTGACCGGGGGAACTCAGCAAAGCGACTAAATGCAGCAGCAGCAGATAAAATGCAGCAGCAGCATCCACATCGTCCCAATTATTTACTGTACTCCGTTGTGGCATATGTTAGATGTGGCGGTTAAATCCACGAACTTTGATTCCTTCGTCGATTTTGACGTCATCGAAGTGGTGAAGAAATTAAATTGACTTTTTTCAGGTATTAACGCTACTAGTCCGGCAATTTTGAGGGTCCAGCTGGTACCGAGTATCAGCTAGTACTCGGTACCAAATTCAGGGAGCTAGGCAGTTAGTACCTGATGAAGAAATTACTTAGTACCGATTTGAGTATTAGCATTTGGTCTAAACCCCAGTGTTAGGGCTAGTACTCTGTCAAGAAATCGGCCGTTAGATGAAAATACTTCCCGATGAAATATGCTTTAATTCACATCACAATCGAATTTGTATTCACTTTAGTTAGGCGCTTATTATGATCTTTGGATGCGTCCGAATTTCAATTTGCCAATAGCAAAGCTATTAATAACTTCTTCGTTAATATCATAAAAAAAATAAGACTAGGGTTCCGTATCTCTATCGGTATAGCACGAATTTGATATTTGCATATTTGATATACAATGTCATATACTACGAGTACAAACACTTCTTTTGTTACTGCTCAAGCTGCAAAAAAAAATGCATATTTCCTTTGAATAAGATATGCATATATATTCCACCAGATCGGTAGATAAGACTTTGTGTATTTAAGTCGAAGCATTTTTAAGTGAACGGCAGTTGTAAGACCGAGTCTCACATGAAAAGTATATTATTTTATAAAACTTATTTAATTGTGAAATGTTTCGATATATCAGTGCAGTGGTTTTAGTTTGCATTATAGGCAAAGTGCATTATTCAACTGGTAAGAGACTCAGGATGGAAAAAAGTGCTTCCTTTATTAATTCAAATTAGTTCTAGTTTTATTAAATACGTATATTAAGTTTCATTCTGATATTTTGAATTAGTGTATTTTAAAACATATCAGCTTAATTGTTTAAGTAACTTTATTTGAAAAAAAAACTATATTAAAATGTGCGCGACGAAATTAATGATTGAGTTGGTGGTTCTTGCAATGTTTGCCGTTACTATTCTTCTCACTGTTTAAAACTCAACTCGCTGAAAGAATATGTCAAAATCAAAATACTGCCGCACTGTTAAGGACTACTCTCTGCCCTGTTACTTCTCATCGATGCCCGACTCGATTTCTTCGATTTACTTGAGAAAGAGTCCCACGGAAAATTCTGCCTTTGCCTTTGTGTTTTTTTAAATCTAATGAGGGGTTATGGTATAAAATAAAATACGCTATGCCAGGCACTGAGCGACGAGGGATAGAGCGAAAAGTCTGAGCGATGAGTGGCCTTCTATTGAACGTCGTCGCTCTAGCAATTTGTAATAAAAATGTCGTTTTCATTTTCATATTTATATATTTGTAATATACAGGGTTCGGATTTTGTTGACCAAAAAAAGCCAAAAAAGGCAAAATAATACCGCAGAAAAAGGCAAAAAAAGGCATTTAATAATAAAGTTTTTTATGCATTATTATTAACATTGTATAACCCAAAACATTTTGAAGTTCTCTGGTAACAATCGCCTGCAATTATCTCTCAGGAAAGCCTTGAATGAAATAAAGGACCTTTCAACATGGGCAGAGCCTAGTGGAGCCAAGATAAGAGATGTCACGTCCTTGACTTTAATATTTAAGTCCAGTTTAGAGTTTGCAGCACCATTTCGTTAATTTGCTGAAAAAACCGCGTACAATTTTTTCATCCCATCTGGCCCTTTAGCAGGTTGTAATTCCTCCTCGAGTCCGTTGAAAGTCCTTAACACCCCTTCTTCTAACATAAATAATACGCAGTGCACTAAGATCAAGTGCTCAAATTAAAATATGTACATGTAAACTCTTAAATATGCGGACTTTCGGGTCGATTAAAAATCTTTTTCCAATTTCACCACAAACTCTGTCTTGGGCATTTTCGCCTCCAATGACAAGCAACAAAATATTTTGGGAGCAGCATGCATTTATGCACACGCAATATTTAACAGACCAACACTAAGTGACCAGTATAATGTCACAGGATATGAATCTAGAATCTAGATGAAAAGGCGCACAGTTAGGAAAAAAATACTATCCCGATGTCTACGGATTTTTGTCAGATGAAACTGCGGCGAATGCCTGAGATTGCACTTACGGCACAAGAAGAAGCACATGTATATTGAGTTGATACAAATGTGTTTAGTGTTGTATTGGTGTGTAGGGATTTTTTTTTTATGAGCGCTAGTGTAACCAATGCGTGCAGTTATGTGCATGTTCATAGAAGAGAAAAACCTGCTCTCATACGTGTGGACACTGAAATTTCTTTCGTGTGAGCAAGGATAAATCGTATTATTAAGAAGAAAGTGCACAGCTATTTGGACAAATAGTACCAAAAAGGCAAAAAAATGCAATATGAGTACAAAAAGGCAAAGAAAGGCAATATGAGGAAAAAAACGCAAAAAAAGGCAATGTCAACAAAATCCGTTCCTTGGTTATATGCGATGGAAAAAACGATGAGGGTGTTCACCCTATGTTGACTTGCTTCCTTTTCTGTGGCAGAGGAATAGCATGTCAATGCTGAAGAATAACTTTGAGCGGTCACTTTAAAACTACTTCCTTAGTGTCAATAATATTCACCGTCATTTAGCTAACGGTTGACAATATATGTAGTTGGTTGCTGACTACAGTAGAGCGTCAATTATCCAAACATTAATTAACCGAAACGTCAGTTATCCGAACGCAATATCGTAAACAAATAGACGTCAGTCATCCGAACGCCAATCAGCCGCCAAGTCAATTAACTGAACTAAACTGTACACATACCCGTAGTTTTTGTAAAAGTGTATTTTTTATTTGTATTTAAATAAATTCGCAACCTAGGACTTTTACAGATCAAACAATAGGTCCGTAAGCGATACTCGATATTACAGATACGTAAAGTGAAATATAAATACGGAACCCTAAAAACAAAGTGCCGACAGGAGAAATTTTCATTTATGTATGGATATAATTTTTATTGGATTCGCTTATGTGTTCGATTATCCGAATTGTTTGATTATCCGAATCACCCTCGGTCCCAATTAGTTCGGACAATTGACGCTCTAGCTTAGGGCAGTTTAGGTAGCTTAAGTTTTTATAGTTTTAAGAATAATAAAAAAAACCGATAGAATATCCAAGTTTCTAAACTTTTCTTGGAGTTAAATATAAGTGTTACATTAGCTTAGTCGTAGTATAGTTAGTCTAAGGCCGAAAGGCAATAGTTTCTAATAATAGAGTTAAGTCTAGAGCGCCCCCTAAGCGCCAGTAAGCTAAATTAAGTCATTTTCGTTAGTTTTTAAATTAGATTTAAGCATTTTTGTCTAGTATGTAAGTTATTATTGAAAATGAATAATAAAAATGTTTTGAAAAGTAAAAAAACAAACTACTTCTGATGGTTGCATTATTATGTACTATCCTTTGTAATGAAGAGTGCAGTGACCATGGACAGTAATTCTACATCCTACAAATCGAAAAGCTCAGACTACGGAGAATTTCATTATTTTTATATTGTAAAATTCTTCGGAAATATCCATACCGATTTTTTCAATACCTTTGTATGACAGTAACATTATAATATTTGTAATAATTGTATTTTTAAAATCTTTATGACTCTCCTGCCATAAACCCGGACGGCTTTGTACAGCATAAGAAATCAAAAATTCCAAACTTGTTTATTCCATTTATCTCTTTGTCTCTGAGCGATGAACTACAAAATTAAAATAAAATTGAATGTAGATTGTAGAGCGTCGCGTCGCTCTGTCGCTGAGAACAATCGCTCATCGCTTCGCAACTATAGGCGCGTTTTTTTTTTCAAACCTATATAGATTTCGAAAAAGCTTTCCATACAAAAATAAGACTGGATAATTATCCAGGCTAAGGTTTTGTTGTATTTTACATTGAAAACATGTTGCGGAAACATGTTTAGCCTATATAGGTTTTGAAAAAAAAACACGCCTTATGTGGCCACATCCCTACGATTTCATATGTTTTAATTTTTTTACGTCGCTTCGCTTTACTTTTGCGTCGTGTGGCCTGCTGGGTTTTTGCATTTATTTATTGGTAGTACACTGGTCCCTCGCTTTGCGCGACTTCTTTTTGCGCGGTTTCACTTTTGCGCGAAATCAATTTGCCTACCAAAATTCGATGCTCTTACATATAACAGACACGTAAGAGGGCAATCGGGCAGAACGGTTGGGCTCTGTAGGGTGGTTTTCCCGGTTCAAGTACCACTATGATCTTTGCCTTATCAAACTCATTAGGCAGATTTCCAGATGCCAGAATGTTATTAAAGAATCTGCATAGCCAGAGTTTAATATTTTTAACGCAGTTTTCAATGAATTTAAGATAGATTCCATCAACTCCTGCAGTTTTTCCATACTTGCAACATGTGACGTCTGGCTTCGCTTTGGAAATCTCGACATTCCGATTAGCAATCAAGTCTGGGTTAGGGTCCTAGGTTGTTGGGATGGAAAGCTAAATTTCCGCATAATAAGCTCCAAGCCCTTCTGCTCGTTCAGGTGAAGTCTAGCTTTTGTGTTGTTTGTTTTCAGTTTTCTTTTCTTCCGTCTTTGTACAAGGATTGTAAGAGTTTCTCTGCAATTACAGTGTAAACACTTTCCTGCTATTCTTGATAGAGCCGGTCGTTATCAGTACTCCAGCCGGGAAGAAATTTCTTAGTTCTTGGCAAACGGAGGGATTCAGCAAATGTTTAATATCACAGCCCGCATAGAGTCATTCAAAAATTAGCCTGAGAAAATAATTTCCTAGTAAATGTTTCCGCTTAGTATCACACATTATTATGGAAAATGCAGTTGCCACACATATTGGCTTGGAAGTATGTATAATTTTATGTGCTTGTGTAGTCAGAGCTAATAGAGATGAAACACGTAACTACAACTACATCCTCATCTTTTGTACTTATTATAGTCCGTTTCAAACAGTGTTGCCGTTTCTCCCATTATATAGCTCCGAAAAAGTTAAGTCTACTGTTTCCTGTTCCCAGAACATTTTTAGACCATTTTATCCTGTTAGTTTACTTTCTCTTTATTAAAAACAAAATTCGAAATGGAACGCTAATACAACAAAAACAGCAACAAATAATCTACGGTGTAAGCCCAAAGCAATAACATTTCTGGTTGTTGATTGGCACTACCATTCTACAATGCGTATACTCGCGTACGCTCCCAAAACTACGGAAATCTAAGAAAAGATAAAAAAAACCTGTTTGTTTATGCAAAAATGTCGTAGTTTTTCGTAAAAGAGAGTGTAAGAAATCTCCTCAGGCTGCGAACTTTAGCATAAGAAATTTCTTTTGTCAAATTACATGAAAACTGTCAAATCGCATGCATTTTGCATTTTTTGTTGTTCAACGCGTTCGTTTATTTTTTCGTAATTTTCCCATCTTTGAGAGAATTTCACCCCCACTTTTCGATATTTGATAGAAAACACATATTCGGTACAAAAAGTACGTGAACGGACCTAGTGACATTGACATTGACACTTCTTTGAAGTGCTTTTTATTTATTTTACAATTTGAATAAAGTAAAGTTAGCCGTTGCTTATTTCCGTGATTTTAGTTTTTCTTGGCTATGTAAGCTCAACAATAGCACATATGTATTATGTCTTTATTGTTTACGTACTTCGTATCTAATCCTATTTCAAGTTGAATTCAGGGAAAAAGACATAGTATGAACAGAAGTTTTAATGGCCTCTTTTTAAAAATTGGCTCTGAAAATCCAGACAATTCTATGGAATGCAAATGGGTTGTTTGCAATGTAACAATAATTTTTTCGACAAACCTGACAAAAGTGGACTATTATACCATATGGCTATATAAGCTCAACATAAGCACATCTCTGAATAAAAATTGTTAAGCTTAAGCCTTATTCTAATCAGAAATCAGCAGGATGAACTTGTGTGCCGTCTCCTATATACAGTTAAAAAATTAGTTATATTTTCTTTTCCCGATAAGAGCACAGCCCGCTTATAGTCACAAAGTTTGGCTGCCCGGTTGATGTGATTATATCCGGGTTCGACTGTAGTAGAGACAATACTCTGCCCACTAAGAGCCACCAGTGGTAAATAAACAGTTTTCAAATGTTCAGTGAGAGATATTTTTATAATTTAACTATGCCTGGCTATAAAATATTAAAAAACTGTTTTTTTTTTTTACTTACAGGGTATGAATGGAAATCATTAAGCTCCGATGATTCAATACCTTATAATGCTGTTCGTTTAGAATATAACGAGGAAAGGTTTGTTGGCCGAGCAAGACAGTTCAATTCAATATTCCCGGTTGAAGTTTATAATAGCACATATGCTGTTTTGTCAACATGTTCGAAAGAATTAATTAAAAAACAGGGATTGGAAGTTCTTGTTGCTTCAGAAAATTGTGAGTGGAAATCTTTCCAAAACATTCAAGATTTACCGGAGAATATTGTACGAGCAGGAACTTTTAGTGACAATGAACCGATTTTTGTTGGCAAGTCAGATAGCTGTAAAAATATAAATCATATTGCAAGAATATACATGTCTACGAATGAATTTAGAAGCTGGGACAACATCTGTATTAGTAAAAAGTATGTATTAATATGCGATGACACCAGTAAGTGGATTGACACTTCATCTGAGAAAATACCAGCTAATACAATCTCTGGTGGGAAGTCAAAAGATAATAAAGACATTTTCGTTGCTCGGTTATCAAATGAATGCGACATTGTTGCTGGTCAAGTTATTCCTGAGTTAGGGATTTCAACCGCCGTATCTGAAGAGAAAAATATTGAGTCAGTGTATTGTCAAGTCCTGGTTGGAGACTTCAATGAATACAGTTGGATTCCGGCGTGTTGTGGTGAAATCCCCGATTATGCTGTTGTTGTGGGTAAATCTAAAAAGGGAGAGTTTATGTACATAGCGAGATATAATCAAACAATTGGATACATAGAATACACAAGAGCTTTTGATAATAAAATGGTATATGAAGTTTTGGTTAAGGATTTATAGTGTGTAATATCTAAATAACACGTACTTTAAAACAACTGTAAAAACTGTAAAATCATTTAGCAAAGAAAGTACGGAGAAAATTCGAATTACAGAGTACCAATTTTCGCAAGTGTTCGAATTACAAGATACGTAATGTAAACAAATAGGCGTTCAAATTAGTGGAGCGTTCGAATGACCGAGTGTTCGAATTAGCGAGGTAGTACTGTAATGATGAACTTGTTTCAAATCAAATGAAATCCTTATTTGTTCCAGACTTACACAGTAAGATACATTTCTCTTAAATTTGTGCAAACTTCATCGTAAAGCATTATGTATGTGCTACCACATATAATAAAAACTAAGAATAATAACCATTAAAACAAATGATTGATTATTGTAAAGAGAAAAAAAAAAATTAAGAAAAGTTAAATATGTAAGTACATAAATAATTAATTAAACGGATATGTATAATTAAATAATTTTCGTTGGTATTTTTACTTCATGGGGCTTATCCAAAAACTAAAACTGGAATTCCGCAATTTGATTAGTGTAAAAAAAGACTGGTATATTGACGAATGTACATAAATAACGCTTTATGCTAAAATAATTGTCATTGATTAATATAAGCGAAGCAGCGAAAATGCAACACATGCGAGGGTCAGCTTAGGAAAATTGATTTTTCATATTTTCCAAAGTTGTAGTTGATAAAGAACTCAGAATAAATTATTTCCGCTTAAAATTTGCCAAGAAAGCAGATTTAAAGATTTGAAAGAATTTTCAAAGCATTGCATACGCGTAGGCTGTCGAACAAATTATGGATCTGGAGAGGAGTTATATCCCACAAGGTTATATATTAGGCACGTTTTTTTTCAAATCTATAAAGATTTCGAAAAAGCATTCCATACAAAAATAAGACTGGATAATTATCCAGGCTAAGGTTTTATTGTATTTTACATGGGTAAACATGCTGCTGACACATGCTTAGCCTATATAGGTCTGAAAAAAAAATAGCCTATTGTTGCTCATATATGTACCACTACTTGTTGGGTGGTTGTGAATGCGTTACTACATTTAAAAAAAATGCTCATGCTATTAAAGTAGACATACATACGAGGAAATAGATTTAAACATTACCCAGTAGGAAATTACTGCTTACCGAATCGATTCTGTAAGTGCTGATTGGTAGCTATCAGCGCTTAGTTTCCTTTTTACAGAATCGATTACATTTACATAGGGATGTCCTAGGGTGGTAAGCACTTACCAACTGGCTTAAGGGTAATCACTTCTTTCTGCGGTTAATGATAATTGCTGAAAACATTGATTATTACGTCCTAGGGTGGTAAGTACTTAGTATTAGCCTTACAGGGAATCAGCTAATTCAGCAGTGAAATGTGGTTACTGAAAGCATTAGTTACTGCATCCTGGCGTTTAAAAATTTACTAATCTTCTTAAATTATTGTTATAATGTCTTATTAATTATACTGAAAAGTACTGGCACCGTTAATAACAAACTTCAAATGATGCAACATCGAAAAAATTCCTGACGGAGTTGGTCATGATTGGATTTGTCGGAGTCGAATAACTGTATTTTCATTCCAGGAATGCTTTTGAGCAAAAACATCTTACAAATGTAACGCCTGGTAAGCGAATAAGTAATGGCATCGATGTAAAATTTCAATAATATTTAAAATAAGATACACATTCGCTTACTAGGCGTTACTTTTGGTAAGATCTTACATTTCCATACATATTTTCTTTAAAGAAATAAGCACTTACCATGGAAGCAGTTACAACTTTTCCCACTGGGTAAGACCGAACTATGTTTCACTACACGTATAATCTTAATTTTTTTTTCACACACTGTTCTATGCGTTATACTTGTGTGAAAGCACCCATATCCTTTAACGATCCTGACTCTCTAATGGTCTTCACAGATCCATTAAAAAATCAGTTTTCAAGAAGGACTAGATAGAAAAATGAAATCCTGTTTCTATGATAAGATGCAATACATGTGCAATCAGAGTAGAGTACCTCAACGTGTGCATTCAGAAAGCTCTATGATACGAGTAATCCATGTCGGATCCTTAATAAAAATGAAAATGAGATGAAAAAATAATCCCTTAAAAAACACCCTTCTATGGAGAATGTGTATGGAAAAATGTCTTCCTAGTGCTACAGGTGACTAACTACATACATATCCATTTTATACATAACTGATTTCTTTATCTCTCTCGCTTGGTCAGTGATAGAGATAATAATGAGCACAATTCCATTTTGTATACCACTAAATAACAAATTGTTATTTTGATGTTTCTATTCCTGCAAAAATTATGTACTTTTGTAATTTTGAAAAAAAAAATTGTTAACTCCAAAAACTAATAAGAAAAAATAATGTTAACATTTTCTCGAATATTTTTCAGAGACCGTAAAATTTGTACTGCAATTAAATTTCAAACAGTGTGATATGTGTCACTTGGACTCAAATTTTTTCCCTGTCAATTTAAATATTTAGATAGATTCGGAAAATATTGAGATCAATGAAGGAAATTAATTTCCAACAATGAAAATTCTCTAAAAAAACAAAGAAAGAAATTACCGCGTATCCGGGAGGAACCCCATCCTCACCATGTAAAACCTCCTCATTCAAGCCCAAACAGTAGAAAAAGATAAAGAAGCAAAAAGATTTTATGGCTTCGTAAAGAGGAAATGCATTTTCTACAAGATAGCCAACGAGCTGGCGCCTAATGCTAAGTGATACTAAGACATTTTGTGGACACGCATATCCTGCTTACCTTTTGTTTTGATTATCGGTGATGTTAAACTTGGATAAAGCTATGAGTTGGTAATCTACTTCATGCGTAGATACAGATGCAACTACCTACACGTAAGAAGACTAGCGAGAACACTTAAAAAAACTAAATAAAAAAATGGGCCACAACACTATAATGCACTACAACACTTGATTAAATATATTTTTTATTTTATTTTATTTTATTATTATTTTTTAAATAAAAAGTTCACTGTTCGATTTTTGTCACTCCCGATCGATGGCATAAATTATTCCCGGCGATATCCACTCAACCGCCGAATCTATTTGAACATCTGAAACACGACGAAATTTATCGAATTCACGATATAAGAACGTTTGTGGTCTATCCACTCGGTATTCCGAAACCAACTGAAACATTCCGTTCTGAAATTCGACCGGAAGATGTGAATTTTGGCGAATGCTCGGATCCCAAAGGCCATAGGCATCGCAACTGATAAAATGTCGGCGACATGTGAGCAGCACCTATAGCACAGTACAATCTTGTTAGATACAAGATACATTTTCGCCTACACGCAGATAAGTGCGACGAATTTCGCTAGGTTCTCTTAAATTTGTTGAGATACACTTTTGTCTTCGGAAGTCAGCGCATGCTTTTTGAAGATACTAAGAGCAATGTTCATGTATCTAAAAAATGCAACTGCGTTCTCGACTGGGTTATCAGTCGATGGCATTATATGGCAATTATAAGTTTTTTTTTTGTTTTTTACGGAAATGTTTATAAAGGATACTAAATTCCACGTGGACTTGTGGTGTAAGTTTATAACTTCGACGGCGCATATGGTTGGATTTTCATGAATGAAAGCTGTGTTTATAGGAAAATGTGTTTGAAGTCCATTGAAGAGAACTGAGCGAAAAGGGTGGTAGTTTGTATGCGACAGTTGGTTATGTTGATAAACTTGTTGCGGTTTAATGATGGTGGGGGTGACAGTACTAAGAAAAGCACTTATTATGAGGATAGTCTTTGACTTAGAGTTTACTCTGCAGGGATAGGGAAGAGTTGATAGGAAATTTAAAATTTAAAAATTTAAAATATCATCAAACTAAAAGTGATAAAGTTACTCTTAGGTTGTTGCAGGAGATCATACTATTTGATCATACTTCATATACTATATAATAATATGTATGTACATACCAGCGTTGCCAGACGTCCCGATTTAGCGTTGCGTCCCGATTTTTAGCCCAATATTAAATGTCCCGCTTTCAATAAATTTTCAATTTCATTTAACATTCATTCAATAAATCACCCTCATAATATGTATATTGAAAAATGAATAGGAACACTCTCCGCACATAAACATATGCGCACGATTCTATTCTAGCATAATGTCATAATGGCAAATAACAAGCAGTTTCCAAAAAAATTATTCCAAGAATATGTTTAAACCAACGCGTTTTTTTTTTTAATGGTCGGATGCCAGAAATAAATGTTCCGTAAATTTAATGAAAGCTGAGTTACTCATCAAGTTCAATCTGGCATTATCCTGTGTAGAGTTCTTCAACTATTTTAAGGGAAAAAAAGAAACTTTAAAAGAATTTAAGTCTTCATTGAAATACAAATAAGTAAATATCTTTTACTTATTTGTATTCCTCTAAAACTAAGAGACAGTTATTTCTTATTGTTAATAGTAAAGTAACGTATTTTTATTTAACAAATTGTTCTATATGTCTATAATCATTTGAAA
The DNA here is from genome assembly GCA_949775065.1 of Brachyopa scutellaris. Lineage (NCBI taxonomy): Eukaryota > Metazoa > Arthropoda > Insecta > Diptera > Syrphidae > Brachyopa > Brachyopa scutellaris. The sequence continues at coordinate 113,543,335 of OX459113.1, forward strand.
CTGAATTTGAATCTCAAATAAAAGGAAAAGTTCTAAAAAACGACTGGCTTATGTTTTTTTATGTCCCGCTTTCGACGTAAGAATCCCGCTTTTTGAATAAAAATGTTTCAAAATCCCGCTTTGCCCCAAAAAAAATCTGGCAATGCTGGTACATACATACATTTACTATATAAAAAGTGGGTCTCGCAATTATGTCCGTCTATCTGTCTGCTCCTCGGACTGGAGCCTAACGGCTGGGCGGATTTGCTTAAAACTTCATTTCTGGGGCTTGCGGGCTTACACCATGAGGCGTAATCTTTGTACATCGATGTACTAGATCGCAATGTAGTGAGCATGTCCGAAGAGTTTCTTTCAGAAAATTTCATATTCCAACAGTTTAAATCGCCCTTTCACAACGCAAGGTCCGTAAAAGAATCGTTTTCGCAAAACAATATCGAGGCAATGAAGTGGCCACCTCGAAGTCTAGACCTCAACCCCATCGAAAATGTATGCGGGATTATTGCATGTACGGCTTACTCACTTGGCAGACAGTTCCAACACGAATCGGCTTAAAGAAGCTGTCCGAGAGGGTTGGTCGTCAAACAGCCCTGACCATACCAATATCAAACTGCCTTAACTCTTACAGCAACCTGAACATTAGAAAACCCTTTTGCGGCAACAACTTTTGCTATTTCAGCTGCAATTTACTAACAGAACTATGTTGTTCACAAGAATAGTTATTTTTGCCTACAGAATGAACGATAGTAGGGACAAAATCATATCTAAGTGGTTCAGAATTTGTACCGCCCTCTCGAATTAGAAAAAAAAAACGGTGGTTCAAATTTTTAACCAGCTGCGCTGTAAGAGTTAAAGATGTGCTAGAAAAAAGAGGAAGTCCCACTCGATATTAAGACACATTTGGTTTTAAATCTCTGCAATATTTTTTAAAAAAAAAGTGGAAACATGCATGTGTTCATATTCGAATTTCCTTTAATTTTTCATCGTTTTAAAATGTTTTGCTCCTGTTGTCTTAATCTTTTATTTTGGAAGTAAAATTTTGTGTTACATTTTATTTTATTTATTAGGCGCAGTGCCGCCTTTATATGGAGGCAGGTGAGGCACGTGCCTCAGGGCTCACGGTGCTAGGGGGCCCACTAAGCCCACACAAAAACCGGACTTAAAATAAGTCAAATAAGACAAGAGCAACAATTGTAATTAAAAAAAACAATTTCATAAAATCAGTGAAGAATTTTATTCAATTATAAATCACAGTTTTCCTTCAAATAATCATAATAACTAAATATTACTTTATAAAGGGTGATTTTTTAGCTGGTTTGGTTTTGGCAACACTGGTTTTGACAGCTGACGTGTGTTTAGTACCTTGTGTCACTGTCAAACAGCTTCAGTTTGGTTTGCAATTTAACCATGGATCGTCTTACAAATGAACAACGCTTGCAAATTATTGAATTTTACTATCAAAATTCGTGCTCGGTTCGAAATGTTCATCGCGCGCTGCTTCCATTTTATGATCGGCATTCTCGACCTTCTGAGCAGTCTATTCGGAAGATTGTGACCAAATTTCGCACCAAATTTACTTTGTTGGACATTAAACCACCAACACGTTTACGTACTGTGCGTAGTGAAGAAAATATTGCGGCCGTATCAGCTAGTGTGACAGAAGACCGCGAAATGTCGATTCGGCGCCGTTCCCAGCAGTTAGGCCTTTGTTACAGCACTTTTTTTTGCCCGAAATGGAAGTTCTTGACTTGCATGATATGTGGTTTCAACAAGACGGTGCCACATGCCACACAGCACGCGAAACAATGGCGCAATTGCGAGGCGAGTTTGGTGAACAGTTAATTTCACGTTTCGGGCCGGTCAATTGGCCGCCTAGATCGTGCGATTTGACACCATTAGATTATTTTTTGTGGGGGTATGTCAAGGCTAATGTCTATAGGGACAAGCCCGCTTCGATTGACGCACTGGAAGCCAACATCCATGCATTCATTCGTGAGATACCGGCCGATATGTGTGAAAGAGTATGCCAAAATTGGACTCAGCGGATGGGCTACCTGAGACGCAGCCGCGGTCAACATTTGCATGAAATTATCTTTAAACATTAAATTGCAAGGTTCAAACTATCGATTCAAATAATTTTTTCGAATTTTTTGTGTTTTTTTTTTAAAAAAAGTTCTCAACCTCTTAAAAAATCACCCTTTATTTTCATTTTCTTAAGAACAAAAAAAATGTGATGTTCATAACCGAATTTCCACTACTGTAGTCAAACGCTTTGAGGGTTAATTTTTTCACATTTAGAAATTCAGCCTTTGTTCACTTTTGTGCATAATTTTAATAGCTACAATATGACAAATAAAACATCGAAAATATGTACAAGTAAATGAATTGAACGTCGAAGTGCTTACATGGCTATTTTTATATTTATTTACTGTGGACAATCCAGTAGATAGACATATTATATCGTATTTGTTTGAAGTTGTTCAGTTTTTATTTTCTTAACCTTGACACCTCTCAGACACTGCATCTTGAAGCTAATCAGTGCAATCTTGCATATTTGAGACGAATTTATTCGGGAAATCCCCTAATTTATAAAATGCTTAAATAGTTTAGTAGTTTTCTGAAACTGATCTAGAAAATATTGATACACATAGTTTATATTGCATTTATTCAATGCAACAAGCTCAGCTAAATTAGCTGATAAGACGTTTTAAATTGATAAGATTTTGTGTATTTAAGTCAGAGTATATTTAAGTGGACGACAGTCTACAGAGCGAATTTCACACTAATCATATTATTCGTGAGATGTTTCAATATATACGTGCAGTGGTTTTGATTTGCATTGTGCATTATTCAACAGGTAAGACATTTGGGTTGTGATATTTTGTTGGTTTATAATTCAACATGGAAATACATATCTGTGTCCTTTGTTATTTCGGATATAAATTGGATCTAGGCTAAGTAATGATCAAGGTTTTTTTGAAATTAATTTCATAAAATACTAACCCTCAACGGATCCTGAATTTTTTTGTTCTTATCCAGTTTAGTATCAGAAATGACCCTGCAGTCAAAATCTCAGTTCAGAGATACGCGAACAACGGAATCAGAAAATCTAATGATGTAGTTTTGTTCGCATTTATTCTTAGGCAGGACGATTTTCGTATAGGCACTGTTAAAAATAAAAGACAAAATATAATTTACGAGAGTGGAAAATCGTTTATTTGAATAAAAGCAGAAATTGGCAAAAATCCAAATAAGGTAAAATCACAAGAGATCAGTCCGCCAAATTCACTCTGCAGCACTTGAACATATCGGAGAAACAAAATTCAAGCAACTATCTCGGGAACGTGTCGTAAAGTTCGTACTGCTTTTGGCCATCATCAAGCACCTTCTCGCACAGCTATAGTGAATTTAAACGATACATTTGAACGTCTCGGACAGGTTAGTGATGTGAACACTCCAACTCATATTCGTCCAGCTGAAAATATCGCCACCGTAGATGAGAGCATAACTGACAATCCAGGTGTGATCAAACCAATTGTGTCTATCCGCAACCCCTTTTGCACCGTCAAATCTTCGCCAACATGCTTATAAGGTCCAGTTGATACAAGAGTTGTAGCCAGTAGTCTACGCACGGCGCCGTACTTTTTTTATTGATTTAAATGACACTTCTTGTCGGATGACCCTTTACTAAAGCCATTTATGTAGAGTCAACAAATAATATACTTCTTAGGCTGGCTAGCTAGAGAGGCGCATCAGGTGTGACATTGCCCACCTAGAGCCACCAGCAGTGAATAAACAGCTGTGAAATATTCACTGACAGATCTTTATAAAACTAAAATATTTCTATAGCTATGAAATATTACAAAGATTGCTTTTTTTTTACTTCTAGGGTATGAATGGATATCATTAAAACCGGGTGATCGAATACCTGATAATGCTATTCCTTTACAAGAAATTAATGATAATGAACGTGACAACAGATTTGTTGGCCGAGCAAGATATTACAATTCAATATTGCCGGCCGAAGTTTATAATAGCACCTATGCTGTTTTATCAATGTGCTATAAACAAATAATTAGAACGCAAGGTTTGGAAGTTCTTGTTGCTTCAGAATCTTGTGAGTGGAAATCTTTCAATTACAATCAAGAATTAACGGAGAATAGTGTACGTGCAGGATCTTCTAGTTCCGGTGAACCAATTTTTGTTGGAAAAATGGGCGACTGTCATAGTAATAACTATCGCATTGGAAGTATATATTTGTCTACGAATAAACTTGAGTGGTGGAATGAGTGTTTGGATTATACACGTATATATTTTTTAAGATGCGATGATAACAGCAAGTGGGTTGAAACATCAGCTAATAAAATACCAACTAACGCAATCTTTGGTGGAAAGTCAAGAGATAATGAAGATATTTTCGTTGCTCGGTTATTAAATGGCTGCGATTTCGTTGCTGCACAAGTTATTCCTGAGTTAGGGATTTCATCTGCCGTTTCTGAAGATAAAAGTATTAAGGCGATGTACTGTGGAGTCTTAGTTGGAGATCCCAATGAATACAATTGGATTCCGGCGTGTTGTGGTGAAATCCCCGACTATGCTGTTGTTGTGGGTAAATCTAAAAGAGGAGAGTTTAGGTATATCGCGAAATATAATCGAACAATTGGATACATAGAACACATGATGGCTTGGGATAATGAAATGGAATACGAAGTTCTGGTAAAGAATGTTGGATACATAGAAAACATTGTGGTCGATATATAGTATGCATATATACATATGTACATGTATAGTAGTAAATTAATAAAACCAAACTTTAAATACTAGGTATAATACTAGTCTTCGTCGGTTTTTTTCTTCATTGATTGTAGATTTTATTATTATTCCTATCTATAGAATTAACGAATCTAACTTTTTTTTAAGCACACTTTCTGTGCAGTTGTTGTTTTAAAGCAACCACAACAACGTCAGACTCTGGTATCCTTTAACGATCCTGACTCTCTAATGGTCTCCATAGATCCATTAAAAAACCATTTCAAGAAGGACGAGATAGAAAAATGAAATTCTGTTTCTATTACAATATGTGATACATGTGCAATCAGTGTAGAGTATCTCAACACGTGAATTCATAAAGATGTATGATAATCCATATCGGATCCTTAATAAAAATGAAAATGGGATGAAAAAACAATCCCTTAAAAACACTGTTGTATGGAGAATGTGTATTTTCTTAGTGAGGTGAAGGTGAGTAGTTTCGTATTGGATATCCATTTCATGTATCACGGATTTATTTATCTCAGGAAGCAGATACGGAGATACAGTTATAAAGGGACATACATAGCTTAGTCTATGATAGAGATAAGAATAGGCACAATTCCATTTTGTATACCACTAAATAATAAATTTCTATTTCTATGATTTTGTACTTTTCGGAAGAAAATTGAGATCAGTGGTATTTTGAAGGAAATTAATTTCCATCAATTAAAATTCTCTAAAACACCAGGAAAAATATAATAATTCCTCCCCATCCTCATCAGGTGAAATCTCCTCTTTTAAGTCCAAACAGTAGAAGAAGGTAAAGAGCAAAAATATTGAATGGCTTGGTAAAAATTAAATGCATTTTCCAGTAGATACCCAAAGAGCTGATTACTTACTATTCACGCTCCAATGAAAGAGGTACGCTTATACTGCTTATCTTTTGTTGTGATTATCGTCGAAGCTAAACTTGGATGTAAAGATGAATTGCTTATCTACTTTATGCGTAGATACAGGTACCTACCTGCCTACACGTAAGAAGACTAGCGAGAACACTTAAAATGAAATAGAAAAATGGGCCACAACATTATAATGCTATAATGCACTACAACACTCTTGATTAAATATATTTATTTATTTTATTTAATTTTAGTATTTTTGAAGTGAAACTTCTTAGCTCGCGGTGTGAACTGAAAATCGTGTAACGAAATTTTGCGACGAAAAACATTGCACTCTTTCAGAACCCAACGTAGTAGCGCACCCGCGCGTAAGAATGAGATACAATTCCTATACTCTACAGAGTCTACACTCTACACTCAGTCTCAGCTTTGTACACGCCGCTCACGCAGTGTTAGTGCATGTGTATGCTACTTGGTGGAGTTTCGGGTGGTATACATACTTTATTTTATTTTAAAACACTATCAGATCTGTGGCTTGGTGTGCTTAATACAAGCAATAACCACAAGCAGGGATTTGCCAGGGCAAAATATGCATCAACAGGCTCATCATTGAGTGCTGGTGTTAGTGGTTAGGTTACACTACTTAAGAACACTACCACAAGCAATAAATAAACAAAAAATAAGACAAATACATATACATTATTAGTATTTATGTGCTAGAAACTACATTACGCAATACATTTTTTAACATACAGTGCTAGCTCACTCATATGATAGCATTGTATGTGAAACCACTCTCATCAAGCTCATTTGAACTGAAATATTGAGAGTGTGATGAATGAATATATGATTGAGATTGAGATTGGATTTGACTTTTATACTATACGTACGAGCTGTCGAGCTTACGACTTACGAGTATGACGGATTTATTTCTTTTTTCAAGTAGGTACAGTATTGTGCGAATTAATGTGAACAAGAAAAAAAGTCAGTTTTTTTTTTATCAAAGTAGCACTGCTTTTTTAAATTTGACAGTTATTTTGATGAAAATCATGAAACCTCATATTCTTTATTGTATTATCCCCGAACACATGTGTCTAAATGTGAAACTTCATTTATTTTAGCATGCTTAGTATAGTTTTTATCAAAATTTAATTCACTTTTAGTTAAATTTTAATTTGTTGCTATTATGAATATAACACCGAGGAAGAGAGAGAAGATTGTCACGCTTTGTGAGCATACTTCAATGACACAGAGAAATATAGCAAAGGAGTGTGGAGTGAGTTTGGGAGCTGTGAACAAAATTAAAAAACAGAAAAAAGAAACAGGATCCGTTGAAGTTCGAAGCGGATGAAAGCGGAAGAAAGCGGAAGACGACAATACGGGATGAACATTTTCTTTTGCGAGTAAGTAAAATTAAACCAAGGAAAACGAGTCAAGAACTCCAGAAAGACCTGGAGAAATCTGGGGTGAAGATTCACGACTACAGTGCGTAGACGACTGTTGGAAAGAGGAAGAAAAGCCATTAGACCGCAGAAGAAACAGCTCCTGACTGCTCCAATGATGAAGAAAATACTGAATTGGGCAAAGAAGTACAAATACTGGACTGTGGAAGACTGGAGACAGATATTATTCTCAGATGAGACACACTTTTTAGTGCAGGGTCAGCAGTCAAATTTTGATCGTAAGTCTGCCAATGGAAACCTTACTGCGGCCCATATTGTTCAAACTGTGAAGCACCCAGTCAAGAAGATGTTTTGGGGCTGCTTTTCTTACTCTGGACCTGGTACGCTTATTCCAGTTGAAGGTATGATGAATAGCGAGAAGCATAAAACAATGCTTGACTCTCGCTTAGCGCAAGAGCTGCAGAAAGTTCAAGCTACTGGAAAGCCCATTTTTCAACAGGATTCAGCTCCGTGTCATATTTCCCAGGCAATGCTGAAATATTTCAATGAGAAGAAAATAAACATTTTGGATTGGCCGGGAAATTCACCAGATCTAAATCCACAACAAAATTAAAAATGGTCGAAGCAGTAATTCAGGTGTGGTTTCGAGAAGAGGCGATTCGAGAAAATTGCAAAAATTTGGTAGATTCTATGCCAAAAAGAGTTGAAGCTGTTATAAAAGCCAAGGGAGGACATATTTCATACTAAATGTGAATGAAATAAAAAAATGTATATGCTTAACAAAATATTATTTCAAATAAATCAATTTTATATGAAATTTTTCTGTGTTCACATTAATTCGCACAATACTGTAGGAGAAATTTGAATGAAATCATATGAGTAAGACCCATTCTATATGTGTGAGTGTGTATGTGTTCAAAAACATACAGAGAATAAGCCAAAACAAAAGTCATAACATTGCGCAGGCTATAATATGAAAATATGAATTTAGTGTTTTAGTTAATCTGTTCTGTGCCAAAAATGCAAAGTATAATTATTGACTATTTGAAATATTGTTTGTTTCTATTAAGTATAGTATAATACATAGTTCATACATACAATGAATCAAAAAAGTTTAGGCACAGTGCTGTTTTCAAAGTTTATCTGTAAATAATTTTTTTTCCACTTAATTTACAAAAATAATTCGGATGCCATTTTTAAAACGGAACATTTTATTAAATATTTACACAAAAGATAATTCATATTTCATTTCTGGTTTAGGTATAAAGTTATAAAAGTAAAAAAAAGCATGATTTCATATCAAAAAAGTTTAGGCACACTTGTGAAAATTTTGAATTTAGGTCCGATTTTTGCACACCTTATATTTGGTTAGACCTCCATTGGCCTGGATAACGCTCTCTAAGCGTCTACGCATACTTCCAACTAAGTTAGATATCTGCTCGGGTGTTATATTTGCCCATTCTGTGCGTATGGCCTCCTTAAGTGAATCCTTTGATGTTATATGATGACTCCGTATTTTTTTTCCCAGTAAGTGCCAAATATGTTCAATAGGATTCGTATCGGGCGACGGTGGGGGTGTTTTAAATTGTTTGTAATGGTAAATAAGCCATTCCTGCACAAGATACGACGAATGTTTTGGGTCGTTGTCTTGTTGGAACAGAAATGGTTTCCCATTCAACCCCAATTTTTCAACACTGGGAGCCAAATTGTCTTTTAAAATATTCAAATAGAAATACTTGTCCATTATCTCATCAATTAAGACGAGATTTCCCACTCCGGATGCCGCCATACACCCCCACACCATGACATTACCGCCGCCGTGTTTCACTGTTTTAATAACATTATTTTCTTGGCTCTTTGTTCAGTTTTCGCCAAATTTTCTGTGCGCCATCTGAACCAAATATATTGAACTTTGATTCGTCACTAAATATCACGCTATTCCAGAATGATTCCGACTGATTAACATGGAGTTTGGCGAACTCCGACCTCTTTTTCTTATTTACAGCCGAAATAAACGGTTTGCGCCGAGGAACTCGTCCGTGGTAACCAGCTCTGTTTAGCGTATTCCGTATTGTTTGGGGATCGAAGTTTTCCTCAAAACTTTGCTGCATTTCATGGCATAATTTGACAGCCGAAATATTTGGATTTTGAGCCACTGCAGCTACTCTAATCCGCTCCTGGCGTGGTGTAAATTTTTTTGGCCGTCCAGATCTGCTCTTACGCTCTAAGTTTCCAGTATTTATGTAATGCTTTATAATGTTTCGTACACTTGAATATGGCCTCTGCACTATATCGGCAATTTCGCGATAAGATTTTCGCTGCACGTGAAGGTGAATTATAATTTTACGGACGGCTACCGGAATTTCTGTACGGCTGCCCATTTTGCTCATTCTATCACGAAGTCAAGATCAACAATAACTTGAAACATTTGCCAATGGCATCCTGCGCAATAATTATGTGGAGAGAAAAGGAATAGAGCAAAGAAAACTAAAAGATTACCGTTATATTCGCAGAATCAAGAATCACACACAACGTGTGCCTAAGCTTTTTTGATGTGGACTTTTATTTCTTTTTGATATATTTCGAGTTGTGCATGAAGTAACGGGATATTTTTTTTATGTATTTGGATGAGAATAAACTAAAGATACTAACTACATCAAAAAATCGGTTAAAATATTTATTATTAAGTAATTAAGCACACATTTTCTCAAAAACGTTGCCTGTGCCAAGACTTTTTTGATTCACTGTATGTACATACATATTATGTATATAGTTTAGTTTAGTTAGTTGTAGTTTAGCTCTTATTGTAATTTTGTTCAAATTAAAGCCAACGAAGCTAATATTTGAATTATGGAGCTTACTCATGCGGTTGCGGAGCATGCATGTAACACGCAGGTAATTGTGGTCGCAGTGGCCGTGGTAGTTAGTGCGTTGCACTACTACGCATGATGTCCGGGTTCAATCCCAACAAACACCTAAAAGTTTTTTCACGATACCACCTCTTTCGAATGTCTGACAAGCAATCAAAGAGTATAATTTGTCATGATACTCTTCTCAACTCGCCGCGCCGTTCGAACTTCGGAGTCGGCAAAAAATTATAGGTCCCTTCCATTTCGTGGAAAAAATAACACGCATACACAAATAGTTGCGAGAAGATACCCAGCAAAAAGAGTAAGGCTTATCTAGGGCTTATGTCATAAGGAATAGCTTTTGAGTGCAAATATCCCTTATTTAATGCCTTATTTTTCTACAGGCCATGTCTTAGGCAATCAGGTACATACCTATATACTTTTATACCTTACACATAGCCTTATTTTAACCTTATGATAAGCTTACTTAAAGTCTTATTTAAGGCTCATTTTAGCCTTTCTCAATCCTTATTTTAAGGTAAAAAAAATTATTTTTTGGATTTGGAGAAAACACGCCTATTCTCAGTGAAGCATTGCGGTCTTCTGCCACAAAATCACGTACTTTTTATATCAGGCGTCCGAACTGAAATTGGCCTTCCTGTGTGTTTTTGGCTGTCTTCCAGCGTCTCTCTGCCGCCCAAAAACTTTTATGCCACTCGAAAACACCTATTCTACTCAGTACTCAAATAATCATCACGGTTGCATCTATCGGAATGTTTCTGATGCATTTTTACAAGGTTTTGCGTGGAATTAAATCATTGCTCTTTGTTCCATGTTAAAAATATAACATCAAATGAAAAGTTGTTCAAAACAAATAATTTTTGTAATTGTTAAATGTCATGAAATTTTGACAGATAGTAGAGAAAGATTAAAGCTTTAAAACGCACGTTCGAACAAATAGATGGCACTCTTGGTTGGTGAGATATGGTCCGGGATATTATTTGGCACACTGTGCATAATACATAGAAAAATCGAAAATATGTATGTACATACAAGTAAATTAATTGAACATCAAAGTGCTTACATTAGTTATTTATATATTATTATTTTTTTCTTCTGGCGTCCGTCTTAACCTTGACACCTCTCAGACACTGCATCTTGAAGCTAATCAGTGTAATCTTACATATTTCAGACGAAATTATTTGGGAAATCCCCTAATTTATAAAATGCTTAAATAGTTTAGTAGTTTTCTGAAACTGATCTACAAAATATTGATACACGTAGTTTATATTGCATTTATTCAATGCAACAAGCTCAGCTAAATTAGCTGATAAGACGTTTTAAATTGATAAGATTTTGTGTATTTAAGTCAGAGTATGTTTAACTAGACGATAGTCAACAGAGCGCGTTTCACCTTAATCGTCGGAAGTCAAATTTATTATTCGTGTGATGTTTCAATATATTAGTGCAGTGGTTTTGATTTGCCTTGTGCATAATTCAATAGGTATAAGTGATATTTTGTTTGTTTGTAATTCGAGTATTGTTTGGAAATACATACCTGTGTCCTCTGTGATTTCGAATATAACTTGGATCTAGGCTAAGGGACGTTTTTCCTAATTAATTTCATAAAATATTAAGTTACACTAATATCTCTTGTAATAGCTTGAACTTGAACGCTGTTTTAGTAAGAAATATTCCCTTGATTATGCACTGATAGTACGTTTTGTACCGTAATTATATTGCTAAAGAAATATTTTTTCACAATTGCTTTGAAAAAGTTCTCATCACGAGGTTAGTTGAGATTCCCTATACCAACCACATAAGCAGATGAGGTACGCACATACTCGAATGTACACAGGAGTATTTGTTTAAATAATGACAGGTCACTTTGGACATTTTCAAATTAACCTCTTACATAGGTTTCAGTTTCAAAAAATCTTCCATAAACAAAGCAGTCCTCAAAATCAGAATCTCATTGAGTTTATGATCCTAACTCTAAGCTTTTCCAAACTAGCGAACTGATATCTCGCTTATATATATTAAACCTGTAGGTATAGGTAATTGTGTTTTTTTCGTAATAAATTTACTCATATGCACTTTTTGAATATTAGGCATGTTTTTTTTTTTTGTAACCTGTATAGGTTTAACATGTTTCAGCAGCATGTTTACCCATGTAAAATACAACAAAACCTTAGCCTGGGTAATTATCGAGTCTTATTTTTACTCTGAAAGCGTTTTCGAAGTCTATATAGGTTACAAAAAAACACGCCTATTGTTTATACTGATGAACAAAGTTCAATTGATAAGCTTTCGATCAGTGTTAGAATGATTGAAATCGGTGCACAAATAAACTCTCAGATGGAATCACAAGCTCTTGCGCTAGCGATTTAATTATATAAATTCATAGGTAAATAGATAGATAGATAGATAGATAGATAGATAGATATTATACAGGGTCATCCAACAAAAGGTGTCATTTTAAACTGTTAACGGGCAGGTTAGTGTTTAAAGACTTCAACTTGTACTCGGCCGGTTACAAATATCACCACCTTATCTGAGAGTGTTACTGTAGACAGAGGTGAGTTCAAAGGACAATTCCTATTCCCACTTTACAGAGCACTGATAGATACATACATACAGCTGTGTTCAATAAAATAGCAGTGCATCTACCAATACACTTTGAAAGGCATTTTGAAAATATATTTAATTAATTTACCAAATATTATTTTTTTTTTTTAGTTTGGTAACTAACCTAAGATTTATAAAAAATATTATATTAGATTGTAATTTATTTTTAAAAAAAAGTATTAGAACGAAGAATAGAAATTGACACTTTTTTGGTGTTCGATAAAATAGCAGTGCTGGAAGAGAAATATGAAATCATTTATTGTTTCAATTGTTTTCAGCTTCGAATGCGACTTCCTTTAATATTTTGTCTTCATATTTCTGAGTCTAGCTGTTTTCACGACATTTTTTTACGTCAGTCCAAATATTTTCAAATGGATTTAAATTTTGAAGAATTCTAATATAAACGTGTTAAGTTATTTTCCATTTTATCCAAAATGATGGACCAACCCATTACATCCCCGTGCTTAACAGTCGTTAGAGTATACTGAGGGTGGCATTTTGCATTAACCGGTCTTCTGACATATTTCCTAGATCCACTAGAGCCAAATATTTTTGCTTTAGCTTTAACTATTTAGCTTCGAACCAGAGAATATTTCTCCTTTTCGACAGTGGCCATTGACGGTCAGTGGCGACGCGTGAATAAAAAATGCAGTCGTTCAGTTTATTTATTTTCTATTTTTTCCTATATTGCAATTTGACATTTTGATGTACATATCTAGCTATTACTTATGTATTTTCTTAGTCAAATATTCTTGATTTATTCAAAAATATTTTTATTACACTTTCATTCCTTACTACTGCTTTTCTCGCAAAATGATTTTTTTCAATTCAAACGTCTGTTAACCTACTTTCCCCAATTATTGTTCTGTAATATGGCTTTAATCTTTTAAGTGTGGAAAACGCTCTTTCAATAGATAATGTTGTTAAAGGAAATGTATGTAAGCTCAGTCAGTTTATACATACTAGTATGTGTAACTAATTGAGAAAAAACTGAAACCAGATCATCACTCCGAAATTTATCAAAAAATTCATCAGCATTCAAATTTGACAAAAAACTTTTGTTGTTCATAAATAAAAAAATTTATTTTTTCAAGCTAACATACATATAAAGTTTTTAGTTCGTTTAAAAGAGAATTGGGAAAGTTTAATTTAAATCTAATTATATAATTAATCATTTTTATACCTCTACTCAAAAAGAGCTCAATCAACGAACAAATGTATGACTTTCATATTCTCTCCCATTTCGTTCATATTCTTCTAGCATGAAAAAAACAAAGGCTGCAAGAAACAACCTACCAACAACATACCCAATATCCGAACGAACACCACTCGACAATTTGAGTGTAAAAACGTGAGCAAAACTCACCGCTTGCTTGATTTCGTTCATAGCTAATTTGAACGAATCGGTTGGTACGAATCTGCGACTTTTGTTTTTGTGTGTGTGTGCTCTTAGTAGGGATACATTTCGTTTCCAAATCATTTGAACGAGTTGATGGTCGAATGAGTGGGAAATGTTGCTGTCGCAGGTATTTTGTTGTTGTTTTGAAAATTGAGTGTACGAAAGGGTTGCATGACTGCGGAATTGACTCAAACTTCCAACTAGAATAAGTAAAAATATTTTGTAGGTGGTTAGGTTGATGTGAAAATTATCATAAATATTATCGGAAAGTTAGGCGTTCATGAACGAAATGAACAATAGGGCGTCTCGCCACTGCATTGTATGCGTTAGAACCTATGATTTTTTTTTTTACAGAAGGGCAACTTTTCTCGGAAAATTTGCTTTTAATCTGGCCTCTAGAAGTCTCTTCCTTATCGGTATAACACTTATCTCGAGATTTGAATCTTCGTTGATGAGATAAAAGAACCACGATTAGCTGTTCTTATGATTTGGACATCTTCCGAAGCAGTTTGTTTTCGCTGTTTTCACCTGTTTTCTTGTTTTTTCGCATGTTATAGCATTTCGATCTATCTCTGCCGAACAAACAAGCTACTCCTGAATATATTTTTATACGATTTTCCTTCATTTTTAAGTTTTTTAATTAAATATCGCTCTTCTTTCTAGCCGTATGTTCTGGACCCATTTTTACGACTAAAACAATCTACTTTTTTCTTTTTATTTGAAAAAATTATAACGAATAACCTAAATTTAATTAAATAAGAGTAAAGTCTTAAAGAATTTCAATTAAACATTTGAATTCAACGAAAAACTTACTACACTGCTATTTTAAAGAACAGCTGATCTAGACGTTTAAAGTTCAATAATTTGTTTACATTGGAAAAGTAATACGAAATTGTATAATTTTTTCCCTGATTTGTTACTTTGGTCAAGTAAAACATTTTTTGAAATAAGGATTTCTAAAACCAAAGTAAGCGCAACTTAAAAGATAGAATTCAGAGATTTTAAAAACGCACTGCTATTTTATCGAACACAGCTGTATGTACGAATAAAAAAATAATAATTCAGCTATCTTTTTAGCAGCGTATAAAATCAATTTATGTTGTTGGCTTCCTGACTCACTGTTTATGATGTAATGAAATAGGGAATTTTCATCAACATCGGGTAATTGAGAAATTTCTTTCATTTTGTAGACATATTCGCGGGCTCTGCAAATCATTGTTTCGTTTCATCTTGTTTCGTACTTTTTAGTTGGTTTTTCCCGTAGTCGGGTTTTAGTTTTTTAAACTTAATTTTTTTTTGTAACTGGGAGTAAATATCTGCTTTACAAAGAGTTCTTTGGAATTCTGTACGCAAGGCTTGTTTAAATTCATAATACGACCGACATGAATCGTTTTCATAAAACACTTTGCTGATCCAATTAGGTACTCGTTTTCGTGCAAATAATAGTTTTTCTAGATCCGACCAATTTAATAATGATGTGATTTCATCAAATTCTGCAAACCACGAATTTACCGAAAGACCGTCATCACCACTGAATTTAGAGACCTAGCTTTCTATGTCTCTAAGAGAAAAACGAATCAAATGTTCTGTACATTCTGGATTGACTGCACTATTATTTTGGACTTTCCCTGTGGTTCTACCAAACCCACATCCATACTTGTTGTGCTGCTCTGTATGAATTATTCTGCTCGACGCCTGCTGTTCTGTCACTGCTGTCCTTTTCTGCTACTCATATCTGCTGATTTTGCCGATTGCACGCCTCCATCAACCTCGCTATTAAAATTGCTTTCACCCCACCACCGCGGTGCACTGGTGCGGTGTCCAGACCCAACCGCGATAACTCAGCTTTTAACTGCTCCACCGTTAGGTTTTCCATTGTAATATGTAGAGTTTTACTATTTTAAGGTTTTTGTTGAGTCCCCAAATATGTAAAAAAAAAAATACGTACAGATTTTCATTTATTAATTGAATTTCATTTAAACGTTATAATTTATAATGAAAAATTTATTAAAAGGAATGTACAAAAAAAAAGTTTTAACTTCAACTAGGAATACTACTTAAGACTTAACGGCTTGACGGCTCAGCTGAATGTGTCATATATAAAATTGAGATGGTTGGAATGGAAATAAAGAGCTCTGTTAACACTTACTTACAGTATGTTCCACAATGCTAAATATGTTGTCTAAAATAGATGAATAGAGTAAATATGTAATAATAATGATGAATGTGTGTAACATAGTATGTATATGTTGATATTATAGCGGCTACATGTATTTATAAAACTAAAATGGCAGACAAATGAACGCGCATTTCTTTTTTGATATCAATGTTCCCAGCGATAAAAGATTAATCGTATATTTTCTTTTACTTCTAGGATATGAATGGATATCATTAAATTCCGATGATCTGATACCGCATAATGCTGTTCGTTTAGAAAATAATGAGGAAAGGTTTGTTGGACGAGCAAGACATTTCAATTCGATATTGCCAGCTGAAGTTTATAATAGCAGTTATGCTGTTTTGTCGACGTGTTCAAAGGAAATAATTAAACAACAGGGATTGGAAGTTCTTGTTCTTTCAGAAAATTGTCATTGGAAAAGTTTTCAAAACTTTCAAGATTTACCAGAGAATATTGTACGAGCAGGTACTTCTAGTGCTGGTGAACCGATTTTTGTTGGGAGGATCCAACTCTGTGGAAACATAAATCATATTTCAGGCATATATTTGTCTACGCACGAAATTAAGCGATGGCCATGGCATAACTGTTGGAACGACGATTCTCGTGTTTTAATATGCGATGACAACAGCAAGTGGATTGACACTTCATCTGAGAAAATACCAGCTAATACAATCTCTGGTGGCAAGTCACAAGATAATAAAGACATTTTCGTTGCTCGATTATTGGATAATTGTGAGCTTATTGCTGGCCAAGTTATTCCTTAGTTAAAGATTTCAACTGCCGTTTCTGAAGATAAAAATATTGAGTCATTGTACTGCCAAGTCTTGGTTGGAGGCACCAATGAATACAGTTGGATCCCGGCGTGTTGTGGTGAAATCCCCGATTATGCTGTTGTTCAAGGCAAATCTAAAACAGGAGAGTTGAGGTATATCGCGAGATATAATCAAACAATTGGATACATAGAACACACGATGGCTTTGGATAATGAAATGGAATACGAAGTTCTGGTTAAGAATGTTGGATACATAGAAAACACTTTGGCTTTCGATGATGAAATGGAATTGGATATGTTGTTAGATATATAATATTCAAACATATACATAATGTATATTTAATAATAAATTAATAAAACCGAAATTTGAATACTTACCTTTTTTCTTCATTGTTTGTAGATATTTTTATTATTCCTATCTATAGAATAAACCATTTTCAGCTTAACATTAATCAAAAAAGCCGATTGCATACGCGTAGGCTGTCAAACAGATCTTGGATCTGGTCCAACAAGGTTATCAACTGTTGCTCATATATTTATTACTGCAAGTGAATGCGCTATTAAATCTAATTAGAAATATTTAGAGAAAAGTCCCATGCTATTAAAGTAGAGTAGATGGATTTAAAGATTCTAGCATCGAAAGAGTACGCACGTATAATCTTAAATTGTTTTTTTTTTTTCTCTCTAAACACACTTTTCTATGTGGTACTTGTGTGAAAGTACACCTGGTCCAGGACAAATACAGACAAAGCTCAGACACTTGCAGATTACTTTAAAAGAACGTTTACCAATCCCATCACCCAAACTAACACACCCCGATGCCTCAATTTAATATCACAAATAACAGGACAATAAAAGCATTCGGCGTAATTAAAATAAAACACTTCCTCCAAAATAAACTAAATATTAAGAAGACACCTGGTTATGACATGATAACAGGAAGAATGTTAAAGGAACTACCCAATACGGCAATTAAATACCTAAGGCTTATTTTTAATTCTACTCTTAGACTAAACCACTTTCCAAAAGTTTGGAAAGTATCAAAAATAACCGCCATACTAAAACCAGGCAAGGACTCTACAAGACCAACATCGTACAGACCAATAAGTTTACTTCCAATTATCTCAAAGATATTTGAAATTTGATATTTGCTTCTTGACCATATGGAAATAGACATACAGCAAAAAAGCCTTATCCCCGACCACGAATTTGGATTTCGTAGACATCATTCAACAATTCAACAAGTTCATAGAGTGACAAATAATATCCTTAACGACCTGGACGAGCGAAGATATTGTGTAGCTATTTACCTGGACGTTGCTAAAGCATTCGATACTGATTGGCATAAAGGACTCCTTCAAAAATTAAAACGATTGCTACCAGACTTCTATCCTCTTATTAAGAGTTATTTAAACAAGAGATTATTTTATGTACAGTACAATGACGGATATTCAGACATATGCAAAGTAGATGCAGGTGTTCCCCAAGGAAGTGTTTTGGGACCAATATTATACCTCTTATATACAGCTGACATACCCAAACCAAGAAATCTAAACACTATGGTAGCGACATTTGCAGACGGCACTGTGATTCTTTCCTCCCATAATTGCCTTCAAACAGCTACCAACGTACTACAGGACATAATGGACATAACAGCGGACTGGTTCAGCAGATGGGGAATTCAAGTCCACGAAGATAGAACAATACAAGTCATCTATACCACCAAAAGGACGTTTAGCCCTCAAGCCATTTACTTAAACAATAAGCAAATTCCGATCCACAATCATGCGAAATACCTCGGAGTTCATATAGACAACAAATTGACATGGAAACATCACATAATACAAAAACGAAACCAAATCAAAATCAAATTTGGACAACTGTACTGGCTCCTGAAAAGAAATTCAAAACTATCAATTGACAACAAGCTGTTAATATACAAGACCATAATCAAACCAATCTGGACATACGGAATACAAATATGGGGCACCACCAGTACATCAAATGTAGCCATTATTCAAAGACTCCAAAACAAAATCCTTCGGACAATTACAGATGCTCCCTGGTACATATTAAATGACAGTATACATACATCGTGACCTTGGCATACCTTCAATCAACGAAAAAATTAAAAATAAAAGCACACAACACATAGGAAAGTTGTCCACGCACACCAACAGCGACCTACAAGCTTTACCCTACCAAGAAACCATCATAAGAAGACGACTTAAGAGACGCAGACCCGTAGACCTTCAACAGTGATAATCGAAGAACCACAAAAATCAAATCAAAAAAAAAAAAATGTTGATCCCATGATGAAAAGGAAAGAGGTTTTTTTGTTGTAACTTTTTGAATCTAAACGTTAATGCAACGAATTTTTGACGAAGTATAGTTACAGATGTTCTAGATAAGAATGCGCAGAAAAAATAAAAATGTACCGTTAGATTTCGGAGAATTTCGGAAATCCATTCTCGAAAGCATGTGATCAATTAGTTGAGACAGTGTCAAATGTGCATTGGGTGTGATTGTAGTATAGTAAAACTTGGAGAAGTTGAGGTTTCTTTTCAAATATTATTGTATTGTTATATTGAACCCGATAAAAGGTAAAAAATGTACTGTTTTTTGCATTTGCTAAGTTGTTTTGTTTCGAGATCAGATGAAAGATCTGAGGATTAGGCGGTGGTTTTTTTTGTTAGCTTTCTTAGCTTTAAGTATTGAGGACTCATAATTGGGCGACCAACAATTGATTTGCTGCCATTAACCACAGCTAATGCCCTGTTGTTGTTTGTAGAGTGAGCCTAATTGGATGCTGACCTCTGAGTTTTCCGCTTGCCTTGAGGCGTTAACACTGTTTAAATTCTTTCTTTGTAATTGCTCCCATAGGAATCGCGATTATTAAAGTAATTTCGCACAGCATGTTCACTCCGCTCTATTTTACGGGCTATTTCGCGGTTTGAAAGACCTTCCGAATGGTAAGCATCTATTTTTGCTCTTTCCTCCAAGGTTAACAGTTTTTTCTTAAGTAAAAGACAAAAACTTCCTTTAATCACAAATTAATATTTCACTGCAGTTTGCTCCATTACTCTTTGTCTATTAACTAAATTTGCCCGTGCGTCTAATCAAGTGAACCGATAAAATGCTGTTATTTTGACATGATTGAGAAAAAAGAGTGCAAAAGTACCGTTAGGTGTCTCTCACCAAAATTATGTCATTTTACAGAGAAATTACTAACCATTCTGCTGAATGCAATTGTTTGCTTATTGATCCAAATTTGGGGAAAAGAATTAAGATTTAAGGAAACAAATTGTGTGCGTCTAATCAAGTGAATCGGACTGTACGTATTACCTTCTTATAACTAAAATCAAACAAAAGTTTCAAGATAAAGATCTTATTTTTGTATTGTTGTGTCCCGTGAAATGCATGTAAATGTAAATTTACAATCAATTACTGGATGTCCTATGAAGGACAGATGTAAATCTTTAACTGGGAGATGAGAAAAAAAAAAAACTGTGGTACTTGTGTGAAAGCAACCAGAACGTCAGACTCTGGTATCCTTTAACGATCCTGTCTCTCTAAAGGCCTATTGAAAAATCATTGCAAGAAGGACGAGATAGAAAAATTAAATCCTGTTTCTATTATAACGTGTGCATTCAGAAAGCTCTATGATAATCCATGTCGGATCCTTAATAAAAATGAAAATGGGATGAAAAAATAATCCCTTAAAAAACACCGTTGTACGGAGAATGTGTATGGAAAAATGTCTTCATAGTGCTACAGGTAACTAGCTACATATCCATTTTATACATCACTGATTTCTTTATCTCTCTCGCTTGGTCAGTGATAGAGATTATAATGAGCACAATTCCATTTTGTATACCACTAAATAACAAATTGTTATTTTGATGTTTCTATTCCTGCAAAAATTATGTACTTTTGTAATTTTGAAAAAAAAAATTGTTAACTCCAAAAACTAATAAGGAAAAATAATGTTAGCATTTTCTCGAATATTTTTCAGAAACCGTAAAATTTGTGCTGCGATTAAATTTTAAACAGTGTGATATGTGTCACTTGGACTCAAATATTTTGCCCTAACAATTTAAATATTTAGATAGATTCGGAAAATATTGAGATCAGTGAAGGAAATTAATTTCCAACAATGAAAATTCTCTAAAAAGCAAAGAAAGAAATTACCGCGTATCCGGGAGGAACCCCATCCTCACCATGTAAAACCTCCTCATTCAAGCCCAAACAGTAGAAAAAGATAAAGAAGCAAAAAGATTTTATGGCTTCGTAAAGAGGAAATGCATTTTCTACAAGATAGCCAACGAGCTGGCGCCTAATGCTAAGTGATACTAAGACATTTTGTGGACACGCATATCCTGCTTACCTTTTGTTTTGATTATCGGTGATGTTAAACCTGGATAAAGCTATGAGTTGGTAATCTACTTCATGCGTAGATACAGATGCAACTACCTACACGTAAGAAGACTAGCGAGAACACTTAAAAAAACTAAATAAAAAAATGGGCCACAACACTATAATGCACTACAACACTTGATTAAATATATTTTTTATTTTATTTTATTTTATTATTATTTTTTAAATAAAAAGTTCACTGTTCGATTTTTGTCACTCCCGATCGATGGCATAAATTATTCCCGGCGATATCCACTCAACCGCCGAATCTATTTGAACATCTGAAACACGACGAAATTTATCGAATTCACGATATAAGAACGTTTGTGGTCTATCCACTCGGTATTCCGAAACCAACTGAAACATTCCGTTCTGAAATTCGACCGGAAGATGTGAATTTTGGCGAATGCTCGGATCCCAAAGGCCATAGGCATCGCAACTGATAAAATGTCGGCGACATGTGAGCAGCACCTATAGCACAGTACAATCTTGTTAGATACAAGATACATTTTCGCCTACACGCAGATAAGTGCGACGAATTTCGCTAGGTTCTCTTAAATTTGTTGAGATACACTTTTGTCTTCGGAAGTCAGCGCATGCTTTTTGAAGATACTAAGAGCAATGTTCATGTATCTAAAAAATGCAACTGCGTTCTCGACTGGGTTATCAGTCGATGGCATTAGGTATATGGCAATTATAAGTTTTTTTTTTTGTTTTTTACGGAAATGTTTATAAAGGATACTAAATTCCACGTGGACTTGTGGTGTAAGTTTATAACTTCGATGGCGCATATGGTTGGATTTTCATGAATGAAAGCTGTGTTTATAGGAAAATGTGTTTGAAGTCCATTGAAGAGAACTGAGCGAAAAAGGTTGGTTATGTTGATAAACTTGTTGCGGTTTGATGATGGTAGTGGTGACAGTGCTAAGAAAAACAGTTGTTATGAGGATAGTCTTTGATTTAGAGTTTACTCTGCACAGATAAGGGAGAGTTGATAGGAAATTTGAAAATATCCTTAAACTGAAAGGCGATTATGAAATGCCTTATATCTCGTGGGATTAAAACATGAAAAAGAGTAAAAACAAAAGGAAAAATTAAACGAAAATGGGTAAAAGTTCGGATACCGCCACAGTACGTGTGCTCGCGATTAAAGTGACATTTGGCAATGTTGTTACTTCTATTTTATAAAACAAATTTAGAGCCTTAACAAATTACAAATGATTACATATGCAATTTCTAAGATAAGATATAATTGAAGTTGTGCGTGTTTAAATGCGTTAACAACGGACATTCCCAATCATAAACGAGAATGTATGACATGTTGTGTTAAACGGAAGTAAAGGTCTAGTGAGTTATGTGGGCTCGGTGCTTTCCGGACTGACTTAAGTTGTTGTTACATACATGTATGTTTAATATACAGTGCCATACGATACATAATGCCTTTTATCATAGTATAGTAAAAACAAAATAAAAGTAAAAACACCAAAAATATCAATTTTACGAAAATACGGAATTTAATAAAGATTGCATTGTGGTTTCGCATTTAATTTTTTTAACAATTAAGTGGTATACGTACCACAGATACTGATAAGGTTTTGTGTATTTAAGTCAGTGCTTATACTAATGGTCTGCAGTTTGAATAAGGACTTTAACTTTGATTCATCTGAACTTAAATTTATTTATCGCGCTATGTATAGAGTAATTTGCGCAGTTGTTTTAATTTTAATAATTTTTAACAATTTTCAGTATTCAGCAGGTAATAAAAATCTCACACTAATTTGATGCCATCTATTGTGACTTTCATTCCAAGCAGTTGTCATTTTATTGACAGTAGTTCACTTGTCGTGTCGTCTGTAGCACTGACAGTTTTTTCAATAATGCAGTAATCGTCGCTCATCGGTCTCTCTAGTATCGAATTTAAACAATGAGAACTTTGTTGGCTCTAATCCATTCTCATATTCGTTTTAAAATGCATTAAAAATTAAATGTGATAAAGCTCTTTACATAGACAATCGGGTGGTAGTAGTCATAAATCCGAACCAACCAAAATGGCGACTTAAGAAGATTGTACTAACGTAGTTGTGACACCCTATCCGATGATATAAAGATAATTATTGTTGTTTATACGCAAAAAGCAACTTTTACAGAAAAGAGAGAATATATGACATATTAAACTTTTTTTATAGGCTATAAATGGATTACGTTAAATACCAATGAACCTGTACCAGAATGTGCTGTCGCTATAGATCCGGAAACACGCATCGGACGGTTTGTTGGTCGAGCAAAGCATTTCGATTCTATATTACCGGCCGAAGTTCATAACAGTTCATATGCAGTCATATCGACTTGTTCCAAAGAAATAGTCAAACGTCACTTTGAAGTACTCGTAGCTGCAGAACACTGTAAATGGAAATACTACAGTAGTATTGAAAATATTTTGGACAATGTTGTACGTGCAGGAACCAGTGGGGACGGTGAACCGATTTTCGTTGGAAAGTCACTGCACTGCGCCAACAATGGGCAAACCACCAATATATATCTGTCTTCCAAGCAACTAATTAAATGGAATGCAAAAGGTTGTAAGGACGAACAATTTGCTTTATACTGCGACGACAACTCCGACTGGATTGACACTACAGCTGCGCACATACCAAGCAACGCAATCTCTGGTGGAAAATCAAAAAACGATATGAACATTTTTGTTGCTCGATTGGTGAAGGATTGTGGAATCGCTGCTGGACAAGTTATTCCTCAGTTAAATATTTCAACTGCCGTTTTTGCAGGAAAAAAATTTGAAGCATTTCATTGTGAAGTGTTGGTTGGAGAATCAAATGAATACAGTTGGATTCCTTCATATGGTGGTAAAATTCCCGACTATGCAGTTGTTGTTGGCAAATCTAAATTGGGAGAGTTGAGATATGTCGCAAGAGTTGATAAGACCGTTGGATACATCGAACGCACGCCGGCTTTACTTGAGAAAATAGACTATGAAATTCTGGTAAGGCATGAATAACCTTGGGTTATTGGAAAATAACAAATAAATATAGAAAATAAAATTAAATAAATTAAGTATGATTCATTGTAAATGCATAGATACATATTATATCTGCATTATCACAAGTTTGTATAAATGAGAGTTTATTTTTTGTGTTGTTACTCTTCTCCGCCAAAACCACTGAATGGATTCGAATGGGGCTTTCGCTGTTGGATAGCTTGGTTCTTCGGCAGGGCTTAAGGTAATAAAGTCGTTAAACATTTCATTCCATAAAATGAAAAATATGGACTACGACTTTTCGCTAAAACAGTTTTTCAAATATACTAGTGTGCCCGGGTGAGATCTCTCGCAGAAGAAAGTCTAACCCTCAAAAGCCGAATTTCCCGTATAATTTCCATCTGTCACCCAATCATACACATGGGTTTTCCAATCTTTTAATTTGATAAAATTTATAAAGATGCAATTATTCACTGCTCCGGAAATTCTCTTTCTTTTGACACCTCATTTGTTAAGACTGGTTAAGTGTGAGAGAGGTTCCTATACCGGCCCAGAGCGAGATTTGTTAAATTTTTAGAAATCAATGCCTCACAAAGGCTAAGAAGCAATGTTATCTAGTAATTGTTCGATAAATATTGAAGAATATTTAAGAATTCATCATTGGGTAGCTCAACAAAAGTTCGACCACAAAATACGTATCCGATTGCTTTGAGGCAGGAACAGAATAAGTGCAAATTATCTCTTGAATACCAGAGAGATCCGTGAGTTACAAGAACGTAGTGTGCACATTTTGCTCTGCACCTACGATGGAAGAATGAGTCAAAAATTCAGCTAGATGATATTCGACCTTCAACTTTAGTTTAATCCAGAGAGTTCATGCGTGGCATTAGGAAGAACAATAGTGTATTCCAAATGACTTCAGTTAAAAGTAATTGAGTTATCCATAGCGTGGCTTCATGTCCACTTTCAAATTCCATTGGAAAATGTATCATCCACGAGTAGCTGGTATATTGTTTCCGATATAATCCGTCAGTCCTGAAACACAAGTATCTACTCGGTATGGCTCTCTCACCGCAATCAGTCTCGCGAATTCATTTATCTGATTTGGCTTTTCATTTTAAATGTACCCGGTCAAGCTATCATTTGTGGTGACCAGGGTTCGGATTTTGTTGACCAAAAAAAGCCATTTAAAGTTTATATGCATTATTATTAACATTGTGTAACCCAAAACATTTTGAAGTTCTCTGGTAACAATCGCCTGCAATTATCTCTCAGGAAAACCTTGAATGAAATAAAGGACCTTTCAACATGGGCAGAGCCTTGTGGACCCAAGATAAGAGATGTCATATCCTTGACTTTAATATTTGAGTCCAATTTAGAGTTTGCAGCGCCATTTTGTTAATTTGCTGAAAAAACCGCGTATAATTTTTTCATCCCATCTTCAGCTACTGGCCCTTTATCTTGTTGTAATTTCTCCTCGAGTCCGTTCAAAGTCTTTAACACATCTTCTTCTAAATACTACGCATTGCACTTAGATTAAGTGCTCAAACTAAAATACATACAACTACTAGGAGTCACCTGTAATTTGTAAACTCTTAAATATGTGGTATTTCGGGTCGACTAGAAATCTTTTTACAATTTCACCACAAACTTTTGCAATTGGCTTGAATCTTTACGTCTTGGGGCATTTTCACTTTTAATAACGGGTAACAAAATATTTTGGGAACAGCACGCTTTTAAGCAAACGCAATATTCAACAGACTAGCACTTATTAAGTATGACCAGCATGTATGCTGAGTTGATACAAATGTATTAAGGGTTGTGTTGGTGTGTAAGGATTTTTTTTATGCGCGCTAGTGTAAATAACGCGTGCAGTTATGTGCCTGTTCATACGAAGAAAAACCTGCTCGCATACGTGTGGACACTGAAATTTTTTTCGTGTGAGCAAGGATAAATCGTATAGTTACGAAGGAAGTGCTCAGCTTCTTTGAAAAATAGTACCAAAAAGGCAAAAAAGGCAATATGAGTAAAAAAAAAAAAAAGCAAAAAAACGGCAAAAAAGGCAAAGTCAATAAAATCCGTTCCCTGGTGATGACGATAAACGACGCCAAGAGCCAGACTCCAGACGTACCGGGAGAATTGACTTCAGCGTGGAATGCTTCTTGCATGGCCCACCGAATGTGGCGCTGTCCCGTGTTACCCGCAGAAACAGTTTAAACAGTAAGCGCCCGGCGGCAAAACTCGAAACAAAGTAAACATAATCCTGCTAGAGTTTCTTGTGATAGACCGCGACAGAAATCCACTTTTGGGATTATGTAGTTGCATTGACTTAGAATTGTTTAATAAAGTTTTGTTATTATAACCAAATATAATATTAGAAAATGTTAACCCAAAATGTAATCTATTAAAAAATAAGCAAATGAATCCAATGGCTTAGATTGCCATCGCAATTTAACTCCAATAAAGTGTCTCTATGTCATTAAAAGTTCCTCTTAAAAAAAAAGACAAAGACCTCCGCTGCACGGAAGTGCATAAGGAACATTAATATGTCTTCTTAGTTATTTTTTCTTTTAAATCATTTATCCATCAATTTATTAATTTATATGACAATCAGTATTATTTATTTATTTGTTACCAGAACAGTAACTTCTGTCGTCACGATTGAAAAATAGTAAATAAGCAAACAACAACTAATCCTGGCTGAGCACGCATTCTGAGTAAAATGCTGAGCGCAGCCAAAACAACATTTGACAGATAGCAAAACATCGAAAACAGTTGAAATGGCGGACGAGGATTTTTGTTATGGCGTGGAAGTTAGTTAATACAATTTAATAATTGTATTAATTAATATTAACAATTAGTTTGATTATGCATAAACTTAATTTAAGGTTATAAATGGATGAAAAACAATTTAAGGTTATAAACGATTAAAAAATCATATAAGATTTTTTTTCATTTTTTTTTCATTTTTAATTCATTTTTATTTATCAATTCAATTAAATCTTAAATGCTAGACAAAAGTGATTAAAACTAGCTTAACTAACCTAACTACCTTACTCTAACTTACTGGCCCCTCACGGGCACTCTAAGCTAAACTTAATACTTATACTATGTCTTTCGACGTAACCTAACTTATAATATAGAATTTTAATTAAAGTTACAATTTTAGAGCTAAGAAAAGTTTGAAAAAAAAAACTTAGCAACAGGACATGTTTTTTGCTTAAAACTACCTTAAATAAAACTTACAACTACTTAACCTATCTTAAGTCTAGCTACGTAATTAAATACGTAATTTTTTTTTTGTTTTTTGTGCTGTGTTATTTTATAATTTTTTTGTGGTTTTTTATTTGTTTTTATATTTTTTTTTGTTGGCAAAGTGCTGTGCGTATTTTTTTTATTTTTATATATTTTTTTTTTATTTTTTATTTTTTTATAAAACTTACAAATACCTACACTACCTAAACCTATGTAAGCCGGCCACGGCATGTCTACATAATAAACATAAAAGGCGGCCAACTATGCCTTGGGGTCTACCCCGGATCAAACGGAATCGACGAGGGAATTCCATCTCTTTCTAACAGCCACCAGAATCTCTGATGTTGCTGTTCAACATCGTGCCCATCGCGCCCCGAAACCGACCTACTAAACCGGAGGCGCTCCGTTTGGCTCTGTGCGACGTCTCTGTCGTAGTTGAGCCGCCTATCCACAGTCTTGCGAGCAACATGGAAGATTAGCGGTACCGCTGTTCTATCCTGGATCAGACCCTGTTGGTCAAAATAGAGGAACGCTTCTGGTGGAACGAAGCCGTTTAGGCGCACTCTTTCGTGGTACGTAAAATTGGGGTAATAAGCCCCGAAGATCAGGCTATTCATCGAACCCATTGCTCTTGCAATGTGCCTTCGAGTCATCTTGATTAGGAAACTGTCCACTCTTATTACGTTAGCCCTGTTGTATAGGACCTCATTAGAATAGAATTTTTTGTACTCGGACTCTGGTGTTCTGTATAAACGAAGGCAAGCCCGAAGACAAGCCCTCTCAAACACCCGAATCCTTTCCATCAAACTTGGTCCGACGTTGAACCACACGGGACAACCATATGCTACCATTGGCCGTATAAGGGCCGTGTAGCAGATAACCTTTACCCTCGCATCGAGTTGGCTGCTATAAAACAGTCTCTTTGTAAGAGCAAAAGCACCTCTGGCTCTGGCCAGAGCAGCATCTATATGTTTGTTAAAATACAGATACTGGTCTAGCCAAAGCCCGAGGTATCTGACTACATTTCGACATGCAAGTGGCCGCCCGTGTCGTCCCACGATTGCGAACTTTCGCCAATTCTTTCTGGTGTCCCAAGAGGCCCCAGACAACGGCGTCCGAAACAAGATGGTTTCTGACTTCTGGAGGTTGATCTTCAACTTCCAGTCGTCACAATATCGCTGAATCTTATCGAAGTCACGTTGCAAGAGAATTGCAATGACCTCGATCTTTGGTCCTGATCTGTACGCGACCAAGTCATCTGCGTACGCAATAGCATGGTGAAGAGACCCTACTAGATCACTTGTGTAAATATTGAAAAGGATCGGCGAATTAACCGCACCTTGTTGTAGACCATTTTCAATTTCAAAAGTGCCAGCAGAGGTCACATTGCCATTTTTCACAATGAACCGCCTACTGGTAAGCATATTATAAAGTATGTACAGCAGTGGTTTACTTATGCTCAGCCTGCTCAACTTGTAGAAAAGTCCCTCTAGCCAAACGGTATCGAAGGCTTTTTCCAAGTCAACCAGACAGGCACCCGTGCATTGTTTCTTGCTTTTGTTCCATTGGATATCCGATACGAGTTTAGACGCGGCATGTATGGTATCATGCCCCGCCTTAAAACAGAATTGGTTATCTGGAATTATATGTTTGTCGTCAACCCACTTAGTCAGGGCTCTATTGATCACTTTTTCGAATACCTTGCTGATGTTCGGAAGGAGACTTATTGACCGGAGATTTGCCGGATTGGAATTGTCCTCACCCCTTTTAGGGATAGGATGCACTACTGCTGTTTTCCAATGCGCTGGATAATGTGCATTATTCAGCACATTATTAAACAAAATGCAGTAAATGTCTACCGCTTCTAGAGGGAGATGTCTAAGCACAATGTTAGATATTCCATCGATTCCCACTGACTTCTTCTTTCTCAATGATTCGAAGATCGCTTGGAGCTCTACCTTCGATAGGAACGGGGGATGTATCCCTTCGTTGGCGATGGCATTATTTGCCCTATTGTCTTCATTGAACTCGGTGAACCCGGTGTTCTCTGATCGCCATTGCTGTAGTTCATTTCGAAGGTAGAAGTTGTGCACAAGGACTCGATTCTCCAGGTCATGGTTCGGGCAAATACTGCTATTCACCTTATACACATCCTGAAAAGTCGCTCCTATAGCCTCAACCTTCTCCTGTGGATCTTCGATCAAAAAGGAATTGTCGTCATCGACTGCGTTTACTGGATCTATACCTGCTGTCACAAGTATTCGTTCGTTGTCCGTATTTCGAGGGATTTTGAGACATGGAAGGTCGTTGAGATTATTCCTCCGAAATATTTTATTTATTTGCGGGAACATACTGGGGTTGTTGGCTTTTACAGCCCCAATTTTTTTGCTCCAGTGCAGATTTACCGCTAATCGGTAGTTTTCTTTTATTAACTGTTGGAGGTTTTTAATCAACGCCTTCAGTGTCCTTATCTCTGAGTTTTGTCTGTCAGTAAACCGTCTGTACAAGGTTTTCAATCTCGACAGTAGTCTACTTTTCTGTTGGTGCAGTGCGTTAATTGTTGCGTTGCGGTATATGCCTACATTGTCAGTTTGTTGATGTCGAGGTATCGTCCTGTCCATCGTTTGTTTTATTGTCTCGTCCATTTGTTTTAGGTATCCGTCAATCTCCTCATTTGACAGATTCCTATTGGACGGTGGGTAGAGCGAGTTTGAGGAGATTGCTCTTGTCAAAACTCTAGAGAAGCTTGTCCAACGCACCCTACTGTAATTGTAGGGATGCGCATGAACAAACGCTTCAAGTTCCGCAATCTCGTTGGGAATTGTAATTTCGGCACTGAGTCTGCAATGGTCACTGTCATACACAAATGTGCGAAGGCAGTTTATAGATTGTCCGTTCGTGTTAGTCAGTTGTAACCGTACGTCGAACAGCAGGAGATCCAGATATGATCCGTTTCTAGGAAACGACGGACTATCTGTTGCTTTCAAATCGAGTCTATACTCGACACTGTGCTGACCAATTAAAAAGTTGGTTCCCTCTAGAGTTAGGAATGTTATTTCCCCAATCTCTATGTTTGGCGTTTAGATCCCCGGCCAAAAGGAAATAATTCTCCTCCGACTCCAGCCTAAGGCATCGGAAAAGTGTCTCGAGCTCTGAAATAAACAAAGTTGGTTGCGTAGCTTCAGGTGCATAAGCTGAGATCATGTACATCCTCTTTCCACTATGGAGAGGGATGCACACGATACATGCTTCTAGCTCCTGGAATCTCCGCACTGCACCACTGTACACTACCTTATATTTAAGCTTTTTACTAATGAAGATCGCAACACCTCCTCCTTGTATAGAGTTGGGTCGGTCTCTTCTTACTATATTATAATTACTGTGCCTTAGCTTATGTTTTTGGTTTAGCTTAGTTTCGCTAACCAATAGCACATCAGGGCTTTGATCTTCTAACAACTTAAAAAGTACGGCTCTTCGTTCAATCCTAATCAGTGAATTCACATTCACCGCAAGGATCCTAAAGGTATTCTCCGCCATCGCACACATTATGACTGGAGATGCGCTAGGCCCGGCAGAAGCGCGTAGATTTGGTCCACCCTCTTCGCCTGCTCTTGTACCTGACGTTGTAGCTGACCCATCTGCCCTTGAATAGAGAGCAAAATAGCCATCAAGTCAGCCTCCGGTGCTTTAGGCAGTGAGGCCTGTGAAGCAACCTTCGGTTGTTGCTGTGCCGTCATTCCCCTTCCTGCCGCCATTTGGGCGTAGGATATTTGGGGTGTGACGGTTTGACTTTGGCTTGGACGTGGTAGACTTTTCACTACGCTTTTCTGCTGTCGAACCAGGTTCACTTTCTTCATGTCTTGGAACTTGGGGCAACCCCGATAGTTTGCGGTGTGTCCCGAGTTCCTACATAACGCACACGTGAGCTGAGATTTCTCTGACGCCCCCTCTTTCCCCAGAGAACATTCTTCGGACTTGTGGTTCTTTCCACACTTCACGCATCGAGGCTGCATCTCACAGTTCGACGCGGCGTGCCCGAACCTCTGGCAGCGAACGCATTGGATAATGCTATCGCTCCTCTTTACTTTCTCCCATGTGACAACCTGGTAGTCTACGACCTTAATGTTCCGTAGACCATCCAGTTTGCTATTGGGTGACAGCTGAACCAGGAAGAACGGTAATTTCCGATTCTCCCTTTTGGCCCTTGCTGTGGTGAAAGGCTTGACCCCTACGAATTCAAGCCCATCGCACTTCTTCTCTTTGAGCATTCTAAGGAGCTCCTCCGGTTCGGTGGACGGTTCCATCCCCCTCAGCAGCATAGTTTGCAGCTTTTCCCCCTTCGGGGTGAAGGAGAAGAACTCCGTCGTCGAGTCCGCTAATAATTTCTTTATCTTATTATACTGATCCACTGTATTGCAGTGGATAGCATGTCTATCTACGCTTAATCTTTTTATGTAAAAATTACTACCTATGGCCGACTTACATAGTTCAATGGTGTCCTTAAGTTCCATTCTAAAGGTGTTTATTGGGGGCACCTTCTCCTTTGTTGTCTTCTGTTGTTGTTGTTGCTGCTGCTGAATCTGCTGCTGTTGTTGTTATTGTTGCTGCTGCTGCTGCTGCTGATGCAGCTGTTGTTGCTGCTGACTCTGCTGCTGCTGACTCTGCTGCTGCTGTTGTTGCCGTTGTTGTTGCGGCTGAGGGAGCTGTTGTGACAGCTGTTTCTGCTGCTGTCGTTTTTCTTTCAGCATAGCCTGTTGATTGTCATTTGGCTGTTGCTGTTGTTGCTGCTTGGGCTGCTGTAGAATTGTATCTGCTAGTTTTTGTTGCTGTGCTTGCTGGAGCTCCATCTCCCGCTCCTTTGCCCTCCTGGCCACTTGTTTGGCCCTGATAATGAGCACCTAATGTTGCGGCTTAGGAGCTCCAATTCGTCATCCTCATCCTCTGACTCTGAGGCCGCCAGAGATGCGAAGCTATTACTAGTGCCTGTGTAGTGGCCTTCACCACCGCCGGAGACGTACGTGATTCGGTCACTATCGGCTGATCGCTGTTGTTGTTGTTGTTTGGCTGCTGCTGTTGACGTCGTTGGCGCCTCCTCCCCCGCTTCCACATGCAGCTGTTCTGCAGAAGCTGACAGAGAGGGGCGCTTTCCCACGTTGGGAGTAGGATTCAACTTCCTTCTCCTCTTCCCCGTACTTTCTATGACCACTTGTTGTTGTTGGTGGCCTGACTCAACTGGCACATCGCCTGTTGTTTGTTTGTCCGCTAGTCCCGTTTGTTGGGATGCGGACCGTTAGCTATCAGCCATCGCCGGTACTATCGGCTGTTGCTGATCACTTTGTTTAATTAATTATTTTAAAAAACCACAGAAAAAAACTTTTTCACCGACCGGGATTCGAACCTCGGTCTACTGGGTGACGGCTCTCCACTACCACCACTGGGCTACCGAGATAATTGAAAAATACTGGTCAAACGATTGTCTTTAAATCACTGGTTCTACTTTTAGAAGCCGAAACACATGTATACTCCACGGAGGTCTGTGAACGACTGTGGGGTTCATCTCTTTTGAGATGAATTGTGTACCTTTTTTCCATAAATTTAATACAGTTGGAGCTCGATTCATGCAACCCCCTATAGTTGCAACTACTCAGTTAGTGCAACCCCTTAAAAGTTTTCATTAGCTATCTTATAATTGCAACGTTCACAAAATTTTATGTTCGGTTCTTGCAACACCAGAAAAAGAATTGATAAATTCCTTGGCAAACTGAAACAATATCCCGCTAAATTTTCTCTCTTTGTTTCGTTCTTGCTATGGTTGATCATTACTTGAACTAACAGATAAATTCATGTACATATTATGTTAGTATGTACAACGCATACGCTTCTGGATATTTTCCTCTGTTTGATTTGGTGCAAAGAAGTTTAGATTGTGTTTACTTCTACGAAATAAGTTTTTTGCGTATTGTTTTTTTTTTCGGTCTAAAAATGAGTGGAAAAAAGCAGTGTTGACGATTAAACAAAAAATGAAAATAATGGAATTGCTTGACAGAGGATATTCATGTCTGATTGAAATGACATGTTAGTTTCTAACTTTTCACCTCCATATGTTGCATGGTACATGTATTTTAAACCTAATTTGTGTTTACACATTCGATTGAATAAAAGCCTTTAAGTTTTGTATGTTTCTTATATTAAATAACCCAAATATTTTTATCTTAATTAGATATTCAGTAGAAGCAACTAATCCAATGAATGCAACAGGGTCGGTTTTAATTAGTTGCAAGAATCGAGCTCCTACTGTAGTGTATTTGGCAAAATGAATACACAACATTTTCAAGGCACCGTTATTGTATAGAGAGAACTATATTATCTTTTGGCTAGTGTAAATTTTACCCCATATGTTGAGTTAAAAGTTAAACTCAAAATAAGATCGTTATTTCATGACGGAAAAGGTGTCTATTAATAAAGTGAATGTATTTTAACCCACCATATTTATCTACTTAAAAGGTACTATCGACCACATCCAATTACGAGTAACAACCACAAATTCTCCTCCAACCCTTAATATAATCAGCGCCATCTGTGTTCTAGAATCCTTAGCTGATTTACCTGGTATTGGTTTACTTGCTAGATTTTACCCAGTACTGCTAGCGAACTTGAGTTTATAGAGCAGATACATTGAAAAATGAGTTATTACAAAAACAAAATGGATTTTGCAACACTTTCTTCCCTATAGGTCTTCAGTCCTGCTGAAAAGATTTGACAAGTAGAATACGATTAGCTAAGTGACATGATTCTAAATTCAATATGGTAGATGCCATAATTTGAACTTACTTTTTTCTACACAATCCCCATGACATGGGTATCAAATGGAAGAGTTTGACCAGTAGAATCTGAAACATTCTGAGTAAACTTTCTTATATCAAAACCACCCAAGCCAATATACGATACGGGTGCGTACGTACCGATATAAATTTGTAAAAAAAAATCAGATACATAATAAAAAGTAGAAAATAAATGTATGGATAAAAAAGAATTTTTTAAAGACAAGCCTTAATGATCTTAATCTAAAACGTAGAAAATAATTTTTTTCTGAGTCACCAATATGTGACTATTAATTTAAGCTTGGGGCGCTCAGGTACAAGACAACAAGGACAACAAATCAACAGAACACATCTTATGTCACTGTAGCTGTGAAATCAGAACACTTCATCATCATTTGGACTTATTCTACCTTGAGACAGAGGATATATCTTTCAACTCGTTTATCAAAGACCTTTTCTGGTTAATCTGGTAACACCAGCACTAAATGATGAGCCTGTTGATGCATATTTTGCCCTGGCGAATTTCTGCTTATGGCTGTTGCTTGTATTAAGCACACCATGACACAGATCTGATAGTGTTTTAAAAAAAAATGAAGGACACAGACATATGTACATATGTATGTATGTACAAATGGAGAAAATGTCCGCAGTGATATGGTCCCACCTCTACCAACAATCTACAAGGATTTTAAAAAAAAAATTGGGCGCTCCAAGCTTTAATTAATAGTCACATATTGGTGACTCGGAAAAATATTATTTGTAACTTTTTAGTTCATTAAAGCTAGTTTTTAAAAAATTATTTTTTATCCATACATTTTTATTGATTAAAGTTAATAATTAATTGATGATATATAGAATCTAATACATGAACTGCACATCAAAAAAAAAACTTTGCCCTTTTGACACATTTCTTTCGTTACAGTCCTTAGGCACAGCTCAATGATGGAAAAAAAACTCAGATAACCTCAAAAAACAACCACCTTCAGTTGTCAAATTTTTGGTGCGTAAATAAACCGCAAACGTAAGTATTCAATTGTCCATCCTATTTTGCTTGCGATTCATTTCCTTTCTTCTAAAACTTTTGCCTTACAGACTGATTCCATAAAGCCTTTGTTCGCAAAAAGAGTACAGTGAAACCCGGTTACGAACCATCCTTTTAATTGCAAAAACTCGCATAGCACCCTCGGTTTTTTTAAACCCTAAGTTTATAAAGTCATATTCTTGTTGAAACCCCCATTTAAGTACATATCGCTTGACTACATTCCCCGTTTAAGTACTCATTGTTTCCCCACTTCGTCATATTCTATAAATATCCCTTTTAACAAAGCACTAGAATCAAAACAAAAGAAACTTAATCTTGATGTGATGAGAAGTTGCTCTAGTAAGACTTTGACATTTTCTGTTGACTGTTACTTTTCGATTGTTAGTTAAGAAAACCTTTCGCCTTTTGGCGGCCATCTCTTGTTCGTGGATAGCTACCTCTGAGCAGTCAACCGGGTTTTCGAAACTACATATCCCGGATAAGTACCTCACGATAATTGACAATTCTGACAATGCACATATCCGGGTTTTTTCTGTAGTTAGAAGAAATTTTATACCTAATTTTGAATTCAAGATGGGGTGGTTCCCTTCTGCAAATGCCCGCCTCTCTTACCTTTATCGAGATCTTAACAGACATTTCAGACTATTCGGGTTCAAATGATCCAGGTCCAAAATAACAGGAGATTACGCTCTGAGAATCTTTAGCAGAAAAGCAGAAACATTTGAAAAAAAAAATGGTATGGTAAAATGTCGGAAAAGAGTCAATGAAGGAAACGGAACACGGCAAAAGCATACAAAGCCTAAACACCGAAGTGGATTAATTGTAAACTGAAAACACGGACAACTTTCCAATTCCATTATTCAATTATCCTGGTCAACAAGAAGAGAAAACAAAAAAAACCCGGCACCACATTGTTCTTTAGAACTGTCCACTTCCACTTATTCATCTGTACAGCTACATACTGTGTCCCTGATTGCATGCAGAACCTGTGGAAAAAGAAAACCACAAAAGAAGAACAAGGATAATCTGATTTGCTTGTACTTTGGCGCCCTCGATGGGGATTTAGTGCAAAGCTGAAATCCATTTGCATAACAATGCCAAAACCTCCCTCCGTATGCTGCTGCGTACGGATGTGCATAGAATCTCAGCTTAAATGCAAGAGGCAACAAGCATCAGAGGTCGGTTCATAGTTCGATAAATCTCAATATTTCAAGTGGTGTTGCAGGGAACTGATTGTTTGAGTGGTAGATTGACTTAATTGTGAATGCACTTATGATGGTGGGAAAACTAGGACCAATTAGAGCCAGTTGAACATAAAATGGTCAGCCAAAGTCCTGGGGATTCACTTGTGATTGCTTTGTCATCCTGTTGGCTTCGACTTTAACCTCATCTCCCAGTTTATGGACTAGAGGCGGCAAGCACATTGGCGTAGCTTTGGAAAATATAAAAAGATGAACAACATTTAGCCCAAACATTTGTGTTGTTGTTTTTCCAAGGTTTCTACCAAAAGACAGATTTTTCTAACTTACCTCCGATTCCAACACTGCAACCTACATAATATCTTCGCTATTTTTAAATCAAAAGAAACCCCACCCCAAGGTAATCGAAAAAGAAGAAGCAACAAATTCAAAGCCCAATCAGTCGTGACCGGAATTCGCTTTGGTTAATTAAGGTTACCAAGTCCTTTGCATTATGTACATCCACTTTGACAATTCCCACTGGCATTTGTCAACAAGGTCATCCCTTGATAGACAGTATGGTCCATGTCTCATCTTTACGGTATGGAATTTCTTCCCCCCTTCTGAAATACCATACAACGGAGAGGCTTTGGTTTCTGAGGCACCTAAAAGGTAAACGAAACCTAAACCGGAGATGTGACTCCAGTCAACTGAACCATTTAAGTTCTTCAAATAATTTCCTTAAGCATTTCCCATCAACGAATGGCACTTGAATTTTCTGTTCGACGGCAAATAGGAATGTAAATAATGTTGTCCCTTCCGGTTGGGCGGAGGGTGGGCAATATTTGCGCTTCATCGTATTCAAATGTCCTGAGGAGGTAGACTACGAGAATATCATAGCTCTTAATACGGAAGGAATTTTGATTTTTCCTCTGCAGTTGAATACGTATTTCTCTTTTCGAAACCATCCCCCGAAATGATTTCTACATTATTTTCGGCTTAATTATTTTCGATGGGAACCCACACTATGGAAAAGTACGTGTGCATGAGTATGTACTTGTTTTATCTTGAAACAAAGTTGTTGCCATATGAACATACACATATGTATGTACGTACGAGTATTGTGAAGTGATATTAGTTTTTTGGTTATTTATTGGCGTGGGTTTGAAGTGCCGCAGATACGTTTTCAATCATATAGGTGCGGTGACTTTGAATATTTGGTGATACCGTTACGCTGGCGGAGTAGGTTAGATTAGGTTAGAAGGGATGATGAGAATGATAACATCCTCATCACACTAAGGTCCATGTGGACCCATTATGAACCCAGGTTGTTTTCCCACCTGTGGTATTCATATCTAGGTTCCAAGCATCCAGACGCCCTGGCAAATTCTAGTATGATCGATGGTGATCCATCCGATAGCTCGTCGATGTGCTCGATGCATTTTCCCAAGGTTTTATTTCTTTGTTGGCAGAGGTAAGGGCAGTAACAGAGGAAAATGGGTTCTGTCCTCATGAACCTCTTCATCACCGCACCCCCTGCAAATATCATCAATTATCATCATTCAGGCATTCCCCCATGGGAGGTGGATTGATGTATTGTTTGTATATTTCAAACATAGTATTTACATATGTTTAAAAAAAAAATTTATTTTATATCAGTCAGATGTGGGCACCGTAGCGCAAGTGGTTAGTGCGTCGGACTACTGAGCCAGCAGTCTTGGGTTCGAATCCCGCCGCAAAACACCTAAAAAGTTTTTCACAGTGCCCACCTCTTCCGAATGCCTGATAAGCATTCAAGAGTATCATTTGTCATGTTAAGCTTCCCAACTCGCCGTTCGGAGTCGGCAAAAAACTGTAGGTCCCTTCCATTCGTGCAAAAATAAAACACGCACACACAAATAGTTGCGGGAAGCTAGGCTTGGTTCTACCTAGGACTGCTGAAGCCAAAGATTTATTTTATTTTTTTTATTTTATATCAGATTTAGAAAAAAAATATGGTATAAACAAAACAAAGATAACTAACTTTCACCACACTTTTTAATACGTTCTTATGCGCCAAAAATTAATTTATAACTAAAAATCGGTGAGTTTGCATTTTTCCCCCCAGCTTATTTTGCAAGAAAAAAAAAACTTACTTAACGTGATCAGACATGCTTGCTAGGTACATACATATTTCTATTCGAAAAGAAGAGCTGATAAAAGGAAAATATAGGAAGCGGAGCGGTTACGCCATTAAAAGAAATTTTAAGACAGATTCCATTACTAACTCGCTTCCTTGGCAATGCCTAACCACAGACCTGAAAACGTTCATTCCCTTGGAAGCGAAGTGGTAATACAATTAATGCTTAAGTTTTAAATGTGGTGGGAATTTTAAAACAAGAGCCATTACCAACTCGCTTCCTAGGCATGATTTTGGGAAGGCCTTCCTATTTTTTAAGATCTTCATTGAT
Source organism: Brachyopa scutellaris (assembly GCA_949775065.1). Classification (NCBI taxonomy): domain Eukaryota; kingdom Metazoa; phylum Arthropoda; class Insecta; order Diptera; family Syrphidae; genus Brachyopa; species Brachyopa scutellaris. The sequence continues at coordinate 113,582,367 of OX459113.1, forward strand.
GAAATAAGGGGTGATTTGGCAAGGTCTGCTGAAATCGCCAACGATTCCCTACTGGGATCAAAAACAATTGGGGATCGACGCGACGGCAACAAGTGCAGGTACTTTCTACTTGACTGGAGCTATGTTTTAACTGTTCATTATATTTGTTGTTTTCAATTATGTTCAATATAAAACTATGAATCTTTTTCCAGTTGGTAATAACTAATTAGTCCGTGCGGCTCGTCACATGTTGTCTTTGTATCGTGTATTTTGTTCGTTCATCATAAATGTTATAGGTAACAAAGTATTGATATTAAATGTATAATGAATTAATAAAAACATTTACTTTTATTTGAAATGCATTGTTTTGTTATTATTTAAAAAATCAGAATCGTAACTCGCACATTTGCGGCGCTACTCCATCGATAACAGCACGGAAATTGACTTTGAATGCTTCAGTTGACTTGAGAGCGTTGGCATTTTTCACATGGACTACGGTTTTAAATTTTACGATTTTCAATTCTGTTCACCATTTCAAGAATGGACTGGGCCAGGAAACTTGTCTCGCAAAAGAGCAATGATTTCATAGATCATGGTTCGATATCGCAATCAATTCAAGGTAACAGCGGCACCCGTTTCATTTTCGAATAAATGGGACCTGAAAACCTGTCCAAAAACCGCACCAAATACATTGTCGACAGATCGAGAGGGTTACCGACACTGATTCTTCAATTTTCTGAGCCACAAATGCGGCAATTCTGCTTATGAACAAAGCCTTTGTATGGCCCATCGCTCAAAATTATTTTTCTGTAAGATTGTTCATGCATTTCCAACACCAAATTGAAAGAATTTTAATGCGTACGTAGTTGAAAGTGGAATAATGGCGGACTATTCAAAATGTAACCTCTAATTGGAAAACCCTATAAATGCAGCTACATAGATGGAATTTTCTCTTTTCTTAAAATTGCATTTTACGCCTAAAGAATGACTTTAAAAAAAGAAAAATGTTTTACATAAGATGTCATGATTTGAACCTTTGCTACAATTGCATTCACTACGATTCATAAACATTTTTTGTTGAGTAATAAATATTTGTATTTTACAAATACTAAAAAAAAATACAAATAAACGAGAAACTCACCATATTTAAATAAAATAAAAGTAGAAGTTACTTAGATAACTAAATTGAGTATAATTTCTAGAATTAATGACATAAGTTGGCCATCAAAACCAAATTGCGTAAAAAATACTTTTCTCGCCAAATAACTCTGTTGCTCGGATATATTTCAGTTGAGCTACTCTTCTGTATTTTTTTCTTAATTTCCATCTCTTCCTACCAATAACAGGCTATTGAACTCTTAAATATTTATTGCAATTTCGAAAAACATAGATAATTTAATTTTCATTTGATTTTTCAAAACCATCTGGTGTAACGGCCATATAACAAAATATTCCACCATCGGGGGACTTCTTTACGGTCATGAAGAGCTTTCCATCATCGTCTGTTCGAGACATTATAGGTTGAATGGGTCCTAAACGTAGAATTAAAAATGAACATAGCTATAATACCGTAGTGTACTATCAATCCTTACGGTCAACCAGTCATAAGAACATTGAACTATCTTCTGTTACGAATTAGTTCGACGATACCTGAGTATCATATTCAACAACTTCAAACCGAAGCCATAAAATGTAAGGTTTCACAAGACTAACCTGTCATTGGTATTGGCGGGCATTTTGTTGCCACGTAATTTGCCAGCACTTCACACAATGGACGCAAGTCGTCTTCTGGTGGTGGTTCTTTAAACGGCGGACACAAGTAAATAACTTTGTTCGCCAATGACATTCGCAAATAGTCTGCGTATTGATTTCGTAGCTCAGCCATTGGTATAGTTCTATCATCCATGCTGTGAAGTTTTTTAATCCAATTCATTGTCAACACTCGATCTGTTTGTCAAAATCCACTTTTAAGCGAAATACTTGAAGGCTTCAATTTAACTCACCGTTAGGATCTTCAATATTGACAGTTGAATACATAATCTCTTCGAGATAATCACGAAATTCTTCATTTAATTTACGCAGAGACATATTTTTCACGAAATCTTGTATCCGTCAAATTGTCAGGCAATGTCAATCGTAAAAATTTCCAGATCCCCACAATCAGTCTGGATTCCTACAAATAAAAATCAATTCGAAATAAAAAACAGGGTATTCGTCTGAGCAGCAAAATATTTTCCTTTGGCATACTTCTCAAAGAAATAAATCACTGTCATCCTTATGTATGTATTATAGGTATAGACGCCGTTAAATTGGCTTGCTTGTTTGCTTGGAAGTATATAGCCACTGCTCACGGGGCGTGAAAGCATTTAAATTGTTTGCGAGGCAAGAGCATGAGCAAAGTTTGACTTCCTTTTTGTTGGTGTTCGCTTCCTGTTCATAGACATGACTGTGTGTGCGTGTTTTTTGAAGACAGTTGTTACGCCAAATTGATTCCAAATTGATATCATTCTTAAGTGGTGACTGAGCAACTTGTGTTTGGTAGTCAAACCACCTTTGTTATGAAATGGGACAAGTAAAGAAAATATTTTCCTAGAAATAACGTTCATTTGAATCTCGATTGTATTAAAAAATTACTCAGATGTGAGTAGATATAACCAAACATATCACCAAGGCGTATACGTAACATTTTGATTACATACATATGTCCAAAGTAATCTATTGTTCTTACTTTTGGTGTATGTTTGACTGACAGATGTGATACTTAACGAATTGTTTAGTCGTAAACTGAAGTACGGAAATATATCTTATTTATATTGCGGGAAATGGCATGAAAATTCTAGACCAGCTTTAGGGGAGGATTGATTCGTCATGATCAGACCCTGTATTGAGTCTATCCCAAATTGCCACTTTCTTTGAAAGGTAAAGAAATTCTCTTATTAGATATGAGCACCGTAGTATAGCAGTGAGTCCGTTGGACTACTATGCAATACTGCCCGGGTTCAATCCCAGCAAACACCTAAAAGTTTTTTCACGGTGCCACCTCTTTCGAATGTCTAACAAGCAATCAATGAGTATCATTTGTCATGAGGAGCATCTGAACTCGCCGTTCGAAGTCGGCAAAAAATGATAGGTCCCTTCGATTTGTACAAAAATGTAACACGCACACAAAAATGGTTGCGAGAAGCATGCCCTGGTTCACCCCAAACTGTAAAAGAAAAGACAGCTTAATAGTTCATGTGCAATGAGTAGACACCTAAAACTGCATTTAATCCATTGAATGTGCATCTAACCGAACTTTACCTCCTAAATCTAATAAAGATTCGTTGAGTTTATCGATTTTGAATGAAACGGTGAAATTTGATTTAAATGAAATCAACTAAATGAGCCGAACCACTGCCTCTGTATCAACTCTAGGACACGTGATTACATAAATTCAGGTCGATACAATTAAAATTTGATTGAGAGCTGAATTTCATGGTTCTGTGTTGAAACTTGCTGACTGTATTAAATGTTAATTTATGGATTCTCATTAGAATGGAAATTTTGGAAAATTGTACTTCAGTATTTGTTTATAGGGAGTTTCTATTCAAATTATTCACAATGGCTTTATTTGGAAAAGGTTCGTTGAAATAAATTTGTGAGAAATATTATATTTAAAGATGTTCTAGAAAGGAGTTACTTTAAGATTTTAAAATCGTAAGCATTGAGATACTCACGCCGAAAAACAGTCCAACCATCTTTATATATAAAAATCACCTGTCACTGTGTACGTACACGCTAATCTCCGAAACCGCCTAACCGAGTTCGATGAAATTTGGTGAATATGTGCGGTTGCTTCCAACTTAAAAGATAGGATGGTTCTGGACCCGATAGGTGGTGCTGGAGTCAAGTTATTATTAAGAAATTTTATATTTATTGACCAGAATGACTCAAATTCACAATATATGAATGTTGGTTTCATGCCAGAAGAGAATTTTACAAAATCTGGACCCGACAGGTGGCGTTGTAGCCAAGTTATCAACATTTTTTTAGTTTTTGTTGAAAACAATGTGACTCATATTCACAATAACTAAGATACTAAATGTAATTAAGAAATCAAACTCATCGCGCAACATACGGGAAAGGAAAGGACAACGTCTGCCCCCGGGCCAACTAGTAATCTATAAAATGTGGGAATGAAGCTGACCTCGATTAGTAGGAAAGTCGCCTTTGCTGTACCTTGGAAAGCTAATTTCAAATTGTTTAGCCTGAAGTGCGTAGCGAATTTAACGAAAAACAAAACAGGTAAGAAATAGGTGACAAATTTTCTCATGTCTGATCGCACCGCTTCTGCGTCTGCAAATAATGTAATTCCAAGAGTCCTTTTGAAGCCATGATTTTACATGTAGAATGATTATGACAAAAACAGACATAACAGAGTTTAGCTATGCTGGGTACCAGGAGACTCTGGTGTAGAAGGATATGAGCTTGCAGTTAAACTAGCAAAAGGGAGAGATACGCACAGCGTCGCTACCATACGGCATCAGTGCAAAATTATAATTATGGCGGGCCATCGATGATCAAGAATAGAGGAACAAGGGCTGTCTAAAGCTCTTAAGCCACAAAGTGACCAAAGCAATCCTTGGACTAAACTGGGCAAAGTTGAGAAATCTAATAGGAAGCCTTTCCCGACACTGTATCCTGAGAAAGCGTGCCAAAGGAATGGGAATTTTAAACACAAACGAATGCAGATACTGCAGTGACATGGGTTCAGCAGAAAATGTAGAACATATCGCTCCAAACAATAGGCGCGTTTTTTTTTCAAATCTATATAGATTTCGGAAAAGCTTTCCATACAAAAATAAGACTGGATAATTATCCAGGCTTAGGTTTCGTTGTATTTTACATTGAAAACATATTGCGGAAACATGTTTAGCCTATATAGGTTTGAAAGAAAACACGCCTAATGTATGTCATAGTTTTTTAATCACTGAAAAAGCAGTCCCACTTTTGAAATGCTGTCATACTCTAGATCTAGGTCAACTTCAGTTAACCAATCATTGCACGTTACACGAATGTGGTCTTTTGAGATTCGTGACCATTCCCAATGAAGCGCGAACTACAAAAGTTTCCATACTTTCATATTTTTATGGCAGCTTTGCCTCCAAAAAGGACCGCTTGGAAAAATCCATTGGATTCAAGTCTGGCCAAGTTGGTCAAGTTGCCAAGAAATTAATTGCGGAACGTGATCATGTAAAAATTGTTGTGTCAGGCTAGCTTAAGTCACTGTTCTGTTGCTGAGTCCTATTGGAATGTTCAGCGTTTGACACAGAGTTGTTTGCGTGCCCAAGCGAAAAATGCATCACTTATAACTTTTGTCAGTACACTTACACCCGAACGTCCGTTTGCAGTCACAGCTGCCGAAACTATTACAGAAGCAGGCGCTTGCTTACGAATGTCGATTTGGTAAACTATCGTAAATTTAATCAGAAAGTACCACATTCTGCAGAAGCTGCATGCAAGGCTTTCAGTACTTTTGATCCTTAAAAACGAACTGTTGCGTACTGGTTCCATACTTTTTGTATCTTGTTGGGTTTTAATTTAAGTTAATTTTTCAGTATGCACTGTATGCTTGAGTCGGACATGTTCAGATCTTTAAGCAAATTCGTTACGCTCTGACGTGGATTCCTTGGAACTCAACCCTTTACATTTCAGACCATTTCTGATGATATTGCTGTTGCTCTTCAAGACCACCTGGAAAGTATTTATTGATGCTACCAGTATCATTGTTACACTAAATCGTCTGGTACACAAACATATTAGTCACACGCAAGTTCTGCAACTCACGACCGATGGCTGGCTGTGATTTTTCTGCCAAGTACAAGCCAATCGTGTAGAATTTCTATATTTAAAAAGATTCGAAGCGAGCCGTACTGGACGTACTCGAGATCTATGTGTTAACATCTCATTGCCACAGTACGGGTCGGTAATCCTCTCTACACAGAGGGTCTGTATGAAGCCGATAGAACTCATTGCAGAGGGACACCTTTGAAAGTATGTATATTCTTGTGTCCATGATAAAAGACATCTGTTGGAGACACTATTAAAAGACCTTCGATTGTCATCACTCGTGACAGAGCAACATAAACAAGCTGTTTAGCATGTCCTTTCTCATACGCATATACGATGAAATCGAACGATTTATATTATGTGTCATAGTACAGGCTGGCCTCAGTGATTTCGCTTCGCAGTGATGCTTCGATTTTTCTTGAGATAGATGGTTGATGTTTATTGAGAAATTGAGAAATAGGTACCAAAGGCTTGCGCTCTTTTCTTGTCCAATTCATATGAACGAGACGAATTCCATACTTAAATTTAATATTTGTACTATTAATCTCAGTCCGATATCTCAATTATTCTGTATTTTACAAAATGTCCTTATTGGAAAACCCTTTACGAGTGGTTTATAACCCCAAAATGTCGAAATTCTCTGCCGCAAACACGAAACATCGCCCAACACCAGAACAAATCTATGCTCCCAAGACACCCACCATCGGAAGTACTGAATTTATTAACTGTGTACACTGAAAAGTATGCAATAAAAATATAATTTTCGTTGCTTATCCGGTAAGAAAACAAAACATATTTTTAGAACGCTACTTCCTACTACGGATTTACGTAACATTTGCACCGATAGATAAATGGAGCGATAAAATGTCTACACATTAGAAACAAATATATCGTGGGAATGCACACGCACAGTGGTTCCACTCTCGAACAAAGGCGGTCATAATTACTTGCTCATTGAAAAATAACCAAAATGAATTCGTGTTAAAGTAATTTGGGCGAGCTGATTCCGAATCTGCAATCCGTTTTGCTTTATCACGTCATGCTTTCGAAATAACGATACGGTGCGGTAGGGTACGGTACGGTACAAAGGATGGTCCGGTTTGGGATACATATGTTTTGGGATCTGATTCACTGGTTAATGATATGAAAAAAATCGTTCGGGAGCGGCGGTATATCTTGAACACCCACTGAGCTACAGGGTGTTTAAAAAATATCCTTCAGGGAAAAAGGTACCAACAGTTATTCAATTAAAACTTCGAGCGTATTAAACTTTGAGCAACCAAAGTAGACTCGTTTCATTTACAATTGATTAGTGCCTATCACAATTGAAAAAAAAATTACCATACGTACTTTAATTTTTGAGATATTGGTCTTCAAACACAGATTTTTTTAATTTTTTTTTGTACCAATTTTTGTGAAAATCGCATTTATCTCGGGAAAGTGTGCTTATAATTTTTTTTATTAGTATCATTTTCCTGCGGCATAATGTCACTTACAAATTTACCATACAAAGCTTATACCTAGGAATTACAGTTTTCCTGGTATAAAGTTAATTGAAACACAAGAATCATTCAAAAACGAGCATTACCTTGCATGCCGTGTCCTCCATTAGACTAAATGCCAGGCTATTAGAGAAATAAGACGAAAAAGTTTGCAGATCAGATTTTTTATACTCAAGCAGACGTCTGGCTGTATGGTCAAGTAAACATAACATTATAGTAAAAGAGCATTTAATGATATCACCTGAAATAAAATAATAAGAGGTATGGTCACTTATAGCTCCATTTAATCTGAATCCGCAAATTTCCGCAGCTGATTCAATTTGCATCAAAAAGTACAGAAATCAGCCTTTCTGGCAATACATAATATACCGGGGGGTCTTGGGGCGAACAATGTTCTGGCCCGCGGAGCTAAGTTAAATGAATCTAAATGTTAACTTCATTGTACACCTCACCAAAAGAACATTACATCATGAGTCATTTGTATCATATATTTTTAAATTATAGCTAAGAGAAATTTTGAAACATCCATTCTTGGAAAAATAAATTGGTTTGAGCTATTTTGAAATATCCTGCATTTTTGGAAGAATTCATCAATTTTAACTAATACAAATATCCCGCTATTTAACAGTCAAGGTTACTTAGTTTCTTGTCCGACACTAGGTGTTCATAAAATCGGTGTCTTCGGGAAGTTCGCAACGCTATCGGGCTCCTACTCATAACTGCTTTCAGTCCAGCTTGCCAAAGTTCCGTGTTATGCTGTAGTTTTGTGCTTTTATCGCCACTGCGTCTGGAGAGATTTTTCGATGGACCGACGTTTAAAAAAACATATTTTGAAAAAGTTTGGAAGAGTTCTATAAAAAAATTTCCTGCGATTTACAAACTATTTAGAAACACTTATGCGTGTGAACAGATTTTAAAATGCATGAAGTACATCAAATCACAAGTGAGAACACGAATTACTGATGTTCATTTGGAAAAGTGTTTGCGTATAGTGACAATATCAGTCGAGATCAATTTTAATGCATTTAATTCTGCAAAACAAAGTCAGATGCCTCAATTTTAAATATTTGTACATTATTTGATTCTCAGTTGTTTTTTTTTTTTATCATAAAAATAAATACATTATGTAATTTTTGTTTATTGAATAACTCATTTATTTTCAATTTTACACGAAAATGCTAATTACCAAAGTTATTTGAAATTAAATTTCCTACAATTTTGGTCTTAGTCAATTTTTTCCTAGGAGCGATATTTTTCGATTTAGACCCGAAAAGAGGGGTAATTACAACTTCGGTAATAACCATTTTCCGTGTAAAATTGAAAATAAACGCGTTCTTCAATAAACAAAAATTCACCCCCACCTCAAATCGTAAAACATCGCTCCTAGCGAAAAATTGGAAAAAAAATGTCCGTGTCAGCCCCTCTTTTGATCTAATTCGACTGGGCTATTAGTACATTAAACCAGGTAAACGTTTGACCACTATCTCATCTACTGGGAAACGACGATGTGCTCGAACATGACGTAGTACGCTTGCTTGGTTACTTTATTTAACAAAAAATAAACTTGGTGCGTGGCCCGGCAGAAAATATTTTTCCTGAAATTTAGCCCGCCTGCTGAAAAGGTTGGCCACCACTGCGGAAGAGGATTAACGGATCATGTTTTCTCTCATTTAAATTAGGTTTGGGCTGTTCTGAATTTTCCAACTTTTGGCCTACGGTGGAACCACTGTGGAATGTTTGGAACATCCTCCGATGTTACTCGTATGTTTGAAATGATGGACCTTTTCCACGAAAGATAATATTTACTCAGATATTTTGTAACGAAGTTCCGCTAATTCAAGAAAATCAAATTATAAGAAAAATAAAACTCCGTTGGTTTATTTTTTGTTAAAATGTCTTAAATTTATATTTGAAAGCTAAAAAACTTAAACATAATCACGCACAAATACAGAATTCGATTTCATTAAACCTATTCCCTAGATCTACCATTGTTTGTTAAGTCTTAAGTAATATTTTTCTTTTTTTTAAGAAAGTACCACAACTTGAATACACTATTTTATTACAGACACGAACATCATCATTATCACCCAACCAGGTCAGTTCACCGGCAGGTTTCTCTTCTTTCCATTGTTTGAACATTTCTGTTATTTTCGTCAGTCGTTGTTCAAAATAACCCCGATGGTCATTGTTATAAATTAGAAAGAAAAAGAAACAAAAAGATGTTCGTGTCTTCACGTATGGCGTTCACTTTGTTAATCATCACAGCTTTTCGCAACTGGATGCAAGATAATAGAAGCTCCATTACATCCTGTGGTGTCGGCAATGAAGTCATGGAAATTACTTTCCAGAGCCCACATGAACCTCTTGTGTCCAGGCACGACCTGTTAAATAAAAACAAACAAAACCACGAGATAAGTATGAAATGAGTGCGATAATGAAAAAACCCTTACCTGAGTAGAAAGTCGACAATCGCCTCCGTTCTGAACCTCTACTAGATTTGACACCTTCAAACACGTCGTAGAGTCCCACATGTATATATCATTCTCTCCTTTGAACCGGAAGAACAGCGAAGTACCACCATCGGTTCCGAGCACCACTAACGGCTTGCCGTATGGTTTTGGACCAACATCTACCACAGATCCGGCTCCTTGGCCGACACGCAAATATTGTGTCTTGATCGAGTACATACGTGGTGAGCTAAGGAAAGTAAGGAACAGCGTAGAAGAACCGTCTGGTTTAACTGCTAACGCAATGTAAAGAACATCGTTGATTGGAGCCGCGGATTTTGGCAAGACCACTCGGTATGATTTTGCTCCCAGAACGTCATAGACGAGGATGCTACGAGTACCAGCATCTGCAATGTACCTAAAAATGTAAAAATCAGAAGAAATGTTAATTTTAAAGAGCAGCACGTAACGTAAATATTGAGGAAGCAAATTTCTCCATCTCTCAGACGGAAATGTGCGTTTTATAATATTAGCTAGGCTAAAGGGAGCGCTGCTGATGGTGGCACTTTTAATGTCATTAAATTATTGTTTATCTTCCGGAAGTCAACGACTGATGGCGCACGATGCACAACGTACGCCATTCGACATTCGCCGTTCGCTGTGTATATTATTAATAAAATTCGTTATTCATTTGCATATTGGTCTTAAAGTTGCTTTATGATACCCCAACGAAGGAGTGACGTGATTAACTCTGTATTTTATAATTTATGAAATGACACTTCTGAATTTTAGAATCCTGCCACCGCTCGGTGATAAGAAATGATAGAGGATGCAAGATGATGTCAGCTTGTGGCGATACCAAAATAATATTATCTTCACGAACAGAGCAATGACTTTTTAAACAAATGAAATTTAACGAGTAAATTGAATTTACTTTGTGTACGACTGCCAGGACCAACGAGGCAACTGAAGTTTTATTTTGGTTGAATGTTGTAACTGAGTCTTTCTTTTAATCTAATCATCAGAAATATGAACATTTAAATATAAGAAATGTCAGAATGTCAGGACCAGTTGAACACTATCTATGTGAAATCCAAGATGGCCGTGAGAGATTCCATTTTGTTTAAGGAACCTGCGCTAACCTCTGATGGCACTTCAATTTGACAGCCAATTGAAACTGACCGCAGTCTCTTGGTTTCCAACAGCGGCAGTATTATTTTATTTTTATTGATTTTAGAAATGGTTTCTTGTCTTAAAAATCAGCAAAATAAAATAATTTTTACTACACTAACAAATTACAATGGAAACTAACTTAGTTTGAAGGAATGTAACTTCAAAGATAATCGAATTGTATTACAAATATGGAACGACGTGATGCCATGTAGTAATGGTACTAAGTACATGGTTCCTTTGATGGTAATTAGGCTGAAAATAACTGTATGTGGAAAGAGCATTATTTAAGGTCCCCCATAGAATCCCTTCGCATCCATTTCATCGACGTATTTAACTGAGAGCTGAAAATAATGTATGCCATCTTATGAATCGTGACCCATAAGCAGCGGATATGACGGATACCTATCCTACGCCAGTGGTAAATTTCTTCTATTTTATCCATTGAATCCGTTGACAACCGATTGACAGTTCACCAAGAACAACTTTTCGAATTAGTTTTAATTTTTGTTGTTCGGGCTGTGAAAAAGGAGCTGTCATCGTATACTTGAAAAAGTACTACAGTAAAACCTCTCTAATTAGGACACCGATGGGATCAATTTTTTTGTTGTCCCAATTCGAAGGTGTCCCATTAAGGGAGTGTTCTTTTACAGCGAAAATTCAATAACGGAGTTTGCAAGAAATGTGTAGATTCATTTGATGCAGCTGCAAATCCTCACATCCAAAACTTACTTGTAATTCATAACTCTCCCGAGTAGAGAAGTGACAATAGTTTTTTTTTTTTAGCCTACTGTCCCAATTGACAGGTTCAACTCGAGTTGTCCCGATCAGAAAAGTCACATTTGCTGACTTTTTTCATAAAATGTCTCAATTCGGAGGTTTGGCTCAAATATGGGGTTTCTAGGAAAGTTAAATTGAGTGTCCCAATTGGGAGGTATCTCAATTTTAGAGTCCCGATTATAGAGGGCATATTGTATGAAAACTCTTAGGGATGGCAAACGTGATTCGGAGGTGTCCCGATTACGGAGTATCCCAATTCAGAGGTTAAACTGTACTTCAAACTACTCAAAGTTACGTAAAAAAAAAAATAGTAAATTTGTCAATTTTTTTCTTCTATCAGAGCTTGCACCTAGCTCACCAACAAGTATCATAATCATAACAATGTATATCGTAATATCACGCTTTTACTTGGCAAATATCGACCCAGATAAGCTTCAAAACTAATATACAAAATGAAGAAAAACTTCGTACACCTGTTACTTCATCCTGGGTGGAGTATAGACCGATTTTACCATAAATTAATTTGTACAAAATATTATTTAAATTAATTCAAAAATACGAAATGTCACTGATTTAAAATACAAAATCAATCCACACTTATTTTTTGGCTTGTATTTTTTGGTACCTTACAAAAAACCTTGGGGTGTGATCGCAAGCATTTGTTGCACTGTCTTTAATAGATGGCGCTGCTTAAAATGATTTCTTGCTTTAATTGCTATCGATTACGATCTAGAATTATAAATAATCTATTACATAACAATTAATGTGTGTATGTTTGTTTGTTCGTACCATATGCGAGGGCGCATCGCTCATCCGATTGTGATGAAATTTTGGTAAGTTGTTGTGTACATACCATCGAAGATGATAGGATAAAAATCCGCTCGGTAGGTGGCGCTGGAGTCCAGTTATTAACAACTTCTATATATATGGACCAAAAAGGCTCATATTCACAATATATGTATATTGGTTCAGTGCCAAAAGAGAAAATTATAAAATCTGGACCCGATAGGTGGCGCTACAGTCAAGCTATTAAATCTATAAAAATTAATGTATGTAGGTATGTATGTTTGTCTTTTATAGACTCGGAAACTACGCAACCGATTTTGGTAAAATTTTCAGAATACGTTATTTTTAATATAGAACACAACATAGCATCAGTGCGGTTACTTGAAAACTGGTGGCTTTGGTACCTGTCGTACAAAATTTCGTAATTTCTGGTGAAATTTGAATATGAATCATTTTGATCAATTAAAATAGACAGACAGACAGACAAACAGACACACGTTTCTGTCAACCACTTTAGAACTACAAAAGCTATCTTTTACTTTTTCGTTACTTCTGCATTCTTTGAGTGAATTAATCCCCACTACTCGACAAATATGAGATGTAGTTTGAAGTAACTGAAAAAAGTAAAGGAAGAGATCTCTTAATTCAATTAGCGAATTGAATGCTTTGAACGCAAAATATCAATTTACTGATGCATTTAACTCAAAGTCAGTACATTGTCCAGAAGAATGTCCAGTATAACGAATTGTCATTTGAAGTCGATTGATATTTCTAAATGACATTCGCCAGAAGAATTTTACTACTCTATATAACGAATGCTGTTGTCTGCACAACAAAATGTTACAATGACTTCCTCCCCCACTCAATTATGTATTGTCTGCCCGTAGTATTATATTGTTATTTATATACAACGGATATAAAGTGGATATATATAACGGTTTCGGGCTAGGATGCCGTGTAAGAGGAGATTAAACCATATAGGATGACGTGTTATACGAATGCCATACTTTCAGTGCAGTCGTCGGGGACAGGACATCTGTTGTAATGGTAAGGAGTTTTTAAATAGCGCATAGCACCATCCCGTTGAATATTGCTTTTCAAAGATAATGACTATTTACCATTAATTTATCAAATCAATTATTGATGGGAATCCAATTATAATCATTTCGTTAATGAATCGGAAATGAGTTATGAGCTAGGACCCTCATGGATGCTCTAAACAGTGATTAATGGCGACATCTATGTATACATTTCAATTGATTTTCGGTGCCAAATTTAGTTATTTGCAACAAGTGGGCTTATCGATTCACATATGGAAGGACATTCCTTTGTGGTTAAATCTACCCCAAATTAATGGTTCGAATCATGTTTGCACCTCCTTCGTGCGTTGCCGCTGTCATCAGTATGGACACAAGTGCCTTAGTAGAAACTACAGCTAACAGACAACCTTGCTCCCCCTTCATTTTCGAGTCAATTTGTAAAACGAACCTTCGTTATGACCTACCAGCCAGAAGGCCCACAATTAGTTTAGTCACGAACGGATTCTTTTTTTTTTTTGTCAAATCATGCCAAAGAGCAATAAAAATGGTTGACTCACCACACCATTCAACCTATAAAGTGTGTTTTGTTATGCAGACTTCTGAGGAATAGAATAACGACTTGTTGTTGGTTTCTGAAGGAGAACAGTGCTTCTAACTTCATGTCATATCTCCTAACGCTCGTTACAGACAAAGTGTCACCCGATGAACATAGCTCAATAGGTTATATTCACACTTTTCAATATAAGGTGGGATCAACTCCAGTCAACTACGAGTATAACCACAATTAAAATATGTGAACGCCTTCCAAATTTTGAGGTTACATTCATCAGGCCAACAGCTTTTATCTCTTGTACCACGTATTTCACCCGAAAACTGTTTTAATTAATTTTCTAGCACAAAATCTTATTTCCACACCCAGAGTAATAAAACCGCTAAAAGAGTTCTCTTCAACCAGAAAATTGCTGTATCGTAAATTTATCGCAATTTATTGGATTTTTTTTTTAATTTTTTTTTTCCGCCAGCGATAGCAAAAATTAAATTTTGTTACCGCTTGAAAATTGGAAAAGCAATAAGTGAGGAGACAAAAATATGCGTACGTTAACCACCACCACCTGCGTTGCCCTCTATCTGAATTCATTTACAAAGTTTTGGCCCCAAAATGCAAATATTGACAACGTACAGGTATTCCGCTTCTAGGGTACGCATACACAACACACACTTCTTTAGAAATACATGAATGTTTACTTACACAAAAGGCTTATTGTCAGTGGAGTAATCGACAGCCATAAATTGAGGACGTGATTCAGGTGCAACTATGGGTGATAGATCGATGCTCTTGACAACTTTATTGTCAGCCGTATTGATGGCAACGATTTTTGGTGGGCAACGACGAATCGGTTGTTCTAATGTATTGACAATACCCACGTCCAATGCCCAGAGGATGCCCTGAAAAGATAAGAAAACGATTACAAGAAAATATACATAGTTACCACAATGAAACAGAACTTTTTTTTGACAGATAAACTTCAACTAAGAAAAGGTTTGTGTCTTTTGTGGATTTTACATTAAAATTGGTAAAATGTCATATTTCAAAAAAAAATTTAAGAGAAATTTTTTCTTATTTTACAAGCTTTATATTTTTAACTTCACTTTTGTGAGCATGGAATCTGGGAATCGATTTAACACCCACTTTCAGATATCCGATCATCCTAAAATTTTGCACGCGTCTATAATTCCGGAGACAATACAATATAAGTTATTTGATGACGTTGTAAGTCGAATATGGCGGACGCTTTTTTAACTTTTCCATTTCTGTGAGGGCTGAATCTGGGAATCGATTTTACACCCACTTCCAGATATCCGATCATCCTGAAATTTTGCACCCGTATATAGTTCCGGAGACAATACAATATGGGTTATTTGATGACGTGGTAAATCCAATATGGCGGACGCTCTTTTAACTTCAATTTCTGTGAAGGCGGAATCTGGGATTCGATTTTACACACACTTCAAGATATCCGATTATGCTGAAATGTTCCGTATTCGGTGACAACTCAATATAGACAATGTCATGATCTTGTAAATCTAATATGGCGGACGCCCAAAGATGGAGGATTTCCATTATCGTCACGACCTCCTGAATATGGGTATCAAATGAAAGGATTTGACAAGTAGAATACGATAAGCTAAGTGACGTAATTCTAAATTCAATATGGTGAATGCCATAAGATGGCGGATTACTTTTTTCTTCACAACCTGCATGACATGGATATCGAATAGAAGGGTTTGACGAATAGAATCTCAAACAATATATTTAGTATATTTTATGACGTTTTAAATCTAATATGGCGGACGCCATAAAATGGAGGATTACCGTTATCTGCACGACCTCCTTAATATGGGTATCAACTTAAAGGGATTGACAAGCAGAATTAGACTAGCCAAATGACGACATTCTAAATTCAATATGGTGGGTGCCCCAAGACGGCGAATTACCTTTTTCTTCACAACCACTATTGCATGGGTATCAAATGAAAGGGCGAGTAGAATCTCAAACATATCGACTAAACTTTCTCATATCTCATATAGACGTAAATGTGTAAAAAAAAATTCAAATACGAAAAAGTAGAAAATAAATATAAAGATAAAAAAATATTTCTTTAAAAACAAGCTTTAACGAACTAAAAAGTACAAAAATTATTTTTCTCCCAGTCATCAATGTGTGACTATAAATTAAAGCTTGGGGCACTCAGCTAGGAAAATAAGAAACTGAGAAAGTGAAACACTCTCAAAGTAGACTCTGTTCTGTTTGAACTCACTGTTTGTTCTTTGTTCTACATTCTGATGTCAAATGTATCAAGCTATAAAATGCAAGGGAGGGGTGTTTTTTAAATTACTATCCGGTTAATGCTTTCAGAGTCATTCAGATTGTAGATAGCTATGAAAGTTCTTCTGGGATATTTATAGGCAGAATACAAAGCTTTGGGATTATATCTGTACTCAAGCTTATGGAGCTCGAGTGCTTTGTTTTGTCTTTAACCTTTGAAGTCGGTTTGACATACAACTTCCCATTTGGTTCCAGGAACCTTCACAGATAAGTTTGCGGCTGGTTATCAGTTTGAGCATTTGTCAGCTTCGAAACCACGGTGACATGGTATTTACTCAATACTTACTATAACGCCCGTCGCAAGACTTACAAAGTGATTGAGATTTAAGGGCTTAAAAGCTACTTTCCGCCAAAAAGATGTATACGTACTCTGTCAACGGATAATTTTATAGGTTATGTTCCCCATTGGTATCGGTAGCATCGCATGTTACAGCAAAAGAGTTTCTATTCGAGATATTCAAAACTGAACGCTTTAGAATTTGCAATAGTTGCCACCGCTCCACAACCAAAAAATTTAATTTCATTTGAATTGTTTACGACTTTGTTTACATATTCGCACTCGTACTACATCATCGAGGCAATTGCAACCACCACCGATTAATATTTCTACGTGAATAGTTACACTAATTACGATTTATGCCATTAAATCGATTGCGGCTGACAGCAAGATTGTTGCTCCGAAGAAAAATATATAATATTCCACTCCAACGCAAATATTATTCCAACTGATAGATGTTAGTGCAGCCTTCAAGATATTCGACAATTTCATTTGAATGCGAATACGGATATACAGCCGCCACACGTTGCACTTCCAAGTGTTTATTTTAGAAATGACCCAACCGATCTAACCGAGAGGCAATTCAATTGCCAGAATTAATATTCGTAATGTATGCAATTCAGACTGCAGCCAAATGGGGGTGTACGAGTAGGTGATGTACTCGAACTATGCGTAGGTAGTTCCTCTGAGTTTATATTATGTACGAGCACGAGTATCCCGGTGAAATGTAAATCGCAGATAGTTGTACGAATAAAATGCGTAATAGTTTTATTTCGGTATTTATTTTGAAATTTAATTCAACTATCAAGATTCAAGCGGACTACAGCGAGGAGATTGAAATTCAATGGCACATTCAACATTTGTTATATTTTAGGGTTATTGCAAACGCTTAAAGTCATACATGCGAGTATGTCGCTCAAGGCTTTTCCATGAGTCTAAAACTATTCGAAAAAGAAATCCAATCGGCCTTGAAGTCTGTGGTTTAAGGGTGCATGTGGGAACGCGTGTTTTGATTTCCTAAAGTTCTGTTAATTCGAAGAATAAGGAGAATTTATTACCATACCACACTTAGTTATGCTCACCCAGTACTGCCCTATATGGTGGAGAAGAAAATTTAGTACGATTTTATTGCTCACTTGGGGATTCTATAATATTTGTTTGGGGTTTTTTTTTCCTTCTCAATTGTATACCAAAAGGACGAGTACGAAAGTCACGAGTGGGGAAAAATATTTAATTAATTAAAGTGAGGCGAAAAGGCTTATCAGATTTGAATATTAATTGTGTATATATTTCAGCGGACACGATTGGGGAATGTTCGGACTTAATAAGAAAAAGGATTTTACGTCGCTTTTTTTTGTTATAGTTGAGGGAGAAAAATTGATATACTATACATAGTGGATGGTGAATGAAAAAAAGCAGAGTAGGTACTTGTTTTCTTTATCCCTTTGAGGATGATAGTTTTTGAGTAATAAATAGTCAGCAGTATCGGCTTAAATCATTAGTACGGTACTAATTGAGTCTAGACCTTATGATCATTTTGAGATGGTATTTAGAATTGGTTGAAAGTTTACGATAATCTTTTACGGGTACGAAAAGAAATGTAGGCAAACATTTACTAGAACTAAATGGACATACATAATTGATAATTTACATAATAAACAATACCTACATATATACGTGCAAGTAGAAGTGGTGTTTCCGATGGAAAAAAAAACCGTTTTGATACCATAACCTCATGTGACCCGTTTATTTGGATGTAGTTTGAGATATTTACATCCAGTGGTGCCGCTATGCGACTTTAGTCGCAATTTGACACTTTTTTAATCCAAAGATCCTATGGCTCGACTTTTATAATTAACACCTCTTTTTTACCATTTCAATTTTTCTCAAACTTTTTTGAGTCTTTTCGTACAAGTAATATATTTCCAACAAAAATTCCAAAAAATGCATTTAGTTGCTCATCAGCAATCGCTCACAACAAAAAAAATAAATCAATTTATCACTAATTTCAGGATACTACATAAAAACTCACAAATCTATTTTTCCAATGTGTTCCTTTTATACAGATTTAGTTTAATTTAATTTAATTTTTTTTTTTTTGATGTGTAAACATCTAAGCTCTTGGTATGGGCCTGACGGTCACGAGTTTCTCGCAGTCACGCGTAACCAAATTTAGTATTTGTGCATTCTCTTTATATGATTCGCTGTGTTAATTTCTCCTTCACACAGAGTAATAGCAATAGCATAAGCAACGTCAACGTTTTCTGTATATGTTTACACGTCAAATTTCAGGAGTACCTCGTTTTTTTTTTTTTTTTTTTTGAAAAATAATAATAGTAATGGATATGAAGGTCTAACGTCGATACCATGTTTACATTATTTGTTTTTATTGCGACTTTTTTTGTTCCATGAACCTTTTTTTGCGACTTTTCCAAATTTTTTAGCGGCAACCCTGTTTACATCCATCCTGTGGAGCTTAGTATGAGTATCAATTCTCCAATCCTTTTCTCGGATATCTTTTTAAGGTCGTCGAAAAAAAGTTTGCCCAGTATGCGTTGTCTGGCTCTCGCTAGAGCTGGACACTTGTACAGAAAATGAATAAGCGACTCTTTTTTTCATTTTCATCATTGCAACTTCGGCAGAAGCTGTTGTGAGGGATCGCTAGTTTGGCTGCATGGGCCGCTATTGGCCAGTGCATTGCACTAACTGCCATTACTCTTGCGATATCTAGGCGAGTTCTTTGTAGCTGCTCATTTGTATTTGACTTGTTGTAAATTGGCCATATCTTTATGAAAATGAAACAGTAAGTAAAACTGGTCCACCTGAGACCAGAGAGTATATTGCCCTTAACAGCAACTAGTGAACTGATAAGGGCTGATCATCGCCTGACTAGTTCGCGGGCTCTCTCGTTCCTTTCTATGGCCTGGAACCCAGAGAAGAATGAGTGAACATACTCGTACATATGCTTTAGGTCCTCGAAAAGAAACTAGAAAAGGTCCCTTTTGTTCAGTAGTCTATTGGCCGAGTTAGCTTAAAATATTAACTAAAAGTATTTAAGCCAAAACTAGTTATAATATTGGACAAGACCCTTAACTCTTATACTCTGCAGTGAAAAAGGTTTGACAAGATCTCTGTAGCGTGAGTATCTCTTATGGATTTCTTTTGGAATACATACATACATGCACATGTGATTATTCATGAAAATGGCGTGCCACCCGAAAATCTTCATTTGTTTATAACTTTCCATACCAAAATATTCCTTTGTTCGTGTTTTTTTTTATTAACTAACATTGGAAAAACAGTGGTTTTTTGTGGAAATATGCTTTTTTAAGAAAACATGATTTTAAAATCTTTCAAAAGGTACTTTTAGTACAACGTTCCATTTTATTTTCATTGAAAAATGAAAAATTGAAAGAGCTCTGTGACATACTGATAGACAGACGGATAGAACGAAACTGAAGGGTGTCCCAAAATTCACGCAAGATTTGAATTGTTCGCAATTTGTGCAGTAAAGTGTTTCCAACGATAGCGTGCCAGCTGATAGTTCAGGGGTTATTGAAAATGCTGTACTATACGAAAAATAACGCTTTTCTATTCTTGAACAACATTTTAAAAATAATTAAGGTTCGCACAATTGGGGAAAAATTCAAATCTTGTGTGAATTTTGGGGCAGCCTTAGGGCATCCTAAAAAGTTATAACTCCCCTCTTTCCTAAGGTTGCAGTTTAAGCTAAAACAGTTGTAAATATTGTGAATCTAGCATAAAGGCCTATAGGTAACATTTGACGTTTTAGCTTCTAATTCCCGCAATTTTCAATTTTTTTGTTTACTATTTTTTTCACACGACAGGTTGGTATGTTGGGAGTACATTATGAAATAAATTTCATGACATAAGCATTGCAAGTGATCAGATTCTAGCTGTTTTTCGTGGTAACTACAAAAAAAAATAAAAGTAAAAAAAAATTTCCAAAAAATGATTGTGCAAAAAATTGAAAAAAAGTCTCAAAACATAGTAAATTTTTAATAACAAGTGAATATTATTTTCAAAATATGTCTGACAGTAGGATGAGAAAATAGAAGTAAAAATAAAACTTTTAGTTTGAGCTCAGTAACATAATTATTGATTCAAGTCAACACCCCCTAGCGGACAAACCAGGTAACATGGAACCTTAAATTTGATATCAGTTCATATTTAAGGCTCGACCAACAGCTTAATGTCCTCAAAACAATGTTAACACCGCCCAAATTAATTATGGCATGAAAGGGTTAAGTATTTGTACTAAAATAAATAAATTGGCAACATTCGTAAACCCTCAGGTAAGACGAGAATGTAAATGGTCAAATGTTCAAGATGTCAAAAACGTGCAAAATAAATCGTAATTATTTTAAATAAGCAACTCTTTGAAAGGACTGATGATTGTAATTGAATTATAAAAATATGAAATACTCGTAACAAACCGTTTGTTCGAGGAAACATAATTTTATTTCTGCTTAAATGACGTGTCATTGTCTATAGGTAAGAGTATGTATATTTATTTTACTAAGATGACATGAAAATAACAAATATAGCCCACTATTTTTTTTTTCACTTCAATTGCTGTCCTAGCATTGAAAAACATTATTCATGTGCAAAATTAAAAAAAAAAAAAAAACAATGGTAATATACCCACAGTACATTGTATTTTGAAGCACGAAATTCTAAGTATGAATTCGAAAATATTTCATTCGTTCTGCAGGGGAAGAAAAACAATATTCTAAGAATTTGAATTAAGTTTGGAATATGACTTTTTAATCACCTTTGGGGCTTCTTTTTTTTTTCTTATAGACATATTATATTATATAGACAAAATTGAATTGTAAGGATGCGCGTTTTATTTGTCTTTTAAATTAATTTCAGTTGTGTTTTCTTGGCTTCAAACAGGTTGACTCGACTGAAATATATTATGTAATATATGTATGTATCGGTAGCAGAAATGAGAAGAAGATATACATATATTTACAAAATAACTCTAAGGCAATGGCAAGAAGCTTTTGATGGCTTATTTATAATTTACACACGCTTAAGGGGATATGAATGCCCTTATAATGTTTACACACATCGCGAGCACATGAAAGACAAGAACGAGAGACAGACAGATCAGCTTGGTGATAGGAAACTCAGATGTTAGGTCTCGACTAACTCTATGGGTGGTGTCCAGGATAACTGGAAAGTTGTGTATTATTGAAAGTTTCGTCCATGCTTATGATTCACAGAAGTGTTTTCCAGATGTTTCTTATTATTGTTTGGGCGATCAATTTCTTCAGCCATGTCATTGCCAGTGTTATGCTTTCGCAATAGGTTTTGACATTAACTTCTGAAACTAATCAACTTATATTTAATCTCACTGTACAGACAACTATGGTGCAAGTAAGGACGAAGGTTGTTTTATTTTTTTCATATATATATACGTACATACATACATACGTACAGCATACCCAAATCACCAGATTATTGATCAAATCGCGTGAGAATGAATTTAGGAATGAAACAATAGCAGAAAAAAAAAACTTGTTAGCCTGAACGGTTATTGAACCACTCAAGGCCGCTGGTGGCAAAACAAAGGGAAACAGAACCAACCAAAACAGCAGGTTTGAAGAACTTGGAGACCTTAAATTGTTGGCTTTCAATCGAAAATTTACCCACAGATACAGTTAAAAAAAAATGATAGGTACTTTAACACATTACAATCCTCAGGGATAGTCTCGATTCGTAAAACCTTTAAAGGATCTCTTCTTTTCATTCCGAGGACTAAACAGATTGAAGGCAGCATGACCATCAAATTGAAAAATTAACGATTGCTAACGAAACTACATTAAAGACATCATAAGGAAAATCTTACTGATTAAGACATAGATACAAAAAACTAAATTCAAAATCCACACACATTTGCACATGAATAAACAAAATAAATTGAACTTCCGAATAGCCAGTTGCACCCATCCTAAACTATAAAACTAACATAAATCCATTAAAAATAACCACATTACTTATCCCACTTCAACGTGAATGTCACAATTTTCCATTTCGAATAACCACAAATGTCAACAACACCATCACCACACTTAATCAACTCTCCAAAGATCATCGGAGCGTGTAGGAAGGAAGTCCTTATAGTATAGCAACACAAACAAGTCAAATACGTGTGTATTCACATCGACTTACATTATGATCAACAACAATGTCCACAACTGACTGTAGTGCCGCACAATTGCCCTCCTCCTGAATGGCCCAGCATGGATATGGAGCTATCGGTGCCAAGCATTGACCCTTCTTCAGGACAACTTTACCAAGCGTAAAGGGAACACCATGCTTGTATCGTGGCAATACCACAAACGCCGTATCCTTCAGTATCTGCGTTCGAGTTATAATCACATTTCTTGGAACATATCGTCCCGACTGAATGTAGATATTCTTTGTTGAGACACATGGCCAGAGCAGATTATTACCACCCAGTTGGAACGTCAGCTCCGCGATTTGTTTCTTTTCGCACTTGCCACTGATGGAATACGTAGTCGTACAGAGCAGGGAGAACACCAACGCAAGTAGACCCGTTCGAACGAATATCCCACTGCTGGACATGGTTGCGAAGATAGAGATTTCGAGATTTAAGCGCGCACCAAAGTTTTCGAGTAAAAAACTACTAACCGTGCAATCAGTGTGCAACCACTCTTATATAAATTAAAATTTGATAGAATGTCTCCATCTTCATCATCGACACCATCTACTATTATCAAATAGCGGAATAGTGGCGTGCAAATATCTTAAATCCAATGGCATTGACTCTGTGGGAAGGTCAAATTTCGTGTAAACGCTGTGGCGTGTCATTCGGCCGTTTTAGCCATTTCAGAAGAGTCAGCATTTATTGTTGTCGTCGGTCTGGAATGAATAGCTGCTCGCATTTCATCGAATTAAAATAATGAAATTGAATTTGCTTCCGAATCAAGTGAAGCGGAGTAACTGACCCAATTGGCCAAGATTGCTGAGGAGGAATTTGAAGACCACCTTTCGAAATGAGTTCAATTTCGGTGACCCACCATGAAATTGGGTTTGGAATGAAAGCAGGACGTGTCCCCTATATGCGCGCTGATATGGCGTTGGTTTTTTTATTTTTATATTTATTTAGTTTGTTATGGCGGTCATTTTGTGGGTCAAATGTAAACAGATTTATTGTGTTTCGCTTTTTTTTTAACATCGCTAAGCAAAAGGAAAATCGTAACACTTGCAATGTTGTTCAGGTTACATTCGAGTCAGAAATATGAAACGTGAATCACTGGAAAATAGTGTCATAATGGGAACTGACTATTGAAATGGCCAATATACCAGCTGAACATTGCTTTACATGTGCGTTCTCTGCTGTTATTTGTACTCTCGCACTCTTAAGTATATTACAGTAAACGATTTGGAATATTTTTAGTTGGACAGTTCCATATTCTTTTCTTTTATTTCTTAAGTGCCACCTACAAGTCCTAGACGAATGAACATCCCTCTTGTCAATATTCCTATTGATATTGATTAGTGAGAGTTTAGCTCCAACCTAGCTTAGCAAAGGTTAGGTTAGGTTAAGAGGGGTTGAGAGGCTGAGCCATCCCAAAACACCAGGTACCAAAGTGGCCCATCGCGATCCCCTAGAATCCATCCAAGCAGGGTTGCCGCTAAAAAAATTTTAAAAGTCGCAAAAAAAGGGTCATGGAGCGAAAACAAATAATAAGTCTGTTCGTTTACTTTCTGCTCCAAAAATAGTAAGCTATTAAATTTCATGGAGTGGGGGTAAAATTCTCACAGGCAAAATAACGAAAAAGTAAAGGAACGCGTTTAACCACAAAAGTTGCCTCAAACGAAATGTTATAAATATATGTGAAATAAACGTAAACAAAGTGGTGTTGTACAATTTTGAATTTTACAGCAGAGTTCACTCTTCATGATATGCTAGATCCAATAATATGTGTATTGCGAAAATCAAATTTCAACATTCAGAACATTCAACTTTCATCTACGAGTACATATGTATGTCCCTTTTCTTTCCATTATTTTCTTTTTTCGTTAAAATAAAAAAATGCAAATAATTCAAAACTATTGAAACAGCTGAGTTTGACAGATAGTTCACTTTATACCGGCAGAAATTTGTTTAGTAAGAATTCGTAAGATTTTTTAAAGAGGGAAAATGTTTACTCTCTCGTTGCTTTTCTTTTTAACTACTTTTTTTGTGTAAAGGAACGCGGTTCGTCTAGAATTCGCATAAAATCGTATGAATTCGTTTTTGTTAGAAACAGACCTAATTTACACATGGTAACGACGTTAGACCTGCATATTCATTATTATTTTTCAAAAAAAAACAAAAAAACAGGAACGCATTAGATTATATAAAAAAAGGCGTGAGTAGAGTATGTACCAGGTGCAGAGAACGTTGACGTTGTTATTGCTATTACACTGTGTGAAGGAGAAATGAATAAAGAGAATCATATACAGAGAAGAGAACTAATACTATGTTTGATTATGCGTGACGGCGAGAAACTCGTGAGGCCCATATCGAGAGCTAAGATGTTTACACATAAAAAGAAATTAAATTAGACTAAATAAGAACAAAAGGAACACATTGGAAAAATGAAATTAGTGACCAACAAAGGAATTTTTATTGGAAATATATTTTTTGTACGAGAAAGTCTCAAAAGGTCTCCAAAAAAAATTGAAAAGGGTCAAAAAGAGGTGCTCTTTTAAAAAGTCATAGTCTCTAAAGTCGCATAGCGGCAACGCTGCATCCAAGGATGGCACCTAAACCACCACAATTCCCTCAAAGCATTTTATTACCCTGCAAAATTTTAGGACGAGTCTATGGTTTATTCGGTATATGTCTTCCAGGTTACTAAATAAGGCAGTTCCTGCGACTACCTGCTATGCCCTGACATTCACAAGAATATGTGCGATATCCTCTGCTAAGCACCTCATCTAGACCAATTTCTCTGAGAAATCGTAGAAGAACATTGGGTGCTGTAAATGACAGATTCTCTATTGTAAGTTGGTATTTACCCAAAAAGCCCCAAATTTCTCCAGTATGCGATCTGAGATAAGATAGTAGACTGGATATTGTCCGATATCCTATCATTGCAGTATCTGCATTCGACCGTGTCTGAAACGACAAATCTTTTGACATGTTTTCTCAAGAGACAGTGCCCAGACCTATTAAAGTTCTCAACTTTGCCTCCGAGGATTTCTTTGGTCTTCTTGCTGCCTTAAGTCGGACAAAATGTCCTATATGCCCTCCTATTCTTGACCACTTATCCACCATACTCAAATTGCATTCTTTATTTGCGGCTCTATACCGGAGCTATTGACAGGACAGTGCACCTTTTTTTCTTACAAAATCATCGGAAAGCTCACACCAGAGTGCTCTGGTACTTAACATCAACGCATAAAGCGACATCTTTCTACAAGTGCTGATCTAACTAGTGCTCTGAGCGCGGTCTGGCTAGCGATGTATGAAGAATATCCTTTCCGTATACTAGCTTCGCCTCTTACAGCTACGCCGCTTTTAACACTGCTAGAACCTTTATCTGGAAGACACTTTAGCCATCCGGGAGTCTTAGGTAGCGTACTTAGCTCTGGCTTTATAAACTAGATTCCAGGACCGAAGCCGTTGATGATTTTGACCCGTATCCGTATGGACTGAATTGTGTTTTTGTCGTATCTCAGTACTACCCCAACCTTCTCTCACCGGGTATAACGTTTTGCACGGTGTAACGAAGTCCACAACTGGAAGGATGTCATCCGTTCTATTCGGGAAGCAACTAGGACCCTTGTTTCTATTCCTGAAATAGCTTAAGTTAGTCTGTCTAAACGCACTTTTGCTTTATCAAAAGATCAAGCGCCGTGAGATATAGGAAGATATCCAGTGCTGCCGTCGTGGGTGTTATGCAATGCTTAGCCCTAATGTTCTTTGAAACATTGCTAATTTTCATAATATGGGCTGCCTTCAACCAGACAGGTGTCCAATACGAGTGGATGGGTCTGACAATCCTCGTATATAGCGGGTGCATCATTGCTGGTTTAAGCCCCCAAGTTTTCACCGACATTCTTTTGCAGATAAAGGGCTTAGGTATAATGGCCTTCATGGTTCTGAGAATAAAGATTCAAACTTAGTTTTTGATCCAGAATGATATACTTTGCATGGTCTTATAGATAGGTCTCAGCACTTACAGCTTGGAAGCTTAAAATTTGGCATCTTAAATTTTCGGGTAAGAATAACTAGTTCCGTTTAGATAGGTTTGATGTTAGAACCGCACCTCTTCGCCCATTTGCTGATGGTCCTCGAAGCGGCGTCCATGATATCATATCGTCGGCATAAGCCGTGGTGCTGATACCACCAATGCACAGTTTCTTAAGGACATAATTCAGAACCAGTACCCATAATGGAGGGTATATGACTCCTCCCAAAGAAGTATGTACGTCTAGTGACTGATTTCCTTATTTTCCCATGCACTTGAGTGGAGTAAATGGTTCTTGTACATACCATCTTTTGCGGCCAAACAGATATTGCTTATTCAACTTTTCATTTTTGATTGATTTCCACTCTAAATTGTTGACGGTTCCTTTCACATCTAAGAAAGCCCTTAGAGCAAATTCCTTGGGAGGCTGACTATCTTCAATCATTACCACTACCTTGCTATTTCTACCGATTAAATACTCAAGTATGTGTGTTAAGCTTCGTCAGGTTGACCTTTAACCCATTTACCGAGAATTTGAACGCCCAAACGTCTCCCAATCGTCTTTATACGATGAGAGTCTAATAGTTCGGAAGTCATTTCCCGTAAAGTGACCTTGTTTCCCTGCTTTCGGAAAACTAGAACTAAAATTTGGATAAAACAATGAGAACTGTAAATTTCGATTCGTTTTATTTCAACAAAAAAAAAATAGAAAAACGTAAACATTGCGTGAGATTGTTAAAAAAAACTAAATTTTTTTTTAAGAAAGTAAAAGCGGGTGCCGAAAGATGCAGTTTGGAATTTCCGCAAATATAAAGAATCTTCTTTTATAATATTCAAGACGTGCTCTTAGCTGCAACTCATTTTGTTCTGACCAAAAATAAACGGTCATCTCGAATGTAAAGCGTAGTACAGACTATTTATCAAAACTGACAACCAAAACTGATGTCATTTGTGCGCGATAAAGCGAGTGTATCTATACCGCTTACCAAAAACTTTATGCTTCGGCAGGTTCGATTCAGTGATCCCAAGCCGTGAAGCATGGAGCTATAAAAATCCTACTTCAGACCTTAAAGGTAACAAGTGGTATACGGATGGATCAAAGATAGGCACCGGGGTGGGTGCTGGTATTTTTGGACCAAACATGAGGGTATTGATGGAAACGAAGAAGCTGACGAACTGGCTAGGAAAGGTTCGGCTGAATCCTTCATCGGCCCGGAGCCGTTTTGCAACATTCCAAATTCAGCTATTAACTTAGAAATCAAAAGTTGGGAACACAACATGTGTATCTCTAATTGGGAAAATACCCAGGGTCTTCGCCAGGCTAAGAGAGCCATTTTACCCTTCCAAAATAAATCCAGAAACAACCTACTCCTCAGTAGAAATGATATCAGAAGATTAGTGGGATTTCTATCAGTTCATTGTCATCTTCCATATCACCTAAACAAAATAGGTCTTATTCAGGAAACTGAATGTCTTCTTTGTATGGACCAGGGTTACCTTTGGGACCCTTTTTCGATGGCACGGACCCCAGGACTCGCCTTTTTGAAAATCATCGAAATTGGACCCTTTTTTAAAAAAAGAAATTAAGAAACAATTGACACATTCCGAAATTCCTTCACTTCTTTTAGTAGACAAAGTTACCGACAGCAATCATACTTTTGCATTAACCGGATTTCTATCTATGTATTTTTTTGCCAACGCCAAAATGTAAATTTTCCTTGTAAACAGACACATTCAAATAGTTGGTGCGTTTCGTTTGTCATACTTTATCACATTTAAATTTCTCGTATCCTCATATAATGTGTAATCACTTTGTGTGTTATTCTTTGTTTTGTTATCGTGCGCAACTGGATTACAAGTACAAAAACTAATAATCACAACTTTTCTTCCAAATACTTTTCTTGTTTCTTTTAATTATGATACTTTATTTTTAAATGAATTACTTTTTTTAATGAACTGATTTTTTTGTTTTGTTTAAGAGTTTTTATGCATAAGCTTTTTATATTTTTAGGCAAGTGGACAAAAATACAAAAAAAAAATAAAATTAATAAAATAATACTTATCCCCCCTTTTTTTCATCAGGGGCCCCTTTTTTCGCCAGGGACCCCTTTTTTCGCCAGGGACCACTTTTTGGACCCTTTCCGGAAATTTTCAGAGGTAACCCTGGTATGGAAGACGACGAAACTACGGAACATATTCTATGTGACTGCATGGCACTTTGTGCCCTCCGGAGACAACATTTCCACAGAGAAATCCTAACTCCCACGGAACTTCGTACAGTCTCCACCAGTGAGATCCTCAAATTCATCAAAAGAATCGAGCCTCTCCTGGTTCCCCAAAAACTGACTCTGTGGTACAATAGATCTTCTAGGTCGCGGTGCCTTACGCAACTGGCGGGTCAGATCCCTTAAAAAAAAAATAAAAAAATTTATACACTATAGGTTTTGTATAAAACTCAAATCATCAGGTCTGTTTCCGTACTGTCCAAAACTGCAAAAATGAGTCAAATCCTGTTCCAGCACGAAGATTTTTCGGAGTTTTCGACAGAAGAGAGCGCTAACAGGAGAGTAAGAAATTTACGAATTTAGCCAAAGAAATTTCGTTGGGCAGCAAATTTTAGTGCAAAATGTACGGGAACAGACCTATCATTGTTGTTATTGTTGTTTTTCGTGTTTGCTTCTTGAATGACGAAATTTATGTACTCACAATCGAGCAAAGACGAAGATGGCTGCTGATCGCCGTCGGTCAATACCAAACATTTTGACACCTCGTCAATTTAGATCGACAAACCATCATTCAGATGTATATACTTTTAGTTTTGAAGGATATCAACCATTAGGTCCGTTCGCGTACGCTCCCAAAACTACGAAAATCTACAAAAAGTTACGGAAAGTAAAGAAAGCCCGTTCGCGTACGCATACATTTCGTAGTTTTTTGTAAGACAGAGTACTCACGAGAGAGTAAGAAATGTTCCCATGCTACGCATTTTACCACAAGGAATTTCTTTTTGGGCCAATATATGAAAACTGTCAAATCTGTCAAATCACATCCATTTTTCATTTTTTTTTTGTTTAACGGGTTCGTTTACTTTTTCGTAATTTTCTGTCTGGTAAGAGAATTTTTTTCTTTTTTTCAATGCAGGCGGTGTTGCCAGACTTTTTTTTCTTAAATGCCAAAAATAACATTACAAAGCGAAAGATCTTTGTTAACTTTTTAGGAAAACTTTTGAGTGCAATAAATAAATTATGAAAACAAAAAAATAATGTTGAAAATACGAGTAAATATTTTCTTTAGTTAAACCCAAATTTGATGAAGAAAGGGATCTTTGGGGCTTTTAAGATGCCATGAATATTATCCAGTGATTCCGCTGGAAAATTAGAAAAGTTACCATAACTGTTTCGAAACGAATAAACAGAGGCCATGTCTGTCTAGTAAAAAGTAACTTTTTGAACTGTCGAACGTGCTGATAGAGTAAACTTTATCCATCCATATTATGTATATCTACCGCCGATTTGCGCCGATATCATTATTTATTTAGACCGTTTCCAAACTTAACTCCAATACTGATAACTTGTAATCTCTTTGAGATTACTTTTCACACTTTTTCAGACAGAACATAGTTAAAAATACTATTTATCTTAGTCGACGGATATCTCCTATTTATAATCAGTCATTCAAGAAAATACCTACATATTTCCACTTTCCAACGCAGAAACATATTTTCTCCAGAATACTGTACTTAACTAAGATTTAAGAATGTAATTTAGCTTCACACTTGTGCAACGCTTATCTGCGTAAACTTGCTGTGAGTAATCGTACCCATTTCAAGAGAATTTGCTTGATGGATGATTCGTGTTCATCGTCTATGCAAATTTTTCGTTCTTAGAACGGTAAAGTTACAATCCCACTTAAGAAAATAACTGAATTTTTGAACAGCTGTTAGAAACATATCAAGTAAGTCTCACGTAATGTATTTAAGATTTGTATTTTAATCTTAAACGGAAGGGAGAGAGAACCTAACACTTGAAGGTTAAAACTAGTAAAATTGTTAATTATGTCTACACCTACATACATACATATAAAGGCCACCGTCAACGAGGCGATTAAATCTAAGCTGTTGTTTGGTTTTTGTATGAGTTTTACAATAGGCATGTTTTTTTTGTAATCAATATTGGCTTAGAAAATGTTTTCCATGTTAAATACACTAACAGCCAGGCCCATATAGAATAACGACATCTGGATATCTATCGAGTCTTATGTCCTTAGCCTACAAAAATATGCTACCAAACTATTGTTGTCAATTGTTATCGAAATGTTATCGAAATTGACAAATATGGCATGTAGTGACCAGTGAGACATTTGTAAACCATTGCGGCGATGAAAACGAGATGCCATGCAAAAGGAGTTTGGAAGACAAGTGGAAGAGTGAGGTAGAAATATTAACTTAGAAAAAAAAAATTAAAGATTAAACAAAGCAAATAATGAAAATTTCTAAAATGTGTTCTAAAACCTTAAAGATTACTTTCATATTTACAAATTTTATTTGTCAATTAGCATAGTGCTGCCAAGTAACCGACGAGCGTTTTTTTTTCTCATTTTTAGTTATATATAGAATATGAAAAAAAAACAGGCCTAATAGTATATAAATTCGATGACGATATTTTGTGAATCAATGTCATCAATGGAGTTCCTGAAACCTACATACGTACAGATGAGCATGGACATGTACAAAAGGGTGTGTCATTTAGTATGGCAAAAAAAATTTATATTTTTTTTTTTAATCTAATACCTCTCAAAAGTTGCATTGGGATCCTAGGTGTCAGAATATGTGAAAAAAGTTCCAAGTTTAATGTCCTTTTGGCTCGCTCAAATTGGTTGAAGTTTCGGAAAAAACGTTTTTTAGTGCTATCTTCGCTTATTGCTCGAAAATAGCCTAGTGTTAATTTTTGCAAAACAAATTACTTAAAATCAATAAACATAAAGTATATTAGGAAATAAAATAAAAAAAACGTATATAATTCATATTTTTATTAAACAAAAATCAAATCGGAAAAAACTAAACTACACTATTTTTTGTTGTAATACATTTTTCTTAAATTTTTTTGTTATTTGATAAATATTTAAAAATGGAAGATTTTTACTGTTCTTGAACCTTGTTTAACTAGTTTTTGTGTACAGATGTAAAAAAAAAAATAACATGCTAACGGCCTATTTTGAGCAATTTCTTCGAAACTTTAAGTGATTTGAGCGAGCCAAAAGTACTTTCCAAAATGAAAATTATAAATGTAGTAATTAATTTTAATCAGCAATGCAACTTGAGCAAGACATGGAAATTCAAAAGTTGAAAAATATGACACACCCTAATGTACAAGGGAGCAAGGACAAAAGTCAGATGTCCCGCAGGAGTCACCGATGAATTCCCAATAAAAGTCGGTATGCACCAGGAAAGGGTCTTAAGTCCTTTGCTCTTTATTACAGACCTAGATTATCTGCTTGAGGGAAAAGTGACGGACCCTAAAGTGCATCAGTTATTCTTTGCTGACGATGGAGCCATCATAAGTGATGATCAGACTTCCCTACAACGAGCACTTGATGTTTGGGTAGATGTTTTGGAGGGGAATGGGCATCGTACTAGCCAAAAAAAAGACAGAGTAACTGTACTGTCCATTCTCTGACCCAAGCCAACCCAATCCAGACATTTATTTGAATGGAGTTGTGGTTCCCAAGTGTGAAAATTTCAAATATCTGAGATCAGTGATCAACAGGGAAGCAACCGATGATGATGACATCAATCATCGTGTAAGCGTAGGGTGGATAAAGTGGCAGGAAAACTCTGCCGTCTTCCGTGACCGAAAAATGTCCCCTAAGCTGAAAGGAAGGCTCTGCACCGCAGTTGTGCGTCCGGCGCTCACATACGGTTCACAATGCTGGACAATGTACAAAAAGTATGAGTGCAAATTGACAGCAGCTGAGATGAAGATGCTCCGCATGACAGCAGTAGTAACAAAGCTTGATCGAATAAGAAGTTCCAAAATCCGAGGAAGCCTTAACGTCAAATAACCCATCTCGAAGAAACTGGAGCACGACCGGCTCAGTTGGTATTGTCATGTTCAAAGGAGGGGTCCTACGAACCCCGTCAAAAAGGCAATGGCAATCAATGTTCTATATTCTATTACAATCCAGTAAAAGAGGCAGGCCTAAAAACTCCTGGATCACACAAATGCAGAAACATCAGCATTTGATTGGCCTCAATGATGAAGTGATTTAAAATCGGGAGGCCTGCAGATATTTTTTGAGTTCGAACCGGCGAACCCCACACGCGGACCAGTAGGAATCCAGTGAAGTGGGAGGGTTGTGATTCCTATAATTTTGATCATAATCTCGTCGTTTAAATGGAGAGAAGAATGTCATCAATGGTTATCGATTTCTGTTATCTGATTTAATCGATAAATTTTCCAGTCAATGCCATCTTTAGGATAATTCACAACTGTCAAATTGGATTCAGCTTAAAGTCAAATTCGTGGTATCAGCTTTTACTCGCGCCGTTATCATTTCTCGGTAAAGAAAAACAGGATATAAATCTTGCTTTAATCTTCTTTGCCTGAAAATCACCAGGGAGATTGGAATAAAAGAAAAAACATAAACACAAAAGCCGTTAATATATACGTAGGTAGTCCGTGCCTTACCCTCAATACCTTTAAATCTCGTAAATCCTTTTACAGTCGCTCGTGTACCGACAAATTGACGTAATTTTGCCTTTTTCTGTTACAGTTAATATCATTATTATTCGCAGTCCGTTTGAGGTATTTTTTATGTCCAAAGATACTATACAGTTGTTGGTGACAATGGCTTATTAAGAATTGACGGTTTTTTTCTTTCGTTATGTTTTAGAATACATAATTTTAAAAATCATGCCCTCAATGAAATTCAAAAAGTAGGATTTATAAACGAAAGTATTCTGTTATCCGGTTTTAATTCGTTTCGGTTTCGGGCTCATTAAAGTCAGGCATTCTGACCGAGTACTATCAAGATGTCATGGCAATTGTGTTAGCAAGGCGTAGGTAATTCAAATTACCAATTCACCTACAATGAAATAATTTAAAAGCACGTGATTTTGGTAAATAAAGTCGTTTGGAATTAAGTATATCCCTACGCCTACAGTGAGGCAAGCAAAGAGCTTAATTACACGGAAGGGGAAAACCCTTTTTTTATTAACTTGCTGTGGGCACTTCAATAGGTTTCACTCAGTCGTATTTATGTTTTTAGGGTTGAAAAACCAAATCCATGTGTACATAGTTTTGTTTGTTGTTAAATTGTATCCTTGAAGATACATATTAAGCAAATAATTTGGTTAGTAAATTTAATAACTGACCCAAATCTGATTTAAGGGAAAGAGATTAAGTTAATTGTTTGCCACAAAAAAAGTTACAAAACTGGGACATATCACCGCTTAGAAAAGGTGCACAAGATGAACTCAAAAGATAAAAGTTTTGACATTGCAGAGCAAAGAGGATTGAAAGCTTACAGCTCTATAATTTTTATAATGAATTTTAAAACCGAGCAAATGGCCACCGAATCAGCAATACCAATAGCTATCGCAACCTGTCCTCTAAGATGCGTTTGAGGCTAATAAGGCTTTCGCTTATTCGGGCCAAACACTAGAATATCCACACCAATGGGAAAAAGTCCAAGTATATTTCAAGCAGAAAACCATGCCATTCGTGTGCGCCAACGTCGTCCTTTAATTGGAAAGCCAAGCAGCTATAAAAGCACTAGGATCAAACCTGATTGACTCCAAATCAGTCCTGAGTTACTTCAATACTCTCCAAGACCTCTCCCAAAGCAATAAAGTCCATCTTTGGTGCGTGCCCGGACATGAGGACATTAATGGATACGAAAAAGCCGACGAACTGGCTGAAAAAATGTTTAGTGACTCCGTCTTGCAATATTCCTAACTCAGCTATAAACTTTTAAATTAAAAGTTGGGAAAACTAGATGTGTCTCTTCCATTGGGCATATACGCAGGGTCTTCGTAAGGCTAAAAGAGCTATTAAACTCTTCCGTAATAAATTCATAAAACACCTTCGTCCCAGTAGGAATTATATGAAGAGATTTGTGGGCTTTCTAGCAGGACTTTGTTGTAAAAAAAATTATCTTTAAGGTCGCAGTGCCATCCGCAACTGGCGAGTCAGAACCTTAAAAAAATACGTGACGAAAAACTGACAAATGTATGTATATCAACAAAAAATTGAAAAAGATAAGAAATAAGTAGCAATCAATAGCCGTATTTTATTATGCCCGTTATCTGATCTGGAACATCTTTTTTAACGCATTACAGAAACAAAAGATCTTACTTTTAACGCGATCTCTTTTCTTTCACACATTTTTAGTTCACACTATTCACCACCTGGTTGCGATTTGTTTATAAGGGTTGGTATGTTGTTAAGCGATTTGTCAAATATGAGTATTGCCCGATCAGAAATTAAAATATAAATATTAGAATGCAAAATGCCTCTCATTTGGATCTATTTTCGTGATCCAATAATTAGTTCGGCTGTTTCTCACTAGGATGCACTTTCGCTGGTGAATTTTACTCTGCGGTAAAGAGTTGTATAAAAAAAACGGTAACTTCGCGCTAAATATCTGTGTCTGCGTTAAAAGCTGTGTAATAACACGGCAAGTTCGCCCTAGATGTCTGTGTCTGCGCTCAAAGCTGCGTAATAAAACGGCAACTTCGGGTTAAATATCTGCGTCTGCGCTAAAAAGCTATGTAATATAATTCAGTTTGTTTTATTATGCCCGTGATCTGATCCGGAACAAATCAGCATAATAAACCACGGCTATTGTACCCAAGCTGTATTTTTTGTGTATCGTAAATAGTCGTGATTTAGTTATTGATGTTTCAATTAAATATTTTTTTGTAAAATATAAGATACTTAATTTCATTAAATTAAATATACATAATATAAAAAAAATCTTTTCGGAGTTTTGCAAAATTACAAATATGTAGTAACTCGGCGTTTTTTTTTTAACTTCGCGTCAAAAACGAAACGTCAAAATGCTAAATAAAGTGGCATACAAAATTCCGTGGACGATTTAAAAAAAAAAAAGTGTACTCCGTTTCTCGCAGAAAATTTGTCAGCTGTCACTGTCAAATGTTCTTTCAGTAATGGCACACTTCAAGAGTGAAAATTACTATTGATCCAGTTTGTTTTATTATTCGGATCAGATCACTAGCATAATAAATTACGGCTTATATTCGGGATGTTTTTTGGCACTTCAGCCGATTTGAAATTGCAATCATTTGAAAA
The DNA here is from genome assembly GCA_949775065.1 of Brachyopa scutellaris. Taxonomy (NCBI): domain Eukaryota; kingdom Metazoa; phylum Arthropoda; class Insecta; order Diptera; family Syrphidae; genus Brachyopa; species Brachyopa scutellaris. The sequence goes on from OX459113.1 coordinate 113,618,613, forward strand.
CCAACTCATAAATCTTCGGGTTTTGTTAAAAATGTATTATGTATTTAATGCCAAGAATGATGACAAACAATGTCGGCCGAATGGCAACCTCTAGCACTGGCACAAACGCGCGCCCCCCTTCAATCACATAATGCAGCATGTCATCCGAAATATCTGCAATTGTGTCGCGTATATTGTCTGTCAATAATTGCAATGTTGGTCCTTTAAGTAACTGGTCCTTTAAGTTACTCCAGAAAAAGAATACAGGGGATATTAAATCTGGTGGCGGTCCTCATTTTATATCCCGACATGACCCTGCCTGAAAATGCTAACCTGACTATATGGCAGGTGGCACCATATTCTTGAAACCATATGTTTCGGAAATGAAGCCGAGCAATGTAAGGCCAAAAAAATAATGTCATTTTCATAAAAAGAAAATTGTCCAATTAGCTACCCATGTATCCCACTAGTCCAGATTACACACGGTTATTCTACGAGGATGAAATGTTCGTTCATGAATTGCTCTTGGGTTTCCTGTTCGCTAACAGTTTCACTCATGTCAAAATGCGCACCGTCCCTCATAAACAATTTTTGTAAAAAAAAAAAAATCAGGGTCATCTCTATTCAATTGATAAATTCTTACACGCCAGTCCCGTCGTACCTAGTGGTAATTTCATAGAAGTTCTGAGTCATTTGAATTTTGTTCGGAAAGAAATGCAAGGCATCAATATATCGAGGCAAATGATTAGTTGAAATTAACTAAGCAAATATGAATCAACGCAAAACTGTTTGTTTACATGAAGTAGACGTATTGTCTTCACTCAAATGCAATTGAATGAAATAATGCAAATGCATTGGTCAGCATTGCAAAATGTTATGAATGAAAAATTATTGAATGCATAGACATATGCACAGAACCGTTCGACATAGTAATACTACTCGCGTTTATTTGTTTACTTTTTTTTTTTTTTTGTTTGAGTAAACAGTATTTCTTTAAATACGATAAGAAATGCTCGAATAAAATACAAACTGTAATAGTCAACAAATTTCGATTACATGAATGCAAATAGGGTTAATTTTGGGTCACTTATTATCGGGTCTTGAACTCATATTAACCTATAAATTTCTGATTTACTGATGACACTCATAATCGTTTGTCATTTTTAATCGGACAGATTCCAGTAATATCTGTTTTTTCAGAGTTCAGCGGCATTTCTTCATTTGCATTGTTTAGCTTCATCTGGTAGCGTAAAGTCTTTTAAATCGAATTAGATATTGTATTGCAAAAATAAAAATTAAATAAATAAGTGCCTGTAGCTCGATCGATAAAATCATCATTGACGCGGTGAGAATTCATCAAAAAGCTGTCTTTAAAACATTCACTTTTGACCGTCCAAAGATTGTTCTTTAACCATTAAATTGTACTAGTCGATATAATGGACCGTTATGGACGAACGCGTCTGTTCGTGGCAATTTAATTAAAATGTTCCAAAATAAAACAAAAAAAAAAATTCTCTCGAACCGAAAAGTAAAATTGCATCGTGGCTGTAAACTTTCGCAATTTTCTGTCGACATGGGAATATTTAGTGATATCTTTAACAGACGTTAAAGTTTTCGCCTAAAGTTACACCAGATAGCGGTTCTTAAGTACAAATAACAAACAAAACTAATTAATTCGAGTTTGTACTGAATGACTGTGTTCACCAATGCTTCGCAAGGTGTGAAAATAAATATTGGAATGGAGTATATTGTCTACCTGTTGAACAAGTTTCAAGTATTTACTGACGAAGTGACAAAGGCAAATGAAATTAAGAGATGTAAATTTATACTTTAGTTCACTTTGTCACTTTGCTGTCTTTTGGGAACTTCTTGTAGGTTTTCCACATTCTGGGAAACAGCAGACGCAGAGCAAAGGTTTGTTGACACATGACGCAGATGTAATGACGCATTTGGGGATCGTAAAGTTCATCTGCGACCCCTGGTGTCGGGCACAGTAAAAGTCTGCAGTTGTCAGTAGTTGGAAATGTTGAAACATTTTTGAAAAGAAAAGTCAATGGTGTTTCATTTAGGAGTAAATGGAATTTAATTTACAGAAAAAAAAAAAAAACTGTTTGACAAATCAATTTAGTTTTCGCTTTATTTTGAGACTGGGACAGTGTAGTTATGGACGGAACAAGATATCGTTCAAATGTCAACAACCGCACCAAACAGTGAGTTTTTTGGCATGCAATGGTATTTCATATCACACTTGTGGGTTTATCTCGCTAATTTGTTTGTTAACAAAGCCATTCATCCAAAAATGCGCGTCGCCTGAAGCCGCCGATTTTTTGGCCGAAATCAGGATCAGCTTTAAATTGCTCAAGGGCCCAATCAGCAAACTTCCGAGGCAATCTGCGATCGGTTAGCTTGCACTTGAGTCAATATGGCTTTAAAATGATGTAGGCCCGAATCTTAAGGCAAAATTCTCCAAGTTGACGCCTGAGAAATTCCCAATTGTTGCGATCGTCATGAGATCGCCAAAATTTGGTTCATCGGCAATTATGGGCGATACAGCTGCGATATTTTGCACACTTTGCGCTATCGATTATCTGGTTGATGTCCTGAAAAGTGAACTCACACTCAAACCTTTCCACCTACTTCGACCACCAGAACAAACTTATTTTAATTTTCAAAAATGCATCTAAAAATTGTAATATAATTTTGTAAGCAACTTTATTCTGATGTGTTAAGAAGTGGACAACTTTAAACTACTCTTCTTTAATTGTAAATGGCAAAGGACGAATCTCGTAAAAATCAGCCGAAATTATAGGCCGACGACACAAATTTGGCTCTGGTAAAGGCCAAAGTTGACGAAAATCCCAGAATGACACAGGAAATTATAGCCGATGAGCTGAGCTTGAATACTTACTTACTTTCTTAACGGGCTCCCGACCAGCGAAGAGACTGTGCCTGAGACACGGCAGCCTTCCGTTCTCTTCGATCCCAGGCACGCTGCTTCAAGTTGTCTAGACCAAACGCACTGGCATCTGCGATAGCTTGATCCTTGAGACGGAGGCTCGGTCTTCCTTGTCGTCTCGAAACTGGGGGCTGTGACTCGAAGTTTCTCTTTGCTGCATTGTTGTCCATTCGCTAAATGTGGCCGAGCCAGTGTAGTCGACATGTTTTGGCTTTTCGGTGACTAGGCTACCTTCACTGTTTCGAAGAGCCTGCGTTCCGGGCTTGAAGCCTGCTGCCAGTTGCTTGTCTTTCCTGAAAAACATCCGGATGTTGTTCCTATCGCGGGACTCTTCGATATCGTTGAGCTGGGAGACTGCGTGGGAGCTTTTTTTCTTACGCAGGATCTTCTTCTCCTCCCTTCTTCTGGCTCGATACTCTTCTCTCGCTACCCTTGATTTGCGCTGCAGCGCTTGCACGTGTGCATTTTCTGTCACCTTTTTCCGACGCACGCATTCATCATCATACCAAGGGCTCTTTATGGGGGGTGGCTGGTTACCTATGGTGGTCTCTGCTACCCCTTTGATAATGCCACAATACTGGTTTCACAGATTGTTGGCGTTTGTGGATGGTGAATGCACAGCGGAAAGTCTCTCGCTCAGGCGCTCTCTGTAGGCTCTTGCTACTCCATTCGTACTAAGGCTTCCAACGTTGAATTTCTTTTTTTGGGCGGTTTGCAGCTTCTTCTTGTTGCAACAAGAAAATGGTCGGAGGCGGTTCGACCATTTGGAGAGCGCCAGGTTGCTGTGTGGTTTCGTAGTCTTGAAAACCTAGTACTACTTATCAGCGTATTACGAGCTGCTGCAAAATCGATTAGCCGGAAGCCGTTATCTGTTGTTGTGTCGTGGAGGTTGTGCTTTCTAACTAATACGCTGAAGATGTTTTCCTTACCGATTTTGACATCATACTCCGGACAGGCTCCGTAGGCTCCGTCCAGGAGATCATAAAACCTCGTTGATAGAGTCTTCAGCTTCTTCGGTAGAGGTGTGAGCACACGCTGAACTAGAATGCCATGACTATATCAGGAATATTAAATTTTTGTCCAGTATTTTTTTTGGAAAAGTTCGAGTCAGGCTGCTTTAATAAAATCGTAACAGGCGATGAATCTTGATTTAATGAGTACGACCGAGAAACCAAACAGCAGTGCATGAGATTGACCTCATATGATGCAAAAGAAAAGTAAGGATGTCGATTTACTGCGAAAGTGTTTGAAGTTGTCCAGCTCACAACTGGGCAGTCAGTTACTGCTAAGCTCATCGGTATTTGGAAACTTGTCAACCTCAATTTTTCAAAAAATTTGTAAGGAAACCAAAAGAAAATCGAACTTCATCGTGTAAACAGATAGGTAGCTTAATGAAAGTGGGGAAATCCCTCCTGCTCTTAGGATAATAGATAGAGGTAGGTAGTTAGCCTGCAACTGCAGTTCGGTGGATTAATTGGGCGCATTAAGTTGAGTTCACTTTGCGCATTAAAGCTGGAAAGGCATCCATCCGAGTTTACCCTGTAATGTTGCGAACAATATGATAGTTTTTAATACTATCAGAACGACGATACTATCAGAGGGACGAGAAGGAAACAATTGTCACTTTTTGCACCACGGTACAAAATGATGAGTAGTCCACCATAAACTTTACCAGCAGTGTATATACCAAGTATCCCAAGAAAGGCTATTAAACATTATGTCGAGGTTTCTGACGGAAACAACCCACTCTAATGGGCACTATTCTAGAAGATCTGAGAGAAAAGTAGATATGCAATAAGTACTTATGATTTTTTTTTTATTTAGCGCAGTTTATGCTTCATTGACTATGCATGTATTCTTGAACGGTCTTCGGTTAAAAGATGTAGGGCATTGTCGAGTGCACTAATTGGTGCATTGACAAACTATTGAACATCGTCGAGCCTGTGGGACCCCTACTCAAAATAGAAGATAGAGTGGATGACTTAGAGAAGTCGAGAAGCATAAAGGATGTGGGGTGGATTTTGTGTAAGGCTTCTCTTGCCTTGTAGAAACTTACGGACGTTGAAATGTTCACGTATCTGTGACAGCAGTACCTTCTTAAAAACGTTCGACAAAAATGACAGGACGGCGATTGGCGGAAACTCCATGACATTGCACTTTCTATTTTTGAGCATAGAAATGATCCTTGCATTTTTCCACTTACAAGGAAAAACTGACGTTGTCATGTCCTAAATGACCTAAATGAATAGGTAAAATATAGAAGTAAGAACGGCAGTGGGATCTTTTCAAATTTAGTGGATATGTGTTAAAAGGGACATGAGCTCTAACCGCAAAAAAAAAAGGAACAACTTGATAATATCAACAGTTTCCAATCAACAAACATGTAGCTCCCTCTCACCTCGAACTAAGGCACAAGCAATCATTCTATCAACATTTGATATCAGGGAACTTTATTTAAATCACAGGATCTAAATACTTCAATACCAAAGCGGTATCTTGCAACCTAAGCCCGAGCCCATCAATCAATACCAATTAAGATTCCTTTCTACCATTCCTCTCACTCGCAGTCCCCAAATAAGAAACGTTCGCAGAAAACACATCATACCTATACCACAACAAGGCAACCCCAAACCACAATTTCTCTCCTTTTCCTTTTTGAATAAAGGACAACAGAATCCTCCGACCGATTGCGGACAATTGCGAAGTTTGTTTTCATTTGATTTGATTTGCAATTGATTGAGCGATGATTCAGCTTGTCGTCGTCTTTCTGACTTTTGCTAACAATCAGTACAATAATTTGATAGACAGAAGTCCTAGAAGAGTAGGTCTTGCTTTTGTCGCCACCGATGATGACCTTCAAAGGCACAACCCGGTAGTTATTTATTGCTCCATCGAAGCCTGTGATAGTTTCAATGGGGGTAAGAGATTACGCCTCTGTCTAGTTTCTTTTGATTCGGAAAATTGCAAGCATTTCGATGGCCTCTTTCGGGCTAACGCAGGCATGGAAACACTCAGTAGGAGGCTGTCACACAAGGATCCATTTGATAGGACTAATTAAGTAGTTTTACGGCATGCGAGAGGAATTCAATTACGCTATCATGTGGCGATAATGTTTATGAAAATGGGAATTCCGTGCGTCAAAGATGGCCAATGCGGCAGCAATTTAGACGTTTTGGGACTCGAAACTAATTCGTTTAAGCACGACAATAATATGAATTCCCTTTGATGCGTTGAGAGGCATTCATGATACATAGGCCTAGGCATACACTGATGTTGAGGTTCGGTTGTGTGTCCTTGAATTACAAGTTAATTAAATTCAATTCAATTCACATTGTGGCCTAATGGTTGGTTGAAACAGTAAGTGGCAGATAGGAAGTATATGATTAGGGGTTGTTATGAGCCTATGAATGACATTATTATATTATATTTAGATAATTTTCCATTCGAATTCATTTATCAATTCAATTGAACACAGAAGTAGCTCTGAGCATGATGCTATTTAATGGGCTAGGGCTGAAAGCTGAGACAGCACTTATAAACCAGACACGTTTGCGCTGCTCAAGACAACAATCGCTCAACTATTTTCAGATTTTAAACATTGTTTGATTTGAAACAACGTTTCCATTGTCCCTGTTCGATTACTTGTTTTTATTATTTTCCGATTGGTTAACTGATTGGTTTCCACGCTAGTTCTGCCAAAACCCTGAATTTCACAAAGTAAAATACATTTCATTTGTTTAAGGTCCATCTGTCAAATTCAAGTTATTTTTGTCTGACAGATCCAATTCCAAAAATCTAAAAAAAAGAGTCTACTTACTTACTTAGTTGGCGCTACAGCTCGAGGTGAGCCGTGGCCTGCTTCTCGCAACCATTTGTGTGTGCGTGTTATATTTTTGCACAAATAGAAGGGACCTACAGTTTTTAGCCGACTCCGAACGGCGAGTTGAGAAGCTTAATCGTGACAAATGATACTCTTTGATGCTTGTCAGGCATTCGAAAGAGGTGGTACCGTGAAAAAACTCTTTTAGGTGTTAGACGCGGAATTGCGAAATTGGTGTTTCATTTCGCGAAATTGTCTCCAGTGCTCGTGTCGAAGCTGCTTGAATGGTCGGAATGTCGCCAAGCATCCTCTCAATTTCAATTTCAATTTCGGGAACAAAGAGAAGTCGCACGGTGCCAAATCAGGTGAATACGGCGTATGATTTAACAGGCAGACTTGATTTCGAGCCAAAAATTGACGAACAATGAGTGCTGTGTATCATGTGTGGAACAAATGTTGCACAAACCGTTGTTTTGCCCAAATCCTCGTGAAGAATGGTTCAAATAGTCTCTTTGTTGATGTTTAAGGCCTCTTCCATCATTCTCAGTGAAGCATTGCGGTCTTCTGCAACAAAATCACGTACTTTTTGGATCATTTCAGACGTCCAAACTGAAGTTGGCCTTCGTCATCCTCCAACGTCTCTTTGCCGTCCAAAAAACGTTTATGCCACCACAAACAACACTGTTATAGTCAGGCAATCGCCATGGTACATTTGTTGCATCAAACGGAATGTTTTTTTTCAAGTTTTGCGTGGAATTATATGACCAGTCTTTGTTCCATGTTAAAATTTCAACATCAAATGAAAAGATGTTCTGGAAAAATAATTTTTATAATAACTGAAATTTTGACAGATAGTAGATTCAAGCTCGCATGTTCGAACTTTCTGCACATTCTGCAACCTTAGAGCCAAAATCGAACAAAGGTATCAAGAAGATTGAGTCCAGAATACGACAAAATAGGAACAAAGAAACTCATACAAAGGGACAGGAAGTCATTGTCAATGCTAATAGGAGTGCTAACTGGGCACAACACAAGATACCGCATGAAAAAGTTACGACTGTGTGATGATGACTTGCAAGGGATGCGGTGACGAAGATGCACATGAGGACATAGCCTATTTCCTCTGTCACTGCCCTTACCTCTATCAACTGGGAAATAGAACCCTGGGCAGATTCTTCTTCGAACATATCAATGAGCTATCGGATGGATCACCACCTGAACTGCTTGAATTTGCTAAGGCGTCGGGCTGCCTGATATCTTGACACTAACACCACGGGTGGAAACACACTATGGGTATCTTAATGGGTCCACAAATTGTGGACTCCACATGGACCTATGTAAGTGTGATGAGGATGTAACCATTCTCATCAGCCCGCTAATCTAACCTTGCTAAGATATGGTTCGTGTTCGTGGTTCTGGATATTATTTGACGCACTGTGTCTCCAGGTGATGTCTTAAGCAAAGACCCAAAGATCCCAAAGAGCCATTGTAGAGGCTATTCAAGAGCAAAACCATTGCTATTAGAAAAATAAGGAGGCAATCAACAGGTAGAAGTAGCTACATTTGTTTGTAAATGAATTGTTTTAAACAAACAAGATGTCTTTCCCCACAGCGTTTAACTTGTTGCAGTGCAGATAGGAAGTAAGCGAGTTCCAGTTTGTGAATTCATAAGAATCCCATAAAAAATAAAATAAAGTAATTCAAACTGAAAACTAAAAGTTAAAATGAAAGTTCAGCGAATTCGAAAGTTCGCCCATGGATTATTGATTTACAAACAGTTTGTGCGATGACATTTTTTCTGGCCAATTGGGTCCTCGTATAACATTAAAAGTTACAGCCTTGGTTTGGTTACATAAATATTGATGAGCAGCTTGTATTGCATCTAGGAACTATGTAACTCGGATGGTTTTTCATGGGCAAAAAAAATAAAATAGTTTTAAAAGAGGAGTTCACTGGCTTCTAAGTTCCATCTACCCGTTTGGTATATATTAAAACGATTCACGTATTAGCAGGCAAGCGTTTAACACAAAGTGTAGAATTCCTCAGTTTCCAAAGAATGAATCGAACATAATCTTTGGGCACTTAAAGTTGTACTCTGAACGTGGTTCTTCCACCAAAATGGGTTATCATCGGACACTACATAGAATGCAATAATGAATTTCGCAGAACCGATACTGAAAACCCAGAAGATGTATTTCAACCTTGTGTAGTTCATCAACCAAAACAAAGCCCCAAACATTTAAGTATTGCACTCAAATGACACAAAGTAATGATTCACTCAAGCACCCGGCACCGCAGCCGAAAAAAAATCACGATTCTACAGCGCGCCACAGCACACCCCGCTGAAGGTTACAAGCGGTGGCCTTGATAATGAATTGCAAAAATGTATTCCAAGCCCGCAGTGGTAACAGCATTATAAATGCGACAGCAGAACTGTTACATTTGACCAGTGCAAGCAAAACTATTACAAAACCACCACCCGCAGGTAAAACGAACGTTTAGTACAATCCCAACAACACATGCAACATGTGGGTGAAGTTGGGTATCCCCATTCTCCTGGCAGCAGCTGGTGTGTTAAGTCATCCGCATCTTCCTACGCAATATGGTATGTTGCCAACTGATGGCCTGACTCCACCTCAACCCAGTATCCAGTGGACCGGAGGACAATTTGAATTTCCCTGCCCGTCGACAAAGTCCCTGTTCAAGAGTTCGGGCAAGTTTATTGGAAAGAACATCATTGCAACAAGGGCGCAAATTGTTAAGGACAACGTGTTCCTGGCGCTACCACGCTACCGACATGGTGTCCCGGCAACCCTTGTGAAAACGGTCATCAAACCAGGAACCTGTGTGACAACACTGGCTCCATTCCCATGCTGGAACATGCAAGAGGAGGGTAATTGCAAGGCACTTCAATCCGTTGTTGATTTGCTCGTTGATCCCAATGAAATTCTTTGGGTACTGGACACTGGCATCGTCAACACTTTGGAAAAACCAATTCGACGATGCCCTCCGAAGGTGGTGGCTATTAGCATCAAGAATGGCAAAGTACTGAAGTCAATTCCGCTGGATGGACTCACAGCGCCCAACTCCCGTCTCCAGTACCTGGCCGTGGACTACGCCAGCGATGGTGGATGCTACGTTTATGTCAGTGACGCCGCAAATCGTGCCATTATTGTCTACAACATCCAACATGATCGTGGTTTTCGTGTGGTCCTTCCCAAAGCCGTCACACAGGGTAGCCGCGCACGTGACGTCCTCTACATTGCATTGGTGCGCCAGGACTGCGGCTCCACGGTGCTCTTCTTTACCTACCTGAGTACGAAGAAAATGTTTGCCATCAAAACGGATTACCTGCGGACAGGCTGTGCCGATGGAAGGATTATGGGTAAGTAACCGACTGTGCCATCCCGTGCCAGTAATTTAATTAAAGTTCCTTTTTTTCCCCTTAGACATTGGACCGAAACCAGGGCGATTGGTAATTATTGGTACGGATAATGGGTCGGCGATATTCTTCCGTCACGAAGGCGAATCGGAAGTATATCGCTGGGATACGAAAACCCCATTTGTGGAGACCAATTTTAAGGCAGTTTATCGTAGTCCCACATGTCAGTTGGCCACACATGCCATGCCTGACTATAAGCGCAACACGATGCGTGTCCTGCAGAGTAATTTCCCCGACTACATGCAGAACACCATGGGATGCGGTGCAACTCAACAGCTGTCCATTATGCAAGGCTGTTGGTAGTGACACGAATCTAGCTGGGTTATTTGTGTGTTTCTGCTTTTATCATTACACACAATGCACACAGTAATTCGCGCCAAATAATTGTAGGTCTTAATTGTTATAATCAAACAAAATAGAGTAGTACATAACCTCAACAACTATGGAAAGCTGTGCATGTCCCCGATGCATATTTTGTGATATAAAATTAGTTAGTAATTTAAGATTCTAAGTTGTTCAGTGTGTGCATTTTCTTTTTAAAATTTAACGAAAGCGTGTTCCGGTGATATTAGTTCGACCAAACTGTCATCCGGCGCAGTGTACAATGACAATAAATTCGAAATAAAGTAAAAAACACAAAACTACAATGCTTTTTTTTATTTCACTAGGTTTCTGTTACAATGTTCGTGCTACTTCGTGCAAGTTCATACTTCAGCTCGTGCTTTTAAGAAACAGGGCTTCCGAATTCGAACATATATCTGTCATTGCAATGGATTCTGATCGGATTATATTCGTGTATCGTGTGTACCTACTACATTCGAAAAACTGAAGGGTGGGCCATCCATCTACTAGGTTCTTTTTAAAATCGCTATAAAGAAAATCAATTCAATATTTTTCACAGTTGTTTGCTTAGTTGAGAGAGAACACTGTCCGATGATTTATGGAAAAACTAGCTGTCCCACCCGGCTTCGCCCGTGTCTAAAAACTAGTGTTACTTACAATACATGCATTGTCATTTTGTACGAAGAATCAAAGACAGTGCAAACGCACCCCAAGGTTTGCAGTCTATCTATATATACAATCCACAAGTGTGGATTTTAAGTATTTGTAGTTTAAATAACTGACATTTCGCAAGAAAGTGGCATTTGTTAGAGTGTTTTTATTTTTGCATTAATTTAAATAATATTGCGAATAAATTAATTTAAAAATCGGCCTGTAATAGGCACAGGATGTTAATGAACTGGAATACGAAGTCTTACTTCATTGTGTGCATTAGTTTTTGTGCTTGTCTAATAGTAAGATTGACAGGTAAGAGCGTCACACTGAGATTTATATATTAATAAGATGGGCTGCTGCTTCTGGCAATACTGCACAATGGCAGTCATTAACTATAGTTGTTCTTCTCCATTCGCAAAAAAAATTGCAGCTGTTAATATGATATTATAAATTATAACAGTACATTGTAAAAAACTAGCACTAAAGGAATAATAAACTTGTGTCAATCAATTTCTATCAATTTCTGGACGTTGGAAGGGAATAATCCGAAGTCTGGAAAATTCTCATCACTCTAGTGCGGCTAATGTTTATTTCCTGTTTCTGTGATCTGTGGCGAGTTGAGGTTCTCAGGATTAGGCGCACCCCTTCGACAACAGCAGCAATATTTTCGGCTGACCGCATTACTGATATCTTGTGTTATCAATTTATGAACTTTCTGCGCAAACTTGAGTACAACAGGCACGATTGGTACGTTAATAAGACCGACATTCTTTTTCAAAGTTTGCAATACTCGTATTTCTTTACGTTGTTCAAGCGAAAAGCGATTTATTTCATTCCACGGAGATGTGATACTATGTTCCTGTAAATTTTTTCAGCAATAAACCTTCAAATCATGGGCTCAGGAGATCTGCTCAAAATAAATAGTAGAAAATAACTGCGACGTACCTAACGGTTAGTGTGCTGTTAGGCGTGGGTGCCACTTCAGATGCAATTGAGTTTGTTCCTTGTCCCCAGCCCTACAACGCACTGACTAGTGTCAGTTTATATTTGTGGTTGTCAAAACATTCCTCGAAACCACCGATTCACTGAACAGAAATAATTCGCGCTGACAAACTGTCATTCTTTGATACGGGGGCAATTTTTGTGCTGAATCAGTGCCCACATCGAACACAGCGTAGCAAAATCAGTGCGATTTCAGTGTAGCACTAGTGGACACCGGACACCGAACGCATCAAGACGAAACCAATGGATATCGAACAAACCTATTGTTTTATCGCGTGCGAATCTTGAATCACTTGATTTCATTTATCGTGGGTTATTTAAAATTACTTATGATTTTAAAAAAATCATTTGTTTTTGATTTTTATAAATCAAAGCCTGAGTGCATAAAATTCCATAAACATAAACTGCTTCGTACGGCCTTATTTCCAGTTGCAATTATTTTGTCCGCTACTGTATGCACTGCAATAGTTTATATACAATATAAATAAATGCCAATATGAATTACATATTTTAATTAATTTTTTTCCAAATTCTCACTACTTTAATCTTTATCGGCTTATCGAGTCCGTATAAATTACCCATCAGTCAGAGATTACCCTCAGTTGACTGTGATAAATCAACATGAAGTATTTTGGGATTTATATCACCTTCGCTGTGGGTGTGGTGCGTATTATTTTTTGTTTTTTTTTTCCGGACAATCCTGTCCATACTTTTTTTCCAAATAAAAATTATACATAAATATTTTCCAGATACTCTGCGGAAAGGCCCTCTCACAAAATACATTAACAAATGACGACTATTGCGCTCAATTTCAACAACAACAAGTTACGACATGCTTTGATGAACGTACTTTAGGCGTATGCATGCTTGTAGGAGCCAAGTGGTACGGAATTGTAGTTGCTCCTTGCGATGACGCCTTTAATTTATGCTGTGATGCAACGGTGATGGGATGTGTTGTAAAGGCTGATTGTGCTGCATCATGTACGAATGGAGAGTTAAAAATACATAGTACAAATTGCACGAAATACTATTATTGCTCCAGAAACATTTGGGTTGAAGCTACTTGTCCAATTGGTGTATATGATGATTCTCGAAAGTCGTGTGTTTTCGGAACTTGTACTCAATGAAAAAAGACAATAAAAAAGTAGATAATGGAACACATTGGTGTTTATTTTCACCTGATTTTTTTCATTGTTTGATTCAGTTAAGTTGAATGTGGAAGAGTGTGTGGCACGAATTTATCAAAATGAGGCAAACAACAATTTCGGAGCATGAACTTGTTATGCAGAAATTGCAGAGGCAGCAATCGTAATCGAAGTACAGTGCATTACATTAATAAGCGGTAGAACAATGAAAATCGAGTGTTCAACATAGTCAAAAATAGATCTAAGAAAATGACTGTAAGTGATCCGCTCTGTATTCTTCGAAAAATTAAAGTTAATACCACAATTTCGGCACCTAAGATTGCTGCAGATTTGCAGAAAAATAACTAAAAACAAAGTAAGTGATTCGGATTCCACTGTCAAGCGTGTGTTAAGAAAAACCAGCTACCATGGACGTATAGCACGAAACAAACCATTTATCAATGACCGCAATAAGAAAAAAGACTGGATTTAGCAAGAAAACATCTGAAAAGGCCCGCTGAGTTTTCGAGAGACTTTATTTTCACAGATGAATCCAAGTTTAACGTGTTTTCATCTGACGGAAAAATATCTATTTGGAGAAAGCCTAACAAGGAAATGGAAACCAAGAACTTACGGCCAGCAGTTAAACACGGCGGAGGATCGCAAATGGTTTGGGGTTGCATGTCATCCGAAGGTATTGGAAACCTTGTTTGTTTATTTGATGGCATCATTACCAAGTGGGGTTACTTAGACATACTTATACAAATTCTTGTACAAAGCGCGGAAAAATGGGTATCCAAAACTCCTCTAAGTTGCACGCTGACAACGACCCTAAGCACTGTTCCTTGGTTGCACGAACTTGGACCTAGTCCGAAACCTATACAAACACCTACGCAGTCACCTGAAAGTAACGTTATAGAGAATGTCCGGAATGAATTGGACCGTGAAATACGAACACATCATATCTTGCGGAATGTAGTTCCTCGCACATAAATACGAATAATGTACATATATTTGTTGTTATGTATTATTTGTTTATTTATTGTTTGTGGTAGTGTTGTAATGTACCGTAGCCTAACCACTAACACCAGCACTAAATGATGAGCCTGTTGATGCATATTTTACCCTGGTAAATCTCTTGGATGTTGCTTGTATTAAGCACACCACGAGACATATCTGATAGTGTTTACAAAGAAGGACGACTTGAAAAAGGGGTTGCAGAAAGAATGGTCTAACATAACTTTAAGCCTCTGCGAAAAATTTGTAGCTTCTATTCCTAGACGACTGCAGGCAGTCGAAGTTAGTCGCGATTATCCAACTGAATACTTAAAAACGACGTCTCTATAGTATATTGGTGCTGGGTTCCTGGTCATAGTGATATACCAGGTAACTGTGTGAAGCAGATGAACTAGCCAGAAAATGTACAAAACTTTATCACAGAAAGTGAGCCCAATGTACCAATATAAACAATAAAACACAAGATCTCTACACAAGCACTGTAACAGGCTAATGAAAGATGCCGTAATCTTGACACGTGTAGCTGCGCCAGACAAACTTGGCCACAGCTAAACCGACTTAAAACTAAAAAAACGTAAAACCAATGACCTCAGTAGAAATCCTCCTATCACCTGCTATGCAGTTGCCCAGCTCTCTGCTCCTTAAGAAAAAAAAAATTTGGGAGAATTCTTCTTTATAGACCTTCCAGATATTTTCTCAATGGATATCAATAAAATATGGAAATTCATCCAACTCTCAAAATGGTTCCAAGAGTATCGATAAGAATCGGCTCATGTGGCAACACAATGGACCATACTTTGGTCTATAAGTGAATCCCACCAAATATGGCGATTTATGGTCATCGTATTATCTTTTCTTGCTTTTGCATCCAAAAAATTACAACGATCGTTAGATTGTCACCAAGGATCGTAACTCACCTCAAACATTAGTTTCTTGTCTTACACTAAATAACTATATTGTAGGTCTGTTCCCGTACCTGCCCAAAACAGCCGAAATCAGTCAAATCCTGTTCCCGTACGAAGATTTTTCATATGTTTTGACAGAAGAGAGTGTAGTATTCGGCTGTTTTCGGCTGTTTGCAACAGTACGGGAACAGACCTTGTATTACTCATATACTCGTATCCGCAAAAACTTGTGAAGACCATATGGCGATGGCTTTTGCTAGCTCAATACAAAAGTAATCAGAAGATAGGTAGCAAGCGCACTGCTTCGTTTTTAATTGATTGTGGCCTATCTTAGTCATATAAAAAAAGAACGCATTATCAACGAAAAGTACATACATATATACTTATATAAATTCGTCACGCTTTCTTCCCGTATGGCGGAATGTTTTTTGAAAGACCTTGAGAGTATGATCTGCATCAATCTCCAGACTTAGCGATTGGATTTAAGTGCCGTTCGAAGAAAAAAAAAAAAACAATTAGGTATGTATGTACGTTGAAATAGAATATGTATTTTTTGAAGACTGATGATAAGCAAAGATTGACACTTGAACTTATCACGCTTGTGTCTTTCCAATTTGTTCACCTGTCGTTAGACCTACCAACTACAGAATCATTAACCAATCTCTGTGACCCATATCTCCAAGTGAACGACCCCTTTTGTGCAAATATTTCTCTGGCAATATTTGTACCCAACATTGAACGGATCACACGTCAATTACCAATCTCTCACCTCTTTGTAACTTTTTCTTGTTTTCATGAAGAAAGACAAAAGTAAATAAAATCACCCTCAAACTATGATACGCACCCGCCCATCGTCAACTATTTTCTAGAAACCTTCTTTCGGCAATCGAAAACAACAACAAAAAGAAATACAATACTAATTGCATTTCTGTGTAAAAGATTCCACGGAGTATCTCTAACTTAAATCAAACAGAAACCCGAAAATAATTTTCGAGGAAAACTTACTGCCTCACGTATCAGCGAAGCTATTTATGCCTCAGTTAGGAAACCATCGTCGCACAGTCTAGCGAGTCTCAGCTCCGATAAACGTTTCTTCTTTTTTTAATAAAAATCACAATGGGTATCTGTAGTGTTAGCCAGCTTCTTAAGCTATGGATTATGGTGAGTAAATTTAACACATTTTAAGCACATCTTTAACTTTGATTTGATTGCAGATGACCTGTGTTGGCCGTAGTTTGCAAATTCCCATGATGACACGGGAGACAAACTCTTGTTTGGAACGTAACCAGCCCGGACTGATTTGTGAAACATGTGACCTGTTGGCAACCTGCGTGAAACTCGCCTCGGGATGGCTGACAGTACCAGTTGAGACATGTGAGACCGATAAGGGGTACTATTGTAATGTGAACCTTGGTAGTTGCTCCAATATCACCGGACCATGCCATCCATTTGGCTATGAGGGAAATTTTGTGTGCACATCGCAAGGAGTCTTCCCAGATCCATACGATTGCCAGAAATACCATATGTGCTATGTGGCTGGAACAACCCTGGTATCGGCCAACATTGAGTGTGGCGGAGACAAGGCATACAATGTAGTAACGGGAGAATGCACACTATCCATCGCAGATGCTGTTTGTAATTCGTCACAGTATGAGTGTACTAATGTGGGCGATGCTGGCGCATGGCCAAAGAACAGCAACTTATTCTACATCTGCAAAGCAACAACGAATGATGATAAGAGGGTTTTGTATCCGACGCTATATCGTTGTGGTCCTAATGAGCTTTTTGATGGAAGGAACTGCGTTGCAGAGGGAAGCGGTGGTAACCAGAACCCTATCACGAGTAATCCAGGGATTCCCGTGACACCAGCACCACCAGGAACAAATACCAGCACCACTCCAGCAAATAATTCGACAGGCGTGGAGTGCACTTCGTTGGGATTACAGGCGGATCCGGCAGATTGCCGATCATATTACTACTGTTCGGGACTTCGTGGTACTTTAAAGCACACAACGTGTCCACAAGGCACTTACTACAACGCAGACTTGGCATCTTGTTCGATTGGAAATTGTTAAGTTAAGAATTGTGTTAATATGTACCAACATGTACATACATATCTCCTTAAGTGGATAAGGAAAAAATATATAGGCACAGAATTCATCGAATTTGAGTTCTGCAGAAGCTAATTATTAATTTTGTTTTGTAAAACAAAATACATACAAAACATACAAAATACAAACTGCCCTTTATTTGTTTTTTTTTTTTACTAAGTATTCCAGCACAGGTTACGTTTTTTTACTTTTTCACAATTACTCCGTTTTTAAACAAACCTTTTCATCCCAGAAAGTAGAAGAACGGACACAATCCCGTATCGGACGACAATGGAGCTTAGGAACATCATCACAGAAATTCGGCAGTACCTACTGCAAATGCACTGCCATTAAAATAAAACTCCTCAGCTGTAAGCTGCAAATACACGATATAATCGTTGTCATATGCTATGATTGTATAGTGTGCCAGAGCAAGCAAACGGTTGTGCCTACCGAAATCGCACGGTCGAGCGCTTTGAATCAAAAACCTGCGGTTTAGTGACATCAACACACGACAGTTTTTAAGTTTCTATACAACTGATCGATAACACAAAGAAAATTCGACTCTGGTAGCATAGGTTACAACAATACCACACCTATTGATGCATCTGGTATTATAAGTTCATGCTAATCAACGGTGATTATTGAAATCAACAGCAAATAACTTACTTTGACTTGGCATTACTTTTCCTTTCATAAGATATATCATTATATTTCAATACTCATTTGATTTTGACACTTGACAGAAAAAAAAAATTTTTTGTTTTGGGATTCAATAAATTATGAAAATTTGTATCCAAGAATAAATTCTAGTTTCTTAGCCTAAGCCCGCAATTTCAACGACATCCATTCGCGATGGAATTCCTACATGAAGGCATTGCTTTAGGTGTTGATCTTCTCATATTAGGTATCTGCTTCAAGGAATACTACAGTTACAAGAAAACCGTGAACTGTTTGAAGGTAAAATGCAGCAAAAGTATCATATCCTAGCAAAGAACTAATTTTTGTAGAAAGCGTCTCAATTGCCAATCGACGCTGAGCTCAAGACACTCCTAGCCCAAAAGAAAGACAAAAAAATCGGCTATGCTGTGATCCGTGGTACGGTGGCTCCTGTTGGAGTACCAATTCGAAGTGTTATGTCACCATCGGTTACTGGTGTGCTGCAAGTGATCAAACTTAGGTAAACTTTTATAAATATAAAAACAACAGAATAAAACCTACTCTCGTTCATTCTTTAGCGAACACCGTGCCGCTAGAGGATTCGCTGGTTTTTGGACTGAACAACGCAGAGTTATACATGTATCGTCTAATGAGATGCCTTTCGAAATAAAAAACGGTGACTTTGGTGTTGAAATTGTCGATGGCCTATCTGCGGAAATTCTAGACATGGACGTTGTCTACGACAACTACGAACCATCATCGTTGTCATTTTTCGATCATGTTTTTGGTTTCTTTTCTGGCGTTCGGCAAAAGGGGGTGCAGACTACCGAGGAAGTGCTAAGGGATGGTAGTTTTATAACTGCTGTCGGTGAACTTGAATTAGACGGTAATACATTAAGAATGCAACCATCTTCGACGGCACCGCTCTTCCTTACTACATCCACTAAGTCAACACTTATCAAGAAATTCGAAGAGGCTAAATCGTCGATGGCGTATGTGTTTATATTGAAAGACAAACTGTTATAGTTTAAAATTATCTTCTTCTTATTTGTAGGGTGAAAATATTTGTGTGTAGTACAATAACAATGATTCTTGTCGGCATCATTGTGCGGAAGATGTACTTAAAAAAGAAACAAGAACGAGATGAGAAAAAAATTAAAGATACACTTGACAAAGAACGACGAAAGCGACGCGCTAAGATAAGGCCACAAAATTTGCCCGTCGAACAGTTGTGTGTAGTGTGCTCGACTAACCCGAAAGAGGTAAGTCCGAAATTAAGTTCAACCTTTAGTACCACGATGAAAACCCATTTCATCATCTCACGAAATACTACGTGAGATATTGGTGGCATTCAAGATCTTAGTTGACTAGATTTGCAGTCAATTCCACGGCCTCTGATTGGTCGAGAGCCCGAAAATTGACAGAACAGCTAGTCAATTTTTTTGAGGTCGAGGATTGGATTTTTAGTGAAGAAAATCTTGACTAGCCCACTAACAACCGCCAACAACAGCTGACTGGTTGGTGTGGTTATACTGTGTGGCTGTTGTTTGCTTGTTACAAGAATACAAATCCAAGTAAATTATGAAGGAGTATTTTTATTTTTTCTATTTTTTATGCAGTTCATATACTGTTGGATTATGTAGAACAATCGACGAACTCAGCAAAAAATGCAACTTGGTCTATGAAATAACTAATTTACATTCCGAACACATGTGTTACACATGTTACTTGCATAAAATGTCATCCCCTAATTCGTGCATTCTTATTTCTAAGTTTGTTTTTGCTCTTCTTTTCTTTAAAAAAACAGATTTGTTGTGCTGCAATAACAATTCTCCAAACAATCCCAAGCGAAAATAGAAAGTAGATGACGTTTTTGACATCTGAACTGTCAACTAGATATGCAGTCAATTTTGGCATTCAAGATCTTAGTTTGACTGCAAATCTAGTCAACTAAGATCTTGAATGCCCCCATTTACTTTTCATGCAGATGTAGCCACTTGAATAGTTTTAATTTTGCATAAGTTTTTGGATTGCAGATGTTAACCTTATACTACAGATATTACCTTAGCAGGAAGTACGATGCTTTAAACCTTCCAATAGATACATTTTTTTTTTTAAAGTGTATTGCTAGCTCTAGAAGCGATATCACAGTTGATTATTGTAGAAATACGGTCTTATCCTTGCAGTAGGCTCCAGCTAATTAACTTTTTTCTATTGCAGGTTATTATACTACCATGTGGACATGTTTGCATATGTGAAGATTGTTCAGTTAAAATCAAAGTCACATGTCCTGTTTGTCGAGCGAAAATTGTAAGCAAAGCAGCAGCTTTTATTGCATAACTGGGTATGAATAAAGCGCAAGGCGTAACGGAATATAATGCAGTGCTGAAGATATAAACGCAAAGTTTATTTATTAAATGGTAATAAACGTCTAAATTGGATAATGATAACAAATTTTACAAATGCGTGTGTTTAATTTACAGTTGATCAAAACGTAGGCTACACATTTCTTTTTGTACTTAACTGCATCAACAGATATTTTGTTTTGAGAAACGTTCTTAACATTTGTTCATCTTACCTATCACCAGTTTTTCCCGACATGTTGATAATAAAAAATGATCTAAACGAAATGAAATCACTTTCTCCTAAAATTCACATAAATATCCCAGTTTTCTTTATTTTTTCACCATCATATTCATCACAACATGACAAGCAATTCCAGGAAGTAAAAAAACACCTTACTTTTTTACAAACAATTTCGAAACCAATTTTTCAAATTCACTGGAGACCACGGGAATGATATCAATATCGACGCAGTCAAAATGCTCAGCAGTTAATGGACTATCTTTTTTAAAAGGGTTTTATAAACTAAATTTGTGGAAGAATGTGTTAATAACGCTGTCCGCCTGCTGAGGTATCCTAGTGTAGTAGTGCTGCGGGTTAGTATCATTGTCTGGTTCTGATCTCTTTTAGTATCTTAAGTATTCTCCCGACTATATTCTTAAAAGAGTCGACATTTTGTGTACAAACTGCAACTTCAAATTATGGTTAACAAAAACTTGTATGTAATTATATACATATGTGCTTTATTTAACTATCCATGATCTTTCTGTATTGCCGTTGGTTGTTTAGCATTTGTAAGAAAACACGATATTTCTTCTTGTGATAGTCCCGAGTCCCTGGTTTTGGCATTAGAATTGTTCCTGTACCACCCATAGCTGCGGAAGCTTCCTAAAAAGTATAAAACCCATTAAGTGACAATAGACAAATAAGGATAGTAAAAGTCGAAGGAAACCGCTAGAGTAGTTTTTTTGCAATTGCAATCTATAAAAAAATACCTAGAAATATTTTCCAAAAAAAACTTTACCTCTAAAGAAGGATAAACTCTAGCCGCACATGCTCCTAGCATTGCAGCTCCAACTAAAACCATTTCCTGTTCATCTGGTATGATAGCTGGAAGGTTACAAATGTCAGCATGGCACTGAGTATAGAGACAGTTCTTTGCTAAGCCACCACAAAAAAGTAACGTCTTGAATTCTGGTCTTGAACGTTGAAGAAGACTGTCCATGATGTGGAGTGTTCCATACTGAAAACCAAAGAAGTATAGTAAATTCCCCATACATAGGTTAAACGCTAAGCAAAATTACTGCTAAAGCCTGTACGAACGCGAGATATAACACTGCCAATGATTCCTCATCTGTATTCATATTTAGACCAGAAATCTAAAAAGAAAGTTAAATTTAATCGTTGAAAAATAGCAGAAATTTGTTCGAAACAAGTAGGTAATCTGCAGCAAAGATTTGAAACTTACCATTCCTTTGAGGCTAGCATCTGCAATTGGCGATCGATTGCCATGAAAATCAGGCCAAACATGCACATCTCCAGTAAGAAAACACACATCATCTAGTTTACGTTCTTTTGCCATTTGCTCAAGTATTTTATTAAGGTACGTGTACACATTCCTGCAATAAAAAACAAGATGACCATTTCCATAATAGTACCTACATAATCAGGAAATTAAAATCACTTACTCTCCGCTTAATTTTTGGACTATCTCCCCATACCGAGGATGGGACTTGATAACATAATCCAACAAAAAACCTGTTGCGCTTTGTCCACCTTCGTTCAAATAGAAATTCGGAATAATAGCATTTCTGTAGGGACCCCAGACACCGTTAGTCTCGCACATCTGTTTTGTCATACTCATATGACAAGTTGATGTACCACAAATCAGAGCCATTTTACCCTCAATAGAGCCAGATGCGCTTCCAACACTACAACCAAACATTCCCAATGCACCAGCATGCGCATCGATCAAAGATGTTCCAACAATTGTTCCTGGCAGTAGATGTAAGGCAGCCGCAGCTTCTTCAGTTAGACCTTTACCAACGGCTGTACCGGGATCACACACTTCCTGGCCAATAATTTCGAAATCATTAAACGACAAATCTTCCAACCCGATTGCCTGCAAAAAATCTCTCGACCAGGAACCTCCGAGTGCATCGTAATTCCACTTACAGACCACTGAGCACAGAGATCTCGAATCACACCCAGTACTTCGCCATGTTAGAAAATCTGGTAAATCAAATGCACGCCATATTTTGGTCCAAGTTGAAAGCCAACGGTTTTTTTTCAGCCACAGCAATTTAGGCATTTCCATTTCAACAGAAACTTGACCACCTACGAAGTTCAAAAGCGGATGTTCTGTGGAATTGATTAGCTGCGCTTCTGTAGTGGCTCGATGATCCATCCATAGAATGATATTTTGATCGGGATTACCACTCTGGCTTACCGATAATGGTTTACCATGTTCTCCCAAAATAACGAGCGAGCAAGTGGCATCAAATGAAATTGCTACAATTTCTTCCTTGGAAATGTTATCAACGACATCCTGCCATGAAAAAGAAAAAAATTGTTTTCATTAAGACTCGATTTTTTTCTTACCAAAAAAACCACCAAAATTATGTATTCTAGATTCTTTACTAACTTAATCATAAAGGTAGGTACTAAATTTTGCTACTACGGAAGCACTTGTGTTTACATGTAACAGCGGATTTCGTATTTTCGAACTCCGAAGTTCTTAAAATACATATTAAGGTCTGTTCTGCCAACTATTTTGTTTTAAAATCAATTGGTATACTATAAAATTTTTATTTTCATCTGTTTGCTATAAAACTCGAAAACTATAATTTTATTTATTTGGTTTATTTTTTTTCTAATGTAAATTTTCATAGTAAAATTATAGAAATGGCAAAACATATTTTATGAGTTCAAATTTTTATATGGAATTTCACAACCGAATAAAATATTTCGCAGATTTGACCTCAATAATACATTTCAGTCAACGTGAACTAAATTAATAAATAAAACCAGATTTTTAATCTCATACTAGTCACAGATTAGAACTCCATATCAGGGTCACTTGCACTGAACTTGTGTAGATAAATTTTAGAAATTATTCTGCTAGCGTGGGTATTATGTACTCACCGTAACACAACTGCAAACCGCATTCCAAATATCGTTCGAAGATTGCTCAAAGTGATCTTGTTCTGGGTTCCAGGTTTCAATTGGTCTGACTGTTTGCTTGAGAACTTTACCATCGCAAGAGACTAGAGCTGCTCTTGCACTTGAAGTACCCACATCTACACCGACGAAATAAATTTTTGGCATAACTTACGACTATTTGTTTTTACCTTTTTACGGCTTATAATTGACTGTTAAACTGCGTCGAGACACGATCGCTAATGTTTTACACTAAATGCGCTTTCCCAATCACACCTTCAGATAGTATAGCTATGAGTATGAATTTGGTCAGAGTTCTAGTCGAATAACAAGTAACTGATTGTTATTATTTTGAGTTTACAACATAAAAGCTCGTTTTCAGTGCATTGCGCAACGATCACTTAAGATCTCTTACGTGTTGTGTGGTGGCGGGACGATAACATTTACGTTTATTTGGGAATGATAAGAGTTGTACTTTCGAGTGGCTGTTAAAAGTCGTGCATTTAATTTTGCTTCGCTATGACTTTCTTCTATTTCCATACTTGCTTTGTAAAGTAGTAACGAAAGTGATAAAACCCCAAATATGTGTAATTTTAAAATTTAAATGCTGCCAAGTTTATATTTGAAAGCTTAGAGAATAATTTTCAATGGAATAGGAAGCTTTCAATCCAGGTAATTATGACTATGAGGACAAGGAAACATAGACTACCACTACTCCCAAAAGTTTTGCTACTCAGTTTCCACTCTTCATGCTATAGAGCTATTACACTCTGCTCTCCGGGCAACCAAGGACTCTTCACTCGTGCTTATGACTAAAGCTACGGTTTTTAGAATTCACCCTTACTTTGTGAAGATAGGAGGTATAGAAACCTTTTAATTACCAGTACTCTTTGAATTTGGTACTTAATTTCTTTATGCTTTAAAAATGTCACCCTCGATTAGGTGTTTGGAAGCTCATTGGACATTCCAACATTAATCCCTATAGGATAAAAACATAACAACTGCAATACATTTTACTATATGTGAAACTTGTCTTGGTAAAACCTATCTGTTAAAATTTATAAATAACATTGATTCACTTTTACGACCTGGCAGCATTTCTTGTCTCATGAGATTTCTGTTCTGTCAGTGCAATCCAAAGTCAACGCGATTCTTATCTTTGACGTTCTTCTTTCTGTCTTCTTCTTCAAAAGTAAACAAAACAAATGGTTCGTGTTAAAAGCAGGTGATTATCAGGTGGAACTATTTTATTCCCCAAACTCCTCTTTAAATTATTTCTAGATATATTGTCGTTCAAATAATACCACATGAAGCGGAAACTGGAAATATCTCATTTAGCGATAACCTCTTGACGAAATGCTTTCTCAAGTGTGTTCGACAATACTATGGTGATTTCGGTGTTGGATCTCTAGAACATGGATTTCGTATTAAATACTGCAATGATAAAACAAAAATTGCCATAATTCGGTGTAGACACAAACCTCATCGGTTTGTAGCGAGTATTCTTCCCTTAGTAACTGTGGTAAGGTCACTCCTTTAGAGCCAGCATAGATTTCTCATTGTTTACTTTCAGATTGGTGACCATAGGGCTAAATTTCGTACTCTCTATACGGGTGCAACGATAATGCAATGTAATAAGTTCATCGTCCGTCATCAACAAGCATTTTTAGATCGAACGGTTGGACAAATTACTTCTGCTAAGGAGCGAAACGATTTAATAAAACGAGTTCTTGCGTTTGAGATTGAATAAATCCTGCAAATTGTACACTTACCCATCCATATGTAAAACGAAATAAACATACATTTTGAACAAGCAGCTATGTATACACTTGAATATGGTCGGTTAAGGAATTCCATTCCATCGAGTCTACATCTACAGTCTATCGAATCGAAATTAAATGCCGTAACGTAACATACCTGCATTCTGCAACGAAGTGTTGCCACGGTAACTGTTCTGTTTAGTAATCGATACGAACTAAACAAGTTGAAATATTTTTAGTTTTAGTTTCACTTGACCTATATTATTCCGATTAATTGCACAAATCACCAAATTCCAGTTAACAAAAAACAATTTAGCGTCAAAGCTTATCATTACAAAATCTTCCAATATGTCTTCGGGTAAAAGTGAAACATCCAAACGTGATAGCCATCTCCGATATCTGGACATGTTGGACAGTATCGCGGATACTTGCTGTGAGATTTGTCAGTGTGATTGCTACAGTTCACACAACACCCTGAACACAGAAAGCATTTTAGGTGCAGGTTATGACACTGGAACTTTGTCTGCACGCTTGCCACCACTAGTTAATAAAAACACAGATAGGCAGTTAGGTGCTGCCCTTGTCAATAAAAACAGCAAAAAGGGTGCACAAAGAAAATCGAAATCGAATGGGAAAAAAGTTAAAAGATCGAAAAGCGCCAGCTCTTGCTACACCAGGGATTGTCAAATTCTTAAGGAACTTAGCCTTAACGATGAGCTTCCTGCAGTCAATGACGCATCGAATGTTCATCGTTTTCAGCCTTGGTCAAGTATGGAAGCTATTAACTTATGTGAATCAATGCGGAATCTATGCCTTTCGCCTACTGTATGCAGGGCATTCAAAAAGGTACCCCTATGTGATAAGAAGATTCTCAACCGAATGGCAAAGAAGCGTGGCGAAAAGGTTATCGACCAAGAAAATGCATGGTTAGCACAGAAGTTCTGGGAGAACGAGCAATACGAAAGAGAACTTTTAAAGTGCGAACAAATGGAGGAGTTCCAGAAAGCTGTACGGAATAAGCAGTTTCAAGATTATCAACTGACCAAAGCGAGGCTTCATGAAATAGCACAGAAAGATCTAGAGGAATTACAACGCTTACGGGCAAGCTTGCGGGACAAAGACGAGAAGGCTAAATGACGGTTAAAAATGCTCAAAATGGAAAAAGACATCTTACAGGATCAGCGTCGAAACAATGAGCTGCGAAAAAGCGAAGCAGTCGCTACTGTCCAAGAAGAGCAAACACTAGATGAGCAATTGCATAAACAGGAGATATGCCAAAGGTTAGAGGAACAGCTGGAACGAGCCGACCAAATTCGCCATCATATGCTGGACAGTTATTTGCGTCGTTTGCGCTATGATAATTACATCGAACAGCTGGTGCACGCAGAGAACATTCGCGAAACCCAGGAGTTTGAAAACATCAAAAGGTCGGAGCTGAAAGAGTTCATAAGTCGAAAAAACAACAAAACTGATCGTTTTGTCGAAGGCAAACGGAAACGAAACAACGAAATGAAACAGAAGGCCAAAATATCTGCGAGCTTACGCGAATTAATACGTTCTTCTGTTACTCCTGATGGTGTCAATAGTCGGGAGGCGAAAGATGTCTTTGGTCGGTCAATGTCAAATTTATCTTTTCAGAACTTCATTGGTCCAAGTTGCTTAAGTAATTCCAAATAAAATCTGATTACATCGTTTTAAAAAGTGGAACAATATTGTCTTTTTATTTCATTTTATACCAGACAGGATGCGGTCCCAATGGCCCATTTATTGCCACCCATGCAGCTATTTTTACTTTCAATGGTTGCTTCTATCGCGTACATCTTGGGCATACATAATTGTTCCTACGAGGCAAGTTTGACAAAATATAATGAAGGTCGTAAAAAATGGTTAAAGTCCTTTGATAGTCTATGGTTCATAATATAGGATAGAGACAGTACAATACAGAATAGTAAACTAAATTACCAATTTAGCTAAAAAAAAACTTCTTCATATTCGATTCCTATGACGTAATCAAAAAATCAATCCGCTACCGAACATTGAGAAACGTCAAAGATGGCGAATAAAGAAGGTACCTAACCAAAAAAAAACAATGTTGACAGTTTCGTGCATTTTTGGAACTATTTTTTATCACTTTGTAGCATCTTGTTTAAAGTTCGTGTTTTGCGTAAACATCTAGTCAGTTATTAGAAATGTTAAGAAGAAAGGTTGTACCACTTTTAAGTATAGAGTTCAAAGGGAACTTCCAAAAAAGTCGACATCTTATATTGTCTTGTAAAAATCACTCGGAAACTGCAGATCGCCAGCAATTGGATCCGAAGGATGCCACGATAATCCTCTTTCCAGGTCAAGGTTCACAATATGTTGGAATGGGAAAGTCTCTTTTGCGCTTCCCAGAAGCACGCTCCATATTTCAACTAGCCAATGATGTTCTTAAGTATGACATTCTGAAGGTCTGCCTCGAAGGTCCTAAGGAAAAGCTCGACTCTACAGAATATGCTCAGCCAGCGGTCATGATTACATCATTAGCCGCATTGGAACAGCTACGCGAAGAAAGGCCCAAAGCAATAGAAAATTGTGCGGGCACAGCTGGTTTCAGTCTGGGAGAAATAACTTCGTTAGTGTTTGCTGGTGCTATTCCCTTTGATAAAGCTCTGAAGCTGGTACAAGTGCGCGCTACTGCTATGCAAGCTGCCTGTGATCAAATTCGAAGTGGCATGAGTATGGTAGTATTTGGACCAGACTCGGAAATAACTGACGCATGCCATCAAGCGAAACAATGGTGCCTAGAGAAGGGTTTAGAAAACCCAACATGCAGTGTTGCAAATTACCTCTACCCACATTGTAAAGTTATTGCTGGAAATATCGAAGCATTAGAATACCTTGAAACTAATGCGAGAAGCTTTAAAATACGTCGGATGAAACGAATTTCAGTCAGTGGTGCGTTTCATACGCCACTTATGGAGACAGCAGTGCAACCGTTTATTAAAGCTTTGAAGTCAATAGAGCTCAGTGATCCCATTATAAAAGTTTACTCAAATGTTGATGGAAGGACTTATAGGAATGCCAACCATGTACTTAAACAGTTACCTAATCAGGTTTGTTGAAATATTGCGGTCGTTATTCTGAAAGAAAATGTTAATGTTGTTCTGAAATTTGTTTCAGATCGTGAAACCAGTCAAGTGGGAACAAGCTTTGCACATGATTTATGGACGCAAACAAGGTACAGAATTTCCCCGAACCTTCGAATGTGGACCTGGTCGAGGGTTAACGCAGATTTTAAGCAAAGTGAATGCAAAGGCGCATAATACTGCTTATAATATCGAAGCGTAGTAAAGGATTTTATTAATAAAAACATTTTTGGACAAACATATTTTTCGTTGTTTCAGTCGTTGACGAATGATTCCTAGCATGTACTTCCATTTGAAAGGTTATTCGTCGGTTGTCACGGTGCTGTTACCTGGAGTAAATTAAATAAAAAATCTCATCTATTTCTCATCTATATTACCAAGAGTAAGCTAAGTCAAGAAAAAAAACACACGCCCCTATTGTGTGTCGATCAACGATCGTCACGATTGTCGACTGCGTCGATTGATTCGCAGAAAACTCTCGCATCTCTCAAAAAAAGCATCGATTAGAAATTTGTGATCAACTATAGGCGACTGTCAAATCGACAAAAATCGATCACAATCACAATATGCAATACCAAAATCAGCACTCGACGATCAATAGTTGTCGCTTATCGGTCGTTGATCGACACTCGCAATAGGGGCCACAGTGACACAATAGCTTTCTCATTTTATCTATGAAGCGGTAAATGAATACCCATATATTTTAAAATATGTCTGAACAGGAGTTTGTATTTGTTTATAGAACTCGCAGAAATAAAACTGATTCCGTATGTGTAATGAGTTGGTTTCTTTGTGGATATCTTTCTGGAAAAATGTTTTTTGAAAACAGACATTTAACTTGTTTAAATGTTATTCAACGCTAGCTTAGCTCTTTTCGTCTCTGGTTCGCATACGATGTACAAATGCAGCACCTTTATTTTTACGGAAATTCTCAAAA
The DNA here is from genome assembly GCA_949775065.1 of Brachyopa scutellaris. Lineage (NCBI taxonomy): Eukaryota > Metazoa > Arthropoda > Insecta > Diptera > Syrphidae > Brachyopa > Brachyopa scutellaris. The sequence continues at coordinate 113,647,931 of OX459113.1, forward strand.
GGATCGTTTGTATTTATTCCAACGCCCTGTGAATGAAAAAGAAATGAGTGCCAAAGTAATGCAAGAATTAAAACCGTTTTACCTTATACATGTCTCTACGTTCCCGAACTTCCCCGCCAGATATGGGTGCATCAATTCCTTGACTTTTCGTACCGAGACCCGATCCTGTTCCGGCCCATCCCATTTTCATGAGCATTTGATGTCCTTTATTAGATTCCTCAATGAATTCATTGGATTTATTATAATTACCTCCACTGTAAAGGGGTGGAAATGTAGTGAACATTTAAGAGAAAAAAAAAACAATTCAAATCTTACAAAAAGCTAGGCGGTGTTACTGATCTCTCCCTGTCACGACGGGTACTATTACGGTCACGCGTTTCTTTGTCGCGTGTGTCTCGGTCGCGTGGTTCTCTGTCACGAGTTTCACGGTCACGGTCGCGATCACGGTCACGCTCACGATCGCGGTCCCTCTCTCGCTCTCTTTCTCTGAGCGGTGAAATTTTACGCGGTGATCTATTTCTAGAATTATTTACATATCGACCTCGCGGCTTCTCATGGATGGATGGTGAACGGGAACGTGATCTAGACCGACGTGGCGATCGTGATTTCGATCGCGGTGTCCTGCTTCTACTTTTCGATCTGTAATGGAAAATATGTAAGAATATAAATAAGCAAATATGCTGAATTATTTACACTAACAATTCTGTTAAAAATTACCTGTAGCACCGTTTGTTGGCCAGTTTCTTCGGTTTCATTGTCTCCAAAAGTATTGGACTGGGTGATCGAGAAGGTTCTCGTATACCATCCTTAAGTTCCTCTTCCTTTTGTTTTTTAGCAGCATTCTTTACCTTATAGTACTCGTACAAGCCAAGTTTCTCCCAGCCCTCGCTGCAAATTAAAAACAAAATTCAAATTTAACTCGAATCGAAAATACTTTTAACAAAAACAATGTACTTATCACGCGGACGATCATGGCTAGGTGGCGCTATAAATGCTGCCAAAGCATTTGTTAAACGCTCGCTTTGCGGCGTCGGTGGTGGGAGGCGTATTTCTTCTGGGTCCAATGGCTTATAGCTGTAGTCTTCTAAACGTATAAGGGAAACCATCAATCCTGCTGGTAGAACATAGTACGGAGCTGTTGGCTTCGGATCTTCTTCTAATATAAGCGGTGTAGCAACTGGTTGAACAACACTGACTGCTGGTATTTGTGCAGAGGCCCCAGCTGGTGTCAGGAAGCCTGGCGGAGGTTTTGATAAGTCTGGGATGAAAAAACTCTGTACTGGCGGCACATATTCACTGCTATCATTTGCCGGTGGATTGGAAGCACTTATATTAGAGAAGGGATTTTGTCCAACTGTTGGAAAATTATTGTGATGCTGTATTCCAGTTTGAACAGCATTACCAGTACCAGCGCCAACACCGCTAACAGCAGGGTTACCTGTGCCTCCACTACTGACATTGTTACCGCCGCTGGCATTGTTAAACTGTGAGAATGGATTTTGATTAAGCACTTGCTGATTATTGAATAAATTTCCAAACAGTGGCTGATTATTATGTTCAGGTCCCGTATTATTTATACTCTGCGAAGGATTGCCATAGGAGTTCTGGTCAGTGGGCATTTGGACCTTTTGCGCCATCAATGGCTGTGGTGACTGATTTCTGATTGACGCATTGATGTGATCATTATTCTGCAGCATAGTGTTGCTCACCGCTGCTGCCAATGCTGATGATTGCAATTGCTTGGGGTCAATTAGTTGCTGTATAATCGCTGCACTTGGCAGTACAGCAGCAATTAGTTGCTGCTCAAGAGTTTGTTTCTGCTGATCTAAAACAGCGATTTGTTGCGTCGCATGCTGAATGAATATCTGATGCTGTTTCTGATATCTTAAAAGGCAAATAAGTTCAATGTGCTACATATATTAGTACGTCCGTTTTGTTCATACCCATCTAAGGTTGATTTGGTTGATTGGGCAAAGTTGCTCACGATGTCATGATGCATGTTCATCAAGTTTGTTTTATACTCATGCATTGAGGAATCGGGCGATCCTAGTTTTGATATAACGCATGCGTCAAAGAATTTTGCTTTGGATTCCCACAACGAGAGCAACTTGGTGAGTTTGCTTTTTTGATCGTTACTCGCAACTATGATAATGAGAGAAACAATAATTACTTTATGACGAAAGAGCTAGTAACAAACAAGATACTTACTGAGCTCAGCACTGCAGAACATCGGTATCACAACGTTCTCTAGGCTGTTTTTCAGATCATTTGCATTTTTTCTAACACTGAAATTATCGGAAGATAAAGTTATTGAATTCGATGCAGACCTTGTGACGAGAGAAGAGTGCACTTCTTTAGAGAATGAATTTTTTGTTTTTGAAATCGAACCGCCTGCGCACGCGATTATTATGGTTAAGTTGAGAGAACAATGTGAAATTCCACTACGACCGCAGCAGTTCACACAAACAAGTCGCTCAGACTTGATTGTACCAAACCGTTTGCTCAGCAAATCAGTATAAATGATGGAACTACTCGTAGTGTATGAATGATTCTTGCAATAGTCGCAAGTTGAAGTCTTTTCACGGCGCCACCTCTTTCGAATGTCAGACAAGCAATCAAAAAGTATCATTTGTCAATGAGCTTCTCAATTCGCCGTTCGGAGTCGGTAAAAACTGTAGGTCCTTTCCATTCGTGCAAAAATATAACATGCACACACAAATGGTTGCGAGAAGCAGGCCCAGGTTCACCCCGAGCTGTAACGCCACCTAAAGTAAAAGAAAATAATCTCAAGTTGAAAACCTGGGAACATTATTGGAGATAATTTTGAAAACAGGCCAGCTAGAGTTTCACATGTTTTCTAGCCGCGTATGCTTTATTTTAGGCATTAGTGCATTTGATTTATTCTTACACGAATAGAAGAGACCTACTATTTGGGAACCAAAATGACTGCAAATGATTCCTGGCTCATACATTCTAGTATTCGAGCATGATTTAAAACTTCTAGAAGAAATACATTTGTACATTACAAAGCATATCCATAAGATATCAAATATCATTGCATTACTATACACGCTCTTAAACGAAGAATGAAAACCGAAGCCAGAAATAGCTCCTAATAAACAGATTTGGAGAATTTTTCTGACGCTTCGCTGTAGGTCAATTAAATGTGAATAAGGTAACAGCTCGATTACTAAACCACACACGAACCGTTCCATCCTTTTCAGAAATGCACTCTACAAAAACAGAAAAAAAAAAAAAAAACAACACAAAATAGAAAGCATTTTTTTCATTTTGTTTAGTAAAATAAAATTAAATAAACTTACCAATGATGCAGTATATCATTTACTAAGTATATAAGATGTAACTTTTGTGTAAATGTTGCTCCATTTATCAATGCCCTAAAAATAAATTAACGGAAAGAAATTGTTTGTTTGGGGTTTGCTTCACTTAGCCAAATGTTTTGTTTGCGTTTCTCTAACTATACATTTATTTATTATTCGCAGTAGTGTAGTTTTTTTTTTTTTACTTCGCAGAACCACGTTTCAATATCCACAACAAAACATAGGCAAAACAAAATCGACGCAATTGACCGAAGATAGCAATGTTAAAAGAAAAAAAAAACTCCAAAAAACTGAAAACAAAAAATGTAAAACTAATTTGAAAATTTTGATTATTTTGCATCAGAAAACTGCAAATTCTCTTGTTTCTCTCGCTTTATAATAACCATTCTCATCTCATCTTTTGTGTGTATTTAAACTTTTTTTATACGAGGCCAACACATCAATAGATTATCAAATTAATTTAAACATTTATGTTATAAATTATATATAAGTATATATAGATTTTAAATAAAGTAGAATATGGAAATTTTCAAATACAAAGAGTAAACCCTTATCTGACGCGTACTTCTTTAAAAGATATTGCAATACGACATTGTTTTTAGCGGTGTCGGATGAATGCTGTAAAATCCAGTTTTTGCCTAAAATTGCAATTACAAAAATTAACTTAATTTACAATCGATTTAATCAACATAAAAGTTTATTATTATTATTATAAAAATCTTTAGTTTAGAAATAAGAACAAACAAAAAAATAATGAAAACTAAACTGAACAACAACAAAGGAAACATTGTGGGCGAAACTAAAATGTTAGACGTGCAAGCACTTAAAAAAAAACTAAATTTGTATTTTAATTTCTTTCGTCTAATTGTTGATAAAGGTATCCGCGAAATTGCAGTACCGTTGTTTCCAAAAAAAAAAAATCAAAACGAAAGACTTGTATAACTTATTAAGAAATTATTACATGGATTTTGAAAACTTTCATTGATTTTCAGACGCGGCAAGAGAAGCGACCTTATAACAGACAGAAGTAGCGGGCCCGCAAAGAGACCTTTTAAAATGAGTGATTCTGATTGTTGTGTTTTTGGTTCGCTGGACGATAGCTTTGTTACGAAACATTTTATTAACTTTTTCTTCATCAGTCGGCGAAGTAGCCCAGCTGAAACAGCAGGATAACTTACAACCTGTGAGTAATCTTCCCAGGCACTAGCACCTCCTTGTGTATACTTATGTATGTAATAAAGGATCATTAAATCTAATGTGCAGTGCTGACGATTTTGTATTGGATATAGAGCAGATATTAAAGAGCTACATTGATGTGAGGCACAGAAAAGCAATGAAGGAACTGACAGCAAGTGCAACAACTGCGGGACTAGAGGTATACCACATGCTATACCACATTATAAGGCGTATATTCGCCCCCAGCTCGAGTACAATGCTCATATCTGGTCGGGTGTTTCAAAAACATCACTGCACCTGATCGATAGAATACAAAAACACGTGATAAAACGTATAGGGGATAGAAACATCACTGAGTCAATTGACTCCCTCGAACACTGTCGTAATGTTTCTTGTCTTTCCCTGTTTTATCGCTTCTTTCACAAACAGTGCTCCAACGAAATAGATAGTTGCATTCCTCCCCTTCAACAATTTTCTCGCAACACACGTCTCGCAAGGAATACCCATCAGTTTACCTTTAAGCCCGCAAACATAGAGATTCTTTCTTTAACTGCTCAACACGAATGTGGAATGCTTCACCCTCCTGTTACGATCTGCAAAAATTTAAGACCAATGCGCTTCGGTATCTCCTCTTTCATCCTCCCTAAATTTCCCTATGGCCCGCGCTGTGCAAGACATTTTAAGGGAAATTAAGGCACTCAAAGAAGTAAACATGTGCACGAGCAAAGTGATTTTGTTGACTCTTGACTCTATGTACGGGAACTGTGCTGATTGATTAAAGTACGAGGGTGCATTTTTTATTTTCGCGGAATAAGTAGGTAGGTATATAGTGAGGGTAGTTTACTGAGACGTAACGAGTTCAGTGACTCATTTTTAGTATAAATATCAAGTTTTAATTTAATCGAGCCATTACTTTTTAACTATCGTAGACCAAGCAAGAAAGTGTAGAATATGGAGAAAATCGAGTATTGCCCTGTTATAAAGTAAGTCAACCCACGCCCAGGACTGTTTTTTAGGACTCAGAAGGGATCCTGTTGATATATTATAAAGACAATGACATCTCCATAACAGGAGAATACTGTTGAAAGAAGCCATCAACGACAACGCGCGATCAGAAAAATGAATAAGGGTAGCAGGTGAATATACATATTGGAAACAAAAAAAAATTAATTTGCATTTTTATTTTCAATTATTACCCCCACCATTCTTCGAAGATAAAAACGCCCCCTCTTATGTTTAAATATGAAACACATGCAGTCTCACAGAAGGTAGAAATTGGCATTGTTACATTAAATTCAGACAAAGGAAGTTAATTCATCATTGTCCAGTTATGACCTAAGAAGGAGAGAGGAGTCGTTAACCAACAAAGTGGGACTGCCACCACGAAACAAAAGGCGAAGTCGTCTAACGCAATACTTTTCATAGAGTATTCGTTGAATTATGTTATATGAATCAAATATATTTATTTTGTTAAGAATAGCAGGCAGGTCCATAGACTAAAAAGATACAAATGATAGACAAGAAAGACGTGACAATCGAAGAACTAGAAATAAGAGCATGTGTTTCCAGCAACAGATCTAACATTTATCTACGACTTTACGGGAATTCCAACCTTTGGAAATTACCTATCACATCTTAGATTTAAAGAGAATACGATAAAGGCAACACCGCATTTCAATTATATATACCCAATAATTACATTAATAAGTTATAAAAGTCCACTGCGCTTACTTCTATCTCTATCTTAAGACTATTTCATGTTCCTATGGTTAATTTATATTTACCTGCAGATATGCTGTCTTTTGTACAGGCATCAATAATTGGCTGTAGAACACCGTCAAAATCTGAGAGTGAGATATTATTCTCATCTGCTTGTTTTTCCAAACTATTGTTCTGTGCGTCTTCAATAGCTTCGTCAATTTGATTTTGTTGCTGCTGCATCAATGCCTAAGTATTGTTTCATAGTTAAGGGTAGAAAAACATATATAAAAAAAACCGAAAGAGAAATAAATCCAAGGCAAATTTACGTAGAAATAAAATATGTTAACCTTAAAAAAAAAACAAATATTGTGAATCTAAAAAAAAAAGCAAATGTCGAAAAGCCCGAAAACACCTTATACAGAGTAACGCCGCCGATCAGTGGAAATTAACAGAATAAATAGATATTATATATCACACAGGCGAAACATCGAAATATTAACAACATTTTCCTTAATCGAAATTTTTCAGCCATTATAAAAATAACAGAAATTAAAATCAGCAGTAAGATAGGTATAAGGTCGCTGTATCTGCATATTAATAAGTCAGATGTCAGTCGACAAACACACCCCGGCGGAACATGCTGTCAACCACAGAGATGAGAAAATCAACGCACTGCAATGGCGAAACGTTCTCCAAAAAAATTCAAGAAGTGCAGAATACCAGTTACTCCACTAGGCCAGCTGCTAATTTGAACGATTGTGCGAAAGAAAATGCTAAAAAAAAAATTGACAATACGAAGGAAAGTCAAGGAAATAACTAGCGTTCTAAAAAACAAAACGAGCAGATAAAATACAAGCCCGGCAGTTAGAGAAAATTAATTTTAAAACACTTAAGTTCTGTAGAAGGAAAGGGCAACCATAAGACTGCAAAGGCGTTCCGGAACCATAGTCAGTGTAAGAGCTCTGAACAGACCAAACCTATACTTCGCTTTTAGGCCATTTGATGGTGTACATTTTGATGTCAACAACCCAACAACAAAGATGGTGGTTTAGCGGGTTAAAAAACGGGAAATGAATTGGCACCAAGCATTCGGCAAAGCATTGGATATTGTTAGATAAAAAATTAGACGACGAAGTTATAGGTGATTCTAGGCCACTTAAATCTCGATGTCAAACAACTGAAGAGTGCAATGAAAGTGAAAATAAAAACGGAATCATATGAATTTGCAATTTATCGATCAAGTGCTGCAATAAATACTGACATTTTAAATAGTTAAGAATATGACCCGTTCAACAGCATCGTCAGGAACTGATATAGAATTAAGACCAAAGGTCAAAAAATGCTTGTGACATAAATTTAGAAAGCACTGATAATGGTAACCATTTACTTCCATATGGGTACGGAGCAATAATAATAATAATAAAAGGAAATAAATAAAGACCCCTAAATAATAATAAATTTTTTCAATACCGATAAAGAGCTTACAAAAGATAACAAAGAAGGGACAACCTTGTGATTGCATACAACATAAATACGGCTAGCGTCGAATAAGGTTACATTCGTTTCAAAATTATTTGATGATCTCTTAAAAACCAATTAAAGACGAAAGACACCTCAACGTCCATTTTTGAACCATATGCTTGGTATTCAAAATGTGAGATGTTACATTCATAGCCTAATTTTATGAACAAAATAGGGAAGTCAGAACTTGGCAGTGATGTATGCAGTGTTATTGAAATGAATCGCTCCAACTAAATCATACAGAATTCTATTGCAATTTTGTGGCATACATTGCCTGATAACAGAAACAAGTTAAGAACCAAACAAAATCCACATAACTGCCAATAGAAGGCTTACGAAAAAAAACTAAAGCTCCTAGACTTAAATAAATTACATTGGACAGAGAAAAACAGTTGAAATACAGTGGTGGTTCAATATAACGAATGATATAATGTCCAGTTGCATTCGCTATATCGAAAAATTCGTAATATCGAACTCATTATCCTTGTGCGAAACACAGATATATGTATAGGTACATATGTAGATAGATAGATATGCAATTATTCAATTCTCGCTTAGTACATTAAATAAATGTATAAATATTTTTTCTGATTCATAATATTTTAATACATATTATAATTCATTGGAAACATTCTCTGGACAAGAGTCATTGTTTTCGTAACTACGAACATCTCTTTTTGCGTCGTAGAACTCTGTTTCGGGGCTTAAAGTTAATATATTTTTTCAGCACTTGTTAAGCACACCCGCTGATATTTTTGCCATGCCAATGCAATTAGAGAAACAGCTTCAAAAGGATTAAGCTCCTTTAGAACATTTGGTATGCCTTTCCCTGAACTTACGATTTTGCTCAGCAAGGTATTTCTATAAAATAAAAAGCGAATGGCATTTTTCTGGTACATTGATTGGATTAAGGGTTTTACATTCGATGGCATGTACAACACCCACATTTTTCCATGGACCGTTACCTAAACATATACATATGTTTTCATTAGGTAAACTTGTCTCATTTGATTTTTATAGAATGTACACAGAAATTGTAACAACATTCGTTATATCGAATATCGAATTTTTTTTTCGTTCCCTATATAGAGACACTAATGCGTTTGAAAAAAGTGTACGTTACATCGATCATTCGTTATATCGGCATTCGCTATACTGGACCACCACTGTACTTTCTATTTGAATAAAGATATGTTTCCCGAATTTAAAGTGTAAATGCATACCGAGTGCTGGGCAGATAAATTTAATTCCGACTGATGTATTTGTTTGCGTAAGTTGATCTGTTGCATATTGATAGCCTCGATTTGTGCAGTTATGCTCATAGAGTTGCCATTATTTGTCTGCTTGGCACTGTGTCCGTTTCCCCATAAACTCGCTGGATTAGCTTGCTGATTCATATTCATTGACTGTTGTTGTTGATATCCACCGACGCCACCACTTCCGCCCATGCTGACGACGCCACCACTGCTACCCATTTGCTGTTGTCCGACCTGTGGCATATTCTGGGTATCATATAAGTTATGATGTTGTTGTTGCTGTGACCCGGCCTGGGATATGTTCTGATTATCATGGAAATTATGCTGCTGTTGTTGCTGCGGCTGTTGCTGTTGTCCGCCCTGATGGTAATGATGGGTTGCCTGTGAGATTGAGCCTTGTTGTTTCAAAACTGTAAGCAAACTTTATCATTAATACTTAATGTTAAAAGGTGAGATTCTGATTTTGTGTGCCTGGGACTGTAAATTATCCCAGATCCAGTAAACTGAATAACAAACTCAGATTATAAACTGAAACATCTTACAGGCTTGTTCGGCTGCCACTCGCCATTCGTAGTAATTGCAATATTCTCCCCCATACAAAAAATCGAATTTCGGATTGCCTTGTTGTTTTTGTTTGGTTATTTGCTCAAATTCGGGGCCATTTCTCGCAACAAACTCGGCAAGTTTGTCAATTATATTCCGAAGGCTAGCATCTGTAAAAAAAAAGTGGTTTATAGTCGGCATCATATTAGCACCTTTTTAAGGCGTGAAAATCTCAAATAGGAACTAACCTCTTGGTGGAGGTGGTCCATCCATGTTTCATGCACACAAAGGTATTATAATTTACAAGTTGTTTGGTTTTAGAAAGATTTTTTAGTAAAATTTGTGCGCAAAATTCCATTTGTCAACTCAAATAAACGCCATTTTTCATTCTTTTACTTCACAAACCGGCGATGGATAGTGAAGTGCGATGCGATTTAATTTTTGCTACGAGCCTAGGGTTTAACTGCAAGAATAGGTCTGTTCAGTAGCTCTGTGCTGGAAAAGTACAAGTCTGTGCTGTTTTGATCTGACTTTTTTTTTACTGAACAGACCTAATGTGTTTAATATCGATTTCTATTTGGGCAAAAAAAGGACTTTTCTATCTCGAGCAGTTTTTATCGCTCTAGTACAATTTTCATTTTCCAACGAACACTTTTTTATACAAATCATACAATTTTTGCACAAATTTACGAACATGATGTCATATGACACACTAATACTATTGCAGAAAATCAAATCAATCTCTTTTGTTTTCCATTCGGCACAAAAAATCCATTGGGCCCAATCGAAAACGACATAACACTACCTAACGAAAATATTTATGCGAAGAAATTTTCACAATTTCTTTCTCTTTTAGGATCCCGTACTTAAAAGGTCAAAAAATGGTTGCCAAAAAAAATATGAATAAACAATTCACCGCTAATTATTGCAAAGTAGGAAGTGTTCTTATTTTGTGTTTTATGGAGAGAAAATTCTCTGATTCGTATGAAATTGGAAAATTTTCCATTAGTAGCGGAAGTCGTAATCTCGCAAAAGTCGTCATGTGAAATCCATTAACCGGCCCGAAACGGTCAATCAAAATGACAACAATCACATCACATATGTCACATCGCTTGATTAACGAAAATCAAAACGTGTTTGATTTTTACACGTACACGCTGATTGATGTCATTTGATTGACTGTGTAAGGGCCGCATGAGGATCTATCCAAACTTTTTTGTTCCCAATTATAGTAAGCTCGGTTTCTGAATTTTTAATAAATGGTATAAAAAATGCAGCTCCACCCTAACTTATTTTTTTTGGCACAAACTAGCAGTACATCTATTTTCGAAATGTCCAAAAAAGTAAATACAAATCTGACAGTTAAATAATTACGTCAAGAAAAAAATCCTTTATATGAACCCTAGCTTCATGTAGAGTACGATTAGGAACAATTCCTTATCAGTTTAAAGCTCAGTAACGCAGTGACTTCCACGTAAGATAACTATTTCCATAAATATGAAGTCATAAATAGAAAGCCACTGTGTCGGAAGAACATGAATTCCAGCAACAAAACAGATTCAACTGCAATCAACGGCAACAATGAGAAAAGGTACACAAGCCTCAGTAAAAATACCGGCACCGAAGAACTCAAAATTCTGTGCTTTACGTTGACTTACTATAACAAGACCACACAGTTTCTGCTTTGTTGTACTGGAGTATTTGTTCTCTACCTACTCTATGGCTATATGCAAGAGCTTATATTCACACTTGAGGGATTCAAGCCATTTGGTTGGTTTCTAACCCTGATCCAGTTCTTCTATTACATCCTGTTTGGACTATTCGAACGTAAAATCGAGAATAAAAATAGTAAGCGATGCATCCCAATGAGAACATATGTAATTCTGGCTGCCCTCACTCTGGGAACAATGGGTCTATCGAACTCAAGTCTTGGCTATTTGAATTACCCAACGCAAGTGATCTTCAAGTGCTGTAAGCTGATTCCAGTTCTCATAGGAAGTATTCTGATACAAGGCAAGAGGTATGGTCCGCTGGATTTCTTCGCAGCTATCGCTATGTGTGTCGGTTTGACACTATTTACGCTGGCTGACTCGCAGGTTTCGCCGAATTTCAATACATTCGGCGTAGCAATGATCTCAATGGCGCTGCTTTGTGATGCGGCTATTGGGAATGTTCAAGAGAAAGCGATGCGTGAACATAAAGCTGCAAGCAGCGAAGTAGTGCTCTATTCGTATGGATTAGGCTTTTGCTACTTGCTCGTAATAATGATAGTGAGCGGCAATCTTATGCCTGGATTGGAATTCAGTTTGAAGGTAAAATATCAGCAATTTCATAATGTCTGCTTCATTAAGATCATCATTTTGCAGTATCCAACGGAAACTTTTGGCTATGCATTTCTATTCAGCTTATCGGGCTACTTGGGGATTCAGTTTGTCTTAGCTCTAGTAAGATCTAGTGGTGCGCCTATTGCTGCCACCGTCACAACAGCACGAAAGGCAGTCACAATAGCTTTTTCATTTGCATTCTTTAGTAAACCATTTACCATACAGTAAGTTTTTCTGCAGTCGAGAATGATAGATGGAGTTCAGTTGTTTATATTTGTTTCTTTTCCAGGTATTTGTGGTCAGGACTTATAGTCGTTCTTGGAATTTACATTAATGTATATAGTAAGAACCATAAGCTGACATTCCGTGACATACACCTGAAGTGCAAGAATTTCTTGCATGTCTTGGGAAGGTCATCAAACAGGAAGTTCCTCATGGAAGTGTAATCTTTTTTTTCTATTCGAGGCTTTTTACCAAACTGGCTTTAGATTAATAAATTTAAACAAAAAAATGTGCTCAAATCTTCTTATTGCTCTAGGGATAGTAAGTATGCGCTATAGGTACGCCGTTTTCCTCAAAAGTTACATTTTGTTAGTCTAATCTTAAAATATCTGCACTGGGTATAGCTATACAGGTCCGGTTTGAGTTACAGATATTTTGGGAACTGATTCATTGGTTCATGTTATGAAAAAAATCGTACGGCAGGGGGGGGGGGGGGGTCTATCTTTAACACCCACTAAGCTGCTGGGTGTTTAATAATTTAATTATAATTTCTAGTGTATGAAACTTAAAACAACCAAAGTAGGCTCGTTCATAGACAACTGAATAGTGTTTATAACAGTTAAAAACTATAACCATCCGTACTTTTATTTTCGAGATATTGGTCGAGATATTTTCGAGATATATCGTGTACAAGCATCGAGGTTTCGCTAGTTCGATACTAGGCGTTTTATTTTTAAATCTATATAGAATTAAAAAACACTGAAATATACATTTATGATGTGAGAATAAATCTAGGTAGGTAGGTATTTATTATTATTATTATAAGCTTTTATTAATCCAATTTTTTTTACAAAAATACCAACTAAATAAATTACATTTCATGTAAAATTCTTAATTTCATTCTAATGATTTGAAAATTTATTTTAGTTGAAGTTTTAGATTTTATTAAAAACCATTTAAATTTAAATTTTATGATTGGATGTAAGCCTCCCCCAATAACTATGAACTATGAGAAACTGTGGGGAACAGTATGTTTCTGTTCTCAAAGACAACACGACACCTGCCATATGTGGGGATTCCCCTTATTTTTTTTTAAAAACAGCAGAAAACACAATTTCGTTGACCACGTATTGTGGTTTAAAAGCTTTGAAATGTTATGTACATATATATATGTACATACAGTGAGCCGAAAAAGTATTCGTCTGCTTCACCTTATTGCAACAACGATGATTTTTTTCTTATTTGAATAAATACAAAACAATTATTTTGCATATATTTTTTTCTTCAATTAAAATGGTTTAAATTTAAACTGAGAATCAAAGAATTCTTCACCGATAGAAAAAGAAAATATAGGAAAAAACAAAATGCAGATATTAATTCGGTACCGAAAAAGTATTAGTCTCTTAGTCAATTAAAACTAACTAAACAAATAATAATGAAATGAAATTAATACTTTGTGGAACCCCCCTTACGTTTAATAATTGCTTCCAATCTTCTTAGAATTGAACCAACCGTGACGAAAGTCGTGACGTTTAATGAAAATGAAAGCCCATTCCTCATAAGGCGCGGTTCTAAAGTCCTTTTTATTAGAAATACGCTTGGTTCTGATTTTTTTTCAAAGATATTCCAAAGATGTGCAATATGGTTAACATCTGGTGACTAGAGGAGTTTGCATACATAAATGAAGGTGTATTGTACATAGAGAAGTCACATTTTGTACTCCACGCAGTGTGTTGTGGATCATTGTCCGGGATAAATATGTATATACTTTTAATCGTCGTAATTCGTCTATTTACACTTTCACCTATTTCCTTATACTTTTCACCTTCGTTTAAAAGATTATTTATAATTTTTCGTTCTTTTCTTGTACTGTCATGATTTTTGCGACCCGTCTTTTAATTTTACTTTTCTGAAAAAGATATGCACTATGAGCACTTCAAAAACCGACTTCCAGCTACTCATGTCCTGATCGGAGCAATTTGACTCCAAAAGCAGTGAATAAAAATAAACCCCCCAAACTAATTGTATGCAAATTAATTTTAAATGCGTGAAGACGAATACTTTTTCGGCGGGAAAACTTAGGGATTTTGAATGTATGTATACGTGCTTTTATGAATAAAAACAAAAATGAGACAGTTGAGTTTTCACTGCTTTCGTAGAGATAACTCAATCGTAATAAAAAGAAAATAAAAATAATAATGTTAACTATTGATTTTAATGACAAATTAACGCTTTTTATTCAGAAGGGGGTTAAGACGAATACTTTTTCGGCTCACTGTACATCTTCGAGCCGATAAATATCAGTAAATTGTTTGCGTAATAAATCATTAAGTACATATAACGTTGTATGTGTGCAAGTTATAAGCTCTATACAATTATTTGTTATTTTATTTTGTGCCCAAAACAAATTCGATGTTCGATCAGTCAAAAGTCAAACGATGGTCGGCCGGTGCATAAATGAAGTGGCAAAAAATTCATTAATTTTCGGATGCATATAATATACTACTTGTAGATACAGTTTACATGTCATAAACGTACACAATTTTATAAATTTGTTTCAATTTTATTCTGTTGATTACTGTGTATATTGAAGTTTTACATTTGTTTAGTGCAATGACGCGAAAAGCACTTGATATTCATGAATCTTTTGCCAAGAATTTGGCCTTTGATAATCAAATTTTATGGGATTCGTAAGTATATTTTGTCCAATAGAATTTAAACCAAAAGATCGGCTGTGCTTTCGAATACGTTAACCTGAATTTTCAATTATTGTTATATTTTTGTGGTAAATACAAATTATAGTGAGGAAACGATTATTTATAAAACAAAGGTAGATATACATAGGTAATAATATGTAGGTATGCATAAATGAATTCTTAAAAAAATCCGTACAAATGCACACAAATTCATACAAATGTCATCTAATTTGACACAAAAATTACTTGACAGGCTGTTTTTTTTGGCGTTCAGCAGGCCCAGCACCACAGTGCTGGCAAGTCAACTTTTACATTGAACGAGAAAACTCGGTCGAGCTGCTGACAGCCGATTATTTATTCCGTTTCTGCCTTTAAGCTGCAAATACACGATACAATCGTTGTACAACAGTTGTATGCAATTTGCGTTTGTATGCGACGATTGTATCGTATGTTAGCTAGCCTACGACGGTTGTACCGATATCGCAAGGTCATACGCTTGGAATCGAAGACCTGCGGTTGCATTTGACCGATTGTATGGAAATCGTATGGATTGTGTGCTGCGTACAACCGTGGTATTAATTTCATTCACGGATGTCCACAGCAAGGACAGAGAAGATGCCTTGGAAAAATGAAAGGAAAAGTGGTCGGAGCTGATTCCGGCTGTAATATGTACATTTTTACTAAAATATTATAATATAATTTTTTACAAAGTAAACATTTTTTTTTAAATAATCACTCACTGACAGCTGAAGAATGAATGAAACAAAATTCTGGTTGTATGGAAATCGCACGCAAATTGTGTAGTGTGTGTACTACATACAACGGTTGTTCCGATATCGCTACAACTTGGGGTTATACAACGATTGTATCGTGTATTTGCTGCTTTATTCATAAAACGCTGTTCGGAAGTTGTTGCTGTCAGTATATGATTACAAAAAAATATTCACCCCTCCGTACCAATGTTTGTTGTTGATTTTCGTACTTTTTTTTTCGAATTCATCCCTTGTAATTCCATTCGTTTTGAACCCGGAATTGATCACAGGGTGATAGTCTTTAAAATGGTTTGATAGAGTGCATTTATGATTTTATTGACGGTACCAATGACCAAAGAATACTTCTGGATATATTTGAATGCTGCGAAACATCACTAGCTTCACCTAAGAAAAGGAAGAAAAATCAAAATTTCAGTAATTGAATTTGCTCGCTTAACCCTATTAATATAATGAGCTAAATTATAAAGATCTTCGTAAATGTAAAATCAAATGTTCGATTAAATCATGAAACCAATTAAAACTTTCTGAGAACACAAGAACAAAGCAAACGAATGCAAATACGAAATGAGATAAAAGAGAACACGCAAGAATTGTCTCGGTTCCGCTAGCTACCATCTGCACTTCTCACCTCCCTTTCAATGACATTCGAGTGTCGGCTGAGTTTGCGCGGTCAGTGTAAAAGTTGACAACGCTACCCGGATTCAATCCCAGCAAACACCTAAAAGTTCTTTCACGGTGCTACATCTTTGAAATGTCTAACAGCATTCAAACAGTACCTATCATTTGTCATGAAGAGCTTCTCAACTCGCCGTTCGGAGTCGGCAAAAAACTCTAGGTCCCTTTCATTCGTAGAAAAATATAAAACGCACACATAAATGATTGCGCGAAGCAAACCCTGGTTCACACCGAACTGTAGCGTCACCTACGGAAAAAAGAAAGCAGGCCCAGCATGCATTATTTGTTGTTTTTAATGCATTCAGCGGGTCTATGATGCACTCTTTTTCGATATTGGTGAACCATAAAATAACTGCATTTCGATTATGGTGAATTTAATAAGTGTATTTATTAAACCAAGGCCCGTTTTTTTTCAAATCTATAGATTTCGAAAAAACTTTCCATACAAAAATAAGACTGGATATCCAGGCTAAGGTTTTGTTGTATTTTACATTGAAAACATGTTGCGGAAACATGTTTAGCCTATATAGGTTTGAAAAAACACACGCCTCCAGTTGAAGAAATAGTTCCACTTTCCGCAGAACCCGGGTACTCCTTCAGTAATGTGAGTCGAGCTCCTGTCCATAGTTGGTTGACGTATTGGATTTGTTGTGATATGTTTCGTTATTTACTCAAGTACATTTCGAAAAACCCTTCTCGTGGGAATTTCCAAATAGAGAACAGTGGGGGAAAAATGAAGTAATTAAAGACTCTAAATCCATCTACACCGATGGGTCGAAAATGGACATAGGCGTAGGGGCAGGCTGCTTCTCGGACGAACTGGGTATAAGCAGCTCCATACGGCTCCCTGATCACAGCAGTGTTTTCCAAGCTGAGGTTCTAGCAGTGACAAAGGCTGCTCAATTGGTGTCAATGATAACAATATCGCCGGAGGATATCACAATTTACATTGATAGCCAAGCGGCCATAAAAGCATTAGCTGCTACGAAAATAACGTCTAAGCTTGTTAAGTATTGCCGCGAAGAGCTGAAGGTTCTTGACACGCAGCACAACGTAAAACTCTGCTGGGTACCTGGTCACAGCGGCATACCAGGCAATGAAGCTGCAGATGAATTAGCCAGAAGGGGCTCGACCCTAGACATAGATCAAGCAGATGGTATGGTTAAACCTCCACTCTGTAACCTCAAGACCAAAATTGAACAAAAAACACTAAGTAAAGCAAATAACAGGTGGAAATCATTAACCACCTGCGACGTATCAAGAACACTGTGGCCGGAGTACAACAAAACAAGAACAAGAAAACTCCTACAGAAAGATAAGACATCGCTGTCGATGCTGATAGGTGTACTAACTGGCCACAATCTGCTAAGATACCACATAAAGAAACTACGCCTGACTGATGATGACATCTGCAGAGGATGTGGTGATGAAGATGCTCATGAGGACACAGCCCATTTCCTCTGTCACTGCCCTGGCCTCTGCCAACTTAGAAACAAAACCTTGGGCAAATTCTTTTTCGAGGACATCGACGAGCTATCGGATGGATTACCATCGGTTATACTTGAATTTGCCAGGGCGTCTGGATGACTGAAACCAAGAAATTACTACTACGGGCGGGAAAACAACATGGACCTAAGTGTGATGGGGATGTTATCATTCTCATCAGCCCTTTTAACCTAATACCTAACCTACTCAAGTACAAATAATTTGATACAGAGATAAGTACATAATGTATGTACATGCATGCACATCGAAGCGTAGGGGAATGCATTTACATACATATTGTACGTAAGTATAACAACACAAAGGTGGTGGTTGGTTTAAGCAAAGGTAAGAAAACATATGTATGTTTTAAATTCAAGAGTCCGATTCAGATTCTTCTTCCATTAAGAGTTTGGAAATATGTACATATACAGTGGTGTGCAAAATAATTAGGTGTGGAGTACTTAACTGTAACAGTTTTGTCAGTTTCTGCTAAGATCTACATATATGTAAATAAAATGTAAAATGTAAAATGTAATAAACAGTTAAAATCAGTCAACTGTTCAGATCTTTTCATATAATTTAGGAAGACTTTTGTTGCCGATTAGCAGTAGTAGCCATTTTCAGTGTGTAATAAAATATAGGTGCGTTACAAAAAATTGTTTTTGGTCAGTAAGAACTGTGTTTTTGTATTAAATTTGTATTTTTCCACTATGATCTACTTAAAATATATTAATTATATGACAGAACGGATAAAAAAGAAAAAAAAAAATTAACGAAAGAAACATTGTACCAGGGAAAGCCGGGCTTTAATAAAAAAAATAAGGGTGTGGAAGGAAGGTGAGACCTATAGGTTTTCACCGGCTCACAGAATATGATTACCAATGCCCTAAAATGGTATAAAACCGATGAAAATCGAGGCAGGCCACTTAGGACGACGAAGGCAGCCGATCGCCAGATTGTCAGAATAGTTAAAAAGGGTCCTTTTGCTACTTTCATTCAAATAAAAAAAAAACTTCGACTAAACTTACAAGCTTACAAACTTACAAGACTCCTGGATAGTAAATTACCTGCTAGAAGTCCGATAAATGCCCACTGCCAACCACAGGGCACCGACAAAGTTGAAAGCAATTTGCCCAGGAACATTTTGTAGTCCGACGAATCCAAGATCAATTTATTTGGATTAGATAGCAGCAATACTTCTGTAAGAAGACCTAAACGTACAGAATTTTCATCGCATTACACATTAAAGACCGTTAAGCATGATGGTGAAAGTGTAATAGTTTGGGTGTGGAGTAGGTATTGGATCAAACATCAAGGAGATAATAAACACCGTAGACCACATTAAAATCTTCGAAAATGTCATGTTAAAATATGCCGAGGAAGAAGTGCCACTCCAATGGACGTATCAGTATATATATGTATGGTGGATCAAAATGTTAGCTTTATGGACTGACCAGCGCAGTCTCCAGATCTTTACCCGAGTATAAGGAAGAATTGTTACAAGCGGCGAACGCAGCTTAGGAATCTATACTAATTGAAAGGTGCCAACGATTGGTAGACTCCATGCTAAAAAAGTGTCAGGCTGTCATCAAAAATAAAGAATTTGGGACCAAATATTAAACCCTTATTTTTTAGTTAAGCACAAACTGTTAAATATTTAATTTACGAAGGATTCAGAAGTTTTTTAGGCGCACACTTATTACTTTGCACACCACTGTACATACATATGTACATGCACACAAATAATATAAGGCGTGTTTTTTTTTTTCAAATCTATATAGGCTTAGTGGAAAATGAGAAAAAAAACGCTAAACAGTGACTTGGCAGGACTATGCTAATTGACGTTTGACAGTTTCACATCGGCATTGTTTTCATTGAAAGTAAGGCCGGTAGTTATCAAGCGCTCATTAATAAGTTGGTGGACAGAATTTTTTTTCGTTAAATTTAATTCAATTAAATAGTAAAATAAGGAACATGTTCACTTAATTCATTATAATTTTCTTTTCTTTGTCGGATAAATTCGTATTTCTTTCTTTTCTACCCATTTTAAAATGAACAGAAATAATTTCAATTTGAAATGACAGCAGAGTTCGGTTGATAGCTACCGGCCTTCATATTTCTCCCCCACTTTCATGTCATATTTGACATTTCGATAGAAATTTCGATAACTATCGACAAAAAACAGTTTGGTAGCACAGTTTTCTATCCAGGCTAAGCACCTAAGACTGGATAATTATCCAGGTTTCGTAAGCCTATATAGGCTTAGTTGTTAGTGTAATTAACATGGAAACAATTTTCTAAGCCTATATAGTTTTGAAAAAAAACACGCCTATATTTACAATATCCTCGCCATGTCAGGATTTTAATGGAAGAGAGACAAGAGAAGAGATAGCAAGCCATCAAAAAAACTAATGGAGACGCCATATAGCTGATAGCATCCTATCAATAGCAGGATTCTTTGGTGTTTACAACAAAACTATATCTTTGTTTCAACCCAAAAATAGTCACAGTGCATGCTTATATCCAAAAAACGGTTTGATGTAAATAATTAGCCAAATATTTACCTAGAAAATTAAGAAATTGTACTTACTGATAAAGAAAAAAATCTTGGAATTTGGTTCAACAACATTTTAAGGTAGGATGATCATGTTCGTGTGGTTGTAAGGAAGATATACAGTCAGTCACGAAAGTCTACATATATAGCCTTAAAAAGTGCTAAATCAGCGTTTATAGATAAAATGTAAGTTTTTTTTTTATGTAAGATAACATAATAATGTTAAGAATATAATTCAAAACAAAAACAAGCCATTTATTCACAGTAATTAAACAAAAACAAGAAAAAAAGCAAAATTTCAAGTCACGAAAGTCTACATACATACAAGTTAGTAAAGAAATTAATAAAAAATAAATTAAATAACATAAATTTAATACTTGGTTGGACCACCATTCGATTCCTGGACAGCTTTGAATCGTCTTGGCATGGAAAGGACCAGATTTTCGGTGACGTCAGGGGTAATTGAAGCCCAGGCATTCGAAAGAGCCGTTTTTAAGGTATTCTGGTCCGTAATCTTAAATTTGCGAACTCTGCGTTCCAGTTCATCCGAGATGTGCTCTATTGCATTAAGGTCTGGAGATTGTGGAGGTGGGTGAAGTTGTTTTGGGACCCTAAACACCAGCCATTCTTTTATAATTTTTGCCGTATGCTTAGGGTCGTTGTCCTTGTGCAGTATACAGCTGTTTCTAGTGCCTCGGCGGAGGCATGCAAGTTATCACGCAAAATATTGAGGTATTGATACCGATCCAGTTTCCTTCAATAAAAACTAACCTTCCGACTAACCTGCTTGACTGTGAGTACCAGGTTTTTTGCCTCCATTTCTTGGCGGGGTTGACTTCACTTATCCAGGGTTTTTTCCTTGAAACTCTTCCGTGAAGCCCTTCCGATCTCAGAACTCTACGCACAGCTTCTGGGTGTACTTCTTTGCCCGATGTATTCGCAATGTCTTCCGCCAGTTTTGGAGCACTAATTCGAGGATTCGCGGTTACCTTACGGATGATACTTCGAACATCGCGGTTATTTAGTTTTTTCGAGCGACCAGAACGGGGTTTATTCGACACGTGTCCTCTGTCAATATAATTTTTAATTATTGTCTCAATGGTTGCAGGACTTTTGCCAACGATTTTTGCAATTTCACCATAACTTTTATTTTCACTTCTAAGTCTTACGATTATGTTTCTAACTTCTACGGGTATTTCTCTCCTACTCTCCATTTTTACACAATTTTAAGCAAACGATAAATGACACGCAACTGAGTAATATTGAAGAAGAATATGCATTTGCTGGAAAAAATAGCGGTACTTTGTTCCATTGAATAGGATATTCGTCTGGAACGCAACTATATGTACACTTTCGTGACTTGAATTTTTGGTTTTTTTCCTGATTTCAGAATTTTTCTGAGAAAACTGCTTGTTTTTGTTTTGAATCATATTTTCAAACAACAATGTGTTATCTAGTAAGAAAAAAAAATCTAAATTGTATCTATAAACTTATATCTAGCACTTTTGAGGGCTATATGTAGACTTTCGTGACTGACTGTATGGTTGCCTACGTAATCTAGCTATGTCGCCAGACTATACACCCCTAAACACCAGATTAATGTTAACAAATTCGCTTATAGTCCCAATTCTTACATTTACTTTACTTTAGTTGGCGCTACAGCTCGAGGTGAACCTGGGCCTGCTTCTCGCAGCAATTTGTGTGTGCGTGTTATATTTTTGCTCGAATGGACGGTACCTTCAGTTTTTTGCCGACTCCGAACGCCGAGTTGAGAAGCTCATTGACAAACGATACTCTTTGATTGCTTTTCAGACATTCGAAAGAGGTGGCACCGTGAAAAAACTTTAAGGTGTTAGACCCCGGCTGGGATTGGACCCGGGCAGCATTGCATAGTAGTCCAACGCATTTACCACTACACCACGGTGCTGACTTACATTTGGCTTGGAAATTTATTACAACTGCAGTGTTGAGTCCAAAAGGAAACTAAATATAGCTTTTAATAATGTTACTCGGTATGTACGTATAGTATATGGTCTGAAGCGTTTCGATCATATTTACCATATCTATATAATACATACAAAATGCGTACAATACTAGAATACTTGGATGTTCGTTAGATGTACACCTAAATTTTTGTACTCTGAAATTCTGGCACAAAATTATGTATATTTGTAATATGAGAAACTTAATTTTTCAAATTCATCTCGTCCTTTAAATTTTTTTCCTTCGCACTCTACTTGTATTACTTCTAGTTCTGATCGACAATTTTATGGTCACGCTATTCGCTTATGGAATTCTCTTCCCATTGGCATTCGACGACTCTATTTCATTGTTGGTTTTGAAGATTCTCTTTTTGCATATTTCAAGGAGTGGGGGTAAAAATCTCTCAGCATGAGTTAGAAGTGTGAAAAAGTACAGATTTGACAGTTTTCATAAAGTTGCCTAAAGAAATTTCTTGGGCTAAAACTCGCATAGGGAAATTTCTTACTCTCTTTTCCCTTTCTTCTGTGAAAAACTACGAAAAATCTTTGTACAGGAACTAACCTATTCTGGCATCGAGCATACATATGAGTATATGAAACAGAACAAAGATATTCGAAATCCAATTTACCAGAATGTAATAGCAAGGGTATAAAACACATAAAGAGAGTAAAAAGAAACATTCGTGTGCGAATAACGTAAGGAAAAGAGTTAGCGATATCGATGAAGATGAATACCGAAGAGCATAATTTATTCACAAACAAACCTCTCTCAACAGACTCACGATCAATGAACAATAACACGGGCTTACCGATGAAAATTCGAATGAAGGAGTTAAGGAAATATATCAAAATCACCCCATTAGCGATGGAATTTCAAAAAATCCTCTCTTAGTGGGTGTCTTTGTCATAATAGAAATGTAGGTTACTGTCCGAATTTCAGCCATTTATGACCAGCCAGCGGTGTGGTCTGTACGTTGTCTGTCAGTCAGTCAGTGTTTATATATATACTACCTGACCTGTACTCGGTTAGATTCCCCGCCCCTGCCTATGTTAAGGCAAAACAAATTGTGTTGGAGATGAGTGCCGAATTATTTTTCCGAATTCACCCACTTAGAGATGGAATTTCAAAAATTCCTCCCTTAGCGGACGTCTGTGTCACTATAGGAATGTCCAAACTTCAGCTCTTTTCGTCCATCGGTTTGGTCTGTGCTTTGTCTGTCAGTCAGTCAGTGAACTGTTTTATATATAGAGATAAAAATTATGTAGATCAACCTGCTAATATCGAATTCATGGCTTCATCTAGCCTTCATGTTGCGTCCTGAAATGTACTATTTAAAAAAAACCGAACAAGTATCAACCAAACCTTAAAACCTATATTAAAGTGCACACAATTAAGCAAATGAAAAAGCTACATACATTCATATATATGTATGTACCACCTAAACATTATGTACTTTTTATTTTCAGATACACTCCTCGTCAATTTCCAGTATTTAAAGAAAAACTTATGCAACTCTTTCGTGAACCAGAACCAGAGACCCCTGAGAACGAAGAAGATAGAGCTTCTAAGGGCAGCAAAGCTATGGTAACTTTAAACACAGATTTATTACCTCTGTTATAAACTTATTAGGGGGACATTCCATTTCTATTATTTTGTTTGATTTGATAAATAAATGGTATATAAATAGGTAGCTAGTAGTATGGCACATTATATGTAATCATACTTAGCTCTTAGCGCATAAGACAGTGTAAAAATGCATTTCTTTAAACCTGTGCAAGTGTAATCTATTCGATTCAACGCAAAAACGGCTTTTCAATGATTTTGAATAATAGGTATTGAATACAGCGAACGAAATTATATATGTATGTCTGAAGCGTATCTCTGATTCAGAATTAGATACGTTTAAAATTACCTACATACATACATGCCTATGTAATGTTATTTAATGAAACGTATTTGGTATTCTTTTTAGGAAAAGATTCGTAATCTTGTATACAAAAGCACCATATCACAAAGTGAGTGTTTAAATTAAATATTTTGTATATAAACATTGTTATGTTGATTGTAAATGTTCTTCTTCTCTTTAATAGCAAAATTCACAAATAAAAATTTACTAGCGACATTCATTTTGATAACAGTTGCTGAGGGCACAACCCATTTAGATGCTCAAGAAGCTAAAACATTTTCAGTACATTTAATTATACGTACGAGAAAATGTATAAGTAAGTATTAATGTTATTCTATTTTAATATGATGGAAAAATAAGAGAATGTATTATGTAAGGAAACATATGTATGTATGTTTGTATGTATGTATATATCCACGACATCAAAAACCCAAATTGATAAATTGATGTATTCTAGATAATGACGACAGCACTGACTGTTGTATGGTTTTCATTGATGAGCATGGGCGCGTTTATCAAAATTGGAAGTCTTTTATTGATACTAACTTATTGCCAAAAGGCGTAGCACTAGCCCCAAAGCAGGGTGTGTACACATATGAAAATGCAAAGGTAAAACTCGTACTTTCAAGCTGATTTGAGTGTCATACTGACAGAAAATGTTTCAATATGCGACCCCTACAATATTGCGATTTCCTTTAGCTAACGCCTCGTTTTATATTTGTACATATGTAGCTTATCATGGATAGTTGGCAAACACCTGCAAGTGGATTGGTAAGTCAAGTCGTGGCCGGAACAGATATTGCAGCTGGAGTAGGTGGATTTGGTGCTGCCGCTGTTACACTGTCAGCTTTGGCGTTACCAGTTGCTCCGGCCGCGTTGGCAGTTGCAGGTGCTGTATGTGTTGGAACTGGTATTTATTCTGCGGTTCGTTCAGGTTGGGAACTATGGACGCGAAGAGAACATGAACAAAGTATCGCATTAACTGATTCATCTGCTAGAGGTTGTTGGTTGGGTGTAGCCTCTGGAGCAGTATCTGTTACATCTTCTGTTGCAAATAGATCACTGGCTCAAGTAGCACGTGCTGGTAAAGATGTATCGATGGTAATAACACATTATATACATACAGTTGTCATTTCTTAATCTTATTTTATCTTTGTGTTAACCCACTTATAGATTCGAGAAACGGTTGTAAATGGAATGAATATTTCGACCATGTTGTTATCTGGAACAGGAGTTGCAAATGGAGCTCTCGATTTGATATTGGTGAGTTTTATTACAACATTGTATAATAAAAATTTATCCAGATTATCTTGTTATCTCCTATTGTCTTCTAGTAAATAAAGATAATACTGTAAAATGTATTTCAGAATATGTATTAGTATTTATTTATTTATTTTAGAAATACTCTGATGATGAAAAGATATCTCATTTGGATTACTTGCAAGTTGCTGCTTCTCTAGTTATATTCACCCACTCGGTTTATAATTTCCGTTTGGCTTCGACTATTGTAGCTCAAACTCAAGACGCAAAAGTAAACGCGTATAGAACGGAGCTAAGTAAGAACCAAAGGTATGTTTCAATACAAATATTCTTTTCTATTAACAAACTATATCGCATCGATTTTATTACTTATTTTTTACGCAGAAAAATGTTTGACAAGATGGCTAGAGAAGGTTACCGATCAAAAGGAGCGACAAATGCAAAAACTGATCTCATTCGTTTAATTAATGAAGTTCCAGACAAACAGTATCTCAACGATTTAAACAAGATCAACAAAGATCTAAACAAAAAAAATGTGCGCTTCGCAGCTGGTAAAGACGGTAATATACGTCTGAACGATGAAATTTCGGTTAAGGCTAGCGACCTCCGGGCAAGCATTCAGCATGGTATAGGTGAGAATATACTAGAAAAGGTCACAAAACCAATTCCGCAGTCTCATCAAACGATGCAGAATCAAAAAACTGTTAACTTGCTGATCAGTAACGCATTCTCTGAGAATAGCAACCAGCTGGTGACCTATTGCAGCAATGCTTTTAAAATTGGTGCAGCACTCATTTCAAATAGGGACCGTTTTCAAAATTGCATTCGATATTTAATCAATGTCGTGGGTGAACATATTACGAAGTTTTTACTGGAAAAGGCTAGAGTTTTCTTGGACGCGTTTCAAACAAAAATCGAAGATTTTATAAAAACGAAACTATACCTGGAAACTGTTTTGTGGGATTTATTCCAGAAATGCGAAGAACGGTTAGTGACTCTGACATTGGAAAATCTAGAAGCAAATATATCAGCAATTTTTCAACTTCTCTTGGCTTTTTACGAAAGGATGTCATCAAATAATGTTTCCGCGGAAAAAATACAGTGTAAGACCTGTAAAGGTTATTATCAGATATGCTCCATCGATGAGTAATATTGACTGCATGCCAGAATACTAATGACGCTATATTTTAAATTATGGGTTTATAATTCATTGTTGAACGATTTGCACAAAAATTTATTACAAAGTGACCTAACCTCAGTTGAGAACGGGTGCCTTATTTACAGATGATATTTTTTACGCTCCATTTAGTCTTGTAGATTTTAAGCACAAAAATAAAATACAGAAATCAAAATCTTTTATTTGTTACTTACAAGAAAATAACACAAAAAAAAAATTACTCCAAAAACTCCAGGTACTATTCAAAAACTTGAATCTGTCATCACGCGGTACGAGGCAGATATTACCGCGATCCAGGACACACGATGGATAGGATCAGGTATGAAAAAAAAGGAAAAATTGCAACATTTATTACAGCAGTCACAAAAGACTGCACATGTTAGGATGCGGATTCGTCGTGGGAAATCGGCTACGCCAATGATAATTGACTTTAAGCCGATCAGCGATCGCCTGGCTGTGATCCGCATCAAGGCAAATTTCAAAACATCAGCATGATATGTGCACACGCCCCTACCGACGAAGCTGAAGACTATCAAGGAGGAGTTCTATAACCTTCTGGACGGAGCCTACGGAGCCTGTCCGAAATATGATGTCAAAATCATACTCGGGGACTTCAATGCCAAAATCGGTAAGGAAAACTTCTTCGGCGGATTAGTTGGAAAGCACAGCCTCCACGACTATCCAACGAGAAGAAGCTGCGAACCGCCTAGAAAAAGAAATTCAACGTTGGAAGCCTTAGCACGAATGGAGTAGCCAGAGTCTACAAAGAGCGCCTGAGCGAGAGACTCTCCGCTATGCATTCACCATCCACAAACGCCAGCAATCTGGAACCAGTATCGCGACATCATCAAAAGGGTAGCAGAGATCACCATAGGCTACCAGCCACCACCCAAAAAGAGCCCTTGGTATGATGGTGAATGCGTGCGTCTGAAAAAGGTGACAGAAAATGCACACGTGCAAGCGCTGCAATGCAAAACAAGGACAGCGAGAGAAGAGTATCGAGCCAGAAGAAGGGAGCAGAAGAAAAGCTCCCACGCAATCTCCCAGCTCAAAGATATCGAAGAGTCCCGCGACAGGAACAACATCCGGATGTTTTCGATGTGTAAACATCTTAGCTCTCGGTAGGGGCAAAATTTACGCCGTTTTCCGTCACGCGTAACCAAACTTGGTATTAGTGCGTTGTCTGTATATGTATGATTCTCCTAGTACTGTAGATTAAAAACTGTTTGAACGCGCATCACGCGGGACCCACTGGACGGATTTTGATGAAGCATTGACATAGTGATTGCTTAAGTTCCTCCTCAACAACGTTTATAATTTTTATTCCGGAAAATGGCATGGTTTTTAGAAAATGGTGAAAAAATTGCATATTTGAAAGGAAAATTATAATCATACAGCCCTAATTCAATAATGGCTTATCGGATGGAAAAACAAAAAATAGGTGAAATTAGTAGATTTGTCCCTGATTCATTTGAGATATAAAACATCCTCCTGCGTTGTCCTGAAGCTGAGCAATGAAAAAAAATTCTACCCAAAAAGAACTCCTGTTGTTTTAAGAGTTAATTATGTATGTATATGTATTTGCTATATGGAAATCATCTGGGAAGTATTTGTTGTCAATTGGTACGAAGCCAAGGTAACATTGCCCTGTGGCGTCGTCCAGGATAGTAGCTACGTTTCTGCCCGGTGCACTTAAGCATAGAGGTGGAGAAATATCGATAGTCAGTGCCATCGATAGTTCTCGATAGCTGGCTTTTGACTATCGATAGTTATCGATATATATCGATAGTTTTTTCCTCTTAAGGGTAACAATAAAAAAAAGTTAAATGCACCATATTAATAAACTTTTCTCAGCGAGAGAGATCAGATTCCACGTTTTAAAGAAACCCGGTCTAGCTTTTTAGGTTCAGACATCATAAAATGCCTACCTTACCTACGTATGTAGGTATAGACAGAGAAAATTGAGAGACCTACGTTGCTGACTCATAAAACGGGGAGTCCCCTTTTTTAAGTTAAGAGAAAGACAGGTAATAATGCCCCTATTCCTACGCTACTGACTCATAAAACGGGGAATCCCCTTTTTAAATTAAAGCCATTTTGACAGTTGACTTAATATTAGATCGGGTTCCTCTGTGAAACTTTAGAAATACTCCGTTCATTAGGTATCGACAAGTTAAAGACATTTTTGAAATTCTATATTTAAATGGCTATCGAAAACAATCGATAGTGGTTAAAAAGCATCGATTGTTTTCGATAGTGGAAACTATCGATTATAATCGAAAGTTCTCCACCTCTACTTAAACAAATGATTTTTGTATCTGGTTTATAATCAGCCTTATTGTGAGTTTCACCCGAACGCGCGTAAAAAATCACATTGCACTTCTCCCTTATTTTGAGTTTCGCCCGAAATTTCATTTGGGCCAAATGAAACACTATTGACGCTAAAATGTTAATTTATTTATAGTAGGCGAAAAAGAAAACAACACGGCGGTAAATGCAATTTGTTCTTTTATTTTAAGGCATGAATAGGAGAAATTAGTAGAAATTGATATTTTGTACATAAATCGCAAGCTCAACTAAACGAAGTAAAACTTTATTCGGGCGAAACTCACAATAGCTTTTAAATTTTCGGGCGAAACTCACAATAGCTTTTAAAATTTCGGGCGAACATAAATGTTTCCGGATTCGGGTGAAATATTATCCGGGTGAAACTCACAATTCTTAAGTTCTTGGTTTTTTTTTAGCCCATTGGATGGTAAGATAAAATTATTCTTTTAAGAATGAGAAAGTACTTCCGCGAAGGGAAATATACAATTTCATGTAAGAAATAAAAGAACGCTTAGCTGTTCACGAAAAATTAAAACCGTTGAAAGATTGTAAATTTTAAGGAAGGGTGTTTGAATTTATTTTTCCGAATTTGAGATTTGAAATGATCCATTTGCAGAAAGGTAATCTTTTTTGTACCGAAGCCAAAATAATTATTTTCAATTTTTTTTAAAACTCGATATCTCCCAAACTAAGCGATTAATCAATATTTTGTGCTTATTTCGCCGAGATCTACAAAATGACATTTTCAAACCTTTGCGCCAAAATTACCATACTCATGCCGATTAAAATATAATTAATAATTAATTCCCTAATTAATCTACACAGTGCCAAATAAAAAACTAGAAAAATTAATTATTTTCAATGACACCCTATTATCATAACTGGAACCTGGAAGTCGTGCTGGAAGTCATATGAAGTTATTTTCATTCATTTTGACGCTTTTTCGGCGATGGGACCGGGACCCCACTTTTCAATAAAACTCCAATTTTGACGTATTTTGAGAATATAGGACCCTTTTTTAAATTTATTTTCATTTCATGTTTCTTTTACTTGTAAAACATGGTACTTTACTCTTAAAACACACCCATTTTGTTCCAACAGTGAATCAACAAAGTATTTTTTGTTAGTCAGAATTTCCCTTCCAAAAACTCGTTCTGCATACATGCTTTTTTTATCTTTGTTATTTTTTTCCCAATATTTATTTTATTTTATGTTCAGCAATAAGATACAGTTTTTCGAAAAATTGCATATTTTCATAAAAATTTAAGTGGGACCCCGTTTTTGCTTCTGACCCCTTTTTTGGACGCTTTTTGAAATTTGCTCGCAGCAACCCTGGCTACAACCGCAGTGCATGTCCATGGTTTCTATTCATTTATATATTCCTTGTTTCTGTTTCCAAAACAATTTCATAACCGCCGCCCGTAGGCGTTCATTTCTATCATTCAGTGTCAGATCTCAGATGTCATTGCAGTCAACTGCGACGGAAATCGGTTACAGCTTACAGGTTCTGTTTTTGATTGAATATGTTGCAGGAGGTTGTTACGTATTTGTATTTCTCAGTTTCTGGTAATATTATGCGAGAGCCAAACTAGGTGTTTTTAGTGTTGGTTTTTAAAATCAAATCTTCACAATGGCAAGAAAAGCATTTGATATTCATGAGGCGTTTGCCAGCAATCTAGCTTTTGAAAACCAAATCTTGTGGGATGCGTAAGTATATGTACATACATATATATGTAACACTTCAAATAAATTGTACTATATTTCTATGTAGAATCAGAATTGTTTCAGTTTAATCAATCACTAGCGTTTCTCAATACAAAGAATAAATAAATAAATACCGATCTATTTTCCTCAGTTTCATGGCTGCTCAATTGGTTCCTAAGAAACGTTTCTGATTTTTGCAGTAATTATTTATCACACACTGTTCACGTAATTAACTATGTGCATATATTAACATGTACCTATACAAAATTTGTTTACATTGTACGTTTTGATTATTTGTTTTCCTTTATGTTTTTTTATTTGTTTGATATCAGATACAATCCTCATCAATTTCCGCTTTTTAAACAGAAACTAAATGAATTGTTCCGGGACGCTGGAGACCGGTTTTCTGAAAACAAAGCAATGGTAAGGAATTACATAAATAAATAAAACAAAATAAGCCTCCAAACCCGCGCGCCGCTTCCACATAACACACTATTTCATTTTTGGATGGAAATGAAAAAAAAAAAAAACCATAACTGCACTAAAGTGAAGTTTTCTCGGGTTGTGACTTTTGAGTATCTACTGATAAATTAGTATTCAATAGGATATGTATTCCTAACATGCAAACATTCAATATAATTTAAACGAATAACGAATAGGTACTCTTATAAGAGTAGTGTAAATAAAAAGTTAGTGTGAGTGTTCCCTTAACATTTTGAAGGGAACACTCCATTTGCTGTGATAAAAATAGGTTTCGTTAAGTATAACGAAAACCCTCCACTCACACATGACAGTTGAGTGTTCCATCAATTTGGTGTGGATAAAGTTGCATTCTTGGTGAATAATTTGAAGAACTTGAGTGTGCTTAACTCGAAGAGATATAATAATGAAAAAAGAATACCTAGACGGAATTAAAGAAAAATCGTCGAAACGGAGAAGACCAGGTATGAACGAAGACGATTTTATTAAACTTTTACAATTGCATCCTTGCTTGCTGGAAAGAAGCCAAACTCTAGCCATGAAAATTAAAAAGCGCGAAGCGTTGGAAGCTGTGGCAGAAAAAATAAAAAATTATCATGGCATTGATTTGAATTCCTCTCAAATCAAGAAAAAAATTGAAAATATGAAGGCGCGCGCCAAATCAAAAGGACATAAGAATAAAAAAAATCATTTAAAAGCCCACGAGAAGCAGCTGCTGGATTTGATGGAATACCAAAATAGTGTACCGGGTAGCAGCAAAGATCCTGATGAAGATGAGTACCCCCAGGATGAACTACCAGGATCATCAAGTAGCATTCCACAATTTCGGCATCTTTCAACAACTAAAAGAAAGTGTCAAAATAATGAATGCTTAGTATCTGAGCTCCAGACAGAAGTACTAATACAGCAAAAGGAATTAAACCATCAGCAAAAAGAACTAAATATTAACCAAAAGGAAATATTTGCGTTGAAAAAAGCGAAGCTGCAATTAGAAATAAAGTTACTAACGAAAAAACTAAATTAAAAATATCAATGTCTGTATACATATATAGTATTTGTTCCTTACATTAAAATGTACTTTAAGGAACATATAAATATAAAGCATTAGCATGTATTAGCTGTTTTCATACAATAAATAAAAAAAATTGTCTATTTTATAATATAAAGAAACTGAATTATTGATGGTATTTCGTTTTCGATATCCTTCGCTTGTAGATAGCGTTATTCTCTTTAGAAGATTCCCGCACAAATGCTTCCTGCGACGTTAAGGGGTCACTATGAAAAATCTTTGCCATGTGATAAAGTGAAAAATCATGCACATTACCGGCAAGTGGACGATTCCCTTCGAACGAATTAATGATACCGAATTTCGAATTCACGTGATACATTCCCCCCGCCGGATTTAGTGTTAGGGGTAAATTATAGTCATCATTAATGGATAGGTTTCCACTTAGCGATGCTAACTTCCGTTCCTTATACTTGTTTTTTCCAGTTATTTTGATTAATAAATTTAAAATGGTTTCTGCTTTTAGCGAAAAGTTCGTGAAACTGTTTACAAAAGTACGATAGCACAAAGTGAGTTTTTATGCGTTTGGAATAAACGATTAATCGAAAGTTAATTGATGTTTTTTGTTTTAGCCAAATATACAAATAAAAATCTGTTATCGACATTTATTCTGGTAACAGTTGCAGAGGGAAGAACGTATGTAGACGCTAGAGATGCTACCAAATTTTCAGTACACTTACTTGTACGTACAAGAAAATGTATAAGTAGGTATTCAATTCAACGAGTAATGTTCCACGTCTTATGGGTTTATTTCTTTAGACGATGATAATAGCAACGGATGCTGTATGATTTTTATTGACGAGCATGGACGTGTTTATAAAAATTGGAAATCTTTCATGGAGGATAATTTACTACCGAATGGTATTGTATTTGCCCCATCAAGGGGTGTGTACACATATGATGGCGGAAAGGTAGCACTCAGTTCACATCTGTTGGTTGCATGTTCATGATAGTACTTAATTCGATTTTCAATAGCTTAATATGGATTCTTGGGAAAGTCCTGCGAATGGATTGGGCCGAAAAGTTGTAGCCACTACTGATGTTGCAGCTGGCGTTGGCGGACTTGCAGCTGCGGCAGTTACACTATCAGCTTTGGCGATACCAGTTACTGCGCCTGTAATGGCAACCGCAGGTGTAGTATGCATAAGTACTGGTATTTATTCAGCCATTCGATCAGGATGGCAGCTTAAGACACGAAAAGACCATGAACAAAGTATTGCTTTGACCGATGGAGCAGCGAGAGGCTGTTGGCTTGGTGTAACTTCGGGCGCACTGGCTGTAACCTCTTCTGTAGCGAATAGATCATTAGCGCAAGTAGCACTTGCTGGCCGAGAAATTTCATTGGTAACTACTAGATTACGTTTTTAAAACTCTTTATTCTATTGGGGTGTCTGATTAAAGATTCAAGAAACCGTTGTTAATGGTATGAATATATCGACCATGCTGTTATCGGGAACAGGAGTTGCAAATGGTGTTCTGGATATAATTTTGGTATAATGCTTTACTTAAGCCCTTACAATAACAAAAACAATAACAATTTTCGATTATTTTTAGAAATTTTCTGATGATGAAAAAATCACTGGAACGGATTGGTTGCAAGTGGCTGCTTCCCTAGTAATATTTACTCATTCAGTCTATAACTTTCGTTTGGCTTCGAACATTGTGACTAAAGCTCAAGGCTCAAGAGCATACGCCTACAGGACAGAACTAAGCAATAAACTAAGGTATACAATTTTATTAAATTGTGCCATGGTACATAAAATATATAACCTAATTTCAGAGAAATATTCAACAAGATTTTTAAAGGGACTCTACGTATACAAGGCATGTCTAACGGCGGAATGGATCTCATTCGATTAAGTAACGAAGTTCCTGACAACGTGTATCCCAATCAAACTGCTAATGGATTCTTTGGTGTCAGTAGCAATTTAATATCTTTGTGTGCAGATATTTTCCGTTTGGTTGAACCAACCATTCTAAACATGGACAACTTACACAATTGCGTATTATATTTGGTTAAAAATGTGGGTGAGAATATTACAATAATTCTTATGCGAACGGCTAAGGACCTATTGGATAGATTCCGGCGCCAAATCGAATCTTTTATAAGAACAACTTTGTATTACGAAACGGCACTTTGGGATTTATACCAGATATGTGCGGAACACTTGGTGAAGCTGACAGTAGAGAATCTGGAAGAAAATATATCAACGATATTCAGCTTACTTTTGTCTAATTATGAACAAATGTCATGTCAAAGTCTTGCAGCCAAAACCATTGCATGTAAGGTTTGCAATGGTTTTTATCAAATTTGTCCCAACGAATAATACACACACATTTTCATATTGATGTAATTTCACACAATATCAATAGAAGTATTGGCACAATTTTAATAAAAAAAATAGCACAATGCGGCCTTATCTATTCAAAGAAGGTGCCTTATAATATTTTAAATAAACACATGACAAGCGTAAACCCACATATCACACAATAATGAATGACCTTATTTCTGAATTAATATTTTACTTTTAATGCAATCTTTGTAGTTTTATTAAACAAAAAAAAAGTCATTGAAACCGTTTTTTTTTTTGCCTTACGTACCAAAATTAGAAAAAAAGGAACCCTTATGACTTCACTTTGGCGTCTGTCCGTCTGTCTGTTCGTATCTATAAATCGTATGTGGATCGAATCAACGAGAGTTGTTCGAGATCCAAATAAGGAGATTGCAGAGTTGAAGATGTATCAATGTATATTTTTGATAATGTGTTGTTAAGATTAATGTTGGTGTATTTATTTTTGGTATGTTTTCTACAGCGAGATATTTTCATACTTTAAATAAGAAAATAACCCCGATTTTCTCCTATACTCGGTTCCACAAAAATTGTCAGTACAGGGAAGATAGGACGTTTGCCTCTCATTCTGGTTGCAATAGCTTTTATATATCTGTCCCTCTTTTAAGCTCTCACTGGGTTACCATAGTATGCATGACAAATCGCCGCAGATCGGAAAGCAATACCCGTAGGGTAACCATCTGCTGATTTAACAACAAAACAATTTATTGAACGAAAAAAGATAATTCTGTTCAAAGTGCACACCACATCAATTTTGATGAAATTCTAGAACTGTAGTGGGCATTTTTTCGAGTATTCTTATGTCAAAATGTCATCCATCGGAAACGATGAGTTTCCAAGATATAAGCTAAATACCAAAAAAAAAAAAAAAAAACTCACTATTCGTTTCCGTATGTGAAAAAAAATGTTAAATGCAATCGCTAAGATTTCTCCAGAAAAACAAGAAATTAGCGGCAACACCCTCTCTTACTCAAATTCATTTATTGGTTCTCAAAGCACAAAATCCCAAAGGTTTTTGACGAAACCCACAGAAGAAGCTGTAAAGATTTGCTTTAATTTTAGAATGGTAACACTGCTTGATGTTCATATTTTCCATACACGCAGCGATTGTTGATGGCGGCCACACGATCACGGTATGCCAACCTGTGTGACAGACTGGTTATGGTGGGCTCATTCAACGAAAATTACAGAAACAAAACCTGTGTAAGTTAGTAGTTTTGTTTTTAATTCAGTGGTAATTTTTCTGATTGAGTGCCAGGAATATATGTCAGTTACTAGTAGGTCCGTTCGCGTACTTCTTGCACTAAATATGGGTTTTCTGTCAAATCTCGAAGAGTGGAGGTAAAATTCTCTCAAAGACAGAAAAATCACGAAAAAGTAATCGAACGCATTAAGCACCAACAAATGAAGAATGTATGTGATTTGACAGATTTGACAGATTTCATAATACACCAGAAAGAAATTCCTTGGACTAAAATTCGTAGCATGGGGAAATTTCTTGCTCTCTCGTGAGCACTCTCTTCTACGAAAACTACGAAATTTTTGCGTACGGGAATGGGTTTTCGTTGTTTTTCCTGGATTTTCGCTGTTTTGGGAGGGTACGCGAACAGACGAAGTGTTTAAAAGAAAAGCTCCCCCATAAGGCCTGTACTGACAACTTTTGTGAAACAGAGTATAGATCCCGTTTCTGGCTAAAGAAGTACTTGAAGTTCCTCGACTTAAACCACAGTGATTAACGTTGGTTTAGTGAGCACCGTGGTGTAGTGGTAAGTGCGTTGAACTACTACGCAATGCTGCCCGGGGTCAATCCCAGTCCGGGTCCAACAGCTAAGTTTTTTTTCACGATGCCAACTCTTTCGAATGCACACACAATCAAAGACGCTGATTACACGACTCTTTTGGAACAGGAATGAAAATTCTGAGATTTTTTCCGGTTGATCTTTGACATTTCTCGTTTGACAACCAAAACAAAGCAAAGAATTTTAATGATGAATTTTAAAGTTGATTTTGGAGCTTAATTTAGGGACCATTTGCATTTGCTAGTAAACGCAATTAAACGTCAGAGTCACATATGCACGTATCCATCAATTATTAGGTATGT
Source organism: Brachyopa scutellaris (assembly GCA_949775065.1). Lineage (NCBI taxonomy): Eukaryota > Metazoa > Arthropoda > Insecta > Diptera > Syrphidae > Brachyopa > Brachyopa scutellaris. The sequence continues at coordinate 113,684,554 of OX459113.1, forward strand.
TCACGTACTGTTGCAAACAGCCGAAAATAGCCGAAAACTACACTCGCTTCTGTCAAAAAATATGAAAAATCTTCGTACGGGAACAGGATTTGACTGATTTCGGCTGTTTTGGACAGGTACGGCAGCAAACCTATTAAGAACCGTGTAATCACTATCATACGTACCTGTCAAAAAGACGAAACTAAAGAAAAAAAAGAGTCGTGTAATCAGCGTCAAAGATAGGCTGATCAGACGTACTCTTTTTTAGGACAAACTACTCTTTCCTTTTCATAGATTTACTAATTCTCTCTTTTCCTAAATTATTGGTAAATATACTCTTTTTGCCGGTTGCCCTTTGTCCAATCATTTTTGAAATGGCATTTTTGCTAGAATGATGTAAAAATGACAGTGTGTAGCTTAGAATGAAAAAAGGCTATTAAAGTGATGGCGAGAATGACGAGGATTATTTTTCCTGAATTTTGCCGAAATGACGGAGAATGATGCGTTAATGATAATGTGTAGCCAAAAAATGTTTGAAAAAATATTCCTGGAATGATAGTGTATAGCCTAAAATGAAATGATGAGAGATGACAGCCTAGGAATGTCGTCTCCAAAATGATAGGATGTTTGAAGTGGCGCCCGCCATCTATAAGACGAATTTAAAGAATACAGAACTATTATAGGTTTGCTCTAACTCCAAAATGTCATGATAAAAACTTCAAGAACCGTTCTACCTAGAAGCTTGTTATTTGGCATAATTACACATTACGATGATCTACAGATTTGGGACTACGTATCACTCAAAAATATTGTGAAACAACTGCTTAGTTACTCTGTTCTCTTATCAGAATTTAAAAAAAATAACCGTAGATACTGATGCAAAAAAATGCAACTAAAAATTTACAGATACTCTTTTAGTTTCAAAAGTATCTGGTCACCCTAGTCAAAGAGTATCATTTGTCAACGAGCTTTTCAACTCGTCGTCCGGATTCGGCAAAAAACTGTAGGTCCAAATATAACACGCACACACAAATGGTTGCGAGAAGTAAACCCTGGTTCACCCCGAGCTGTACCACCACCTAAAGTAAAGTAAAGATTAACGTTGGCTTCGAACATCGCTATATGCGAAAATCAACTAGAAAATGAAATAAAACAACCTTTACGAGAACCTGTTTAATGATAGCAAAGGTATGGTTATCATATATGTAAACATATAACACAATTACCGTTATTACAGTTCAACTATATTTTTTCGTATTTTTTGTAAGAGAACTTTTCAAAATCTGATACGTTGCCACTCGACGAATGAGCTTTGCACGCGATACGTTGTATTTAATTGCGGCTTTTTGTAAAGTCATGCCCCCTTGTATATGTGCCGAAAAAGCTGTCTCAAGTGATTGCTTTTGTTCAGCCTTTAAACGGTTCACTTTTTCAAGGTATGTATGAGGTTTGTAGATTTTATTTGTTACTTCATTATCAGAGGATTCATTTCTTAAACGCTTTGGTCGTTGATTTTGTATACATTCACTGATTGGATCGTCGATATTGACTTCTTCCATTGGGCTATCCATATCGAGATGTTCGGCTAGAGCACTAACTTCTGTGTCGCCAGTTTCAACATATTCTGTTGGCGTGCGAGAACGACAGTGTTCTGTGTGCGTTTTTACATTTGTTTCGAACGAACCCATGATTTCATCAAGGTTATCTACAATTACATTCTGTTGGTTTAAGATCGCATGTTCCACAATAGAAAAATCCTGAAAAAAAATTGTTTGCATTAATTTAAGTTGTAGGAGACTATATTCTATTAGTGATAATTGTTAAATTTAAGTTTCGAATCTTGCATTGACATAAATACATAAATAAAATACATAAATACTGTCAATGTTTAGATTCGAAACTTAAATTTAACATTATCACTAATAGAATATAGTATTTATGCCAATGCAAGATTCGAAACTTAATTTTAACATTGTCACTAATAGAATATAGTTTGATAATCGTACCTCTTCATCGTCAATATCGATAGTTTCCTGCTTCAATTCGTCTTCCACTTCGACCTGTTCGATTGCAGCACCTTCTGGCGCTTCTTTGCTGGTAATACTGACGTTAGAACACTCAAAACTAATTGAACTCTTTATGCCAAGACTTCCGATAGCCTCGATAAACTCAGTCAATCTCGTTGAGGAAATGTTCGTTTCACCCATATAGATAAAGTTCAAGATACTTTCCAGAAGGTTTCCATCAATGTCAGGCACTACTATGGTCGCCTCGTGTTCAACGGGAATATCTTTGAGAAGTTCGCGCAATAGAGTACTGCTGGCCGATAGCACAAAGCGGTGGGCTCTCACCGATTTATTTTTAAATGCAAGTGTAATGTCACAAGTTTGTAGGTCTGTCCTTAAGGTCTTTTGGAAATTAATGACATTATTAGTGTGGCTCATCGATTTTAAGTTTTCCATTTCTATTTCAATGTGGTTCTGGCTGGTTTCCGATAAAGATATAACAGAGCTATCTGAGCCAATTGTACTGTTTTGCAATTGCAATTCGTTACTTTTCATCGACACCTAGAGAAGATCAAATTTGTACATAAGCTATACCTAAGTGTACATATGTTGGTTTTATTAAAAAAAAAATTATCATACCTCATCCATCATAGCCCCAGCCAATTCTTCCATTCCTTGGGGATATGCTTTTGCTTCGGTCTCATATATGCGTATCACCCGCAAATCATCTTCTGTTAAATCTCCACTATCCTCGCCATATGTCACCTTCCTTTTAACTGATTTCTTCAGCTCCACCCATGCCTGTAAGAACTTAACGTTAATATACTATCAAGAGCAAACCGTTAGATGATGTACTTTTCGCCATAGCTCTTCGGATTTTTTCGGTCCCAACTTATTTAGAGTAACGGCAATCATTGACCATTTCGCACGTTTTTCCGTAGAATTTGGGCCGTATAGAATCGATATGTTCTCCTCTATCAGTTGCAGCATACTTTGACGTTGTGCTGAATTCATACGCTTTAATAAAAAAAAAATTAAGCTCGATATCGAAAGGAATCAAAGATGTTAGCACGTATTTGGTACTTGGTAACTTAACTTAATCTATTATTTACTTCATCTTTCCCTTATTTACTAGAACATTGCTTTACAACTGTTTTCTCAGTAGAATAATTCAAAACAAAATACAGTGAAACTTTGGTAAGTTGGCCATCTGCGGTGCAAGAATTTTTGGCCAACTTATACAGGTACCCAACTTATAAGGAGTGTGTATTTTTTTGAATAATAATGTTTCTCTTAGATAGCTTAGTCTTTAGAAACATGCTTATATTCGCGTTGAAGTTAATTACAAACTGAAGAAAAAGAATTGAAGTCATCATGTGTCATATTGCACACGATAAAACAAGAGCGAACATTTCGTTATTTTACCGCTTTGTTTACGTCTAGACGTTTTGTTTAGTGGCTAACCGAAAATATGGAATAAAATCCATTACATATTACCCTTGGCCAATTAGAGGCAAGAGAGTATTCTTTTGAATTACATAAGAGAAAATCAAGATTTTCCAAGATCAAGATTTCTCTGACTCCACTTCTCGCAGGATATCAACAAATATTTTCTTACTCACCCTAAAACTGTTTTTAAAAATGCAAAAATTATTAAATAAAATATTTTTCTTCAGTTGTCTAACTTCTGCTTACAATGCTTCGAAAACCAAGAACTGAAAATCCCCATTTATTTTGAAATGATTTGACAGCTGTGTTGACATTTCAAACAAATGAATTCGAAGTGGATTCCAAAAATTCGAAATCACTCGGAGTGCAGAATTCCATTCCGAGTGAATTTGAATCTCGGTTTCAATCCACTTTCACTCGAAATGCAGAACAGGGGGGATAGACACGGAGTAATAGACGGTAGTAAGAAGTGTTGTCGTGAAAGGGAGATAGGAGAGAAGCAAAATTATTTCCGAATTTGAAACAGGGTGTTCTTTAAGAAATCCGAAAAATTAATTTGTAACACATTATTGTTCAAAAATATTTGTATACATTTTTGCCTTTCCATCTTAATTTTTACCTTCTGTTACATTTGTTATTTTTTTTAAATGACCAAATCAGGTGTACCGGAATATTTCAAACACTTAAAATACATGTTTTTTTTTAGAAATGCCTTTCGTAGAATCTTCAATCCTTCGAAATTTGTTTATGTAATCAGTGTGGTTTGTTAAAACAGTGGAACAACTTCCGCCTATCTAAAAAATGGAAATGGACAATAACGTTTTAGTATGCACACATGCAATGAAAATAATTAATTTTTTTTCTAATTTCGCTAAAATCTCACAATTTTTCGGTACGCTAAAATATTTTACACTTGAATTTCAGTTTTCCTACCGCCAAGCACTTATAAAAATTATAACGCATGGTTTAATTTTAACTTTTAAAAATGATCTTCAACTTTTACTTTCGCTTTTTAGCATTGCTTTAATTTGAACTTATGTGGTTTTGGATTGGGCAAAACAAGCGTTTTTCTATCTTGAGCAATTTTTATCGCTCAGGTATAATTTTTATTTTCCAAATCTATTCCAATTACACCAAAACAATTTATACGCAATTGAAACGCAGCACATAAAAATGCTATCAATCAACACAAATATTATTAGAAACTCCATACAGAATTAAGAAAATATAAAAAAAAGTGTATTTAAAATTGTATTTATTATATTTTCTTTTTTTTATTTGTTTCCTTTTTTTAATTTTACGAACAAAATGTCAAATGACACACGAATGCAAATGCAGAAAAACAGATCAATCTCGTTTGACTTCCATTCAGCACGAAAAATCTGAAATCTGCGAGCAAAATCTGAAGAGCCCAATAGAAAACGACATTAGTTTATTCCACCGTCATAAACATACTCACAATAAAACATATCTCTTCTGTTTCCTAGTCATTGTCTATACCTACTTTTATGGCTACCTAATACCGCGCCTGTGGGCACCGTAGCGCAAGTGGTTAGTGCGTCGGACTACTGATCCAGCGGTCTTGGGTTCGAATCCCGCCGCAAACACCTAAAAGTTTTTCACAGTGCCCACCTCTTTCGAATGTCTGACCAGCATTAAAGAGTATCATTTGTCACGATTGAGCTTCTCAACTCGCCGTTCGGAGTCGGCAAAAAACTGTAGGTCTCTTCCATTCATGCGAAAATATAACACGCACACACAAATGGTTGCGAGAAGCAGGCCCAGGTTCACCTCGAGCTGTACCGCCAACTAAGTAAGTAATACCGCGCCTGTGCGTTTTCATTCACCATAATAGGAAATCCCAAAAACAAAACGCAATTTTATTTTTTATACCTGACCATAAAACCTTGTACTTATTTGCCGCATGTATGTACTGAAAAGTGTCACCCTTTATTTTCCTTTTTGATGTCTCTCGCTCATCTGATAAGCGGAGTTCACATTGAACGATTTGTTTGACACACTTGTTTGACGACCTACCAAATCGTTCAATTCGAACGGCGTTCAAACAAGTCGTCCAACTTATCGCATGGTTTTTCAAAATTTTCAACTTTTTGCCATGCTTGACACACATATCGTTCAATGTGAACGCTTGTTGTCAAACTTCAGGTATTTTTTTTATTTTTTTTGTGTATTCAATGAGTAAAGCCAGAACTACATCGGAACAAAAGTGATAAAAAGTAGAAGTGTGCACACACTGAAAGCTCACTCAATTCCAACTGACCAACAGTGCCATTAACGGATGAAATTATTATTTGTTTGACATTTGAAAGCTCCAGGAAATGTATTTCTCCGCAACCGTGCACATTTATTCGTTAATAGTGGATGAATAATAAAAAGGAAAATTGGTTTCAAACCTAAAATTCTAAAAAATTGTACGGGAATAATAAAATCGGTATTTGCTTTCGTGAATATACGTCTAAAATCATCTTTTAAATTCATCGGAGATCAGCTGGTATGCAAAAAAGTGAATAAGCGCCATCTATGTTCGAGCATTTTATACGAAATCCAATTATAACTACTTGAATTGGTTTATGTATTTGGTTGGAAGAACTACTGGAAAGCTTTTGTGCAACATCACCGCGGCGAAAGCTAGGGTATGCTCTAGCTTTAGCCGCGGTGAGTTTTATTAATTTGAGAGGAAATGATACAGATGTGCCTGCGATGGAAGAGTACAACCTATTGTTTTGACTTTGTTGAACTTTTTATCACTTTTGTTCCGATGTAGTTCTGGCTTAAACATCGAAAATATGGTGTCGAGCGCGGACAAAATGTTTTAAAATTTTTGGTATTTCAAAGATTTAAAATTTCCCAAAAAACAGGAAACAGATATGGAAGGATTATTTACTATTGATTTGGAATTCAAAGACGATAATGCTGCAATTAAAGAAGTAAACAAAATACCCGCCCCATGTTCACAGTTCAACATCTTATCAGATGATGATGATTCGAACGCTACCCTAATTTGGTCGTCCAACAAGTCAAACAAATCGTTCAATGTGAACCCCGCTATAACCACTCAAAGAAAAACGCATATAAAAGACGTGCATAAAAAATGTGAACAATCCCCACCCCATTGTGACTACACAAGTAGTGTACAAGATATTATTAAATTTAGCCGCTGAAAAATGCTGAATATACGACTAAGTATGAGTTTTGGAGAGGTTATTGGAATGAACGAATGTTATATTTCATATTTAAGATTGAAATATGTATTTTAGAAATCCATATCTATGTATTCCTATTTGAGCAAAAACAATTGCCAAAAACCACAAATGAAACCAATTTCACGAAAGCAAATTCGGTCACATGAATTCTTTCCACGACAGGGCGGAGCACTTCCACACTGAAGTTCAAAGAAAAACGCCATTTAAGAAAGCCTTATGAGAAAATCGCACGTAATCTATCTTACGTAGGTAGCCGCATGTGGTGGTGCTGCTGAAAAGTATTGCCGACTCTTTTCATTATATGCAATCACAGGTAAGGGTTGAAATTAATCCTTCTGAGCTGCTTTTACTTATTGGGCGATTTTTTTCACGCTGTTCTTTTTACTGGTAGCAGTTGCATTTGTAGAGAGAGTGTCCCCACCCATTATTAGATATACTCTGCTTTCAGCCCTTTAGGTCCAGCAGTTCGGTCCCATTAAACAATTAAATGGTGTTGGATTGTACAATATGAACAATAATTAAATTTACAGACCGAAGTGCACAGCATCAAGTTGTTCGCATGACGTGCTTACTATTATCACAGCTACATAATTATGTATGTATTTATAAAATCTTGATGCACTATTAAAAAATTACACCGTCTTATAAACTGCTGTCGAAGAAATTATTTGTTTGTAAATACAAAATCCAACGAAATATGTAATCTACTTTTCCAGCCCTTTCGTTTTGCCTTCGCATATACATACATATATGTACATATGTAATTAATTAATTATGTATGGACATACGAATCCGCGGTAACAAAACTCCCATTCGTGAAAGTTTCAATACCTGTCGCAGTACGTAGGTACTATGAAAATCACACAGCCACGGTATATTCCCTTTTCCTTTCCCACATGCCCAGCACTTGAGCTAAATGTTCAGAGCATTAAAATGACGGGAATTACTTACAAAGGAATATTGGAGTCAGCTTTCTCTAAGTTGAACGAGTTGTTTGGACCTCGGCCTTGAATTTTGTAACAAGATAATGCACCAATCCATACTGCCCGCGTAGTAAAGTCGTTTATTGTAAGCCAGAAAGTGGAAATGATGAATTTGCCGCCATATTCACCTGACTTAAGAGGTTTGGTGATGGCTAACTCGCAAAGAATATGAAAGGGGGAAGCAGTGCGACAATAAAGAACCAGTTCTCCGGGGTATTAAGTCAGCTTGGGCCGAAATATCGCTTAATTACATAAAATCCTGGACGACTCACTTCCAGACCGCATATTTGAGGTGATATCAGAAAGCGGTGGCTAAGCACATTACTAACTTCTTTGTTGAATCATTAATTATGGTAATAACCAAAAGAAAATAATAAATTAAAGAAAATGCACAAATTTTCCTTAATTATTGCCATTGCCTTTATTCATGTGAACCGATTTTATTGCATACTTTTCCGAGTCTTTTTACAAACTTTGGGAAACATCCCGTTACTTTGTAAGGGAAAGTAATTTTTGTAAGTGGGTTCTCTGGAGAGATTCCGAAACTTTGTTAACAATCAATAATTATAGTCGTGCATCGATTTTCCTGGCCATAACTCTCTGTTTTGTGAAATTTTAATATTGCCTCTAATCAAGTGAACCGTAGTGTACACACATGTTGTGTGACGTCGCCCACTGCTGCATGGCTGTTGGCATTGGCATCGCATCGGTTTCACTGATGGGAAATTGTTGGCGATGATTTTATGAATTGTTTTGAGCATAGCTCAGCTCCAGGATAACGCAGAAGGATGATTTATACCTTAAATGAATCCTAAAAGAATTTACTAAAAACTGTTTTCTTTGGTTTTAAATCCAATAAGCCATTGATGAGTTAGGGCTGTGTAATAGGGTGTGTCATTTAGTATGGCAAAAAAGAAAGTTGGTTTTTTTTAGTCTAATACCTCTCAAAAGTTGCATTGGGATCCTAGGTGTCAAAATATGTGAAAAAAGTTCCAAGTTTAATGTACTTTTGGCTCCCTCAAATTGGTAGAAGTTTCGTAAAAAACGGTTTTCAGTGCTATGTTCGCCCATTGCTTGGATATGATTTAGTGTTAATTTTTGCTAAACAAATTACGTAAAATTAATAAACATAAAGTTTATTTGGAAATAAAATGAAAAAACATCTATATTACATATTTTTATATTCAATAACCACTGCTGGGCGCAATACGTTTAACGGTGTGGAGAATAGGAGGTTGTAAAAGTATGTTTTTTTTTTAATCTTTTTGTTAGTTGATCAATATTTTAAAATTGAATATATTGTTAGCGAATCTGGCAACGTCGAGCCTTTGACGAATTCGGCGAGAAAAAGCGAAGAGAAGAGAATACCGAGAAGAAGGAAAATGAAAAGAAGAACGGCGGAGTTGAAATTTGAAGTCGGAACGATAGAGTTTTGGTTCGCGGAGATTGATTTAAAAAAAAAAAAAAAAAAACGGAATTGTTTGTTTGTTAAAGTATTGAAGTATATTGTTTTCTCTCTTAAGCCTAGTACGCTGCTGGTGCGAAACGAAATTTTCCTGTGGTCTCCAAATCGAGTGCGAAAAGCCAGCGAAATATCGACGAAAAAAAATTATGGAGAGTTCAATCAGCTGCTTGGAAAAAAATTGACAATAGTGACAGCCGACAGGCGAAAAAAAACAAAAAAAAAAAATAAATTGAATTTAAAAAAAACTATAAAACTATAAATTTTATTGACAGCAAACAAAGCGAAAAACACAAACACAATATGTACATTGACATGCTTCTAGAGGAAACTGCAACGCTCTGCAAACGAATCACTCCAATTTCCATCCCCATAGCCGAGAATCAATTTGTACGAGTCCTTTCTTTGGCCGTATTCGCGCTGAAAAAATGCTTACGAAAGCCCGTTTCAATTCTCGGACCATCGCGGAAGAATGATATTGGCAGTCTCTTGAGCACGAACCATGCTTGACGCTATAAAATTATCCCGCGCAAAAAAAGCAAAAAAAAACGAAACACAAACACGAAACCGAAAATATAAAATATGAATAAAATGCAAACGTCAAAATTTCGCAAGGAATTAATGTACCGGACAATAAATTCTGTACGAAAACTGAGTGGAGAGATTTATCTAATACAATCACCATCAGTATAATTTCGCAGCGGAACAGCGTACTACAAAACGAAAATCACGACGAAATTTTCCGTTTTCGATTTCGTCGTGTCACTTTTGTATGGGATTTTTCGTTTCGCATCAGCAGCGTACTAGGCTTTAAATGTTAATCGACTTTTTAAAATTAAAATAAATACAATTTAAACTTTGAAGACGGGCGTTGAAATTATTCTTGAAAGTTGTTTAAGGACAGTGGGTATAAGATATAATTTAAACATCGCTAACATCTCAGAAGTGGGATTGACGGAATTTTGTCCTAATATTTCGTAACGAAATATTACCACGCGCATATAATAATAATAATAAGCAGAATTTGGTGTTTTTATCTAAAGAAGCGACATGTCGGATCGTGATGAAAGAGTTGTAGAACGTGAAAAGCAGCGTGAGCGAGAAGAAGAGATGCGGTTGGCAGGCGAATGCCGTCAGCAACGTGAGCGAGAGGAAGAGATGCAGTTGGTAGAGGAACGACATCAGCGACGAGAGCAGGAGGATACACCGACGACGAATGAGGTGCGACAGCGAGAACGAGAGGAGAACAATGCACGGATGGAAGACAAAGGCAGCGAACAAGAACATTTGAATTTTAACGAACAAAATTCTCGAGAAAGATTTGAGTTACCATCGAATAACACGCATCATAATGATAGCAGTTGGGACAGACTAATTAGCCATATGATTGAAGAAAACCATTTGCGAAATGAACAAATTAATAAACGCGACAAAACCATCGACACACTTATCGAACAACTCCAAAACATAACAAGAATCATACCGAATGCTCGCAGTACTCCGAGATTAGAAGAAAATACAACATTTAATTGTAATGTAATGCCGGGCGTAACGAAAAACATTGAGCAATTCGACGGAGAAGGTGATGGAATGACAGCAAAATCTTGGATTAATACAATCGAAAATATGCGACAACTCCATCATTGGTCTGACGCTTATGTGTTGGATGCTGCAAGGATGAACTTAGTGGGCGGCGCCAGGCGATGGTTTCGAACAAGAGCGGATGAAATTGCAACATGGTCGGACTTCCAATCAGCGTTCAAAAAAACATTTATCATAGAAGAAAACCGGACGAGTCATTGGCAACGAATGGTCAACAGAGTTCAACAACGCAACGAGACAGTTACCACATATTTTCACGATAAGTATGATCTTTGCCATTACCTTAAATTGAGTTTTGACGAATGCAAGGAATTAATTTTGACGGGACTATGGTCTAGAGATACTGCGAATTCGCTTTTGGGCTGCCGACATCTGGATGCGGATGACTTACTACATGCTATTATCAAGCAGGAGAAAATGTCGAATTTACGAGGAGAACGTATCGGACCTTCCAGGACGGAACAAACTAGTGAAACCAGACGCAAAGAAAATATCAACGTGGATCACCCGAAAGAATTCATATGCTACAACTGTGGCGTTGGTGGTCATTTATCACGAAACTGTCCAGAACCGAAGCAAGAACCGACATGTTATAAATGCAAGAAGAAGGGACACCTTTCTCGTCAATGTCCAGATCTGCAAAACCATGTTAGCCAAATGACAGGACATGCCAAGAACGGAGCTGAGAAGTATCTGAAGAAAGTTCGTGTGGGTGGTACAGTATTAAATGCATTCATAGATACAGGAAGCTCAGAATGTATCCTTAAGATGACAGCAGCGTTGAAAAATGGATTCCGAATTCATCATGGAAGTTTAGAACTGAAAGCATTTGGACCTGCAAACTACAAAATTGTTTCTCCAGGATGGATTAAGGCATCGGTTATGGTTGGTGAAGCATCAGCGGACAGCCTCATATTCAGGGTAGTTCCAGACGATGTGCAAACATTCGATGTAATTATTGGACGAACATTCACCGAGTTGTCTCATGTGGTATACCAGAAAATCGGCGATGACTTAAAATTTCTAGAGAAGGAGGAATTTCAACCATATAAAGAAATTGAAATTATCGAAGACGACATCATAACCATCAATACAGAATCGCCACTACAAGCTGGATCAGTAAACTTTTTAAGCGCAGTTCAAGATAAATCACTTTTGCTACCAATCGTAAATATCAGCGATGAAGATGTTCCTGAAGACGAAATACTTACCATCAAACAACAAACAAAATCAACAGAGACTGAAAAGATAGATAGTGATAACATTAGTCGACTTGTGCAGTTAGAAGATGTTTGCGTCGGTGAAGAGCAGCCTCCACAGGTTGTCAGCGAATTGGCTGGTACTTTAAACAATGTCCGTGACTGTTCATTAGAAGAGAATAAAATTGGGTGTCATGCAGATTTTAACATGGTGATTGAAAAAGTTCCAGGAAGTAAATCAGTACAATCGAAAGAGTTTCCAGCAAATGAGTTAAAGAAAGAAAAGCTACGTTCCATCGATAGTGATTGGAGAAAGCCAGGTGTGGTGACCGGTACAAATTATACGTATTCCAGTCCAGTTCTATACGTGCGCAAGAAAACCGGAGATTCCGGATTGGCGGTGGATTATTGACGTCTTAACAATCAAGCAGATAAGATACCAAATGATAGAAAGGATCGTCATAACACAGCATTGATCAAATCGGAGAAGACGGATAAAGTTATCGAACCGGCGGGTGAGCGAAAATTGCATGCTATCGAAGAATATTCTAGGCCAAGGAACAGAACCATTAGCAATCCTGCCAAGCGACTCATATGTATGTTTTTGAAAATCATTTATCAGTTAATTTTTTTTTATTGCTGTTTGTGCTATTAATAACCTAACATATATAACTAATGTAAAGAAGCAAATTTTAATTTATATGTTTTTGCGAGTCATTTATCAGTTAATGTTTTTTTTTGAAATTGGAAAATGGTTTCACATTCAAATTGATTCTTTTTGTATTGTTTATGTTATTATAACTTTGTTTAGAGCTTAACTGAAATTTAATATTAAAATATTGCATAATTCGAGGACGAATGTAAGTGAACGATGGCCGAATGTTAGTGAATCTGGCAACGTCGAGCCTTTGACGAATTCGGCGAGAAAAAGCGAAGAGAAGAGAATACCGAGAAGAAGGAAAATGAAAACAAGAACGGCGGAGTTGAAATTTGAAGTCGGAACGATAGAGTTTTGGTTCGCGGAGATTGATTAAAAAAAAAAAAAAACGGAATTGTTTGTTTGTTAAAGTATTGAAGTATATTGTTTTCTCTATTAAATGTTAATCGATTTTTTAAAATTAAAATAAATATGTAGCAAGAAAGAACGAGAAAGTACCGATGTAAAAGAGACGGATGCTGCGACGTTAACGATAGTTTTCCCTATAGTAGGCATTCGCATATTAGCAAGCAAACTGTGAGGACTTGTATAAATAAAGAGCTGCGTAAAAGCAAATATATTTTGGAAATTGGTGTTTGTTATAAATACAATTTAAACTTTGACGACGGGCGTTGAAATTATTCTTGAAAGTTGTTCAAGGACAGTGGGTATAAGATATAATTTAAACATCGCTAACAATATTTACTTTATTTGAACCTAGTTTAACTAGTTTTTGTGTATAGACGTACAAAAAAAAATTACACGTCAATAGCCTATTTCTTCAATTTCTTCGAAACTTCAAGGTCATTGAGGGAGCCAAAAGTACTTTCCAAAATGAAAACTTTAGATGTAGTAATTAATTTTAACTGTCAATGCAACTTTTGAGAACTATTAGATATGAAAATTCTAAAGTTGTAAAATATGACACACCCTACTGTGTAATGACAAAAATTTTAATATATATATCAAGGAATCTTATTTTTCCAAATTCACCCACTTTGAGATGGAATTTCAAAAAATGGATAACGGTTGTCTGTGTCATTATAGGAATGTCCTGTCAAAATTTCAGCCCTTCAGGTCCAGCGGTTTTGTCTGTGCATTGTCTGTCAGTCAGTCAGTGAACTGTTTTATGTATGGAGATTTTATAATTAAGGATTTTACCGAATTCACCCACTTAGAGACGGATATTTAAAAAATCCTTTCTTAGTGGACGTCCATGGCATTATAAGAATGTACTGTCCAAATTTCAGCCGATTAGGTAGAGCGGTTTTGTCTGAGCGTTGTCCGTTAGTCACACTGTTTTATTTGTAAGGAATTTGAGGATTAAGGAATTTTCCGAATTCACACACTTAGAGATGGAATTTCAAAAAATCCTCTCTTAGTGGATATCTACGTCATTATAAGAATATACTGTTCAAATTGCACCCCTTCAGGTCCAGCGGTTTGGTCTGTGCGTTGTCCGTAAGTCACACTGTTCTATATGTAAGGATGTAAGGATTAAGGATTTTTCCGAATTCACCCACTTAGTGATTAAATTTTAAAAAATCCTTCCATAGTGGACGTCTATGTCATTATAGAAATGTACTGTCCAAATTCCAACCCTTTAGGTCCAGTGGTTTGGCCTGTGCGTTGTCCGTTAAGCAGCTCATACACATATTAATTCAATTGTCAATTGAGTTTACACATGAATTTATATTCGGCCACACACTGCACCAACTGAGTTGAAGGACTTTGTATAAAATGCCAAAAATAGGTCTGTTCGCGTACCCTCCCAAAACAATGAAAATCCACGAAAAATAACGAAAAACAACGAAAACCCGTTCGCGTACGCAAACATTTTGTAGTTTTTCGTAGAAGAGAGTGCTCACGAGAGTAAGAAATTTCCCCATGCTACGATTTTTAGTCCAAGGAATTTCTTTGGGGTGTATTATGAAAACTGTCAAATCTGTCAATTCACATACATTCTTTATTTTTTAGTGCTTAATGCGTTCGATTACTTTTTCGTGATTTTTCTGTATTGGAGAGAATTTTACCCCCAGTCTTCGAGATTTGACAGAAAATCCATATTTGGTGCAAAAAGTACGCGAACGGACCTAATAGTAAGGGCGCAAATTTATAGTCAATCCCACTTTATCAGTTTAACTCCGTACTAGTTATACGCAACTTTAAACTTAAAAGCATATTTTAATTTTTGTTCAATAATAAGCACTTTTTAGTATGCTGCTAAATAATTTCTATTTCGCAACGTTCCTATGAGAAATTTTAATCGAACACACATAAAAGTGACAGTTTCAGTAAGAATCAGTAACAATTTTCAAGTAAAGGAACAGACCTATAATAAAAGAAGTTAGGTTGCCGATTGTGGAAAAAATCGCGGAATAGTAGAAATGTTCACAAGATTAACTTCATATGGAAACTGAACTTACCATCATAGATCTATGACCATATGTATCTGCAATGTTATCCATTATATGTATGTCACACATCCGGAGTACTTGATAGTCTTCTTCACTTAATTTCACATCACTGCGGAGATGCGTTCCACAATTATTTTCTATGTCACTTACTTCTCTTGCTTTCTTCATTACAAATGACTTTATGTCAGTCCATGTCTATAAAAAAAAAAAAAATACGTATAAAAGATATAACCAGTAACAATTACAAATTAATGAACTTGCTTTTTTCCACTGGTCCATAGTTTTTTCAGGCCCAAGTTTGTTGAGAACAGATGCAATATCACACCATACCTGGTTTTTAAGGACATTTCCGCGAGTTTTTCCCAACAATAGCTTCTTGTTATTTTCCACCAAATCCAGCAACCGCTCTCTCTGCTCTGTATTAATTTTCGGCTGAAAAAATACAATTGAAACATAAAATTTAAATTGATCGGATGTCGACGTCGAGAAGTCGAAGCGGTGTGAACTTAATCGAATCGAAATCCTCTAGCTGATAAACATAAAATCGATAGCAATCTATTACAAGCGGAAGATGTACTCGTACATATTTCAACTCCCGCGATTTATTTTTTGCTCGACTTTTCGCGATCGACCCAGGGTAAAAACGTACAAAACTATATGTAATACATATTTATGTATGTACGTTTTATATATACTAACCGTATTATTACTCATTTCGATATAAATAACTTTTATGTTGCAAAAATCTCGCACAATTTTATTTTCCGTCCCAAACGTCAACTCTCGGAGTCGACAGTAAAATGGTCCGAGTTATCGAAATTGGAAACACGATTCCATCATTCCAGCATTGGAAAGTGTTGGAATATTTGCATTTAATACCTCTACTGGAATTCACTTGAAACAAATCTCACGTTTCGATAAACCAATATACAGAAAAGAAGGACAATCTTGTTATTTGTTATTTTTCATTTGTTAAATTGTCAGCTGACATTTTTTGAAAGTCTCATAAAGATAAGCGTAAAATTTAATTCGAATATGTGTTGAATGAATCTTCTAGTGCGAAATGCGAATAGCAAATTTCATCATGTCCTATGAATTGATACTCACCCCAATTCTCAATGTCATATTTGTGAGTCGTATACGACTATAGTCGCATTTTGTAATATCAAATACATACATTACAAAATACAGTTATGCTCGTATACGACATTGAGAATTGGGGTGATATTTTATTTTTAGAAGGGTTTGACTGGTTTTGGTAATTTTTGTAAGTTGTTTGATAAATAATTTAGAGTATTATTCATTAGCATCTGTAAAAAAAATTCTAGAATGAATGAATGAATGAATGGATCTTGTTTGAAAGAAATAGCGTCATCAGGAGTTGGATAGTGCAGAGATTTGCACCTCGCAGTAACCGCATCTTACTACGTACATTTATGTTTCTTTGGAGTAAAGGCTGTATTAAACATTGGAAAACAAAATTGGAATGAATTACATATTTTAATAGCGTCAAACACTTAATTTTATTTATTTACAAAACTATTCATACAAATAATGAATTAATCTTTATAAATTCTTTTAGAAAATATGGTTCCAACACTATGTTTCAAAGATGCTTTTCAACATTCATTCTGGTCCTAGGGCATAACGACTTCCTCCTTAATATTCATATCATTGGAACTATCTGTCCGGTAGATTTTCTTTTGCAGATGTCGCCACAATGTACTTTTTGGGACATCAAACACGTTTGCAGCTTGGTTCTGTGACATACCATTGCCTAGGCACGCTTGCACTGCCTTCGTTAGCTTCTCTTTCAACATTTCTTTCGACATCGGACCGCGCTTTTTGAAAGTCACATATTCCGGTAGGCGTCCTTCATGTGCCAGTCTCACCTTGTGGCGATGCAATGTCGACATGGGAATATCTAGTGCTTGGCTTATGCTTTTCAAAGAATCACCGTTCTTTAAGCGTTCACATGCTGCTGTTATAAGTGGATTCTCACGTGTCGTCTTCATGTAAAGTGGGTGCTTTTTTACTCGCCGCCAGAGAACAGTTTTTGAAATATTGTACTTTATGGCGGCTTTCTGTAGACTCATACCCTCATCGACAACAGCGAGGACTGCATTTTCCAATGCTTCAACGCGGGCCGATTGGGTCTCATTGAAGCTTTGATATGCTTTGGAATCGTCCGGACTGAACGCTTGAAATTCACTAAATTCATCTTTTAGTTTCTTACTGGACTTGTCATCTTTCATGTCTGTACTCGAGCACTGGCTACTGTCACCTATTGGATCACCTACATAATGTTCCATCATGGGGTTGTCTTCATCGGTTTTCTCGACAAGTGTTCCAACTTCGTTGCCATCAATTTTTGCGTTTGGTGTTAAAGTAAATGTGCCAGAGCTTTCTGTTAGAATGTATTCGTTCGGATTAGTTGGCGTAATGTTCTCAATGGTGTAGCTAATCTTTTCTTGTTCATTGTAAACCTCAAGGAATTCCAAGTCACGAACGCTATTGCTCTCCGCCACGGTTTGATCCTGAAAGTTAAAAATATTAAACGTTAAGCCATGTTCTTGTTGGCGTCGTTAAGGAAGACCCAACTGGTCAAACTATGCTTATGTACACATTTAAAATTTGTCTCAAAACGTAAAAGCATACCTCCTCTTCTTCCTTTTCGACAATTTCCTGCTCAGGTTCGGCTTCCATTAATTCCTCTTCCATTTCGGTCATTTCTGCAACATTCTTGCTACTGTTTGCCGTACTAGTGTTTGCACATTCAAAACTAATCGCACTTTTAATGCCCAGTATACTGATGGCCTCCAAAAATTCTGATAAATTGGTTGAAGACAAACTCGTCTCCCCCATATAGACAAAACTCAATACACAGTCCAGCAAGCTGCCTCTAACATCGGGTACTATTATGGTGGCCTCCTGTCCAATAGGTACATCACTAAGAAGATCACGCAGCAGGTCACTACACGAAGATAGTACAAAACGATGGGCCTTCGTCGATTTACCTCGACAAGAAAGCGTAATGTCACAGGTGGCTGGATCATTCTTCAGGGTCTTCTGTATATCCAGGATGGTTGCCGTATGGCCCATCCACTTGAGGTGATTCATTGTTTTCAGAAGCTTATGGTTTTATTCAACTGGAACTCAATTCCGATAAATCTCAAGTAAACAGGAATTTCAGTGAATTTCCTATGTTCCGTGATTTGGTTTTAAGTTTTGTTTGGAATTTGGTTTATTTTGTTTTAATATTTTGCGACGTTCCGCTGAGAACTTTACTCTTTTTCACTTTGGCCACACACAAATCAAGAAAAATTATGGGAAATGGACGAAAGTATTTTTCGATTCGTTTCGTTCGAATTCGGTGCAAGAGAGGGACGCGTTGAATGATTAATAAAAACGTCAAATTGACTTTCGTGTTTCGTCACAATTCCCATACAGCGGCTTTTTTAAGCTGAAGTGTTTTGTTTTACTTCAAAAAGAAATGTCTTTTACATTGGCATAACCGGATTGAAAAACAAATTGCATAGAAAATAAATAAAAAATGCTGTTTTTAAATTTTAATTGAATATTTATATGAAATTTTCAAATCCGGGTGAGATTTTTACATTTCAATTCATTCCCACAGCCAGCCCTGTTAAACAGCCGCTGTTCTATCCACTTATTACATAAATACTGTCAAAAAGTGCCAAAGGAAAATTGTGATAACTTTTCCTACCAGGTTTTTGTTCAACTTAAAGCAAGAATGGCATCTTTGCTTAGGAATCTAGGATCCAAATTGGCAACTGGCTTAGTCGCCACGAGTGGTAAGTCTTGAAAACGATGTATGCTTTATTTTTCATGGTTTAATTAAATATTTTTGTAGGGCCAACTGCTACTCGCCTGGCTCTGGTAAGGTTCGCAAGTGCTGGTGCAGGCAAACCTGAAGAACGACGTAACACCAATTAAATAAAATCAATTGTTCCATCAAAAAGATGCATGTATTTTTCTTGTTTTTCAGCAACTGTTCGCAAGTCAGACGAAACGGCTAGATCCCATTTGACTGATTTCGGAAAATATGTTGCCGAGTGCTTGCCGAAATACGTGCAAAAGGTCCAGTTAACCGCTGGTGATGAACTCGAAGTTCTCATCTGTCCCGATGGGGTTGTTCCCGTATTACAATTCCTTAAAGACCATCATCAATCACAGTTTGCGAATCTAGTGGATATTGCTGGCATGGATGTACCCAGTCGCAAATACCGCTTCGAAGTGATTTACAATATATTGTCGCTACGTTATAATTCTAGAATCCGTGTGAAAACCTACACTGATGAGTTGACACCATTGGACTCTGTTTGCGAAGTGTATAAGGCAGCCAATTGGTACGAACGTGAAATTTGGGACATGTATGGCGTTTTCTTTGCCAATCATCCCGATTTGCGAAGGATCTTGACAGATTATGGTTTCGAGGGTCATCCACAGCGACGTGATTTCCCATTGTCGGGCTATGTTGAGGTGAGTATTATTTCTGTTAATAGTAGGATCTAATGAGATTGACACTATATTTGCAGCTACGTTATGACGATGAGAAAAAACGCGTTGTCTGTGAACCATTGGAATTGGCTCAAGAATTCCGTAAATTCGATTTGTCTGCACCCTGGGAACAGTTTCCGAATTTTAGAAATGCCAATCCCCCAGCCGTAACAGTGGACACCAAGGAACAGAAGAAGTGAATATAAAAAGACAACACTTGGTGTTATTAAATGCTGTTAAATAAAATAAATTAGTAAAATAATTGGTTATATTTCAATGGTCTGAGAAGAGCTTAACGGTATTTGAATATTTTTCTTTTTTTTAAAAAGAAGTGGCTAGCCTAATTATGAAGATGAAGTCCCCATGTATAAATTTAATTTGTAAGGAATGTCGAAACTTATTTTATGTTTTGAAAACGCCATCTAGTGCAAATAATTGATTTTGATCACAGCAAATTAGATGCTTTCACTTTCTGTACGCATATGGCGACTTTGCACATAGTTATCCACTAAATAAGCAAAATATATTTAACATTTGAACAGACAGAACTGATCCTGTAACTGTTTGTTCTCCTTATTAGTTAAGAATATTTTCAAGTCCTCTCTCAGTTCGTACAATCTTGATACCATGTTTTATTTGGAAAGCCAACGAACTTCGGTAAAAAAAAGCAACTTTTCGTATTCTGCGTTCATATCAGAGCATAATTTATTGAAGAGGCGAATATTAAGAGCACTTCTCTCAATAAAGTTGACTTCATATATATTTTATTGCTGTTTTAAGGGTAATAGCAAGGCATTCCGGGAGCGTTTCGGCAGCCAATGTTTGATAAATAAAATACATACAAGTAATTGATAACATGGTGAAACACCGGTAGATTCATCACATTGTTGCGCAAAATAAGGACTACATTTTATCTTGTCAATAGGTCTGTTTGGTAACATGCTAGTTTTGGAAAGTTCTACGTAAACAACATAGAATCTGACAGTTTCATGGCTCTCAATTTTTTTTACTCTCATTTGGGTCTCTCTTTGCGATGAATTATCTGCAAGACCAATTCCTTGGGGTGGGCCGAGCCAACTCTGTCAAACCAGCCATCTGACAGTTTGTGAAATGTCATAATCTACAGTGTTAGTGGAAAACAAAAACAATTTGATACGTTTGACCAAGTGTTGTTTGAAAAGCGTTTGTTTACTTTTGTGCAAGTTTTCTGTCTTTGAGAGGAGTTCTCTCTCTTTGAGAGGATTCTACTATTTGACAGATCTCAATTCCGTGTGCCAAAAAAGATACCAAACACACCTAATAATAGGTCTGTTTGGTAACATGCTAGTTTTGGAAAGTTCTACGTAAACTACATAGAATCTGACAGTTTCATGGCTCTCAATTTTTTTTACTCTCATTTGGCTCTCTCTTTGCGATGAATTATCTGCAAGACCAATTCCTCGGCGTGGGCCGAGCCAACTCTGTCAAACCAGCCATCTGACAGTTTGCGGAATGTCATTATCTTCATTGTTAATGGAAAACAAAAACAATTTGATAGTTTGACCAAGTGTTGTTTGAAAAGCGTTTGTTTACTTTTGTGCAAGTTTTCTGTCTTTGAGAGGAGTTCTCTCTCTTTGAGAGGATTCTACTATTTGACAGATCTCAATTCCGTGTGCCAAAAAAGATACCAAACACACCTAATAGGTCTGTTTGGTAACATGCTAGTTTTGGTAAGTTCTACGTAAACTACATAGAATCTGACAGTTTCATGGCTCTCAATTTTTTTTACTCTCATTTGGCTCTCTCTTTGCGATGAATTATCTGCAAGACCAATTCCTCGGCGTGGGCCGAGCCAACTCTGTCAAACCAGCCATCTGACAGTTTGCGGAATGTCATTATCTTCATTGTTAGTGGAAAACAAAAACAATTTGATAGTTTGACCAAGTGTTGTTTGAAAAGCGTTTGTTTACTTTTGTGCAAGTTTTCTGTCTTTGAGAGGAGTTCTCTCTCTTTGAGAGGATTCTACTATTTGACAGATCTCAATTCCGTGTGCCAAAAAAGATACCAAACACACCTAATTTGATCTTGAATGTCATTTGACATTTTTTGAATACGCGATTTCACTGTTGGACCAAAACCAGGGGCCTGTTTCACAGATCATACAACACATACATTTCATACAACATACATTTTCATCATACATCATACAACATACAACACATACAACTTTCTGTTTCACAGATTTCATTGGAAGTGTTGTATGATAACTTTTTTTGTTGTATGAAGGTCGAGTTCATAAATGTAAAAATACAGTAACACTGCAGCCATTGCGTTAATTATTGTATAAAAACTGTATAACTAATGTATACGCTTGGTAACACTTGCGCTCAATAATGTAAACTTACAGTCGTACTACCGTATAAGCTGTATCTGTTTTTATTTGGTTGCAGAAAGTTTACTGATGTCAAAGTTTATGAGTAATGGAACTTTTCGATAGATTTAAGTTTTTTTACTAAACAAATTCGTGAAAATTGTTTATTATAAGTGTTATTGCGCTTGACGCAATCCTTTAGTTAAGAAAAATACTTTCAGACTTTGTAGTATATTTAATTTATTGACCTTTTCTCTTTAAAATGAATGTAAAATGTTAGTTATAGATCGTATAATATACTACAAAATTCTTTTATCTTTTCTTTAAAAAAATAACTTTTAGCAAATTTTCAGTCGACCGTTGTTCGTCCCGTTTTAAATATGAATCCTCAATTATGAAGTCATCGTTTGACGTTTCTGGTTTCGGCGGCATTGCCAACACTCCCCCCTGGTATATCGGATGCTCCGTCTGATCTACCATTACGCCGAACATCGAGAATCGCAATTTTTACAGCTGGTCTTTCGTATATCCCGGTATTTGTTTGGATGATCGCCTTACGAACTTGGCCGTCGTTTCCTTTGGTTACATCAACGACTCTTCCCTTTGGCCATAGGTTGCGTGAACTTGTTTCATCAACAATGATGACGATGTCCCCTTTCTCGATTGGTTTTACTTGCTGATACCACTTGGTTCGTCTGGTTAAGTTGGGCAGGTACTCCCGTATCCACCTCTTCCAAAACTGGTTTGCAACTTGCTGAGACCTGAGCCAATTTTTTTTCAGTAGCACATTTTCCTCGCACATTATTCCGTCGGGTTTTTCGCCATTAGATGACCCCAGCAAGAAGTGGTTTGGTGTTAGCGCTTCATCGTTATCGTCATCGAGTGGTAAATACGTCAAGGGTCGGCTGTTAACAGTTCTTTCAGCTTCTAACAGCATGCTGTGAAGTAGTTCATCAGTGGGACTTCGAGTTGGCATAATCTGATGTAATGTCTTCTTTAAGACCATTCGTAGCCGTGATATTGAATACTTTTGCCTTAATTCATTTATCACCGTTTCGTTGTTTTGATGATGAAAGAGATGATGGTAGTAGCAAACTATTAAACGTGTGATGTAATGACTATTGGGTAGTAAAATTGGACGTTTTACAGAACTCGTCACGCCTATCGCTGCATCGATACGTCCTCGGACTCGCAAGACGCCATGATCGTCGAGGTACGGTGATAGTTTGTACAAAGGACTGGATCTCTCAAAATATCTTTTGCGTTCGATGGGGACTTCTTTGTTGTTATTTAGAATTGCTATTTCATCGCGGTAGTAATCTGCTTGAGCTACTCGATACAAATAATTCTCAGCTGCCAAATATTCGTCTTTATCGATGTATCCTGTTCTTTTTGTAACGCCCTTTTTAGTGGCCGACAAATTCCATATAAATCGATAAACGTTCACTTGAGTACGTACAAGTTTTCTCCAATTTGAAAATCTTTCAAATTTAATGACATCTGGTGTTACTGTCGATATGAGTAGGACATGTGCCCGCAACTCTTCTGTCGTTACTTCGGATTCGAAGATATTCTTGGGCCACGTCTCTTCTGATCCTTTAAGAAAAGTCGGTCCACTAAACCATCGGTTGTCTGACGTAAAGTCGGGTGTTCCAGTCCATTTAGTAGCATCATCTGCTACATTTAACTTTGTTGGCACATACCTCCACTGGTGCATATTTGTCATTTCGAGGATGTCACTTACCCTAAAGGCGACGAATTGCTTATATTTTCGATGGTCTGATTGTATCCAACTGAGGACCGTTTTCGAATCCGACCAAAAAATTTGTTTTGCAATTTTCACGGAGTGACCCTCGACAACACTTTTTGCTAAGCGGGCTCCAAGTCTTGCTGCTTCTAGTTCCAGACGTGGAATTGACACCATCTTTATAGGAGCGACGCGTGTTTTTGAGGCAACTATGCTGCATTCTACTTTGCTGCCATTGGTGACTCTGAGGTATGCAACCGCTGCAAACGCATTTTCGCTTGCATCTACAAACATATGCAGTTGCAATTCATCGTCTTCATCAAACCAGTTGTTCCATCTTTTATAATGTTCATCTTTGATCGGATCATCCCAATCTAACTGAGCCCTCCATATATCTCGCATCAGGATTTTTATGTATATGATAAAGTGAGCGATTAGACCTAGTGGATCGAAAACGGTCATCATCACACGTAGTACTTGTCTTTTCGTAGGGCAAATGTTTGCATTTAAAAGTCTTTGCAGTGATGGTTTTGATGATAGTGTAAAGGTAAATTTGTCCGATGATGTGCACCACCACATGCCCAGTACTCGTTCAGCTGTCTCCACTTCAGAACCGATGTTAAGGTCTATCGCCTCCTGCTGCTTGCCGCCAAGTGTCTCGATAACTTTTGGAGAGTTGGAAATCCAATTACGAATTTCAAATCCGGCTTTTGAATGGATATATTTGACCTCGTTCACCAATTTAACTGCCTCTTCTTCCGTACTAACGCTGTCTAACAAATCATCTACATAATGATTGTATATGATGGATTTGACTGCTCGAGGAAATTGTTTGTCAAACTCTTGCGCATTTTTCTTCATCACATATTGGGCGCAACTAGGTGAGCATGTGGCACCAAAGGTTAAAACTTGCATTATGTAGACGTCTGGCTCTAAGCTCGTAGCATTGTGATACCACAGGAAGCGTTGTGCATGTTGATCCTCTTTTCGCACTTGGACCTGGTGAAACATCTCACGAATATCACCACATACTGCAACTTGTCTCTCACGAAACCGAAACAAAACTGATGGTAGCGAAGTCAGCTGATCAGGACCTTTTGACAGCAAAGAATTTAATGAAATACCGTTGACTTGCGCTGCTGCGTCCCAAACAATACGTACTTTCCCGGGTTTATTAATGTTAGTGACCGGAAATATTGGCAGATACCATACACGTTCATAATCTTTCTTTAAGTCCTCATCAGACAGCTTACGTATATAGTTCCGCGCAAGATAATTCTCCATTTGTCTTTTCAAATGTTCCGCCAGGACAGGATCTTTGAGTAGTTTCTTACGAAGGCATTCAAATCGTCGAAGAGCCATTGGCCAGCTGTTGGGCATTTTAAACTCGTCGTACTTCCAGAGAAGGGCAGTTTCGAATCTATCAGCTTTTCTGATTGTATGTGCCTCTAACATTTGACAAGCACGCTCCTCCTCGGCCGATTTCACAATTTTACCTGGCGGCACTCCAACGCTATCGAGTAAAAAGTACTCCGTCATCATTTTATCAAGCGACTCATCTTTTCTTTCGCATTCGCACATTTGAAAGTTGCGGAACTCATGTACTGCTAAATCGTTTCTTCCAAAAACTACCCATCCTAATCGTGTTTTCGTCGCGGCCGGCTCATTCTCATGACCTTCTCTTGCTTTAAGTGGGAAGCCAAGCTTCCAGTTGTCTAGGCCAATCAAAATACGTGGAACCGCACGCTTGTAGGAATCCAGCGGAATATTTCGCAGATGTGAATGTTTAGAAATGAAATCACTTACTTGGACAGACTGCTCTGGTAAATTTAGATTTTTTACTGTTCTTATGTTTCGCAGTGGATACTTAACATGACTGCTTGTAGCGGAGATTTCAGCTGATAAAACTTGTGAGCCATCTTCAACGCGTTGTGTTTGACCCGTCCACTTCAGGCAAATCGGAACTATTGGTCCTTTGAGGTCTAATTCTGCTGCTAGGGAACTATCCATGAGTGTCAACGAAGAGCCCTCATCCAGAAATGCGAAGGTGTTTATGTTCTTGTGGCCGTTATGCATTACAACCGGAACAATTCGAAAGAAAACAGATCGTTGGGCTGACCTATGTGTATTGCAGTTGTGTTCGTCTGTCGACGTTCCAATGGATACTGTTGATGGTGGATTAACTATATCATTTTTTATTTTGTGTAACATTGAGTGGTGCCTGAAGGTGCAGCCGTCAACACCACATTGTTGGTTAGATCTGCATCGTGAATTAATATGTGGCACCAAGCAAGTACGACACAGATGAAGTCGTTTTACAGTATCCCATTTATCACTAAGGCTCATATTGACAAATTTGTTGCAGTTTTCTGTACGGGAACATTCTTCGTTGCAAACTTTGCACTTGCGAGAACTTGCTCTTATGGTGTTATTTGTGTTTGCTTCTCGACTCTCTGCATGTACGTTGATATGTGCTCTATCTTTCGCTAGACGTTTTTCTGGTCGAACATCCATAAAGTATGATGGCGTAAATGTAACGTCGCTTACTGTTTCAGCTAATTCAAACAACCATGTACTAAAGCTGGATAAATTGACCACGCAAAGGGAACGTTTATGAAGAGCCCAATTCAATTTTATCTGTGCTGGTAACTTTTCAACTATTTCCTGCAGAAGTACTGGATTAGCTAGATGGCCCTCGAGACCTGACGCTTCCATAGTAGCGCACATATTTTGCACAGCCAAAGCAAACGAAATTATTGTTTCCAGCTTATCTGCTCGTGGCGCAGGCTCATTGCGTACTTTTACCATGAGGGAGTGAATGATGATTTCTGGACGACCATACATCATACGTAGCGTTGACAGAATTCCTGGAACATTAATGGGTAAAAGTAATCTACTTCTTACCAATTCCATTGCTTTTCCCTTTAGACACCTTTGAAGCCGCATGAGATTTTCTTCGTTACTAAACGCACACATTTGAGTTGTGCCTTCGAATGTGCTGATAAATAATGGCCAGTCCTCTGGATTGCCGGTGAATATAGGCAACTCTTTGGCAAACGAGTGTCGCGCAGCAATTTGTTGACTATTAAGCGGAGTAAATTCTGCTCTATATGACTCTATCATTGGACTTCTGCCTGCTTGAATTTTGGTATGCACTTGATGATTATAAGTGACATTTGTTTGCTGTACAGGTATTTTTGTTGATGTTGTAGCTTGAGGTGGAACAGTGAGCTCTTCCGGGTGTATCTCGCCCTGTCGGAGTTCTCCTGGATGACCTACTTTTAGTACGTTATTCACTTTCATGTCATTGGTACTCCGCTGTGTTGCATTTTTTGTTTCTGCCGATGTGTTGGCTATTTTCAACAATTGCTGTTCAGCGCCGGTTTCATGTTCCGACTTGTACAATGACTGACAGTTACTTTCAAAAGATGTATTACATACCTCGTCATCACTCGTGCTTTCTTCCATAAGAAGTTCCATTTTCTTTCTAATATACTCTGCGTCTCTTTTTTCTTGTAAGGTTCTTTCTTCTTCAAGCAATTGTAATTTAATTGATTTGCGTTTAGAAAGCGTCCTACTCTTGGTCGATGAAATTGATTTGTTGGACTTCTCATCGTTGTTTTTCGTGCATTTTTTACAGGACCAGTCGTGGTTAGCGATGTCGGAAGTGGTTCCAGTGCAGATGTAATGAAACCATTCTTTGCACTCATCGCACTGCACCATGTCGTCATTGTCTGGTTCCTGACATAGTTCGCAGCTCCTATTTTCTGCATTAGATGTAGGATCTCCTTTTGCCGCCATCGTGGCGCCGGTTGAACAAACAAATTAAATCGCAAAATAAAAGAATTTTGTAGAAATGTTATTGCGCTTGACGCAATCCTTTAGTTAAGAAAAATACTTTCAGACTTTGTAGTATATTTAATTTATTGACCTTTTCTCTTTAAAATGAATGTAAAATGTTAGTTATAGATCGTATAATATACTACAAAATTCTTTTATCTTTTCTTTAAAAAAATAACTTTTAGCAAATTTTCAGTCGACCGTTGTTCGTCCCGTTTTAAATATGAATCCTCAATTATGAAGTCATCGTTTGACGTTTCTGGTTTCGGCGGCATTGCCAACAATAAGTCAATAATGCTTATTATTTGTTTCGCGGAAGATAACGAACAAAAAAATTGGCTGGGAAACTCTGAATTATTTTCTGTAACCTTCGTCTTCTGCATATTATCATTTTTCTCTTTTCTAGCACTGAGAGTACTGATAATTTTAATTTTGACCATTCAGTAAATTTAAAAATGCCCTTGACAATTTTTTTCGCACCATTTTGAAACAAAAAGCAAACTCAGAAATGTTTGCACATATTTTTAGAAAAGTAGCAGTGTATACATTTATGAACGCAATTTATACAGGTGTTTGAATACTGCAACAATACAGAATTATTTGCGTTCATAAAAGTATACAAGTAAACCTGCGGTAAACTTACTGTAAACAGTTTACATTTATGAACTCGACCGAAATGTATGGTTTTGACATTTTCGTTGTTAGTGTTCAACGACTACATTTAGCAAAAATCTATCGAAAACTACCAGAAATAAAAATGAAATAAAGTAGCCTTTGGAAAAGGATGGTAAAATAAAACGAAATTATTTTATCGGATGATTATAGTTTGAAAGATGAAGATGGTGGAGATATTGCAGTAGAATATGCCAAGTTACTCTCCTAAACTTTTCCTCATCGCTAAAGCCCATAAGTCAATGCCAATGAAATTATTTTTTCCCACGCATCGGAAAACTGCTTTTGAAGCCGTATAACCGGCAAACCTCTTAAAAAGCAATTTTTTTTATTGTACTTTTCTAGTAGCACGATAATTTGTTGTTTAAAAACAATAAAAGAAGATTCATAAATAAGAAGCTAAATAGTAAAATAGTACTTATTTTTGTATATTTTGGTTTTTTGAAATTCATAATAAAGTTACAGCCAATTATTGTGCTGTAGGTATAAAATGTATGATAAATTTGACGGAAAACTGTTGCATGAAATGTATGATAAATTTCTGTGAAACAGAATCATACAACATTCCAATACTTCCAGTCGATTCTCCCTTTATAAATTTTTGTATGATAGCAGATCATACATCAAATCTGTAAAACAGAAATCATACAGCAGAACTGTCATTATCATATAATGTATGTGTTGTATGATCTGTGAAACAGGCCCCAGGTATAAAATACATTATAACGAGATAAGCTTTGTTCGACGCGAACGGACCTAGTTAAGTACAATAATCGACAATGAAGTTGTCATTTTGACAACTAAAATATGGCTGCAATTTTCTGTGCTAACTTGATCTGACATTTTTCACAAATTTGTGCTGTTATGCACTGGCTATAGTAGTAATTTTAGGATGACTTTGCGGACCACTTCGGTTGCTTTCAGGGACCACCGGTTAAGAACCATTGAATTTTTAAATAAACAGACTTTACAAAAAATGTTTTTTGGAATTAATAAACGACTGATATTTGATTAATTTAGTGATTTAACAGCCTAAATATGTTTGTTTTCCAATACCATATTGGTGATTCCCCTCAGAAAAATTCGTATGCAAGCTGCTGATTTCACTTTGGAAGAATTTGAAAATGAACTCCGAATTAGATCCAATTGCCCCATTTAAACCTGCAAGATTAAACTGTTTATAATCAAATTTAAAAGAACAAGTGTGTGTGAAAACACGTTTATCTGGTAGTTAAATTATGTCCCACTGTGCCTCCTACGCATGGGTGTATTTTTGTTTCTGCAGATAATTCTTGTGTTTCATCTGACGAATCCAGAAAAAGAGCTATACTATCCATTTTACTATTTTTTTATTTATAATTCTTTTGTATTGCAAAAACTAAAGGACAATTCCAAAATACGCATTCATTCTGCTTGACAGGCACTACCTTTTCGACATTCACGTCGGTAAGGAAACTTCCCCGACGGATTCTACGATACTAAGCTAAAGTGAAAGTGAATCGAACATGTGAAGGGAATCTTCGATCGGGCGGATTCCACGATAGAGGTGATTATTTCTGTAGTATAAGTACCATTTGCGGCTCTCACATTTAACCAATCTTAAGAAATGAGGTGTCAAAAGAAAGAGAGCACTGACGAATTGCACTTTCACTTTATAAATTTTAAAAAATTAAAAAAACCTATCAAACAAATATTTTACCCTTGTCAGTACAGGGAAGATAGGATGTTTGCCTCTCATTCTGGTTGCAATAGTTTTCATAAATCTGTCCCTCTTTTAAGCTCTCACTGGGTTACCATAGTATATATGAGACATCTCCGCAGATCGGAGAGCAACATCCGTAGGGTTACCATCTGTTGATTTAAAAACAAAATAATTTGTTGAACGAAAAAGGATAATTGTGTACAAAGTGCACACCACCTCAATTTTGATAAAATTTTTGTATGATATAGAGGGTATTTTTTTGAGTATTTGTTTGTTCACAATAATTACCGAAATAAATAAACACAATATCACTATCACGCACCGAATCTTATATGCAAATATAATCACTTATTGCACTGCGACTGAATTCAATGTTTCGAAATTCAGCGTAAATAAATCTTCATTATAAAGCACACACAGCGAAGTATTGTTTAACTGAATTTTAACGGATTCCCCATAAAAACTAGAAAATCGAAAAAACAAAAACAATGCGGGTGCGGCAACACCCTCACATACTTACCCCCCTGTTCTGCATTTCGAGTGAAAGTGGATTGAAACCGACATTGAAATTCACTCGGAATGGAATTCTGTGTTCTGCATTCCGAGTGATTTCGAATTTTAAGAATCCACTTCGAATTCATTTGTTTGAAACGTCAAACACAGCTGTCAAATCATTTCAAAATCATTGGAGATTTTCAGTTTTTGTTTTGTGCAAGTGAATCATTTAAGAAAAAATATATTTTATTGAAAAAATGGATTCAATTTTGTGTTAAATGATTGGTGAAAACAGAATGGAAGGAGTTCGCAGGAAATCTAACATTCGGGATCTTCCCGTAGCATTGTAAGTAGAAGTTAGACAACAGAAGAAAAATTATTTATTTAATGATTTTTGCATTTTTAAAAACAGTTTTAGGGTAAGTGGCTAAGCAAATATTTGTTGATATCCTGCGAGAAAGTCAGAGATGGTACCAACTTCAATTCCTCTCACACTCAAACTCGGAGCAACACTTCGTTTTTTTGCTGAAGGATGTTACCAAAGGTCAGTGGGAAAGGATTTTAATCTTCGCCTTGGTAGATCCACAGTCGGCAAAGTTCTGGGCGAGATGTAAAACATTATGCAACATAAGTTGTGGTCGAAGTGGACTGAACTGGAAAGTACGCAGATGAAAGAAAAAAAGATGTTTGAATAATGAGGGATTCCGGGGATTATAGATTGCCTGGATGGTACAAGCATTCACCTTCGCCCATTAACAAAATTAAATGTTTTATTTTCTTATCGTTTTCCATCCAGTCGTTGTTCTAATTCCTCCACAAATCCTTAGTATACGCTTTGTCACGTTTAACAAAATCTTGATTTTCTTCCATGTAATTCAAGAGAATACTCTCTTGCCTCTAATTTTTGTTTTGTACTATATTAAACAAAGGAATTATTTTAATACATTAATGGAAGCCTTATTATTCTACTCATATTTTTCAAAATGATTCTGATCAACAAATTAATTAATTAATCCACTTTAGAACGGCATGTGAATTCAATTCACGTCAAGAATCTCAAGTGAATTCAATTCACTAAAATCGCAGGATTTTAGGAATACAGAACACGAATTTACAACTGTCATCTTGAGTGGAATGCAGAACATCAAAATATTCACTTTCGAACATACACCCCCCTGTTCTGCATTTCGAGTGAAAGTGGATTGAAACCGAAATTGAGATTCACTCGGAATGGAATTCAGTGTTCTGCATTGCGAGTGATTTCGAATTTTTGGAATCCACTTCGAATTTATTTGTTTGAAATGTCAAACACTGCTGTCAAATCATTTCAAAATCATTGGAGATTTTCAGTTCTTGGTTTTTGCTTTGTGCAAGTGAATTAAACATTTAAGAAAAAATATATTGTATTAAAAAAATGGAAAACAAAATGATTAGGGAAAACCGCGAAGAAAACCGAATGGAGAGAGTTCGCAGGAAGATTTTCCGAGATAAATCGTAACATTTTGGATCTTCCCGAAGCATTGTAAGCAGAAGTTAGACAACTGAAGAAAAATAATTTATTTAATGATAAGAAAATATTTGTTGATATCCTGCAAGAAGTGGAGTCAGAGAAATCTTGATCTTGGAAAATCTTGATTTTCTTTCATTTAATTCAAGAGAATACTCTCTTGCCTCTAATTTTTGTGTTGTACTATATTAAACAAAGGAATTATTTTAATACACTAATGGAAAGTCTTATTATTCTACTCATATTTTTTCAAAATGATCCTGATCAACAAATTAATTAATTAATTCACTTTACAACGGCATGTGAATTCAATTCACGTCAAGAATCTCAAGTTAATTCAATTCACTAAAATCACAGGATTTTCGGAATGCAGAACACGAATTTACAGCTGTCATCTTGAGTGGAATGCAGAACACCAAAATATTCACTTTCGAACATACAATCCACAATTCATAGTTTCGTTCGGAATGCAGAACACCCAATTCCACTTTTGGTGGTTGAATTCACTAAAAGTGGAATGCAGAACAGGGGGGACAATCCACAATTCATAGTTTCGTTCGGAATGCAGAACACCCAATTCCACTTTTGGTGGTTGAATTCACTAAAAGTGGAATGCAGAACAGGGGGGTTATACTCATTTCTTGGTCCTCAAAGCACAAAATCGGAAAGCTCTTTTGGCGTTATTCAAAGTTGCCATACCTATGCACCAAAAACTTTGAAAGTCGATTATTTACTTAAAAATTAAATGTTTACAGCTGTATGTTATTTGGAATATTTTAGAAAACGTGACAAGGCGTCGTCGATTCGATGAAGCATGTACTTCCAGAGTTAGATGAAACTGCAAAAATGTACACCAATATTAATGTTTTTTATGGTTTTTTTCCGAGGGCAAATCAGTTTTTTTCTCCTAACGTCGTGTTTTCCAGTAACACCTAAGCGATATTAACCGGGGTATGCCTGTACAGGAAACTCAACTGGTAGCTTTCGTATATTTCTTTATTCATATAATTCCAATAATGTAATAATTGTTTTTCTTTGTTATATATATGTATGTATATTTCTTAATATTTTGTCTTTTATCAGGTACTAAGAACCAGCCAACAACTCAAAATTAACAAAAAAAAATAAAAAATTATGTACACATTCGTATCTGTTACATAATCGCTTAGTGAAAATAAAAAAATATTTAAAATTCAATAATTGTTTTCTTTAATTTAACTAAGATTATTTTAAGCTATCACTCTTACCACTTCAGTATTTTGCGACAGCAAAACCTCTTTTCCAAAAAAGTGATAAGGTATTTATTTATTTTCTCTTGGATTAGTAAACATAAGACTTTATGGTTTGATGAAATTACATAATAATCTTATTATTCATATGAAATGTGTTTTCAGATTCAAGTACATTAGTAAATATTCCTAGGTTATTTTAAACTTGAAATGGACCTGGCCTATAAGCAACAAGCTCTTAGGTGAGTTTAAGGATCCAAATGTATACTCAATCATTCCTGAGTTCATTTGGTTTTCAAAACAATTTTCTATGTTTTACATTGTATATTTTATATTTTAAATTTGTTAATGTTCATAATTATTTTCGAATCTGCTCAGTGAATTCAATAGCAAAAAAATAATAGCTAGGCAACAGCTTACAGATCCAGTTCGGTCAGTTAAGAAAAAAGGTTTATAGTTCTAGGAGTATAGACTTTAGAAGTTATTTAACACAACAAGATGAACTAAGGCGATATTGTTTGAAACCCTTCTCACCACAGTCCGGCTGAATGGTACAAAAGGGTGTAATCTATCAACTTCAGATGAAAGCCACATTCGCAATGACGATATCGGCTTTAACCATTTAATTTCCAAAAAAAAAAAAACCTCGAAATATAAGGGCTTATGCACTATACACACTTGTGTGCTACTTTTAAAGGTGGTGGAAAATAAAGTCAAACCCATGGCTAAAATTGATGAACTACTAATATGGAGAAAATTCTAGAGTTTTGATGACACACTAGAGACAGTTAAATTTACTTGTTCCAGTTATTATTCTCGATCAATGTCAAATATTTTAAGCATCACTGAACAGATTGATAAGTTTGAACACTGTAATTATAAATATTTTCGTTTTTGGGTTTTTTTTTTGTATGAAGAGTACAAAAATAAAAATAATTTTTCAACAACATATAGATTCACAATATAAAAATACATCCAATATAAACATCAATGTTTGATTAATTTTGTTTTCTCTCATTTTTAACTTACAAATTTATCTATAAAACAGTTATAAAGATTTGTGTTTTTTTTCTTTTCGTTTTTCTATTAACTTGCATGTTAATTTTTTGTTTTTCGTATAGAAGGAGAGAATAACTTACAACAATTATAAAATATATAATAGATACATATATAGAATATGTTTAGCTTAGAGTTACTCCTTATGTAAGTGCAGAGTCCAACCTAACCAGAGGCGAACTTGTATTACAGTTTAATAATTTACACACAAATTAATTTGAAAGTTATCTGTACGAGTAAAAGTTTCCATTTGTGAATTCATATTTCGTATTTAAAGTTTTACCTAATTTTTTCTATTTACACAAAAAATTGTCTCCAAAATCTAAGACCAAAAAAGAACGCTTGTACGCTCCGATTTTTTTTTAAGTTTGTTTCATTATTTGAAACTTACGTTTGAAACAGTAAACAATTAATTGTTTCAATGTACCAATATAAATTCGTAAAAAAATTGTGTCCAACGTTTAAATGGATTCGGTCTTTGAATAGTGTCGTAAACTGCCACCGCCCGCACCACCTCCAGCAGAAGTAGAAGAGTAATTTTTATTGTTGTCGCTGGTTGTGGACGTGTTCTCGGTCGATAGACGTTCATGGTATTCCTGGAAACACGGTACAATGCATAGATTCGTCTGACACTCGGGGCAATGATATTTGGTTTTGCGGCGCAATATCCTGCCATGGCCGTCTATAGTGTTCCAACAGAAATTACAACCCAACGCTGGACCCGGACGAATAACAGGACAATGACTGGAACGAGGATTCTCCAAAGTGATGATTTCTCGATTAGTCTAAAAAATCGAAACATTCGAGATTCACGTTATTAACAGTCAAGAACACACACATACCCAAACAGTTAGTCCTTGTAAATACTAGTAACAGAAACATTTAAAATTCTTACCTGTGGTGACGACACTGATCGCTGGAGTTCTTCATTTTTTACCCGCAACGTGGGAATATGTTCGAAAGAACTACTCCCCAACGTTGTAGTGGTGGTAGGTCCAGTAATGGGTGCTAAACTCGACGACTCTGATATTAAGATCACCGATGCCGAATGTGTTGACACATGTCCACCTTTAGAATGGGCGCTGTTCTCAGCCTCTTGTTTGATTGATGACGACGACGGTGACTGATGCGCTACCAAATGAGCTAAATTGGTTGTACTCGATGAATTAATCGACGCCGGCGTTTGTGTACTACCCGATATAATATAACCACTGCTTGTGGTTGTTGTTGAATGTGGGTATATAGCATCAGAAATTGATATGTGACCAGAGGTTGTGGACGATAGGGGATGTGAGTGTTGTCTATGCAGTCCAAGTCCAAACGAAGATGATGTGGACGACAACGACAGAGCTAATGGACTATGTTGGCTCGGTAGGAGAGGATGCGAATGCTGTTTAACCAAGAATGGTGTATTTTGTGGCACAGAAAGCAGGTGCGGTGATGAAGGCGTTAAACTAGGCGCTGGCTCAGATGCATGACGTTCAATTCGAGGTGGAACTGACAGTAAATGAGAAGAAGTTGAACTGACAGCCGTTCCACTAAACGGATCGAATTCTAGCCCTGTAGTTTCTGGTGATATTTGATTGGCGGTGTCACTGTCTCGTTTGACCCGAGGCTGACGAATAAGAAAACGATTACGTTTACTGCCCATTAAGTTCACAGTTGGCATATTTTGTGCAATGCTGGTTAATAATGCCGGTGGGGTGCCTGTTAATAGAAATTAAATAAAAAATTATTGAAAGAAACAAAAAAATGGAATTATATTCAAAAATAAAAACGATCGATGGCGCTTAGCCTCAGTAGACTGAGATGTGAGACGGAGCGAAAGTAACCGATACCGAAGAGTTTGCAATGAGCGAAAGCTCAAATTGGTATGCAAAACCTTAGACTCAGTTCGTTGTCCCATTTATGCTATTGATTGAAATTGCGAAGATGAGTTCACTGAGTTTAAAATGGAATTCATTAAAAACAATGCTGTTGTCTTATAAAAAAGCCAGTAGTTCCCGAAATTTATCCAAAATTCGCTTTTTTCCACTATTCTTCCGGCAACTTCACTCACTATTATGAAAACGCTGGATTGACGTATTCCAATATCTTCGGCTATGCCCATTTGAGTTCCAGGATTTCCCAACAAGACTTTTGCGCAGAGACACCGAGAGCGTACGAGAAGACAAGAGACTAGCTTTAGTAAAAGTTAGTTTTGCAGCTGAAAGAAAATCACGTCTATCACAGAATCCGTCGTATTCGGAATTTTGCTACGAACCCCGAAAGAACTATCACAGAATCCGTCGTAGTGGAAATTTTTGCTACGAATTTCGAATTTCGTAGAAAGTGTTAAGTTGTTAAGTGCGGCAATGCACATTCGGATTCCACTACGACGGATTCTGTGATAGTTCTTTCGGGGTTCGTAGCAAAATTCCGAGTACGACGGATTCTGTGATAGATGTGAATGTCTTAATGAAAACAAAGAGTGGTGTTAGTGTGTCTTAATACCGTAGGGCGTGTAATAGTGCCGACATTTGAAACGCCTGAAAATGCAAAAAATAAAACACCGTTAAACCCACTACAAAAAAAACAAAATCGCTTGGATTTTTGCAGGACGCATATAACGTGGAATAAAGTGTGGACAAGGGTGTTTTTTTCAGATGAAAAATAATTTAATATGGATGATCTAGAATTCTAGATGGACCATCATTTCCATGCTTTGAGGAAGGCACCCCATTTCTTGGAGCGTCACCATAGCCGCGATGGTGGTGTTATGGTCTGGGGTGCGATTTCATGGTATGAAACTGTTGATCTGGAGTTTGCTACACTAAAAATTACGACAAATGTCTACAAGAAGATATTGGAAGTAGCAGCTTAGCGATGTCTTTGGACCAATATCTTAGACATTCCAACAAGATAATTCACCAATCCACACTGCAAGGAACATTAAAAGTCGGATATCCGAGCAAAATGCGAGCTTGATGCAATGGACATCATACTCACCGGACCTTAATATTATGGAAACCGCGTGGGGATGGATGGTTCACAGAGTCTACGATAACGGACAACAATAGGACAATAGGGAATCACTCACTACTGCAACTAAGGCAGCATGAATTGAAATTTCTCACGATGCACACTTGCGTAAAAAAGGAGACCATTATTGTTATTTTTTTTTTTTAATTATATTTTTGTTTTTCTTTTTAAACATTGAAAATTACAATAATTTATTATGCGTTTCCATAATTTCATTCTTTTGCTATCCATATACTTTTCTGTTGCTATTTTTTTTTTGTTTTTTTTCATTTTAATCTGTATTCCGTCTTTTTGATTTTCTTTATTTAAATTCATGCAATTGTATATGTATTAGCAAAAGAATTTATTCTAAATCTAATATTGATTTTGTTAATTATTACAGTTATTCTTTTCTTTTCTTTTTTTTCCTCCTTCACATTTAAATATAATATATTTTCGTTTTTTTTTTTTTTTTTTTATTAAATTTCTTTTCGTAGGATTTTATTATTAGGATTGTAAAAAGTAGTGTTGTTTTTGTGTTTTAATCGTTTTTATATCTCATATATATGTTGTATGTATATGTATATATTTTTTATTTTGTTTATTAAAATTGTTTTTCCAATGATGAAAAATTTTATATAACTAAATTAACTAACGCAAAACTGTGATCTTATTATTTTAGTATTTTTGTTTTTCTTTATTTTACTTTGCACTTTCTTACGTAACGTAAATACATTATATAGTTAAAGAGAGTTCCGTAGAGTAGGTGTGTATGTATGTATATATAAATTTATACTTGATCTTACTTAGAAATCTAGTTCTAAAAAAATTATTAAAAATCTTAATAAATACATTCAACTGTTTGCGTAAAACTTTACGAACATTTTGAGTATGTCAAATAAGGAGTAGCAAAACAAAAAAAAAAATAATAAAACCAGAAAGTTTAACTTCTCTTAGCTTCGAAGAAAAGGAAATGAAAATTATTCTTTTGTGAACATGAGATGGCCTAAAGATGAGTTTTTCTTTATTGTTTTTAGATTAACTATTGACAGAAGTAGCTGCTCGATAAAATTGGTAAAAATTGACTATTTATGGACTTACACCAATTTTAATTATTTCTTCTCCTTACTACCTTACTGCCAATAGGGAAGTGGGGTCCTAACAGTTACAAGATATGTAAGATATGTACACTGTCTGCCTATCGCGCAGTTGCCATCAAAGAGAAATGAAATGTGTTGTGATAAACCAAGAAACAGCTTAGTTAAAAAAGGAAAAACATTTTCTATAAAAACTATTAAACAAAAACAACAATTAGACTGTACATTGTGTGGACTTTGTGTTTTCACTTATGAATAACCTATTAAATATATATTCTCTGTTCCTCCTTGTTCTTGGTTTACTTCGGCTAAAATGTCAGTTGCGGCGACGCATTCTGACTATAATGAATCTACATTACTAGCGTCCTATATGGAATTAAAGTTAATACTTTGCAGATTCATGGCCGCAGGATTAACGTTTACAGCACCATCAACATAGCGCTGACGAGACATTGTATGTATGCTAGCGGGGAACTCCATGTGTCGGGTGTCCAGGAAGCCCATCACGCCCATCGGGTGGTTGTGCGGAGTGCACATAAGCGGTGTCGGCGTATCCGATGTTGGAGGAACTTGCATATTTATTGCTGACTGGTTTATGTGCTCATAGTTTTCAATGGTGGTTTCCTCGTTGGTGGGTGTTGGCGATGGCGAGAGGTTCTCCTGCTTCACCACTCGACTCTTAATACTTGGCCGACTTATCGGGTAGCCGCGCTTTTTATATTCTAGCCATAGTGTGCGGTTATTCACTCCATAGAGGCGAGCTGCTTTGCAAAACCCAATTCCACCGGAACGGACCGCTTCCAGAGCTCGAATAAAGTTCTCATCACCTTGTGGATTTACTGAACGTTTGCGTTTGACTGCCGTCGTCTGTGTGGACTGACTGCCGGCTTGGACTTGGTTACTGCTACCTACACCTGAGCCACCGCTATTACCTCCCGCAGCGTTGACTACACTTGTGCTACTTCCGCCAAGAGGCGCACCATTGCCGCTATTATTGTTATTGGGGGCACCACTACTACCTGCACCACTTCCTGGTCCAGGACCTCCTGATCCTCCAGAGGACGTCAGTCCCGATGGAACTGTGTTCATTTGATGGACTGGCGATTGGGTTGGTGTCGGTCCTTGGCTGTACACCGATTGCACCATGGCCGACTCATTTGGAGACGTTGGCGTCGATAAGTTCTGCGAGTAGCTGCCGACCAGACTATTCACGGAAATGATTTGTGGCGAATACGTCGAATTTTGGTAGTGCATTTGAATGT
The DNA here is from genome assembly GCA_949775065.1 of Brachyopa scutellaris. Classification (NCBI taxonomy): domain Eukaryota; kingdom Metazoa; phylum Arthropoda; class Insecta; order Diptera; family Syrphidae; genus Brachyopa; species Brachyopa scutellaris. The sequence continues at coordinate 113,724,050 of OX459113.1, forward strand.
GGCCTTGCTGCTGTTGGGGATTGCCTAGTCCATTGCCACCACTGGTTGCACTGGAATTACCATTCGAATTATTATTTGCATTCTGCTGTTGCTGTCGATGTTGCTGCTGCTGCTGTTGCTGCTGTTGTTGTTGCTGTTGCTGCTGCTGTTGGTGATCGCCAGGATTTTGATTATTTCCACTGTTGCTCGGGTTGTTGGTCGGCTGATTACTCAATCCGCCATTGCCATTCGGATTATTGGGGTTGTTGGTGTTGCCATTGCCAATTAAATTGGCCTGACAAGATGACAGCGAAAATCGGGAATAATTTGAATCAACGACCGTCCATTGCAGACCTGGGAGAGGAAGGAGAGCCATAATTAGTTCTATTTTTGTTCATTTTTTTTTTTTTTTTTTTTTTTTTTTTAAAGAATTTACTATAAAAAAACTATTTGTTTTTGCTAAAGTAGTTTTGTTTCTATAAAACACTACAATAGTCATTGGTAGCGCGAGAACACGACTGCATATCTCGCTCATTAGTTAACCTCCACTAAACAATAATCAGCCATGTGCTGCGCTACTAATTTACAGTTTTAACTTTTATGTTTAAGCTTTCAATTTTCTTTATACCAAAATGTAATAAAATTGGAATTAATAATTTAAAAAAAAATAAATAAATAGGAAACTCTAATTAGAAAAAAAAAAAAATAGAAAATAAAAAAAATTAAATCCTTATAAGCAATGTACGGAAGAATTTCATTTCTCGTAGTTGGAAAAACTTAGGCGACGAAAAACGTATTGTTTTTATTCGATTGGAATGGAAAACTGAAACTCATTTCGAAAAATAAAAACAAAAAAAAAAAAAAATAAATAAATAAATAAAAAAAATTAAAAAAAAAAAATAAACAAATTTTCTATAGCTCTCTTCTCCTGATCCCAGACAGCAAGGAATGTTGTTGAACGATTATTCGATTTTCTTTTGATTTTTTGGGTGTATTTATGATTTGCTTAGTGGATGTGTGGTGGTGGTTGGTTGGTTGGTATTGGGTTACGCAATGTTTTCCCATTTCGTTTGGGGTGGCGTTAGTTCAATAATTTAATTTTTTTTTAAATATATTTTTTTATGATTAAAATGGAAGAAAGCAAGTCAGGGTATTTTTTGGTTGTTTTTTTTTAATACAAATATCGTTAAAAAAAAAATTAAAGAAAAAAACATCTAAAAATAAATGAACTCCGATTAAACAAACACAAAAGGATAATAATAGACAACAGATATTTTTATTAAATTTCTAATGAAATTTGTAATTGAAAATAAATAAAAATAAATAAATTTATGAACTAAATCAGAATGAAAACTTTCTTTACTTTTTTCGAAATGAAATTATGGTGAATGATAGAAATTCAACTTGTAGCGTGGTTAAATTGATGCATTTAAACAAAAAAAATACAGGATCAATGAAGGGGGCACACGGAGAGATGATAACTGCTTTGTTAATGCGAAGGAATTCCTTTACCATTTCGTAATAAGACGCTTCACTTTCGAAAAAAAAAAAAAGTTGAAGTAAAAACTTTAAAAAGGCAAGAGTTACAATTCCAGTTCTTTGCCCACTCTAAACGCCAAGTTCAGATGCTTGTTTTCTTTGGACAGACGATACTCCTTAATGTTTCTGTCCGACATTCGAAGAAGTATAACCAATATAAAAATATCATGGGTCCAGTCTCTACTCTTCAGATAATTTAGTGCTGTAGTCATACTTCTTTTTTATCTGTCGTATATTTGAACATACTCATTCCTTTAGAGCCCCCGCACACTACAGACTTTCTATTGGCCGATAGTTTGGTCGGGCAGTTAATCAATATGAATGTGCGCACACTGCAACGATTCGGTATTGGCCTTGATAAATAAGTTTGATGTGCTACACGATTGCCTTCAAACTAAAGTATATCGGTAAACTATCGGACGACTACTTATTCAGTATGGAGTTATTCCACATGCGCCCACTACCGATTATAAAGTTGGCCAATTTTGTTAGCTCTAAGTTTTAAATTAATTTGCTCTAATCCAGTTATTTGGAATACATCGCGTAAAATTTTCCATTCAATAACCTATTACTGATGATAGGATGATCCTCATACTATCGGTTTTTCATCTTGGTCCTTCTCCTCCGCTGTATAATAGCAATGATTACATCTCTTGAAATTTTTTTTGTAAACTGCCATTATGCAAAATCTGTTTCTCGGCTAGGGATAGCAAACCGTTCGAGAACAGGAGGCTGACTGTTGTCTAGTGTGCGCAATCACTACCAACCCGACAATTTAATCAGCCCAGTGTGCGCGCTAACCAGCCCAACCCGACCAAACTATCAGCCGACAGAAAGTCTGTAGTGTGCGGGGGTTCTTACCGGTTGAACATTAAGGAAGAATTTAGTAATATTTATTTTAATAATTCAGTCAAAAAGAAAAATATCTCTCCTAACAGCGAAACAATGTTAATGACAGGTTAGTGAGAAAAACCCTTCTTCATGATGACACTGATTGTCAAAATGGTTGGTACTCAGACCAGCAATAAGGATGACACAAAACATTGAATATAGAATTATCACACGTTGCCGAGTTGTAGCTATCAAACAAATTTCAATTCTTCGTCCAAAGTCAATCAATTGTTCAAAAGGATATTAGAGTAAGGGAAATCGCCATAGTCAAGTGATGGTATGCACTGCATGCGATGGAAGACACAGAAATAATATCGACAGAATAACAATTTAGCGACTACCTTGCACAAAGAGTATTTGTATGTTATGTATACAGATATGACTTATGTATATACCTTGGGTCAGATAAAGAATTGCACTGGTGTTACGAGTAAAATATCAAATTAATACAAGTCTTAGCATTGAAATAACACTAGTGCAGCACAGACTCTGAGCGATACAAGTACAATAACAACAACGCGTTGGCTACATAAAGCTTAGCAATTAGCAGAAAGGGTTGGGTGACAGCAGAACGGTTTTAAAAAAAAAAGAAGCTTATATTAGTCACAAGCGGAGGAGCAGGTACAATTCTAAACTATTGGAACTCACTTGGTATAGTAAGTTTGAGTTATCGCACCTTCTCTGAATGATCATTATCTACAGCGAGATCAATCATAACCTCAATGAAGGTAACTAACCAAAGGCGTGTCTGATGGAATTCTATACCTTTTGATATAAGCTATGCTCAAATTGACGCCTTTTATTGTCTCAGTCTTCTACAGTATCTGCAGTGTTAAACGTATCTTCGATTTTTTTTTGATTTTTCCAGATACCGTACATGAATCGAATCGATTACATTTCCTAGTCTAATCTTAACTGACAAACCTCTCAAAGGGTATCTGTTTTTAAACAGTAATCAAATAGTTCATTCCGACGGGCCAGCACATGTTAACACATTACAAGGCGATCTATTGCAGAACTTTGCTGGCAAAAATAGACATGCGGAATATTCAACACAATTGATTAGCTATGTGATGGTAAAAAAGATAATATAAATATGTAAACAAAAAACGAACAATCAATTATTATTGATTTGCTTAAAACGTATCGCGGATCATTGCGGACTTGCCGGCGTAAAGTATGTATAAATTTACACCGATAGCCAATATCAAAACGTAATAAAAATAATCAACAACAAAACACAGTAAATTAAGAACAGATCGAGCAGAAGTATAAAGGCGTTAGGAAGTTAAACAGGGAACAGGAGACAATAAAGCATACACGCATACATGACAGAGGGATCTTTACGTATATTTATCACATGTTACAAAACAGCAAAACACAAGTAATGCGCGAACTCACCTGAATGCGATGACTGTGACTGTGAGCAACTGGCATTGGGACCATCATGCTCCGAAGGAGTTGTGCCGCCAGAAATATCCAATGGCAGGGTCTGCGGAACACTCATATCCGTTTCGGGTTTCTGCAAAATAAAACAAATAATCAGCTACATGAACAAAGTTTGTGATAAAGAATTTATTTACGATTTGCATAGTGTGCGGATGGCCATGACCATCGTCCAAACTATCGGGTGATGAGTCCTGCTGATGAGCTTCAACATCAACACTTGGCGACTCTTTTATAATTTTCGTATGTAGGGTATGCCCTAGACCGGGTGTATTGCCACCAAATGACATTTGACTCATTTGGGATAGATTGATATTTGCTCCGGAATCGACACCACCGTGATCTTCCGAAGAACGTTCACCGGAACCTAGAATAAACAAAAATCGATCACATTAAAAGTCGATATTTTATATAATCAATTTTTAGATTAACCATTATTTGAAGACTTTCTTAGACGTTTCCTTCGTGTAGCCGGTGAAGTGCCAGCGCCCAGTGGGGAGGGTGTTCTCCTTAGCTGATGCAGTTGCTGTGTCTGACTTTGCTGATGATGATGGTGATGATGATGTTGTTGCGGTTGTTGCTGTTGAAATTGTGACTCTGAGCTGCCCCACAATGAATCGGTTCCACTACCACTGCTCTGCAGTTGATCAGGTTGTTCTGATGATGATTTACTTTCCGATTTTGTTAGAGTCGCCGCGTCGGTTGGCATTTCGGCTAATCCTTTAATCTTAAGCATCTCAGCCGTCTTGAGGATGTGCGGCAATTGCTCTTGCGACACATTTACCTCTCCGTAGTACATAAAATCGACCATTGTCTTAAGGTCATCGTATTGGACATCTTTCAGGATGACAATTGGATGTTGACATGGATTCGTTGTAAAGAGGGTCTGCCGAAAACAAAAAGAGAAGAAAACAATAAAAATAACGATTACACATGGTAATAGCTTTGAGTACTCATATCGTAAGAAATAAGTGATTCCAATGTTCACATGTAGTATCGTTATCTATGACGTAGCCACTAAACGACAACTCATGTACATAGATAATGTTTCGCTGCTCGGCGCAACTTGTGGTGATGAAACCGAAAATAAGCTTCGCGTCATTTCAAACACAAAACGTCAAATGGTTTAATAATAAACAAATGCCGTGTTCTTAAGAGTATGAATATTTACAAGAATGAAAATGCAGAACTTTGTAAAAAAAAAGATAATAGATACACAAATGGATGCAGCTATGCCAAATAGTTCTGAAAAGGAAGTTTAGTAGCAGCAAGAAGACTAAAGGCCGTCCGCACACGGCTCGTATCGTCATCGTCTTCTCATATTTTTGCCGTGCAGCTACGATAACGATACGCCTACTGAGACTGACTGGCCGAACACAATGGTGACGCTGTAGTGGAAGTACAAAGTTGAAGTTGGCTGAACTTTGCGCTTCACCATACAATTCATACTACAGCATCAGCTTCGCATTGTGTTCGCCCTTTAGGGTTTACTTGTATTTTAACTTTGACAGCGCTGCCTACTTCCACTACAGCTTCGCCATTGTGTTCGGGCAGTGAATCGCACATGACGCAATCTTCAATCGTCAGTCCTTGTTAGAATATTCCTGAGTGTTATTTTTATATAAACACTCGCTGTTTTCTATCAACTGCACGAATTTAATAATTTCGTCGGACATTAAAAAAAAAAAATACGTACAAATTCAAAACAAACTTCAAGCGTATAGTCGTACACGCCGATAAGCGACTGACATTGCTTGACGATAGTCGTCATGAAGCGTGCATGCTGCGACGATTACGCGAATAGTGTGCGAATCTCCCCTTGAATACAAGTGTTCGACAACAAATCGTCTGCCTCTCGTACATCGCGTCGCATACGCTACGATGACGATACGAGCCGTGTGCGGACGGCCTAAGTTTATTTTTAAAAACCCATCGTAAGCATTTGATTTAACAATACTGCTTCTATTTGAAGTTGTTAAAAGCTCCTTCAATAAAAACGCTGAGAGTAAGAAGGAAGGGAAATGATAAAGATGAGTATTAACGATTAGGGTGATTATTTTAAATAGTTTTATTAGCTTCTGGAAAAAAGAAAGTGAAATTTATATCTATAAATAAAAAGGGGTTTTCTGTTCTAAGACTCCTCCTGTCATCCTCAAGATTGTAGCATATACAAGCAACATCATCCGATAGTAAAATCATGTATCACTTTTTTGATCTTGCCATTTTTCGCATTGTAGATATCTACTTTGGTCGCGATTCTGTATCTCCTAAATAATCAAACACCCACAAATCAATCCTTATTTACGGATAACTTTTGAATGTATGCAACATATGAAATTTGATTATGTTTACTCGTTCAATATCAATTCATGACAGCACAGCACCATCATAATCGTATGTCATAATTACATTCCATGCTATGATTTATTTCTTATCTTATCACACATCTGTTTTAGGTTTGCTGATTGTGCAAATGAATAAAATATATTGAAAAGCTTCTAATCGAGTAAATACAAATTGTAAAAGCGTTTGATTCAGTTGGTCAAGAAAACGAGCGATGTAGTTTGCCCTAAAGCATAACAACAGTCAGTTGGAAGTCGAATTTAACGCTTAAAGGTACGCTGCGCGATAATAAGTTAAGCTCACGTGCAGACTATTTTAGCGCTAAAATATTATAAAAGCAAATGATTTTAACTAAGAGTATGTACGATGCATCGAGCCGCACCGTGGTGTAGTGGTAATTGCGTTGGACAACTACGCAATGCTGTCCGGGTTCAATCTCAGCAAAGACCTAAAAGTGTTTTCACGGTGCAAACTCTTTGGAATGTCTTACAAGCATTTGTCATAAGGAGCTTCTTAGCTCGCCATTCGGAGTCGGTAAAAAACTGAAGGTCCCTTCCATTCGTATAACACGTAAACACAAATGGTTGCGAAAAGCGAGCTTTGGTTCACCCCGGACTTTAGCGCCACCTTAAGCAGATGTACGCTGCATTTGTTCCAAAATGTACTCGGAATGAGGCTCTACAATAGACGGATATCTTTGTCAACTCTTTGATGTCGGATACTACCCAGAGAGGAAAATCATAATAGAGATGAAAAACCCCACTTTGTTCTACTTTACTGTAACTATACTCTGTTCCACAAAAATTGTCAGTACAGGGGGAGTGTTTTTCAAACACTGGTGCCTGTACATATCTTCACGGCACTCAATTAGAGAAATCGCCACTGGAATAAAAACCAAAGCACTGACTTACACAGGTTTTGTTTTTGTAATTTACCACAAAATCGCATACATCCCACTATAGCATGACCAGCCAACTCCACAATCGGTGGCTGAATTATTATGTGTGGCTGCGAATCGCTGTGTATATAGAAAATATCAACATCAAACAGTGTTACCATTATTATTATTAAGTAAATGCTTTTTCTGTCAGAGCTTTGGGATTTTGTGCTTTGAGAACCAATAAAATTAATTTGAGTATGTGAGGCTATTGCCACATGGCTTTTGTTTTTTCAACTTTCTTGTTTTTCTGGTGAAACCGGTAAAATGAATTTGAACGCTTATTCGAATAGTGACTTTTTTTTTTGTTTTTAGCCTATATCTCGTAAGCTAATCGTGTCCGATATACCATATACCAAAATACTCGAAAACATGCCCATTACAAAATACCAAAATTTCATCACAATCGAGGTGGTGTCCACTTGGTACACAATTATCTTTTTTTGTTCAAAATATTGTGTTGTTTTCAAATCAGCAGATGGTAGCCCTCTGGGTATTGTTCTCCGATTTGCGGTGATTTTTTATGCATACTATGGTAACCCACTGAGAGATTATAAGAGGGACACATTTATTCCCTGTACTTACCATTTTTGTGGAACAGAGTATAGCTATACACTTAAAAATTATTGGAGGTCAGGTTCTATTTAACTTCCCGCGAGCAGCGTCCGAATTCGGACTGGCGGATCATTTGGTTTTTGCATATAATCAGCGAACGGATTTGGTTAACTTTCCCTTTTTTTCCATTTTTTAATTCACACTGCTTTTTTTGCCTTTTTGGTGCTATTATGTATAATGCTGTGCATTTTTTTCTTAACTATAGGATTTGTCGTTGTTTTTTTTTTTCTTGTGCGCCGTACGTTTCGCAGCTTTATCTACAAACTTTTCATCTGACAAAAGCCGTTAGACATCTGTGACGTATTTTTCCTTAAGTGTGCACCTTTTGATCTAGCTTCATATTCCGTGACATACTGGTCATATTTAGTGCTAGTCTTTTGAATATTACGTGTGTTAAAATTCGTGCTATCCCCAAAATATTTTGTTGCTTGTCATTGAAAGTGAAAATGCCCAAGATGCGTGAAAAAATTCAAACCAATTGCAAAATTTTGTGGTGAAATTGGGAAAATATTTTTGATGGACCGAAAATGCACACATTTACGAGCTTACAAACAAGTACTAGGCCCAGTGAGTCCTAGTAGGTGTATTTTAATTTGAACATTTGATCTTAGTGCAATGCGCGACTGTAGGCAGTTAGCTATGGACCGCACTAACTGGAAGGGGTTGTTGGTTGAGGCTTTGGTCCACCCCGGACTGTAGCGCCACCTAAGTAAGTAAGTAAGCAATGCGTAATTTAGCAAGCCCTATTAAAAAAGTGTTAAAAACGGGCTCAAGAAGAAATTGCAACAAGCTAAAGAGCCAGTAGCTGAAGATGTGATGAAGAAGTTGTACGCCGTTTTTCAGCAAAACAAGAAAATGGCGCTGCGAACTCCGAATTGGACTCAAATATCAAACTCAATGACGTGACATCTTTTATTTTGGCTCCACTAGTCTTTGCTCATGTTGAGAGATCATTCAGTTCATTCAAGGCTTTCCTGAGATAATCGCAGGCGATGTTACCAGAGAACTTCAAAATGTTTTTGGTTGTACAGAGCTATTACAATGTTTATAATAATGCATACAAACATTTATTATTAAATACCTCTTTTGCGGTATAATTTTGCCCTTTTTTTTTTTTTAGCTTTTTTTGGTCAATAAAATCCGTTCCCTTCTTATAACATATGCTATTTTGCAGATATGTATGTACATAAATAAGCTAAAGCTATATCTGATGTGACAACGTAAAAGAACTACAGATGGAGCTTTAATGTCCTGGCAATGGGCGAGATTTTGAACCCCATAAGTTTTCTGGTCCATATGCTAGAAATGTTCATTCTTTGCGCATGATTTGATAGAAATTTCATAAATTTTAGATTCACGCAACGTTAAATGACATTTACGATTAATTCTGTGGCTACCAGCGTAGTCCTAAAAATCTAACTTTTGGAAATTACAGTATAAAAGTCGTCTTTTTAATGACCAAGAACGACTTCAGTTTTACAAGTCATACACATTTCAAGCTATCAAAAGATAGAAATTAACCGTGAAAGACGTAATTGTTAAGTTTACCTAAACAATTATTACTTGTGGTTACAGAATTAATAAGTTTTACAAAGATTTCTAGTATTTATCTCGATGTAAGCTGCAACTACAACTACATATCTCATTCGTGGATATGTATGTATGTATGTATATGTTGAACCTACTTCAGTGTGACCAGCAGCGAAAGGGCATACCGCGATAATAGTCATCCAACTTATAGGCTATTAACGAAATGATTACACAGATTCCAATGCATCCAAAGTTTATATACCTACCTGCACATTTTTCAAACTTTGGGATTGAAATGGGAAGTTGAACACCTCTACAAACAAACAAGTACACTTGAGTTAAGTTCTATATTATGACTAATTAAATCATCAAATACCATTTTCCAATTGGTACCTAATTAATATCCTTTTTTTTATTAATTTTTTTTTCTCCAATATTTTCCCCTCAAACCCCACTATCGCTAAACTTCATAAAACACATAAACGCGCGATTAATGGGTAACAAAAACCCATTAGTGACGAATTTGTGTACATACCCACTTCAACGCAAATTGGTTAAGAAAATTGACACAACAATCTATACTCTTAAACGAAAAGAAAAAAATGTATCCGAAAAACCCCAAAAATGAAAAAAAAAAAAATCAATTTTATCTATCTATACGTCTATCATACCTGAAAATACGAGCTGCATGCGGACAAAACAATTTTGTGCGCCTGTAGCTGACGTCCTTCAGCCGCTAGGGTAACATCCACCAGAGTCCCATTGTGCAGCAGCGAAGAACAAACCGAAATGAAATTCGGTTGATGGTTGTTCCACCGCAAGCAGAATTGCTGCACGGACATCGCTTCCCACTTGGATGACGTTGACTGCGTTCTCGTCAAATGGAGTCTTCCTCCCAGTATCTGATGATATTCGGTTTTTTTGTTTTTTTTTTCTTGCGCCGTTCTACACCACCGTCGACATTTAAGCTGTTTGCTGTTTTCACGCTAGTTAATTGCACAAAATTTGCAGACTTAGTCGCATCAAACACATTCACCAATTTTTGTTTTTTATTATTGGTTCACCCTTTCCCTCCCACTCGGTTAGAAGTGAAGTGGATTTTTTCCACCCGAGTAAGGAACTTTTTTTAGACCTTGAATTCCTTTCTATGACGTCATTCATTTACAACTCACTTTGCAGCACACATGAAAGAAAGAAACAAAACGACAAAGGCAGAAAATAAAAATAATAAAAAAAATCCAAAGGAATGAACGATTATGTGCGTTGTTGGTTCGACGGGAAAATCCACAGAAGCACGAAACTTTGCGACATTTTTTTAACTTTTCTCGATATCACTGTTGCGCCGAGCAAAACATTCACATTTTATTGTTTTTATTCGATCGCTGAGGAGATTTGTGTGAAAATTTTATTCTTGAACTAAAGATGAAGAAAAAAATAAGTTGACAGCCGCGGGCGACACAAATAATACACTCGTCACGGACGGTTCCATGCAAATACAAAATGGCGCGCGTTTGCCTATTGTTGCATTGTTTTTTTTTCTCACGAAATGATGTCCGTTTCGAGCGAAAACGAATGGCGTCCGTTTTCTTTCACAAATTATGAGCACTCGATTGGGCTGCGTGGGGGTGGATTTTGATTTTGTAAAATTTTATGAGATATTCACGGAAAACGATGCTTATCCTGTAAATCGAAAAAAAGGGTTAAATACTTCGCACACCGATATTTTTGGTTTCACTTGGTATTTTTATGTAATGGAAAAGTTCCAAAAGCAAAATGACGTGTGCGCTATCTAGTGGAAATTCGTTTTTATAGTTGAATGGTCGAGATTATAGAGGTCGCCTGAAAGTGATGCCAAGTTTGTAAGATACATTAAAAGAATAGAAAAATTATGTAAAAAATACATTTAACTACTCACCATATGGAAACAACAAATTAATTAATTATTAAATTTGGTTCTGATATCAACAGAGATGGAGTTTCTGTCATAGTTAGGGAAAAGGACTCCCACGATCTGGTCATCGAAACATTTTTATTCGTCGAAAGACGAATCAACTCTTAAGCGTGGTACACATTATCGATCAAAGCTGACAACCACAACTGATGTCACATCATTCCGCTTCTGAGGTACGTTTTATCCCACATGAAGAAAAATATCTCGAAACTTAATTGTATTGAAAATGACCTGGTGAAAGAAATCCCAGACTCCCAGGCAGGTTCCTCGTGGGATAATGAAATTTATCCCTCACCCGTCGGTATTTCCCTGATAGATCTCGAATCAGCTTCCGATAACATTCCTCCCCCGTTCTACCTGAAAACTACTTCAGGGCAAAATCGTGGTTAATACAAATACGCTTAACTAAGCTTAGCTAATCTCTCTTTTATCACTTCAAATTTACCAGACTTACTACTTTGTGAAGCAACAAACTCCAAAAAAAAAAAGACATAAACCAATAAAAAAAAAAAAAAAAGTAAAACGACTTTAGATAATAAACAAAATTCATAATTATCGGAGGACCGTACTTTCCTCATATTTAATTTATGATTAAGAGACCTAAGTTTATCTTATATATATGTTTATATGTTCATATGTTCTATGTTAAAGAATCAATTCAATGTATACAAATTTAAAAAACACATTCTGTGATATATATTTATATATATTTATTTAACATACTATACTTTACAAACAGCATACTCGATTTAAAAACATAAACTCAATTCACAAGTGTATAAACTCATATTTCTCATTCGATTCACTAAAAAAAAAAAAAAAAAAAAAACTAAAGATAATCATTAGAAAATCACAGAAACCTATAACTAAGATACTCTGTTAAGTTAACCTAATTGTTCAATGTTACATGTTTCAATTTATGTAAACAAACTCAAACACATTTTGTGTTATAAAAGTATTATATGTATTCAATGTAGTACATATTCGCCCTTTAAAAAAAAAAAAAAGGAAAAAAAAAAAAAAAAAACCATCACAAAAGACAAAAGATAACCACAAGAAAATAATCATTTTGTTTCGTTTCGCAAAAGAAGGAAACCATACGTATACCACGTATACAATCGACTCTTTCCTCTTTTGTATTAGGTTAAGTTAGATTAAGAAAATATTGTATCTACTCATGACAACAGTCATAGGTTATCGCATATATATCGCTCATGAGCAAGAGCAGTCCAACCAATGTTAATGACAGCCATGTGGCATTCCAAATTTTACTTGATAGAGCAGGCAATACATTATAGCCGCAATTTTTCTTATTCTCCAAATGAAATGTTCACTCTATTGTAATATCTATTAAAGTCTCAATAAAGAAATTCAATTCAATTCAAAACTGATGTCATTTTTGATCGAAGAGTCTCGTGTACACACTATAGGTTTTGTTTAACACTCAAATCATCGTTGTTGTTGTTGTTTTCCGACCCTCTCTTCCTTTGTTTGCTTTTCGAATGACGAAATTTGTGTACATACAACCGAGCGAAAACAAAGATGGCCGCTGATCGTCAGTCAGTAGCAAAAAAATTTGCACCTCGTCAGTTTTGATCGACAAACCATCAACCAGGTGTACACACTTTCAGTTTTGATGGACGTCAACCAAAACTGTCAGCTTCGATCGATCGTGTGTACCACGCTTTATGTATAAAAATCGCATTAAAAAATGTTATGCAAGATTTTCGTACCTATCAATAAAACTTTAAAAATATTCTTTTGTGTGTTTGTTCCTTTTTTTTGTAGAAAAACTTATTAGCTTTGTTCAATGAGAAAAAAGGAGAACTCAGCTGATTTTGACAGTTCTCACTGTTCTACTTCAAGAGGAGTTAGGAGGTGCAGAAAAGCTGTCAAGCACAGAGTCATTGAACACAAAGCAGATCAGTCTCGGACAGAAACTTTGCTCATTGAGCACGTAAACTTTGTAATTTTCTGTCCAGCAGAGCTAAATTGAAATTAAGACCTTGGAGCCATCTCAAAGCCGAGTACTAGGAATCGCCACTGGTAGTAAAAATATGTACAGTAGAACTTGCGAATAGTGGAATCTGCGAATAAAAGAATCTTGCGAAACCTGGATAGTGGACATTTTTGGATGTCAATTTTGATTTTCTTCATACAAACTCACTCTTATATAGTAGAAACCTGCGAAATCTGAATACTGGAAAATTTTTCAATGAATTTTGTTTTTTCCCCATACAAATTCACTCTTCAATAGCAGAATCAAGATATGAATGCGCCAAAATTCATTAACATTTTGTCGGCTTCGTTTCCTTTTCCAATAATTCTGACATTTCAATTGTTTCTTGTCGTGTTTGTCTCATTCTGCTAGCGGCTTCTTTCAGCAAGTACACATTTTGAACTCCGATATAAAAATTTATCGAAAAATAGTAAAAGAAATTAGGTTGCCAATAGTGGAAAAAAACTGCGAATAGTAGAAATGTTGCTATCGGGCTATCGGCATTTCGAGGGAAAAAAAATTCCACCCGAAGATTTTTGTTCCTAAGAAAAAATTCCTCCTATCATGAATTTCCACCGAAATTTTTTTCCCCCGGAATTTGCAAATTGTTTTCGAAGTTTTGTTCGAATGTTTTGACAACTTTCAATCGTGGCTTTCTTCAGAAAAATAGAAAATTGTGACCTGTGAATTTTGAATTGAAAACTTTGTAAGCCTTTGTGTTTGTGTTTTAAAAATGCCTAGCATAGCATTTAGACTACAAGCTGAGGAGCAGGCCCAAGAGGAACAAAATGAGCAGATTCGTAAAGATAAATTTGAGAGATAAGTCCAACTCCTGTTTTTGATTGGTTAAGTTGGACCTTAATTCATATAAAGTTTATATGTAGTGCTTTTAAATAAGAACTTTATAGAAAATGCATATACATGTTACAATTCTCGAAACTCAATAACTGGCCGAACACAATGGAAGTAGCAGCAGCACGTCCGAAAGTTGTAGTTGGCTCAACTTTGCGCTTTAGCATATAAATTTATACTAGTTGTAACTTCGCATTGTGTTCGCGCTATAGGGTTTACGTGTGTTTTAGCTTCGACAGTGCTGCCTACTTCAACTGCAGCTTCATCAATTGTGTTCGGCCAGTAAAACTTTATAAACAAAGGCCACAATAACTTATATCTTATCTATTGCTGCCTTTGTTTTGGTTTTCTCCAACAAATGAACGAAGGAAAAATTCCGGGGGAGATCGCGTTGAAATTCCAGAGGGAATTTTGTTCAGGATAGCAATTTTTTCCGGTAAAATTTTTTCCCTCGTTCGAAATTCAGGCTGAATTCCAAAACGCAGTTCTTTCGCAGTACTGCAAAGTCAAGCGTTCCATATCGTCAATATATAGCAGTGATGAAATGTATCGCGTTCCAAAACGCATAACGAAAGCAACCACTGCGCAAACAAAAGCAAACAACGCATCATTGTTTATTGTGATGCGTTGTGATTTGAGGATTTTTTTTTTCTTATTGCGACAAACCAAAAAGAAAAAAAACACCTTCATGTTTATTTTAAGCTTAGTTATGTTATTTTTATATTTTCTTGAAAAATTTTCAGAAATGAAATGGACCCGTTCCAAAAAGTCAAAAACTTTAAAGCATCATGATGCATTGCAAAATGAAACAAAACAATGGCAGTGATGCATTCCCTGAATATGTATCGTACGCCTAACAATTTCCTGATTATAGGAGCTACTAAGGATCTTCATTTAAATCGGAGAAATAGAATTTGTAAAAGTAAACATTGCCCATTTTTGTTGCTGTAAACAAAATAACAAAACAATATAGTATATTTTAATTTAATTTTATTTTATTTTGTCACGCTTTCATTAACAAATCGGGGGTTCGTTACTGTAATAAAAGTGTCTCTACTTGCAAATGCAGTCAAACCCCAGCAAAGTGTTGAAAGTAGTTACATTTTTACATATTTCTTTCGTACTAAAATTTCGTTTGTTGTTAATTCTAGTTTACATTTTTTATATTCGCTTGCACCTATATTTATGTCTCTCGAAGAAATATCTAAAAATTTAACCACTCCAGCCGTCTCTAAGGGTCTGTCTGCATTCGTTTGTAACAGTTTATATAATAATTCTCTTTCAGTAAAATTTATCACAGTTTACAAAAAGAATAAATAAATATAAATATAGTTTTTTTTTTTGTTTCATTTAAGATTATTAAAAAAGAGATAAATCAATAAGATATATAGTTGTAATCCCTTCTGACACTTGATATGTGATTGACATTTCAAAAGTTTTATGTATGTATTATATCTTCGCTCGCATTTATTGGATTATAGATGAACTGCCAATCACAATCTTTTGTGTGATTAACGGGGAACTGTTACTTTTTTCTTTTATACAAATATAATTGAAAATTAAAATTCTTATAATATACATTAGGTATATGCAATGAATAAATAAATACATAATTAACTTACGACTAAATTATGAGTGCATGTATGTATAGTTATTTTTTTAATGTATAGGTATTTCGACGCTAGCTGCTTGTTTCTTTTTTTCTTTATTTTTCTTTTTTTATTTATTTATATTTTATTCAAATGTCTATTATTTGAATAGTTTATCAGCATTGTGAAAAATGCGGAAGAAATATTCATCTTTACGCAGTAATTTCGCACGGGCATATGAAGATATATCCGCATCCATGTTATGGTCACGCAGCCAGGATGATGTATTATCTGTACTCATTCCGGTTAGTTCGGTTCTTGGTTCATCGGGTAACATCTCATGGCCTAGTAAAAGAATTAATATTATAAAAAAATAAATGATTGAATATTGATTGTTTTAAGCAAACGGTCAAGGAGAAACTTACCTGCGGTCATAACCTTGTATGGCTCTTCAGATTCCAACGCTTCGCTCAGACCAATCTCATTTCTGGCATAAATACGAATCATATATTCGTGGTTCTCCTGTAGGTCTTTAATTTGGAATTTCTGTACATCTGGCGGCACACGTCCAACCTCAATCCACATGGTCTTGCGCAAGTCACGAATGGCAATATTGTAGCCGAGCAGTGGCGCACCTCCATCTGACTCGGGAATACCCCATTCGAAGATATGCGCATTGGCAGCAATAACTCTTGCTTCCAATGGACCAGTTGGTGGCGATGGAACGGCTATCGAAAAATTCGTTATGTAAATTCGGTAAATGTAAATTTGAGGGGACACATACTTGCATGTGTTTTGAGCGAAATGCTCTCAGTTGTTGTCGCTGTACTAAGACCCACAGAATTCTCAGCGAATACCCTGAACGTGTATTCGCATTTGTCTTTCAAGTTATCGACGGTGTATTGGAGACAATGTGCATCCAGTGTGACGACCTTTGTCCATTTTGTCGAGGTTGATGAAATTTTCTCAACCACATAACCTTGGGTGACGAAAGAAATGTTTAAATATTGCATAATAGTATTTTTGGTTAAATATTATTGGTACAGAGCCAACTTCATGAGAATGTTGTGCCATACATATGTTTTTTTTTACGTATTCTTGTAGGACTGAAAAAAAATACATATATGGAAAAAAAACTCAGATCTGTCAAGGCAATAAATGGCGCCCCACAATGATGCGTACTATTGCCGCTATTTTTTTCTTCTTGCCAGTGGATTACCAACATCAAATCATTGGTATCACTGCTAGAGCTGAACAAGTTTATAGAATTTGAAGTAGATTTGTCAATCAGGCCGGATTACTAGCGTTCCATAAACTGAAAACAGACGAGTTTAAAAAAAACCGTTATCTGCGCAACTGACCCAAGGCGATGCATGTTTGAAAGTTTTGCTGCCATTTTGTTTGTATGCTAAAATCTGTCTTTCTTTGCTTCGTGGATCTGCATCATCCAACAAGTAAACACCTGAAAAAAACATGCCTGTTTTAGTTTGTGGCTTACCAGTGATTTCAGATCCACCGTTGCTGCTTGGCACTTCCCAATCTAGAGTAACACTTCTGCTCGTCACATTTGGTGCTCTCAGATTTTGTGGTGCCGATGGAGGAGCTACAAAGGATGTGACAAAAATTTTGTTCAAATCAATTCGAATGTTTACAGGATAACTAGCAAGAAGCAATTAAGCATTGTTACATACCGACTTTTTCCCATGAGCGAACTATAAATTGCAAAAAGCAATAAGCGTACATATGTGTGCATTTAGAAAGCGTTTGGATTTTTTTTTATTAAGGAGAAATAATGCAAAAGCGTTAGGAAAAATACGAAAAATTCTTTTACTCTACTCACTTATTCTTCTGCCAACGATAATCTTATCTTCAGTCTCTAATGCCTCGCTAATGCCAACTTCATTTTTAGCGAATATCCTAAAGTTGTAAGCTTTATCTTTTACAACGTTTTTGACGAAAATATTCGTCACATTTCCGTTTGAACTACCCAAGAGTCTATATTCAGTCTCGTGGACTTCTTTAGTTTCAACAATATACTCGATAATCTTGCTACCACCATCCGATTCGGATGGCTCCCAAGAGAGTGTAAACGAAGTCTCAGTCATACCAGTTACCTCAAGCGGTGCCCTTGGCGGTGTGGGTTTTTCTAAAAACATTACCGTTAATCATTAGAATGGCGTCATTCTACACTTAACCGTATCTTACCTGTTTTCCGGGCGATCGTAATGGGCTCACTTTCGATTGGTTCCGATACACCAATTGGATTACTGGCGTAAACCCTAAACATATACTGGCTGTTCATTGCGAGCTTCTGCACCATATGGGAGTGTATGCTCTTATCCATTTCTGCAACCTTCATCCAGACTTTGTTCTGTAGATCGCATTTCTCTAGAATGTATTTCGTAACTTCTAGGCCACCATCGTCGATCGGTGGTGTCCATTCCAGTTTGATGGAATCCTTCTTCAGCTCCTTGATTTCCAGTGAATTTGGTCGTTGTGGTTTATCGATAACTTTGACAGTGACATCAACGCTAGTTGTACCGTTGGTATTTGTCGCTGTCACCTTGTAACGGCCAGAGTCTTCACGAGTCAGTTTTGTGATACTTATAGTCGATGTCGTTTCGATTGTTTCGATAATCGTACGCTTGGTTGTCTTGATTTCGGTTGTCTCTTTGTACCATGTGACCTGTGGTTCTGGATAGCCTCGGATTCTGGCTGGAATGGTTAGCTTGTTGCCTGTCTTCAGTTTCTGTGCAATGTACTTTTCATCGATTTCGATTGTGGGCTTCTCGCGGATGATGAGCTTGCATGAAGTCTCCACAGAACCGACTTCGTTTTCTGCCACGCAGGTGTACGTTGCCTCAGTCTCAATGGTTGTCTTTTCAATTGTGTACTTCGATACACGATTCTCATAGCGAATGTTTGTCGATTCAATAATTTTGCCATTCTGTTTCCATGTTATTCTTGGCTCTGGAATACCTCCGAAGACACATGACAGTGTAACTTCTTTGTCTAGTTCGCTGACAATGTCTTGGAGTGGTTGCTGAACGGTGGGTTTTTCGGTTTTCTTCTCAGCGACCAATCGAATGGTTGGCGAAAGTGGTGATGGCGGACTTGGGCCTACTTCATTGAGTGCGATAGCGCGGAAAATGTATTCCGAATCGACTTGAAGTTTGGTTAGGGTGAAGGTTGTGTCCTTGATCTGTCTAATCTCAGTCCATCTAAGAGGTATGCATAACCGAATTAGAATAGTAACATGCATGTGCGACTTTACTTACTTTTGTTCCTTAACATCTTGGTATTCCAAAATGTACTCAAAGATTTCAGATTTACCATCATCTTCCGGCGCCTTCCAATAGAGGGTAATTGAATCGTGCATAACCTCCAATGGTTGTGGTGCACCTGGTGGCTTTGGTGGTCCTAAAAATAAAAAGGTTTATTGCTTCCAAACTGCATGGAAAAATATAAAACGGTCTTACTCATTATAACCAAGTGAAGATTAGCTTCTGCATCGCCTACTGGATTAACCAACTTAACGGTATATTCATCCTCGTCTTCATCGACAACTTTACGAATTGTTAGCGAAGCCGATTGTTCATCGATGGTTGGAGTTTTTCTGTCTGTCTTCTTCACAATAGTCTTTGAGGTAGACCATGTAGCCTCTGGCTGAGGAACACCGCTAAATTTGATTGTAAGTGTGACGTCATCGTTCTCCTTAACCTTAATTGTTTGATTTTTATCGGAGATGATTATCGGTGGGGTTTTGATTTCTAAAAATAAGTAAGGAATATGAGATTTGAGGTTTTCACAACCAGTTCTTCTGCTAAACTTACCTTCAACACACAGTTTACTAGTCGTGGTGACATTTCTAGCTGTGCAACTAATCTCACCCACATCATCATCACTGGCGTTGTGTATAACCAGTCGTCGAACAGTGCCCTCTACGTACACATCATGTTTCTTATTTGGTGTGATTTTCTTGCCCTTTTTAAACCACGTAACTTCCACGTCAGGCTGCGAGAGTTCGCAAATGAATTCGGTGTCAGTGGACTTGGTTGCCAAGGTTACGTCTGGCAGCTTCATGACAAAATCGACCATTGGCTCTTCGATGATCAGTTTCGCTCTTGAAGTTTGATCACCCACTTGACATGTGTACTCTGAAGCATCATCCATTTCGGAGTCGATGATTTTCAACGTTTGACGTTTGCCGTCGATACTGAGCTGGATATGTTCCGAGAATTGCAACTCCTTACCATTCTTGAACCATTTAACCAAAGCATCGCCCTTCGTCAGTTCAATCTCGAAGGTTGCCGATTCACCTTTAGTTACGGTGACATCTTCCATTTCCTTGATGATTTGGGGTGGCAATTCAATGACCACCATCTCTGCTGTGCATTCTTGATCTTCCAGCACGCATGTGTATTCACCCTCATCGTGGATCGATGCATCGCGAATGATCAACTTCCGCACCTTTCCGTCCTTAACGAACTCGAGTTTCTTATTTTCCGGAGTGAGCTTCTCGCCATCCTTCATCCAGGTAACCTCTGCCGCATCTGATGAGATCTCCACATCAAAGAAGGCGTCCTCCTTCTCTTTCACTTCGTAGTCCTGAAGTGGACGAATGAATTCGGGCTTACGTTGCAATACCTCCACAGTCGATTGGGTTTCCTTGTTCTTCACTTTGCACACATATGTTCCGGCATCGCGGAGATTTGTTGTCTTAATAAACAGCTTATGAACTTTTCCGTCCTCGACGACAACTCTGTGATCCATGCCACTCAGTTCTTTGTTATTGAAGAACCATTTGGTGGACACTATGTGTGATGTCTCACATTCCAACGTCAAAGATTGACTTTCCTCAATGCTGATGTTCTTCTTAAGTTTTTTGGTGAACGTTACCTCATCCACTTCGACAATTACACGCGCTCCGTGTGAGGTGTTACCCACAGGATTGCTGGCAATGCACTTATAGTCGCCAGAGTCAGTCTCCGGATTGGCTTCGTTGATGATGAGTTCAATTATTTCACCATCGTAACGCAGTTGCACTCGTTCCGTCGGTTCCAAGGGGTTGTTGTTAAACAGCCAACTAACTTCTGGTACCGGATTGCCAGTTACCTTGGCCAGAAGGCGTATGGTTCCCTTTTGTGGCACCGATTGTTCTTGGAAGCGTTCCACGAAAAGTGGTGGTTCAGCATTTCCACTAGCTGCTTCTGTGGGTGGAAAATAAAATGTCATGGTGTTAAATTTAATTCATACAATATTGGAGATAAATATCAGTGAACTTGAAGGACCAAAACACGACAGATTGCTACTTCCCAGCTGTAGCTGTTTTAAAAAATTCCGCTAAGAAGTTTCAAGCGATTGTGATAGAAATAATGTCGGGGAACGTACACTTGCGTTTACCAATGGAACCTTTGTGTACACAGAAGAGAAGATTTAATCTCAATAAAAAAGAAACAGTTAAAGAATAGGAAGTTTTAAGATGTGTTCTAAACGGTCACTCACTGCTATTACATTTATGTAAATCCCCCTCAAAAACTTACAAACATAAAATAAAGACTAACAAAGGATCACAAAATATGTTTTTAAATGTTTATGTAAACAGAAAACAAGTCCTACCTTCGATTGTCAAGTATGCTGTAGTCTCGACACTTCCCATCGGATTCACAGCCTTCACGGTATATTCACCCTTCTCTCGCAGTTTTGGCGAAATCAATGTCAATGTATGGGTATCCTTTTCGGACTTGGTATTCGCCCTAACCGGTTTGCCGTCCTTAAACCAGGTGATTTTTGGCGGGGGATTACCAACAATTTGTGTTGTCAGCACTGCACTTTCACCTTCGCGTATGATCATATTCCGCAGTGGTTCCAGAATTTGTGGTGGTTCCTTCTGCTCTGTCTTAACCTTGAGCATAATTGGCAATCTGGATTCACCTTCACGATTTGTAGCGATCACTTCGTACACACCTTCCTGGGATTTCTTCACCTTTGTAATGTGCACGACACTGCAGTACATGTGCATATCGGATTCTGTCACAACTTTGACATTCTTTTCCGTGATAACTTCTTCGCCATTGTATGTCCATACAATATCCGGTTCGGGAACGGCTACCAAACGGCACTCCAAAATAACAGTGGTGCCTTCATCCACATACTGTGCACGTGGCTTACGCGAGAATGTGGGCGGAATACCTTCAAGGATGTCAGCCAGAGATGATTCTCTGGACATACTTTTGCGTGACATACCAGTTGCATCGGATCCATGATCGGATAGTGGTGTTTCAACCACCAGTTCCGTTGTAGTCGATGTGAAACCGGCAGAGTTCTTAGCTACGCACGTGAACATACCCGCATCTTCGGGGAAGACTTCGCGGATAATCAGTGTTGCAACATTATCATCGTCGTAGTACATTTGGAAGTCTTGTGATGGCTTGATTATAGCTGTCTGGCGGAACCATGCGATTTGTGGGCGTGGCATACCTTCTACCTTGCATTCAAATTGAACGGTATAACCATCTGGCGTGTGAATCGGTTGAAGCTTTTCAATGAAACGCGGTGCCATGGGTTTCTCATCGGGCCCGGGTCCTTTTTTGTTTGAAACAACGGTAACAATACATGTGTGATGTGTTTGTTTGACAGTTGGTGGTTAATCACAACGATGGACGAGACATAGAAACACAAAAACGTCAGACAAGAGAACTTGAACAAAATTGCTTTAAATTTGATATACTTACGCTCGAAAACTGGCAGTTTATCGATCTTCTCGTGAAGTTTCTTCTGAACGTAGTGAGTGTATTCGACGGGTTCCATTAGATACTGAGCTGGTACCCAACCTTCTTCAGCGGTAAGATTTTTACGTACGAACCACCATTCTGAACTATGACGGCCGACTACATATACCTTTTCACCTTCAACCAGATTGATGGCTTCATCATTGTCGGCGACGTAGTTGCAAATCGAGTACCTAACGTTTTCTTCACCATCAGTTTCTGGAAATTAAGTTTTTGTTTTCCTTAATCTATTTTATTAAATTATTGTAAATAGCTTACCTTCGAAGTGTGCTTCACGGGTGATGTTCAAAGAGGCGCCATCTAGAATTGAGTGAATGCAAGATACAATGAAATGAGTACGAAAGTAACGAGATTTTGTGATGCGCACTGACAAATGACAAATGTGCCACTGATGCAGTTCGGTTTAATTTAAATTTATTGTTTCTGTAGAACATTTTTGAATTTCGATTTTGTAAAAATCAACTACATCAGTGTCACGTTCACGAATGATGATGGCAGAACAAAGTTTAGAACGAAATAGCAATAGATTGTTAGTTACGAACAGTTACAACTTTACCTCGCATCAGTACTCTGTTATCATATAAGCATTATATTTTTATTTTTACTTTGCCCTAGTTTTAAAATTAGAAATTTAGAAATATTTGAAATTTGAATTCATAAATTGTGATGTGTAGGAGTGAGAGAGAGCGAGAGGAGTGTCTTATGAGTGAGAAAGCAATATTAAATGCAGAAAGAAGAGAGAAAATAATGAAATATATAAAAGATAAAGACCTTCGTTAAAGATTTGCTGTGTCATCTTGCGCTTCTTACGGAACGTCAATGAGTCCTCATCGTAAGTGACGGAATCGTCTCGACGTTTCGGCTTCAGTGCTATCAGAATTTCCTCCCCGTCTTCATGTTGGACGGAATATCTTGGCTTTGATTTGGCCTTCGATTTAAGTTTGAATTGAACCTCGTCTGGGGGTAGCTCTTCTTCTTGGTACTCCTCGGGCTCCTCGACATCATACATGGTGTTATCTTCACCATCACTGCTGTCGATGATTTCTTCGATAATCGGTTCTTCGCCATCATCGTAGTCTTGGAAGATTCTTATTTGAGCTTCATCCGCAGCTTCGGAATAAGTCTTTTGGATGGGACGTTTTACCTTGACCTTGGATGACATGGAAATCTCTTCCTCGGCATATGAGTCCAGATCGATGTTGAACTCTTGGTCAACGTCTTCTTTGGTTTTGGTGGACTTGGCACGGAATGTTACATTTTCGGTATCGGTAAATTCGGGCAGGTCGACACCGCTCTTCTTGCGTCGCTTTAGCTTCTTGATGGTGTATTCCTGATCTTGTATGTCGGTAACCTGCTTCGGCTTGGGCTTAGCTTTCTTTGCCACAACAAACTCTTCAATGTCTTCGGTTTCTTCGTAATCTTCGAGTTTTCTAATCAAGAGTTCGGCACTTTCTTCATCAGCCTCTTGAATTGGCCTGACCGGACGTTTTTTGGTCACCGTTGCTTCACCTTCAACTCCTTCATTGATCTTGCGTGGTTTCTTTAGTGACAAACTGACCTCTTCCTCGTCATGATCTTCAACTGAAGGCTCGAATTTGGATTGCTTTCGCTTGACAATAGCCTCCTCAATGATTTCCTCTTCTTCGACTTCGACAGGACGTTCTTCGATGACTTCCTGTTTGATTTCAAGTACATCTGCAGCTTCTTCGACTGGCTTTGGTTTCTTTTTCTTTTTAAGAGTAAGTGCTTCTTCAGGTTCATCTTTTGTCTTTTGTTTGGGAAGTGTCATTTCTATGCTAACCTCTTCGTCTTCTGTTTCCTTTGGTTTTCTAGGTTTCAGAGTAACCTCTGCTACTTGTTCTTCCTCAGGTTCAACAGGTTGTAAAAGTTTAACGCTAGCCTCTTCGAAGGTTTCTTCTACAGGCTTCTTAGGCTTCTTGGGCTTTTTAACAACAATCTGTTCTTCAACTTGTTGCTCTTCGTCCTTTTTCTCTGCTATCTTGATCTTGATTTCAGCATTGTCTTCTTCTACTTCTTCTTCTACAACCTTTTTGGGCTTAATCTTAAAAGCAGCCTCTTCGGGAACTTCTTCGGGTGCTTTCTCTTCTTCAGGTTGGAATTCTTGAAGTTTGAATTCATATTCTTTGGGAATTTCTTCAGGTGCCTTTTCTTCTTCTTTAGGCTGCTCAAAGACTTCTTCTATTTCGACAATTTCTTCGACTTGTGGAGCTTGTGGAATTTCTTCAATAACCTTCACCTTGAGCTCAGCAGCTGCTTCTTCTGTCTTTGGTTTCTTTGGTTTTCTCATCTTTATTTCGGCATCTTCAGTGACCTCTTCAACTGGTTTCTTTTCTGGAATCGTAAATTCAGCTTCTGGTTCTTCGGTTACATCAACAACTGGTTTCTTTTTCTTAGGAAGTTTAAGTTTTTCCTCAGAAGGTTTCTCCTCTGGTACTTTCTCTTCCTCTTTTAGTTCTTCGACAACTTCTTCAACCATCTCCTGAGGAATATCGTCAATAACCCGAATCTTGTGTTCAACCACTTCTTCTTCTGGTTCTTCTACAACATAGGGTTCAGATTCGGGGGCCTTTTCTTCCTCTTCCTCTTGAATGATTATCTCTTCAGCAGGCCCCTCATATGGTTGTCCTTCAGTAACCTTAACCTTCAGTTCAGCAGCTGCTTCATCAACCACCTTCTTCTTTGGTTTCTTCATCTTAATCTGAGCATCTTCAGTGACTTCTTCCACTTGCTTAGTTACTGGTAACTTGAATTCAGCTTCTACTTCTTCAGGTTCTTCTGCTTGTACCACTGGTTTCTTCTTTGGTTTGATTGTGAACTGGCTTTCAAGAACCTCTTCTTCTTCTTCAACCTTTTCTTTAGCTAATTTGACCTGGACTTCTTGTGGAACTTCTTCGACTTCTTCGACTACGACAGGTTTTTTGGGTTTCTTGACGATCTTCACTTCGTCGGGTATATCTTCTTCAACAACTTCTTCCACCTTTTCTTCGACTTCTGGTTGAATTTCGATAACTTTAACCTGAAGAATAGCCGCCTCTTCTACTGGAGCCTTTGGTTCTATTGGTATAGTCTGCTTAAGTTCCACTTCAACTTCAGAAACCTCTTCAGGTTTAGGTGCAGAGAGAATAATCTCAGCTTCCACTTCTTCTGGCAGATCTTCGGGCTCCTTCTTTTTGATGGAAAATACAGCTTCCGGAGCTTCTTCTTCCTGTGGCGCAGGTTTCTTTGGCTTCTTTTTGACAATCTTTACTTCTTCGACCTTTTCTTCGACTTCTGGTTGAATTTCGATAACCTTAACTTGAAGTATAGCTGCCTCTTCTACTGGAGCCGCTGGTTCAATTGGTATGGTCTGCTTAAGTTCCACTTCATCTTCAGGAACTTCTTCAGGTTTAGGTGCAGAGAGAACAATCTCAGCTTCTACTTCTTCTGGCAGATCTTCGGGCTCCTTCTTTTTTATGGAGAATACAGCTTCCGGAGCTTCTTGGACTTCTGGTTGAAATTCGATAACTTTAACCTGAAGAATTGCCGCCTCTTCAACTGGTGCCTTTGGTTCTATTGGTATGGTCTGCTTAAGTTCCACTTCAACTTCAGGAACTTCTTCAGGTTTAGGTGCAGATAGAACGATCTCAGCTTCCACTTCTTCTGGCAGATCTTCCGGCTCCTTCTTTTTGATGGAGAATACAGCTTCTGGAGCTTCTTCTTCCTTTGGCGCAGGTTTCTTTGGCTTCTTTTTGACAATCTTAACTTCTTCAACTGCTTCGGATGTCACTTCCCGGGCTTCCTCCTCGATTACCTTAACTTGCATGATTGGGTATTCTTCTTCTAGTACTTCAGGCGCTTCTTTTTCAATAATTTCAATTTCTTTTACTGGTTGCTCTATTGGTGTGGGTTCAGTTTCAATAATCTTGACCTCCTGAATTACTTCTTCGACAGGTTTCTTTGGTTCCTCTGGAACCTCTTCGACTACTTCAGGCACTTCTTCCCTTTCTTCTATAAGCTCAGGAGCTTCAGTTTCGACAATTTTGACCTCAAGAATTGCGGCTTCTTCCTCGACCTTTGGCTTCTTTGGTTTTTTCTGCTTGATTTCAGCCTCTACTACTGGTTGTTCTTCTTCTTTGGGAGTGGTGAAAACAACCTCTGCTTCGAATTCTTCGGGAACCTCTTCCGGAGTCTTTTTCTTTACTTGGAAGACAGCTTCAGTCAGTTCCTCTTCTTCAGGTTGAACCTCTTTTTCGGTTGGTTGCTCAATCACGGTTGCTTCCAACACCTCTTCCTCGACTGGTTGAACCTTCTCCTTCTTTGGCTTCTTAAGCTTTACTTCGGCTACCCAATTCGGCTCTTCTGGCTTTTCTTCTGGGGCAAACTCCGTAGTTGTGATTTCATAAGATTTGTGGTCTTCTTGAATTTCTTCGACCACTGGTTCTGGAACTGCAGGAACTTCTTCCAATTTCTCCTCAATCGGTTGTGGTTTTTCCTCTGGCTCTGTTTCGGTCAATTTGATCTTAAAATCATCTTGGGGCACCTCAGGAACTTGTTCTTCTTCGACAATAATTTCTTCAATTTGTTCCCCTGGAGCTTCGACAGTTTCTTCAACTGTAACCGCAAGCTCAGCCACTGCTTCTTCTACTGGCTTCTTCTTTGGTTTCTTCTTCTTAACAACAACCTCCACCTCGCTTTCTTCTGCAGGTTGTGGAGCTGTAAACTTGACTTCCACCTCTGCCTCGTCGGAGACATCTTCTATGGGCTTTTTTACTTTAAAGGTAGCCTCTTGTGGCGTTTCATCAACCTCCTCTTCTTCTGGCACTGGCTCCTTTAATGTAATTTGGAACTCTTCTGGTGCTTCTTCGGCCTTGGGCTTTTTACGACGGGTAACAACCTTCTCTTCGATAACCTCTTCGAAGGTGACTTCTTTTTCCTGGCTTTCGGTAACCTTCACTTTGAATTCTTCCGGTATTTCCGGTGCTTCGGTCTCTGTTACTGAAATCTCAAATGCATCATATACAGGCTCTTCTTTTGGTTTTTCTGTAACTTCAGATATAACTTCAACCTCTGCAACGGGCTGCTGCTCTGGTTGTTCTTCTTCTTGTTTGATCTCACTTGGTTTTTCTTCTTCAACAGGAGCTTCTTCAACTCGTTCTTCTTCGGTCACCGTGATTTCAAAAGATTTTTCTTTAACTTCTTTGAGCTTGACTTCCTTCGGCTTTTCTTTCTTTGATTTCTTCTTGGGTTTCTCCTCTTTATCTTCTGGTATGGGTGAAACAGATTTCTCTTTTGGTGCTAGCTCTTCTTCTTTAAGAACAACGGTAGCTTGTTCCTCCGGTATCTCTTCTTCTGTCTTCTCGACAGGTTTCAATTTGATTTCGGCAGTTGGCTCCTCTGGTGCTTCACTCTCGGGTATTCTGAACTTAACGGTTTCTTCTGGTAATTCTTCGACTTCTTTGGGAACACCTGGAACGATTTGGAATTGATCTACTTCTTGTTCGGGTTTTTGTTTTTCCTTTCGCTTATGCTTGGGTTTCTCCGGTTTCTTTTCTTTCTTTGGGAACTCTGGTTTTTCCAGCTCTTCTAGCTCTTCCTTTGGATATTCTGGATGCTCAAAGTCCACCGGCTCGAATGGTTCCATCTTGTATTGTGGTTGTTCAGCTTCATCTGCAACTTCCTTCACAGTCACCTCTTCCTTCTTCTTGGTAACTGTTTCTTCAACAGTTTCTTCCTCCTTGGGCTTGACTGGTGTCTTCTTGAGTGTTACACTTTCTGGCTGTTCATCAACGATTGGCTTCTTCTTACCCTTACCAAGCTTAATTTCCACAACTTGTTCCGGCTCCTCTGGTGCCTTTACCTTTTCCGGTTTCTCGTACGGCTTTACCTCCGCCTCGTCTTCCGAACTGCTTTCATATTTCTCATACTTCTCCAAATCAACCTTCTCGCGATCATCTTTGATCTTCTTCAATTTCTTGAATTTCTTTGGTTTCATCTTAAGCAATTCTTCGGCATCTTCGATGCTACGCGAGAGATCTCCACTAGCACGGACTGCATTTATATCGGTGATCTTTGGTATTAGTGGCTCTGGTGGGAATTCCACACGCACAATGCGACTCTTTAGCCTGAATTGTGGCAATATGTCTTTTCCTTCTTCAACTGGTTTCTCCTTGCGCTTGCCTGGTTTTAATTTAGGCAGTTGTGGCACATCGGCTGCCTCAACCACGGTCACCTTCTCGGGTTTCTGTTCCTTGCGCACGATCTTAATCGGAACCAATTCTTCTGCTGTTGGCTTCTCTTTCTTGGGCTTGTCAATATCGACCTTTTCGTATTTCTCCAGAATTGTCTTCTCAACCTCTTGGTCAAGCAATGCCTTGATGAGTTCATCGTGCTCATCTTCAGGTTTCTTCACTGTTTTTTTCTTTTTCTTTGGCTTCGTTGGCTCGACTGTCTCCTCCTTGGTAGCCTCTGGGGTTTCTTCAACCACTTCGATTGGTATGGATTCTTGTACCTCGGGGATCTCCTCAATCACTGGCACATCGATTAGATATTCTGGGACTTCTTCCTCGACAATCTTTTCCGGCGCTTCCTCCTCGATGACGTTTATCTCATAGTCTCTATGCGTCTCCACAGGAACACCTTTTGAGGGGGAACATTAAAATGACAAAATATTAATTAAAATAATTTAAATAAAAAACAGAAAAAAACGCAACGCAGCTAAACTCAGCTCAGCCAAACCTTGAAAGAGAACAAAATTAAAATCTGCGAACAGATACATACAATCATAATATTGCTGAGTTTTAGCAACCCTAAATTTATACAGGAGCAGATAAGATGAAGCTAAAATTTCAAGATATGTATAAAACCAAATCTGGCAGCTGGGTTTTTTTAGGGCAAAAATCATCAGCATCACTTCTATAGTACTAAAAATTTACTGGGAATGTGGTAGAAAAGCAAAGTCTTCCTTTTCAAGAAAACCGTTAGCAACAAAATGAGAAGCTAGCTTAAATATATGTACATACAGGGGGAATGTCAAAAAAGGAATAATTTTAGCCCGGAATGCTACGTATATTTATTCTCAGCAACTGCTTACCATTTAATAAGGTAGATTATTTATAAGATGTATGCATACTCATAATTGGAATGCAATGGATTGGACTTTAAAAAATCGTCAGTTCAGTCAAAATCGAGTATTATCAATTTTTATAAAGGTCAACTAATTGTTCATCAAGTGTCAAATGCTCTTGACGTGGATACACCATAGTTAATAAAAATGGAATGCTCATTATTGTTTTTTTCTTTTTTGTTAGAAAATAAATATTTTACATGGGTAGATAACTTCGTGGAATACCATCGAATAGAACAGCAACGCTGAGTATAGAACTAGAATGAACTCAGAACACGGTTGCAAAGTATTGTTAATTTTCATCTGTCAAACAAATTTACAAAACTGATTTGAAGGACAAAACAGCGGAGTTCGACATTCAATAGAAAGTCACTCCAGCGCAGAAATTAAGTGAAGACTCATTCTTGTCAATCAATGTTTATTAGAACTAGGAACGGAATTAAGTGTCAATTATTGTCATTCTAGGTTATGCTCTGTTATTCTTATTAGGTTGTGCAAGTACTTTCCGCACCAAAATTCAGAGATTGTCAAATTTTAAAGAGTGAGGGTAGAAATTTCTACGAGTGATCTAAAATTCATTGAACAACAAAAATTGGATAATGTATGACAGTTGACAGATTCGACAGTTTTCATAAAGTTGCCCAAAGAAATTTTTTGGGCTAAAATTCATATAAAATAAATATTTATGTACATGAAATTATACGGAATAAATCCTGGACGTGCATACTTTACTTTAGGTCTTAAGGCATCTTAACTAAGTTTATGGGCGGAAACAGAGGCTCTTGATGACTGAGCAGCGTCATCTAGTTCAGTATTGATTTGGAAGTGTAAAATAAAGCTGGAATAAGATCTGTCACCAAATAATGTCACTTTTATTTCTAAGAATAATATAGGGTAGAACCTCCATTGAAACAGCGTTAATATTCGTTGTTTACCATCGAAGATGTGTCCTGCAATTCTTAATCTGTATATTTCCTATTTTTGTGCCGCTTAAAGAATTTGTTAGTGTTAAATATGTTTAAAATAAAAACAATAATTTGGTTAGTCTAACAAATTATGTCGCCACACAGACATTTTTTTTTTCATTTTCATTGACAGTTCAATAAATGAACAACATATGTTCTGCTGTCAAACAAAGGCTACTTACAGTTATTACAAATCAAAAAAACACTTGTATTAGTTATCCAATCGACATACATTATCTATCAACATTTCAATTAAAACTTGCTTCAAAACTTGCATTCTCAGCATGTTGGGAATTTGCAAGATTTTGTGGTTTACTAAATTTTATTTTTAAAGGGACGACATTTTAGCCATGTGTTGGGTTGTGTATATTTTTTTTATTGGTTTTGTTTTTTTGTGTTTAGTTTTAGTTTTGTATATAGAAGTGTATTTTGGAAGTATGTATAATGTTCATCGAATAATATTGTGTCAGTGCGAGTTCATTGATTTTCTTTAATATCCGCTAGGGGAGCTAGAATGCTGTAG
Organism: Brachyopa scutellaris; assembly: GCA_949775065.1. Taxonomy (NCBI): domain Eukaryota; kingdom Metazoa; phylum Arthropoda; class Insecta; order Diptera; family Syrphidae; genus Brachyopa; species Brachyopa scutellaris. Next base: position 113,755,123 of record OX459113.1, read on the forward strand.
CACATGTCAAACAGAGCTTTTAATTGAATCCGTTAACGATTCGTTTTCAACTAGTTGTAACGTATGACATTGCCAGAAAGTAAAATGGACAAGAGACATCGGAGTTATAATATTAAAGCAAGTCTTAAGCATTTTTTTTTGTTTTTTGTTTGGAACACGGATTAGATACAAAGTGTTTAGTTTTATGTTGTTTGTTTTTGTTTGGACGTCACAGGGAGTTATTTACTTTAATATAAAAAAGAAAAACAGCCTCAAAGACGTTGGTAACTTTGCAACCACTTGGCTACAAAGTTATTAAAAATGTTAGCATTTTTAACACAGAATAGGAATAGCAAAAAATAACAAAATATTGTTTGCCTACTTGTAGGACCAGACAGACATTGTTAAGATGTAGACAACGTTATTTTTGTAAGGAATTTGGGGGCGTTTTGGGGGGCTGGCTCTTGTAGCACACAACTTACTTGTCTCTGATTGTGTTTTATCTTTTGGTATTTCTGTAGGTTTCTGTTGGGTGGTGGTGGTTTTATAATCGGTAGTATCTGGTTTGGTTTCTTCTTCTATTGGTGTTTTATGTTCTGTGTCAGTTGGTTCTTCGGGTTGTGTTTCGGGTATTGTGAGAGTTTCTGTAATTTCAGTTGGTTTCTCTTCGACGACAGGTTCTTCGACGACCTCGGCTATCTTAGCCTCTTCGATGGGTTGGGGCTTTTCAGACTTTTTCTTCTTTTTGGGCTTTTCTATGGGAAGTTCTTCTTCCTCTTTTGGTTTCGGGGCGAGTGGTATATCGACCTTTTCGTACTGTTCTAATTCGGTTTTGGGTATATCTTGTTCGATCAGTTTTTGAATGTAATCGTCAAGTTCGTCGGTCTTAACGGTTTTTGTGGTCTTTTTGGGTTTCTTAGGCTTTTTCGAAATTGGTGAAGTGGGAGATTCTTCGATAACTTCTACTTCTTCGGGTACGGGTATTTCACCTGTGTCTTCAGTGACTACAATGACTGCTTCTGGCTTATCTTCTTCTTGTACAGTCACAATGTATAGGGTACTTTCAACGTCACCAAACTTTTTCTTTATAGTTCGTTTGGTGGTTACTTGTTGCTTGGGCAGACCCTCTTCATTGATTATTTCTTCAACCTTAACTTCGGCAGGTTTGTCTTCAATTATTTCAACAATTGGCTGTTCAATAGGTTCTTCTTCAGTTACTTTGATTTCAGCTATGGGGTGTTCTTCTTCTGGCTGAGGAGCCTTTTTCGGTTTGGATTTTTTCTTCTCGGGCTTCTCTTCTTCTTTAATGGGACTTTCTTCTTTAATTTCGACCGGTTGTTCTGTTTCTTCTTTCGGTTTGGGTGCTGTTTCGATTTCAATTTTCTCGTACTTTTCTAGTTCAGTTTTTGGAATTTCCTGCTCGATAAGTTGCTGAATATAATCGTGAAGATCATCTTTTTTCACCTTTTTGGTCTTCTTCTTTGGTGTTTTTGGTTGTTCTGGTTCATCAGTTTGAGGAACTTCTGAAGAGATAATAGTTACCTCTGCGTCTGGTTGATCATCGGTTTGAACTTCAATTATTTCGATAATATCCTCTTTCGGGCCTTGCTGACGTTTTATCTTACGAGTGGTAGTAGTTTCTTTGTGTGTCTTGCCATCTGCATCTTGAACCTCTTTAACTTCGGACTTGCTTTCAATTTCATGCACTTCGACTGGAACATCTTCAATTGGAGCAATTTCTTCAGGCTGCACTACAAATTCGTGCACTTTAATTTCAAAGCTTTCCGGGGTTTCTTCTTCTTTGGCCTTAAACTCCTCTGGTTTTGCTTCTTCTGGCTTCGGTTTTTCATCTTCCCTAACAGTTATTTCAAAGGTTATGTCTTCAGCGGGTTGAATTGCTTCTATTTCCTTTACTTCCAATATAGGTTGTTCTTCGACTGGAGCTTCTGTTTGGTCGTCTGTTTTTTCAATGATCTCTTCTACTGGTAGATCTTCAACCGGTTTGTCTTCTTCAATGATTTTAACCTTCTGCTTTGGTGACTTCTTGGGTTTCTTCGGTTTTATTTCGTCAACCGGTGTAGCTTCAAAGTCTTCTACTTCTGGTACTGACTGCTCTTCAATCAACTTAACCTCATCTTCTTTCGGAACTTCTTCAGGTTGCTTCTGAGGTTCTTCAGGTGTAACCTTAACCTCTTGCTTTGGCTTCTTTTTCACTTTTTTCGGTTTCTCTTCTACTTCCACTTTCTCGTAGGTTTCCAGTTCAGTCTTTGGAATTTCTTCTTCAATAAGTTTTTTAATGTAGTCCTGTAAATCATCCTTTTTAACCTTCTTTGTCTTGGTTTTCTTAATGACTTCTTCTTCAGGTTTCACCTCTTCTTCCGTTGGAGACTCGGTTGTTATAACTGTAATTTCAGCATCTCCTGTATCCTTATCTTGAACTTCAATAATTTCCAGAACAACCTCCTTAGGTCCCTTTTGTTGTTTAACCTTTCTCTTGGTAACCTTCTTCTCTTTAATTTCACCAGTTTCATCTGGTACGTGTTCGATCTGAACTTCTTCTTGAACCTCTTTAACTGTGATTGCATACTCTTTAATGATCTCTTGTGGAATTTCTTCGATGACCTTGATCTCGTGGTCGAGTTTCTTTGGCTTCTTTGTTTTCTTTGGAACTTCTTCAACAACTTCAGCAATTTCTTCTACAGGAGCAGCTTCTTGCTCCTGCTGACTTTCCTCAACTGTTGCCTTCGCTTCATCGGGCTCTTCTGCCTTTGGTTTCTTCGGAACCTCATCAATATCAACTTTCTCATATTTCTCAAGCTCCGTTTTGGGAATCTCTTGTTCAATTAGCTTTTGAATGTAGTCATCAAGGTCGGCTTTTTTCACCTTCTTTGTTGTCCTCTTTTTGGGCTTAACTTCTTCAGGTTTCTGTTCCTCTTCCTCGGCGGGTACTTCAGTTGTTGTAACTGTGATTTCCGCTTCAGGTGCGCCTTCATTTTGGACTTCAATGATTTCAATTATTTCCTCCTTGGGACCAGTGTGTTTCTTGATCTTTTTCTTTGAAATGGTTTGTTTTACCGTGTCACCCTTTTCGTCAACAATTTCCTTTATTTCCTGAGTGGCCTCCATTTCTTCGATCTTGATTTTGTACTCTTCGAATTGCTCAACATCTTCGGAAATTTTTTCCTCTACTGATGGTTTCTCGCCTTCTTCGGTGATATCCTCAGTAGGAAGTTCTTCAATTGTCTTTACAGTGATTTGGTATTCTTCAGGCAAATCTTTTTCTTCTTCAGCCGGCTTAGGTTGTTTCGGTTTCTTCGGTTTTTTCGTAACTTCTTGAATCTCAGCTGGAGTTTCAGAAGCCACCTTAATTGAGAACTCGTCTTCTTCGGCTATTTCTGGTTGTTTTACTTCTTCCGGAGCTGCTTCTTTAACTTGAACCTCTTCGGGCATATGTTCTTTTTCTTCGGCGGGAATATCTGTGACCTTGACTTTTAATTTTTTAGGTTTGGTTGGTTTTTCCGCTGGTTTTTCTTCTTCGACTACCTCTGGCATGGTCTCTGGAATAGTTTCTTCAACCACCGACATAATAAACTCCTGGATGTCTTCTTTCCTCACTTTCTTAGTTTTTTTAGTTTTTTGTTTGGTAGGTGCCTCATCTGGTACTGATTCTTCTGGTTCTAAAAGAACAACAGTAACCTCAGCCTCAGGCTGTCCTTCTTCTTGAGTCTCGACAACTTCGAAGATTTCCTCCTTTGGACCTTGCTTACGTTTAATTTTACGTTTTGTTACAGTTGCCTCGTTAATAACTCCGGTGTCGTCCTCTACCTTTACAGTCTTAATTTCTTCAGCAATCACTTCGACCTCGAAGGGTTGTTGTTCTTCAACTGGAGCTTCGGACTCCGTAACAGTAACTTCAGCGAGATCTAGTTTCTTTGGTTTCTTAGTTTTCTTCTTCGGTTTGATTTCTTCTTCAATTTTTTCAGTTATCGATGGAATTGTTTCCTCTTCAGTTACTTTAACCTGGAGTTCAGGGACTTCTTCTGGCTGTTCTTCAGTTTCAACTTGCTTAACTTTTTTTGGTTTCTTCTCTGGCTTGTCCTCTTCAGACTCTACCTGTAAGACTGGTTGCTCATCAAAGTCTGTCGGTTGAACTTGTTCTTCCCTCAACATGACTTCGTACTCTTCAGGCTTGTCCGGTTGCACTTCCTCAATTATTTCATGAACAGTAACTGGAAGCTCTTCAATGAAATCTTCTTCTGCTACTTCAGTTTCTGCTTCGAATTCGGTTATGGTGACTGGGAGTCCATCTATTATTTCTTCAGTCACAATTGGCTTTTTCTTTGTTTTCTTTACTTTCTTAGGCTTTTCTTCAACGTCGACCTTTTCGTACTTTTCTAGTTCAGTCTTGGGAATTTCTTGCTCGATCAGTTGTTGAATATATTCATGCAAGTCATCCTTTTTCACTTTTTTCTTTTTGGTCTTTTCAACAACTTTTACTTTCATTGGCTCCTCTGGTGCTTTTTCTTCTTCGACGGGTGTCATTTCTGTAGTTGTCATAATAACATCGGCCTCGAGTTGACCTTCTTCTTGTGTCTCGACAATTTCGATGACATATTCCTTAGGTCCTTCAATTTTCTTAATCGTTCGCTTTTTAATAGTTTGCTGTTTCGTTTCCCCAGCTTCATCGGTCACTTCCTTGATTTCGATTTCTGGAGCAAGCTCTGTTATTCGGATTGTATACTCTTCTTGAATCATTTCTTCAACCTGTGGCTTTGGTTTCTTGATTTTCTTCGGTTTCTTAAGCTCTTCTTCCACCACTTGAATAGAGAATACGTCAATAGGTTGTATATCTTCTGGTTTTTGCTCAACAGCTTCTTCTACTTGAATTTGTTCTGGAGCCTCTGGTACCTCCTTTGTTTCCGATTCGACTACTTTAACCTTCTTGGGTTTCTTAGCCTTCTTCTTTTCTACTTGTGTGACTTCATTTCCTTCTGTGGCCTCTTCCATAACTTCTTCTGGGGCCTGTTCCTCCACTTCTTCCTCAACCACAGTCTTTTTAAATTCGGGTTGCTCCTCAGGAACTTCCTCAATTTCTTTGATTGGTGCTTCATCTTCCTCATCAAATGTCACTGGTTTGACTGCATGTTCCTCAATAACGGAAATGATGTACTGTTCGATTTCTTCTTTCTTCACCTTCTTTGTAGTCTTCTTCTTTTTCGGCACTTCTTCAATAACCTTGGTTTCTTCTTCAGGTTTGAGTTCCTCCAATTCGATGATAGTGATTTCTGACTCTGGTTGTCCTTCAACTTGGGTCTCAATAACTTCAATTGTGTATTCCTTCTGACCATTCTTCTTCTTGATCTTACGTTTGGTGATAGTTTCCTGTTTAACTTCACCTCCTTCATCTTCCTTAACAACAACTTCGACGTCTTTAGAAATTTCTTCAACAGTGACAGGAAGTTCCTCGATCACTTCAACAGGTAACTCCTCCCTTGGAACTTCTTCAGTTTTTTCTTCAATGACTTGCTCCTTAACTGTTGGTTCTGACTCCTTCATTGTGAACGCGAATTCTTCGGGAGTTTCTTCAGGTGCTTCTTCAGTGACAACGACTTCTTCCACAATTGGTTTCTTCTTCTTTTTCTTCTCCTTTGGTTTTTCAGGAGCTTCTACTTCAGTAACGGTTACATCCAAAACATCATGAAGTTCTTCTTCAGGCGCTTCCTCCTTTGGTTTGGATTTCTTGGCTTTTTTGGGCTTAGCATCGACATCAACCTTCTCGTACATTTCAAGTTCTGTCTTCGGAATCTCTAATTCGATCAGTTGCTGTATGTACTTATGTAGATCATCCTTTTTAACCTTCTTCTTTTTGACTTTTTCAACTACCTTAACCTTTGCTTCTTCAGTAGTATCTTTCTGCTCCACGGGAGTTAGCTCAGTCGTAGTCATGGTAACATCAGCTTCAGGTTGGCCCTCGACTTGGGTTTCAACGATTTCGATAAGATATTCTTTGTCACCTTCCTGTTTCTTGATCTTTCGTTTCTTTGTGGTTTGTTGTTTAACTTCGCCGTTATCGGTAGTGACATCCTTCACTTCAACTTCGGGGGATAATTCTTCAACACGTATTTGGTATTCTTCAACAGCAATTTCCTCAACTTGTGGCTTCGATTCCTTCAATTCCTGCGGTTTTTCAAGTTCTTCTTCAACAACCTTTATTGAGAAATCTTCTGGCTGTTCCTCTTCTAGTGGAATTTTTTCTTCAACTACTTCTATAATTTCTTCAACCAGAGCTTCTGGCTCGTCCTTCACTTCGGTGTCGATGACATGTATTTTCTTTGGCTTTTTCACCTTTTTCTTTTCGATTGGCTTCGCTTCTGTTTCCTCAGGAATAGGAACAACTACTTCCTCTTTTTTAACATCCTCAATTTCTTGTACAACTGTAGTGATTTCAAATATTGACGGCTTTTCTACTAAAATTTCTTCAATAGCTGCAGTTGGAGCTTTTTCTTCTTCTTCAAAAATCACTGGTCCAGGTGCAGATTCCTCGATGACAGAAATGATGTACTGTTCGATTTCTTCTTTCTTCACCTTCTTTGTAGTCTTCTTCTTTTTCGGAGCTTCTTCAATAACCTTGGTTTCTTCTTCAGGTTTGAGTTCCTCCGATTCGATGATAGTGATATCTGACTCTGGTTGTCCTTCAACTTGGGTCTCAATAACTTCAATTGTGTATTCCTTGTGACCCTTCTTCTTCTTGATCTTACGTTTGGTTATAGTTTCCTGTTTAACTTCACCTCCTTCTTCCTCCTTAACGACAACTTCAACGTCTTTGGAAATTTCTTCAATAGTAACAGGAAGTTCCTCGATCACTTCAACAGGTAACTCCTCCTTTGGAACTTCTTCAGTTATTTCTTCAATGACTTGCTCCTTAACTGTAGGTTCTGACTCCTTCATTGTGAACGCGAAGTCTTCGGGAGTTTCTTCAGGTGCTTCTTCAGTGACCACGACTTCCTCCACAATTGGTTTCTTCTTCTTTTTCTTCTCCTTTGGTTTTTCAGGAGCTTCTTCTTCAGTAACGGTTACATCCAAAACATCATGAAGTTCTTCTTCAGGTGCTTCCTCCTGTGGTTTAGATTTCTTAGCTTTCTTGGGCTTAGCATCGACATCAACTTTCTCATACTTTTCAAGTTCTGTCTTTGGAATTTCCAATTCGATCAGTTGCTGAATATACTTATGCAGATCATCCTTTTTAACTTTCTTCTTCTTAATTTTCTCCACAACCTTAATGACCATAGGCTCTTCAGGAGTCTCTTTTTGCTCCACTGGAGTAAGCTCAGTCGTAGTCATGGTAACATCAGCTTCGGGTTGGCCCTCGACTTGGGTTTCAACGATTTCGATAAGATATTCTTTGTCACCTTCCTGTTTCTTGATCTTACGCTTCTTAGTAATGCTTTGCTTGACTTCTCCAGTTTCATCGGTTATTTCCTTAACCTCAATCTCTGGAGCAAGTTCTTCAACGCGGATTTCATACTCTTTTTGTAAGACCTCTTCTACTTGTGGTTTTGGTTTCTTGGTCTTCTTCACTTTTTTCGGCTCCTCTTCAGTTACCTTCACTGGGAATTCTTCAACAGGTTGCACTTCTTCCGGCTTATCTTCGAAAATTTCCTCAGCAATTTCTTCAATTGGAGCTTCAGGTTCCTTCTTATCGTCGGATTCGACAACCTTAACCTTCTTGGGTTTCGTGACCTTCTTCTTTTCTACTTGTTTGACCTCATCTCCTTCTGTGACCTCTTCCATAACTTCTTCTGGGGCCTGTTCCTCCACTTCTTCCTCAACCACAGTCTTTTTAAATTCCGGTTGTTCTTCAGGAACTTCCTCAATTTCTTTGATTGGTGCTTCATCTTCTTCATCAAATGTCACTGGTTTGACTGCATGTTCCTCAATTACGGAAATGATGTACTGTTCGATTTCTTCTTTCTTCACCTTCTTTGTAGTCTTCTTCTTTTTCGGCACTTCTTCAATAACCTTGGTTTCTTCTTCAGGTTTGAGTTCCTCCGATTCGATGATAGTGATTTCAGACTCTGGTTGTCCTTCAACTTGGGTCTCAATAACTTCAATTGTGTATTCCTTGTGACCCTTCTTCTTCTTGATCTTACGTTTAGTGATAGTTTCCTGTTTAACTTCACCTCCTTCATCCTCCTTAACGACAACTTCGATGTCTGTGGAAATTTCTTCAACAGTTACAGGTATTTCATCAATTTGTTCTACTTGTGGCTTTGGTTTCTTAGTCTTCTTCACCTTTTTCGGCTCCTCTTCAGTTACCTTCACTGGGAATTCTTCGACAGGTTGCACTTCTTCCGGTTTATCTTCGACAATTTCCTCTGCAATTTCTTCGATTGGAGCTTCAGGTTCCGTCTTATCCTCGGATTCGACTACCTTAACCTTTTTGGGTTTCTTAACCTTCTTCTTTTCTACTTGTTTGACCTCATCTTCTTCTGTGACCTCTTCCATAACTTCTTCTGGGGCCTGTTCCTCTACTTCTTCCTCAACCACAGTCTTTTTAAATTCGGGTTGTTCTTCAGGAACTTCCTCAATTTCTTTGATTGGGGCTTCATCTTCTTCATCAAATGTCACTGGCTTGACTGCATGTTCCTCAATAACGGAAATGATGTACTGTTCGATTTCTTCTTTCTTCACCTTCTTTGTAGTCTTCTTCTTTTTTGGAGCTTCTTCAATAACCTTGGTTTCCTCTTCAGGTTTGAGTTCCTCCAATTCGGTGATAGTGATTTCTGACTCTGGTTGTCCTTCAACTTGGGTCTCAATAACTTCAATTGTGTATTCCTTGTGACCCTTCTTTTTCTTGATCTTACGTTTGGTGATAGTTTCCTGTTTAACTTCACCTCCTTCATCCTCCTTAACGACAACTTTAACGTCTTTGGAAATTTCTTCAATAGTAACAGGAAGTTCCTCAATCACTTCAACAGGTAACTCCTCCTTTGGAACTTCTTCAGTTATTTCTTCAATGACTTGCTCTTTAACTGTAGGTTCTGACTCCTTCATTGTGAACGCGAATTCTTCGGGAGTTTCTTCAGGTGCTCCTTCAGGGACCATGACTTCTTCCACAATTGGTTTCTTCTTCTTTTTCTTCTCCTTTGGTTTCTCAGGAGCTTCTTCTTCCGTAACAGTTACATCCAAAACATCATGAAGTTCTTCTTCAGGCGCTTCCTTCTTCGGTTTGGATTTCTTGGCTTTCTTGGGCTTAGCATCGACATCAACCTTCTCGTACTTTTCAAGATCGGTTTTTGGAATCTCTTGTTCGATCAGTTGCTGAATATACTCGTGCAAATCATCCTTCTTAACCTTCTTCTTCTTGACTTTTTCAACTACTTTAACTTTAGCTTCTTCAGGAGTCTCCTTCTGCTCCACTGGAGTAATCTCAGTCATAGTCATGGTAACATCAGCTTCAGGTTGGCCTTCGACTTGGGTTTCGACGATTTCGATAAGATATTCTTTGTCACCTTCCTGTTTCTTGATCTTACGCTTCTTAGTAATGCTTTGCTTGACTTCTCCAGTTTCATCGGTTATTTCCTTAACCTCAATCTCTGGAGCAAGTTCTTCAACGCGGATTTCATACTCTTTTTGTAAGACCTCTTCTACTTGTGGTTTTGGTTTCTTAGTCTTCTTCACCTTTTTCGGCTCCTCTTCAGTTACCTTCACTGGGAATTCTTCAACAGGTTGCACTTCTTCCGGCTTATTTTCGACAATTTCCTCTGCAATTTCTTCGATTGGAGCTTCAGGTTCCTTCTTATCGTCGGATTCGATAACCTTAACCTTTTTGGGTTTCGTAACCTTCTTCTTTTCTACTTGTCTGACCTCATCTCCTTCTGTGACTTCTTCCACAACTTTTTCTGGGGCCTGTTCTTCCACTTCTTCTTCAACCACAGTCTTTTTAAATTCGGGTTGTTCTTCAGGAACTTCCTCAATTTCTTTGATTGGTGCTTCATCTTCTTCATCAAATGTCACTGGTTTGACTGCATGTTCCTCAATTACGGAAATGATGTACTGTTCGATTTCTTCTTTCTTCACCTTCTTTGTAGTCTTCTTCTTTTTCGGTGCTTCTTCAATAACCTTGGTTTCTTCTTCAGGTTTGAGTTCCTCCGATTCGATGATAGTGATTTCAGACTCTGGTTGTCCTTCAACTTGGGTCTCAATAACTTCAATTCTGTATTCCTTGTGACCCTTCTTCTTCTTGATCTTACGTGTGGTTATAGTTTCCTGTTTAACTTCACCTCCTTCATCCTCCTTAACGACAACTTCAACGTCTTTGGAAATTTCTTCAATAGTAACAGGAAGTTCCTCAATCACTTCAACAGGTAACTCCTCCTTTGGAACTTCTTCAGTTATTTCTTCAATGACTTGCTCCTTAACTGTTGGTTCTGACTCCTTCATTGTGAACGCGAATTCTTCGGGAGTTTCTTCAGGTGCTTTTTCAGGGACCACGACTTCTTCCACAATTGGTTTCTTCTTCTTTTTCTTCTCCTTTGGTTTCTCAGGAGCTTCTTCTTCAGTAACAGTTACATCCAAAACATCATGAAGTCCTTCTTCAGGCGCTTCCTTCTTCGGTTTGGATTTCTTGGCTTTCTTGGGCTTAGCATCGACATCAACCTTCTCGTACTTTTCAAGATCGGTTTTTGGAATCTCTTGTTCGATCAGTTGCTGAATGTACTCGTGCAAATTATCCTTCTTAACCTTCTTCTTCTTGACTTTTTCAACTACTTTAACCTTAGCTTTTTCAGGAGTCTCCTCCTGCTCCACTGGAGTAATCTCAGTCATAGTCATGGTCACATCAGCTTCAGGTTGGTCCTCGACTTGAGTTTCGACAATTTCGATAAGATATTCTTTGTCACCTTCCTGTTTCTTGATCTTACGCTTCTTAGTAATGCTTTGCTTGACTTCTCCAGTTTCATCGGTTATTTCCTTAACCTCAATCTCTGGAGCAATTTCTTCAACGCCAATTTCATACTCTTTTTGTAAGACCTCTTCTACTTGTGGTTTTGGTTTCTTAGTCTTCTTCACCTTTTTCGGCTCCTCTTCAGTTACCTTCACTGGGAATTCTTCGACAGGTTGCACTTCTTCCGGTTTATCTTCGACAGTTTCCTCTGCAATTTCATCGATTGGAGCTTCAGGTTCCGTCTTATCCTCGGATTCGACTACCTTAACCTTTTTGGGTTTCTTAACCTTCTTCTTTTCTACTTTTTTGACCTCATCTTCTTCTGTGACCTCTTCCATAACTTCTTCTGGGGCCTGTTCCTCCACTTCTTCCTCAACCACAGTCTTTTTAAATTCGGGTTGTTCTTCAGAAACTTCCTCAATTTCTTGGATTGGGGCTTCATCTTCTTCATCAAATGTCACTGGTTTGACTGCATGTTCCTCAATAACGGAAATGATGTACTGTTCGATTTCTTCTTTCTTCACCTTCTTTGTAGTCTTCTTCTTTTTCGGCACTTCTTCAATAACCTTGGTTTCTTCTTCAGGTTTGAGTTCCTCCGATTCGATGATAGTGATTTCAGACTCTGGTTGTCCTTCAACTTGGGTCTCAATAACTTCAATTGTGTATTCCTTGTGACCCTTCTTCTTCTTGATCTTACGTTTGGTTATAGTTTCCTGTTTAACTTCACCTCCTTCATCCTCCTTAACGACAACTTCAACGTCTTTGGAAATTTCTTCAATAGTAACAGGAAGTTTCTCAATCACTTCAACAGGTAACTCCTCCCTTGGAACTTCTTCAGTTATTTCTTCAATGACTTGCTCTTCAACTTTAGGTTCTGACTCTTTCATTGTGATCGCGAATTCTTCAGGAGTTTCTTCAGGTGCTTCTTCAGGGACCACGACTTCTTCCACAATTGGTTTCTTCTTCTTTTTCTTCTCCTTTGGTTTCTCAGGAGCTTCTTCTTCAGTAACAGTTACATCCAAAACATCATGAAGTTCTTCTTCAGGTGCTTCCTTCTTTGGCTTGGATTTCTTGGCTTTCTTGGGCTTAGCATCGACATCAACCTTCTCGTACTTTTCCAGATCGGTTTTTGGAATCTCTTGTTCGATCAGTTGCTGAATGTACTCGTGCAAATCATCCTTCTTAACCTTCTTCTTCTTGACTTTTTCAACTACTTTAACCTTAGCTTCTTCAGGAGTCTCCTCCTGCTCCACTGGAGTAATCTCAGTCATAGTCATGGTCACATCAGCTTCGGGTTGGCCCTCGACTTGAGTTTCGACAATTTCGATAAGATATTCTTTGTCACCTTCCTGTTTCTTGATCTTACGCTTCTTAGTAATGCTTTGCTTGACTTCTCCAGTTTCATCGGTTATTTCCTTAACCTCAATCTCTGGAGCAAGTTCTTCAACGCCAATTTCATACTCTTTTTGTAAGACCTCTTCTACTTGTGGTTTTGGTTTCTTAGTCTTCTTCACCTTTTTCGGCTCCTCTTCAGTTACCTTCACTGGGAATTCTTCGGCAGGTTGCACTTCTTCCGGTTTATCTTCGATGATTTCCTCTGTAATTTCTTCAATTGGAGCTTCAGGTTCCTTCTTATCATCGGATTCGACAACCTTAACCTTTTTGAGTCTCTTAACCTTCTTCTTTTCTACTTGTTTGACCTCATCTCCTTCTGTGACCTCTTCCACAACTTCTTCTGGAGCCTGTTCCTCCACTTCTTCCTCAACCATAGTCTTTTTAAATTCGGGTTGTTCTTCAGGAACTTCCTCAATTTCTTTGATTGGTGCTTCATCTTCTTCATCAAATGTCACTGGTTTGACTGCATGTTCCTCAATTACGGAAATGATGTACTGTTCGATTTCTTCTTTCTTCACCTTCTTTGTAGTCTTCTTCTTTTTCGGCACTTCTTCAATAACCTTGGTTTCTTCTTCAGGTTTGAGTTCCTCCGATTCGATGATAGTGATTTCAGACTCTGGTTGTCCTTCAACTTGGGTCTCAATTACTTCAATTGTGTATTCCTTGTGACCCTTCTTCTTCTTGATCTTACGTTTAGTGATAGTTTCCTGTTTAACTTCACCTCCTTCATCCTCCTTAACGACAACTTCGATGTCTTTGGAAATTTCTTCAACAGTTACAGGTATTTCATCAATTTGTTCTACTTGTGACTTTGGTTTCTTAGTCTTCTTTACCTTTTTCGGTGCTTCTTCAGTTACCTTCACTGGGAATTCTTCGACAGGTTGCACTTTTTCCGGTTTATCTTCGACAATTTCCTCTGCAATTTCTTCGATTGGAGCTTCAGGTTCCGTCTTATCCTCGGATTCGACTACCTTAACCTTTTTGGGTTTCTTAACCTTCTTCTTTTCTACTTGTTTGATCTCATCTTCTTCTGTGACCTCTTCCACAACTTCTTCTGGGGCCTGTTCCTCCACTTCTTCCTCAACCACAGTCTTTTTAAATTCGGGTTGTTCTTCAGGAACTTCCTCAATTTCTTGGATTGGGGCTTCATCTTCTTCATCAAATGTCACTGGTTTGACTGCATGTTCCTCAATAACGGAAATGATGTACTGTTCGATTTCTTCTTTCTTCACCTTCTTTGTAGTCTTCTTCTTTTTCGGAGCTTCTTCAATAACCTTGGTTTCTTCTTCAGGTTTGAATTCCTCCGATTCGATGATAGTGATTTCAGACTCTGGTTGTCCTTCAACTTGGGTCTCAATAACTTCAATTGTGTATTCCTTGTGACCCTTCTTCTTCTTGATCTTACGTTTAGTGATAGTTTCCTGTTTAACTTCACCTCCTTCATCCTCCTTAACGACAACTTCGATGTCTTTGGAAATTTCTTCAACAGTTACAGGTATTTCATCAATTTGTTCTACTTGTGGCTTTGGTTTCTTAGTCTTCTTCACCTTTTTCGGTGCTTCTTCAGTTACCTTCACTGGGAATTCTTCGACAGGTTGCACTTTTTCCGGTTTATCTTCGACAGTTTCCTCTGCAATTTCTTCGATTGGAGCTTCAGGTTCCGTCTTATCCTCGGATTCGACTACCTTAACCTTTTTGGGTTTCTTAACCTTCTTCTTTTCTACTTTTTTGACCTCATCTTCTTCTGTGACCTCTTCCATAACTTCTTCTGGGGCCTGTTCCTCCACTTCTTCCTCAACCACAGTCTTTTTAAATTCGGGTTGTTCTTCAGAAACTTCCTCAATTTCTTGGATTGGGGCTTCATCTTCTTCATCAAATGTCACTGGTTTGACTGCATGTTCCTCAATAACGGAAATGATGTACTGTTCGATTTCTTCTTTCTTCACCTTCTTTGTAGTCTTCTTCTTTTTCGGAGCTTCTTCAATAACCTTGGTTTCTTCTTCAGGTTTGAGTTCCTCCGATTCGATGATAGTGATTTCAGACTCTGGTTGTCCTTCAACTTGGGTCTCAATAACTTCAATTGTGTATTCCTTGTGACCCTTCTTCTTCTTGATCTTACGTTTGGTTATAGTTTCCTGTTTAACTTCACCTCCTTCATCCTCCTTAACGACAACTTCAACGTCTTTGGAAATTTCTTCAATAGTAACAGGAAGTTCCTCAATCACTTCAACAGGTAACTCCTCCCTTGGAACTTCTTCAGTTATTTCTTCAATGACTTGCTCTTCAACTTTAGGTTCTGACTCTTTCATTGTGATCGCGAATTCTTCAGGAGTTTCTTCAGGTGCTTCTTCAGGGACCACGACTTCTTCCACAATTGGTTTCTTCTTCTTTTTCTTCTCCTTTGGTTTCTCAGGAGCTTCTTCTTCCGTAACAGTTACATCCAAAACATCATGAAGTTCTTCTTCAGGCGCTTCCTTCTTCGGTTTGGATTTCTTGGCTTTCTTGGGCTTAGCATCGACATCAACCTTCTCGTACTTTTCAAGATCGGTTTTTGGAATCTCTTGTTCGATCAGTTGCTGAATATACTCGTGCAAATCATCCTTCTTAACCTTCTTCTTCTTGACTTTTTCAACTACTTTAACCTTAGCTTCTTCAGGAGTCTCCTCCTGCTCCACTGGAGTAATCTCAGTCATAGTCATGGTCACATCAGCTTCAGGTTGGCCCTCGACTTGAGTTTCGACAATTTCGATAAGATATTCTTTGTCACCTTCCTGTTTCTTGATCTTACGCTTCTTAGTAATGCTTTGTTTGACCTCTCCGGTTTCATCGGTTATTTCCTTAACCTCAATCTCTGGAGCAAGTTCTTCAACGTGGATTTCATACTCTTTTTGTAAGACTTCTTCTACTTGTGGTTTTGGTTTCTTAGTCTTCTTCACCTTTTTCGGCTCCTCTTCAGTTACCTTCACTGGGAATTCTTCAACAGGTTGCACTTCTTCCGGCTTATCTTCGAAAATTTCCTCTGTAATTTCTTCAATTGGAGCTTCAGGTTCCTTCTTATCATCGGATTCGACAACCTTAACCTTTTTGGGTTTCTTAACCTTCTTCTTTTCTACTTGTTTGATCTCTTCTTCTTCTGTGACCTCTTCCACAACTTCTTCTGGGGCCTGTTCCTCCACTTCTTCCTCAACCACAGTCTTTTTAAATTCGGGTTGTTCTTCAGGAACTTCCTCAATTTCTCGGATTGGGGCTTCATCTTCTTCATCAAATGTCACTGGTTTGACTGCATGTTCCTCAATAACGGAAATGATGTACTGTTCGATTTCTTCTTTCTTCACCTTCTTTGTAGTCTTCTTCTTTTTCGGAGCTTCTTCAATAACCTTGGTTTCTTCTTCAGGTTTGAGTTCCTCCGATTCGATGATAGTGATTTCAGACTCTGGTTGTCCTTCAACTTGGGTCTCAATAACTTCAATTGTGTATTCCTTGTGACCCTTCTTCTTCTTGATCTTACGTTTGGTTATAGTTTCCTGTTTAACTTCACCTCCTTCATCCTCCTTAACGACAACTTCAACGTCTTTGGAAATTTCTTCAATAGTAACAGGAAGTTCCTCAATCACTTCAACAGGTAACTCCTCCTTTGGAACTTCTTCAGTTATTTCTTCAATGACTTGCTCTTTAACTGTAGGTTCTGACTCTTTCATTGTGAATGCAAGTTCTTCAGGAGTTTCTTCAGGTGCTCCTTCAGTGACCACGACTTCTTCCACAATTGGTTTCTTCTTCTTTTTCTTCTCCTTTGGTTTTTCAGGAGCTTCTTCTTCAGTAACAGTTACATCCAAGACATCATGAAGTTCTTCTTCAGGCGCTTTCTTTTTTGGTTTTGATTTTTTGGCTTTTTTCAGTCTTTCCAATTCGATCTTCTCATACATCTCAAGTTCGGTTTTTGGAATCTCCTGTTCTATGAGAAACTGTATGTATGCGTCTAAGTCATCCTTTTTCACCTTCTTAACCTTCTTCTTTGTAATTGGTTGAATTACCTCGTCAGTTGTCTCTTCAGGTGCTTCGAACATTGTAACAGATACCTCATACTCTGGTTGACCATTTACCAGCGATTCTATGATTTCAATAATGTCTTCTTGTTCTTCCTCTGGCTTCTTACGTCGGATCTTTCGTTTCTTGACTACTTCCTTAATAACGGTGCCTTCTTCATCAACAACTTCACGCTCCACGATTTCTGGTTCCGTTTCAGTTAGTTCTACCTTATGGAAGGGTTTAAGTTTAAGGTCATCGTCGTCCTCTTCAGGTTTCTTTGATTGTGGAATACGGAACTTAACCTCCTCTTCAGGTAGCTCTTCTGGTTGTTTTGGTTTTCCTGGTATTATTGGATGCTCAATAGTTTCCGGTGCTGGCACAGGCTTCTTCTTGCGCTTATACTTCGTCTTGTCAGTTGGTTTTTCCTCCAAATCTTTGTCCATTTTTTCAAACTCCAACGTTTCTAATGGTTCTCGTTCGATATCTTCCAATTCAAGTGGTTCAAATTTGAGAGATGTTCCATCTTCTTCTTTCTTCTTTGGCTTCTTTTTCTTTGCTGGTTTCTCTTCCTTTGGTTTGCCTTCTTCATCAACCTCTTCTTCAGGTTGTTCACCCATTTTAACTGGTTTAAGATGTACTTCTTCCGGACCAGGTTGTTCTTCTGGCATTTTACCCTTTCCAATTTTCAATTTCTTAATGTCCTCTGGTTGTTCTGACTTCTTAACCTTGTCTGGACGTTTATATTTTGTGTCTGGTTTCTCCTCATCCTCCTTTGGAACTTCAACTTTTTCGTATTTCTCTAAGTCAGGTCTCTCCAGGTCGTCTTCTGGCAATTCAATGTCCTTGAATTTCCTGCGTTTTTTCTTTAGCACAACCAATGCTTCTTCGACGTTGCGTGACAGCTCTCCCTGACCACGTTTAGTGTTCAAATCGGTGAGCAATGGCGTAAACATATACGGTTCAAACGGAATAAAACTAATTCGTGATTTTAGCCTGAAATCCTTAAAAGCTATATCTTTCGTAGCCTTCTCAGTCTTTGGCTTCTGTGTTGGTGTTTTGAATTTCAAAACTTGTGGTAGTTCTGCGATGCTGACAATTTCTACCTTTTTGGCCATTTTAAACTGAATCCGCTCTATCTTCATGGGTTTTAATTTCTTTGGCTTAATAAAAGACTCTCGTCGTGCCCTTTCCGGCATTGGAAGATCAACCTTCTCGTACTTTTTCAGCACGGTCTTAGGGATCTCTTGTTCGATTAGAAATTGAATGTACTCATCAAGGTCATTCTTCTTCACCTTTTTAACTGGTTTTTTCTTTTTCTTTTTCGGTTTCTGCTCTTCTGCGGTCGGTTGCTTTGGTTGTTCTTCACCCTCAACAACGGTAACCTTAAAGTCGTCAGGTTTTATGTCATCTTCCGGAGCAGCTTCTTCACCCTCATCCAAAAGGACAACAGTACTTTCTTCATCTTTACCCTCTTCTTTGGTCGTTACCACTTCTATTATTTGTTCTTGATCCCCAACCTTTTTCTTAATCTTACGTTTCTTAACAGTTTTTGTTTTGATTTCACCATCCTCAGTTGGTTCCTCAACTTCGGTTACCTCCTCGGGAAGGAACTCAACGAGAACCTCCTCGGGAGTTTCGTCGATTTGATCGAATGTTTGTTTCTTCTTTTTAGGTTTTTGTTTTTTAATTGTATCTGGTGTGTGTTTTGTGTCTTCGTTTACGTCATCTGGTTCTGTGATAGTGTAATCTTTGTTGTCCTCTTCTGTGCGAGAGAAAATTTGGTATTTTCGTGTTAACTTAACAGTGTTTTCTCAACGAAATGAATCGTTAATTTTGTTTGTTTTTTTTTCGTAGAATGGAGTATTACATAATGTTTTGTTGTTTACAAAAAAAAAAAAATTCATTGTATCTTTCTTCTTTTCAGGGTCATGGGGTGCGTACATAGATATATTTCCTGACCTACACATTTGGAAATCTATACAATAAAACAATTGTATAATAGCGAAAGGAGACAGAATGACTGGCAGATTGGAGAACTTACAGGAACAGGAACTGTTCCACAATATCCGGTTGAATTTCAAAATACACTTTTATTTTGATTTTAATAAACTCTTGTTAAATGCATTCACTTACATTTAATTTCAATAAAATAAAAAAATAATAAAAATAAATGCACATGTGCATTGTATACCAATTCACTGTAAAACGTTGTTAATAAATATAATTTTGTTTAACTACTTTTAGGTTAGCTTAAGTTTCTTCTGTGATACAAAAAAAAAATGCATTTTTCTGCATTTTAAAACTTTGTCAGTTTTAATTTTATGTTTCTGTTGTACAAAGTTAATAAAAAATTATTAAATTTCTTTTGTTTTTGTTTCATTTCAATGGAGATTTGCTTGTGTTTTGGGCTCATGAGTGTTTTCAAATTTAATTTATAAGAATCTATTCGTATTTGGGAAGGACATATGAATATGAAGTACAGTGAAACTGAGCTCACGAAAATCCTCAACTGCTCAGATGCCAAAGAGTATTCAATTTTATGACAGTGCGTTCAAAAGCGATTATGAAGTTGAAGATTTTCAGTTCAAGATCTACGCGGGAATCTCTGCAGTAAAACGAACCAACAGTCAGTGAACAATAAAATTTAACTTTTTTTATGATTGATTGTCTTTCGTTCCTGGAAAGACTTCACAAAGTTGTTGGGAATCAAAGACTGGTGATTGAATCAATTTTACTTTACGCACAATTGTTCCAACGTGATTGTTTATTCCTTTTCAAATGTACATATGTACATATTCACCACTATTCTAGAATCCGTCGAATATGAGATTCACTTCACTAGTTTGATCCACGTGAACTTGTTGTCGGTATCACTGAATCCGCCGGATGCACTATTTTACGAACACGGCGTCGGTTAATTCTTACGAAGCAGCTGTTTCGCATTTGTTGCTAGTGAAAATATTTATTTGTAAAAAAATAAGTCAAATTAAAGAAAATGGATACTGTGGCTGTGGATCTATTTTTTGGACAAGATGAGGAAATTTCTGCAAACAGAAGCTTGTGCGAATTTAAGAGCAAACACTGAGGATGAAGTGAAGAGATTAAATCATGAGAACTTTGTACGTCAACTCTTTTGTTTTTCATTTTAAAAAAGGCTGCAATAAAAGTTAGTTGTTCGTTTGATACCTTAAAACTCAAAACCTAACCATCCGACTGAGCTGAAACTTACACTATATACTTCTTATGATGTTTGAAGTGTTCATAAATCAAAAGTTTTCAAGTTTTCCAATAGATGGCGCTGGAACTCCAACATTTTAAAACTGAGCTGAAAATCATGCAATAATGATAATCGTAATGAAGTAAGAAATGTTCAAAAATCAATATTTTTCAAGTTTTCCGATAGATGGCACTGAACACCAATATCTCAAAATTATTACTACAGCAATGCACGGTGATAGCTAACAGCCAACTTTTGATTTACGTGCACTTCTCATAACAAATAATATGTTGTGTAAGTTTCAGCTCAAACGGATAGTAGGTTTTTGAGTTTTTAGCACTTAAACGAACAGCGGCCTGTACCACAAAACAACAAGCATTGTTTAAAAGGCGAATTTTAACAAGCAGCAAGCTGTTCCTTGTACAGGAACTCATGTTACTTGTTAAAATTCGCAATTTTAGCAATGCTTGCTGTTTTGTGGCCCCAGGTTATTTTAATGATATGAATTAATGATTGTTGGGCCAGTTCCTATAACCAAAGAGTTCATGTTGGTATACTGTAAAATGGTAAAAAAAAAATGAAATTGAAGTACTTATTTACTGCAAGTTTGAAATGTTTGAGTTAAACTCGGTCGAAAAAGTTGCATATTCTTGTTTGAACAGTTTTCTTTAATCTAAATTGTGTTACCGGCATTTAATCCTCCAACAGTCTATTTTTAATGTCGGGAAAATTGATTCAAAATTATATCCACCCACATATGTGGGCACCGTAGCGCAAGTGGTTAGTGCGTCGGACTACTGAGCCAGCGGTCTTGGGTTCGAATCCCGTCGCAAACACCTAAAAAGTTTTTCACAGTGCCCACCTCTTCCGAATGCCTGACAAGCATTCAAGAGTAGCATTTGTCCTGTACAAGCTTCCCAACTCGCCGTTCGGAGACGGCAGAAAACTGTAGGTCCCTTCCATTCGGGCAAAAATATAACGCGCACACACAAATGGTGCCGGAAAGCTAGGCTTGGTTGCACCTAGGACTGCTGAAGCCAAAATATATGTAAATATGTATATCAAACAGACGAATACATTTAAGTTACACATCCGATTCCAAGCACTTCTTCAACACCATTTGCAAATATTATTCGTGCTTCCAGATGACATCGTTCGGTGCACCACAAGTCACTTGAACAAAATTTCAGGACATTTTATGATATAAACACACAAACATAAAATAAAATCGAGTTCATTTTGTAATCAAAAGAA
Organism: Brachyopa scutellaris; assembly: GCA_949775065.1. Classification (NCBI taxonomy): domain Eukaryota; kingdom Metazoa; phylum Arthropoda; class Insecta; order Diptera; family Syrphidae; genus Brachyopa; species Brachyopa scutellaris. Next base: position 113,775,939 of record OX459113.1, read on the forward strand.
ATTAATCAAAATTAAGATCCTTGTTCAGCACAATTAATCATTTATGCACACAATAAACAAATCCGCATCGAAAACGTTTTGAATAATCAAGTGAATCTCATTCGCGTTACCGACAAGTGAACGATTCCCTTCGAACGGAATTCAATAGGTCTGTTCCTTTACTTTCTGCTCCAAAAATAGTAAATTATTGAATTTCAAGGAGTGGGGGTAAAATTCTCTCAGAGTAAGGCAAAATTACGAAGAAGTAAAGGAACGCGTTTACTACAAAAGTAGCAACAATCGAAGTGTCAAAAACACATGTGAAGCAAAAGTAAACAGAGTGTTGTTGTATGATTTTGGATTTTACAGAAAAGTCCACCCCTGATGATTTTCCAGAACCAATACAGTATGCAATATATTGCGAAATGCAAATTTCAACATTCAGAACGTTAACTTTCATCTATGTTCCTTTTTTCTCCATTTTTGTACTTTTTGAATTAAAGTAAAAAAATGCAAATAATTCAAACAAGTGAAACAGCTGACTTTGACAGATAGTTCATTTTCTACCGGAAGAAATTTGTCCAGTAAGAAATAGTAAGATTTTTTAGTGAGGGGAAATTTTTACTCTCTCGTTGCCTCTCTCTTTTACTACTTTTTCGTGTAAAGGAACGCGGTTTGTCTAAATTCAGTAAGAATCAGTAACAATTTTCAAGTAAAGGAACAGACCTAATGATAGGAAATTTCGAGTTTCGGTGGAACTTTCCCGCCGACGGATTCTAGAATAGGTGTGATTCTGTCAGAGTGACAGCTGTCATTCTTTCGCTGATTGGGATGCGTCCACAATGATTGAATTCCCTTTTCTCCTTTGGCTAACCGATTAATTAATCGATATAATTTATAGTGAATGTTTCTTTGATTGAATTTTTATGACATAGCTAGGTTGATGTTTTGCTTAGGCAGTCTAAAGCAGCTTACGTTCATCCTTCTAGGCGACAAATCAATTGCTACACTTTATTTGGATATGAATTCACTCATATACCGTTGTAGATAGAAGGAAAATTAAAATCTTGTTTGAAATCCTAAAACACAGGCATATATCCAATTTTTAATTTAGTTTAAAATAGAAAAAAAAAAAAAAAACAAAATGATATCAAATTGAGTGCTATCACAAACCAATTCCATGAGATAAGTAAAAACTTTAAACCAAAATAAATGGAAGTAATGAGTTAAAAACTTACCAGTAACGTCGTTAACCTCAACTATTTGCACATTAGTCTTTTGAGGCTCAGTGACGGGCTCAGTATCACTAAGGACCTCCTCGACAAGGAAACCCTCATCATTGGTGACCTTTTTATTTTCTGATTGAATGGTTACCTCGCCATCTTCACTTTGTACCGACTTGAATGTTGTAATGTAAACGGGTTTTTCAGTGTCTTCTGGTTTCCGGTCTTCCTCTGTTTTGTTGACAGAATATAAATTGTTATTGTACATATACGGTGTTGGAATAATATACATAAGTACATATATATGAATATATAAATGTTTTTTTTGTTTTGAAATTGTATAAGTATTGCATACATGGCAGGGTTAGTGTGTGTGTGCTAAGCAAGGTTAATCTCTTACCGTCCTGAGGCTGTGTTTTGTGTTTTTTGTGTTTGGGTGTTTTGAGTTTTTGTGTTTTATCATCGTCGAGTGATCGAATATCAATTATGTCAGCAATACTGTCATCGCTGACAACACGAATAAGAGAGAAGGGCTCCTTGCCCTCTTCTTCGATGGTTTGAATTTGGTAGACTTCTGGTAGTTTCGGTGTTTTATCCTTTTTGAAGGTCCTCGTTTTAATAATCTTCTTTTTGGGTTTTTCATCGTCGTTTGTGGTTATTTCGGAAATGGTAATTTCCTCAGGAAGTTCTTCTATAATGACTGGTAAGTCGTAATCCCCTTCTTCGGGAGTAACCTCTTCGATGTGGACCGAAGTGTATGGTGTTTCTTGGTCATCCTCTTCGACAGTTTGGATTTTAGTTATTTCATCTTTGTCGCCAACGCGTTTCTTGATTGAACGAGTCTTAACAGTGGTTTTCTTGGGCTTTCCTTCCGGTGTTTTGCCCTGGATGACAGTAACCTCTTCGGGTAATTCTATGGATTCTATGATGTCAGGCTGAATTATATCTTTCTGTGGCTTAGGCTCCTCGGTAACGGTGACAGTGTATTCAGGTTCAATGCCTTCACTTTCAACAATCTTGATTTCGGTTTGCTCAATTTGATCACCTTTAGGTTTTTGGAGAACTCTCTTCTTGGTGGTTAATTTTTTAGGATATCCAGTTACTTCATCAATAACGACAGTAGTAGATTCTTCCTCGGGAAGTTCGATAATTGGTGTCGTTTTTTTGTCGGGAATTTCCGGGAAAGGCTTGGAGAACTCTTCTACAGTAACAGTGGTAACGGGAACCTTTTCGAACTCTTCAACAGTTTGTATTTTTGTAATTTCCTGCTTATCTCCAGCAGTCTTTTTAATAATTTTAGTTTTAATGACAGTTTTGGTAGGTGTACCGTCATCTGTTTTCGAAAAGACAAATGATTTCCTCTCGGGCATTTCTTCCACTAGGACCTCATCCGCAGGTTTCTTAAGCCTAATTCTTTTCTTGAGCTTTTCTTGAGTAATTTTTTCTGTTGGAATTTCTTGTGGTTCTTTTTTTGGTGTTGGTATATCCAGGGGAATTTCTTCAACAGTGACCGTTGTTTCGGGCTGCTTATCATCTTCCTCGACAGTCTCTATCTTGGTGACTTCTTGCTTGTCGCCCTTGACCTTCTTGATGATACGAGTGCGGATCTTTTTCTTCGTTGGTTTGCCTTCTTCGGAAACTGTTTCTACAATACGCACTTCCTCAGGGAGTTCCGTAACTTCTTCAAGCTTCTCCTCCAGAGGAACTTCTTCAACAGTGACCGTTGTTTCGGGTTGTTTGTCATCTTCTTCGACAGTCTCTATCTTGGTGAATTCTTGCTTGTCGCCCTTGACCTTCTTGATGACACGAGTGCGGATCTTTTTCTTCGTTGGTTTACCTTCTTTGGAAATTGTTTCTACAACACGAACTTCCTCAGGGAGTTCCGTAATTTCTTCAGGCTTTTCCTCCAGAGGAACTTCTTCAACTGTTACGGTTGTTTCGGGTTGCTTATCATCCTCCTCGACTGTCTCTATCTTGGTGAATTCTTGTTTGTCGCCCTTGACCTTCTTGATGACACGAGTTCTTATCTTCTTCTTCTTTGGTTTACCTTCTTCGGAAACTGTTTCTAGTACACGCACTTCCTCAGGGAGTTCCGTAACTTCTTCAGACTTCTCCTCCAGAGGAACTTCTTCAACAGTGACCGTTGTTTCGGGCTGCTTATCATCTTCCTCGACAGTCTCTATCTTAGTGACTTCTTGTTTGTCACCCTTGACCTTCTTGATCACACGAGTGCGGACCTTTTTCTTCGTTGGTTTGCCTTCTTCGGAAACTGTTTCTACAACACGCACTTCCTCAGGGAGTTCCGTAATTCCTTCAGGCTTCCCCTCCAGAGGAACTTCTTTAACAGTGACCGTTGTTTCGGGCTGTTTGTCATCTTCCTCAACAGTCTCTATTTTAGTGACTTCTTGTTTGTCACCCTTGACCTTCTTGATGACACGAGTGCGGATCGTTTTCTTCGTTGGTTTACCTTCTTCGGAAATTGTTTCTACAACACGTACTTCCTCAGTGAGTTCCGTAATTTCTTCAGGCTTCTCCTCCAGAGGAACTTCTTCAATAGTGACGGTTGTTTCGGGCTGTTTATCACCTTCCTCGACAGTCTCTATCTTGGTGAGTTCTTGTTTGTCACCCTTGACCTTCTTGATGACACGAGTGCGGGTCGTTTTCTTCGTGGGTTTACCTTTTTCGGAAATTGTTTCTACAACACGCACTTCCTCAGGGAGTTCTGTAATTTCTTCAGGCTTCTCCTTAAGAGGAACTTCTTCAACTGTGACCGTTGTTTCGGGTTGCTTATCATCTTCCTCGACAGTCTCTATCTTGGTGACTTCTTGTTTGTCACCCTTGACCTTCTTGATGACACGAGTGCGGATCTTTTTCTTCGTGGGTTTACCTTCTTCGGAAACTGTTTCTACAACACGCACTTCCTCAGGGAGTTCCATAATTTCTCCAGGCTTCTCCTCCAGAGGAACTTCTTGAACAGTGACCGTTGTTTCGGGCTGCTTATCATCTTCCTCGACAGTCTCTATCTTGGTGACTGCTTGTTTGTCACCCTTGACCTTCTTGATGACACGAGTGCGGATCGTTTTCTTCGTTGGTTTACCTTCTTCGGAAATTGTTTCTACAACACGCACTTCCTCAGGGAGTTCTGTAATTTCTTCAGGCTTCTCCACCAGAGGAAGTTCTTCAATAGTGACGGTTGTTTCGGGCTGTTTCTTATCTCCTTCGACAGTCTCTATCTTGGTGACTTCTTGTTTGTCGCCCTCGACCTTCTTGATGACACGAGTGCGGATCGTTTTCTTCGTTGGTTTGCCTTCTTCGGAAATTGTTTCCACAACACGCACTTCCTCAGGGAGTTCCGTAATTTCTTCAGGCTTCTCCTCCAGAGGAACTTCTTCAACTGTTACGGTTGTTTCGGGTTGCTTATCATCTTCCTCGACAGTCTTTATCTTAGTGACTTCTTGTTTGTCACCCTTGACCTTCTTGATGACACGAGTGCGGATCGTTTTCTTCGTTGGTTTACCTTCTTCGGAAATTGTTTCTACAACACGCACTTCTTCAGGGAGTTCCTTAATTTCTTCAGGCTTCTCCTCCAGAGGAAGTTCTTCAACTGTGACGGTTGTTTCGGGCTGTTTCTTATCTTCTTCGACAGTCTCTATCTTGGTGACTTCTTGTTTGTCGCCCTTGACCTTCTTGATGACACGAGTGCGGATCGTTTTCTTCGTTGGTTTGCCTTCTTCGGAAATTGCTTCTACAACACGCACTTCCTCAGGGAGTTCCGTAATTTCTCCAGGCTTCTCCTCCAAAGGAACTTCTTGAACAGTGACCGATGTTTCGGGCTGCTTATCATCTTCCTCAACAGTCTCTATCTTGGTGACTTCTTGTTTGTCACCCTTGACCTTCTTGATGACACGAGTGCGGATCGTTTTCTTCGTTGGTTTACCTTCTTCGGAAATTGTTTCTACAACACGCACTTCTTCAGGGAGTTCCTTAATTTCTTCAGGCTTCTCCTCCAGAGGAAGTTCTTCAATAGTGACGGTTGTTTCGGGCTGTTTCTTATCTTCTTCGACAGTCTCTATCTTGGTGACTTCTTGTTTGTCGCCCTTGACCTTCTTGATGATACGAGTGCGGATCGTTTTCTTCGTTGGTTTGCCTTCTTCGGAAATTGTTTTTACAACACGCACTTCCTCAGGGAGTTCCGTAATTTCTTCAGGATTCTCCTCCAGAGGAACTTCTTCAACAGTGACCGTTGTTTCGGGCAGCTTATCATCTTCCTCGACAGTCTCTATCTTAGTGACTTCTTGTTTGTCACCCTTGACCTTCTTGATGACACGAGTGCGGATCTTTTTCTTCGTGGGTTTACCTTCTTCGGAAACTGTTTCTACAACACGCACTTCCTCAGGGAGTTCCGTAATTTCTTCAGGATTCTCCTCCAGAGGAACTTCTTGAACAGTGACCGTTGTTTCGGGCTGCTTATCATCTTCCTCGACAGTCTCTATCTTGGTGACTTCTTGTTTGTCACCCTTGACCTTCTTGATGATACGAGTGCGGATCTTTTTCTTCGTGGGCTTACCTTCTTCGGAAACTGTTTCTACAACACGCACTTCCTCAGGGAGTTCCATAATTTCTCCAGGCTTCTCCTCCAGAGGAACTTCTTGAACAGTGACCGTTGTTTCGGGCTGCTTATCATCTTCCTCGACAGTCTCTATCTTGGTGACTTCTTGTTTGTCACCCTTGACCTTCTTGATGACACGAGTGCGGATCGTTTTCTTCGTTGGTTTGCCTTCTTCGGAAATTGTTTCTACAACACGCACTTCCTCAGGGAGTTCCGTAATTTCTTCAGGATTCTCCTCCAGAGGAACTTCTTGAACAGTGACCGTTGTTTCGGGCTGCTTATCATCTTCCTCGACAGTCTCTATCTTGGTGACTTCTTGTTTGTCACCCTTGACCTTCTTGATGACACGAGTGCGGATCGTTTTCTTCGTTGGTTTACCTTCTTCGGAAATTCTTTCTACAACACGCACTTCCTCAGGGAGTTCCTTAATTTCTTCAGGCTTCTCCTCCAGAGGAACTCCTTCAACGGTAACCGTTGTTTCGGGCTGCTTGTCATCTTCTTCGACAGTCTCTATCTTGGTGACTTCTTGTTTGTCGCCTTTGACCTTCTTGATGATACGAGTGCGGATCTTTTTCTTCGTTGGTTTACCTTCTTCGGAAACTGTTTCTACAACACGTACTTCCTCAGGGAGTTCTGTAATTTCTTCAGGCTTCTCTTCCAGAGGAACTTCTTCTACGGTAACCGTTGTTTCGGGCTGCTTGTCATCTTCTTCGACAGTCTCTATCTTGGTGACTTCTTGTTTGTCACCCTTGACCTTCTTGATGACACGAGTGCGGATCGTTTTCTTCGTTGGTTTACCTTCTTCGGAAATTGTTTCTACAACACGCACTTCTTCAGGGAGTTCCTTAATTTCTTCAGGCTTCCCCTCCAGAGGAAGTTCTTCAATAGTGACAGTTGTTTCGGGCTGTTTCTTATCTTCTTCGACAGTCTCTATCTTGGTGACTTCTTGTTTGTCGCCCTTGACCTTCTTGATGACACGAGTGCGGATCGTTTTCTTCGTTGGTTTGCCTTCTTCGGAAATTGTTTCTACAACACGCACTTCCTCAGGGAGTTCCGTAATTTCTTCAGGCTTCTCCTCCAGAGGAACTTCTTCAACTGTTACGGTTGTTTCGGGTTGCTTATCATCTTCCTCGACAGTCTCTATCTTAGTGACTTCTTGTTTGTCACCCTTGACCTTCTTGATGACACGAGTGCGGATCGTTTTCTTCGTTGGTTTACCTTCTTCGGAAATTGTTTCTACAACACGCACTTCTTCAGGGAGTTCCTTAATTTCTTCAGGCTTCTCCTCCAGGGGAAGTTCTTCAATAGTGACGGTTGTTTCGGGCTGTTTCTTATCTTCTTCGACAGTCTCTATCTTGGTGACTTCTTGTTTGTCGCCCTTAACTTTCTTGATGACACGAGTGCGGATCGTTTTCTTCGTTGGTTTGCCTTCTTCGGAAATTGTTTCTACAACACGCACTTCCTCAGGGAGTTCCGTAATTTTTTCAGGCTTCTCCTCCAGAGGAACTTGTTCAATAGTGACCGTAGTTTCGGGCTTATCATCTTCCTCAACAGCCTCTATCTTGGTGACTTCTTGTTTGTCACCCTTGACATTCTTGATGACACGAGTGCGGATCTTTTTCTTTGTTGGTTTACTTTCTTCGGAAATTATTTCCACAACACGCACTTCCTCATGGAGTTCCGTAATTGCTTCAGGCTTCTCCTCCATAGGAACTTCTTCAACGGTGAGCGTTGTTTCGGGCTGCTTATCATCTTCCTCGACAGTCTCTATTTTAGTGAGTTCTTGTTTGTCACCCTTGACCTTCTTGATGACAGGAGTGCGGATCTTTTTCTTCGTTGGTTTACCATCTTCGGAAATGATTTCTACAACACGCACTTCCTCAGGGAGTTCCGTAATTTCTCCAGGCTTCTTCTCCAGAGGAACTTCTTCAACAGTGACCGTTGCTTCGGGCTGCTTATCATCTTCCTCGACAGTCTCTATCTTAGTGACTTCTTGTTTGTCACCCTTGACCTTCTTGATGACACGAGTGCGGATCTTTTTCTTCGTTGGTTTGCCTTCTTCGGAAATTGTTTCTACAACACGAACTTCCTCAGGGAGTTCCGTAATTTCTTCAGGCTTCTCCTCCATAGGAACTTCTTCAACGGTGACAGTTGTTTCGGGCTGCTTATCATCTTCCTCGACAGTCTCTATCTTAGTGACTTCTTGTTTGTCACCCTTGACCTTCTTGATGACACGAGTGCGGATCGTTTTCTTCGTTGGTTTACCTTCTTCGGAAATTGTTTCTACAAAACGCACTTCTTCAGGGAGTTCCTTAATTTCTTCAGGCTTCTCCTCCAGAGGAAGTTCTTCAATAGTGACGGTTGTTTCGGGCTGTTTCTTATCTTCTTCGACAGTCTCTATCTTGGTGACTTCTTGTTTGTCGCCCTTGACCTTCTTGATGACACGAGTGCGGATCGTTTTCTTCGTTGGTTTGCCTTCTTCGGAAATTGTTTCTACAACACGCACTTCCTCAGGGAGTTCCGTAATTTCTTCAGGCTTCTCCTCCAGAGGAACTTCTTCAACTGTTACGGTTGTTTCGGGTTGCTTATCATCTTCCTCGACAGTCTCTATCTTAGTGACTTCTTGTTTGTCACCCTTGACCTTCTTGATGACACGAGTGCGGATCGTTTTCTTCGATGGTTTACCTTCTTCGGAAATTGTTTCTACAACACGCACTTCTTCAGGGAGTTCCTTAATTTCTTCAGGCTTCTCCTCCAGAGGAAGTTCTTCAATAGTGACGGTTGTTTCGGGCTGTTTCTTATCTTCTTCGACAGTCTCTATCTTGGTGACTTCTTGTTTGTCGCCCTTGACCTTCTTGATGACACGAGTGCGGATCGTTTTCTTCGTTGGTTTGCCTTCTTCGGAAATTGTTTCTACAACACGCACTTCCTCAGGGAGTTCCGTAATTTCTTCAGGCTTCTCCTCCAGAGGAACTTCTTCAACTGTTATGGTTGTTTCGGGTTGCTTATCATCTTCCTCGACAGTCTCTATCTTGGTGACTTCTTGTTTGTCACCCTTGACCTTCTTGATGACACGAGTGCGGATCGTTTTCTTCGTTGGTTTACCTTCTTCGGAAATTGTTTCTACAACACGCACTTCCTCAGGGAGTTCTGTAATTTCTTCAGGCTTCTCCACCAGAGGAAGTTCTTCAATAGTGACGGTTGTTGCGGGCTGTTTCTTATCTTCTTCGACAGTCTCTATCTTGGTGACTTCTTGTTTGTCGCCCTTGACCTTCTTGATGACACGAGTGCGGATCGTTTTCTTCGTTGGTTTGCCTTCTTCGGAAATTGTTTCTACAACACGCACTTCCTCAGGGAGTTCCGTAATTTCTTCAGGCTTCTCCTCCAGAGGAACTTCTTCAACTGTTACGGTTATTTCGGGTTGCTTATCATCTTCCTCGACAGTCTCTATCTTGGTGACTTCTTGTTTGTCACCCTTGACCTTCTTGATGACACGAGTGCGGATCGTTTTCTTCGTTGGTTTACCTTCTTCGGAAATTGTTTCTACAACACGCACTTCCTCAGGGAGTTCTGTAATTTCTTCAGGCTTCTCCACCAGAGGAAGTTCTTCAATAGTGACGGTTGTTGCGGGCTGTTTCTTATCTTCTTCGACAGTCTCTATCTTGGTGACTTCTTGTTTGTCGCCCTTGACCTTCTTGATGACACGAGTGCGGATCGTTTTCTTCGTTGGTTTGCCTTCTTCGGAAATTGTTTCTACAACACGCACTTCCTCAGGGAGTTCCGTAATTTCTCCAGGCTTCTCCTCCAAAGGAACTTCTTGAACAGTGACCGATGTTTCGGGCTGCTTATCATCTTCCTCGACAGTCTCTATCTTGGTGACTTCTTGTTTGTCACCCTTGACCTTCTTGATGACACGAGTGCGGATCTTTTTCTTCGTTGGTTTACCATCTTCGGAAATGATTTCTACAACACGCACTTCCTCAGGGAGTTCCGTAATTTCTCCAGGCTTCTTCTCCAGAGGAACTTCTTCAACAGTGACCGTTGCTTCGGGCTGCTTATCATCTTCCTCAACAGTCTCTATCTTAGTGACTTCTTGTTTGTCACCCTTGACCTTCTTGATGACACGAGTGCGGATCTTTTTCTTCGTTGGTTTGCCTTCTTCGGAAATTGTTTCTACAACACGCACTTCCTCAGGGAGTTCCGTAATTTCTTCAGGCTTCTCCTCCATAGGAACTTCTTCAACGGTGACAGTTGTTTCGGGCTGCTTATCATCTTCCTCGACAGTCTCTATCTTAGTGACTTCTTGTTTGTCACCCTTGACCTTCTTGATGACACGAGTGCGGATCGTTTTCTTCGTTGGTTTACCTTCTTCGGAAATTGTTTCTACAACACGCACTTCTTCAGGGAGTTCCTTAATTTTTTCAGGCTTCTCCTCCAGAGGAAGTTCTTCAATAGTGACGGTTGTTTCGGGCTGTTTCTTATCTTCTTCGACAGTCTCTATCTTGGTGACTTCTTGTTTGTCGCCCTTGACCTTCTTGATGACACGAGTGCGGATCGTTTTCTTCGTTGGTTTGCCTTCTTCGGAAATTGTTTCTACAACACGCACTTCCTCAGGGAGTTCCGTAATTTCTTCAGGCTTCTCCTCCAGAGGAACTTCTTCAACTGTTACGGTTGTTTCGGGTTGCTTATCATCTTCCTCGACAGTCTCTATCTTAGTGACTTCTTGTTTGTCACCCTTGACCTTCTTGATGACACGAGTGCGGATCGTTTTCTTCGTTGGTTTACCTTCTTCGGAAATTGTTTCTACAACACGCACTTCTTCAGGGAGTTCCTTAATTTCTTCAGGCTTCTCCTCCAGAGGAAGTTCTTCAACTGTGACGGTTGTTTCGGGCTGTTTCTTATCTTCTTCGACAGTCTCTATCTTGGTGACTTCTTGTTTGTCGCCCTTGACCTTCTTGATGACACGAGTGCGGATCGTTTTCTTCGTTGGTTTGCCTTCTTCGGAAATTGTTTCTACAACACGTACTTCCTCAGGGAGTTCCGTAATTTCTCCAGGCTTCTCCTCCAAAGGAACTTCTTGAACAGTGACCGATGTTTCGGGCTGCTTATCATCTTCCTCGACAGTCTCTATCTTGGTGACTTCTTGTTTGTCACCCTTGACCTTCTTGATGACACGAGTGCGGATCGTTTTCTTCGTTGGTTTACCTTCTTCGGAAATTGTTTCTACAACACGCACTTCTTCAGGGAGTTCCTTAATTTCTTCAGGCTTCTCCTCCAGAGGAAGTTCTTCAATAGTGACGGTTGTTTCGGGCTGTTCCTTATCTTCTTCGACAGTCTCTATCTTGGTGACTTCTTGTTTGTCGCCCTTGACCTTCTTGATGACACGAGTGCGGATCGTTTTCTTCGTTGGTTTGCCTTCTTCGGAAATTGTTTCTACAACACGTACTTCCTCAGGGAGTTCCGTAATTTCTTCAGGCTTCTCCTCCAGAGGAACTTCTTCAACTGTTACGGTTGTTTCGGGTTGCTTATCATCTTCCTCGACAGTCTCTATCTTGGTGACTTCTTGTTTGTCACCCTTGACCTTCTTGATGACGCGAGTGCGGATCTTTTTCTTCGTTGGTTTACCTTCTTCGGAAATTGTTTCTACAACACGAACTTCCTCAGGGAGTTCCGTAATTTCTCCAGGCTTCTCCTCCAAAGGAACTTCTTCAACAGTGACAGTTGTTTCGGGCTGCTTATCATCTTCCTCGACAGTCTCTATCTTAGTGATTTCTTGTTTGTCACCCTTGACCTTCTTGATGACACGAGTGCGGATCTTTTTCTTCGTTGGTTTACCTTCTTCGGAAATTGTTTCCACAACACGTACTTCCTCAGGGAGTTCCGTAATTTCTCCAGGCTTCTCCTCCAGAGGAACTTCTTCAACTGTGACGGTTGTTTCGGGCTGCTTATCATCTTCCTCGACTGTTTCTATCTTGGTAACTTCTTGTTTGTCACCCTTGACCTTCTTGATGACACGCGTGCGGATCTTTTTCTTTGTTGGTTTGCCTTCTTCGGAAACTGTTTCTACAACACGCACTTCCTCAGGGAGTTCCGTAATTTCTTCAGGCTTCTCCTCCAGAGGAACTTCTTCAACTGTAATGGTTGTTTCGGGCTGCTTATCATCTTCTTCGACTGTTTCTATCTTGGTAACTTCTTGCTTGTCACCCTTGACCTTCTTGATGACACGAGTGCGGATCTTTTTCTTCGTTGGCTTACCTTCTTCGGAAATTGTTTCTACAACACGCACTTCCTCAGGGAGTTCCGTAATTTCTCCAGGCTTCTCCTCCAGAGGAACTTCTTGAACAGTGACCGTTGTTTCGGGCTGCTTATCATCTTCCTCGACAGTCTCTATCTTAGTGACTTCTTGTTTGTCACCCTTGACCTTCCTGATGACACGAGTGCGGATCTTTTTCTTCATTGGTTTACCTTCTTCGGAAATTGTTTCTACAACACGTACTTCCTCAGGGAGTTCCGTAAATTCTTCAGGCTTCTCCTCCAGAGGAACTTCTTCAATAGTGATGGTTGTTTCGGGTTGTTTGTCATCTTCTTCGACAGTCTCTATCTTGGTGACTTCCTGTTTGTCACCCCTGACCTTCTTGATGACACGAGTGCGGATCTTTTTCTTTGTTGGTTTACCTTCTTCGGAAATTGTTTCTACAACACGCACTTCTTCAGGGAGTTCCGTAAGTTCTTCAGGCTTCTCCTCCAGAGGAACTTCTTCAACAGTGACCGTAGTTTCGGGCTGCTTATCATCTTCCTCGACAGTCTCTATCTTAGTGACTTCTTGTTTGTCACTTTTGACCTTCTTGATGATACGAGTACGGATCATTTTCTTCGTTGGTTTACCTTCTTCGGAAACTATTTCTACAACGCGCACTTCCTCAGGGAGTTCCGAAATTTCTTCAGGCTTCTCCTCCAGAGGAACTTCTTGAACAGTGACTGTTGTTTCGGTCTGCTTATCATCTTCCTCGACAGTCTCTATCTTGGTGACTTCTTGTTTATCACCCTTGACCTTCTTGATGATACGAGTGCGGATCTTTTTCTTCGTGGGTTTACCTTCCTCAGAAACTGTTTCAAAAACACGCACTTCCTCAGGGAGTTCCGTAACTTCTTCAGGCTTCTCGTCCAGAGGAAATTCTTCAACAGTGACCGTTGTTTCGGGCTGTCTGTCATCTTCTTCGACAGTCTCTATCTTGGTGACTTCTTGTTTGTCACCCTTGATCTTCTTGATGACACGAGTGCGGATCTTTTTCTTCGTTGGTTTGCCTTCTTCGGAGACTGTTTCTACAACTCGCACTTCCTCAGGGAGTTCCGTAATTTCTTCAGGCTTCTCCTCCAGAGGAACTTCTTCAACTGTAATGGTTGTTTCGGGCTGCTTATCATCTTCCTCGACTGTTTCTATCTTGGTAACTTCTTGCTTGTCACCCTTGACCTTCTTGATGACACGAGTGCGGATCTTTTTCTTCGTTGGCTTACCTTCTTCTGAAATAGTTTCTACAACACGCACTTCCTCAGGGAGTTCCGTAATTTCTTCAGGCTTCTCCTCCAGAGGAACTTCTTCAACAGTGACCGTTGTTTCGGGCTGCTTATCACCTTCCTCGACAGTCTCTATCTTAGTGACTTCTTGTTTGTCACCCTTGACCTTCTTGATGACACGAGTGCGGGTCTTTTTCTTCGTTGGTTTACCTGCTTCGGAAATTGTTTCTACAACACGAACTTCCTCAGGGAGTTCCGTAATTTCTCCAGGCTTCTCCTCCAGAGGAACTTCTTCAACAGTGACCGTTGTTTCGGGCAGCTTATCATCTTCCTCGACAGTCTCTATCTTGGTGACTTCTTGTTTGTTACCCTTGACCTTCTTGATGACACGAGTGCGGATCTTTTTCTTAGTTGGTTTACCTTCTTCGGAATATGTTTCTACAACACGAACTTCCTCAGGGAGTTCCGTAATTTCTTCAGGCTTCTCCTCCAGAGGAACTTCTTCAACAGTGACCGTTGTTTCGGGCAGCTTATCATCTTCCTCGACAGTCTCTATCTTGGTGACTTCTTGTTTGTCACCCTTGACCTTCTTGATGACACGAGTGCGGATCTTTTTCTTCGTTGGTTTGCCTTCTTCGGAAACTGTTTCTACAACACGTACTTCCTCAGGGAGTTCCATTATTTCTCCAGGCTTCTCCTCCAGAGGAACTTCTTCAACAGTGACAGTTGTTTCAGGCTGCTTATCATCTTCCTCGACAGTCTCTATCTTAGTGACTTCTTGTTTGTCACCCTTGACCTTCTTGATGAGACGAGTGCGGATCGTTTTCTTCGTTGGTTTGCCTTCTTCGGAAACTGTTTCTACAACACGTACTTCCTCAGGGAGTTCCGTAGTTTCTCCAGGCTTCTCCTCCAGAGGAACTTCTTGAACAGTGACCGTTGTTTCGGGCTTCTTATCATCTTCCTCGACAGTCTCTATCTTGGTGACTTCTTGTTTGTCACCCTTGACCTTCTTGATGACACGAGTGCGGATCGTTTTCTTCATTGGCTTACCTTCTTCGGTAATTGTCTCTACAACACGTACTTTCTCAGGGAGTTCCGTAATTTCTTCAGGCTTCTCCTCCAGATGAACTTCTTCAAAAGTGATGGTTGTTTCGGGCTGTTTGTCATCTTCTTCGACAGTCTCTATCTTAGTGACTTCTTGTTTGTCACCCTTGACCTTCTTGACGACACGAGTGCGAATCTTTTTCTTCGTTGGTTTACCTTCTTCGGAAATCGTTTCTACAACACGCACTTCCTCAGGGAGTTCCGTAATTTCTCCAGGCTTCTCCTCCAGAGGAACTTCTTCAATAGTGACCGTTGTTTCAGGCTGCTTATCATCTTCCTCGACAGTCTCTATCTTAGTGACTTCTTGTTTGTCACCCTTGACCTTCTTGATGACACGAGTGCGGATCTTCTTCTTCGTTGGTTTGCCTTCTTCGGAAATTGTTTCTACAACACGCACTTCCTCAGGGAGTTCCGTAATTTCTCCAGGCTTCTCCTCCAGATGAATTTCTTCAACAGTGACCGTTGTTTCAGGCTGCTTATCATCTTCCTCGACAGTCTCTATCTTGGTGACTTCTTGTTTGTCACCCTTGACCTTCTTGATGACGCGAGTGCGGATCTTTTTCTTCGTTGGTTTACCTTCTTCGGAAATTGTTTCTACAACACGAACTTCCTCAGGGAGTTCCGTAATTTCTCCAGGCTTCTCCTCCAAAGGAACTTCTTCAACAGTGACCGTTGTTTCGGGCTGCTTATCATCTTCCTCGACAGTCTCTATCTTAGTGACTTCTTGTTTGCCACCCTTGACCTTCTTGATGACACGAGTGCGAATCGTTTTCTTCGTTGGCTTACCTTCTTCGGATATAGTTTCTACAACACGCACTTCCTCAGGGAGTTCCGTAATTTCTCCAGGCTTCTCCTGCAGAGGAACTTCTTCAACAGTGACCGTTGTTTCAGGCTGCTTATCATCTTCCTCGACAGTCTCTATCTTAGTGACTTCTTGTTTATCACCCTTGACCTTCTTAATGACACGAGTGCGGATCTTTTTCTTCGTTGGTTTGCCTTCTTCGGAAACTGATTTTACAACACGCACTTCCTCAGGGAGTTCCGTAAGTTCTTCAGGCTTCTCCTCCAGAGGAACTTCTTCAACAGTGACCTTAGTTTCGGGCTGCTTATCATCTTCCTCGACAGTCTCTATCTTAGTGACTTCTTGTTTGTCACCCTTGACCTTCTTGATGATACGAGTACGGATCTTTTTCTTCGTTGGTTTACCTTCTTCGGAAACTATTTCTACAACACGCACTTCCTCAGGGAGTTCCGAAATTTCTTCAGGCTTCTCCTCCAGAGGAACTTCTTGAACAGTGACTGTTGTTTCGGTCTGCTTATCATCTTCCTCGACAGTCTCTATCTTGGTGACTTCTTGTTTGTCACCCTTGACCTTCTTGATGATACGAGTGCGGATCTTTTTCTTCGTGGGTTTACCTTCCTCAGAAACTGTTTCTACAACTCGCACTTCCTCAGGGAGTTCCGTAATTTCTTCAGGCTTCTCCTCCAGAGGAACTTCTTCAACTGTAATGGTTGTTTCGGGCTGCTTATCATCTTCCTCGACTGTTTCTATCTTGGTAACTTCTTGTTTGTCACCCTTGACCTTCTTGATGATACGAGTGCGGATCTTTTTCTTCGTTGGCTTACCTTCTTCGGAAATAGTTTCTACAACACGCACTTCCTCAGGGAGTTCCGTAATTTCTTCAGGCTTCTCCTCCAGAGGAACTTCTTCAACAGTGACCGTTGTTTCGGGCTGCTTATCACCTTCCTCGACAGTCTCTATCTTAGTGACTTCTTGTTTGTCACCCTTGACCTTCTTGATGACACGAGTGCGGATCTTTTTCTTCGTTGGTTTACCTTCTTCGGAAATTGTTTCTACAACACGAACTTCCTCAGGGAGTTCCGTAATTTCTCCAGGCTTCTCCTCCAGAGGAACTTCTTCAACAGTGACCGTTGTTTCGGGCAGCTTATCATCTTCCTCGACAGTCTCTATCTTAGTGACTTCTTGTTTGTCACCCTTGACCTTCTTGATGACACGAGTGCGGATCTTTTTCTTCATTGGTTTACCTTCTTCGGAAATTGTATCTACAACGCGAAATTCCTCAGGGAGTTCCGTAATTTCTTCAGGCTTCTCCTCCAGAGGAACTTCTTCAACAGTGACCGTTGTTTCGGGCAGCTTATCATCTTCCTCGACAGTCTCTATCTTAGTGACTTCTTGTTTGTCACCCTTGACCTTCTTGATGACACGAGTGCGGATCTTTTTCTTCGTTGGTTTGCCTTCTTCGGAAACTGTTTCTACAACACGTACTTCCTCAGGGAGTTCCGTTATTTCTCCAGGCTTCTCCTCCAGAGGAACTTCCTCAACAGTGACCGTTGTTTCGGGCAGCTTATCATCTTCCTCGACAGTCTCTATCTTAGTGACTTCTTGTTTGTCACCCTTGACCTTCTTGATGACACGAGTGCGGATCGTTTTCTTCGTTGGCTTACCTTCTTCGGATATAGTTTCTACAACACGCACTTCCTCAGGGAGTTCCGTAACTTCTTTAGGCTTCTCTTCCAGAGGGACTTCTTCAACAGTGACTATTGTTTCGGGCTGTTTGTCATCTTCCTCGACGGTCTCTATCTTGGTGACTTCTTGCTTGTCACCCTTGACCTTTTTGATGACACGAGTTCTGGTCTTTTTCTTCGTTGGTTTACCTTCTTCGGAAACTGTTTCCACAATACGCACTTCCTCAGGGAGTTCTGTAATCTCTTCAGGCTTCTCCTCCAGAGGAACTTCTTCAAAAGTGACCGTTGTTTCGGGCTGCTTATCATCTTCCTCGACTGTTTCTATCTTGGTAACTTCTTGTTTGTCACCCTTGACCTTCTTGATGACACGAGTGCGGATCTTTTTCTTTGTTGGTTTGCCTTCTTTGGAAACTGTTTGCACAACTCGCACTTCCTCAGGGAGTTCCGTTATTTCTTCAGGCTTCTCCTCCAGAGTGACCTCTTCAACAGTTATTGTTGTTTCGGGCTGCTTATCATCTTCCTCGACAGTCTCTATCTTGGTGACTTCTCGTTTGTCACCCTTGATCCTCTTGATGACGCGAGTGCGGATCTTTTTCTTCGTTGGCTTACCTTCTTCGGAAATAGTTTCTACAACTCGCACTTCCTCAGGGAGTTCCGTTATTTCTTCAGGCTTCTCCTCCAGTTTGACCTCTTCAACAGTTACTGTTGTTTCGGGCTGCTTATCATCTTCCTCGACAGTCTCTATCTTGGTGACTTCTTGTTTGTCACCCTTGATCCTCTTGATGACTCGAGTGCGGATCTTTTTCTTCGTTGGCTTACCTTCTGCGGAAATAGTTTCTACAACTCGCACTTCCTCAGGGAGTTCCGTTATTTCTTCAGGCTTCTCCTCCAGAGTGACCTCTTCAACAGTTATTGTTGTTTCGGGCTGCTTATCATCTTCCTCGACAGTCTCTATCTTGGTGACTTCTCGTTTGTCACCCTTGATCCTCTTGATGACGCGAGTGCGGATCTTTTTCTTCGTTGGCTTACCTTCTTCGGAAATAGTTTCTACAACTCGCACTTCCTCAGGGAGTTCCGTTATTTCTTCAGGCTTCTCCTCCAGTTTGACCTCTTCAACAGTTACTGTTGTTTCGGGCTGCTTATCATCTTCCTCGACAGTCTCTATCTTGGTGACTTCTTGTTTGTCACCCTTGATCCTCTTGATGACTCGAGTGCGGATCTTTTTCTTCGTTGGCTTACCTTCTGCGGAAATAGTTTCTACAACTCGCACTTCCTCAGGGAGTTCCGTAACTTGTTCAGGCTTCTCCTCTAGAGGAACTTCTTTAACAGAGACTATTGTTTCGGGCTGTTTGTCATCTTCCTCGACAGTCTCTATCTTGGTGACTTCTTGTTTGTCACCCTTGACCTTCTTGATGACACGAGTGCGGATCTTTTTTTTCGTTGGTTTTCCTTCTTCGGAAACTGTTTCTACAACTCGCACTTCCTCAGGGAGTTCCGTAATTTCTTCAGGCTTCTCCTCTAGAGGAACTTCTTCAACTGTAATGGTTGTTTCGGGTTGCTTGTCATCTTGTTCTACAGTCTCTATCTTGGTAACTTCTTGTTTGTCACCCTTGACCCTCTTGATGACACGAGTGCGGATCTTTTTCTTCGTTGGCTTACCTTCTTCGGAAATAGTTTCTACAACTCGCACTTCCTCAGGGAGTTCCGTAACTTGTTGAGGCTTCTCCTCCAGAGGGACTTCTTCAACTGTGACTGTTGTTTCGGGCTGTTTGTCATCTTCCTCGACAGTCTCTATCTTGGTTACTTCTTGTTTGTCACCCTTGACCTTCTTGATGACGCGAGTGCGGATCTTTTTCTTCGTTGGTTTTCCTTCTTCGGAAACAGTTTCTACAACTCGCACTTCCTCAGGGAGTTCCGTAATTTCTTCAGGCTTCTCCTCTAGAGGAACTTCTTCAACTGTAATGGTTGTTTCGGGTTGCTTGTCATCTTGTTCTACAGTCTCTATCTTGGTAACTTCTTGTTTGTCACCCTTGACCTTCTTGATGACACGAGTGCGGATCTTTTTCTTCGTTGGCTTACCTTCTGCGGAAATAGTTTCTACAACTCGCACTTCCTCAAGAAGTTCCGTAACTTGTTCAGGCTTCTCCTCCAGAGGAACTTCTTTAACAGAGACTATTGTTTCGGGCTGTTTGTCATCTTCCTCGACAGTCTCTATCTTGGTGACTTCTTGTTTGTCACCCTTGACCTTCTTGATGACACGAGTGCGGATCTTTTTCTTCGTTGGTTTTCCTTCTTCGGAAACAGTTTCTACAACTCGCACTTCCTCAGGGAGTTCCGTAATTTCTTCAGGCTTCTCCTCTAGAGGAACTTCTTCAACTGTAATGGTTGTTTCGGGTTGCTTGTCATCTTGTTCTACAGTCTCTATCTTGGTAACTTCTTGTTTGTCACCCTTGATCCTCTTGATGACACGAGTGCGGATCTTTTTCTTTGTTGGCTTACCTTCTTCGGAAATAGTTTCTACAACTCGCACTTCCTCAGGGAGTTCCGTAACTTGTTCAGGCTTCTCCTCCAGAGGAACTTCTTTAACAGAGACTATTGTTTCGGGCTGTTTGTCATCTTCCTCGACAGTCTCTATCTTGGTGACTTCTTGTTTGTCACCCTTGACCTTCTTGATGACACGAGTGCGGATCTTTTTCTTCGTTGGTTTTCCTTCTTCGGAAACAGTTTCTACAACTCGCACTTCTCCAGAGAGTTCAGTAATTTCTTCAGGCTTCTCCTCCAGAGGAACTTCTTCAACTGTAATGGTTGTTTCGGGTTGCTTGTCATCTTGTTCTACAGTCTCTATCTTGGTAACTTCTTGTTTGTCACCCTTGATCCTCTTGATGACACGAGTGCGGATCTTTTTCTTTGTTGGCTTACCTTCTTCGGAAATAGATTCTACAACTCGCACTTCCTCAGGGAGTTCCGTAACTTGTTCAGGCTTCTCCTCCAGAGGACCTTCTTCAACAGTGACCGTTGTTTCGGGTTGCTTGTCATCTTCTTCAAAAGTCTCGATCTTGGTGATTTCTTGTTTGTCCCCCTTGACCTTCTTGATGACACGAGTTCTTATCGTCTTCTTCGTTGGTTTACCTTCTTTGGAAACAGTTTCTACAACTCGCACTTCCTCAGGGAGTTCCGCAACATCCTCAGGCTTCTCGTCCAGAGGAACTTCTTTTACTATAACGGTTGTTTCAGGTTGCTTGTCATCTTCTTCAACGGTTTCAATCTTGGTGACTTCTTGTTTGTCGCCCTTGACCTTCTTGATGACGCGAGTTCGGATCTTTTTCTTGGTTGGCTTTCCTTCTTCGGAAACTGTTTCCACAACTCGCACTTCCTCAGGGAGTTCCGTAACATCTTCAGGCTTCTCGTCCAGAGGAACTTCTTCCACTGTAACGGTTGTTTCAGTTTGCTTGTCATCTTCTTCGACGGTTTCGATCTTTGTGACTTCTTGTTTGTCGCCCTTGATCTTCTTGATGACACGAGTGCGGATCTTCTTCTTCGTTGGTTTGCCTTCTTCCGAAAAAGTTTCTTCAACTCGCACTTCCACTGGGAGTTCCGTAACATCTTCAGGCTTCTCGTCCAGAGGAACTTCTTCCACTGTAACTGTTGTTTCAGGTTGCTTGTCATCTTCTTCGACGGTTTCGATCTTGGTGACTTCTTGTTTGTCGCCCTTGACCATCTTGATGACGCGAGTGCGGATCTTTTTCTTGGTTGGCTTGCCTTCTTCAGAAACAGTTTCCACAAGACGCACTTCCTCAGGGAGTTCCGTAACTCGCACTACCTTAGGGAGTGCCGTAGTTTCTTCAGGCTTCTCCTCCACAGGAACTTCTTCAACAGTGACCGTTGTTTCGGGCTGCTTATCATCTTCCTCGACAGTCTCTATCTTGGTGATTTCTTGTTTATCACCCTTGACCTTCTTAATGACACGAGTGCGGATCTTCTTTTTTGTTGGTTTGCCTTCTTCGGAAACACTTTCTACAACTCGCACTTCCTCAGGGAGTTCCGTGACATCTTCAGGCTTCTCCTCCAGAGGAACTTCTTCCACTGTAACGGTTGTTTCAGGTTGCTTGTCATCTTCTTCAACGGTTTCGATCTTGGTGACTTCTTGTTTGTCACCCTTGACCTTCTTGATGATACGAGTGCGGATCTTTTTCTTCGTGGGTTTACCTTCCTCAGAAACTGTTTCAAAAACACGCACTTCCTCAGGGAGTTCCGTAACTTCTTCAGGCTTCTCGTCCAGAGGAAATTCTTCAACAGTGACCGTTGTTTCGGGCTGTCTGTCATCTTCTTCGACAGTCTCTATCTTTGTGACTTCTTGTTTGTCGCCCTTGATCTTCTTAATGACACGAGTGCGGATCCTTTTCTTCGTTGGTTTACCTTCTTCGGAAATTGTTTCTACAACACGGACTTCCTCAGGGAGTTCCGTAATTTCTTCACGCTTCTCCTCAAGAGGAACTTCTCCAACAGTGACCGTTGCTTCGGGCTGCTTATCATCTTCCTCGACAGTCTCTATCTTGGTGATTTCTTGTTTATCACCCTTGACCTTCTTAATGACACGAGTGCGGATCTTCTTTTTTGTTGGTTTGCCTTCTTCGGAAACACTTTCTACAACTCGCACTTCCTCAGGGAGTTCCGTGATATTTTCAGGCTTCTCCTCCAGAGGAACTTCTTCCACTGTAACGGTTGTTTCAGGTTGCTTGTCATCTTCTTCGACGGTTTCGATCTTGGTGACTTCTTGTTTATCACCTTTGACCTTCTTAATGACACGAGTGCGGATCCTTTTCTTTGTTGGTTTGCCTTCTTCGGAAAAAGTTTCTACAACTCGCACTTCCTCAGGGAGTTCCGTGACATATTCAGGCTTCTCCTCCAGAGGAACTTCTTCCACTGTAACGGTTGTTTCAGGTTGCTTGTCATCTTCTTCGACTGTTTCGATCTTAGTGATTTCTTGTTTATCACCATTGATCTTCTTAATGACACGGGTGCGAATCTTCTTCTTTCTTGGTTTGCCTTCTTCGGAAACAGTTTCTATAACTCGCACTTCCTCAGAGAGTTCCGTGACATTTTCAGGCTTCTCCTCCAGAGGAAATTCTTTCACTGTAACGGTTGTTTCAGGTTGCTTGTCATCTTCTTCGACTGTTTCGATCTTGGTGACTTCTTGTTTATCACCCTTGACCTTCTTAATGACACGAGTGCGGATCTTCTTCTTTGTTGGTTTGCCTTCTTCGGAAATAGTTTCTACAACTCGCACTTCCTCAGGGAGTTCCGTGACAGCTTCAGGCTTCTCCTCCGGAACTTCTTCCACTGTAACGGTTGTTTCAGGTTGCTTGTCATCTTCTTCGACGGTTTCGATTTTGGTGACTTCTCGTCTATCACCCTTGACCTTCTTAATGACACGAGTGCGGATCTTCTTCTTTGTTGGTTTGCCTTCTTCGGAAACAGTTTCTACAACTCGCACTTCCTCAGGGAGTTCCGTGACATCTTCAGGCTTCTCCTTCAGAGGAACTTCTTCCACTGTAACGGTTGTTTCAGGTTGCTTGTCATCTTCTTCGACGGTTTCGATCTTGGTGACTTCTTGTTTATCACCCTTGACCTTCTTAATGACACGAGTGCGGATCTTCTTTTTTGTTGGTTTGCCTTCTTCGGAAACGGTTTCTACAACTCGCACTTCCTCAGGGAGTTCCGTGACATCTTCAGGCATCTTCTCCAGGGGAACTTCTTCCACTGTAACGGTTGTTTTAGGTTGCTTGTCATCTTCTTCGACTGTTTCGATCTTGGTGATTTCTTGTTTATCACCTTTGACCTTCTTAATGACACGGGTGCGGATCTTCTTCTTTGTTGGTTTGCCTTCTTCGGAAACAGTTTCTATAACTCGCACTTCCTCAGGGAGTTCCGTGACATCTTCAGGCTTCTCCTCCAGAGGAAATTCTTTCACTGTAACGGTTGTTTCAGGTTGCTTGTCTTCTTCTTCGACGGTTTCGATCTTGGTGACTTCTTGTTTATCACCCTTGACCTTCTTAATGACACGAGTGCGGATCTTCTTCTTTGTTGGCTTGCCTTCTTCGGAAACAGTTTCTAAAACTCGCACTTCCTCAGGGAGTTCCGTGACAGCTTCAGGCTTCTCCTCCAGAGGAACTTCTTCCACTGTAACGGTTGTTTCAGGTTGCTTGTCATCTTCTTCGACGGTTTCGATTTTGGTGACTTCTTGTTTATCACCCTTGACCTTCTTAATGACACGAGTGCGGATCTTCTTCTTTGTTGGTTTCCCTTCTTCGGAAACAGTTTCTATAATTCGCACTTCCTCAGGGAGTTCCGTGACATCTTCAGGCTTCTCCTCCAGAGGAACTTCTTCCACTGTAACGGTTGTTTCAGGTTGCTTGTCATCCTCTTCGACTGTTTCGATCTTGGTGATTTCTTGTTTATCACCCTTGATCTTCTTAATGACACGAGTGCGGATCTTCTTCTTTGTTGGTTTGCCTTCTTCGGAAACAGTTTCTACAACTCGCACTTGCTCAGGGACTTCCGTGACATCTTCAGGCTTCTTCTCCAGAGGAACTTCTTCCACTGTAACGGTTGTTTCAGATTGCTTGTTATCTTCTTCGACTGTTTCGATCTTGGTGATTTCTTGTTTATCACCCTTGACCTTCTTAACGACACGAGTGCGGATCTTCTTCTTTATTGGTTTGCCTTCTTCGGAAACAGTTTCTACAACTCGCACTCCCTCAGGGAGTTCCGTGACATCTTCAGGCTTCTCCTCCAGAGGAACTTCTTCCACTGTAACGGTTGTTTCAGGTTGCTTGTCATCTTCTTCGACGGTTTCGATCTTGGTGACTTCTTGTTTATCACCCTTGACCTTCTTAATGACACGAGTGCGGATCTTCTTCTTTGTTGGTTTGCCTTCTTCGGAAACGGTTTCTACAACTCGCACTTCCTCAGGGAGTTCCGTGACATCTTCAGGTTTCTCGTCCAGAGGAACTTCTTCCACTGTAACGGTTGTTTCAGGTTGCTTCTCATCTTCTTCGACTGTTTCGATCTTGGTGACTTCTTGTTTATCACCCTTGACCTTCTTAATGACACGAGTGCGGACCTTCTTCTTTGTTGGTTTGCCTTCTTCGGAAACAGTTTCTATAACTCGCACTTCCTCAGGGAGTTCCGTGACATCTTCAGGCTTCTCCTCCAGAGGAACTTCTTCCACTGTAACGGTTGTTTCAGGTTGCTTGTCATCCTCTTCGACTGTTTCGATCTTGGTGATTTCTTGTTTATCACCTTTGACCTTCTTAATGACACGAGTGCGGATCTTCTTCTTTGTTGGTTTGCCTTCTTCGGAAACAGTTTCTACAACTCGCACTTCCTCAGGGACCTCCGTGACATCTTCAGGCTTATTCTCCAGGGGAACTTCTTCCACTGTAACGGTTGTTTCAGGTTGCTTGTCATCTTCTTCGACTGTTTCGATCTTGGTGATTTCTTGTTTATCACCCTTGACCTTCTTAATGACACGAGTGCGGATCTTCTTCTTTGTTGGTTTGCCTTCTTCGGAAACAGTTTCTACAACTCGCACTTCCTCAGGGAGTTCCGTGACATCTTCAGGCTTCTCCTCCAGAGGAACTTCTTCCACTGTAACGGTCGTTTCAGGTTGCTTGTCATCTTCTTCGACGGTTTCGATCTTGGTGATTTCTTGTTTATCACCTTTGACTTTCTTAATGACACGAGTGCGGATCTTCTTCTTTCTTGGTTTGCCTTCTTCGGAAACTGTTTCTACAACTCGCACTACTTCAGCGAGTTCCGTGACATCTTCAGGCTTCTCCTCCAGAGGAACTTCTTCCACTCTAACGGTTGTTTCAGGTTGCTTCTCATCTTCTTCGACGGTTTCGATCTTGGTGACTTCTTGTTTATTACCCTTGACCTTCTTAATGACACGAGTGCGGATCTTCTTCTTTGTTAGCTTGCCTTCTTCGGAAACTGTTTCTACAACTCGCACTTCCTCAGGGAGTTCCGTGATATTTTCAGGCTTTTCCTCCAGAGGAACTTCTTCCACTGTAACGGTTATTTCAGGCTGCTTGTCATCTTCTTCGACCGTTTCGATTTTGGTGACTTCTTGTTTATCACCCTTGACCTTCTTAATGACACGAGTGCGGATCTTCTTCTTCGTTGGTTTGCCTTCTTCAGAAACTGTTTCTACAACTCGAACTTCCTCAGCGAGTTCCGTGACATCTTCAGGCTTCTCCTCCAGAGGAACTTCTTCCACTGTAATGGTTATTTCAGGTTGCTGGTCATCTTCTTCGACGGTTTCGATCTTGGTGACTTCTTGTTTATCACCCTTGACCTTCTTAATGACACGAGTGCGGATCTTCTTCTTTCTTGGTTTGCCTTCTTCGGAAACAGTTTCTACAACTCGCACATCCTCAGGGAGTTCCGTGACATCTTCAGGCTTCTCCTCCAGAGAAACTTCTTCCACTGTAACGGTTGTTTCAGGTTGCTTGTCATCTTCTTCGACGGTTTCGATCTTGGTGACTTCTTGTTTATCACCCTTGACCTTCTTAATGACACGAGTGCGGATCTTCTTCTTTGTTGGTTTGCCTTCTTCGGAAACAGTTTCTACAACTCGCACTTCCTCAGGGAGTTCCTTGACAACTTCAGGCTTCTTCTCCAGAGGAACTTCTTCCACTGTAACGGTTGTTTCAGGTTGCTTGTCATCTTCTTCGACGGTTTCGATCTTGGTGACTTCTTGTTTATCACCCTTGACCTTCCTAATGACACGAGTGCGGATCTTTTTCTTTGTTGGTTTGCCTTCTTCGGAAACAGTTTCTATAACTCGCACTTCCTCAGGGAGTTCCGTGACATCTTCAAGCTTCTCCTCCAGAGGAACTTCTTCCACTGTAACGGTTGTTTCAGGTTGCTTGTCATCTTCTTCGACGGTTTCGATCTTGGTGACTTCTTGTTTATCACCCTTGACCTTCTTAATGACACGAGTGCGGATCTTCTTCTTTGTTGGTTTGCCTTCTTCGGAAACTGTTTCTACAATTCGCACTTCCTCAGCGAGTTCTGTAACATCTTCAGGCTTCTCCTCCAGAGGAACTTCTTCCACTGTAACGGTTGTTTCAGGTTGCTTGTCATCTTCTTCGACGGTTTCGATCTTGGTGACTTCTTGTTTATCACCCTTGACCTTCTTAATGACACGAGTGCGGATCTTCTTCTTTGTTGGTTTGCCTTCTTCGGAAACAGTTTCTACAACTCGCACTTCCTCAGGGAGTTCCGTGACATCTTCAGGCTTCTCCTTCAGAGGAACTTCTTCCACTGTAACGGTTGTTTCAGGTTGCTTGTCATCTTCTTCGACGGTTTCGATCTTGGTGACTTCTTGTTTATCACCCTTGACCTTCTTAATGACACGAGTGCGGATCTTCTTTTTTGTTGGTTTGCCTTCTTCGGAAACGGTTTCTACAACTCGCACTTCCTCAGGGAGTTCCGTGACATCTTCAGGCATCTTCTCCAGGGGAACTTCTTCCACTGTAACGGTTGTTTTAGGTTGCTTGTCATCTTCTTCGACTGTTTCGATCTTGGTGATTTCTTGTTTATCACCTTTGACCTTCTTAATGACACGGGTGCGGATCTTCTTCTTTGTTGGTTTGCCTTCTTCGGAAACAGTTTCTCTAACTCGCACTTCCTCAGGGAGTTCCGTGACATCTTCAGGCTTCTCCTCCAGAGGAAATTCTTTCACTGTAACGGTTGTTTCAGGTTGCTTGTCTTCTTCTTCGACGGTTTCGATCTTGGTGACTTCTTGTTTATCACCCTTGACCTTCTTAATGACACGAGTGCGGATCTTCTTCTTTGTTGGCTTGCCTTCTTCGGAAACAGTTTCTAAAACTCGCACTTCCTCAGGGAGTTCCGTGACAGCTTCAGGCTTCTCCTCCAGAGGAACTTCTTCCACTGTAACGGTTGTTTCAGGTTGCTTGTCATCTTCTTCGACGGTTTCGATTTTGGTGACTTCTTGTTTATCACCCTTGACCTTCTTAATGACACGAGTGCGGATCTTCTTCTTTCTTGGTTTGCCTTCTTCGGAAACTGTTTCTACAATTCGCACTTCCTCAGGGAGTTCTGTGACATCTTCAGGCTTCTCCTCCAGAGGAACTTCTTCCACTGTAACGGTTGTTTCAGGTTGCTTGTCATCTTCTTCGACGGTTTCGATCTTGGTGACTTCTTGTTTATTACCCTTGACCTTCTTAATGACACGGGTGCGGATCTTCTTCTTTGTTGGTTTGCCTTCTTCGGAAACAGTTTCTACAACTCGCACTTTCTCAGCGAGTTCTGTGACATCTTCAGGCTTCTCCTCCAGAGGAACTTCTTCCACTGTAACGGTTGTTTCAGGTTGCTTCTCATCTTCTTCGACGGTTTCGATCTTGGTGACTTCTTGTTTATCACCCTTGACCTTCTTAATGACACGAGTGCGGATCTTCTTCTTTATTGGTTTGCCTTCTTCGGAAACAGTTTCTACAACTCGCACTTCCTCAGGGAGTTCCGTGACATCTTCAGGCTTCTCCTCCAGAGGAACTTCTTCCACTGTAACGGTTGTTTCAGGTTGCTTGTCATCTTCTTCGACGGTCTCGATTTTGGTGACTTCTTGTTTATCACCCTTAACCTTCTTAATGACACGAGTGCGGATCTTCTTCTTTGTTGGCTTGCCTTCTTCGGAAACAGTTTCTACAACTCGCACTTCCTCAGGGAGTTCCGTGACATCTTCAGGCTTCTCCTCCAGAGGAACTTCTTCCACTGTAATGGTTGTTTCAGGTTGCTTCTCATCTTCTTCGATGGTTTCGATCTTTGTGACTTCTTGTTTATCACCCTTGACCTTCTTAATGACACGAGTGCGGATCTTCTTCTTTGTTGGTTTGCCTTTTTCGGAAACAGTTTCTACAACTCGCACTTCCTCAGGGAGTTCCGTGACATCTTCAGGCTTTTCCTCCAGAGGAACTTCTTCCACTGTAACGGTTGTTTCAGGTTGCTTGTCATCTTCTTCGACGGTTTCGATCTTGGTGACTTCTTGTTTATTACCCTTGATCTTCTTAATGACACGGGTGCGGATCTTCTTCTTTGTTGGTTTGCCTTCTTCGGAAACAGTTTCTATAACTCGCACTTCCTCAGGGAGTTCCGTGACATCTTCAGGCTTCTCCTCCAGAGGAACTTCTTCCACTGTAACGGTTGTTTCAGGTTGCTTGTCATCTTCTTCGACGGTTTCGATCTTGGTGACTTCTTGTTTATCACCCTTGACCTTCTTAATGACACGAGTGCGGATCTTCTTCTTTGTTGGTTTGCCTTCTTCGGAAACTGTTTCTACAATTCGCACTACCTCAGCGAGTTCAGTGACATCTTCAGGCTTCTCCTCCAGAGGAACTTCTTCCACTGTAACGGTTGTTTCAGGTTGCTTGTCATCTTCTTCGACGGTTTCGATCTTGGTGACTTCTTGTTTATCACCCTTGACCTTCTTAATGACACGAGTGCGGATCTTCTTCTTTCTTAGTTTGCCTTCTTCGGAAACTGTTTCTACAATTCGCACTTCCTCAGGGAGTTCTGTGACATCTTCAGGCTTCTCCTCCAGAGGAACTTCTTCCACTGTAACGGTTGTTTCAGGTTGCTTGTCATCTTCTTCGACGGTTTCGATCTTGGTGACTTCTTGTTTATTACCCTTGACCTTCTTAATGACACGGGTGCGGATCTTCTTCTTTGTTGGTTTGCCTTCTTCGGAAACAGTTTCTACAACTCGCACTTTCTCAGCGAGTTCTGTGACATCTTCAGGCTTCTCCTCCAGAGGAACTTCTTCCACTGTAACGGTTGTTTCAGGTTGCTTCTCATCTTCTTCGACGGTTTCGATCTCGGTGACTTCTTGTTTATCACCCTTGACCTTCTTAATGACACGAGTGCGGATCTTCTTCTTTATTGGTTTGCCTTCTTCGGAAACAGTTTCTACAACTCGCACTTCCTCAGGGAGTTCCGTGACATCTTCAGGCTTCTCCTCCAGAGGAACTTCTTCCACTGTAACGGTTGTTTCAGGTTGCTTGTCATCTTCTTCGACGGTCTCGATTTTGGTGACTTCTTGTTTATCACCCTTAACCTTCTTAATGACACGAGTGCGAATCTTCTTCTTTGTTGGCTTGCCTTCTTCGGAAACAGTTTCTACAACTCGCACTTCCTCAGGGAGTTCCGTGACATCTTCAGGCTTCTCCTCCAGAGGAACTTCTTCCACTGTAACGGTTGTTTCAGGTTGCTTCTCATCTTCTTCGATGGTTTCGATCTTTGTGACTTCTTGTTTATCACCCTTGACCTTCTTAATGACACGAGTGCGGATCTTCTTTTTTGTTGGTTTGCCTTCTTCGGAAACAGTTTCTACAACTCGCACTTCCTCAGGGAGTTCCGTGACATCTTCAGGCTTCTCCTCCAGAGGAACTTCTTCCACTGTAACGGTTGTTTCAGGTTGCTTGTCATCTTCTTCGACGGTTTCGATCTTTGTGACTTCTTGTTTATCACCCTTGACCTTCTTAATGACACGAGTGCGGATCTTCTTCTTTGTTGGTTTGCCTTCTTCGGAAATAGTTTCTACAACTCGCACTTCCTCAGGGAGTTCCTTGACATCTTCAGGCTTCTCCTCCAGAGGAACTTCTTCCACTATAACGGTTGTTTCAGGTTGCTTGTCATCTTCTTCGACGGTTTCGATCTTAGTGACTTCTTGTTTATCACCCTTGACCTTCTTAATGACACGAGTGCGGATCTTCTTCTTTGTTGGTTTGCCTTCTTCGGAAACAGTTTCTTCAACTCGCACTTCCTCAGGGAGTTCCGTGACATCTTCAGGCTTCTCCTCCAGAGGAACTTCTTCCACTGTAACGGTTGTTTCAGGTTGCTTGTCATCTTCTTCGACGGTTTCGATCTTGGTGACTTCTTGTTTATCACCCTTGACCTTCTTAATGACACGAGTGCGGATCTTCTTCTTTGTTGGTTTGCCTTCTTCGGAAACAGTTTCTACAACTCGCACTTCCTCAGGGATTTCCGTAATTATTTCAGCCTTTGTCTCGGGGACTTCTGCAATAGGTCTTTTGTACTCTTGTACCTCGACCGTGGTCACTGGAGCCTTTCCTTCTTCTTCTACCACCTTGATTTCAGTGATTTCTTCCTTCGGACCCTTCTTCTTTTTGATGGTCCTCTTCTTGGTCTTAACAACTGTCTTGCCACCATCTTCGGCCACTGTCTCCGAAATGGTTATTTCCACGGGGAGTTCTTCGATTTGTTCAGCTGTTTCTTCGCGGACTTCGTCAATAGGGCTTGTGTACTCTTGTACCCCGACCGTAGTCACTGGAGCCTTTCCTTCTTCTTCTACCACCTTGATTTCAGTGATTTCTTCCTTCGGACCCTTCTTCTTTTTGATGGTCCTCTTCTTGGTCTTAACAACTGTCTTGCCACCATCTTCGGCCACTGTCTCCGAAATGGTTATTTCCACAGGGAGTTCTTCGATTTGTTCAGCTGTTTCCTCGGGGACTTCTTCAATAGGTCTTTCGTACTCTTGTACCTCGACCGTGGTAACTGGAGCCTTTCCTTCTTCTTCAACCACCTTGATTTCGGTGATTTCTTCCTTCGGACCCTTCTTCTTCTTGATGGTCCTCTTCTTGGTCTTAACAACTATCTTGCCACCATCTTCGGCCACTGTCTCCGAAATGATTATTTCCACAGGAAGTTCTTCGATTTCTTCAGCTGTTTCTTCGGGGACTTCTTCAATAGGCCTTGTGTACTCTTGTACCTCGACCGTGGTCACTGGAGCCTTTCCTTCTTCTTCTACCACCTTGATTTCTGTGATTTCTTCCTTCGGACCCTTCTTCTTCTTGATGGTCCTCTTCTTGGTCTTAACAACTGTCTTGCCACCATCTTCGGCCACAGTCTCCAAAATGGTTATTTCCACAGGGAGTTCTTCGATTTGTTCAGCTGTTTCTTCGGGGACTTCTGCAATAGGTCTTTCGTACTCTTGTACCTCGACCGTGGTCACTGGAGCCTTTCCTTTTTCTTCTACCACCTTGATTTCAGTGATTTCTTCCTTCGGACCCTTCTTCTTCTTGATGGTCCTCTTCTTGGTCTTAACAACTGCCTTGCCACCATCTTCGGCCATTGTCTCCGAAATGGTTATTTCCACAGGGAGTTCTTCGATTTGTTCAGCTGTTTCTTCGGGAACTTCTTCAATAGGCCTTGTGTACTCTTGTACCTCGACCGTGGTCACTGGAGCCTTTCCTTCTTCTTCTACCACCTTGATTTCGGTGATTTCTTCCTTCGGACCCTTTTTCTTCTTGATGGTCCTCTTCTTGGTCTTAATAACTGTCTTGCCACCATCTTCGGCCACTGTCTCCGAAATGGTTATTTCCACAGGGAGTTCTTCGAATTGTTCAACGGTATCTTCGGGGACTTCTTCAATCGGCCTTGTGTACTCTTGTATCTCGACCGTGGTCACTGGAGCCTTTCCTTCTTCTTCTACCACCTTGATTTCAGTGATTTCTTCCTTCGGACCCTTCTTCTTCTTGATGGTCCTCTTCTTGGTCTTAACAACTGTCTTGCCACCATCTTCGGCCACTGTCTCCGAAATGGTTATTTCCACGGGGAGTTCTTCGATTTGTTCAGCTGTTTCTTCGGGGACTTCTTCAGTAGGGCTTGTGTACTCTTGTACATCGACCGTGGTCACTGGAGCCTTTCCTTCTTCTTCTACCACCTTGATTTCGGTGATTTCTTCCTTCGGACCCTTCTTCTTCTTGATGGTCCTCTTCTTGGTCTTAACAACTATCTTGCCACCATCTTCGGCCACTGTCTCCGAAATGGTTATTTCCACAGGGAGTTCTTCGATTTGTTCAGCTGTTTCCTCGTGGACTTCTTCAATAGGTCTTTCGTACTCTTGTACCTCGACCGTGGTCACTGGAGCCTTTCCATCTTCTTCTACCACCTTGATTTCGGTGATTTCTTCCTTCGGACCCTTCTTCTTCTTGATGGTCCTCTTCTTGGTCTGAACAACTATCTTGCTACCATCTTCGGCCACTGTCTCCGAAATTATTATTTCTACGGGGAGTTCTTCGATTTGTTCAGCTGTTTCTTCGGGGACTTCTTCAATAGGCCTTGTGTACTCTTGTACCTCGACCGTGGTCACTGGAGCCTTTCCTTCTTCTTCTACCACCTTGATTTCGGTGATTTCTTCCTTCGGACCCGTTTTCTTCTTGATGGTCCTCTTCTTGGTCTTAACAACTGTCTTGCCACCATCTTCGGCCACAGTCTCCGAAATGGTTATTTCCACAGGGAGTTCTTCGATTTGTTCAGCTGTTTCTTCGGGGACTTCTTCAATAGGTCTTTCGTACTCTTGTACCTCGACCGTGGTCACTGGAGCCTTTCCTTCTTCTTCTACCACCTTGATTTCGGTGATTTCTTCCTTCGGACCCTTTTTCTTCTTGATGGTCCGCTTCTTGGTCTTAACAACTGTCTTGCCACCATCTTCGGCCACTGTCTCCGAAATGGTTATTTCCACGGGGAGTTCTTCGATTTGTTCAGCTGTTTCTTCGGGGACTTCTTCAATAGGCCTTGTGTACTCTTGTATCTCGACCGTGGTCACTGGAGCCTTTCCTTCTTCTTCTACCACCTTGATTTCAGTGATTTCTTCCTTCGGACCTTTCTTCTTCTTGATGGTCCTCTTCTTGGTCTTAACAACTGTCTTGCCACCGTCTGCGGCCACTGTCTCCGAAATGGTTATTTCCACAGGGAGTTCTTCGATTTGTTCAGCTGTTTCTTCGGGGACTTCTTCAATAGGCCTTGTGTACTCTTGTACCTCGACCGTGGTCACTGGAGCCTTTCCTTCTTCTTCTACCACCTTGATTTCGGTGATTTCTTCCTTGGGACCCGTTTTCTTCTTGATGGTCCTCTTCTTGGTCTTAACAACTGTCTTGCCACCATCTTCGGCCACAGTCTCCGAAATGGTTATTTCCACAGGGAGTTCTTCGATTTGTTCAGCTGTTTCTTCGGGGACTTCTTCAATAGGTCTTTCGTACTCTTGTACCTCGACCGTGGTCACTGGAGCCTTTCCTTCTTCTTCTACCACCTTGATTTCGGTGATTTCTTCCTTCGGACCCTTTTTCTTCTTGATGGTCCTCTTCTTGGTCTTAACAACTGTCTTGCCACCATCTTCGGCCACTGTCTCCGAAATAGTTATTTCCACAGGGAGTTCTTCGATTTGTTCAGCTGTTTCTTCGGGGACTTCTTCAATAGGGCTTGTGTACTCTTGTACCTCGACCGTGGTCACTGGAGCCTTTCCTTCTTCTTCTACCACCTTGATTTCGGTGATTTCTTCCTTCGGACCCTTTTTCTTCTTGATGGTCCTCTTCTTGGTCTTAACAACTGTCTTGCCACCATCTTCGGCCACTGTCTCCGAAATGGTTATTTCCACAGGGAGTTCTTCGATTTGTTCAGCTGTTTCTTCGGGGACTTCTTCAATAGGTCTTTCGTACTCTTGTACCTCGACCGTGGTCACTGGAGCCTTTCCTTCTTCTTCTACCACCTTGATTTCGGTGATTTCTTCCTTCGGACCCTTTTTCTTCTTGATGGTCCTCTTCTTGGTCTTAACAACTGTCTTGCCACCATCTTCGGCCACTGTCTCCGAAATGGTTATTTCCACGGGGAGTTCTTCGATTTGTTCAGCTGTTTCTTCGGGCACTTCTTCAATAGGCCTTGTGTACTCTTGTATCTCGACCGTGGTCACTGGAGCCTTTCCTTCTTCTTCTACCACCTTGATTTCAGTGATTTCTTCCTTCGGACCTTTCTTCTTCTTGATGGTCCTCTTCTTGGTCTTAACAACTGTCTTGCCACCATCTTCGGCCACTGTCTCCGAAATGGTTATTTCCACAGGGAGTTCTTCGATTTGTTCAGCTGTTTCTTCGGGGACTTCTCCAATAGGCCTTGTGTACTCTTGTACCTCGACCGTGGTCACTGGAGCCTTTCCTTCTTCTTCTACCACCTTGATTTCGGTGATTTCTTCCTTCGGACCCTTTTTCTTCTTGATGGTCCTCTTCTTGGTCTTAACAACTGTCTTGCCACCATCTTCGGCCACTGTCTCCGAAATGGTTATTTCCACTGGGAGCTCCAGAATTTCTTCAGCGTACTCCGGGGTCATTTCTGTAACAGGCTCTTCCTCTTTCAGTTTCTTTACCGTGCGCGCTCTCTTAGTTTGGGTTTGGACCTCTTCCTTTGTTGTGTCTTGTTCTTGTGTGGTGTGTTCAGGTGTGTGAGTGGTTTTATGTGGTGTATCTGTGTAATAGAATGTATGTTTATATGAGATAAAGTATCTAAGTTAAATATGTACGAGTATTTTGTGGTTCTGTTTCGTTGTGTAATATGTGTTTTTTGTCATGTACTAAGGGGTAGGGGATTCTCAGTTCTAAGAACTTGGTTGTAAAAGTATGACGCCATTTTGTTAAATCTTATACATCTAACCTGAACATACTTACTCTTCGGCACTGACTTAGTGCGGGTGTCCACTTGGACACTAGGGATTGTAACTAAGACCTGTTCGCTTTGTGCATCAGATCGTTCGAGTGATGACACAGTTTCCTGTGGGACAATTTGTATTTCGAATGGTACCTCTGCCTCGGATTCGAGCGGCTGGGCGCTCTCACTCAAGGCAATTAGTTTGTTTGATTCTTGTGTGATGATGGGTTGCTGTTCTTTGGGTGAAGTTGTGCTGAATGGTTTTTCCAGTTCGCTGTCATAGATGACGGTGTGTTCTAGGGTGTCAAACGTCGACATGTTTTCTTTGGCTGTTTGTGGAGCGTGTTGTTGTGGCGCTTCTAAATGTGGGGCGTGTTCACTTGCAATTTCTTGGGTGGAAGTCGGAGCCAGCAGTTCAATAGGTTCGACTTTGTGTTGGGGAGTCTGTGTGCTATGTGATTGTGTGTCATAGGGTGCGATGTTTTCCAGAGCTGTAATCTGTTGTGTCATTAAACTGGGGGTGTGGTCAATGCTCAACTGGGCGAACGTTTCTTTGGGCGTAGTGTCTTGTGCCTCTATCTGTTCTGTCATATCGGCTGATATAACTTGATGGTTAATGTACGTACTGTGTGTGCTGAACGTTGTTTCGGCCATGGCTGTTCTTGCTGATGGCGCTTGGAATTCCTCTTCTCTGGATTCAGATAGAACTTGGTCTATGACGCTAGTTTGATTAGCTTCTACGACTGCCAGTTGCGCTATGCGTTTCTCGGATTTTGGCTCTTTGAATTGAGTTGTACTTTCCAATGCAATTGCCTCGTTGATTGTGACTTCATGTTTCCGTTTGGGCGCCTCGAGTGTTGCTCTTTGATCGGCTGGTGCAAAATCGGAGATTTCATCTAAGCCGGGGATAGAGATTACTTCTTGTACTGTTGTCGCCTTAAGTTCGGTAGTTACAAGTGATGACGATAGTCTGTCCTCGGTGAGGGGTGTAGCCATGAGATTTTCAGTGCCTTCAAACACTTCCACAGTTAAGTTATCTAGCGGTTTTTGTTCAACTTGTGTGCTATTGGCATCGGCTAAAGATGGCTTCCGTGGACAAATCTGAGTTGTATTTTCAAATACCGTGGGATGTTCGATGTGCTTCGCTTCGTGGGGGATTTCCGAAATATTTGCTTTCGCCTTTGGTCGCTCGAGTAAATCGTAGATTTCAGTTATATGGCTCACCGAGGTCACTTCTTCTGTTATTAGTGGCTTCAGTTCACTTTGAATTGAAGGCTGAGCTTGCTCGAAGATCATCTTTGGCGGCATCACGTCGGCTTCCTTCTGAAAAGCGACGTTGGTTGTAATTTGTACGGAAACCTTTTCAGTCGTAGAGGTTGTTGCCTCGTTAATAGGGAAAGTATTCAAATCCTCAATGGTGGTTGATGAATCGAAAGCTGTCACCTGTGTGACAATCGTTTCGCGGTTTATTCCTTCTACGAAAGTCTTAGCGTGTGCTTCCTTAACTGCTTCATTGAGAAGCATATCTACGGCCTCTACTGCGGCATTTTCGGATGTAAGTCCTGTTGGCAAAGTTTCACTACTTGTCTGGGTAGCTGTAAAGAGGTTATCTTGTACATGTCTGAATACTCCTTCTCGTTCGTTAGGCGTCTCTTCTTGCTGCGTATAGCTGCGTTTAAGCTCATGGTCAATCATAGCTTTCTGATGCAGCGGTCTTGATGTTGCCTCTTCTGGTAGAACACTGTCAAAAGCCATCGTCTCATTAACGACATTTCTTGACAGTGAGGCTGTTAACGAGGGATAAGCTGTATCTTTTTTTATTTTTTCATCAGGCAATACTGTTGTATTATCAACAAGGCTTTGCTCTTCTACAGTGGGTACAAGCTTGGTTTCAGTGAAATTTACTTGAGCAGTATTAAGCTTAAGCTCAGGTGTTCCATCAAAATTTAGCTCCTGTTCGATTACCTCTACTTTAGTCTCCATTGCTGTAAACTGATCAGTGACAATAGTCTGCGTAGATGTGGCCTCCTGTGGAAGTGTTTTCAACTCCTCGTAGCTTCTCTCGTAGGTAATAACTTCATGGACTTCTGTCTCGTTCGCTACATCATACCTCTCACTTACCTTCGATGCGTGGACTTTATCCTCCAGGATTTGGCCAACACTGTGAGTAGCGAGCACCTGTTCGGTTACTGCTGCCTTAAGATTATCGGACTTTCCTATGTGTGCCTGGTCTTGGGGTGCCATTTTTTCCAAAAGATCAGTTTGCAGTTCATAGGCATTGCTGGATGATATAATGACAGCGCTGACAGAATCCAGAGTGGCCTTGGCCGTGTGTTCTTTAGCTTTCTCATAAGGCTGGAGATTGGTTTCTTTCTCATAAACTTCGGGCTGGCCGGCAGTCACTTCATCGTAATTGGATGTAATGGGTTTGCCGGAAGTTTCCAGAGACTTCACTTCGGAGAACTCACCGGTGTTCTCGATTGGGCTTGTCTCACTTACCAGCGCTAACTTTTGAGACTCTGAGAAGCGAACTTGAGCTGCCTCTGGTACTGTCTGAGCCGATACGGTGAACTCCGTTTCTTTGTCGGAGATCTCTGACATAGTCACCTCGAGCTGCGTTTTGTTGGGTATGATTTCCATCTTTGAGATTTCCGCTGGTGCGGTCGGTTGTTTATTGTATTCCTCTGTGCCTTCCAATGCAGCTGTTTCTGATTGTACCGCAGCTGTGATTGTGTCTATAGACATGTGTGCTGTTCGCAAATCCTTTGGTTGCGCATTCAAAATGTCTGGTATAGCTTCGCTTGATTCAGCGTAGTCTGTGCTGGCTACTGGAAGACCAATCCCCTGGATTAATTTAGCTTCCCATCTTTCGGGAGACGTCTTCAACGAAAGTGGGGCCTCCTTTTCATGGGGTAAAAGTGAACTGATTTCGATCGGTTCTAGCAGATCGATTACGTCTTCAGCCACATGCTCCTGAGGCTGATGCTCGATTTGGAGCTCTCCGATCTGATCCAACGCTGTTTGTTGGCTGATGTTTTGACCAACAAAGTTTGGCACTGTAAGCTGGGCTTTGGACAAGTCGGGCTTTAACTCATCCACGCCATCAGGCTGTACAGTATGGTAGGTTTGAATATCGGATACTTCAAGTGGTCGGTTGCTGTCTGATATCGATGGTACTATCTTTTGTTCGGCCAATGTGTCCGGTAGAGTGAACTTAGTTTCATTCTCATTAGATACAACCTCTGTGATTTCTATTGATTCATTTGTATCTATCACAGTTTGAGATGTCTTCGGCTTTGGTTTGTCCACTATTTGGAGCTTGTCAGCGCTCTCAAAGATACCATGCTGATATGTTTCACTCACTGGGGCACCCTCGTATGAGCC
The DNA here is from genome assembly GCA_949775065.1 of Brachyopa scutellaris. Lineage (NCBI taxonomy): Eukaryota > Metazoa > Arthropoda > Insecta > Diptera > Syrphidae > Brachyopa > Brachyopa scutellaris. The sequence goes on from OX459113.1 coordinate 113,813,757, forward strand.
CTTTGCTTCCAACTGTGTTGGTTTCTCATCAGGTAGTTGATCGGTATTCAGTTCAGGTTGAACTTCTTCTGTAAGTGCAGCTTTCATATTTAAATAAATTGTCGATTGATCGGCGTGGTGCTGATCTGGTTTTTCTTGGTCTGGCAAATCTTGCTCTAAGTGCCCTGCTTCAACTTGTTTAACCTCCAGCGATATTTGTAACTCAAATTGTGACAATCCTGTTGCTGTTATCGGTGCAGCTGGTTGTATCCAGTCTTTTTCTTTTTCGTGAATGTCAACTTCAGCCACATCTGGTGCATCTCGAGTAACTACATCTGTTCTTCCCTTCTCCATTTTTGGTTTTAAAACTTCCACTTCCACAGTCGAATCAAATGTGGCTGCTTCGGATGTTACGATAGCTTCATTCGATGGAATCGTTTTCTTTGCATGAGACAGGCTTTCAGAAGGAGTTTCGAAGACCTCGGGCACCTCAGCAGTAAAGTGTTCCAAAACCTCGCTAGTGGACAACCCATTGAACTTCTCCGAGGCTGTAAGCGGTGACGACTTGGTGGCATCTGTAATCAAATCAGCTGAAGTTTCTTGAGGGAAGACCAATTTCGACTCTAGATGGCACTGCTCAACGACCTCAATGGATGCCTCCTTGGTCTCAAGCAACGTGATTATTCTTTCATCCGTTGGGCTTTGAGTGTCAACTACCTCGGTCGACAGGACGTTATTTAGAAGCACAATAGAATCATTTGCTTGGAATGTCAGTGCGGATTTCTTTTCTGGAAGCATATCCTCCGACTCTCTTAGAATCGCTTCCGTTACATCCAATGGAATATTTTCCTCAATTTCGATCTGGGCTTTGGACTTAGTTGGCAACATTTCTACTAGCAATTCCGACTCCTTATAGGCTGTTGTTGTCTCCTCAGAAATGTACGTTTTGCTCTCAACCAATGTTTCTGTAGCCGATTCTGTAGGTACAATCACTTCGGGATAGTACTTAGAGGGCTTATCCGCAGAAACAGTTTCAGAAATCTCCAAGGATTCATTTACCAGCAGGTTAGGCTCAACTCTTTGAAGAGCTTCACTGGGTTTATCCACAGGCCTTCCCGTAGATTCAGTCTGATCCACCTCTGTGATTTCCACACTTTTGTGTGTCACAAACACCTCCTCCGCTCTAACTGTTTGTCTGGGCTTTGATTTTTCCTCAAATCTTCCCTCTGACACACCAGTTGTAACCTCAAACGTATCGTGAGGTTGCAAAGGCAAAATTTCCGAACTGGCTATTTGCTGTGGAACTTTCTCTTCAATTATTTCTTCAACGTTATCCTCAACAAGAGGTTTTTCCACAATAACGGAACGCTTTGAGTCACGAAGAGGCTTTGCTTTTGCCTCTGCTATCGTCGTATTGGGCAGATCATCACTATAGCTCTCCTTGGTTTCAACTTCTGTGACCTCCACAGCTCGCAGCTCTTCTTCGTGCATCGTCGTTGCAAGAACTTTTTTGACACGCTCCCGAGCCATGCGAACCTCGTCGACTACCCGTTCACTCGGTATGAGCTCCTCCTGAACTGTAAGTGTTATTTGTGTATCAGCCTGTGCCAGAGTTGGCGCGTCTGTTGACAAATGAGTGGATTGTAACTGTTCACTGATGACAGGAGTCTCAATGGGTATTGTGCTGGGTAAAGTCTGAGCCGGTTTCGGTTTCTCTGAATCGGTTATTGTTTCAACAACAAGATCATCTTCTGTTTCGAGCATATGAATCTGTTCTTGTTGTGTTGGTTGTTGTTTTTGTATGTCTGAAAGAATTGATTGTTGTGCTTTTACGAGTTTTTTCGTTTTCCTTGTTTTATCCTTTTTAGTGGTTATGCTTATGATGTCCCTTTGTTGCTGTTGTTGTAGTAGTGCATGTTCTTCAACAATTGTTGTTGATGATGTTGTTGTTGTTTCTGCGAATGTAATGTAAGTATCATAATGTAAATAGTAGTGTGTTAGAATTTCTCAGTAAGATTGGAAAATTGTTTTTTTTTTTTGCTTTTTTACACGGCAATTGTTGAAATTTGGTTGTGGACAACAACACACGGTTGACAGTAGTTGACAGGTGATCAATATTATGCTGTGTTTTTTTTTTTATTACGATAAACATAACAAACAAAACTAAACAAAAGTAAGCGACACGCAGTGATGAGTGATGTTTTTTAGAGAGGTGAAAAAATTGTTTCTTACCTGTGGATAGCTAGTTGGTTTGGGTTTTACTTTGTTTATAAAATTGTAAATCCTTGCATTTTATTTGTCACACACCTAAAGCAGTTACGTTTTCTTTCTTTCTTTTTGGCAGCTAGAGTAGTACTGTTGGTTTTGAGTTAAATTTTGTTTTGTGTTGGGTTATTTGTGGTTAGTGCGGGGAGTGGGGAGGTTGTTTTTTTATTTCTAAAATAATGATTATTGATTTTTTTTTTGCTGATTATAAAGCTTATATAACAACAGAACACTAGAGCGAGAAGCGTGGATTGGGCTGCACGTCTTTGGAATATTTTTTATATTTTTTATTATTGTTTTTATGATTGTTCTGTGCTCACACCTTCTACAGCTACAATTGTCCGCTCCTCTATGTAGGTTTCCTCTGGTTAAACGGGCATGGAATTTATATTTGAAGCGGGAATTTTTTTGTTGAATTTTCGTAAAAAAACATTCAAAAAAGCATAAAAATAAAAAAAGAGAAAATAAGCGGCATTTTTTAAAAAAAAAAAGCGTTAAAAGATATTGAAGCTTATACGTTGTTAGGGCATACATACCGATTTTGATATGAGTAACGGCCTCATGAGTATCGATCACTTGTGATGTTTCTACCACTCTCTAATCCAAAAAGAATTATAATTATGGCATTGTTAAAATTTAATTTACCTCTGCTGACCAGAAATGGTAGTTGAGTATTTTTTTTTATAGTGTTTTTTTTAGTTAACAATTTTGTTTTTATCATTGCAGATGATGTTCAATCTGACTGAACTTTCACTTGAAGATTTGGAGGCAGGATTGTTGCTTAAAGGACCAAATGGGATTGGAAAGGCAACGGTGACTCAATAGGAGACCATCGATGGATATGAAGTGCGATTAGTAAAAAGTGAGTGAGTACTCGTATAACATCAAATCAATTAAAATCCTGAGGCTCTAGTAAATTTAAAAATTTCAAAAGTTTGAATCGCTTAACTAAAAAGTTAAAAAATTAATAGAATACATATTATCCATCGTAGTTGCGAATCCTAGAAAATGGTCAGTGTTGAAAATCGAGTGACACTTAAGGCGTTCTTCATTTTCAGTTCAGAGCAGAGCTCAAAATGTTAAGAGTGTGGAACGTTGTGGAACGTGTGTTTCTTTTTTCACTCAGAGCGTGCCCAGAGCGTGCTCAGAGCGCGTTCAATGCGCTCAGAATAAATTGATTGGGCATTCTGAGTAAAATGCTGATTGTAGCCAAAGCCATATTTGAAAAATGGAAAACAATTGAAGTGGCGGACGAAACTTTTTGTTATGGCGTAGAAGTTCGTTAATACAATTTAATAATTGTATTAATTAATATTAATAATTAGTTCAATTATGTATAAACTTAATTTTAGGTTATAAATGGATGAAAAACATATGTAATTGAAAAAATATGAGTGATAAATCGTATGACAGCCAAGTGCTCAAGTGTGTTTCAAAAACACTGCGCTCAGAGCACACTCAGTCCAGAGCGCGCTCGATTAGCTTGGGCTCTGTTCAGAGCTCTGCCTTTTATCTGTGGACCACGGCTTTATTAGTCAAAATTTTGCCGATCCGCTGTCAGAAAGTCTGACCATTTTATGTGCTTGTTTTTTAATCAAATAATTTAGAACTCATTAAAAAAAAATACTAAACCACCTTAATTATTATTAAAGCGCATACAATGCATGTTAATTCAAACCTCTTTAGTTGATATCTTCCAATCTTGTACGATGAAATCTTCACGAACGAATTTCCTTATAACCTCTTCAATATTTATCTCGCAGGTTTCAATCATTCGAATGAACGCTTTGAATCCAACCGTTGCGGCCAAAATCGTTTCATCTTCGGTAGAACTTTCACTCAGAATCAATGTAATCAAATTGTCGTGACCCTCTCGCTCGACCAGTGTTACCAGTGCCGATTGTGACTCGGGTTTCTTCAGTGAAGCAAATATATTGTCTTCATACATGTAGGTGACCTCACTTATTGAACAACCATATCGCAACAATAGTCCAATTGTAGCCAAGTCTCGAAGTGGTGCTTCGCCAGCACCAAATGTCTCTGCTTCAATCGATGTCAAAATGTTATCGACTTCTTTGTGTTTTTTCAGTACCAAAACGTCATCGATTGAGATCGATTTTCGTGAAATCTTTTCACGTAAAATATTTATCGTTTCAGTGATTTCGATTACCTCTACTTCTGTCACAGTTGTTGATGTTGTTTTTGTGATTGTTGAAGTAGTTGTTTTCGTTATACTCTCGCCGGCATCGATCTGGACTTCTACTTTGAGTTCGGCGTCTGCTTCTTTGCGATCTTTGACAATTTGTACTTCAGAAATATCAGATTTTTCTACAAGCACAGAAACCGGCTGTTTCACTTTGATGACTTCTACTGTCACCTCGGGTACGGGTACAATTGTTATCGTTGTTGTGTGTGTATCCCTTCCGAGTTTCTTACCCTTTTTTAAAACCTTCTTTTTGGTTATTAACTTCGATTTGGATTTCTCTTTATCGATAACAGTCTTCTGTGAGGTCGATGCAATGTCAAATTTGGCACGTGTCAGATTCATTGCTATTTCGTTGATTATTTTGCACACATAATAGCCTTTGTCTTCTTGAGTCGCCGAAAGAAGCTCCAGCGATGAGTAGTTTTCATCAATTACAATAAGGTATTTATCGGAATCACGTAGTTGAACGTTATTGAAGTACCATTGAACATCTAGAAACAATTGATCAATGTTTGGCTGATCAAAAGTGGGGATATTGACAGAAATGCAGTCATAAGTTATCTGAAGTTACATTTTTTCCATGCTTTGCTTGGGAATCCTTATGAAAGGATCGATCATGTTGGTATATGAATGTCATATTTGACAGCTGTCATTTAGATATTTACAAATTCGATTATGTAAATCGTGAAAATTTATAAGTGACATTTATGATCATTAGCAAAATGGGGTCGTGTGGGAACATGGCCAAATATTCTGCTATCAAGTTCAGCAGATACATACATGCCTTAAAAATGAGACAGTTTGAGAAAGACGCTTCTATTTAAGGTACCCCTATAGCTGAACACTGTGGAACAGCTGTCATCTATTGCGTTTCACTGAAAACTAAAAATACGTTATCTTCGGCGCAGCCCAGAAGACCATAATCGACAAAAAATACTCATTCATTTAACTTATGATGCATTTCTTGATCCTTTAAGATTTTCGTTATCAGAGCATCTGCTGTCGTAGCATTACGCTCTTAAAATCGATTACATTACCTGGATGTGGATTTCCCGAAAATTGTACCTCAAATTTAGCAGATTCGCCGACGGCAGCGCGACTATCTCTCATTTCCGACACAAAAGTTGGTGAGCATTTAGCAGCTGCAAATTATAAATAGCAAAAGCATTAAATTGTTAGTCGCGACTACTTAGTGCGCTCAACAAAAATGTGAAACAATTCGTGTGTTAGGCTAATATTGATTTATTGAACAACTTTTACTTACACTAAGTGTGATGTATTGCAGAATGTTTTTTACACTGTGTCTATGTCATTGTGTAAACAAAATTCCATTTGTGTTGTTTAAGGGGCCTTATTGTGCGGGGATACAATCGAAGGACATTTATATATTTACAACCCAGTTATTTACAGAAACGAGTTCACAGAAGCATGTTAAAATGACATTATTCGAATTTTTTTTCTGGACATTCTGGTTTATAGAAGAATTTGACACCTGTCAGATTATTCCGACATTTTCGAAAATTCGAATCAAATTCTCCGTAAAACCAATTTTTTTTCGTAATATTTTCCGGGAGTGAGTGTTTCGCTTTAAAAAAAAAACACCTTCGTACTCGCCGCGGATTTTTTGTGTTCATTATAAAGCGAGTAGGTTGTTAATTTATAATTTAAAAATATAAATTTTGGATTTTAAATTTTTCACTGAAATAAAATAAAAATTCTGTAAGAAAAATAATAAATTTGTTTTTTTTTGTACCAATTTAAATGATAAATTCTTAAAGGATAATGGCGTATACTTTTGGGGGATTTTTTTAAAAGTTTGTTTTTTTTTTGGGGTAGGTGGCGAGCCTTTTGTTTATATAAGCTAGACAAGAATACCTATAGACAGTACAGACGAAACATTACACGTTTTTTGTTTGTTTTGAAAATACACTGTTTAGACATTGTTTTTGTTTGTTTTACTTTTTGTTTTTAAAAAGGACATATTAAAACACATATTGACATATAGGAAACATTGTGTGAGGACATAAATCATATCCAAGACAACAAGGATGCACTTAGGTACATTTTTATTTAATTTTTATATATATTCGTTTTGATGTGACATACCTTTAAGGGCCTTTTGCATCTCCTCCATGTGAGCGACCCATTCTGGTTTTCTATAATCCTTGGTTCCTACGATTCCTAGAATACGTAATTTGAACAAATAAGAGAATTAATTACATTATATTGATTCGTTTTTAATCTTTCAATCCTAGTTGTTTGTTTCAAACAAAAAAGAAAAATTCCTAGAAAAGTCTGTATAGATTAAAAATACAATTGTTTTTGTATACGTATGTGTGTATAAAAAGGGGGAATAGGGAGAGAAGAGGGATAGGAGGATACAATTTTTTTTACTATTCTTCTGCAAAAAGAAATTATATTAAGTTTTAAAATTTCATATAAAAGAAACTTATAATAAATTGCCAGCGTTTTAGAAAAAATACCTTCAACAGCAAATTCAGCCGTTGTTACCGCTACACCCAATGGATTGAAGGCCTCGAAACTAATCGTACCAAAATCATCGGGATACACATGATTGATGACCAACACTGAGGTACCATCTTCGAAATTCTCAATCTGGTATTCTTCGGATGCGAATATTTCTTCATCGTCGCGTAACCATTTAACTTTTGGTTTGGGTTTGCCAATTACTTTGACTTCAAGCTTAGCTTGTTCACCCTCTTTGGGTTGAATCTTTTCGGGAAGTTTCTTAACTATTTTCGGTGCAGTTTCGTCTATCGAGATAGTCTGTGGATAGTTATAAGTTATCATTGGAAATCAAAATATTCCAAAATCGGAGTTTCATGAAAACAACTTACCTTATCGAGAAGATCTTCTTCAGAAGCAGTTTGGCCTGTGATTTCAGAATCGGGGATATATTCAAATACTGAAAATAGATAGGAATTGTTTTACTAAAAATGTAAAAAGAAATTTAGATTTCGACGATATGTACAAAAGAACACAGAGAAACATCAACAAATTAACATTCAATAAATAAACTTCAAGTCACTGTGAGCGGACCATGTCAAAAGGAAGCTTACACCCCGCTTACACTTGTTTTTATGAAAAAAATCAAACTACATGTTTGCGATGAAAATATATTTTGGAATTTTATTTGTCAAAAGTTTACGTGGGAAGCTATTGGCGAAAGAAAAGTATTACGCGCCAAAAATATGCTAAACGAGTGGAATTAAATTTCTGTTCTGATCGGAATGACAAGGAATTCATTTAAAACCTATTCTACCCCAAACTCTTCTTAAATAAAGTTATTCGAGGACCACTCTCTTGCCGGTTATTTTTTTTTAATTCTATTTTGTTTGTTTTCATTTCTAGTGTTTAGTACTTTTTTTTGTACCGATGATTGAATCACCCTGTACCTATAGATATATTTTTAGAAATCAATTATACATGTGTAGGTATATGTTTAAAACTTGTGCGCATGCGCAAACTTTAAGAAATTCGTAAAAACAAAATAATAATTTCAAATTAAAATTTTAACAAAAAATAATTTTTTTTTAAATATTTTTTAAAAGTATCAAATTACGCTGCTATTTACTGAAGAAAGTAATGAAACTAAAAACTTACGATTTACATTATAAAAGTGTAAAATTAATACTTTCTTATGAAGATAGGATTAGAAACACCCTGTAGATCGACGGGGTTAGAACAATAGAAAAATGGCGACATTTTCGAAATATCTATGTTTTAGGAGTTATACTCATTAAATCCGTTATTCTGCTCGTTAAACATATTGAAACTTGAAACCCAAAAACAAAAGAGCGGTAATGGCAGTCATTATAAGTCTTAATTTATACACTTCTTGCTATAAACTGCGACTCAATTTGAATTCACTCACCTGCTGTAAATAAACAAATTGTGGCAGCACTTGAACCAGAAGTGTGGTGAAGCCTAAAGTTACGACTGGATTATTTGGTGTGGTGACTAAACCTAGTTTTTTTTTATGGGTTTTTCTGTGACAATTAACAATTGTGTAAACAATTTTGAACTACTTTTATGTGAGCAGGATTTATTTAGTCAGAATAGTAGGTATTTAAATATTAGTGCAATGACACGTGAGCTTTGTTCGGAACAGCTCAGAATAGAGAAAATATCAAGTTTTCGTTTTCATTGAGAAAAGTTTCTCTCCGGGACTGTTGACTCTTGAGTTAGAGCAGATTTCTGAGAAATATCAAAACCAGCTGTGATTGCATATTTGATTTCTTTAATTACTTGAAAGGTGTATCAATGAGATATAAGTTGTTTACCAAATGAATAGAAATTCAATCGGAAAAAGGGCAATCAGTTATTGCAAAATGATATCCATGATTTGGAAAACAATAAGTATAATAATCGACAGTGAAATTGCTATTTTTGACAACTAACATAATTGCTGTAATTTTTTGTTCTAACGGCCTTTTTTGTTCGGCCTTTTTTCTCATTGAACAAGCTTTTAGTTGATTAATTTTAATTAATGCAATGACACATGCCGTGCAACAACTAGATCTGTTTGGTATCTTTTTTGGCACACGGAACTGAGATCTGTCAAATAGTAGAATGCTCTCAAAGAGAAAGAATTCCTCGCAAAGACAGAAAACTTGCACAAAAGTAAACAAACGCTTTTGGAACAACACTTGGTCAAACCTATCAATTTGTTTTTGATTTCCACTAACAATGAAGATTATGACATTTCACAAACTGTCAGATGGCTGGTTTGACAGAGTTGGCTCGGCCGACACCGAGGAATAGGTCTTGCAGAAAATACATCGCAAGCTGAGAGCCAAATAAGAGTAAAAAACAATTGAGAGCCATGAAACTGTCATGATTCTATGAAGTTTTCATAGAACTTTCGAAAACTAGCGTGTTACCAAACGCAATGCACGGCCTATTGGGTCTGTTTGGTGTGTCGATAGTTTTTGCAATACTATGTTAACTTTCATAGAATCATGACAGTTGCATGGCTCTCAATTTTTTTTACTCACATTTGGCTCGCTCTTTGCGATGAATTAGCTGCAAGTATCTGCAAGACCTTTTCCTCGGGGTGGACTGTTGAATTCTGTCAAACCAAGCCATCTGACAGTTTGAGAAATGTCATAATCTTCATTGTAATGGAAAACAAAAACAAATCGACAGGTTTTGTTTCAAAAAGCTCAAGTTTTTTTCTCTTTGAGAGGATATCTCTCTCATTGAGAGAATTTTACTATTTGACAGATATCAATCACTTACGCGAAAAAGACACTCCAAACAGACATATTGGTAGGCTCTATACACGATGTTGTATGTAGGATGATCTACATTTATACTGTGGGAATTGAAAAAGATACGAGCTTTTAAACGTCAATAAAAGTTTAAAAAATGCATTTTTGGAAATCCGATAAATAATTGAACTAGCATTCTAAATTTCCTTTTTTGACAGTTGTCCTGACTTCCGTGTTATAAAAGTTACAATATTCAATCACTCCTTCGAAGTTATTTAGATAAAAGAAAACTCTGTGTAGGTTACGTTCACAATATCTAGAAAACGAAACACAAGATAGTACATAGTTAACAAAAAAAAAAAATTAACTTTACAACTATACAACGGTTAGATACAAACTTTTCACCCATTTTTGACATACCTAAGTATATCGTCTCGACAATCGAGAGAATGGACAATTTTGAAAAATGAAATTTAGGAACACTCAATAGACAGAGAAGGAAGACATTACAATACAGAGACACTACACACATGACAGATGTTTCAGGAAATTGTATATATAATATTTAGTACATCACAAATTGATTCATTGAGTGCATAAGTGGTGAATAAAATGTAGTGGTAAAGTTGTATGGGAGTACCTTGAATATCGACGGTTGATTTCGTGATTGCCTCTCCGATCTTGTTCGTAGCTACGCACACATATTCACCATCGTCCTCGGGGAATACCTCTGCAATGGACAGAGTGCAAACACCGCGGGTATCTTGCGTGATAACTGTCTCCTTGGTTTCCACGATCTTCTCGTCGTTGTGGAACCACTCGACACGTGGTATCGGCTGGCCATGTACCTCACAGACTAGGTGCAACTTTTCACCATCATTCACATGGATGGGTTGCAATGGTTCAACAAAGCTGGGCGATGTCAACTCGGTCACTTCTTCGAATGGTGAATCTTCCAAGAGATCCACTGTGGCTGTCGAGGTAACTGAACCGCCAACGTTCTCGGCACGGCATGTATACGGACCAGTGAATTTTTTGCTGAAAGACTCGATTAGCAGAACGGATTTGTTGCCTTGTGTCATGATGCGGCACTCGGTTGAGCTCTTAATAGGTTCATTGTGAACGAACCATTGGAACGAAGATATTGGCTCGGATTGGACGACAGCTTCAAGAATGGCCACTTCGTCTTCAGCGATGAATTTCGGTTCCAATGGCTGGATGAATCGCGGTGCCTGAATTTCTTTATCTTGTGGCTGATCAGAGACTACAGTGGATCCTGATGACTTGGCCTCGCCAACTTTGTTCTTTGCCCAGATTTCATATTTTCCGGTCCGCTTACGCGTCATATTGGTGATGGTGAGCGTGCTCTTCGTGTCGGTGGTGATGATAGTGACATCTTCATTGATTTGAATCTCTCGACCGTTACGCATCCACTTAATTTCAGGCTTCGGTATGCCTTCAAAGATGGATTCGTAGGTGAGTGTTCCACCCGTAGGTACTACTTGCACTGTCAATGGGGTGACAGTGGGCGCCTTGAGAACTTCTTTGGGTTCTTTTGGCCGTTCATCTTGACGTAGAATGTTTGCGTTACCGACCGCTCTTCCGAATGGATTCTCGGCCTGAACTGAGTACACCACGGCTTCGTTGGCTGGTGGATTGATTACTTCTAAGGCTACCTCACCGGTTTCCTCATCGTATAACATTTGCACTGTTTCACTGGGCACCATTTCTTCGACGCCGCGGTACCATTTCACGAGTGGTTTTGGAACTCCTTCGACTTGACAGGTGACTGTCACTGTGAATCTCTCCGGTGACTGTTCAGTGAAATCGATCTTAAGAGGCTTGACAAACTGAGGTGCAACTCCTTTCTCTTTTTCTACATTTTGATATTGAGACAGAGAGAGAGAAAGAGAGAGAGAGTGAAAGTGTGTGTGTGGTTTTGGCGGGGCTAGCTAATGTGGTTTGGGTATTAGGTTAAGACTTATGGTATGGGGTTTCTAAATAATCGGAACACACTACAGGATGTGGGGAAACAATTAAAATCATAGAATAGACTTACCTAGCACAATGTTTGCTCGCGAGGTGGCAACTCCGCCTTCGTTCTTAGCCTCACAGGTGTAAACGCCGACGTCCTTGGGTGTAACCTTCGCGATAGTCAGCTGTGCAACACTTTCCACCACAGTTATCTCATACTTTTCAGAAGCGAACAGCACACTGTCATTGAAGTACCAGTTGATCTCTGGGAATGGAACACCTTCAACCTTGCATTCGAGAGTTGTTGGCTCATCTGGCACGCATTGGCGTGGTCTCAATTTTTCGGTTATCCTTGGTGGACGGACTTCGCGCTTCTTTTTGCGAACGATCTTACGCTCTTGTTCCATGACTTCCGATATGGTCTGTTCGGTAGTTTGCTGTATGACTTGATCTTCGATTAGTTCCTCATCGGCTAGTTTGTCAAGGCCTTCTTGAATGCGTTTCTGTGTGATCAGTTCGAGTTCGGGAAGTGGCTGACTGTCGTCGATGTGGACGCGTCTCTTTTCCTTTTTAATAATGTTCGAGGTGAGCTTCATGTCGATCTCACGGTGAACCTCATCGACATCAACCTCAATCAGCTGCTCTGTAGTAATGTACTGCGGTCTTGGTTCCTCTTTCTTCTTTTGAAGGGTGACTGTTTTCTGGGAAACTTCTTGGTCTTGCTGTTCCTCAATCACTTCTTCGGCTTCGAGTAGTTCCGGTTGGTCATCCAAAGAAGCTTCCTTGAGACGCTTTGTGCGTTTTTTGTGTGCTCGTTGTTTAACAATCTCTTCGGAGAGGATTTCCTCAGCCGTGTGAGGAACGATTTCTTCGGTAACAGCGATTTTTCCGGGCATATCGACAGGCAGAGAATCGACTTGGTCTTCCTCGGCGATTGGCTCACTGAAAGATTGAGCGCGTTCTTCGCTTACTTCGTCGACGGATCGCGTGGCTTTGTGGAGCTTGGGTTTCTTCTTCTTCTTTGGTTTATCCTTGCGTGGCACTTCTTCATCGATCGGTTCTTCGGGAACGATTTCATCTTCTTCTGACTCTGGAGCTCGTTCTTCAGGCTTAAGAACTGGTGCAGTCAGTGGAACATCGGATGGCTTTTCCTCTTCTTTAGGTTTCCTTGGAATGGGCTTAAGTTGGATCTCTTCGGGTGTTTCCTCTGGCTTAGGTTTCACCTTTCCGGTTGGCCATTGTTTCTCTTCAATTGGCTGTTCGACGGGCTTTTTCTTTTGACCACGTTTCCATGGAACAGTTGGTTGTTCTTCCACAGCTTGTGGAACCTTTTCTTCTTCGAAGGGTTCAACCTTCTCCAGTTCGATTGGTTCGGCGTCTGGAATCTCTGGAAGTTCGTCGTGTTTTGGTTTTGGTGTTTTCTTTGGTTTCTCTTTCGGTTCGACGACTTCTTCGACGGGCTTTCTTGGAATTGGTTTCAAGTGAACTTCTTCACGTGTTTCTGGTTCCAGTGGGCGAATCTTACCCCTTGGCAATTTCCTCTCTTCCGTTGGCTGCTCCTCTGGTTGTTTCTTCTCGCCTCGTCGCCATGGAAGTTTCACTTCTTCTGGGACTTTATCAGTCTCCTCTGGTTCAGGTTGTTCGACCTTCTCCAGTGTGACGGGCTCTTGATCTGGAATTTCTGGAATATCTTTCGGTTTTGGTGTGATTTTTGGCTTATCAGTTTCCTTCGGTTCTTCTACGTGTGACTTTCTGGGAATCGGTTTTAGATGGACTTCTTCTTTCGGTTCTGGTTCCAATGGACGGCGTTTGCCCTTTGGCCATTGTTTTTCCTCTTCCGGTTTGGGTTCTTCCTTTGGCTTTGGTTCCCGGGTTACGACTGGTTTCTCGGGTTGGTCCTCTTCTGGAGCTTTTGGTTTTTGAACGGGTGCCAGAACAACTGATTCCTCTTGTTGGGATTCAGGTTTCGGTTTTTGTCTTGGAATCGGCTTGAGTTTAACTTCTTCGACTGCTTCTTCTTTCGGTTTTGGAATAGGACGCTTAACCGGCTTCAGAGTTACCTCTTCTAAAGGTTCCTCCTTTGGTGCTGGTCTTGGAATGGGTTTGAGAGAGACGGGTTCTTCAGTTTCCGTTTCTACTGGTTTCCTCTTACCGGTTGGCCATGATTGTTCTTCCACTTCTTCGGGTTGTGGTTTCACCTTCTTTCCACGTTGCCAGGGAACGCCCTCTTGGGGTTGCGGTTGTTCTTGCTCTTCAGCTACGGGTTGCTCTGGCTGAGAAATTGTCTCCAGCTGAACCGGTTCTTGTGGGACTTCAGTAATTTGTGGCTTTCTGATTGGTTTCAAAGTCACCTCCTCAGGCTTTTCGGGCTCTGGCTTTGGAATTTGTTTTCTAGGAGTTGGCTTGAGTTTAACTTGTTCCACCTTCTCTGGTTCTTGACGGCGAATTTCGGGTTTCTTAACTGGTTTTCGGGGAACAGCTGTTTCCTCTGTTATTGGTTGTTCAGGTTGCTCTTCGGGTTGCTCCTCAGGTTGAATAAACTCTGCAGACTCTTCTTGAGCTGGTTGCACTTGTTCCACAACCTCTTCTGGGATCTTTTCCTCCTGAGGAATACTTTCCGGAACTTCTACTGGTTTTGCTCTTGGAATGGGTTTCAATTGCACTTCTTCTGGTGCAGCTTGTTGCGGTTTCGGCTTCGGCCTTGGAGTGGGCTTGAGTGTGACCTGTTCCACCCGCTCTGGTTCTTGTGGACGGATTTCAGCCTTCTTTCCACGATTCCATGGTACAGCGGTTTCCTGTTCCTGAGGCTGTACGGGTCGCTCTTCAGGTTGAATGTATTCTTCAGCTTCCTGCACGACAGGTTTGACAGGCTGTGGAGCTTCCTCCGCGACTTGGGGTACTTGTTCTTCACCAGTCTCTTCAGGTTTACCCCTGGGAGTTGGTTTTAGCTCTATCTCCTCCGGCGCGGCTTCTTGTTGCTTGGGCTTCTGCCTTGGAATGGGCTTGAGAACAACCTTTTCAACTTGTTCCGGTTGTTGTGGTACAATTGGCCTAATTGGTTTTGGCTTTGGCTCGACCTTTTTCTCTACTATTTCCTGAGGTTGTTCTTCAACAGGAACAGGTTGCTCCTCAGGTTGAATGTACTCTTCAGTTTCCTGCGCGGTAGGTTTGACAGGCTGTGGAGCTTCTTCCGCGACTTGTGGTACTTGTTCCTCACCAGCTTCTACAGGTTTCGGTCTACGAGTTGGTTTAAGCTGTACCTCCTCCGGTACGACTTCTTGTTGCTTGGGCTTCTGCCTTGGAATGGGCTTAAGAACAACCTTTTCAACTTGTTCCGGTTGTTGTGGAACAATTGGCCTAATTGGTTTTGGTTTTGGCTCGACTTTTTCCTCTACTATTTCCTGAGGTTGTTCTTCAACAGGAACAGTTTGTTCTGGTTTTGGTTTTGGTCCACGAGCCCACATAACTGGCTGTTCTGGAAGTGGTACTTCTTGTGGAACATCTTCTTGTGATACTTCTTCAACTTGCTCTTGTGGTTTTCTCTTGCCTCTTTCCCACATGACCGGTTCTTCTTTGGGTTTCTTTTTGCCGCGCTCCCACATTACTGGCTGCTCAGGTTGTTTCTCCTCTTCAATCTCTTCTGGTTGCAGTTCTAACATGGAAGAGTCTTCCACCTGTTGGAATTCAGTCTTCTGGCCACGACGCCAGTGCTTCGGCTGTAATGTAACAGCGTCTTCTCGCTTCAAATCCTGGGTCTCATGTTCGGCGAGCTGAAGGAATGAAGAGTCCTCGACGTGCTCCAATTGACTGACTTGCTGTTCGTCCGTAGTTTTTTCACTGCGCCAATGGACAGGCGCTTTCTGTTGCTCGATCAGTTTGCTCTCCTCCATTTCTCTCTGGCGGAGTCGCAAAATATTGGAGTCTTCGACGCTGGTGAACTCTTGGTGTTGCACCTCTTGCGTCATCTCAGTCTTGCTCTTGCGTCGATACACAGCCATTTCTTCGGTGGCTTGTTCTTGACGCACCGTACGGTCATCTTGCTCTACTTGCATTATGGTTGAATCTTCGAACAGTGCACTTGTCTGCTTTTGTAGATCAGTGCGTGCAGTTCGCCAGTTTACGGGTTGTTGCTGGTTAATGATGCGTTGAGCTTCTAATCTCTCTCGTTCTTCAACTGTGAGCAAGTTGATATCCTCGGTGGTGACGTACTGCTGCTTCTGGGTATCATCCATCTGTTCATACCTTTCAATATCTTCCTTGCGCATGATCTTCTGAATAGATCCCTTCGATGACTCATCCACGGACATAGTAATAGTTTCTTGAGTCGCAGTTTGCACCTTCACCGACTTCAGCTCAACTTCTTCGATTTTAAACTTTTCGATTTGCTTATGGACTTTCTGGACAGACTTGAGTTGCTTGCGCATCTCCTTCCATGGCACTGTGTCGGTCTTTGTTTGAGTGGAGATGAGTTTCTCCACTTCCTCGGTGAAGTCCATAATAGCATCGTCTTCATAGCTCTTCAGTCTTTCTATCTCTCGTTCCCTTAGAATTTGATCTTGCGCCTGCTGCGGCTGCTGTGGTGTGATCGTGTCCTTTGCATGCTGCAACGGTGACAGATAAACGTCTTCCAGGGTGAAGCTTTCTAACTGCTTCTGAACCTTCTCCACGGCGCGCAGTTTGTTACGCATTGTCACCCATGGGAAGGCTTCTTTCTCAGTCTTACCTTCGATAATCTTCTCCAACTGGTAGCCAAGACTAAGCAAGCCTCGGTCGCGTTCATCTTTAATCGACTTAAGGAAGACCTTTGCGACTTCATATTTCGGGATAACTACCTTCTCAATGGTTGCAGGTTTCAGTTGAATTGGCTCCTCTGTCCATGATTTGACCTCTTCCGGTTTGTAACCGGGAAGGAATGGTCGTTTCTCTAGCGATCGACCGAGTCGCGGTCTCGAACTCTTACGCCACGGAATCAGATTTGAATGCGGTTGAAGGCTCTTACTACGAGGCTTCTTCGAACGCGGCTTATGTCCACTCTGGCCGTTCACTTGCAAGTATTGAGGTTGAGGAAACTGTGGTGGATGCGGTTGTTGTTGCTGTGGGGATTCCGGTGAGCTATCCTCCTTACCAGAGGACGACTCATCTTCCCCAGAATCAATTGTTTGTAATTGGTAGGCCGATATCCGACGCTCTGCAAATAGAATGAAGAAAATGCAAATTTAATTTCTCGAAGAATGCCCACGCGATGCGTTCTCCCTCGAAATGGTGACTTCCCTCCCAATCCCAACGACAGCGAGTTGACGTGTGGAATTTTGAAATGTCGCCAAGTAATTTTCAACAAAAATTAATCCGCACAAGCAAAATAAAATAAAGCAACAACAACAAAAAAATGCGGGGAAAAAAACACAAGGAAGCGAAGTTAGTTGTGACACGCCATGCGAGATAAACAAAAAAAACATCGAAGCAATTTTTCGCGTATGATTTACGTTCTTGCAGAAACGTGACAAATTTGCTGAAATTATTTCAAAGATGCAATTAATTAAGATTTTTGTTCTCCTTTGTGGCTGTGACCGGCTTTTACATGGTCAACCTGACAATGCCAAGTATTGGGCAGTTCAAGTGTTTTAGGATGTTCTGCAAGAGTGCCACTTGAGTAGAAGCAATTATTTATACTGTTCTACTTTCTACACTGTTGAGCGTTCGTTATTATTAATCGGTGTTGTGGGATGTGTAATACCAATTCGGCAAAAAACCTTCAAATTCTGAAAACTAGACTTTTACGGAAGTGTTCGATAGAAACAGGGTTCGTTGTGAAATAAAAATAAGAGCAAGAAGCGGATTACAGAACTCTGTAATGTCATACTTACAAGTTACAAACTACAATTCTATCAAAACCTAACTACGTAAACTGGGAACACTAAATTACATAATATCTACGGCTTACTATTTTAATTGTGAACTATTTTCATTCTGTCAAAGTAATTACTTGCTTTGTTGACAGCTGTCATGTACAACAGTGTCAGTGAATAATTAGGTGAAAAATGTAAAAATAAAAAAGCGGAATAATGATTAAAATGAAATACGACAATAGAACGATAATAGAAAACGGAAACGGGGATAATCGGTAAGAAAAAGAAAAAGGACAA
Source organism: Brachyopa scutellaris (assembly GCA_949775065.1). Taxonomy (NCBI): domain Eukaryota; kingdom Metazoa; phylum Arthropoda; class Insecta; order Diptera; family Syrphidae; genus Brachyopa; species Brachyopa scutellaris. The sequence goes on from OX459113.1 coordinate 113,831,558, forward strand.
ACGAAATTCCGTTAATGAGATAGGAATACAAATTTAAAAGCCACACCAAGTTAGGAGAGGAAAATGGTACATCTGTCAAATTGACCCTGTTTTTTAGCTAAAATAGTAAAGATCATGGACACACCGATTCGGCTTTCCAGTAAACCGTGAATATTTACTCTACATATGTAGTGCCGAAACATTTAGTCAATTCTAGCAAACTGAGCAGCAAACTGACAGTTCACATGTCACAAACGTCATTGTACTTTCTATTTTCGCTTAGAATTTTTTATTTCTTTTATAATCTACACACGCTTCAGGGGTTATGAATACCCTTATAATGTTTACACACAGCGCGAGCATATGAAGGACAAGATCGAGACACAGACAGATCGACGTAGTGATAGGAAACTTAGATGTTAGGTTTTAAATAACTCTATGGGTGGTGTCCAGGATAACTGGAGAGTTGTGTATTATTGAAAGTTATGCCATTGCTTATGATTCACAGAATTGGTTGGAGAATTGTGATTGCAAGACTACAAAGCTATTTTGAAAGAAAAGAAGGGCGAAAACAAGCTTACATATATTAATGGAAGACTAAGAGGATGAAGTTTTATGTAATTAACATAAGTTACACATTGTTTGGAATATAAATTATTTATTGAATATGTCAAGTTGCATTATTTGCTGTGAACGATTTACTGAGTTCGTCGATTGTTCTACATAATCTAACAGTATATGGACTGCATGACGAACCAACTAGAAACTCCAATTATTAATGATGAAATCATTCCCAGATATTATCTGGAAATATTTCCTTCGAATCTTCCAGTTCTTAAAATTATTTAAAAAAAGTTGACTAAATATTTAGTGGAGCACCGTGGTTCAATCCCAGCCCGGGTCCAACATCTAAAAGTTTTTCTCGGTGCCACTTCTTTCGAATGTCTGACAAGCAATCAAAAAACATCACTTGTTACGATTACTAACTAACTGGTGAGTAAAATACTAAATGTCCTCATTTGCTTTGGTTATGATTAACGAAAAAGTTAAAAAGATTGTTAAATGTTAAACATCTTTATTTTCGTCATACTCTAATGATTTTGTTGACCATTACGTTTTTCCTTGAAGCTCTTCGCTGCTAGCATTCCGAGCAGAGAGGAATGGAAGCGAGGAAGAGTGGTGATTGGTGATAGATTTCGGACAATTGTGTTTATATTACCGATGACTCTAAAATAGGCATATCGAAATTCTATCGCTTACCGAAATTTGCTAGCGCCTTCCAGGCGAAGCTACTAGCGATCCTCGAGGCTTGCCAAAACTTAATTTACGATCCAACACCCAAATACAACATCGCCGCAATTAAAGCTATAATATCCTCGAGACTGGTTAATCAATGCCATGAAAAACTCAATCGCTTGTGCAATCAGGTTAGAATCACTCTTTTTTGGGTACTGGGTTCCATTGAGGGAAACGAGAGAGCCCACAAACGTTAACGCCGTTAACTGCTCACTAGCGGAAAATGTTCATATTCCTATATTCCTTTAACCTAGCTGATCTCCAGTGGTCCAGTCTGACAAATACAGATCCAGAAAGATATGGCTAAGTTACAATAGGTCAAAAACAAATGAGCTGCTAAAAAGAACTCGCATAGACATCGCAAGAGTAGTGGCAGCAGTCAGTACTCAGTAGCGATCCTTCATGACGATCTCTGCCGAAGCTCCAATGTTGAAAATGAAAGAGAGTCGCTCATTCACTTTAAGTGCAAATGTCCGGCTATAGCGAAAGGCGAAAGACACACAATTATATTCGAGAAAAGGATTGGAGAACTGACCCTCTTCTGGTGCTGCCAAAAAACCCATAATCAGTCGCTTATGTCAACATAAGCCAAAATCGAGTTTTTTGGTCCAAACTACCTTTTTTTTTGGTCTGGTTGTCATGCAAATAAGCCAACAAATAACCGTTATATCGCAGAACACAAAACAGCTTAAGTCTCCTTGGACAAAACCTGATTTTTTTTAAAACAACTTATGTTAGGTATACATATTGTTTTTCTTAGTCAGCAGTTGAATACAATTCGATTTGTTAAAACCACTTAAGTTATCACAAAACGTACTATAAAGCTTATTGCATTAGTGTAATTTTAGGTGTTTATGTCGACATTAGCTTTTTTATAATTGGTATTTAATTGTTCGCCTCCTTATGTCAGCTTAAGTAACTTTAAAATAAATCATATTGGTCAAAAATCAATTTTGCGAAGTAGCTTAAGTAACATAAGCTATTTTTCCAATTCTGCCGCGGCAAAAGTCGATACTTAACCCGTTTCATGCCAAATGGCATACATTTTTTTTTTAGCGTTTTCAATCGTTTGCTTTTTAGTCAGTCAATTAACCAAAGCATTCTAAAAAACATATTCCATCGTCATTTGTTCTGCCCTTTCCGAATCCGAAGACAGAATTGTTTTATCTGCCGCCATTTTTGAAATATGGCAGCTGAGAGCAGAACAAATATGAAATTTCAATTGTTTTTTTCCACACAATCGTGGCATAATCGATTTTTCTGAAAGATAGGACCGATAAAGTAAGGATATTTTTGGAATTTTTTCCCATCAGTCTGATAGCACATGTGTAGTTTTGACGTGACTGCTATGGGTGCGGGGAAAATAGATATGTACAGTCGGCGACAAAATTGAGTGGACCGTGGCAAATTTTACATTTCTTTTCAGAATTCCCAGAATCGAACCTAATTACCGGACTGTTTTGAATACGAAAAGTTTATTGGCTAATTGTAGTATTTTTCCCCCATTTATCCCTTTTATTGATCGTTTCCCCTCTCTCCTTTCTTCCTTTTTTGCCTATCATGTAAATTTAAGAAGGGACATAATTGAGTGGACGGCATACAAAAATTCAAAGAGCTGGTAGTTTTTAGAACATTTTTTTTTTTAAATCTGCACAATTCTCGCTAGTTATTACTATGAGTGCACGGATTCATAAATTCTGTGAAAAAATTTAATATTTCAAAGAAATGTCGGGCAGAACAGAGATTTCAGACCAGGTTAGAAAACTTGTTGTTGAAGAGAGACAAAATGGTACGAGTTTTGGCAAAATCGGTAAAAAATGTAATATCTCCAAGAGTGGCGCTGAAAAAGTATGGAAAAAATGGATAAATTTTAACACAACGCAAGATTTAGTTGGACGAGGTCGAAAAACATGCACAACAGAAAGAAAAGATGCGTTGATAGTTAGAAAAGTACGAAAAGAACCAACGAGTACTCTACGGGAAATCATAGAAGAACTTCAGCTGAGATCATCTGAGAAAACTATAGGACGGAGATTAAGAGAGTTTGATTTATACAGCAGAGTACCTCGAAGAAAACCTTTCATATCTGACGTGAATAAAAGGAAGAAAATGGAGTTTGCAAAAAAATATGTAAACAAACCAATTTCCTTTTGGAAAAAAGTTATTTGGAGTGACGAGGGCAAATTCGAATTGTTTGGAACGAAGAAGAGGCCAAAGGTATGGCGAAATTCGAACGAAGCGCTTAAGTCAAAATTAATTTCCACTACAGTGAAACAAGGAGGAGGTCACATAATGGTTTGGGGCTGATTTTCATGGAATGGGCTTGGGAATCTTGTTCAAATACAATCAATAATGACTGCAGATGTGTGTACATCGACATTTCAAATACAAACTTGGAAGAATCGTATGAAAAAATGGGCTTAGGCGAGGATTATGTCTTCCAACAGGACAACGATCTTAACAGCGTAGAACTATTGGAATGGCCACCACAGCGTCCTGGCATTAATCCAATTGAAAATCGGTGGGGTATTTTGGACAAGAAGAAGCAAAATAATCATTTTTTTGCGGGCCTGCAATCTTGGGAATCCATTCCCTTAGAAACCCTTCAAAAACTGGTAAAGAATATCCCGAGACGGCTAACTGCCATCATTAAGGCAGAGGGTGCACAAACGAAGTATTAAAAATCAGAGGAAGTATAAAAATAACATCGTCCACCTAATTTTGTCCCCTGGGCTTTTTAAATAATTCATATTTTTTCTCTTAAGTTTCACTTTTATATTTTTTTTCCTCATCGTTAACTTAAATATAATGTATTTCATCAAATTCCAATAAATTTTTTCGATAAAATATATTTTAATTGAAACTGTAGTTATTTTTGTTATATTTTTCAACCGTCCACTCAATTTTTTCGCCGACTGTATGTGCGAGGGATCACTGTGCATTTTTTGGATGTTATGCATTATCTCACTGCTGCCTAACTCGTTATAAGGGAAAGAATAATTTTTAGTTCCTAGTTTGTTGCCGAATGTGATCAGAAGTAAAATTAGAGATTCTAGATAAATATCAAAACATTTGTATGGGTGGTTTCTAAGCCAGTCGCAGCATGGGGATGTACACGATTTTTTGTTTGTGCATTCAAAAATAATAGTAAAAATTTCGAAAAAAAAACATTTTCACCCTTTAAGTGTAGTTAGGTTAGGTTAGAGAGGCTGTGCCATCCCAAAAACAGCAGGCAGCAGAGTGGGCCCATCGCGATGCCCTCGAGTCCATCCAAGGATGGCACCTAAACAGTGTTACCGCTGAGAATTTTCATAAAGTCGCAAAAAAAGTCTCACAGGCTCCCAAAAAGTCGCAATATGAAAATTTGCATATTTCTGATAGAAGATCTTATTCGGGATCACATAAATTACGAATAAATTAACAAATATTTGTTTCAAAACTGATTGTTAATTTACTAACAAAGAAATTGGTCAAAGATAAAAGTTTAATAAAAAAAATTTGTTTTAAGTAAAAGTTTTAAGAAAAATGTATTATTTTTAAGTAAAAAATTGAAACGGCAAATTTTCATAATTTTGAGTTTAAGGAGCCATAACATTTTTGTGCCTGCATAAAATTCACAAAGTCTTCAACATTTTTATTTGCTACTGAAACTACTTTTGTTTTGCTGTAATGGTTCATAAGTTATAATATTTAAAGTAGGTAGTTGTAACTTCAAATCGGAGGTTTCCCACTTCGACGGGCAATAACTTAGAGGGGGTGAAAATAGACCCTCACTGCCGTACGATTTTTTGTTTGCCGGAACTTCAGAAATCTCCATTTAGAGGATTATACGACCTCTTAACTGGGACACCCTGAAGTTATAAACATTTCGCAATGGAATGCAAAGAATTTATTGATTTGGTTTATAATTTGTTTGCATATATTTGGTTATAGTGTATGATCAAAAAAAAAAAAAATTGTAAAATAGATGTGAATGTAAAAATAAACACATTTCGACAAAAAAGTCTAAAAAAACTTTAAAAAGTCTCTATATTTCTTTGAAAAGTCGCAAATTCGAGGTATTTTAAAAAAAAGTCGTATCAAAGTCTCAGGAGAGTCAAAAAAGTGCCAAAATGCGACTTTAGTCGCACAAAGGTAACGCTGCACCTAAACCGCCACAATTTCCTCAAAGTAGTTTATTAGGACGAGTCTGTGGTTGATTCGGCCTACCTCCTCCAGGTTAGCCATCAAGTGTGAAAACCATTTAGTTGTAAGATATATAAATATAAATATACACGGCGTCAGCAGTCCTATGCAGAACCAAGCCTAGCTTCTCGCAACCATTTGTGTGTGCGTGTTATTTTTTTCACGAAACGGAAGGGACCTACAGTTTTTTGCCGACTCTGAATGGCGAGTTGAGAAGCTTCTCATGACAAATGATACTCTTTGATTGCTTGTCAGACATTCGAAAGAGGTGGTACCGTGAAAAAACTTTTTGGTGTTTTTGCTGGGATTGAACTCGGGCAGCATGCGTAGTAGTCCAACGCACTAACCACCATGGCCACGGCGACCACTTAAGATATAAAATACCATTTTCCAAAAACAACCTAAACTACATGCCTGACTCATCCTTTTTTTGTTTGTTTTAATTGCTTAGTTTCATTACAGTTCTTATGACTTTAATTAATGAAAATGGATCAAAGAAATTGGAACTTTTCTCCGTGACTGTTTGAGTGTTAAATTTTAATTTCCATTAATCCTAAGGAAATAAAAGAACGATATGCCTCCGCCAGTTGCTTATTTTTTTTGTTTTCAGAATTTCTTATCCAAAGGGAAAACACATAATTTATTTCTTTGTCAAAAATATATAAATCACAATTTAATTATCAAAATATTTATTTAAATAACAAAAGTTACGAGTAAAGTTCAAAAATAACACATTTTACAACTGGCGTTGTGGTGTCTATCGGCTTAGGGCTTTTATCCAAAATTAAATGTAAAAAAAAAAAAACAAATTAAATATTATTTTGTTTATTTTCCTCGTGATTTTTAAAGAAATTTATTAATCCTGACTAATAGTGTATAGATACTTAATTAAGACATTCACAGTGAACAACATTAATCATTTGGCAAAGTTAATTTTATTTTAAGATTCTGTCACTATGTACGAGTTTTCATCTACCGCACTGTGCAGTAAACGCCCCAATTTCATATAATATTCGAATCGAAAGGGGTTGAGGGGGGAAACTGCCCAAGATGGATCCGAATATTAAATTGATCTATTTTCGAGCATGCAGAGGGTGTGATCTCCATTTCGTTTTTATTTGTAGCACAAGCACGCGAAGATGTTTTCGTGAGATGTTTATTTAAAAAAAAAATATCTCAAGTTGATGAGGTGATATACAAAAATGTGTATATCCTTTGTCTAGTGTAGCGTAACTTATGCTAAGGTCAATCGAAACATTATGTTCTAGAATTTGTTAAATAAGACAGATATTGAAATGAATCCAAGTCGTGACATCAGTGCAGGTGCTTATTTTGCTCATGGATACCCGAACATCTCCGAGGTGAAGAAAAACTAGTTTCAAGGATAGATTTAGCACTTGAAGTCAAAATTCGCTATGGAAGATGTTTTAATTATGTTGAATGCCAATCTATCTTTTGATTGACGTGGGTGAGGTGAGCCACAAATTGGTTTTATTTAATTTTATTTTTTCTTATATATGTTGGGGATTGAGACTCGTCGTTAGATGGAAATAAACATATTAATCATTTGTTTTTATGCAGTCAAGGTGGTCTTTGGTCTGTGTGGATTGAGTTATGATTAAACTTTTCAATAGTTCAGGTGGGTTTTTATCGCTCAATGAGACAGTTCCGATGCAATTATTGGTGCTAGACAGAATCCAAATGGTCTCATCATTCCGAAAGGGAGACAAATGTTTTGCGGAGAGGAATCAGCACACTTCCTTTCTAGACTATTTGTCAGTTCGTTGATCATCCAGATGTTTTTAGAAACCTGTGTAGTTTAGTAGCGAGCGGCCTCGACATTGATCAGGAAAACAGCGAGAGTTGTTTTTACCATAGATTTCCATGCTTACTCAAACAGGTTGCTTTTAGTTCGTTAGGACAAGTTTGTGCTGACATCTATGATCAATTTATAATCGTGTTTTGCGTGGGGGTATTTATTTTCAACATACAGCGCTGTGTAAAAAATTAAGACCAATAGGATAATTGTTCACTTTTGTTTCAATTTTTTCAGATGAAGGTTTTGTTTGTACGTTGAAAAGAGTCTTTAAATTAATGCAGCCGAATATAAAAGTCCACAATATAATTACTTTTTAAGTTTAAAGAAGAATTAATAATATGTCCAAGTTGGGAGTCAATCATCATATATATTATTTCCCTAGTATAGGTACCATTTGCGGCTCTCACACTTAACCAATCTTAACAAATGAGGTATCAAAAGAAAGAGAATTTTCTGGAGCAGTGACGAATTGCCATATCACTTTATAATTTTGGATTTGGAGGGTTGGATTTTCTCTTGCAAGAGTTTTCGCAAGGGCACACTAGATTTTATTATTTCCGTAGTATAGGTACCATTTGCGGCTCTCACATTTAACCAATTCTAGCAAATGAGTTCCTGGAGCAGATTCGAATTGCACTTTCACTTTATAAATTTTAACAATTTAAAAAATCTAAAAAAGCAAATATTCTATCCAAAATGAACTCCGAAAAGAATGAACACTTCCCGTATGATTTCCATGGGATTTCCACGAGTTGACAGATGGAAATCATATGCGAAGTTTGGATAGGTGACGCTGGAGTCAAGTTATTAACAAATTCCTTACTTATTTACCAAAATGACACATATGTATATGCATAATTTATTTATTCAGTATTTCATTCGGCAGAACAACATGAACAACGGGCACCGTAGCGCAAGTGGTTAGTGCGTCGGACTACTGAGCCAGCGGTCTTGGGTTCGAATCCCGCCGCAAACACCTAAAAGTTTTTCACAGTGCCCACCTCTTTCGAATGTCTGACAAACATCAAAGAGTATCATTTGTCACGATTGAGCTTCTCAACTCGCCGTTCGGAGTCGGCAAAAAACGATAGGTCCCTTCCATTCGTGCAAAAATATAACACGCACACACAAATGGTTGCGAGAAGCAGGCCCAGGTTCACCTCGAGCTGTAGCGCCAACTAAGTAAGTAAGAACAACGTCTGCTGCCAGGCCAACTAGTATTTTATAAAATTATCCTACTAGTCTTAATTTTTTACGCAGAACTGTAAACCGTAAACTTTTCATATTTTTTGACGATTGTCAATCATTTGCAGCCAGTGATCGAATCATGAACAGGATCATTTGGTATGACGTCCGAGTGTTCCTGCCGCTTGGACTTACAGAGTAGTTAAACTTCTTTCGTACATTCGCTTGGTATGATAAGGTTCATCAACGTGTTCGTTTAGTTAGAAGAATTTGCGGTGTTTTCTTATACACATTGGGTAAAACCAGTTTTCTAGGCAAAAAAAGGGTCTGATTTCTATTACGAAGCTAGAGCTCTGAACAGTTTTTTTTTTTTTTTTTGCAGGGGATAATAATGTGTTGTTTGTTGATGGACTCTAATTCGAAGATCAACTGACTACAATTGTCACTTAGCCTGAAATTCCTTGTTCTTCTTTTCTCACTCAGACTAAGGTATGTAAGAAATGAAACTGAATTAAAATCTGGGTTATGTTAGGTTAGGTAAGCGGGTTGACGAAAATGATTATATCCTCATCACACTTTGGTTTATGTGAACCCATTGTGGTACCCATTATGAGTTCCCACCCGTGGTATCAGTGCACCATCCATCTGCACTTCCTGGCAAACTTAAGCAGACCTGACGGTGATCGATCAGATAGTTCGTCGATATGTTCGAAGAAAAATTTCCCAAGGTTCTGTTTCTATGTTGGCAGAGGTTTGGGTAGTGACAGAGGAAATGGGCCGTATATTCATGAGCCTCTTCATCACCGCATCCCCTACATATGTTATCTTCGTTAAGTCGTCATTTTTTCGTGTGATATCTTAGCATGTTGTGGCCAGTTAGCACTCCTATCAGTATTGACAGCGATAAAATCAGGGTTACCGATAGACGAAAAATGTCGCAATTTGATGACATTTTTAACACACTACGAAAACAGTGCATTTTGGATCGTTTTTTTTTTCAAATTATTGGCCACTGTCCTACAACCACCTTTTTAAAATAATTTTTTTTTCGTCAAAATATTTATTCTTTTAACTTGATTCATATAATTTTATTTATTTTATTTATTTATGACCAAATTCGATTGTATTCTTAAACATTTATTTTGACGAAAATCATTAAATGTAGTAGGTATTCTGTATTATATATCAATCATAATAATTTTATGGAGACTCTTTTTGTCCCGAGGCTATACTTTTCCAAATTGCACATCGGTAACCCTGGTGAAAATATAAGACTGCTATTGTGGCACATACCACTAACCTCTCTGAGTGCATTCCCATATATTTCTGATATTGATACGTTTAGGAAAGAAATCGGAATATTTTCTAATGATCGCCGGTGTGGTTAGTATACTCGGAATTAAGGTGGCGCCACCATCACCGATTCGCTTAAGTCTTAAGTCATACATAATATGTACATAATTCATTTAGTTTGATATACAATGCTTGTAGTTAGTTTTATTCCAGGAGAGGATATTTTGCTTTAATGTCTCAAACAGTTCAGTGCGAGTCTTGGGGCTCGTTTTAAGAATGGATACGAACCCATTTTATATCCAAATTTTTTGGGAAATCTGGGTTCTGAAAACTGAAAACCAGTTACGAATACTATAAGGAGCATTATTCTCGGGATCAGGCAGGTATTCTTTTCAAATCTACTTAACCCATAAGGTCCCAGTCCCAGCGATCTCATTTGAGATCGATGCAAACATAATTTTTTAAATTAAAAAAAAAACCAGGTGGTTGGGACCTAATGGGTTAAATTATTATCATTAATGATTTGCTTGTATTTTACAATTATTTCATATCCAACTGCGTTGACAATCTAAGTTTAATTCATTGCCACACCTTGCGCACGTCTCTGTTTATTTTCATTCACCTAGTCCTAGTGAAAGAAATACCTTAAATGTTAGTCACCTGTTTAATGGCAGCTAGTTCATTTTGAATCGCTTCATTTAGCCACTTAAAATACCATAAAATGCGGTTGAAAAATATAACAATAATTTCTCAAAATTTATCTCATATTTACTTTTCGCTGAGAAGATGCCTTCGCCTTCTCCCTAAAAGCCACAAATAGATTTCCCTAATTTCAGGACATAGACCCCTTTTTTTCTGTGTACACATTTCGAAATCCCACACATGGTGCAACTTTGTTTATGGATCCATGGCAGACGTCTCTGAACTACAAACGATTGTTCCCAAATGGGGTCACATTGCATCTGGCATTTGGCCCGCTGCTGTCTAGATCATCAATTAGTTTGAATTTCATCTGAATAAGTGTTTCGAGTTCTATCTGTAATCTCCCAATTGTGCAACGAACCACTCATCAGTTATCACTGATCCATTTAGTATTTACTCATGTCTCAGTCAGTTTGTATATTTTTAGTACAACAGACACATTTTGGGTATACTGACTAAGTATGGATCAGCCGACGAAGGGTAATACCAACGCCACCTCAATTGATTACTAACTACACTTGCTAATGGTTAAGATACAATTGAAGACAAAAACACTTAAAGAGTGAGAGAGAGAACAAGGAAAAGAGAGTAGCAGAGATACTCGTACATACATATAATCGATTTCATGGAGCTGAAAATAGAATATGACTCTACTACGTCACCTGGCATCTTTCTCTAGCCTAGCCGATTGGCTTCTTCCACACATAATAGATCTCTGCGGTGTATGTATAAACAATTTGTTCTTCTGCCAGACCCCCCCGCCCCCCCACTTAGAGATAGCTTTCCCTCGTAAGGTGTTCCGCTTTGAGTTTTCAGTTTTTTACCTGTTCTCGAACGGTTCGGATCGCTTTTGAATTTTCGGATTGCTTCCACGGAATCAAAGGATTTCTTCTCGCGCTGTGCAGTTATTTGTGATTTTTTCAAGAAAAGCTGAATAACACATTCAAGGAAGAGGATTACAGAGGATTAACACTTAAACAGAAGTTAAGTGAATAAAAATTAATTAAATTGTTCGACAAAAAATTTATTTGTTTATTTTTTTTTTGTTCGTAAAATATAAATATTAAAATGAAAAACAACAAAAATACAATTAATTAAAACAGAAAAATATATAGAATTAATTCAGCTCAAAAAGTAAACACTTAACAAGTAAAACATTAAACATAAGTGTGATTATAAGATTACAAATTTACTAAGAAACAAACAAATAATAAATTCTTAATTAAACACAATACAAATTGTTTATTCGCAAATCAATTATTGGGAAACGAGTTTTAACTTAACGCCTAGTCGCATGAGTATTTTATTTTTTTAATTAAGCGTTTTTACTATTAATTAAAGAGTTTTTGGCGCGTAAAAAGCAAGCGTCGTCGGCAAAAGAAATATTTATTTAAATATATCAATAAATAAATAAAATCAAAGCAACAACTATAAATATAATTAAACAAAAAAAAAAAAAAAATTACGGGCAAGTTGTGGCCGTAGACACTTTTTATAATTTATAACAAAAAAAATTAAATTTATTAAATTAAATAAAAATAAAAAATAAATGGAAATAAATATTAGTAGTAAAAGCGATAATGAAAAAAATAAAACAAATCTCATGCAACATCACTACACAATTAAAACAAAAAAACATATTTCATATATAAATTGTTTTTGTAAATAAAATTGGAAATAATAATAAATGCTTGTTTTTTTTTCTAAAATAATTAAATTTAAATAAAAAAATGGCTAATTAAATACAAAGTTTTAAAACAATTTTTTGTTTGTTTTGTAAAAGATTGAAAAACAAAACGAAAAACAATTTAATTATAATTTATTTTGCATAACGAATTAATTTCTATGATTCCTTTTCTATTTTCAGTGACAGTATGACTGTTTCGAGTGCAGTTTTCAACAATCATTTGGGGGCCAGGATAATTGGCAAACATACAATAGAAGATTCATATGATTCATTGTCCGTGACGAATCTCTTTACACCGCCGCTGCACTGGCCGTAAATTAATCATAAATGCTAAGAATATTTACATTTGCACTTGGCTCGTGGTAGTGATTCATTTAATGATACGATTCGGCAAGTGCCAAAGTATGCGATTTAACTGTGAAATGGGCATGTACACATCGCCACATGGATATCCTGAGATATGATATAATTTTGATGGTCCCTAACTAATTTGAGTGACAATTTGAATGAAGATTGACAGCTTGCCTTGGATTTTAATTATTCCGCTTCGGTTATATTTAAATGATTTTTTTATTTTATTTTTTCTTAAGAAACTTTCATAAATAAATTTAAAAGAAAAACTTTTACCAAAAATACAAAAAAAAAAATAAAAAAAAAATAAAAACTTGTTGTTTTCTTTTCCTCTCGTGAAACAATATATTCATTCCTTCGAAACGAAAATAGAATTCTAATGTGTTTCCTATGAGATGCTTCTAGGAACCCGCATGTTTGTATACTTGATTTAGATATTTTCCACGAGCAAAAACATCTTAGATTTCCTAGCATGGCCGATGGAAGGCATATGTTTTAAATTTAGACAAAATATCCACTGTCTGCTCCAAAGAAGAAGAAGCGTATCTATACTCGACATCCAGAGGAAAAAGTTTCGAAAATTTCTTTTTGAAATCCCAACAAACACAAACACAAGTTTTGAGTGGGCTATCTAAAGCTATCATTTCGATAAATTGGGGCCGCCAGGTGCTACGAATGCGAATACGAATAATTGAATTTATTCGCCGGGGATAATTTTATAATTTCTTCGCTCATAGATACAATTTTCCTGTGAGCAGCATTTTTCTGTTGTTTCTCATCATATTTATGCGTGTGCACACGGAACCACAGTTTTTAAAAAAAAATAAATACAATATTTAATGTGTTCGTTGGTGCTGCTCCTCCCCGCTCACTATCTGAGGCATAAATTTAGATAAAAGAAAATGCTACTCGTAAATCTATAAATTTATAATCGTTTTATCTGAGGCTGCCTTCCCTCTGTTTGCCTATGAATCATCTACCTGGACCTTAATGTGCAATTATTTTCAAAAAATACACATGAAATGCGTTCATTATGCAATAAAAAAATAATTAATAGATACAAAGATACATTTTTTATTTGGTATATTTGAAAAAAAAAGGATTACTAACGAAATGATTATTATGTATTGTTTATGACAGAAAATTATATAAAATAAATATAAATGTTTAGAATATTGAATTGTTTTTTTTTGTCTCAATCTTTTACGACTAGCAGAGTTATTTAAAAGTTTTACTCAACAAAAATTTATATTTGTTGCCACAATTTAAATTATATTTAAGTATATATGCTTGAGCAGTATATTATTAATTTAAATTGAGTTTTTTCTTCACTTTTTTTGTAGTTTTTATTTAATTCTTACTTTTAACGGTCAGTTTAGCTGATGACTCAACTTGTCCAGTTGATGATGTGACACGAGCTGTAAAGATACCTGAATCTTCTTCGTAGGTGGTACCGATTAGAAGGACGGCACTGTTACCATCGAAAATCATCTGCAAAGAGAAAGAAGAAAAGACGGGAATGGCATTAGATTTAATGACTTTGCTGATATTAGAGATTTTGTCTAAAGACTATCTTCGCCGGAGTGAAAATAAACAATGGCAGACAAGTACAGTTAAAAGGCCTTAAAATGAATATTAATTTCATTTTCAGTTTTTTTTAATGAAGAGTAAAAAGTTTGCGGTCTTAATCTGATTTTCTCTTGAAAAAAGGACTCAAATACACCTTTGGAGGCTAATAAGAGTCGTTATCATTCAAAAAAGACATTTGCAGGAGTGATTCCCTTTTTGACAGCTCGCTTTCCAGCACAGCGAATGACGTTTACGAAAAATTAATATCAACCGATTTTCTTATCAAGGAAAACGTTTCAGGGAATCTTCTTGTAGCGCATTTTGAGGAAAGTTACGTATCAAAAAACTCGTAGAGATTTGCAAATCTGACAAGGGAATCTCTTAGTGGTACGAGGTGCATCTGTACATACATAGTATCTATACATATTATAAAAGGAAGTCCCCAAAATGTGTCTTTCTGTATGTAGGTACGGGATAATCTCGAGAACCACTAAACGGATTTGGATGCGGTTTTCACTATTGTATTTCCTAAATATGGGTTTTCTGTCAAATCTCGAAGAGTGGGGGTAAGACAAAAAAAATCACGAAAAAGTAATCGAACGCATGAAGCACCAAAAAAATGAAAGATGTATGTGATTTGACAGTTTTCATAATATATTCCAAGAAATTTCTTGTAGTGAAATTCGTAGCATAGGGAAATTTCTTACCCTCTCGTGAGCAGTCTCTTCTACGAAAAACTACGAAATTTTTGCGTACGCGAACGGGTCCCAACATCTAGGGAAAATTTGGTTCCAACTTAACTAGCGCCACGTGTTTTCAAGGGACAGCAAACTGAAACAATTATACGCCACCATGCAAATCTATATCTTCTATATCTATATCTATATATATAAAAATGGTGTAAAAAAGTGTAGGTATAGTATTTCATCAATTGAGAACGGCTGGGCCGATTTGGTTCAAATTTCTTTTCAGTTTTTCGTAATTGCCAGGAGAAGGTTTTTACGAACATTTTGGGAAAATCCTCCGGAAAAGTCGGAAAATTGGAAAATTGGAAAAATGAAAAAATCACTGTGAAATAAAGCGTAGCAACGCACGCCGGGTACCCGCTAGTTTTACATAGAAACTGCCGACATCTATTGACTTATTTATAGACGAGTTACTGCGAAAATACGATAAATTTCAGATTGTTGCTGCGTTCTAACCAACAGATGCCACTACCAAAATGTATATAAAGAATTTGAAAATAACCGTTATTTTTCTTTCTTGACCCATAAACTGGATACATTTGGTAAATTTATTTCGGATTCATTTTTTCCGTTGATTAATATTTTCCTTGTTTTTTGCTTTTTAAGAAAAATACTTAAATACTTAAGCTGGCTTACATGAATTAAAGCACAATGTATGTTTCCACACTTTTCCGCTACGAAACAAGAGGGCTAGTGCTTATTTTGGAACCAACGCGAAGTGGGGTACAACGGTCCACATATAATATGTCAATGATACACAGATATGGAATCTTGTTTATCAAATTATCTCAAGACCTGGGGTGGAATCGGCTAACGCGATAATTGACTGTCGCTTTTTTGATTGTCGTTTTTGAAAACGACACCTAAATAGCTGTCACCTAAAATCAACGCAAAAAAAATGATTGTCAATTTGATAATCACCTTACACAGAGCAAATTGTCGATTTTGATTATCAACTATCAACTATCGCGTTAGCCGATTCCACCCCTGATCAACCTAATTCAGCTAAGGATTCAGCATACGAGCAAACACGCATTTATTCAATTTTAGATTGTTAACTGAGGACCTCAAAATGTGAAACAAATTAGCTTATGTTGGCAGCGCTGTAAACCAAGCAGCTGTCATTAAAGTCTGTGTGTGTGTTTTAAAGTGTCAAATGTTAGTTTCCAAACAACACACTTACAAAATGAATTGCTTATCGGCTCAAATTATTCAAATTGTTCAATAGTCATCTTGTGGGAAGATTTTGGTCAGTTTGATTGCCCTACTGCGCAAGTAATTCAAAACATAGTGAAGCAATTTGAAGAGAATGGAAGCGCTGCAGGTGAGGTAAGGCGAAAATATTGCTCTTCTAGTTAAAAGTGGGCACCGTAGCGCAAGTGGTTAGTGCGTCGGACTACTGAGCCAGCGGTCTTGGGTTCGAATCCCGCCGCAAACACCTAAAAGTTTTTCACAGTGCCCACCTCTTTCGAATGTCTGACAAGCATCAAAGAGTATCATTTGTCACGATTGAGCTTCTCAACTCGCCGTTCGGAGTCGGCAAAAAACTGTAGGTCCCTTCCATTCGTGCAAAAATATAACACGCACACACAAATGGTTGCGAGAAGCAGGCCCAGGTTCACCTCGAGCTGTAGCGCCAACTAAGTAAGTAAGTTAAAAGTGCGGCCGAATACCAGAAATTGTCGATTCGTTGGCTTTCGCAGCTTTTGGCACATTTAGACCCGGAGCTTACAACTACAACCGTGTAGACGTTTGTTAACACAAGAATTGAAGCCTTGAGACCATAAACAGCTTACGCAGATTGGGTGAGAGAGTTGATGCTGACTTTTCAAAGAAAATCTTCTTTTCCAATGGAACACATTTCCACCTCTCTGGCTGTATCAAAAAGATAAACTGCGGCCTATGGGGGGAACACAAGACACCATTAGATGCCCAAAGAGTGACTGCCTGGCATTGTGGCCAGGGCCTTAATTTTTTGAAGATGATGTGAGTCAGACTGTAACAGTCAATGCTGAGCGCTATACGTGCACAATAGCTAAGTATTTCTGGCACAAAATCGGAGATATTGATGTGGAAGACATGTGGTTCCAACAAGCCACACGTTGGATATTTTGCGTGAAAGGTTTCCAGGTCGCATCAAGATCATACTTTGCGCCAAGATCGTTTTTAAAAAAAAAATTCTGAAGTTAGAACTTGCTCACTCCTTAGCAGCGCCATCTATTAGTGGGGTAGGGGAGTATAAACGTGACGACTTTATTATCCCATGTTTCGCATGTTTGGGTAAATATTGAGTGAATAGACAAAAACATGCCAGCCAAGTGGGTCTTAAGGTGCTGGAGAATCTGAATGATTGCAGATAACAGAACATAAGCTTTGAAAACTACAACCAGCATCAGAAAGGGAGCTGCTACTGCATGATTAGATGTTGGTGGTGCAAATATTTGACACAAGGGGATTAACAAAAAAAAAAAAAAAACAATTAATAAACTCACCTGAAAATCTGGTGTTTCCGGGATCAATTGACCTTCGCGCAGCCACTGTACACTGGTAGCTTTTACTTTGCCGGTAATGGTGGTCTTAAATTGCGCTGGTAGTCCCTCGGTAACGCTGACATCCTTCAATGCGGTAATAGTCGGTGGAGCATCTAGATTCTCGAGTGGGCGCACTTTCAAAGTGGCGCTAGTTTGCACGGTGCCCATTTTGTTGTCCAAAACGCACTTATAAACGCCCTCATCTTCGGGGAACGCCTCCGAAACCACCAGCTGATAGTATTCACCTTGACGTGTCATTTGGAAGTAACGTGATGGCTTAACCATATTATCACCACGATACCATCTAGCAGTTGGTGTTGGCTTGCCAACCACACGACACTTGAAAATCACCTTATTGGTCTCCTCGACAGATTGATTCTTCAGCGGCTCTACAAGAACTGGAGCCTTTTCAATACCCGGGGTAGTTGGTTTGTCCGGTTTAGTTGGTGACTGTACGAAGCAGTCAGCATCGCATCGGGCCTCTCCAGCTGCATTCACAGCAACACATTCATAGCGACCTGAGTCCTCTGGAGTAGGTTCAATGACCAATAAAGTGAAAATGTTATCTTCCTCAAGCATCTTGTACTTGATGTTTGGTTGGATCTTTAAGCTGTTCTTTAACCAGTATACATCATATGGCTTGGTACCAGTGACCTTAGCGTCGAAACGCGCCAACTGTCCAGTTGTGACGTTAGTGCTCTGAATGGTTTGCACAAAGCTTGGCGGTGAGATGCCGCCCTTTCCAGCACGACGTCTCTCCTCAACGACCAAATTGGCGCTGCACTTGGCAGTTCCTCCACGGTTCGAAGCGATGACGGAGAAGACAGCTGAATCCTCGACGAAAACTTGACGGATTATCAAGATCGACTTAGATCCAAAGGTGTGGATCTGCAAGTCTGGTGAGTTCTGAATGGGGAAGCTTTCGCGATACCATTTGATGGTTGGCATCGGCTCTCCATCGAATTCGACTTCGAACTTAGCCTGCTCGTTCTCGAAAGCACGGCATGGTTGGATTTTCTTGGTGAATATTGGTGGTTTGGCGGGTTGAACCTTTCCTTGAACGACACGTTCTTGAATTGTGCCCTTATGTTCGACCTCAGTGGTTTCGGTGGCAGTGATGTTGCGAGTGATCTCTAGATCTCCAACGACCTCTTTTTGGACCTGCTTCTGCTTGTTCATGTACACTTCGCGACCATGTACCGATGATTCAGATGGCTCGGGAACGCCCCTCTTTGTGATCTTTTGGACCGTAGTGGATTTTTGCGTGTCCAATGAATCGGATTTTTCCCTAAAAAAACAAACAAAAACAATGAGAAAGGCTTAGGTTGGATATGACCTTAAAACTTACAAGCTTTCCTCATAAGTCTGTGCCATTCCCTTGGCAGCTGAAGTGGCTACGATCTTCTGTCCCGGAATTGCGTATTGATGGTGATCTTCACGCAATTTGGTCTCCTTAAGCAATTGCTCGGTTTCGAGTTCTTGCAATTTATTGTAGTAGTCTTCGCTCTTCTTAGACTTGACCGATTGCTGCCAGGCCGGTACTTCAGGTTGGATAACCTTTTGCTTCATATGTTCAACACCCTTAAGGGTGGTGCCACTTTGATCGGCCAAATATAGTTTACGTTCGTCGAATACCTTTTCCAGCTCGTTTTCAGTACGTTCTTTTTGGTATACAGATAGTTCTTGGTCATACCATGCTAAAGGGATTGAAACATTCTCTTAAGTATAAACATTTAACAGAAACTTTGAGAAGCCCTTGTTCTTACGCAAAAAAAGGAAAAGTTATTTAAAAAAAAAAAGATTAACACTCAAAAATTTGTTAATATTAAAAAAATGAAAAATGTTTAAGAAAACGTTAAAAAGTTAGTCATTATTAAGAGAGAAAAAGATTTTTAAGTGATCAACAATTGAAAGTGCAATCTATTCCAAGAATTGAAGCTTTTGCCTAAAAGATAGAAGGCTAAGCCTAGAAAAAAGAGAAAAAATAGACAAGTGAAGATAGAAAGGTGAAGTTTTCAAAATGAAAGGCACACACTATAAAAAGAAAGAAAGAATAGAAAGAACGGGATAAAAGACGACAAGAGAAGCTCCGAAAAACATTTTATGAACATTATGCATCTGAAGGTCAGTTTTTTTTTAATATACATATTTTCAGATATGCCATAGACTGGGCTTAAAAACCAATGAATGAACATTAAAGTTATAAAAGCTTTAAAGCTGATAAAATAATACCACCAAGTTTAGGATTGCCAGTAATATTTGGAAGGAACTAGTTAACGAGCATGAAAATCCCGGACTTTCTCGGATAAAATTGGATCCAAAAAAGAGTACAAAACTGGGACCAAAACGCTTGTACTTATTATGACAAAAAGACAGTTTTATGGCGGTAAATTATATATTAAATAACGAAGAGTGTGGTCGTGGGCTTGTTAACATAAACCTTAGACGTTAAAAACCACCAAGAAAAAGTTCAAAGGCGTTAAATTGCATAATTCGGGGCGGCCAATTCTGATAACCGAAATGGAAAAAAAAACGACCAGGAAATGACTCATGCAGTAATTGAATTTTTTCTCGGGCTGTATAGCATATGGCACCGTCTTCTTGAAACCACATGTCGTTCACATCCATATTTTGCAATTCAGGTACAAAACTTGCCTGATCAGTCACATTCTCAAAGAAGAATGTGACACGGTGTGGATGCATTTGCTTCCCAACAATCACTTGTGGATTTCTTGAACCCCAAATGAAAATGAGCCTAATCACTGAAAATGATTTTGTTTGAAAAGTAGCTGCCAAACGTTCATTATTTTAAAAGTGTTGCTCAACAATGAAAACGCGTTCTTCTTTCGCGTCTTTTTTTTCGTTAAAAACAACTTACAATTGCGAAGAGATTAAATCTTGCGTTTCAGTGACCTTCTATACTATTTTTCAAATGGCTCTGTTTTCGTCAAAAAGTACTTTTTAACCCTTTTTACTGCTGAGGACTCCTAAGGGTTTAACGACGCGACGTATTAATTGATAAAGCCACTTGATTGTCAAACTGTATGCATTCTTGACAAAGGCTAGTAAGTTGCTGAATATGCCTCAAAATGATTACCTTATGTATGTATATTTGGTGGAAGGAGACATTTGAATAACTTAAAGGATGCAATTGGAGACAGCTGATGAGTGAATATGCTGGCTGGACATCTAGGTTCATACCGATCTGTAAAACGTAAGCTTAAGTTAATGTATGACAAGAAATGTTCGCTTTAACATTGAACAGAAAGACTTAGTAGATCGAAGTGACAATGGCGATCAATTTGACAAGTTCTTCAAAATCACCAGAGAACTAGCGACAAGTTGAATTCCAATCGACAGGTAGCCATATTTGGCCACTTACAGTGACGTCGACATTAACGTGGCTTATGTTTTTATCATCTAATACAATGAAAGAACAAAACCAAAGCCATGGTCTATTCAAAGGCAAGATATGACGTGCAATGGAATTTCTCCACTCGATCCGGGAAAACAAATAGGATTCGACAATAATTCTAGTGTCAGTATCAAGTCTTCGAATAATGAGTTAAATTAGTTGGATGACTTAGATAAATAATTAGCCTGGACAACATTTAAGTATAATTTAAATCGGTTTAAATACATATGACATATGTGGAATAGTTGCACTAGATGGAGCATTAAAAAAACAGAAGGAAATGTCACGTCTCAACAAAATGTCATGAAGTTTTAAATTGTATATTTGACAGGTTCGAAGGCAGTAGGTTTGTTTGGTAACTTGTAATTTTTCATAAAATCACACAAATTCCTGTTTGTTTACCCAAAAAGTTCACAACAAATCTCAAAAAAGAAAGCCAAATGAGTATCAAAAATTGCGCCTCAATTGAGAAACTTGTGATTTTGTGCACCAACTTTTTCTTTGCGTGAGTTGTTGTTTGTGAAATGTCATAATCTTCATTGTTAGTGGAAAACAAAATCAAATTGACGGTTTACTCACAAATTGTGGTTTAACGCGTTTGGTTACTTTTGTGCAAGTCGACTCTCTGAGAGTATTTTCCTACACTTTTCAAATTATTTACTATTTGACAGGTTTCCTAGAGTACCTAGAGTAACTTTAACAAATGTTTTCAACACTCAAAAACTTATTATGGCCAGGTTCGTGTAAACTAGACCTAACTAAAAAATTAATGTCCAAAAGGAAGCATTTCTTTTTGACAACTTAAATGTCATTAAAATGCGTAACCGTTGTGACTTGTGACACAAAAGGTTTTCGACGCTCTAAATACAGTTAAAAGTTTTCTATTTAATAATAATTATTCAAAATTGCATGAAGAAAGAGAAGACAGACAGAAGAAGAAGAAGAAGAATGACAGATGAAATAGAAACATAGAATTTCTTAACACTAAACTAAGAAGCTTTGGCGAAAATTTCTTTTCGCATAAAATTAAAAAAAAAAAAAAAACTACACAAAAATTATAACACAAAATATTACAAATGACTAACAGAAAAAATACAGTTATACAGAGATACATTTATAAATATTTACACCATACTACCATCTAGCTCCGTTTGGAACTAAATTCTGAGTGTTGATCCAAAGGAAAAAAGTGTTTTTCGCTATATTTACATGAGCGCTGGTTCACTAGAGCTACAGCTGATCTGATATTTACAGCAACCGTTGGTAAGCGTGGTTGAACGGGATTTTTTTTTAGGAAGGAGGTTTTTTTTGGGGGATAAGTGCTTGTGTGAGCGTGTTAAAATGTTTTGTGTGACTATACAGCTTGTATTTACATATTAGTGTAGCTTTTTTCAATGTAGTAATTTTAAGTAAAATAAATCTTAAATGCTAAGTTTAATAAATATTCGTATATTGTTTAAAAATTATGCATTTTTTTTTAAGAGATAAGTATTGTTCTAGTGTGGAATAAGCTGCTGAAAAATATTTGTTATAGCATTTCTGAGGGTTTTTGTGGACTTACGTCTCGGTGAATTCTTAAGTACGCTACGATAATCATCGGAACGTGCAATGACTTTAAGTTCGGTTGTAGCTAGCGCCTCGCCAATGGCATTGCGGGCGATTACTTCGACTTTTCCTGTGTCGTATTGTCGTGTTTTTGGAATATCCAAATGGAACATTCCATCGTTAGTTAGCTTATAGCGAGATCCCTTTAAAAAAGGAGAAGAAATGTCTTACTTTTGAATGGAAAATTTCATGTAAATGGCAACACTTACATGAACAACAGTGTGTCCATTGATTAACCACATGACCCTTGGTCGTGGATGTCCAGTAACACGTACACAGAATCTCGCACATTCGCCCTCCTCAACAGTTTGTGCTTCGAGTTTGCTGACAAACGTCGGTGCAGCTCTTGGTTTAGCATCAACATCGGGCTCGTCGGGGACACTAAGTGGCAAAGAGACTCCCATAAGGCATCTTGATATTGGAGATAAAACAAAAAACAGTAACTTACACTTGCCACGATGCTTCCATTTCACGGATACGCTCTATGCTGTTCATGTAGGTTGGCAATTGTGAATCATATACAATGCCTGGTTTGCCGGTCGTCTTAATGATGGCCCTTGTCTCGTCCATGCCGTATAAATTGGTGGCGCGGCATACATACTCGCCGCTGTCCTCGGGGTATACCCATCCGAAGTTCATGGCCACATAGCCAAAGTCGTAGATTGGTAGGAATCGATTCTCTGTGGATTAAATGATTGTTATTTGAGGAGCTTTTATGGATGATCGGTGAAACTTACTGTGCAACAGTGGTTTGCCATTGAAGAACCACTCCACTTTCATGTTTGGATCACCAACTGGAGCCAACTGGCATTCAAACTTGGTTGCTTGCATTTCGACCAAGCTGGTTTGCTCCTTAATTTGGGTGACAAATCGTGGGGGTTGCTTGCGATCCGGATCGAATAGATCATCTTCGGTGAGATGAACCTCTGACGTATACTTCTTGATGGCCGCTTCCATTTGAGTAAGTGTTTCGGTGCGCTTCATGCCCTTTGGTACTTGGTTTTGTAGGATAATCGATGGTTGCTCTGGAAAATAAAAAGAAAGATAAGTCATTTGGGGCACAGATTGAGTGTGGAACCTCCTTACGTTTGCATGAGATAGAACCCTTCGTCCTATCCTCGCCGTAGTCGTTCACTGCACGGCAGACGTACTCGCCAGAATCCTCAGCGTAGACATAGAGGATATCCAGTGATACGTAACCCATATCGTAAATTGTCCTGAAACGATGGCCAACGGGTATTAATTTACCGTTGCGATACCATTCAACGCGCAGTTTGGGATCTTCC
Organism: Brachyopa scutellaris; assembly: GCA_949775065.1. Taxonomy (NCBI): domain Eukaryota; kingdom Metazoa; phylum Arthropoda; class Insecta; order Diptera; family Syrphidae; genus Brachyopa; species Brachyopa scutellaris. Next base: position 113,855,207 of record OX459113.1, read on the forward strand.
TTTGGTTCCACTTGACATTCGAAGCGAATAGCTTCAGCTTCATCGACCACGACTGAAGCAATCTCGGTAATGAATTTCGGTGGTCCGAAAATCTGGTCCTCCTTCTTTGGTGCCTCACTAATACGTCCACGTTCGAGTTCCTTTAATTTCTCCGCCGTCATACTATCGGGCAACTGTGAGTCATAAACGATGTTACTCTTGCCCTTGCAGGTGACTTTAGCCACAGTCTGGGCTGTGCCCCACCTGTTGGTTGCGCGGCAGATGTACTCGCCGGCGTCACGGGTGTAGATGTAATCAATATCCAATGCGATGAATCCAAAGTCGTTCAACATATGTACCCTTGATCCAGTGGCCAGCGAACGGCCATTAAAGAACCAATCGATTCTCATTGTCGGATCACCAACAGGCTCGACACGGCAGTCAAAGTGTATCGGTCCACCTTCGTTCACATCCAAGTTATCCTTGATTTCTTCAGTAAACTTGGGTGGATTTGGTTGTTCCTCATTGATGGTAATCTCTTCGCGCTTGTGCAGACTCTCCTCGAGCTTCTGCAGACTTTCAGTGCCACTGCGGAAGTTCGATGGCAATTGTGGTTCCATAATGATACCCTGGCGTCCGCGTACTTGTAGCTTGCATGAGACTGATGCCTCACCATGCTTATTGGTTGCCTTGCATGTGTACATGCCAGAGTCGCGCTGATAGCATCCGGCAATTTCAAGGATCACAAAGCCGAAATCATTGATAGTCTTAATGCGGGAACCAGCCCACAATGCCTTGCCATTGTGGAACCATTCGACGCGCATACTTTGGTCGTTAATCGGTTGCAAGCGGCACTCGAAGTGTGCCAATGAATTCTCACTGATTACCATATCGAATGGTGTGGTAACGAACTCTGGTGGTTTTCCAGAATCATCCTCCTGTACGTATTCGGTGCGTCCAACGCCAAGTCCTTCCAGCTCGGCAATACGATCGATGGTACCTTCCATACCCTTTGGCAACTGAGATTCCATGATAATGCTGCGTTTGCCTTGAACCTTCATGGTGGATGTGGTGACAGCTTCACCATACTCGTTAATGGCGCGGCATGAGAACTCTCCAGAGTCCTCGGGGTAGACGGGCGAAATCTCCAAAATCACAAAGCCGAAGTCACTGAATGTACGGAAGCGAGAGCCAGCTCGCAACGGTTTTCCATTCCAGTACCATTCGACCTTCAACTTAGGATCGGTGGTTGGTGTTAGTCGTGCCTCAAAGTGGGCATTTTCTCCTTCGCGTAGGTTGTCGATATTCGAAAGTGGTACGGTGAACACTGGTGCCTTGCCTCGTGTTTCTTCGACTGTCTCATCACGGGAACGGACCAAGGAGTATTCCAAGTTTTGGATCTTTTCCAATCCTCCTTCCATGCCCTAAAAATTAAAAAGAAAAAAAAAACAAAATGCGTTAGTTATGATCAACCAGAAGAAATGTATTACTAGGTTCTAGAGTTCAAAATTAATGGAGTTAGCTTTTCGAAAACAGGGCTAAAGGGATGTTCTTGGATTTGGAAAAAGTGAGCTTTAAAGCTCTACATGAAAAGCTTTAATGACGGATTTCGAAACCTGTAATCGGTTATCTTACGATAGTGAAAGATAGGACGATGCCAAAAACAGAGCTTTTATGAGATTTTGTAAAGCTTTCCTAAATTCATTCCAATGCAACCGATTTCGGTTAGATTTTTGTGATATGAGCTTTAAAGCTTTTCAGAAAATGATTTTCGAACAATTCAATTTGAACCCAAGGACCTTGATAAAATAAACCCAATAATTTTCTTGAAATACTTACTCGCGGCAATTGCGAGTCCAAGATTAAGCTAGCCTTCGATGAACACTTCAGTGTGGCCCTAGTAGAGTCCTCGCCATACTTATTGTAAGCACGGCACTCGTATACTCCGGAGTTCTCTTCATAACAGTAGAGTATATCCAGAATAACAATTCCAAAATCGTGGAACGTCCTATACCTGTGTCCATGGGGCAATTTCTTGCCATTGAAGTACCATTCAACAATCAATTCTGGATCAGTGATTGGCGTGAGACGAGCCTCGAAGTGAGCACTTTGTCCCTCGACCAGTTTGGTAGCATCTACGATTTGAGTGATGAACTTGGGTGGCTCTCCGGTTGGTGACGATGGAGTTTGATCACTAAATTGTGGGCACTCTAATTCACGGATTCTTTGCAGTGAATCTGGTTGTAAACTGTCTGAGAATACACCACCACGTCCACGGCAATTGAGTGTGGCACGAGTAAAGTCCTCGCCGTACTTGTTCCATGCACGGCATACGTATTCACCGCTATCGTGATCTTGAAGGTACGCAACATCCAGTAGGACATAGCCAAAGTCTGACACTGGCTTGATTCGGTTAGAGTGGCGCATTAGTTTTCCGTTGTGATACCATTCGACCTTAAGTTCGGGATCGTTGACGGGAATCAATGTACACTCAAAGTGAGCTGATTGACCGTCCTTGAGGCCTTCCAGGCTCTTAATGTGCGAAGTAAAGCGTGGTTTCTGTCCTCTTGGTTTATCAACACATTCAAGGACGACGTGAATTTCCGCCGATCCCCATTTATTAGTTGCCCGGCAGGTGTAGGTTCCGGAATCTTCAATCTTAGTACCGAGAACCTCAAGAGCGACCATACCGAAGGCATAGATTGTGCGGAAGCGATGTCCAGCGTCAAGGGTCTTTCCATTGAAGAACCATTCAATGACCATGGTCTGATCACCAGTTGGAACCAAAGTGGCTTCAAAGTGAGCGATTTCACCCTCACCAACGTCCGTGATCGGAACGAACTCTGATGTGAAGCGTGGTGCTTCACCAGCTTCTGCTTTTTCGGGCTTACCATCGTCCCTGCGCAGGGATTCTTCCAGGTCTCGGATTTGTTCCAAGCCCTCGGCACCCTTCGGATGTTGAGTCTTCTCGATAATGTTTGCCTTGGTGCTGCAGAAGATGGTTGTCTGGGTGAATGCCTCACCTGATCTGTTATAAGCCTTGCAGGTGTACATGCCTTGATCCCGGTCGAACACTTCGATCATATCTAGAGTGACGAAACCAAATTCCGTGGTCATCTTAAAGCGTGAGCCATGCTGCAACATTTTGCCATTGAAGTACCATTCGATATAGAGATGTGGATCTTCTTTCGGTTCGACTTGTCCCTCCAAATGGAGCGGTTGTCCCTCGGACAATCGGAACTCTGGACTAAGTGGAACGGTCCAAACCGGAGGCGGATAGACTGTATCTGGCTTATCAGTCTTTGGTTTGTTCTTATTTGCCAGAGCTTCTTCGGTGTCTTGAACGGCTTGCAGACCAGCTGGTCCTTGAGGATGTTGAGTCTCAAAGAACATTGTCTTATCGCCTGTGCACTTCAACGTTCCGGAGGTGGTAGCGTATCCCCTGGCGTTGGTGGCTCTGCATGTGTAAATTCCAGAATTCTCGGCATAACAGTTGGTCACATCCAATGCGCAGTATCCAAAGTCGTAGATACTCTTGAACTTGGCCGCCGCTGGTAGTGGGCTGCCATTGTAGAACCATTCGATGGCCATTGTTGGATCCTTTGCTGGCTCCACATTGCACTCGAATCGCCCACTGTCGTTCTCCTTGCATTCGATGTTATTCAAGTGAGTAATAAAGACTGGCGACTCGTAGACTGGTTCTGGAGCATCACGACGTCCCTCCTTTGGTGCTTCAAGGGCGTCAATACGTGGCAATGACTCTGGATGCAGGGTGTCTCCCAGCAACCAGTGACGATCTTCGATCTTGAGTGATGACGTCGATACGGCTTCGCCAATCAAGTTGGTAGCCTTGCAAGTGTAGATTCCAGAATCATCGGCACGTAAACCGTTGATCGAGAGTGTAACCAGGCCAAAGTCGAATGTGCTGCGGATGCGAGCACCGGTGGTTAGAGTAATTCCATTCTTGAACCATTCGATCCTGAGGTTAGGATCGGCTCTAGGTTCAACTTGAGCCTCTAAGTGGACGTGTTGACCCTCAGATAGACGGTCGTAGCTCTGCAAGTGTGTGGTGAACACCGGCGCCTGTTGTGGTGATGTATCAACAAACATTTCTGGGACGCGGTTCATTGCGGCTTCCTTCAAACGGATAGCTTCCCATGACTCTGGGATGAGTGGTTCTCCAACAATCGATGCCTTTGTCTTTACTTTCATGCCAGTTGACGAGACAGCTTCACCAGAAGCATTGTAAGCCCTGCACATGTATACGCCAGAGTCGTCCTTAACAACGGAGTTGATGTCCAAAGTAACGAATCCAAAGTCCTGAGTGGTACGTAGACGTGATCCCATCTGGAGTTCCACTCCATTGATGTACCACTCGAAGCGTAGAGTTGGATCTCCAACAGGAACAACACGAGCTTCAAAGTGAGCGTGTTGTCCTTCCCACAGCTCTGATGGTCCTGTAAGTAATTGAGTGAATATTGGCTTCTCGAACAGTCGCTCGGGTTCTTCGGCCCTAGGTGCGGTTGGCCTCTCCAGTTGATGAATGCGACCGATACTCTCTGGATGCTGAGTGTCCAGTTGAATGCTTGCTTCGCTGACAACTCGCATGGAAGCAGTTGTAACAGCTTCTCCCAGGGGGTTGACTGCGCGACACATGTAAACACCTTCGTCCTCCTTGCGGATGTGGGAAATGTCTAGAGAGACAAATCCAAAGTCGTGTTGTTTGGTGATGCGGGAACTGTCCTCAATGATCTTCTCATTGCGGTACCATTCCACCTTGAGATTTGGATCACCAACTGGGATAAGGCGGGCTTCAAAGTGAGCCGTTTGAGCTTCGTTGATGCGATCGATATTCTGAAGAGGCTGAGTGAAGACTGGACGTTGACGTGTTGTTGGTCCTTCGACTTCTGGCCTCTCGAAGGGTACATTCGACTCTAGCTGACGAATCTTCTCCAGACCCTCTGGATGTTGAGTTTCGGTGATTATTCCACCAAAGGGAATCACACGCAGATTGATTGACGATGTGCATTGTCCCAACGCATTGACAGCACGCACGGAGTATTCGCCGGCATCTTCTGCGACGGCGTGCGAAATGTCCAAGGCCACATAACCAAAGTCAAAGGTAATGTGGAAACGGGAAGCTGATGGCAGAGGCTTTCCATTATGATAGAACTCAATACGGAGGTTGGGATCGTGAACAGGTTGTACTTGGGCTTCAAAGTGAGCGGTTTTGCCCTCGTAGATCTCGGTGTTGCCGCGAAGCTCGACCGTGAAATGTGGTGGACTGATGGGGAGATCGTCAATATCTGGGCGGCTTGGAGCCGCCTTAGATTCGAGTTTTTGAATCTTTTCCAGAGCATCAGGATGCTGAGTATCCAAGATCATGCTGCGGCGGTTAAGCACGCGAACGTTGCATGTATTCATGGCCTCGCCGAGACGATTGGTAGCCTTGCACATGTAGGTACCAGTATCTTCACCGTAGGCATATAGGATATCCAGGGCTACGTAACCAAAGTCATGGGTAGTCCTGAAACGATGACCAATTTGAATGGCCTTGCCATTGCAGAACCATTCGATCTTCAAGTTCGGATCGTTGATTGGTTCGACGCGACACTCCAGATGGGCGTGTTCTCCTTCCTTCAGATGTTCCAGACTGGTGAGTGGTGTCAAGAAGACTGGCTTCTGGCCCTTATCTTCGATAACTTGAGCCTTTGGTCGTTCGTAGCTCTCTAATTGACGAATCTTCTCCAAACGTTGCTCGTCCATGGTGTCGAGCACTAAACTGGCATTTGCTAGAATATGAGAAAAGAAAGGGATCTTGAGCTTGGGAAGTGATTATGTGAGAACGTTTTAGCTTACCTGTGACGTTTACAGCACTGGTCGTAACAGCTTCACCGACAGCGTTCTTTGCCTTACACATGTAGGTGCCAGTGTCTTCGGCATGCGCGTACAAAATGTCTAAAGCGACAAATCCGAAATCGTAGGTTGTCTTGAAGCGATGGCCAGTTTGGATGGGTATACCGTTGCAGTACCATTCGACCTTCATTGTTGGATCGTTGACCGGAGTTAGAGTGGCCTCCAGATGGACTGGTTTGCCCTCAGCCACGTTGGCATTACGCAATGGACGTCCGAATTGTGGCTTCTCAGCCAAGTACTGATCGTCTTCGGGCTTACGCGCGAAACGAGAATCGTCTTCCAGGTATTGAATCTTCTCGAGAGCACCTTCGTGCTGGGTTTCCCGGATAATGGAGGACCTGGATTGTACATTTAGATTGATCGATGAAACAGCGGTTCCCAAGTTGTTGGTCACACGGCAGGTGTATTCACCGGAGTCCTCAGAGTAAACGGTGAGGACGTCCAAAGCGGCAAATCCAAAATCGTAGGTGTTGCGGAAACGGTGGCCAGTTGTTAGTGGCTTGCCATTGTGGAACCATTCGACTTTAAGATTTGGATCAGGATACGGTTCGATGCGGCATTCGTAGTGAGCGCTTTGACCTTCAACGAGGTTGGTTGGTCCAATCAGACGCGTAATGAATCTAGGCGGCTGAGTGACCTCGTATTCCTCTTCTTCACGGCGTGTATACTTCGAGTGATCCTCCAGCTGATGAATCTTATGCATGGCAGCTTCATTTTGTGTCTCCAGTTGGAGAGCTGCCTTGGACTGGACTATCAAAGTAGCCGATGTGACGGCCTGACCAAGCTCATTGACGGCTCGGCAGGTGTAGGTGCCAGAGTCCTCTGGATTGACGTACTTCATATTCAAGGCAACGTAGCCAAAGTCGTGCATTGTTGTGACACGGTTTGATGCTTCAATTGGTTGTCCATTGTGAAGCCATTCGACCTTCAGCTTGGGGTCGCCCACAGGGATAAGACGCGCTTCGAAGTGAACCGCTTGGTTCTCAGCCACTCTGACATCACGGACGGGCAAAGTGAAAACAGGAGCCTGAGTGATGGTCTCCTCTTGGGTACTCATCTTTTGACGTTTGGTGGCCTCAAGATGCTGCAGACGGTGCAGGGCACTCTCGTGCTGTGATTCCAAGTAAATTGACTTCTTGGTGTGCACAAGGGCGATAGCAGAGGTAACAGCCTCTCCAATGGCGTTGTAAGCACGGCAGGTGTAGGTGCCGGCATCCTCTGGCAAACAGGACATGATGTCGAGTGCAACGAAACCAAAGTTATTGGTTTCAGTGAAGCGGGATCCCGACTTGAGAGGAGCGTTGTTGTGATACCATTCGACTTTCATGGTCGGATCGGACACTGGAATCAGACGGCACTCGAAGTGAGCACGCTGGTTCTCCTTGATGTCGATGTTCTTCAGTGAAGTGGTGAAGACTGGCGCCTGTTTGGTGGTCTCGTCGATTTCTTCTAGGCGACGGTACTTTGACTTATCTTCCAGATAATGGATTTGTTCCAAACCGGCTTCATTTTGAGTGACCGTTACGATTTGTTCACTACTGCGGCAGGTGAGCTCACAGCGAGTTTCGTCCTTACCGGCCTGATTCTGGGCACGGCATGTATACACACCCGAGTCTTCAGCGATCAGGTCGACAATGTCCAGGGCTACATAGCCGAAGTCATGAATTGGCCTGAAACGATGGCCAACAGTGATGGGTCTGCCATTCATGAACCACTCAACCTTTAGGCTAGGGTCGGTGACTGGTTCGATCTTACACTCGAAATGGGCATGAGCGCCTTCGCGCATGTTCGTCAGATTCTTCGGCTGAGTAAGGAACCGCGGGCGAATGTTTACAATTTCGTCCACATATTCCGAGCGTTTGTACTTGGAAGCATCCTCCAGATACTGAATCTTCTGTAATCCCGATGCGTTCTGAGTCTCCAAGACGAGATCTTTCTTGGCGATAATGCGTACTGAGCATGAGGTTACAGCCTCACCCAACTGATTGCGGGCTTGGCAGGTGTACACTCCGGAATCCATGGCGTACACTCCTAGCAGATCCAATGCGACATAATCAAATTCATAGGCTGGCCTAAAACGATGGCCGGTCTTAAGTGGTTGTCCGTTGACAAACCACTCGATATGCATGGTTGGGTCACCGACTGGTTGAAGGCGGCACTCCAAATGGACATTGGTGCTTTCCATTGTCTCGATGTTGTGCAGTGGACGAGTGAATTGTGGGGCTTGCATGACGGTGATTTCCTCCGCCACTTGATGACGACGACGGGACGCCTCTTCGAGCAGTTGGATTTGCTCCAAGGACATTTCATTTTGTGTCTCAGTGACCACGTCAGACCGGTCGATGATGCGGACACATGACGAGGTATGAGCAGAGCCCAGGTGGTTGGTGGCACGGCATGTATACTCACCAGAATCAGCGGCAATAGTCTGAACAATGTCCAAGGCGACAAAGCCAAAGTCATAATAGGTTCTGAACCTTGAGCCTACGGTGATTGGGCGTCCATTTTGGAACCATTCCACTCTCATTGTTGGATCACCCATCGGTTCAAGGCGGCACTCCAAATGGATATTTTTGCCTTCGTGCATTGGTTTTGGATCGGACAAGGGCTGGACAAAGATGGGCTTTGATTTGGAGATCTCTTCGATGTCGTATTGTGGCTCAACAAATTTGGAGCCCTCCAACTGGCGGGTCTTTTCGACAAGGCCGCGGTGCATGCTAGATGTGTCGATGCTGGAACGAGCTAGAAAGAGACAAAAATAAATTTTATTTTCAAGGCTTCTCTAAGGAAGCAGGTTCAACTTACTTTCAACTACCATCGTTGCAGACAACTGAGCTTCACCTAGCTTATTCCTGGCCACCACAGTATAGACACCAGCGTCATCGGCGCGAACAGCTGAAATGTCTAGAGCAACATAACCAAAATCGTAGTAAGTCTGTATACGATTGGCCGACATAAGGGCCTTTCCATTGTGATACCATTCGATCTTCATGGTCAGATCGGATTGCGGCTCAACGCGTGCCTCGAAGTGGGCCCGTTGACCTTCTAAAATCTTATTGGTGCCCTTCATGGGGCCCAAAAAGCGAGGAATCTGTGTGACTTTAGTCTCTTCCTCAACGCTGCGACCGTATTTCGATGAATCTTCCAGGTATTGGATCTTCTGTAGCCCACCTGGGTGTTGAGTTTCGGACACAATCGCCTTCTTCGAAAGAACGGTCAGATTGGCCGATGTCGTTGCTTGTCCAAGTGCATTGTACGCCCGGCAAGTATAATTGCCAGCGTCATAGATTGTCAGCTGCTTGATGGTTAGCGCGACGTAACCAAAGTTGAAGAAAGTCGTACTCCTAGAGCTGGCCTCTAGTGGGCGGCCATCCTTAAACCAATCCACACGCATTGTCGAATCACCGACTGGTTCGAGGCGGGCTTCGAAATGAGCATAGGCGCTCTCCCGCATATCCAACTGATCCTTAATAGGGGTCTTGAACACTGGAGGACCTGTTGACTCCTGAACTTCCTGCACGTACTTCTTCTGCTGGGACTTCTGGTATTGTTCCAACTCCTCCACTTTCTCTATGTAACGCTGTTGCTCGGGAATACCGAGATCAGAGGTTACTTGACTCCTTGAGATTACGCTTATGGTCGAGGTACTGATGGCCTCTCCAACCCGATTGACGGCACGTACTGTATACGAACCAGCATCTTCAGCCCGTAGGTGCATGATGTTTAGAGAGACGTAGCCGAAGTTGAAGATTGCAGTGATTCGCGAGCTGGCCGTAATGGGTTGGCCATCCTTGTACCATTCGACACGCATCGTTGGGTCATTGACTGGAGTGAGTTGAGCCTCGAAATGGATGTTCTTGCCCTCCTCGAACTCGCCTAAATCGCGTAGGGGTTTAATAAAGCGCGGTATTTGATTCATCTGCTCTTCGGAGCTCTCTTGACGCTGATACTTGGAGTAGTCCTCCAGCTGACTAATGTGCTGCAAACTGCTCGGATGTTGGGACTTTTGCTCGATCGAGGGTCGTTGAATGATCGAAAGAATGGCCCGGGATTCTGCCATACCAGTGGCGTTGGTAACGCGACACATATATTCACCGTTGTCCTGAGCAATAATACTGATCAGATCCAAAGCGATGAAGCCAAACTTGAAGACTGATGTGGCACGTGAACCTGAGAAGGAAAAATAAAATGTAAGAAATCTGTAAGATGACGATCCTCAGTACGACTTACTTGCAGCAAGTGGTCTTCCATTGAGGTACCACTCAACGACCATCGAAGGATCACCCACAGGTTCGATGCGAGCTTCCATGTGAACGCGACTTCCTTCGGTTTGCTGAACATTTTGCAGTGGTATGATGAATTGCGGTGGTGGATAGACGCGGTCCTCCTCGCCGGGACGCAAGTGAGGCTTGGCCCGTTCCACGTGACGCAAGTAAATGATTTCTGGCCCAGGAACAGGTCTACAAAAAGAAATAAAGTGAAATTGACTCTGTTGGGCGCCATTTCTATTTATAGAGCTTACTCTGGTTCGATGACTTTAGTGGGCCTTGGTAATTGTAGACGTCTTTCTTGGGGCTGCTCCCTGGGAGTTTCTAATACATAGAGTCTGGCGCGGTTCGCCGTGGATCCAGCTACATTCTGTGCGGTACACTGATACCAACCGGAATCGGATGGCTTAGTACGTGGTATTTCCAAGCAAGTGGCTCCGCCATCAATGCCGACGAAACGTTCTTGTGTCGAGCTGATCTGTACACCGTCCTTCTGCCATGTAATCCTAGGCACTGGTGTACCAATAGCGTTGGCACTAAGTGCCACCGATTCACCTTCACGTACTGTGATAGTTTGGAAACGTTGCACGAATTGTGGAGCCACAACTTGTTCTTTCTCCAGCACGGTCAACTGAGCCTCGATGGCTACTTCACCGGCCTTGTTGCGAGCCAAACATTGCACAGCACCAGCATCAAAACGACTGACATTGGTGATCATCAGTGAATGGCTGCCGGATTCGTTGACCAAGATCTTGTGGGTGGCATCATCATGTATCATTTTGCCATTGATGAACCAGTACACCTCGGGATATGGGTTTCCGGTGACACGGCAATCGAATCGAGTCATACGGCCTTCGGTGGCTTCACGATCGCTGTAGGCCCGCACGAATTGCGGTGGCAGGGCCTTACCGGCTTCCAACTGTTCAGCCATGATGTCGACAGGCTTTGGCTCGTGCGATGATTCGGTGGCTGGCTCAACGGCCAACACTGCCGACGAGACCACACATCCCTGGGTATTTTCCACCAGCAGGGTGTAGTGACCGCCATCTTGAAGATTGGCATTCTTGACACGTAGCGTTGCCAAATTGTTGGAATACGAGATCTCGTGCTTGCTCGACGGTACGATGCGCTGACCGTTGCGGAACCATGTTAACCTTGGCTTAGGATTTGATCCGACTTTGGCAGTGAATACCGCATCGGTACCTTCAACCAATTTCGAATTGCGTGGCTTGGTGCTAATTTGCGGTGGGAAGGCAGGTCCCAGCGAACGATCCAACTCAGTGGTTAACCTAAAATCGGATTCGAATTGCGTTCGTCGTGTGATCGACTCGCGGAACGAGACTTCACGCAGCAGCCTATACTCGAAGGTATCCACGCGGAACTCCTCCTCGATGGATGTGAACGAGTATCCGTTAGTGTACATTGACTTGTCGTAGCTTTGAATTGGCTGCAACACGGGCAGCGGTTGACCCTCCGGCTGAATGAAGACAGAGCAGATAGCTTCGCCATACTGATTGCGGGCACTGCAGGTGTATTCGCCCTCATCGCCGGGTCCAATTTGATTGATCAGCAGTGATACTTCCCCAGTGACTTCGTTGTAGTTCATGCGATACTTTTGAGACTCCAGAAGTGGTGCGCCCTTCCGGGTCCAAGTAACGAATGGCTTCGGGTTTCCACGTAACCTACCCTCGAACAGAGCATTTCCACCCTGAGCGAAACGGGCATTCTTAAAGATCTGTTCGAAGACGGGCGGTGAAATGTCACCTTGGGCGTAGACATGTGTCACTGATGGTAGCATCTGCTGTTGCGTAATGGTCGTGCCACCGTGTTGCTGAACTGTAAATAGAGAGAGAACAAAAGACAATTTTAATGGAGGTACATAATTTAATTTCTGTTTTGTTTTTGCAGGCAAATTTCCCACGTAAGGAAGATATGCAAGTTTGCGAAACATTGGCATTTGGTGGGAAATATAATTTTTTTAATTGCAAGCATTCTTGTGGTTTAATTAAAATCATTTCTGTCTTAATTAATTGAATTTATTTCCGAACAAAGATACGAGTGATACAAAATATGAAACGATGATTCAGATTCATGTAATTTAATTGTCGCATATGATGCAATGGAATGCAATTGCTAAAGAGCTGTCATTCTGTCAACACTTCAAGTGTTGCAATGAAAAAATTTAACAAATCTAAAGGACTTGATGACACAACAATGAACCCTAATTAAGGATTTAATTTGTATTGGAGCCTACAAGAACGTGTGACCCAGTTTATCTGATGCTAATTGTGATGGTTTTTTTTTTTAAAGTGAATAACTGGTGACATTTCCATTTCAATGAAGAAAAATTAAACTGAGGCACGATTTGTCTTGTTTTAAAATGACAGACTCAACTAGAGAACTGAACATTGAAAATAATCTCATCGATCACCAAGTAATGTATTTTCATTGCTTTATTATTACATATTATTATTATTATTAGGTCCGTTCGCGTACGCCCCCAAAACCTAGAAAATTTACGAAAAGTTACGAAAACCCGTTCGCGTACACAAAAATTTCGTAGTTTTTCGTAAAAGGTAGTGCTCACGAGAGAGTAAGAAATTACCCCATGCTACGAATTTTAGCACAAGAAATTCCTTTGGGCAGATAAATGAAAACTGTCAAATCTGTCAAATCACATTATACATATTTTTAATTTTTTGTTTTTCAATGCATCCCTTTACTTTTTCGTAGTTTTCCTATCTTTGAGAACATTTCACCCCCACTCTTCAAAATTGGATAGAAAACACATATTTGGTGCAAAAAGTAGGTACGCGAATGGACCTATTATCTATAACTGTTGTACCCCCTACAAGTCATAGAAGAAGGAATATCCCTATCGTCACTATCCCTATAGGAACTGGTTAGAAAGAGAGAGATTAGCTCACACCTAACTCAGGTGAGAATTCCATAGGTCATAGCCTCTCCTCCAGACCTATTTATCTGATAAATCGTAGTAGGAGATTGGGTGCTATGATTGGTAGATTTACTCAAGCAATTTAACCTTTTCTGGGTTAACGCCCCACATTTCACCAGTACGAGGGCGGTCCGATAAGTACTTAGCCTCACCGCCCGATGGTACCAGTCGCAAGAGAGACTAGCTATCGTCTATAACATTCTCTCAGACGGCTACTGTCGAATCGGACTCGTAGTTTTGTTTTGACCACGTGTGGAAGCCAGCTTGTCCGAGAATTTTCGAATGAGGAGGTCATCGCCGCCACGGAGGCCTACTTTGCAGACCTCGAGAAAACATATTTTTTGGATGGATCAAAGAAGTTGGAGCATCGCTGAATCAAGTGTATCGAGCTTAAAGGAGACTATGTTGAGAAATAAATCGCCACTTTTCCAAGATTTTTGTTTTTCTTTTGTAGGCTAAGTACTTATCGGACCGCCCACGTATGTGTTCTAGAATTTCACTGGAATCATTGCAAAATCTGCATAATGTCTTCATCTGATCTGAGTAGTCCCTTTAGTTCACAATGTTTCGAAAGGAACGCAGTCAGGATGCGGATTTGTTTTTTTTATATATTACACACTCTAAAGGGGTGCCATCGATTCAAGAACAAGAACAAGAGGCGTAGTGATAGGAAACTCAGATCTATGGTGGTATCTACTCTATAGATGGTATCCATGATAACTGGAGAGTTGTGTATTATTGAAAGTATTGTCATTGCTTATGATTCACAGAAGTTTTTTTCCAGAAGTTTCTAATTATTGTTTGTGCGATCAATTTCCTCAGCCATATCACTATCCTACTGCCAGCGTTATGCCTTCGCAATAGGTTTTGGCATTAACTTCTGAAACTGATCAACTTATCTTTATTTCGCGAGAAATAAATGTTTCGGCGACATCTGGGTTTGAGCCGTGAACCTTTAGCGTGACAAGCGACGACGACATCACTACACCACAGCCACCCAGAGTTTGTCTTTGTCAAGGCTAGTGCAAGCTTGATGTTGTAATTACTTTAAAGTTACTGTAACTGTGACTGTCTTAGATACTGAATTTTAGTCAAGGACTTACTTCTTATACACCCCGTGCCAAAAAAAACGCCACACTAAGAAAATGTTATGCTTTTATGACTTCCGGATGCATTTCTCTCATTTTTTTTAACACATACGTAGGTATAATTGCACAGTTTCGTTGACCTGCTTAGTCTTTGTCATGTATAAAAGATAGAGCACTCAAGGCGGTTACGCATTAGTGCTCTAGAATTTGTCAAAGTGTTTTGTGAAAACTAAGGAATTCCGCGATGGTTTTAAACGAAGCAGATAAAGGTCGTAGTCTTGCTCTTCACGTCGAAAATTTATCGAACAGGCGAATCGCACAAGTTGTGGGTTGCCACGAAAGCACTGTGAGCCGGTTTTTAAAAAAATTGAGCTCCACGGGCGAAACGGAGAGGCAATCGGGAAGCGGAAAACTGAAAAAGACGACAGCACGGCAAAATAGGATTTTGGAGCGCATGTCACTCAAGAATCGCTTTGCAACAGCCAAAGAATTGAGAAAGGAGCTGAACGAGACATGTGCTACTGACATCAGCACGCGAAGTGTTCAGTGCCGGCTAAACGAAGTGGGTCTTCAAGCCCGTCGACCTGCAAAGAAGCCACTTCTATCAGCAAAGATGACCGCTGACGATTGGAGAAGAGTCATATCTTCTGACGAACCCAAGTTCAACCTCATCGGACCTGATGGAAAGTAGACATTGCGAAGAAGAGCCAATGAACGGTATTCGGACGAATGCTTACTTCCGACCGTGAAGCATTCACCATATGTCATGGTATGGGGATGCATGACAAATTGGGGTCTTGAACGTATTCTGCTGTTGGATGGTTCTGTGAATGCAGAAAAATATAAAGAAATTATTGCTGATGGTGTTGTTCCTACAATAGAGGAGTTATGCGGCTACGTCCCAAATCCTACCGATAACTCTGTTGAAAGAATGATGCAATGTTCTCAGTTGTGAGTTGTGACTTTCTGTTGTGTCAGTTTTCACTCACGTAACTCACCTTAACAAATAGGTGCTGCCCGAACGTACGTATATGTACCTGATTCGTTGTGCGTTAATGCGTTGCGTTCAAATAGGCCGTTTATGTGTTCTGTGTTTTCACAATCACTACTGCTGTTCTCGTTACCAGCATCGTTTACTTTACCGCCACCTTTCATTTTCAATATAAAATGCAGAAAATACAAAACACAGGAACAAAACTCTGTTTTTTTCTTTTTTTTTTAAAGAAATTCTCGTTTTTTAAATAATTTCAACTGACATGTGTCATTTTATGTCAAATTTGACAATACGTAGGATTAAAATCGTTTTTAAAGCGGGTTAAACTGTTTTTAACCCGGGTTAAATGAATTCTTAATCCATCGGGCTTAATAAACGTCTTTGAGTAAATATTTTGAACATACGTTTAAATTTTCGGTTTTAAAAAAGATCGGGTTTAAAATTCATTTAAATTCTAGTTTACACCCGGAGTGAATAATATTGCGCCAGTAGAGAGAATATTCTCAGAAAAGAACAAAGTATGGACATCGGACAAAACTAATTTAAAAATTGAAACACTGCAAAATATATATATTTGCAAATACAATGTGGATTTGACATGTGAACAATTTTAACACTTTTGAAAGGATCACCGCAATTGCTTAAACAAATCTGTTCAAAGGAGAATTACTGTGATTAAAGTGTAAACTGCAATTTAAAAATATATATGTAAAAAAAATATGTTATTTTCCTTTTTTCTTTTTTACCCCAACTCCAATACCAACCCATGCACATACCCCTACCCTTCCCCCACTTGGATTCATCCGCGGTGTAGCGTCCCGCTTTCAGGTTACGAAAATCTGGTCACGTTATACTAAGCTGAATTCAATGTTACTTTAATTAGTTTAATAAAAAAAAGTGGAAAAAACTACCGTAAAATATTTCTGTTTATATTTCTTTATTGCTGAGTAGAACGTTAAATATTCCTATTATCTACCTGTTTTTTGCTGGAGGAATTTCTATGTGTTTTCGTTCCATTTTCTTCCGTATAACTAGACAGCTTTCAATGAATGACAGCTTTCATATTGGAAAGGTCACAAATATCACGAAATTTAAAATGAAAACTTATGTAGAATTTGTTCGAAGTCAAAGTGAAAATGAATATGTATAAACTTATTCTAGTACAAATGAAAAACTGTATTCCATTATGTCAACCAACATGTACATATTTGTCATCGTATGTTTCACTTAAGTCTTAAACAGATGTGCATACAGCAACGCATGAAAAACAGACGTGCAGCAAATTGTTTATATTTTATTGCATTAGTTTGCTGTCATTGTTAAACATTATAACGATTAGGTATCACAAAAAAATGCACAAAACTGTCTTATTTAGCTGTTCTACATCTGTTTTAAGCTTTAGTCATTTAGATATTGATGATGCAGTTATCCAGCCTTAACAGTAGTATTTCAGCTACTATATGGCTGATGATCAAACTGAAAAAAAGTTGCTGGGTGTCAAAAACCATAAAGCACTATTAGTTAGTTTTAAGACACCATGACAGTTGGCGAGAGTCTGAACATTTCAAGATACTATGGTTTTTTGGTTGGTAGATATGTTAGTACTTTATAATAAGGTAAAAAACAATCAACAACTGCAGCAATGGTATTTCGTGGTCGAAAATTATCGACCTAAAAAGTGGTAACAGAGGACCAGTACAACTATAAAAATCGATGGGTTTCCAAATTTCCATCTTCCGTACCAAGAACGAAGACATCCCTTAAAATATAACCAAACACCTAAATACGCAAAAGTGGAAGTGGCGGATGTTGCCGTTTTTTTTTTTTTGTATTTTAACTTGAATTAGAAATATTTAGAAAATGCATGTTTTATTTCATTCAGTATCAAAACGAAATATGATAAAAGACAATGACAGCCGATTGTCTATCACGAACGCTCTAATGTTCTTCTAGTCAATTTCTGTGACATTTCTGAGGAAGTGTCTGATTTAATTTGCATTATTTTTATATTTACAAGGTTTGTATTAACTTCACTTTCTGTGAGGGTCAAATTTGGGAATCGATTTTACACCCACTCCCAGATGTCCTATGATGCTGAAATTTTGTACACGTTTATAACTCCGGAGACAATACAATATGGGTTATTTGATGACGTTGTAAATCCAATATGGCGGACGCTATTTCAACTTCAATTTCTGTGAAATTTCTGTGAGGGCGGAATCTGGGAAACGATTTTACACCCACTTCCAGATATCCGATTATTCTGACATTTTGCATGTCCTGTGACAACTCAATATAGTATATTTGATGATCTCGTAGATCTCATATGGTGGATGCCCCAATATGGTGGATTACCATTATCTTCACGACCTCCCTAATATGGGTATCAAATTAAAGGGAGTAACAAGTAGAATACGATTAGCTAAGTGACGTCATTTTAAATTCAATATGGTGGACGCCATAAGGTGGCGACACCCCCATAACATGGGTATCAAATAGAAGGGTTTGACGAGTAGAATGTCAAACAATATAGTATATTTTATGATGTTTTATATTTAATATGGCGAACGACCTAAGATGGTGGATTACCGTTGTCTTCACGACCTCCCTAATATGGGTATCAAATTAAAGGAAGTGACAAGTAGAATACGATTAGCTAAGTGACGTCATTCTAAATTCAATATGGTGGACGCCCCAAGATGGCAAATTACCTTTTTCTTAACAACCACCATTGCATGGGTACCAAATGAAAGGTCGAGTAGAATCTCAAACATTCTGAGTTAACTTTCTCATATCAAATCCACCCAAGCTAATATACGTATTGACGTAAATTAGTAAAAAAAATTCAAATACTAAAAAGTGGAAAATAAATATAGAGATAAAAAAGAATTATTAAAAACAAAAAAATTATTTTTTTACTTTTTAGTTCATTAAAGCTTGTTTTTAAAATTTATTTTTTATTTTTTTTATTTTTTTATCTTTAGGTAGTCTCAAAATAAAAAGTCCAACTAATTAATCGCAAAACATAAATAAATGACAATTTAACATACTCGAATACCCACTCGTACGTGAGAGAGCGTTTTTCAAAAGAAATAATTTTTATCGAAAGACCAACTGATTGATATTCTTAGACTCTTATTCGCACACAATCCACAAAAATTGTATTAAAATCACAAAGAGGATTTAGACGTTTTATTGTGACATTTATTGCCAACGTATACAGCCAAAAACCAACATACATATATATCATAGATTAATGGAAGAAGCCAGTAGTATTGCTAAATCATTGATATAGAGGATACATTTTCAGAGTTGGGAACACTTTTTCGCAATACATTACATAGTAGCCAAACTAGTTGGACTTAATTCTGTGGAGTTATCTTGAACTTAGTTGTTTTATCTTCAGCCATAGTAAGGTTAGATAGGAGTAACTGCCGGTTTTAAGCCAGTATATTTAGACCAGTAGATGTCCATAGTGATACCAAGAATCTTTGGGGATATTTACTCAACTACTCGTCGAACCATTTAGAACTTTGGACGAAGCAGAAGAAGCCTCTGACATCTGTTGTTAGCAGATCGCCGAGATTATTCAAGTGCAATGCCAACAGGTAAAGTTTCATTTTACGAGAAAGAGCAGGGCAGGTACAAAGAAGGTTAGGTAAGTCTACTTTCGTCCTCCTCATCGTCTCTGCAGCGCCTACAGAGCGTCTGCCTGTCTATAAGGCTGTGTTCAGTGAGGACACCTATCATTATGCTAATGATAGTAGTAGTAGTTTTTTTTTTTAGCGATAAAAGAGAATTAGAATCTTGGATATCCTGTCTCGGCCAGATCTGATTAGTGACAAGGCCCGGTCTGCTACGCGTTGACCATGTTATGTTCCAGTTTACAAGTAGCGAGAGGCTACCTGTAGTACCTAGTCTAGCAAGTTCATTAGCCTTACCACTGCCCTTGCACCCAGCAAAGGTGAATATTGCACTGCTCTGCCATTTCCATCAGAGATGAGCAACTATTGATGTGGTTGAGACTAATTCCAGAGATTTAAAAGCTGCCTGTGCCTGACTGTCCATAAAATCGCAATACCTCTAATTGATATAACGTTCCACTTCAGCTAGGCCAGGGCTTCTTTAATCGCCATGATTTCTGCTTGAAATATATACGCTACAGTGTTCAGGAAGGCGAAAAGAGATACTAGGTTAGGTTAGGTTAGGTTAGGTGGCTATCTCCATGATTGGTTGGATCCACTTAGACACTTGGTAGGTCCATTGTGTTACCACATGAGTCGATTATTACTGGAACTCTTATTCCTACTTCTAAATAATATATTACACTGAATATTATAACATTAATTTCCATCTACCTTTGAGCTCCTTAGTGCTGCTTAAAAATCTACGAATCCACTTTTGGCAGTATCTACCTATTTCTTTGTTTACATATTCGATTCTTTTTAAAAGATTTTACGATCAAGCCGGTAGCCATTTTCGAGAACATTCCAAATCTCATTTTATTAAATTTATGGACAATTTTCGAGGCAATTAAAATAAAAGTTGATTGATATATTAAAAACATATTTTCCAAGTTCCCATCAACGCGGGCGAAAATTTGCTACACGAAAACCGAAAAACAATCAAAGAGCGCCAAATTCCTAAGAAAAGACAATTTAACATCTTCATTGGGGTAAACATTCAGCGTAAATTAATTTTCAAAATATTCCAAAACGAAAGAAAATAAGTGAAAAACTCTTCGTCGGAGGAAAAGAAAAGACTACACGCGCGTATTCACACTGCGTTCGTGTTTTATTGCAATTCTGTCTGCATGGGGCGCTGTTTCTTGTTGGCGGCTATTTTTGGATCGCGATCCAAAACGAATTCAACAATGCGATCGTATTACGTTGCGCCTTATTCAGGAGCAGATCTTGCACAGTTCATTGTCTGGGGAATTTTTTTTTATTTTCTTTTTTTATTTTTTCACTCGTAATACGAAAGTGAAACATCGATCGCAAAGTGGAAAAGTAATTTGTACCAAAATGTTGCGATCGGTTGTAGATCATTAGGTGAACTGGTCTTTTTCGAAATAGTCATGGCGGCTTGCGTGTGCAAGTACTATGTTGTGTGACAGTACAGCAGCTAACGTAAGTCAGGTACATAACCTATTCATATATTGATGTTGCGTTACTGCAAATGTAATCATCCTTTTAGGGAAAACCTGATTTTCTAATTTATATTTACGTCCACATACGGTTGTTGTTGATGTTTTTTCTCTGTGCGAGTGGCTATAACCTACATGCATTCGTGACTCAGTTTCATAAGAAATGCTAAGTTTCTAAGACTACAGCCGTTGAATGTGAGTTAATGAAATTAAATCGATTTTGAACCATTGCCATTGGAATACATTAAATGGAAAATTATCGAGCCTAATTGTCATGTCGTCTATTAATGAATACTAGTGTACCACTGCAAAAAATCTCGCATATAGGCACCCCTACAATCAAGCTACCTATTGGCACCTAGTGGCAAAAAAGCAAAGCTACTTTTCGTGATGGTGATCCTGATAAATATTAAAATTAAGTATTAAAAGATTGTTAATATTCATAAAACGAGAGCGCAATTCGTCACTGCTGCAGGACATTCTCTTTCTTTGGACACATCATCATATCATATCATACATACATACATCATATCATATCATATCATATAATATATAAATCACAATGTCACGCTTTTACCTGTCAAACTTCATCCACGATAAACACAAAAACTAATGCACACAACGAAGTAAAACTTCGTCCACCTGCTACTTAACATCCTGTGTTAAGTATAGACCATCTTTTAATATAATTTAAACATAATATATTTCTTAAATTAATTCAAAATTATAACACTCTTACGAATGCCACTTTCTGTGAAATGTCACTTATTCAAAATACAAATATGTATCGTACTATATACAATCCAAACTTCTTTTGTGGATTGTATTTATTGGTTGCAAACCTAGGGGTGCGATCGCACTGTCTTTTATTCTTCGAACTAAATAACAATATAACATATGTATTGTACTGTAAGGAACACTATATTTATTTAGACACGGGTGAAGCCGGGCGGGACAGCTAGTACATATATATAAATCTCAATGTTACGCTTTTACCTGTCAAAATTCTTTCAGGATAAACACAAACACTAATAGGCTCAGTGAAGTAAAACTTCGTATTCCTGTTCTTTAACATCCTGTGCTTATTATAGGCCGATTTTTAAATAAATTTATGCGCAATATTATTTAAATTATGTAACTCAAAAATAAAAACATTAACGAATGCCACTTACTGGCGAAATGTCACTTATTCAAAACACAAACACAATTCACACTTCTTTTGTGGATTGTATTTGTTGGTAGTTTGCAAACCTTGGGGTGCGATCGCACTGTATTTGATTCTTCGACTAAATGACAATGTATGTGTTGTAAGTAATACTATATTTTTTAGACACAGATGCAGCCGGGCGGGACAGCTAGTTTACTTATAATAAGTAATATTGTTCACTATGAGATTGGATAGACATTAAGAACACGGCTGAGTGTGTAGCGCGTCCATTAACCTTTTTTGCGCTGTACTACTGAGTTCAGGGGTCTCAGGTTCGTTTCTTAGCAAAATCAGTATTTTTACTTATTTTCTTTTTTATTTTTTTATATGGCAGCACAATTTCGGATAGCCTTTAATATTTTCCAAAATTATTCTTAATCGAATAGTGGTAATTTCTTCAAAATTTGTTCCAGTAGTTTACGAGTGAATGGGTTGAGAAATTGAATTTTTCGACACGAAATGGATTTTTTCGACTTGAATTTATCAAAAACTATGCAACTTATTAGATTCCAAAGTTTCCAACAGAAAAATATATTTGGAATCTCTATTTTGAGCCCTTTCGAATGATGTTCCACATGATATATTTTTCAGAGTTTTTTTTGGAGATTACATTTAACCCACCCTGTATAGTTGTTTCACAATATTTTTGAGTAATATGTTGTCCATGTATATATGTGGACCACCGTAATGTATAAGTGTGCCATATTTCAAGTTTCTAGGAAGAACGGTTCTTGATGTTTTCATCGTGACAGACATTTTTGAGTTAGACCGAACTTATAATGGTTCCGTATTACCATATAGGTACGGAACCCTAAAAAGGCAAATAATCAAAAATAAAAGCTAAATTAAAAAATGTATGAATGTGAATAAACATACGTAATTATGTAGTACAGTTGGCTACTGGAACTGGAAAAAAAACTTTTATTTTTATTTTATTTGATTTTACAACTGAAGTATGTACCTTTTATTTATGTCACTATGCCAAATGTTGCCATATGCGTATATATTATGAGAACTTGAAGCACTTTTTTATGTAAACTTTTTCTTAGCCTATATAGGATACACGCCTAGTATTTAGTTGATACCTTTTCGATCAGTATTGGAATCATTGAAATAGGTGCAAGAAAAACTCTTAGGAGGAATTACAGGCTTTATTATATATGTAAATATTTAGACCGATAAGCCGGCACCGCGTTAAATAAAGTCAATATTTTTCAAATTTTCTTCGTGAGTTTGAATAATTTTCGAAATACGGGTCGATTCGATTAAATTTTGGTGCAAAATATTTGTCTCTAAACTGCTAGGCTTCACTACAACGAGCGAGTACCTAAAGGTTTCTGTGAATAGATATGTCAAAGAGAATCCAGCTGTCAGGGCGTTTAATGTATATGTAATATATTGCTCAGATTTCTTACAAAACATTCTGTCAAACAAAAGTTGTACTACAAAAATTGACACATAAGATTAAGAACATCTCATATTAGAAAAACTCGCTTATAAGACACATATTCCAAACCACTATGCACGATCCCTTTATGTAAGAAAACACGAATAGAAGAAAGAAATTCTTTGAACTTTTGACATTTCCTAAATGAAACATATGATACTCGTATTTCGGTATGACCGAAGAAATTGATCGCATAAACATTGAATAATAAGAAACATCTGGAAAAAGAACTACTGTGAATCATAAGCAACGACAAACCCTTCAAAAGTAAACCACTCTCCAATTATCCTGGACACTACCCATTGAGTTAGTTGAAAAATAACATCTGGGTTTCCTATCACTACGCGCGCCGATTTGTCTATCTCTCATTCTTCTCCTTCACAGCGCGAGCACGTGTGTAAACAATATAAGGATATTTCTAACCCCTTTAGCGTTTGTAAAATTATAAAATAAAAAAAATATCCGTCCTGTATTTACCTTAAAAATTCTTAAATTCTGTTCAATTTTGTATCAAGACGTCATGTAGTACAAAACAAAACTCCATATCCGTAATAGAAATATGCATACCCTTAAAATACACCAAAGATCAGCAATTAAGATCCATTTCGAAAATGGTACCAAATAGTTTCTGTGAGTTTTTTTTTAAATAAAATTTTAATTTTGAATGCAAAATAAAACAATTTGGCACCAACATCCAATGTTGCAAAATTAAAGAGAAAACTATTTATGAGTGAATGGATGGTGATGGTGAATGAATTTGTCTCTTCTCTTCTTTCTCTCAAAATACGAAAACCACACACTTGTTCGAAAGAGGGGAAATTTCGAAAATGCATAATAATGAGTTGAAACACATATGCACACATGTATATGTATACTCGTGTTTTCTTTGGTATAATTGTGTAATTTTACTCTCCCAAGTTTTTGAGTGATTTTGAAAATATTTTAAAGAGATTGAGTGAAAAACTCATTTATTTTGGAAAATTTCGCACAAAAAGCTCTTTGACCGCTGCACTTTCAATTTCTAAATTTATACTTTAACCTAATACCGCTCTGGTATTTCTATAATAAACAGAGATATGAATCATCGTTAATGGTATTTTCTTTTTGGGTATATGTACAAAATTATGTGTCAGAGAAGATATACAGACTGACGGGTTTTTGAGTTTTTGAGATCCGTTTTTTTTTTTGTATTTTCTTTTGATTTTGGTCATGATATTTGATACATTCCTGAAATATTTTAAAAGGAAAAAACTTTGTCTTTCAGATCAAAGGGAATAGAGGAGCAATATGTTTTGGTTTTCAACGGCTAATGTATGTAAATGGTTTTTGGTTCTTTCAGAAGACATGTTTGAAAATCTTTTGAAAATAGACATCCTAGATTTCTGACAATTTCGCTGATGATATTTGTGCTTTAGTTACTCCAATGGCGACAACAGACATCAATTCATTGAACCGCTGATCACATACATTTACTCGTATATTTTATACATTGCTCGTAAGAGTATAGATATGCTTATAGCTAGTTCAAAACATGAATCCAAAAAAAACTGTTAACCAAAATGAATAGTCACTCAAAAACGCTGGCGAAAACACTTTTTAGCTTTGCTCTTTCGATTTAAAACATTTTGTCCTTAAAAATTAATTATTAATTGCCGTTTAAATTTTGTGATGTCTGTTTTTTTCTTATTATCGTTTGGTTGGCAAGCTGATGGTGTCAAAGTTGAAAAGTGGAAAGTGATAAGACAATCTGTTATCAGATGATAAGGATGTCAAAACTTCGGAAGACTTGTTGGTTGCTCGTCTTCATTGTTTGTTAAGTTTTTTCCAATGGAAAATTTACTTTGAGAAAAGCACACAAAAATATGGATAATTACAAAAAACAAATCAGTTATTCTGAAGAGAGTATCACGCAAATTAAGACGGAACCTGTTGTGTGCAGCTCGTTCACCTGCGCTGAATAAACAAGTGCTAAGATAAATATTAAGGCGAATGCCGAATTTGTAATCTTTTGATATAATTTTTTGACAGTTTTGGAAAAAAACGAAATTTGATGTACAAAAGAAGCTACTGTAACCCGGGAGTGGGTAAGTAAGAAAAAATTACGACACTTTGAACGTAGGACAGACCCATGAACTTTTTAACTTCCATTGAATGCATATTTTCGAAGATTCGGATTTATTTGAATATATCACTATGTACTACCTATTGACCGCTCGCCATTGCTCGCGACTGAAGTCGCGTAGCAAGCAATCACTGCTCTTTTATTTTTCAACTTCGATATTAATTAAAAGCTATACTCCAGATCGTAATCGTAAATGAATTTAAAAAATAGCCTTTACTCCGCACAGGATATTTAAAAATCGGTACCTATACAAAGTTTAACTTCAATTTATCGATTAGTTCTGAAGTGTATCTCCGCAGAAGTTTGTCAGGTAAAAGCGTGACATTAATATTTATAAATTGTTATGATATTGAAAATTTTACTTATTTTATGTACAATAAACACATATCTTATTACATATATGTATATTACAATCGAATATAGATCGAAACGAAAATGCATCTGGGTCTGTCAGCCGTCAGACCCAACGTTTCCACTGCGGCGTTAAAGCATTTATATTTATTTAAGAGGCTGTATGCAATGCCATTCAGGATTGAGCACCGGAAAAACCAGCTGGAAACCATTTTTTTCACCAATTCTTGAAATGAAAATCACTTTGAAAGTTTTAATATAAATCTTTAAAACCAGGAGTTCTTGGTTTTCTTGTTACTCCTCTTACTCGGAAAGGAAAACACTTTCAAATACAGAGGAGGCATCAATATTCAATGCAAATCAAAGACCCAATCACTTTGAACATTCAGCTGAACAACCGGGTGGAAAGGGCTCTTTTATAATACGCTAACTTCATTTGTTCCAATATAAATAGGTAATATGCAGTTTATTCCCCTTAGATGGGCAGGAGACAGCAGTAATGCATATGAGAAGTCCCATCAAGAAATGGCTTAAGGAGAGAAGATGGCGAGGACATCACTTGCTGGGAAACAAATGTTCCTCAAAGCGATTCAATATCTACAGTAAAATCGTTCTTATAAATGGACAGCTCTCATCAGCGGACAAGAAATTTCGGTCCCTTAAGTGGACAGCCCCGTGGCCGAAATGTCCGCTTATGAGAGCTGTCCGTTTATAAGAACGCCTTTTCTATGGGGAATTAAAAATTGGTCCCCCAAAAGGGTGTCCGTAAATGCGAGTTGTCCGCTAATAACAGATTTCACTGTACTGAGTTTTACCTTAAAGCAGAGGGATAGCTTGTCTGTCAGACATGAGAGGACCTATTTGCACACACTATCAATATTTGCATTACTGGTACGGTTAGCTTTTATTCTGAAAAATACAGCTCGTCTTTAATCGATTATCTCGTATTGAGTGAGCATCATTTAAGGGGATTTGCATACCCTAATAGGGGAAAACTAGCGACAATAAAAGTGAAAATGCTGGTGGGCTTTCAGAGTTAAATTTTTGGTCGAAATAACATTTCACGCATTTTGCCGACGGCTCCTGTTTAAGACGTCTTATCAAGTAATACAAAAAATCCAGCGATAGAATTGTCCATAAAAGAATGTTGATTACATTAACCAATATCTCTGCTACTGCCCCGCCCACCAAAAACGACGCCTCCGTACTTTAGTTCATAGATTCTTCGAATACATAGCAGAGCTCGGAAATTACAAGATATCGGAACTTCTAAGATTCACCAAAACCACCAACTGGCTTACGAGTTGGTCAAAAGAAGATTTCACAATGAACCTTCGGGTCTCCGAGTGGAAATGATTGCTCGTTCAATCACACACCCTTCCTAACCTAACCTAAGCCTAACCAACCTTTTTAAAAAAGATTATTTAATTTAAGGATGATTTTTTACGATGACTTTGAAAGAGACGTCCTGAATGTTTGAATTAAAAACTTTTGCTAGTAAATTCTAAAAAATTGAAAATAGCATTTCGGAAAGTAATGTTAAGTGAACTGGATTCAAAAACATTTTTATATTCGTAGGCATTATAGTAATGTTTTTAAAAACATCTTATGGCCGTGTGCAAAATTGGTAAAATGTCAAAAAACAATACATAGGTACGACTTCAGTTTTCATGTTTAAATTCAGCATAAAATTTGAAATATATGTAATATAAAATTCAGAAGGCCGCTGTAGTTTTATTCCACTTATCAAATAGTTCTTGACATAAACAACTAAGAGAACAATAAATAAAAATAAAAAAATAAAAAAGAAAATTAAATAAAAAAGCTTTTAAATAATTCCGGCAGCTGATTAACTTTTCAAGTTTAATTGGAATATAAAATTTGAAATAAAATAGGAAACTTTTTAAAAAAAATGTTAAATTTATATTATTTTTGAAATTTTATTGTTCTTGGCTTGATTTTTATTTTTCCATTTTTTTTTTGTTTGTTGTTTATATTTGTCAGCTTTTTTTCTGTCACTTTTTTATTTTCTATTGTTTTCTGTATGTATATTTATATCATTGAAAAAATGTGTTAGCAGTAGAAGTCGCAGATATTAAAATACTATATTTAAGTCACACAAAGAGAAACGAATTTAGAAATTATTTACAAAAAAAAATCCTTATATTCCCGGTAGCATTAAAATTAATATTTTTCAACGAAAATTGCAGCGCAGAAATTTTCCAAATATTGTGAAATAAAATATAATTAGGTTCGGTCGCAGCACATTAAAAATGTATCTTTTGCATGAGAATTTGTTTCTTGAATATCAAAAGATTTTGTTAAATGAAGAACAAGCGTGGGTGCTAAAATTTGTATACACCTAGCTCCATCTATAGCATACATATAGGAATGGAATACTTGGATACAGTCCAATAAACAAGTGAAAAATAAACTAGATTTTCGAAAAGAATATTTATTTCCACTCGTTAATTTTGCACTTAACACTTTTTCAGCTTAGAGTCTCTTTTCCGATTCTTTTTTCGTTTTTGAAAGGCGAGAATTTTCGAAAAAAATTGGAACAAGAAGATGATGAGTAATGGGTAAAGAATGTGTAGATGAAATCCTTAAATCCACAAAGGACAATGAGCACTGTTGAGTGGATTAAAAAATAATCATTGTGTAGGAAACGCCTATCTTTTGATCTTTTAATATCCTTTCAAAGACTACATCACAGACTGAATAAAAATAATGGACAAACAAGATACTCTGTTCAATTGGATTTTTCTCGTTTCAAAACTGACCTCTCTGCTGAGTTGTAACTTGACTCCTTTGAACATGATGTTCGCTGCGGCTAAATCGTTGCTGCTGCTGTTGAGAAGATACTTGTTGCTGAGAAAATTGTTGCTGTTGCTCTTGACTGACGAGCTGTTGAGATTGTTGCTGTTGCTGCAACGTACCCTGTTGGTACGGATTTGAAGTTTGTCGTTGCATTATGTAACACTATACACCATCAGGGCGTATTCCCGATCCGATAGTAATTCCTTTTTCCTTTATTTTCACTTAAAATTCGATATCACGACAAAATAGAAAATTCACAAAATTATTGCTCTCTTTCTCTCTTGAATTTTCTTTTTTATTTTATTTTTTCAACCAAGCACTTGAATTTTCTCACACAATTTTCTCTGCTTTGCTATTTTTAAACCACTTTTTTTATCTATTCGACTTTTTCTTTTTTTTTTCTTCTCTGAAGAATTATTTAATCACTAAAATGAAAAACCAAAAAATTTAATTAAATTTAATCCTTGTAATCCTGGCGGTGAGTTGATGTATTAATCCATTTTTTTTTCTCGTTAGAAAATAGAAGAAAATTGCGTTTATCCTTTCGCAAGGGGGTATTGGCTATTTTAAGAAAATCAGCTCAGCGCCAAGTCGTTACGAAAATAATTAAAATATTTTTTTATATATGTATTAACGAAGAAAATCTAGAAAATTCGTTACGAAATGCACGTTTCGCACGGAAAAAAACTCGTAATATCGTTAGATTCGCGTTTGTATTCTTACCGACAATTATTTTTAACTATTTTAATATTATTTAACTCTATGTACTTTACTTATATAAATTTAAAAAAAAAAGTTTCAAGTCATAATCCCCGAGACTGAAACCAAGACGTCGATCGTTTTTGAGGTGCGAGCGAAGAATGATATAAAAGTGATCTGACTCGATCGTTATAGCTAGAAAAGTTGAGCGATCATGATCGGCTCTCTCATGCGCGTAAGTATCTCTCGGATTGGATGCTCAGATACTCAGCGGCATTTCTTCTTGTATTGGATGGACAATTCTTCGACTCACCGTAGTTTACTTAGCAGGCAAATCGGATCAGCAGGGGATGATCAGCGATCGCTTTTGAAAGGATCAGCGTTTCTCTGAGTGTGACTAACTCTCTGACTGTGACTCTCTGCTGAGTCTTGGGGTCTAAAAATAGGTTAGGGATTTATTTTTGGGATGAATTTTCCATCTCTTGAGGAATGTTTTTCTCATTTCGCGTTTTTATTGTATGAAATTTTCTTCTGGTGGAGATGATCGTGGTGGTTCATGGTTCTGGTAGTAGGTTTTTCATGAGAATATTTTTATCTTGGTGCTTCATTTGCATACAAGAATTGGTTGGGTACATTAATTAGTGATACTTTTTTTTATTCTTCTTGACGAGTTCAATCTATTTAATGCGTGCGCTTATGGTGGAGTTAATGTGGGATTTTTTTTTTATATATTTTAGTGGGGCAATGCACATAAAACTCGTGGTAAATGGGTTGCTTGCCAAAATCGACTTTGATTGTAAACGAATGGGACACACGACACTTAGCGTATGTATCAATTGAGTGCGCTACTTAGAGTCGGGTAATGAATTTCAGATTCAATTCTGAGGAACTATTGTTCTTTTCTGTTTTTTTTTTTTGTTTAATACACGTAACTGCAACATATTGTCATTGTTTTATTGAGCGTGACGGGGTTGATTTGATTAAATTACATTTAAATAGATTCTTACGAATAAAGGGATTACATCAGAGATACTGGCAGCACATCCACTGTATCTGGGCATGAGTTTAACGAAATTCCTGCGTGTCAGTATTTTCGACAACAACCTGTCAACATGACATATTAATGTGTTCGCACTTGTTATTGAAAGTACACACATTTTAAACAAATGAAACAATTTGTGTCGTCTTAGACTACAAAGGTACGCAGAATGTAGCTTGTATGCGTATTTAGGAGATCTTGTCATTTTAACTTTATGACGGCGAAAGCCGTTTGACGTTTGAAGACAACAGGTACGCGTGACTTATGTCAAAGGAAAGTATTCAAGGCTGAATTACTAGTTTTAGAGTAATTTGCGTAGACATTGTATTTAGACATCTGTTAGTGGGTGGGTCCGAATAAACTATTCACTGTGAAACGACGGCCTTAACTTTGTTTGAATGACCTCCAATTGTAGACTGTTCTTGATAGTTTTATGTAATAAAAGTGGGAAATTAGTAAACACACCTACAGAATTAATCAGAATGTTGGGGGTAGTTCAGAAATAATTGGACGCTCTTTCTGGGGCAGCAGGTTGCTTGGAACATTTTGATATGCTTCCTACGGTAGTTGACTTAGCTAGGACCAGGGGAAATCACTTCAAGGACACACAGAGAAAATCCTGGCTAGCAATGGAGGAACACAGTCATCGCCAGTGGCTAACAGATTTAAAAGATGATTTGATACATTTTTGAAGTTCAGTTGCAAGAAAGAGTGCAGTTTAAAATGGAGTCTGACAAGGTTGTCTAATGTTGCCACTATCTTTATACAGTGAAATCTCTCTTAGGCGGGGGCCGGAGTTTTTTGTCCGGTCATGAGAGCTGTGCATTTATTAGAACGCATTTTGTATGGGAAATTACAAATTGATTCCCCAAAAAGGTGCCCGCTAATAAGAGTTGTCCGCTAAACTGGGTGTCTGCCAATAAGAGATTTCACTGTATTACTTTTGATCAGTGAGGTGCTGATCAGTTATGTTCCAATAGAAATGATAAAGCGCCGAATCTTTATGCAAGCACTGCAACAGGCTAATGAAAAATGCCAAAATATTGATACGTGTAGTTACGCTAAACAGACTTGGCCTCAGCTAAAACGGCGCAAAACTTACAGCCTGCTAAAAATCAGCGGCATCCTAATTAAGGTATTGACTTGTGTGTTGAATTGTGTAATAAGCAGACACGGCAGCAGCTTGGGAATCCTCGCTAATGACTTCTGTCAGAGCTGCATGCATGAGGCAAAGAAGAATCTCCCTATCACCTCCTGTGCAGCTGTCCAGCATTTTCCTCGTTAAGAAAAACGATTCTGGGAGAATATTTTTTTTACATACATACCTACAAGATATTTCCTCAACGATATGGAAATTTATCCAACTTTCAAAATAGTTCCGATAAGAAGCGCTCAGGTGGCAACACAATGGACCTACTTTGGTCTATGTCAGCGGTGGCCAAACTCACGGGCTATGTTTTCAACTTGTCGCTGAAATTGCCGCCGCTTGCTACCTACCCATTATTTTTACTTCGAAGAATATACACAAATATATACACACAAAAAAAAGGTCACTAGCCGGAATGGATACGCCAAACTACTTGCGAAAGAGTGTATCTAGCTACTTCACCAATACAAGGTTGAGATGTGTAACAGAAGAAGGAGAAACATACCCTGAAGTCTCCGCTGTAGTCCCACAAGGATCAGTACTGGGTCCTCTACTTTGGACTATCATGTACGACGGAGTTATGCAATTAACACTACCACCAGGAGTAAAAATAATCGGATTCGCCGACGATATCGCCGTTGATACTGCTGCAAAGAACATTTACGAACAGGAAATACCTATGTGGAATACATGGACATAAGTCTAACTATCAAATCGAAAGACTGTAAAATATCAAAATATGTTCTTAGCTTTAAGCCTCATATCTACTATTCGGGCTAAAGGTCGTTAAAGCTTAAAGCAGCACTTTCTGGAATACTGCCAAACATCGGAGGACCCGGATATGCTAGAAGAAACTTAATATCCAATGTAGTAGGGTGGGGACCCTAGCGACAAAGGAAATAAGGAGAAAGTTAGTGCATTTCGGACGAAGCAGCCTTTGTCATTGCAGGAATTATCCCCATCGATATCCTTGCGGACGAGATACAAAAAGTCTATAATAGGAGAACTTTTAGTAACCAGGAGGCGACGGTCATCACAGGGATCAAGAAAGAGGGAAGAGTGACTTCAGTGACTAGGTGGGAAATTCGGTGGGTCTCCACTACGAAGGGCAGATCTTACAGATTGATCCCAACCATAGACGTTTAAACAAACTGTAGGCACGGAAACGGAAATACCTCCACCGTTTTGGGCACGATACCTCCCCTTTTGCCCAAATTGCGCAAATTCAATGTTCTCCATTTTATCTGAAATACGTGAGTTACACCGTTAATGTTAGTTTTTCATCAGAAGAGTTGACTTTAAGTACCCAAATACAGGACTGTATCGTCTGTAATCCTGAAACGTAGAGTTAAATATTCTTACTGGTTGAATCTATGACATCTAAAACACAAAGATAAGTATTGCAATTCATGGACCATTGGCGTGGTAGATGGTCTTAATTGAATAAGGGGATAGATGCAAGAAACTGATTAAGAACAAAGCTATTATGAACGAAGGGTGCCTCACTAATATACATTTGTCGTAGGACGTGTGGTTGCAAATAAGTTGACGAATCTGAGAAATATTCACTAGACTGAATTCCGTGGCGCAAAGGTGTGACAGACATACTAAGTCCCAGATGCTTCTCTTCACTTCACGTTTTCATCTGAGTATTCAAATTGAAGAAAGGGATGAAATAAGTTACAAATTTAAAAAAACAAAAGATACACTTTCCATTACACAATGCACACAAAATCATTCAACAATTTCACACTTAATAATCAGCATCGCGTTAAACTATATAACGAGATCAGTTGAAATTATTACGCAACTCAAAATACTGGCCAAAGTATCTAGTTTACTAAGATTCCCGTGTGTTTCGTTTTTTCAGTTTTCTTCACGCATCCGTAGCTTAGATAAAATACAATCGGACTAAAGGTAAGTGGTGAATTTAATCAAAAAAAAATTCGCCACTCCACCAAGTGAGATACACTACCTAACTACTCGTAACTAACTAACTGACAACTGCGATGATTGAAATGTCACTAAAGAGATGAATTTCAATGGCGCAAGCAGAGTGGATTCATCACAGTTTTTGTTTTGGTCTCTTATCCGAGATAATGCAGAATACAAAAAAAAGTGATTGCGATTATATGGGTATAAATATCTGTCCATCTATGTATCTACACACCTTAAGGTGGAGATGAATCTCTTACCTGGAATTGTTTGGACGGTTCGCGCGGGTGCGGCGGCGAGAAATTATTGTGCAAATGCGTTCTGCTAGATAATTGTGTACTTTCTCGGTTAAAGTTGTTTTGCTTGTACACATTACCATGTCTGTCTCAGTCTCTAGATACTTGCTCATAGGCATGACTATATGAGTGGGTAATTTCGAGAAATATGTACCGATACCGTACCTAGTAGGCTCTTGTCGTAGATACCTACGCAACATAGTTTTACATCTCAGATTGCACAGATGTTTATCGCATTTCTTTGGACAGTTTTTCCTTGAAAAAAAAATGAGACTAGTTGTTGGTTGTTTGCAAAAAGTGTGATAAGCGAATCTATCTAATCTTATCAAATCGGTCTTAAACGGGTCAAATGTGATATAATAACCTTTTAGCTGTTAGACTAAATGCCATTTATTTGTAGCTGAACAAGGCCTTTGGCGCTAGACGGACTCATTTCAGATGTTAACAATGGCAGTTGGCTTTTAAAATGTGCCCATATACGTACCTACGAGTAAAAGTAATAACAAAAGAAAACCTTATCAGATGATTTGCAAACATTTGACATTCCGTTTCACATCACATCATGCAGGAATAAAAATACCAGAGTTTTGAATCAGCAGTTGATTTAGATAACACATTTTTTGTTTTATTTCTTCAAGGTCATCTAGCTTCGATGAAACTCAGATATAAATGGAATCTGTGATGATTTGATCTATGATGGATTGATAAAGGAATGTGAATTTTTTTTAAGCAATAGTGTGGCAACATTAATGTTGTCGCACGGTTTTAAATCGCATGATCTCGGCGGCCAATTTTGATCACAATTTCGAGTAATGCCTGTCAGAAAACATTTCTCGTAAAAGAACAATACTTCCATCACTCATCCATCTTATTGGGAATAAAAATTGCCCAATCCTTCAAGGTCTGGACATAAAAAAAATCATTGATCATGGTTCGATGGCGCAATCCATTTACCGCAACAACTACACCCGCTTCATTCGTCGAAGAAATAAGGCCCAATGGATATCTTTATGTATACATGTTTCCTCGGATTTCGATTTGCGGATTTATCAAAAAATTAAGGCTTTCTAAAAATTGGAATATTGTTCGACAAGGAGCTAAATTTCAGTTCGCATATTTATGCGATAATTTTTAAAGCCAACTCATCACTCGGTTTCGTCAAACGGTGCACATAGGGGTATTTGCCTCGAAAAACCGATCAAAAATATTTTTTGGTCCTAATGAAGTGATACTTGTCTGAAACAACTATAGAAACATTATTAAGCTAATTTCAGTCACTTTAAGGTATAATTCAATTTTAAGCTTAAAATCTCTTAATTTTTCCTACGTGCAAGACGGTTTATTGAGCAAATAGCTCTGAAGACGATCCAGTTTGTCTTCAAAATCTCTCTCTTCACACTCATTCATAACATCTTATAACTGTCTTTTAGATATAATGTACAACCCAACCGATCCTTCAAGCAAATAATTTATTTTATGATAAAAAGTTTTGGATTTTTTTTATTAAACTAGATGCACATCAGGGACGAAAAAATCTAGGGGGGCAGTTATGGGCAGCATTTTCTTTTTGTTATTGCTTCTTGACATCTTGCTCTATAAGCTAATACCAAAGAAGTTACCGAATAACACCGAATTATATAGCAAAAGGTCCGTTAAACAAAAAAAAAAAAAACACGAAAAAAATGTCCATTTGCATACAATTCATATAAATTGGATACTCGAATCAAAAATGTTTTTTTTGAAACAACAATCAAAAATTTTTAAATTTTCAGAATAAAAATTCTTTTCATAAAAATTTCATACTTAAGGCAAAAGAAATCAAAAAAAAAATTCTTGGTGAAAAAGAACACATTGGTGTTTAAGAATTACATATATTATCAAATCAAAAATTAATTCTTCAGGCAACAAAATAAATTCTTGAATTCTCAACAAATCATATCTTCGCGCAACAATTTGTTGTCGAGTTAAGAATGAATTATTCTTGTCGTCGGAAATTATAACTACTTTTCATTGCGTTTTCTTACATTGCGATGTGAATTTTTTGTGAGTGCAGATCAGTAAAAGAATGAATTTTAAATAATAAGAACTTAAACTAAGAAATGCAAATTCAAAGGATAACTTTGCATATCCTAACAACAACTACGAATTGGTAAGTGATAACTTTCAAAGCGTCTTATTGCAATGATTGATAATTTTTCCTTATTTAAATAGGCCTTTGCAGATTCAATTCATTTAAATCGGTGGAGGAGTGGAACACAGCGATCGATATGGAACCAGTGCAAGTCTTAACTAAAATCACCAGATTTGAAAGAATTTCGAAGCTTATGGCGAAGCTGCCCGCATCTTTAGGCACAACGATAATAGTGGCTGGTTTGAGGTATTTGTTTTTGTACACATATATGATAATAAAACTTAAAATAGAATTATTAAAGCGAGTGTGGTCATTTTTGAATTTTTTAATTATAAGCTCTTGATTTTCAGTCTTAGCAAGAAATAATTTTTTTAAATTTAAAATTCCAACCCAGGGTAAGTATTTTTTTGACATTGTTAACATTGGTTAACATTGATTTCCTTGAAGCAACAATTTAAATTATTCTCAATTTCTACCAAAAATAAATTTCTTAAGACAATAATTTACGTTTTTAAATTCTTAACTATTCTTTATTCTTGTTGCAACTATTTTATTGTTAATTCTTTTTAATAAGACCTCATTTGGCACAAAAATGTAAGTTCTTAAATGTAAATTTTTTGTTTCTTGATGTAAGAACTTTTATTCTTATGTAGTGCTTAACACCGAGAATTCTTGAACTAACAATTTGAGTTGTTGAGCAGATTTTAACCAACGTTTATTCTTGTGACAAAGTATAAAATTGTTGTAATTACAACTTTTTTTTCGGAGTGTTCGTTTGCCCCCTTCTTGAGTATGCTAGTCAAGTCTGGTCCGCCTTACATTGAGTTCATGTTCATGTGCTTTCCTCTTTTTGCTCTTCGTGGCGTATCCTGGAACGACCCTTTTAATTAACCTCCCTAACTAGACCGCCTTAAACTCATTAACTTGAATACGCTTGAGGAACGCAGAAATGTAGCATATTTTCTGTTTATTCATCGACTCCTCTCAGGTTTGATCGACTACGATTCTCTTTACAACTCTATTTACTTTAATACTAACTTTCGTAATGTACGACGCCCTCGTCCCTTCTATCTGTCCACCCATCGCACGTTATATTGCTCCAATGAACCTGAACCAATCTCCCGTATGCTGTGAAATGTCAACTCAAACTTTACTGTTTTCGACTTCAACCGTAGGTCTTCCCACCTTAAAACTGATCTCCTTCACGCCCCTCAACCTAGTTTTTAAATCTTAGTTCTTAGGTTTTCG
The DNA here is from genome assembly GCA_949775065.1 of Brachyopa scutellaris. NCBI lineage: Eukaryota > Metazoa > Arthropoda > Insecta > Diptera > Syrphidae > Brachyopa > Brachyopa scutellaris. The sequence goes on from OX459113.1 coordinate 113,891,996, forward strand.
TTTTTAAGTTATGTTTAGCTTGCTTGTAAGCCAAATAGCCAATAGAGGCTTTCGCCCCACTAAAACTAATTAAATAAACCTTTTATAACTCAACATCGTAGACACAGCAAAGGTAATAGTTGTTTTATTAGCTTCCCGAATTTAATGAAACACGTGATTTTTAGAATTTACAAATTTTATTTATTTTTTGAAAAAGTAGTTACAAAATGGTTTGTGAGACTTTCAGTCACAGTGTGTTATAAAAACGTATCTGTATGATGTATGGAATATTTTGAAGCAATTATTTTGATTACTGTAGGTAGCATAACACAATGAACTTGCTTATAGTGTTATGCAAAAATATGCACTGGATATCACTTTTAAGTATTTGTTTTCATTATTTAACAATATTCACCAATGTGTTTCTTCAGAAGTTGCACGGCAAGTGGAGTGCAACCCAGGGACGAGCATATATCTGAAACTCACTAAAAAATTAATAGAACGGTTTATTACAATACTGTAACATTGAGTTATAATAAACTTAAATAGATTTTTTTTCGTTTTTGTAAACATTGAATCGGTTTGTAACATTAATACGTGAGCTGCCGAGTGATGTCATACCAACGAAGTTACCCGATCATTCGATCACGTGCCCCACTCACTCACAATCGATTGCGATAATTCAGCCCTGAGCATAAAAATGATATGGAGCTCCCAATCTTATATTGAACGATCAGAGCATTATTCTTATTCTCGTCCTTTTATCGATATCCTTCGTTCGATGAGAGTTGCAGTTTTGACTTTTCAAACCGCATTGAATCTTTGTAGAAAGGAAGAAGAAATAACCCCCCCCCCCAACTGAAATGGCGCCCAATATCCATTCTTCACAGGGTTGCCATGCTTATACAAAATTCATTTTATTTTAAAATGGAGAGTAGGGGAACCCGAGGGCATAATGGGCCCCCTCCGTATTTTTCTGTTGAGCAAATTTGCAGCTCCGAAAGTACATAAATCTATCTGCTTTCATTTATCAATGGCTTTTGAGGGAAAACCCGTTTTTGCATAAAAGTGACACGTGTGGTGTGTTTTTTCTAAAAGAAGGTTTTTCATTGAGTTGAAGTTATTTATAAGTGAGATAAAGCGTTTTTTTTTATATTAAAGGGGAATTTGAAATTGAATTTTCATTATTTAATATCAAAGTAAGTAAATAAAGTTTGAATAAATCCATTTACTTCCCTTTTTCGGTTAGGTTAAACAAATTTTTTTTTTAGATTTTCTACAGAATACGTTATGGGGCAGAATGGACGAGGCATAATGGGCATGGGTGTCCATTATGCCCCATTCATTTTATACTCTTTTTATTTGTTTGTATAATTCTATCAGCATTAATTTGAAATTGTTTCACGTAGTTCGCAAATCTTATTTGAGCTCGATAAAGACTGGAATATGGCCGGTTAGTCCAAATGTATTCAATGAACATTACGTTTTGAGAGGGGGTCTAAGCTTTTAGATGAAACCAATCTTGTCGTTTCATATTCGGTGCTTCCATTTAATCCGTTAATCTGAGACCAATGGATCCATTGATATCATCCCTATGGCCCGTTTCGCCCATGCCCATTCAAAAGTTTTTCTCTATCTCATATTGTTCCTAAAGCACCAGCAAAAAAGAAAAGAGTTTTTAAGCGCCGGGGAAAACTGCTATAATCACAAGCTCTCCTTACAAAGCCCAGCTTGTGGGTGAATCCACCAAGTCCAAGCTCCTCACTTTTGAAAAGAAAAAAAAAAAACCAACACAAGACGGAAAATTACCAGGACGGAAGAATCTTCATCAGAAATCGAAGAGGACGAGGAACGGATACTTATACTCCAAGTCTACAGAAGGACAGGTTTCCTGCAGATCCTGTGGTAAGTGGGCGCATTGTTCTTCTGCTGAAGAGGGTGATGTTGACGATGAATCCAGTCACATTTGCTCGCGCTGTAACCCAGCATAGCTTTGTGTGTTCATGCCGCACCTACATACATATGTCCATTGTGCCCCAGCACCGGGGTATAGTGGGCATTAATTTTTAAATTAATTTATCATACTGAATTATTCATTTGCATTTATTTTTCTTTTCCATATTGATGTATTAATCAATTTTCTTTCTAATAAAATTGTTTTTGAGATAAAAAACACATTTTTTTTTTTGTTGTAATCAAAAAAAATCCTTAAGGGGCCCGTTATGCCCCGGCTTCCCCTACCTTTAAATATTTTTTACTTTTTATTATAAGTGAGTACGCAGTGAATTTATCTATTTAGTGTATTGCATTGTATTTTGTTAAAAGCATATTACAATTAATTATTTATTAGTCAGCTTAATAATAATATTAATATTATAAGATATTTTATTTCATTCTCCAATAGTTTTACTCTAAACTAATTTGGGTGATTTAGTAGCTTAACAGATCCTCTTGGGTCACATCTTTTCGCTCTCTTGGGGGTCATTCTGAAAACATTGTAAAAGAACAGAAGAAGGAGAAGAAGAAAAAAACAAAAACAAACAATAAGTGTTGCGACTTGCTTTTTATTTTAGTATCTTGATAGCAAAGCGTTTCACAGATGACCTCCTCCTGTCTGAACGATAATGCATGTGGCATGCTGATTATAATGATATTGTAACACAGAACACAAATGTCAAGAGCGCATAGACATTTCCAACTGTTTAGTGTTTATAGGAAAAAAAAAAAAGAACAAGCAATGCAAAGGCAACCAGTGTGTTGGCGCCCTTATTAGGATGCGCATGCATGAGATCGGCTTGGTGGTTGCTGTTTCTATTTTTAAGAGTTTTCCTCATTGTTGATTGTGTTGTTGCTTTTGTTTATGATGAGTTAGTTCATGCATATGAGTTGGGAAGAAAAAAAAGAAACAAACTGACAGCATTTGGTTTCATCGGTTTCACCGCAAATGCGTGTCTCGTTCACCGATCCATCATCGACGGGCGGAGGACTCTCGTGGGGTACAAGTATCTAAGTCTACTCTTAAGCTACGCATTTATGCCTAATGACATGGATAAAGTAACATTTTGTAGCTGAGTCTCTCCCTCGGAGATATGCCACCACCACAGGAGCAGATGGATCGTGCCAGATGCAATGAACCGCGTTGCTGTGATTTCGATTTTCTTTCTTACGGTTTGGGAAATTTGAGTTCGAGTTGGTTGGGGGGCGGCGGGGGCTTAGATGGGGAATCCCCCCCGCTCGTGTATAAATGTGAAATTAATTATAGTGCGTGTGGTTAAAATGCAGACAATTTTTACTTATGGAAGATGTGGATTCGAACGAAAATGATGAAGAGATGCAATGACAAAGGAGCGGGCTTAACCTAAACCAAAATGTGTAATGAAACCCAACATGGTAAAAATCATGACAGGCGTATGCATTTTTTGTTGTCATATGAAGAAAAAGAAACTGTTAGACGGTGTACGTACCTTGATCGATGTTGTTTGTCGGTTGTGGCTCTGGGGCGGGTGCTTTTGGCTTGTCTGTCGTTGTTGATTTCTTATAACCGGGTACAGTGAAGGTCTTAGTTGTCACATAGCGTACAGACTCGACAGTTGTCTGCCATTTTTGAAAAGTATTAATTACGTCGCTCTTGAGTGTGGTCTGCGATCCGGGGGAGGATGCTGTGTTGGTGTTTTCTTCTGTTTTATCGCGACCATTCTGTGCTGTTGTCGATGTTGCTTGTGTTTCGGTATCTGAAAGGAAATGAGAAGGAAATTCGTTTTGAAATTTTGAAATAAAACAGGCAGAGATGTTTTGTTTGGATTGGATTTGTGTGTGGAGTTGCTAGATATTCGCGGAGGGTCAATTGAGGGACTTGATTTCAAATTTAAATGAATGACACATGTCACTTTGTTATTCATAACTTGAAGATGGATTGAATGACTGTGTTTAAGGGAGAGAGTGTGCAATTTGCCACTGGGGGCGATCAACTATGTATTGTTAAACACGGTACAGGACCATCACTATAGACTCAATGTGGCTGCAGTGATAAGGATACTAGTTAGTTGGTTAGTTTAAAAGACTATTTTATTTTCAAAAAATGAAATGGTACAATATTTACCGCGGTCCGATAAGTACTTAGCCTCACCGTCCGATGGTGCCAGTATCGCAAGAGAGATTAACTATCGTCTAGTACATTCTCTTAGACGGCTACTGTCAAAATTTCAGCCGAATCGGAATCGTAGTTTTGTTTTGACCATGTGTGGAGCCAGCTTGTCCGCGAATCTTAGAAAAATGGAAAAAGAGCAATATCGGTGGGTGATTCGATTCTTGTTTTTGGAAGGGAAATCGCGCAGCGAAATCAAAGAGCGCTTGGATGCTGTATACGGTGACTCTTCTCCTTCGATGGCGACCGTCAAAAATTGGAATATCGAGTTTCAACGTGGTCGAACATCGGTTTTTGATGAGCCCCACCCAGGTGCCCTGAAAATGGTGGGTCATATTCTCCATGAAATTTTGGGCATGATAAAGCTGTCGGCGCGATGGGTGCCGCGTTTGTTCATTTCGGACAACAAGCGCAACCGTGAGACCACTTCAGAGCTGAAATTTGAAGCTGTATAAGCACAATCCGAAGGAGTTTCTGCGTCGTTTTGTAACTGTCGACGAAACATGGATCCGCTGGTACACACTAGAGACCAAGGAACAGTCGAAACAGTGTACTTTACCCGGCGAACGTACTCCAAAGAAGGCGAAGACTGTCCAATCGGCCGTAAAGGTGATGGCCACCGTTTTCTGCGATTCAAAAGGTGCGATCTACATCGACTACCTGGAGAAGGGCAAAACGATCACAGAGCTCTACTACGCCGAATTATTGGGTCGATTCGACTGAAAAAAACGGCCCCATTTGGCGATTAAAAAAGTGCTCTTCCACCATGACAACGCAGCGGCTAACACCTCCGCCGTCGCCACCGCCAAATTGGTTGAATTGCACTAGATATTAAAGAAATCAGTGCGGAGTTCCTTGAGTATTGGTCATTTCGCAATAAAATGCAGCACATCCTCTCACTCGTTTAGATTACAAAGGCCGCATAGAATTGGAGGCTCTGGGCAATGTGGTATAAAGTTAAGCTTAACAAGTTTGCCTCTCAATTCGAAGATAGTACAACCGAGTAACTGCACAAAAAATACGTACTTTCTCGTAAACAATGGTTCATCCTGCTGTAGTAAGCTCTTTATTGAGATGACTGGGCTTCTTTCTTTCAATATTCAGTGAACAGTTTTCTTAAATAATCTGTTTATACTTTTGGTGTAGTGAAGGCCGTTTCTCATTTGGCGTAAAAGTTAGGCTATACCCGTACTCCGAACGATCCTAGTGTTTCCCATTCTTAGACGCATATAACCTCTTATTTAGCATTTGGGACAGTACTAACCTCGGTATTCTTTCCTGGCTCATCGCATTGACTTTTACAATATAGTCCAAGTGCAGCTGAAGAGTATCCAAGAGCAGGCGTGCCACTCCAGTTTCCAAGTGTACCATATAATTCGGGGAACTACACGGACATTTTTAAAGAGCCGCTTTAGAAAATAACGAAGGAACTTCTCCTCGGGATCGAACGCGCAGTAGCCCCAAACTTGTGTTGCATAATGTGGAACAGAAGATAGAAATATTTTCTGCTTCGAGATATGAGAAACGTGTTTGTTTTTTATGATTCATGCTTAGGATACTAAGTCCCACCTCTCTAATCAATCTACAGGCCCAGCTGTTCAAAAGTTGTGGGAAGAATTCATTGAGTATTTGGGTCAAATCTAAACTTCACAGCTTAAAAAGTGAGGAGCTGTTTATGGTTTGGACAATCATTAATCGCATCAATATTTACTTGACTTAGTATCTCACTGCAGAGATAGGAAACTTTTGACGTTTGGCAATCGGTTGTTATACAAAATCATCTTGGGAAACATTTAGGTGAAGTCTTCACATTTACTAAGCGAACTCAAGGCTGTACTGTATTAAAATTTATTCTGCCGGTTTGGTTTTCGATGAGGTAATTTTCGGAGGATAGCAAAATCTCCAGTCAGATTTTATGAATTCATTGAAACTTAAGTATAGCTGGAGTTTGATGTATACTCGAGTCTCATTAGTTTTTAGGGTTATGTATCAATGTCTGTCACGATAACAATCTCAAGGACCTTTCTATATAGAAACTCGAAATTTGGAATAATTATACATTACCAGTATCCACATATTTGAAACTTCTCATCACTCGAAGTGAATATAAAACAGCTATGCAAAATGTAAACTCGAAAGAAAATCTGAGAAATATGTATTTCATGTGGGATATCATTCGAAAAGACTAGATAGAAGCCAGGAAAAAAATCATGGTTTACAGATGTTTAATTTATTAATGAACTAAAGCGATGGTCAGAAGTTGCACAGTTAAAGGATATCCTAAATTGCACTAAAATATAAAAAAAAATAAAAAAAATAATTGAGCTGAGACTCGAACCTGCAACACTAGCTGTGAAGGAGTTTGGCGGTGATTTTGTTTCTGTGTATCGATAAGGAAACTAGAACACAATCTGCAAATCTGTGCCAAGGCACATGTATTTATAGGTCTGTTCCCGTACCCTTCCAAAACTGTGAAAGATTAAATCGGTCCAATCCTGTTCCCGTACGAAGATTTTTGTATTTTTTCACAGAAGAGAGAGCTAGCTAGAGAGTAAGAAATTTCCCCATGCTTCAAATCTTAGTCCAAGAAATTTCTTTAAGCAGCTTTATGAAAACTGTCAAACAATGAGATATGTGAAATCAGCTATCTGTCACTGCTTGTTTGGGTATTGTGATACTTTTTCACACTATTACCACTCTCTGAGAGATTGATACCCCCACTCCTTGAAACTTGAGAATTTGTGTTTTCTGGTGCAGAAAGTACGGGGACACAGCTTATGTCTGCACTTGTCTGCCATCACTGATCTTACAGACTTGAAAAAGCTTCTCATCGTTGGAAGTAAATTTGAGAACCGATGGTGTTCCCATTTTAACGCTTGGAACAAAGTCTCACCACGGATTCAACGTCGATCAGTGATCTTACATTTGCAAGGCACAACCTGAAAGCTTTTTAGTTTATTTGTGAAAAAAAAAAAAACAGTTGTAAAAACTTTATAGATACTTTGAAGTTTCTCAAAATTTGTTTTCGAAATTAGAAATATTGAACAGCATTCTGTTAAAAAAGCCATCTTAACCACGGAAAAACCTGGCATAGTATGACGTTGAATATTCCAGATTTGACCTTTTAGATAAGACGTATTTTTTTCCTCTTCCGGTTCACCTATTCAGTTTATTTAAAAACTTTATTTAAAATATGCATCTTTTCGCTTACGTCCGCCTTTAAGAAATAATAATTTTAGCCAACATTTCAACGCAAATTATTTACCTTTCGGAAAATTCCAATAAACATATCCCGGCCGGAGAGACTAAAAGCATATTTGGTGCCTGTGACTTTACTGAAACAACGTACAACTGTTCCGCTTCGTTGAAAAATAAGCAACTCCTCTGAGAGGTGCGATAAAACGGCTGCAAGTGTGTAAACAAATTCCCAGCGTTGGCATTGAAATCCACCAAACAGAAAATGTTCTCTTAACACCTGGCCGTAATAAAAATTAGTTTAAAAAAAAAAATTCTTTCTCGAATAATTCAACAAAAATCTCAATTCACAAAAGATTCAGCAAGGAAATCGTTTCATTGTGAATTATGATGAAAATCCTTTCAATTAACTTGAAATCATTTCACTGTCATCATTACAGGAAAATTACACAGACAGAGCTGTCAAAACAGCTGCTCGAAACGCTTTGACATTTTTTAAACAAACGTCATTGCTCGACCGGAAATTTGATCCATTGGCCAAGAAAAATACAGAGAATTAAAAAAATAAAATTTAACAGTTTTTATAGTGTGTTCGCATTTAGCATTTACTGGCTAAAGCTGTTTTTCGATTTGACATAATGTACGACTATAGGTAGTGCAGATAATAATAAAATAATAATAAGAATATATAAATTGTTTTTTTTTTGTTTAAATGATTGTGGTTGGCTGTGTGACCAATCACCTTGAATGTGTATGCGGCATTGGGAAGAACTGTCATGGGTGGCAGGACCGGACCTGCAGTATGTGATGAATATGCATTTATATAGGGCGCTTTTGACAGATGCGATTACGGTATATTTATAGTAAAACAGTTCGAATGTCAAGAGATCTCGAGCAAATCCAGAGACAGTGGAAAATAAAATAAACCATCATTGAATCGTCTTAAAAGCGGGTACACGCCATCGAACAAGAATGTCACCCAAAACTGATATAATATTTCCGCTATGAAGCTAGCGTGCACACTACAGGGTTTGTATGACACTCAAATCATCGTTGTTGTTGTTGTTTTTTGACCTTCTCTACCTATGTTTGCTACTTGGATGACGGAATTTGTATACACACAATCGAACAAAAACAAAGATGGCCGCTGAGTGTCACGCTTACTTACTTAGTTGGCGCTACAGCTCGAGGTGAACCGAGGCCTGCTTCTCGCAACCATTTGTGTGTGCGTGTTATATTTTTGCACGAATGGAAGGGACCTACAGTTTTTTGCCGACTTCGAACGGCGAGTTGAGAAGCTCAATCGTGACAAATGATACTCATTGATGCTTGTCAAGCATTCGAAAGAGGTGAAAAAAAACTCTTATAGGTGTTAGACCTGGCCAGGAGTTGAACCCGGGCAGCATTGCGTGGTAGTCCAACGCACTAACCACCACGGCCACGGCGACCTATAGTGTCACGCAGTAGCAAAAAATTTATTGAGTATACTTTTTGGGTGTCAAATTTGGAGCGTAGACATTATCAGTTTTGCGTGTTATCCTTCAAAACTGACAGACTTGTTCGATGGTGTATACCCGCTTTATTCGTAGCTCGCGTGAAGTTTGGCGAACAGAACACACATTTTTTATATTAAATTTTAAAAATTTCGATGCGTTGTTGAATGGTGCTGCGCTTTATGGTAAAATGATGGCTATGACAGAACACAAATGTCAAAGAATGACGGGGTTGCCACTTAAAATGTCAGAAAAATAAGCTGTCAAAGTTTGGACATATGTACATAGGTATTAAAAACCCCTACAAGTAGTTCACTCGTTGGCTTTCATATATCGTGCAAATGTTGGGAAGGTCATTCACAATGAGAAGATGATTGAAAATGTCATTCTCCAGATTGAAAGACAACAACAGATTTTACCGGGGCTAATCAATTCACCTTCGGAGTAACCTTCGGGCGCCGAATAATTCTGGGCCGGCCCTGAAGGTTCGTATTTTATTTTCCCATTCGAAACTGTGTGTTTCAAAAGTGCTTTGTGAATGTGGGTGACATTAGCATGAGTTAATTGGCTATTTTTAGACAGCGTGTGTAATTATTTGGGGGAAATTGTCGCTGGTGAGAATTTCTCGACGGACTGATATATGACTGTTTGCTTTTTTTAATTTCTATTTTCTTTTTTTTTTGTCGATGAAAAATTGACATGAGTTTTCGATATTTTCATTGATATATTTGTGTTTAATTAAAAGTTAATGATGTGTGGAAGAAACTACGAGAAATTATGAATAATCGGTGTGTAGGAAGGACATTTTGTTCATGTAATAGACGGTTTTTTCTCCGTTCACCTTTACTCATCATCTTTGGATTGTGTATTTTTAATTGTATACTATATGAACGTTAACAGGCCTCGATGGAACCAACAAATGCGTTCAATTTGCAAAACGGAGACGAAACCTTATCTGAGCTACTCCGACATATTGGGAGGCCAGGTGGATAAGGATTTCCATGTACTAGTCAGGGTCTTCGAAAAGAGTTGGTGGGGGATGAGCCCCTATCGAGCCAACGGCAGTGCTCACACCCCTGTAACGGGTTACTGACACCGGTGTACCCGGCCCCTAGTCCCAGGGGTATACAAGTATCTGGCCTCCCAGGTTTTGGGTTGTGCGTGACGTTAACTACCTAGCCGCGTAAAAAGAAACCAGTTCCGAAACAATCAATAGCCTCGGAAAATGACGGATCTATTGTTGACAACCACGCTTAATGAAATAAGAACAACGACGATCGGATCTGTACGTAGACTTGGACTGTTCGTACACTGAAAAGAAAAGAAAGCGGGCAACCAAACAACTAGCAGAAGTCCTAGACTACGATAAAGCAGATATACCGCCATCTAGGAAGTGCGATGGGATGGGCCAGTCAAAAGAAAAATTAAAAACTGAGATATCTGTTACATGATTACTATAAGGAAAATAAATAGCGCTTACGCCCGCACAGAAGAAAAAGACAACGCTGCCAAACATAGTTTTTACAAGCTCGTCGACAAAACATACGGGCAATGCCCTAGACATGACGTTAGAATCATATTGGGCGATTTCAATGCCAAGATAGGAAGAGAGGACATTTCTGATAGGACGGTTGGTAGCCTTCGTGGAGGCCATGCTTAGCGGACTAAGGCTGATTGACTTTGCTGCGGGGCGAAGTGACAATATAGAAAGCACGTGGTTTCCTCAACCCAATATCCATAAGAGGACATGGCGGTCTCCGGATCAACAAACCGTCAACTAAATTGACCACATTACGATCGACACCAGGCACACCTCCAGTAATCTGGATGTCCGAACTTTCGGAGCTGTTGGCCATTGACTCGGACAACTATTTTGTTTTAGCCACGGTACGAATGCGGATATCCACAGCAATGAAATACGATCGAAAAGCTACAATCGCAAGACACCGCCAGAATCTACAGCGAACGCGTATCCCATCTCTCGCTACGAGTCCTACCACAGCAACAGCTAGTGCAGAAGACCAGTGGCAACACTCCTAGCAAGCCATCATAAGTGCCGTGAATGCTCGCATGCTCTACGTGTAAAAGATATGGGGAGAACATTGTCTTCTCAAAAAGAAGAAGGAAGTGTACGAGAAGCATGCGATATTGAAAGATGCTACTTCAGGAACAATGTACGGAAGTTTTACCAGAAGGTAAAAAAAATATGTCAGCGAAAAAGTCCCATACAGAAACCTGTAGAGATGACGAAGGATATCTCTAAGTAGAAACAGTCGGTGCTGAGAATATGGAAAAATACTTCTGCAGACTGTATAACGGCGATGAAGAACAACACTCTGCTATCAGGCAGAAGGAACCATTAAATTTAGATAATGATAGCCAAAGCTCCCATCCACCTGATCAAAACGAAGCGAGGATAGCAATTTCAAAGCAACAAGGCTGCTGGACCTGACGGTCTGCCCGCAGAGCTATTTAAAGCAGCTGGAGGTGAATTGGTAGTGAGCATACCCCTACTCATCTGTAGATTTTGGTCTGATGAAAGTATGCCAGATGAATGGACTCTCAGCATCTTTTGCCCTATCCACAAGAAATGAGACCCCTCAATTTGCATCAACTACGCAGGATTCAACTTCGCCTACAAAATCTTATCTGTTATGCTGTCTGAACCACTGAAACCTTTCGGCAGCAACCTGATTGGCTCCTGTTAGTGCGGTCTTAGGCCATAAAAGCCTACAATAGACAACACTTAGGCAGATCCTGAAGCTAATACTCACCACCTGCTCATCGATTTCAAGGCCGAGTATAACAGAATCTGTAGAGATGAACTGTACAGAGCCATGTCGATGAAGAAAGCTTGTAACACAGCTACACCTAGGTCGGTAGTGATCTCACTGGATCTTTCATTCCAAAAAAGGTTGCAGACAATGTGACGCACTCTCAAGCAACTGCCTTAACATCATAATTGGAAGAACTTGAAAAAAGAAACTCACAAGCCAACACACGAGACACGATCCTTCAAAATTACTTGGATACCCTGACGATATTGATATTTTACTGTACTGTTTCACGCGGCAAAACAAACATACTCGTACCTCATGCTTATTTTTACCACGCCAATTGATTAGTGATCGTAATGATTCAAAGTGGGTCACCAATTATAACGTGGATGTCCTTAACGCTACGACCCCGATTTTTTCTTGTTCCGCAACTGTTTTATTTTATTTTAAATATTTAAGAAAATGTTTAAGCAAAAACATTTCTTAGTGAAATGATAAAAGTCAGCTATAAAAAAAAAAAACCAGTTCACGATAGGTTACCATAAATATTATTGAAATCAAACAAACTTCCAAAATCCCATCTGTCAAGAATATTATTAATTTTGCAGAATTTTGTTTGTTTTCTTTTTCATATAAGTTCTTGGTTTACATTCAGCTCCTAAGTTTTCACAGAATCAACATTCGATTGGTGTATGTAAATCTTGAGAGTTTTAATTTTATTGAGGCCATTGTATAAAAATAGCCGCGACGGAGTGACAGCGTAAACGAGTAAAATTCGAAATTATTTTGTCGATGAAAATTTAATCACTTTTAATTTGCGGACATGATGTGGTAAATACATTTATGTAGGTACTCTTGTGAACGAGGTGACTTTTAACAACTTTTCAAAAACACACATATTCCATTGCAGTGTGATAAAATATGTAAAATAGGTATTTTTAAAAATTATATTTAAAACTCATTCTGTGTGAATACGATTTTTGAGTGTATTATGATGAGTCAAATATTTGTGGTTTATATGTATATACATTAATAATTAAGAAAATAATAGCATAATATATATCACAGGTATTATGAATAAATTTATGTGATTGTTTTTTTTTTTAAATTGTATCCCATTGTGAATCATCAATCCTTTCTACACCTACATTGATTTTAGGAAAAATTGGATTGCGGCCAATTGTGTAGAATGAAATGATTTTCGTGTGTTTAAATTAATTTCTGGTTGATTCTACTAGAACTCAGAAAAGTCACATATAATTAAAAACAGGAAAAATGCCTGTTACAGTGAGTATAATACTTTAAGCCAATAGCAGCGAATTTGTTGCCTTTAATTTAATTTCACAAAAATCTACATTTATCCCGAACGAACAACCTTGAGAAAATGTAGAAAACCCAGGAAAACTATTTTGTTCTTTGTTTAAAATATGCAAGTAAATTTAAATTAATTTTACATTAACAATTAAATTTGTAGCACTTGAGATTAATCTGTCTCATTTAAGTTAATGCATCATTTGCTCGCCGTTGGAGCTATGTAAGTGCAAGGAAAATTGGAAGAGGTTATGTTGGAGAGAACAGAATTTTAAACGGGTTTTCAAATGTAGATGTAGTGCAGCTGCGATTTTATTACAAATTTAAAAAAAAAATAAAAATAAAACAAATTAGTTTATATGGTAGTGTTCAGGTTGAAATGAGACTGAACAGAACTTAAAGTACTCTAGCAGTTTTCACTAGTTACAATGTTTAGATGTCGCTTACATAGCGAAATTCACGATATTGACTTACTCAGTCACGAGTGGCTCACTCGTCGATTTTGTATTTTATGTGTCTTTATTCTGGTACCAACCCTTAACGGGGTAAGACGTTCCTTCCTGGCGAACAAATAAAAGAACAAAAACCGTAAAAAAAACATCTTTTTTTCGGAGCACCAACCATCGAGAAGCCAGCATGGGATCCTGCACACCCCATCAGGTAGACGTAGAACAGTATTTACATTGCATATCATGAAGTTTACAGTTTTTCAAAACATTAAATTACTAGCTGAGTATCTACGGTAAGAATCTTATTTTTCGGTAAAGTCCTGGAGGTAATAAAACTTTTAGATGAAAAAAATAAATCTAAAAAAATATTCTGTAGATTAAAATACTCAGCCAAAACCAAACTCAAGAAATATATCGCTTAGTGCAGATAAACCTCAACGGAAAGTACAGAAAGACATTGAATTTTTTTCTGGCAGCAAGGTGGCTATAAAGGCGCTGAGGTTATGGACAATCACCTTAAAATTAGTGTGGGAATCCCTAAAGAAACTGAACACTTTAGGTGAAAAGAACAAGGTCACACAACAATGGGAGTGGTAATTAATGAAGATGCAGACAAACCGGCAAAAGAAGGAGTGACTGTCTGGGGGGCCAAATCCGCTCTACAAGATGGGCGAAAATGTCATCCGTGAACAAGTTAGGAAGGAGGAGGAAAGGAACTCACTAGAGCCAGACCCTGGAATGAACTCCCTGGACTAAGACAAGTCAAGATGTTACTCTAACCGTTAAAGATCCAAATCTACGTATATATATGTATAAAACTAAGTGGCAAAATACGTATGTTTCCTTCTACCGCCCATAATTTTCAACCAATTAAGTTGGTTTTTTTTTAAAATGTAAATAATTACGGAACAGAGATGATAGGCAAAGTGTTTTTTTTAATGGCTGGCGAAGCGTGCGGGGCTTAAACTAGTTGTCTATAAGTTTAAATAAAAAGAGATTCAGGATCCTAACAGGCTTTCTGCACTGCAAGCTGAGAAAACACACAAAAAAAAAACCACTGTGACTAGAAGAAAGTACACAAATTCTTCAGATATTGTAGCGATGTGAAGATGGGACTGTCTAGAAGAATATTTCATAGGCACACAGGAAATTCCCTTACTAAACCCCCTAAGGATACTAAGATTCATCAGAGTAACTGGTGGAGATTCTATAGACCGAGAGATTCAGCGGTCTCCAGTTAGGGAAAACAAGAGATCACATCCAGCGCAGCGTTGCCGCGAACAAAATTCAAAAAGAGTCCAAAAAGGGTCCAGAAACAAAAAAGGGGTCGCGCTTATATTTATACGAAAAAATGCAATTTTTCGAAAAATTGTATTTTATTACCGAACTTAATAAAATAAAATAAATATTGGCATAAAAATAGCAGAGACAAAAAAGGCATGTATGCAGAACGAGTTTTTGGAAACGAAATTCTGACTACCAAAATACTTTGTTGATTTCATCACTGGTTGAACAAAATGGGTGTGTTTAGTACTATGTTTTAAAAGTAAAAGAGACATGATTTGAATATAAATTGAAATAAGTGTCCTATATTTTCGAAATGCGCCAAAATCGCAGTTTTTTTGAAAAGTGGGGCCGCGGGTCCGATCTTAGAAAAAGCGTCAAAATGACGCAAAAGCGTCCCAAACGGCAACGCTGTTCAAAAGCAAACGATTAATAAGCATCCTCATCCCCAAGAGAAGCGTTCTTCAAATTTAAGTTCCCAAGAAAGCCACATGGCCCTTTTCTTGAAGAATCTATCCAGGCAAAATAACTAAGGTCGATGGTAACACTTTCACGGTTAGCACCATGATAATAAAAAGTGGACTTTTCTGGAACAATTGAGAAAAACGTTACCGTACTAAAAAAAATCCCTTTTCTATTTTTCCCTATCATTCCCAAATATAAAAATAATATTTTGGTCATTTTAAAAATTTGACTACCATCTGCTTTTGATAGGAGCAACAACAGATGAGTCTTATAGGTTAAAACCCAAAAGTTGGATAAAAAACTTAAGATCGTACCCGGTAATTGCCAAACAGATCAAAATGTAATATTTGGTTTTTTTTTTTTCGTAACATAATAAAAAATTATGGGCTTTTTATCAAATAAAATGTGAATTTCTGCAAAATGTGAGCTGGCCATGTTTTAATGAGTGCACATTATCGAAATTCTCTTGTATCTTGACGAATTAGAAATCAACTAGTGAAACGCGAAATGTTTTGGAAAAAAATTTAAATTTTGAGAAATTTGAACATTTTTACTTAAATTTTAACGAACGCTAGGAAATTGCGTTTCTTTTTTTATTAATAAATGTGTGTTATTACAGATACATAATATTACGTCTTCACCATGCTAAAATGCGTATTTTCAATCCAAATTTAAAATTTTGCCATACAAAGTTACGTTACACGGTAATTGGCTATAATATCAGAAAATCACATCTCATCAGAATTCAAACGAAGGATTACTCTTGCCAAACGCTGTTCCTTTGGGCTAAGAAGACATTTAAGTATAGCAAAGCCCTTTCCCAGCTGAAGATATTCTTGATCGTTTCGAGAGAATAATCCTTCGGAAGATATTCAGTACCGTTTTCGTTGACGGGTTTTGGAGGAGAAAATTTAATCACGAACTGTTCGAGCTGTACAGCGACATTGATCGTGGCCCGAAGAGTACTCGATTTCAACCCGGAGGGTCAGCGCAGCAGAGGACGACCTCCCCTAAGGTGGCGCGCACAAGTGGAAAATGATCTCAACCAACTTAGAGTGCGCAACTGGAGGCAGTTAGCTAAGGACCAGGGTAACTGGAAGAGGCGCGGCAGTATGAAATAAAATTTTGTTCGGTGGAAACATTATTGAAATTTTATCTGCGAAATTCGGTGTTGTATTTTAAAACATATTAGAAAGAAGATTCACTTTAAACGAAATACAGTGAACTCTCTCGTAACCGGACACTGACGGTACCGAGAAATTTGTCCGGCTATGGGAGGTGTCCGGTTATGGGAGAAATAAATAAATTGACGTTCTTTAAAAAAGAAACACAATAGACATCTGATATTCATTTTATTTTATAAAGAAACTAATTTTTATGTCATAAACACAATATACCAAAAAATGCTAATTTCTGTCTATGACAATCAAGCGTAAAATGACACATACATACATATATACATAGTACATACATACTCAAAATGCAAACCTATTTAAAAATGCAATGGGATTTATGAATGCACATATACAGCGCTGGCAAGCTAATTAGCACACCCCTATGAAAATTCAAACTTATGTTTTTTTCTGCAATTTCTTTTCTTTTTAAGCGAACAAATGCTTAAGAGTTTAATGACAAAACTTAATCGAGAAAAAAATATAACGTTTTGCAGTACGATTCCGTGCTATATAAGATTTACCGTAAGTGTTTGTGTTTTACTGTGGCATTTTAATTAGCACACCCAAGCATTCAAGTAAGTTTTTACTGAAAAAAATCCAATTCTGTGATCAGAGCAATTTTTTTTCGAATCTCCCTTAGTTGTTCATTGTTTTTTTAAGATTTGAGAATAAATATGGGAAAAAAAGTTTTCAATGAAGGCAAAATAAAATCAGATTCCGAATTTGTACCAAAAAGAGCAGAACGTATCCGAAATTGCAAGATTAATCGGCTTTTCACCAAAAAAGTACAGAATGCACTTAAGCATTACCATTAACGTGGGATTTTTGCAAATCAGAAACAATCCAGATCAAAAAAGACCTAAAAACATGAGAATAGTCCGATAGTCAGACATACCCTTAGGCACTCCTTCGCCTCTTCAATGGAAATAAGAGCTCAAATACACCAAAATTGCTGTGTGAATATATCAGCTAGGACTGTTAGAGCTCAGCTTTTGCAAAATAATCTTCGAGGATGCCAGAGTCTCAAAAAACCGAAGGTTTCATAGTCTAATCGAAGACAACCGCTGGATTTCGGAAAATGCCATATCTTCAATAGTCAGTTTCTCTGGAATTCTGTCATCTGAAGTGATGAATCCAAATTTAATCTGCATGGAACCGATGGCAGAACCTACGTACGACATCCTCACAACAAGGATTTGGACCCAAAGTACACTACGAAGTCAGTTGAGTATGGAGGTGGCAGCGTGATGTTATGGTGCTGCTTTACCGCGAATACTGTGGGGCCAATAGTCCAAGTTAAACGAAATTGGATGGGCTTATGTACCAGAGCATATTGGCCAACAATTTGGTACATTTCTATGATAATTTTCCACTTGCAACACATCGGCAAATTGTGTTTCAGCAAGACAATGCCCCATGCCATACGTCCATACGGAGTGGTTTGGTGCAATCGTTATTACGGTTCTGACTTGGCCCCACAAAGCCCGGATATCAATCCAATAGATAATGTATGGGTCATGTTCAAACGACATGTAATGGCATTAAAACCAACCACGGCAAACGCGTTATGGACCACTTTTCGGGAAGAATGGTACAAAATTCCTCCTGAAGTCTGTGCTGACCTAATGACGTCATTAAGCAGGAGATATGCTGCCGTTATTGTTCAGAAAGGATACCCAATCATATATTAAGTAAATCTGAATAGCCAAAATCACATTTAAATTACTTTTAAGTTGTTCTCATTATTTTTTAGACTCTCTAAGTATCATTTTAGAGAGCAGCTGCCTCACATAATAACACGTCCATAAAGCATTGATCTTGATCATTGTCTTTTTTTTCTCGAAATTATAGTTACATTTTCTATTTTTGTTTTTTATTTTTCGTAAAATATAATAATGTGTTCAAATAAAACTAAATATTTGTATTTGGAATGCGTTAATGAACTTTTTTAATGCATTTTGTCACCAGAAAGAAAAATTTCAATGGATGTGCTAATTAGCTTGCCACCCCTGTATATGTAGTTGTTGGATAACACGTTCGCGACAGCATATGCCGTCAATGGTTGAGGAAATAAGCGGGTCATGACAATTTTGGATATGTTAGGAGAAGACGGGAACCCTGACGAGAAATACAGTAAACTTCCATGTTACGCCATTATTTGTCCTACCAGAGACAAATTTTCACTTCACGGTGACCAGCGGTATCATTTTTATCATTATAGAAAATTCGCACAAAATAATATAAAGTATCTCTCAAAATGCCGGAGATATGCGTGTGTCACTCTAGCGTTCCCCACCGAAAATCATGTGTCCGCGAACTTGATAATGACGCAAAGGCACACTCCACACTCCACAGTTTACATTTTTGTTTCGTTTCTTTGCAAAGTGTAAAGAAGAGAAAAAAAAGTATGTTGAAAGTTTGCATACGTAGGTGTGTTTTGTCCATTTAAGAGAGAGCGACATTCTATTGCGGTTACGAAAATTGGTGCGTCCGTGTCCGGTTATGGGAGAGTTTTTTATATGAAAAATCGTGTATTTATTTCGATTATTTGAAATCTGTCTGGTTATAAGAGGTGTCCGTAAGGAGAGAGTACACTGTATGCCACTCGTAGTATAAAAGGAGTAACTAAGGAAAATGCCCGGTAATCCAATGTAAACCAAATTGCGTTTGGTACGAAATGTTGCTTGAAATTTTTTTGGTCTAAACTGCAAGCTCCTTACAGAAATTACAAATAATATATAAGACAGTTTCACATACATAGGTAATTTGTTTTATTTTTTTCAAACAGATTTTGAACATGAATAACGCATATCAAATTACCCAAATATGATGGAACAAATTGTAAATAAATAATTATTAATGGAATTCCTTTCGTTAAAAAAAAAATATATTCATTAAACATACAATCCATCATGTGATGACCATCAAACAAACTGTACTTGTACGTAAATCGTTCGATTAATCATTTCACATTCGAATAATCTCAAAGCGAAACATTTCAACAAAAAAACGATCAAAAGAACACAAAAAGCGAGCATCCACTTTTTTAAGATGATTCACCGACATAAATGTAACAATTTTGTGTTTGTTCTCTCTCATTGTCAGCTGTCAGATTTTTGAAAATATCGAACATTTTGTCAACAAATGAATCAATTTCAATTGCGGTATTTACAGTTATTGCTTGAAATGCTGATCAGACCTTAAGTGCAAGGATTTTGGTCTGTGCGCCTGAAAATACCAAAGTGACAACAACATCTTGTCTCGTTCGTAAATTGTTGCACCAAGCACAACTCATCGAAGTGAATCTGAATAGAAAATAAAAATAAGCACAGTACTAGAATACAGGTGACTAATAATCGCTACACAGGTGTTTATTGCAATTTCGCCTAAAAATAGATTTTGAGGATGAATATTCAAGAATCTGACAACAATTCAAGTGGTTGAGTCATGTTTTTTTTGTTCAAGATGACACGCTAGGATAAATTTTGCATTACAGTCAAACATTTTAATGAGACGATTATTATTTAATTGTATATACAACAATTGTGTGGGCAGACATTTTATAACGAATATAAGGGAAAGGCATACAATATTATAGAACTTTTGGAAATCGAGGGCATTTATTAATTGCACATTAATTATATTCATTCATTTGTGTACTTATTTTTTTTTTTAAGACTTTTAAGCTTTGGACAGAAAAGCGTTTTTAAAATAAGGTTTCCGACTGAGTTTGTATTCGATCAGAGTATTTTGTTTATGTGTATCTTTTGAGGTTATGACTCTTGTACTTTATATAAACCGATGAGGTGTTCCGAGGAACTGTGGATATTACCAAGAAAAATGCACTCGACACTAAAAAAGCATGGCGGTAATTCTTGGCGGCCGGCCTAATAGATTAAGGGACATAGAAGGTTCTTTTTTTGTATATGCAGTTTTTGCAAACACTCCATAATTGTGAACAAAATATTTAAAATCATTTGACGTCTAAATCCTCAATAGAAAAGCTGAAATATCAAAAAAATAACAACAAACACAATCATCTCCGCCGGATTTGAGATTCATTTAACTTGTTCGATTCACTTTCATATTTGATTTTAGCTTGGTATCGTTAATTCCGCCAGGGACGTTTCCTTATCGATGTGTGTGTTGAAAAGCAAGTGTCTCGGTCATCCTCATTCAGAATTTATGACAGCAATGACAATATTTGCTTTGGATGTTGGAATTGATTTAAGATATTGGATCTATGTATGTACATACACTACGGTTCACTTGATTAAAGGTAATATTAAAATTTCACTAAACAGTGAGTTATGGCCAGGAAAATCGATACACAACTATAATTATTGATTGTAAACAAAGTTTCGGAATCTATCCAGAGAACACACTTACAAAAATAACTTTCCCTTACAAAGTAACGGGGTTTTTCCCAAAGTTTTTAAAAAGACTCGGAAAAGTATGCAATAAAATCGGTTCACATGAATAAAGGCAATAGCAATAATTAAGGAAAATTTGTGCATTTTGCTTTAATTTATTATTTTTTTTTTGGTTATTACCATAATTAATGATTCAACAAAGAAGTTAGTAATATGTTTAGCCACCGTTTTCTGATATCACTTCAAATATATTTTATGTAATTAAGCGATATTTCGGCCCAAGCTGACTAATACCCCGGAGAAGTGGTTCTTCATTGTCTCACTACTTCCCCCTTTCATATTCTTTGCGAGTTAGCCATCCCCAAAGCTCTTAAGTCAGGTGAATATGGCAGCCAATTCACAATTTTCACTTTCTGGCTTACAATAAACGTCTTTCCTACGCGCGCAGTATGGATTGGTGCATTATCTTGTTACAAAATCCAAGGCCAAGGTCCAAACCACTCGTTCAACTCAGGGAAAGCTGACTCCAATATTCCTTTGTAAGTAATTCCCGTCATTTTTAGAAGAGTCATCGACATATCGTATTTTCCTAAAATACAGGTTGCCGGTGATGAGGAATTGTACTATAAATCAGTTCCAAACCTCGCTGTCAGTTTTAATCAAATACTTACTTGGAATGACCATATTACATTCACAGTAGGAAAATTTTATGGTGGACTGCGCACTTTCTATCTTTCAGCGAAGTGTCTTTCAACTTAGATTAAAATTATGCTGATGAAATCACTTTTGCTACCAATTCTTTTTAACGCTCAACTCGTTTCCTGTGATCTGGATAGATAAGTTCAATGTTGCATTCAACAAATTGGTACGATTTGTCTATAGTTCAGTTTAAGTTTCAGTTTTAGTGACTTTTGTTTCAACATAAATTTAGTACATAAAAAGTAATCCCTGAGTCTATAAGGTTTGGTCTATGACCGTCTGCCAGATTGACAATTTGTTTATACATATGTACATAGTTTTAAAAAATAAATTAATTTCTAAAAAGTGAAACTTAAAAATCTTCATCAATTATACATTTTCTGTATTTGAGCGAAACCACAGCATATTCGTACAATGAGTTCCACCCCCTCCCTCCATTCAAGATTCCGATTGCTTCATCCTCATTTAGCACAGGTTTCCCAAAGTAACTTATACGGAATTCCTTAAGCACTGGGCAAATTGCTATAAAGTGGAACACGTCTTCTCTTATTTTCAGGTCACAGATGCTGCACAGGATTGGTAGGTCTGAACGGTGTGGTATGAAATTTAGATTTACTAACTCTCCTCTTAGCTTACAGATCGTGTTAATTCTTTCTATTGAGCTATTGTTTAGAAAATAAGTTCTATCGTGAAGGTGATGGATCATTTTGCTGTAATAACACCTAAACTGTGAGGACCGAGCCTCGTTAGCGTACTTTTCGTATAAGATGTGGGCCGTTTTCTCAAGCAGAATGTCAAATTGGTTCCTTAACGTAGTCGGTTGGTCATTTTGTGATAGGAGCAAACTTAGGCCGCAGTCGCATGTAAGACGTTCCCACTCTTGTACTACTTTTCCTCTCGTTCTTATGGCATGTGTTAAAACTACTTTCGGTATCCTTTCATCTTTGATCGCCATCACTTTAATGACATAGTTAAAATGCATTTTAAGTGTATCTAAAATCAAAGGTGGTGTACCAGTTTCAAGGTACAGCATATAATTTGGTGTGTTACTTGGCAGTCGGAAAATTCTCTTAAGGAAGTAACGGAAAAACTTTTCTACTGCTTCAAAGGAATAATATCCCCATACTTGGGCTCCATATAAAAGAATTGAGGCTGCTGTTGAGCGAAACAGTTTTAGCTTAGCACTATGGGATATATATGTATCTATTTATTATGCATCTATTCCAAATCGAAGATATAGCTCGCTTGGCTTCGGAAAGTTTTGACTCGAGGTGTTTATTCATATTTAAGTTGGCAGACACCAGTACTCCCAAATATTTGTATTCCCGTACAATTTCAACAGCTTTTTCATCATATGTCCACTTTTCGTCTCGGCAGTACCGCCCACTACCTCCTCTAAACACCAGGTTAACAACCAGATTCCAGCATTTACAATACTCCTTTAACCTGTTCATCCCGATTTGTCTATAACTTGCGAAAAATAACCTTGGTTGTTTTTATTTGACTTAAAATTAATATCTCTTTCAGAGCCTACAAATTGCTTATTCGGTCAGAAATAGGTTTTGTATTCTACCGAATTTTAAATGTAATGTCACGCAAACAATTTTTTGTCTATCTTTGCTATAGGACTGCAGAACTCATTTCCCTCCAGTGCTAGAAGACTGAACGGTAGGGTTAGCTTCGAAAGAAGTATGGTAAAAAATATCTTGCAACTCAGCTATTTAAAAAAAAGACAGTGCACTCTCGATTTTTGCAACTAATGAAAACAGACTTTGTTGCAAAAATCGAAAAGTTGCACGAATCGAACAGAAAATTATATCACTTTAAAAAGGCTTGCACACTATTCTCTGAGTTTTCAAAATAAAATTGCGTGTACATTTAAGAATTTTATTTTTTATTAAAAAGAAAAATTATGCAGTCAAACATATTTTCAGAAAAAAGAAATTCATTTATACGGAACTTAAATGCAGGTTAAATAATAAGTATGGACATATGTATGTATTTACACATATACAACCTGAGTTTAAAAAAAATGGAAATTTTACGTTTACAGTTTTTTTTGCAGAAGATCGCTTCACAACAGCATTATCGCGCTTTTTCTGAAGTTGCATAATTTCTTCAATGTTGAGGTAATTTTGTTCTGTTCACTGCAAGCATGTGGTGAAGCATTTTATTGTGTCTTCTAATTTAATTTTGGGTGGTGTATCTATAATATCCATTTCCGCACTTTCAACAGAATCTTCTTCTTCTCGGGCTTCTACATTTTGCAAATTCTAGGAGATCCATTCAAAAATGTCATCGCTGCCGAAGTTTTCGTCTGGAAACATATCTCGTTAAGCATTGTTGTTATCTCAGACCTTTCTGACAAAATTCTATCCCGAATTAGAAGCAAACGAACACCGTCTTCTTCCTTCCAATGAACACGGCTCTATGAAGGAAAGACAAATATCGTTTTCCATTGGAGTCACTCGGAGATTCATGCGTATTTACTGCGTCAAGGCGATTTATGATGTCCGCAGAAGTTTGCTCTTGACTGCAACAGTGCATAGTAAAACTTTCACACAAATTGTGTATGTTGCGAAAATTAAACCTCAAAGTTGCGAAAATCGAGATTTTTTTGGGATTTGTTGCAAAAATCGAAAAAGGGAACTCCATTTACAAAAATCGAGAGTGCACTGTATTAGTTTTTAGGACTTAGCTTATCGATCAGACATTTCATTTTATATAGTAAATAGATCTGTACTTTAACTTTTATAGATATGTTGTATATGTAACAGTAGTATATTAATCTATATATTTATGTTATTTATATTAAGACGAACAGTCGTACTATGCTATAATGATGTCAATAAATAAATTCGAAAATGAAATTCTGAATAAACAGCAATTTAAATTCTGCAATGTTTTGACATTCGCGGGCGGTTTAAAATTATTTTATCGGGTAAATAATGTTACTGATTGCATTCGTTTGCAATCAGACATTCATAGATTATCAGAATGTTGTAATCATGCCCTGGAACTTAACATTTCGAAATGTAAGATTTTTTCGCTTATCGAATTGCTATGCCCGCGGGTGTTATTTCCTTTTTTTGGGAAATAAGACCGGCGGGCCTTATTTCCGCGGGGGTTATTGCACTGCACCGAAGTAGTCTATAAGATTGAAAATCGGTAGATGATCCATAGTCGCGCAACAAACAACAGTTGTGTAAAGCGATACGTAGTGTTCTGTGTGCTCTGTGGTGGATAAAAAAAAAACAGAGTTACGAGTATCTTCAGAAAGAAAAACATGCGTAAGAGGAGTAGTAGGACAGAATGGAACTACAAGATGAAACGTGTTTTCAAATAACTCCTTTTTGAAATAAATTTGAAAGCAATTAAATACGGCAGCAATTAAACTAGCGGATATCCGGTCGGCGTGCGTTGCTACGCTTTATTTCACAGTGATTTTTTTCACTATTCGATTTTTTCAATTTCCCAACTTTTCCGGAGGGTTTTTCCAAAATTTTATTTCGCAAAAAACTTCTCCTGGCCAAATCGGCCCAGCCGTTCTCAATTGAAGAATTACTATACGTTTTTCACACCATTTTTATATATATAGATGTTCGACTGAATAAATCGAGTTCTTAATATGTTTTGTGTAGCAAATGGATCTAAATCCGAAACTCAGTCATTTTCAATTTCCCTAAAAGTGAAATTAGTCGATTGTATTTAAATTTTCAAGTAAACAAATCAACAGGATGAGATCTGCAACATTTGAGATGCGGATGAGAAATGTCATATTTTCTATGGATAGATTCGTGATGGTAAGTGCGTTGGTCAACTTCGCAATGCTGCCCGGGTTCGATCCCAGAAAACGCCTCACGGTGCCACCTCTTTCGAATGTCCGACAAGCAATCAAAGAGTATCATTTGTCGTGATGAGCTTCGGCGAGAAAAAGCCCCCCGTTAACCTCGAACTGTAGCGCAACCTAAAGAAAGAAGAAGATTCATTCCGATTACCGATCAGGAAATAATTAATTTCAGCGGATTCTACGATACCGATGCTGAAATTACAGTGAATCTTTCCTACCGCCGAATTCTTTCTATGATAAGGGTGAATATCCACTGAAGACTAAAGTATTTGAAAAAAAAAAATCTCCACAAACGAAAGCTCCCAACTTTCCGACAATCAGGTCCATATAACATAATTATAAGAAAAGTAATAATCTCTTGACTGTTCAACTAACTAAGAAAAGGATTTTTCGAAATAAAAATCTAAAGCTAAACGATGTACCCCCTATACGTCCAGAATTTTAAAAAAATCGCTATTTTTTTTCTACAGATTATTATTCTCTATAGTTTTAGGCGTATTTATGTGAAAGCCGATTGTAAACCCTCCTCATAGATCCAAAATTATTTGAGAAAATGTGACGCCCCGACAAGAGCCCGAGTCGCGCAGGTGGCCTTTGTTTGAGGCAGCTTTTTTCGGAGTCCTTCAGTTTGTCAGTTCTTTTGTTATCCTAAAGTATGTACAGGGATATTTATAAAGCATGAGGAGATCATATTTAGGTTTCTGAAGTGAAGGTTAGTTGTATTTGATCGTTCAAAGTGAGCTGTGCGTGACCTCGAGCGAAACGCACTTGAAACTTTAAACGCGTTTTTCTCAAAATTACTTTTTCCAGCACGTTCTGCATGAAAACTCATTCAGTTTTTAATATTTTTTGATGCATTTTTGTTTTAAAAATTCGAAATTGTTTTCTTCATAGTCTGTCGAGCCGGATTCTGATATTTTGATTAAAATATTTTATAAATATAATTAAAGTGTGACATTTTTAACCCAAAATGCACTTTTTTTTTTAAAAACTGCCGTAAATTGCCAAATTTTTCGAATTTCAAAAATCCGGCTAGACAGAGACATTTTGCACATCTATCAACATTTCAAGGATAAATGATGCAGACCGTGGAGCAACTTTTTTTTCATAGTGATTGATTTTTTGATTTTTTATATTTTAGTTCTTGTAAAAAACTTGAAATACATAAATTAAAAATAATAAACAATAGACAATGTGTAAAAGTTATTTTTATTAATTTCTATTGTTATCCTTTCTAAGAACAGTTATTCTTTTAATGCGTTTTTGGCGCTGCTGGACGTATGTTCCCCCATAATAAACGAATCCACTAAACATGCGAAGAAATGCCCAACGATAGTGGAGTCAAGTCATCCTTATATTTGGTAATATGACAAATTTAACATCCAAGCCATCATTTATGTACTTTTAAATCACAACATAAAGAAGGATACCTGTTTGAAATTGGCAATAAATTTGAATACGTTTGAGCTAAAAGTATCTATGCATCTCCCATTTCACAGCACATTTCGATTTCATTGCGATTTAAGAATATAAAATAGGACATAAACTTCAGAGATCATTTTCCTACATTAGCTAAAGTATACCTACAAATCTTAAATACCTTCAATGAACATCTTCATGCTAAAAATAGAAAAATCCAATCTGATTTCCATCATCGGCTGAATGTGAAACAAAATCGATTGAAATTTCTAAATTGAAATACTTTCTATCGGCCATCAGCACATGAAGAGCGGTTCCACTCAATTAAAAATATAATTATAGCCAATTACTAAAGTACTTGCTATTTATCCAACTTCTAAAAAGCATTCATATCTCATCGAATTGTTGACACATAAATGTATCTAAATATAAATCCGAATAAAAATCTGACAAAAAATAAATTCGGCAACCTGCGGAATCTATTTTTAACGTTTTGTGGTTTTTTTTTGAATTTCAATTCGAAAAGTCACAACATCGCAAATGTGCAACGTACGAGTATTTGAGTGAGAGTACGTCGAAATACCGTGAGTATCGTAAGGGATTCACTCAAGCTGCTATCACTACGACAAGGTTTAATTTTTTTTTTTCTCTGATTTGTTAATGATCGTGGCGCCCAATGTCAGGGCTTCGAAACAAGGCTTCTCAATTCTGCCCAACATCCTTGTACATATATACTTTTCACCTGACAGCCAAAATTACATATTTAGAAAACGTTTTTGGCAACTGCAAACACAACAATACCTCGAAATGGTCTTCGGTGACTTCCTCGATTTTTCGTATGAAATTGTTTCTCGAAAACGAGATCAAAAGCAGTGTGATGTTTGTATTTTTATTCGGCATGGGATACCTACTGGGAACTGGCAATGTAGTGTGCAGTGAGGGAGTGATGTGTGCCAAAACTAAAAGGAAAAAAATAATAATAAAATATCAGCACCGAGAAAGATTTTGTTCGCGTGCCAAGTGAAATAAATATTTGAGTACGAATAGCAACGGAGAGGAGTGTAAATATTTTGATGTGTTTGTTTTCTGATATTTTCGAAAATATACTCGTATCTCAACACAAATGTAGAACGAGGTGAGCGGGTGTTATGTGTCTCGATGCACGAAGTAGAGGGACATAAAGAGAGAATACAGACGCATTGGTTTCTTTTGGTTATTTGCAGAACAGATGATGTGAAAGCTTTTAAGGCGACATCTGTTGGAAATTTAAAAACAAACTTTGTTAATTTTGTCATAGATGGCGGACTGTCGCTTTAAAAAAGAGATTTTGAATTTAAAAATAAGTTTGTCTAGCTAATCTCATGGAAAGATGATATTAAACTATTTGCTGTTGTTACGCATCCAAGAGATCGCAGGGTATTTATCTGTAGCTAAATAGGACCAGCTGGCACCATTTGAAGCAATTTAAATTAAAGATAATTCAGGTGCCGGTTAGACGCACGCAGTGGCTCAATAGTTTCAAGTTTGGTTAGTTGAACTAATGCGCGTGCTGTCCGGGTTCGATCACCGCAAACACCGAAAAGTATCACCTCTTCTGAATGTTCATGAGAATTATTTGCCTTCAAAAGCTTCTTCACTTGCCGTGTGTCCCTCCCGTTCGTAGAAAAAATATAACAGGCAAGAAGCTTTGCTTGGTTCTAACTTTTACAAGCGAGGAAAGATGGTCGTTGATCTTCCTTAGAGTCGACGTTTAATCTCCAAATTCCAGAAAGCAAAGTGGGTCGGTTTGTGCCCAACACGTGTATGTTATGCTAAACAGCGTAGCTCAGCACTGAACCTTGTCCATTTCAAGTCGTTCCTCGGAACTTGGTCTTGCTGAACGTGTGCGGAATGGGTCGTCGAACCAGAGGCGGCTGATGTCGATTTGGCCCAGGACATCATCTTCAGCGATGACATTTCACCAAAAAGCCGACATGAATAGGCAACTTTTTTTGACGATAAAATTGGAGGAGCTACTGTGCCAAAACTTCAACTTCTTCCTCCGGGCTTATGCAAAGGGACATGTCTATGCTAACCATCTACAAACTCTTGACGCACTTAAGAACAATATTCGTCAATTTATGGCCGAGAGGGAATCCAAACTTTAAGAAAAAGTCAAGCGTGGCTTGATTTTTAAGAAAGTGGATCAAGACGAGCACGTGGTGGATATTTGAATGATGTTGTATATTTATTCCCCACCCGTGATACATGACATTCATTATAAATATAGAGCTCAGAGTGGACTTGTTTTTGGACTTTGTTTTTTAGGCCTTCAATATTTCCAAGGAATTCATTAAGGCGTACAAAGCCTGACTTTTATACCCTATCCTAAGTGTAGGAATATTTTTTAAATTTTTTTTTAAGTACAGTGAATTGTTTTGTTTTTTATATCATCAAATATAGTATGTTTACTCTTCAATTTAATTTATAAATTGCTATAAACTCTTTTCACTTTTGTGGTAGAACCGGTATTCTGGAGGTCTATGAGTGTATCACCCGTGATACACTGGCCTCTGGGTGATACACTGGGAGCCAACGTGTTAAGCTTTAGACGGTATTGCCATATTTATTTGAATTTTTGACAAAATTTCTTTGTTCAGTTAACATGCTTAAATTTAAAAATAAAACGCTCTTGTAAAATACGTAGAATTTTTATTTCACATCATATTCTTTGCAAACTTCCAATTTTTTTTTTATTTATTTATCTTTTTTGTTTAATTAAAATCTTTTAAGTTTAGTATATGCATGATACAATAGATAGATTTAATTTTATAACCGTAATACTATTGCCAGGCAATATTCATTAACTATTCGCCTGTATTTTATTTTATTATTTAAATAATTTCACACCAATAATAATTTAAAAAAAAAGATATTATATTTAGTAACTAAATTAAATTTAAAATATTTCTTCGAATTATTTCATCCAAATCTATTAATTAATAACGAACTCCACGATTATTGCCAGGCACTAAAAGTTGTGCCTGCGTTGTAGCTTTCCCCAATGGATTCGTTGCACTGCAGGCGTAAATGCCAGAGTCATCTGAAAAATACATTTTTATTAATTATTTATTAATAATAGTTTCTTTAATTTAAAAGTGGAATTGGATGGCTGTAGTCAAAAGTATTATGTGCTGGTCTAAACTTTATGGAATGTTAGGGAGGGCTTCGATAAAGTTGAAGCCATGAAATTTCTGACAACAAGCGCCATCTATCTCGCGTCCACGTAGTTTATTTGCTTAGGACTCATCAATAAAGCGTAATTCATATTTTAAGTTAATGGCCCTAGGCCAAGGAAAAACTGTGGGGAAATCCAGAGGTCCGCTGGGTAAAAAGATGAATAGTGGAAGATAGACATAAAGGGACCCAATATGATCTGGTCCGTTTCGAACATCTCTCGAAATTTAAAAATTCAAAGCGTTGTGCTTTTTTTACCTGGATACGTTTGTGGTATTGTTAAACGGCAAACTCCATTACGGTACTCGATTATATGTTTATTACTACACTGAAGCTCGTAGCCATTCTTTAACCAAACGATATTCGTTTTGGGATCACTTAGAACGATACACTCGAAACGGGCTGTCCTTCCAATTACTGCAGCGATATCTTTTAGAGGCTGTCAAAAATAAATTAATTCTTCTTAATTAATGTGCTTTCTTAAAAAATATAAATTTCAAAATCATTACCGTTATAAATGTCGGAGGCTTCTTTGTTTGATCATCGCGAATTAAATGCGAATTAACAGGGACTTCTGAGGGCAAATCAGGAACTATGATATTTTGTAAAATTTTAAATAATTGTTTTTTCCTTGTATCACTTATTTATTTTTTAGTAGCAAAAGCATTTTTTTGTTTCACTCATAACTTCGACACAGCAATGTTTATTGTCACACAAAAAATAATAAATCAAAACAAATAAAAAAAAAAATAAAACTTAACGCATGCGGCAAAAAATTCACAAATACATAGGACTGTCGACTTACGATTATAGCAGCATCCAAGATTGTTAGAGCTTTTTAATAATAATTTGTTTTATATCAGTTAAGCGGGGGGAAAAGGGGAGTGCAGTACAAGTACACGTAAATACATTGACAAAGCATGAATTATGTATAAATAATGTAAAGTTAAATTAAATTAATTTTTTAACCTCTAATTCGATCAAAGATAAAACAAAAGCGCTGGCAACCAACGCTTTAGCTGTCAGTCGGTGGATCAAGTTTGATGTTTGTCCCATTTAACGTAAAATGTAATCTAATGAAGTGTGGGATGCGATGTACCTATGAGGGTTGAAATATAATTGCCTCGGTATTCACATCATCAGGGCTGTAGCATATTTTGTTTTTAATAATATTCGTAGAAACAACGAAGTTAGTAGAATAAAAGGTTGAACATAATAAAAAGACAAACACTACTACTACACTTCACTTTAGCAAAGGAAGTTTTAAAAGTTCCAATTTTAAAGAAAACATATACTCTACTCTTTGTGAAGGAGTATAATCCCAGATTCTGGGAGCTGTATCAAGTCCTTATAAGTAAGACTCAATGACTCAGCTAACTGGAACTCCAGCCAAATGGGTGTATACAGACGAAAACGTACGCAGTTCCAATTTTTTCTTCCATTTGAAAGACTAAATAATTATGGACGCCAAGAAGCGTTTTTTTTAAATAGACTTTGTAGAAGCTTTTTCTTGAGATTACTTGAAATCTATTTCGCATATGCTGGAGCTGGGATTCTTTGGTCTAACACGATACTTTTGGCCTCGCTTGGAATATTCCCCAGTGTGTTTCCGGCTGCAGTGAATGCCATCGGGATCTACGATTTGATAAATTTTCAGAAAGACAGTCAAGCACTTAAAGCCCTGAGCTACTAAAGTGCTGCTTCACTCCCTAGCAACAATAAAGTCACACTTTGCCTAGTGCCTAGTTTTACTTGCAAACATTTCTCACTTCATAACAAATATATTGTGTAAGTTACAGCATAATCGGATGGTTTTGCAATTTAAGAGTTCCAGCGCCATCTATCGGAAAACTTGAAAACTTTTGATTTCTAGCTTCATTACAAATATATTGTGTAAGTTTTAGCTTAATCGAACGGTGAGTTTTAAAAGTTTTGAGTTCAAGTCCTGGAAAAGAGCAAAAACCTATCGTAAAACTACGGAAAATATTGTAAGCCTAGGTCCACCGTAGGTCCGTCCGTAGTTATCAGAGCAAAGACCCGAATGATTCGCGATTTTCAAGTTTTTCCTTTCTCTATAATTATTAAGAAGCCACCCAAGCTTTTCCGCAACACTGGAAATAAATCTACTCGAATTGCCGTTTACAGATTCCACGGGATGACGGTGTTTCTGACAAGCTGCGAACGGTGTACACCGTACAGTGTCTTGTTCGCTGTAAAAGTTATAATGAGATACTTTCGACAAAGTTTCTATAGAAGCTGACATATTTGATGTCTGCTTTTTTGTCTATACCCGCTCAATCGCTTGGTATAGCAGTTTCAGATTCTGAAAACCAGCTGGCGCTGAAATCCCTTAAAGTTGGGGGAACATTTTTGATTGGTAACCGTAAGTGGATGAGTTCGTTAATATAACTTTTTTTTATTAAGTTGATATGTAAATGTAATACTTTTCGTCTAATTGGTTAAAATAAATGTACTTATAGGCACTTAATTCATTTGGATCTTAATTTTAACATGTAGGTAGTATTTGAAATTCAATTAAAATCGCATCAAAGTCGTGTAAATATTTTTACTATTATTAATTCAGTACCAATCTACTTAAAGTAGATGGCAATTTTGAACGCACCGTAATGGGACTAAACGTCAAAAGTATAGAGTAGTATAACCGATTTTCGTACTTCCAAAAGTGAGATAATTATGTGTAAGAACCTGACACTCATTGACGCTGATTACAGGACTCTTTTTTTCGTTTATTTCGTCTTTTTGACAGGTTCGTACGATGGTGATAGTGATATTAAGGTACACGGTTCCTTATAATTGGTGGATACGTGCATTGTGCATAAGTGATTCTGACGTTTATTGAAATTCACAATATATTTAGGAAGGGAATAATAAAATTTTAGGTGGAATCAATCTAAATTTACTTATTATGGAGGATAATAATTGCGTGTTTACGAGCAAAATGTAAAATGTCTCTAAATTTAGCTCCAAAATCAACTTTAAAATTCGCCATGTCAAACGAGAAATGTCAAAGATCAACCGGAAAAAATTTTAGAATTTTCTTTCCTGCTTTCGTTACTTCACTCCCCTCTCCTTTCTATGCCCCTCACCATATCTGTCAAATAGACGAAAGACGAAACGAACGAAAAAAAGAGTCGTGTAATCAGCGTCACTGAAATTAGAAATGATAGAACTGCCAAAATATTCTAAATGTACTTTTAACACTTTTCGTGTTGTCCAAAGAACAAAGCATTATCTGACAGTTGACAGTTGTCTTAGATATTTTCACAATAGGTGTGTTTGGTAACCTGTTAATTTACGTAAATTTATATCCAACTGTCAAAAATCATGAGAAGAGAGAGCCAAATAACAGTGTCAAAAAATGTCCCCTCTTGCGAAATCGTGCTACATCTTTTTCATGGAGTCATCGAGGGACATCTATCAAACAGAAATCTGAAAATTTGTGAAATATCAATCACTTCTTGTTAACAAAATAAAAGAAAATTAGTTTTTCGTGAAAATATTCAATAGTTAAAAAAGAAGAAGAGAGGATTTTCCCCCACTTTTACTATTTGACAGATGTGCCATTTGGGCTACTAAAAGTTAACAAACACACCTAATCTTGTGATCTGAATACCATATAACCTAGAAATGTGATGACATTTTTCCTGCTATGCAATTCTTAACTCGTCAACTAGATGGAGCTATACAATCGCGCTGCCAACAGTAAGAATATAAATGAAGGGTGACGATGATGAATGATGATGGAGTCAGCTTTGTCAAAGCAAAGCTTCATCAAGTAGCAATCAAACAATATATAAACTGTCATTAAGCCTTATACAACATCAAGTGATTACACATAGATTTGTTTAACAACATTGATATTCCGTTTACCTGTTCGCAGATTAGGCAACACCGAATCGTTTGCATGCAGTCGATCAATGTTGATCTCGATTGTTGGCAAACTGCGGCGCTTTTGTGGCGCGTACCTATGTTGATACTGATATGTGGGTGTTGTTGTGCGCTCATGATGGACCGGTATAACAATTTCACCGGGAAGATTTTGCAATGGATACGCAGAGGTCGGCTTCTTTGGTAGGCTATTCGAACTTGAAGTAACATTAGACTTACCGCCAATGAACTTCCTACCTTCGCCCGGAAACAATATGCCGAATTCGTAACCGAAATCGTATTTGAAATATATCAAACCTGTGTTAGGATCGACACATTTTGTACCTAAAGTGCGGAATGGAATTACAGAATTACATTTATGTTTTTTTTTTAATTAAAAAAGAATCCAAAACACATTAGTCAATAATTTTTTTGATTTTTAAAAAACACACCAATCAGGGGAAAAATCAGATTTTCAAAAAAAAAGGTAAAAACACTTCAGAACCTCATCATTCAAAGGTACTTACCGTATTGTGAAACTCTCGACTCGTTTCTGTACGCCTCGGGCTGGTTTGTGCCTTCGCTGGGTGCTCGCTTAAAGCCAGGTCGGATACCCTGTACTGGGGCGGATCTCAGATCGGATGTGATGTCATTGACAAACTTGTGATGCTTTTGTAGGAACGTGGTGCCCAAATCCTTGGCCTGAGCGCTGGCCTGATTCTGGATGTAACCGTACTTTGGTGGTGAACCAACCTGGAGATTCATGTCGTCACGAGTGGTTTGGGTCACGTGTCGCTGGTAGGTTTTCTGGGACGTAGATGACGAGTATCTGTCCAGAGTTTGCGTCTGTCCTTGTCGGGTTTGTGAGTCAATTTGAATTTTCGTGGGCATATCTGGTCCACGGTCGAATTCCATGGGCGAAAGAACTCGTTCGTATGTTCGTGGCAAGCTGGTACATCGCCCGGGGAATTGTGGTGGCTCCACATGACGATACCTTGGCTCACCATCAATGGGCCTTGGGGTCCATAGCGGACGAATTCTTGCGCCCTCGACTTCACTTTCGTAATCCGATTCACGGAACTCGCCGGGTATAAATTTGGTTGGAGTGCCCGGAGGTGGAACACTCCGTCGGCCCGGGGTCAAACGGTTAGGACTAGTGACTGTGTAGGGGAAGGGTTCTAAAGGTTTTTCACTGCCTTGCTTCTGTTCGCTGCTGTCAAAGTGTATGATACGCTTGGTCTGTTGCATGTTGACAATGCGTTGGCACGTCTCGGTGGACTCTTTCATTTGCATTGTGTTTTTGGTCTCCGTTGCCACCTTGGCCAGATGCATTGGTGTACCCGTTACCGAGGTATAGTACATGGTGGTCTTCGGTGGCGTTGAGGATTGGGTGGCTTCAATGAATTTCGCCGCAACTGGCTTGGGCTTGAAGACCTTCTGCTGTTGAGTTTGACTCTGTGTCTGGGTTTGAGTCTTTTGGTAATGCTCCTGTTTTATCGGTTCGAACTTGGGTCTCGATGGACCTTGCAAGGTTGGTGGGTGCTCGAATTCCATCGGTGGCAGTGGAGATTTATGGCCGTTGGAGACATTTGATCGTCTGCCTGAATTCGTTGGTGTTGGAGGATGGACTACTCGATACCCTTTGATTTCTGAATCGGACTCGTAAGTGCGGGACACCGACCGGAACCGTTCGTCCACTTCGCTGCTATAACCGCTGACATCTCCTTTGGTGAATTTCGACGGACTGGCTGGTGGCGGAACTTTAGGCGTCTGTGGTGTATTGTAAGTTACGTTGCTGACCATCGATGACTTTTGGAAATCCTGTGAAGAAGAGAGTACAGGTAAGTGATGCAAAAAGATATAAAACGGTTTCACAACAAAAAACGGTTTTAATTTGGTTATTTACCATAAAAAAGTCAAAAAAATGTTTGAGGGTTAAATGAAAGTGCTCATGCGTATTTTGGAAAAAGTGTAAGGTTTTGAACTAAGCAACATATAGGCACACAACACACACACACACAGAGAGAGTTTGTTATCTTTATTAGACAAGCCGAACCTTCTCTTCTTTAATGGGTGACGTAACGAAACCGTTCTGGTATTGCTGCGTACTGCTTTGTTGCTTGGTTTCGAAGAACTGTCGACTTTCGTAGACTGATTCGAATTTTCGAGAGCTCAACTCCTCGGTGTCTGCCGTGTAACCGCTGACTTTAAGCGGTGGTGGTTGAACCTCCATGGATTTTGGACGAACCCCAACCACCTGCGGACCCTTGACCGGCCTAAAGCAGGACTCGTCTGACTCACTGCCACTGTACTTCCAACGATCGCTTTCGTATTCACTCTCGGAAATCTCATTGCGCACGAGCTTTGGCGGCACCACGGGTGGTGGTGGTTTAACGAACCTTGGAACATCGATTTGAATCACATTCGTTATTGGGGGAGGTTTAACCAATGTTTGTGGTGAAGGGGTGATGGTCGGCACGGAGTGCGGCAAGACCTTCGAGGGGCCACGCAATAAATCCAATTCTAGCGACTTTTCCATTGCCTCGACTAGGGACTGCCGACGTTCTTCTGGTTGTGGCTGCGGTGCAAAACAGATCTCTGGCGGTGAACCAGGAACCAGATTAATATCTGGCAGTGGATCCAGCTTTGGAGTGACCACTGGGATTGGCCTTGAGGCAACCTGTTTCACCAGAATTGGTGCAGATAATTCGCGGTTCTCGTGTTCCTTGATCTTCTCCTCGAAGATCTGTTTGGTCTGAACGATCGTTTTTGGGATCTCGCAGTCTGATTCGGATTTGTAACTCTGTTCGAAATCGCTGTGGCTCTCGTATGTAGATCCATTTTGCATAGGAGTTGGCGTCCAGAGTTTTTCCATGCGCAGACCTTCAGCGGATGGTTTTGGCGATGGCGATCGGTTGGTAGATCTATTGGGAGCCGGTATATTGGCAGCTGGTCTTAGAATCGGTTGTCCGTACTCGATTTTTGTTGTTTTCATGAATGACGAGGTCTTAGTGGACTCCTCAAGAATTGGCGACATTTGCGGCAGAAGCTGAACTCCGCCCATTGGTGCCTCCTTCATGGTGTGCTGCGATTGTTCGATTTTTTTGATCTTCTCTGCGATATGAGGCTTTTGGTATTCCACCTTCGGGATGTAGCACATTTCTGGTGGAGAACCAGGAACTAGATTAAGGTTCTTCAAGTCGATTTCAATTGATGTGACAGGAGGTTTCACCGATAGCTGAGGAGTGTTTATTTTACTGATATCCTCAAACTTAGTGTATTTCTCACTAGATGGCAGCTTTGTCGGTTGCGAGTGTTGTACTTGATGTTGCTGTTGCTGCTGATGTTGAATTTCAATCTTTTTAAAGTACTCCAGAGAGGACTTCTTGCTAACCGAACTAGACTCAGTTTGTCCATTTTCCAAATTCACAACAATTGGCTGTGGTTTTGGCGCAACTTGTGGTGAAGTTTGAGGCATGAAATCGGTTTGAATTTGACTCGATTGAGTGTTGGTGGAGACATTTCTTAAAACTGCCTGCATTGCATCTGTTGCTGTACTGGTAGTTTGAGGAGCTGTTGGCTTATTTATGACTGGCAAGTCCAGGTACGCAGACTTGTGCTCTAAACGCATTGTTGCCTCTGTTGTGCAACGATGCTCGGTTGTGATTTTTGACTCAGATGTACCATGCAAATCGGACTCAGTTGTAGTTGCTGAATGATTTGTATGGAAACCGGGTGGTTCTGGCTTAATGGGCTAGGAATATATTACATTTTTTTTTTGTTTCGAAAGTTATGAAATGAATGAGAGAGAAATAAAATTGATTGGAGTACGGAAGAAGAAGAGTATATGTATAAGCGGTCAGAGTTTACATTGAGGTTTTAGTTGGCGATGAACACGCTTTCTTAGGTTGAATTTTAGTTTTAATAGAAGCTTGGTGTGAGCTGTCATCTGTTAAATAGCTTCAAAGCATTGAGAGCATATTGTAAGCAGATATGTACAACGTTCGTTCAAGAGATTCAGATGAATTCAAGTCAATGTGTCAGATTCAACAATCAACTGTCAGGTGGTATTATGTGATACTAGAGAATTCAATATCACCGCCATCTATTTGCAAAAGTATGAAGTGTCAGCTGTCAAATAAACACGAAAAATAGTTAAGCTTCGGATGTGACATTTTACTCATTTTAGATGCTGTATTGGCGTCTCACCGTAGCGCATGTGGTTAGTGCGTCGGACTACTGAGCCAGCGGTCTTGGGTTCGAATCCCGCCGCAAACACCTAAAAGTTTTTCACAGTGCCCACCTCTTTCGAATGTCTGACAAGCATCAAAGAGTATCATTTGTCACGATTGAGCTTCTCAACTCGCCGTTCGGAGCCGGCAAAAAACTGTAGGTCCCTTCCATTTGTGCAAAAATATAACACGCACACACAAATGGTTGCGAGAAGCAGGCCCAGGTTCACCTCGAGCTGTAGCGCCAACTAAGTAAGTATTGGCGTCTCTTTCATGTAACGGATTCTGAATCTGTCAGCTATCGTAAAACTGGCAATGAAAAATAACAGTAAATTACACTTTGTGTAGATATAGATCAAACGCCTGTTTGCTCTTATTTTAAATTCAACTAACATTGATTCAAATTGTCTTAGTCTGCAATGGTTTTATAATCATTGATACTGCATTCTGTTAGATGACAAATCAGTACAGACTTCAGAGCAAACCTTAAGAATTTTGGCATTGATTCAGTAGCTGTCATCTTCGATTCAATTATTCAAATGTATTATTAGTCTGCATTAGTTTGCGACTGCGATGCTTTTCTTATAGGCTTATTTATGCTTACATAAAGCTTTGCATCATAAACATTAAATTACGAACAAATGTGACATTTTGCATGTCATTGACAGTGACAGTGGCAATTTTGACAGTAGATTATTAAAAATCGCTAGTAAGTCCTCAATGTAAACCAGACTTATTGTACAAATCCCATTGCCTCTTTTTTTTAATGTTTATACATACCTCTACTTTTACGTCCTTAGCATCATCATAGATGACAGTTTTGACAACTTCAATCATTCGTTCAGGTGTTGGCTCAACAATGACACAATCGGCGATACTCTTCGCTTCACCACCGGCATTTGTTGCTTTTACCATGAATTTTCCAGAATCCGTTGTTTGACCTAAAAATGAAACAATGAAAAAACTGTTAAATTTCCTTTTTGCCGGCAGATGTCCCCTCTACAAACCTTTTTCAATAATCAACGTGTGAGTATTGCCAACCGTCTTCACCCTATGCGCTGATAAACCAACATCTTTAAGTGGCTTGTCATCCTTCAGCCAAATTACAGTCGGGTCTGGTGTACCCATTACTTCGACCTCCATGACAATACGTTCACCTCGTTTGGCAACTTGTGCTTGGAGGCGGTGTCCAAAAACGGGAGGGAAAATCGTCTCTGTGGGAGAGAAAACATTTTTTTTTTAAAATGATTAATCATCTTCGCTCTTGTGGAACGTGAATAATTATTTATTGGCAACGATGACATTATTCGTCGGCTAAAATTAATAATATTTTGTTTTTGTGTTGATACCGTTGCATTTGACTTAAACGAATGGGAATTTGAGATTTGTATTCTGGGTTTGATCCAAATCGTCTTTAGCGTTTTAATTTGCACGTTTTGAAGGTAAATAATGCAATAAAAATATTGTTCACAGTTTACTGTTTCTTGTAATCTTTCAAATGTAATAGATCACATTTGCGATCGTTTGTTAGTTTTGGTAAACTTGACATTCATTAGGGCTTTAAAGACTACCATTAAAAACTACCTAGCCACTTTTTAACATCAGCTGTAAGCAACTTAAATAGGGATAGCTTTGAAACAAAAGATAGAAACTGGAAGAAAATAAGCAAATTTAACCAGTATAATGTTAAACAGTAAATAACGGTTCTGGAGTATTTTCTAGTCGCCAGTTCCTACATACACTTGTGGACAAAAAAACCCTCGCAGTCGAAATAATTTGAATTTTCTTCTTTCCGACTGGAGTCGATTTATGAATGGTGAAATTAGTTATAAATTATAAGCATATATTTTTTTCGTTATTGTCAATCATTTTAACTATCTCAATAACCTTCAAGACCACTGGTTAGTGCTCGGTTTTTTTTTAATTTGGTAATATTTCATAAATGGTTCGGTTGTTCAAAGATTTGAAATAGTGTTGCTTTTTTTTCTCGTCGACTTGGGATTGATGAATGAAGTGAGCGGAACGTTTTCAAAAGTGTCAACTAGAGGGCTCCATTGCTCGGAAAGTTGAAAACGAAATACCCTGGGGATAATACTGGGGATATTAACTGGTCATTCCAGGAGCAAACTGGGAACAAATAAGTCATCTTGCAGAAAAAACCGCTATTAACACGGGCAATGAAAAAACAAAGCCTTGAATGGACAAATACTTATATATTATAAGCTAATGGGTACGAGTGACACGAATGGATGGTTCACCGAAGAAAAGATGAACGATATTGCATTTTACCCACCGTTTAGCATTCCCCGCTTATAAAGGGTGATTTTTTAGCTGGTTTGGTTTTGGCAACACTGGTTTTGACAGCTGACGTGTGTTTAGTACCTTGTGTCACTGTCAAACAGCTTCAGTTTGGTTTGCAATTTAACCATGGATCGTCTTACAAATGAACAACGCTTGCAAATTATTGAATTTTACTATCAAAATGGGCTCTTGGAAAGCTGGCCGAGGATCCGCTTTTTTATCGAAAAATTGTGTTCAGCGATGAGGCTCATTTTTGGTTGAATGGGTACGTAAATAAGCAAAATTGCCGCATTTGGAGTGAAGATCAGCCAGAAGCATTGCAACAGCTACCAATGCATCCCGAAAAAGCCACTGTTTGGTGCGGTTTATGGGCCGGCGGCATTATTGGGCCATATTTCTTCAAAGATGATGCGAATCGCAGCGTTACTGTCAATGGTGAACGCTACCGAGCGATGATAACAAACTTTTTTTTGCCCGAAATGGAAGTTCTTGACTTGCATGATATGTGGTTTCAACAAGACGGTGCCACATGCCACACAGCACGCGAAACAATGGCGCAGTTGCGAGGCGAGTTTGGTG
The DNA here is from genome assembly GCA_949775065.1 of Brachyopa scutellaris. NCBI lineage: Eukaryota > Metazoa > Arthropoda > Insecta > Diptera > Syrphidae > Brachyopa > Brachyopa scutellaris. The sequence goes on from OX459113.1 coordinate 113,932,825, forward strand.
AACAGTTAATTTCACGTTTCGGGCCGGTCAATTGGCCGCCTAGATCGTGCGATTTGACACCATTAGATTATTTTTTGTGGGGGTATGTCAAGGCTAATGTCTATAGGGACAAGCCCGCTTCGATTGACGCACTGGAAGCCAACATCCATGCATTCATTCGTGAGATACCGGCCGATATGTGTGAAAGAGTATGCCAAAATTAGACTCAGCGGATGGGCTACCTGAGACGCAGCCGCGGTCAACATTTGCATGAAATTATCTTTAAACATTAAATTGCAAGGTTCAAACTATCGATTCAAATAAATATTTCATTCATTTTTCGAATTTTTTGTGTTTTTTTTTAAAAAAAGTTCTTAACCTCTTAAAAAATCACCCTTTATTATGGTATGAGGGGCAATAACCAGATTTGGTGTTGGATGAATTGCAGAGTAAATGTTACAAATGACCAAAGAAATTATAGAAAACGGTATTGTGCCTACTTTACAGCAACTTTGCCAACACAGCGATAGTGTGATTTTTCTGAAGATTCAGCTCCTGCCCAACGTTGCCGCAGAACATTTTTCTCCGTGCCACCACTGGTAAAATAAGGTTCCATTTTGAGCCATTGCGTGCCACCAGCAAAAATAGATAGAAAAACACCTTTCTCCAGTCTTATATACCGTTATGACATATTTCTCAGACAGCAATGATTCAAATGATTCAGAAAATAATTTGGCATATAAGGAGTTGGCACCAATAAAGATTATTAAAAATTAATTTGTTCATGTTTTAAGGAATATTTTTTTTACTCCACCATTTTATTTTACTTAGGTATACCAACATTAATCTGAAATGGTACCATATGAAATCTTAAAGTGCCACCGTGCCATTTTAATTAAAAATAGCCATAATGGCACGATCGTGCCACATCGGCAACGCTGCTCCTGCCCATAGAGCGAAATCGGTTAGTTTTCCTGTTGCGTATGATCTGTAAAATAACATTTATATAAACTTTTTTTTTACAGCACTCTATTATTAGGTACAAAACTACAAGGATTCTTTCTCTTCCAAGGCCTTGTAATAGCCCCCAAACAAATTAGAGAAAAGAGGCCCAAATCTGTAAGTAAACTGGAAGTTATAATAAAAGACGTCTGGAATAAAGATGTAACAATCTCCAAGCTATGAAAATTGTTTGATTCGATGTCAAACTGAATTGATGACGCCATTAAGAAAAAAGGTGGAATAACCAAATATTATAATATTATTAAATTATGCTTTTTTATTATTTTAAAGTTATATTCAATGTTAACGAAGGTTTCTTTTTATAGTTACACCTGCACGAACTGAAATTTTGATAAAATTGTTTGCCTAAATAAAACGTAAAGTTCCCTCTTTAAGTATATACAAATGCAAAATTTTACGAATTGTATGTTCAAATAATTTCGACCGATATTTCTGTGGCGAAAAGGAAAAACAGCTTATGTCGTTTTTTACAATTTTTCAGGAGAGCAGTTGAAAGGTTTGACGTTAGTTTACAAAAAACTATGCACCGTATAAGAAAGTTGTTGATATATAAATAAAGATAAGAAAAAGAATATTTTAATATAATTACGAACGGTTGCGTTAGTTTCAGTAGCTGTTGGAGCATAAGAACATACATATGTCAAAAGCTTACGGAAACTCTTTACTTATGCTATTTTCCATATGCATATTTGCGGGAAGATTTCTGATATTGTTTTTTGCTGGTCTATAACACACCAACCGTAAGAGATAAAAATATGGCAAATAGAATTGGTTGGATATTGGGCATCCGTTGGTGTAAAAAACTAAATTTCGACAGAAGTCGACCTAAGCTGTTTTTCCTTTTTGCCTCAGATTTATTAGTGTTATTCTAAGCTAACAGGTTTTATATATTAAAGCAAAAAAAAAAACTTCATTTTATAACGTAAGACAAACTTTTATATTTTCATGAAAATTTGGTGCCAAGGGTTTTTTTTTGTCCACGAGTGTACGTATATTTCAAATAATAATTGCGCAACTTTTTCTACAATATTGTAGGCCATCATCTAGTATTTTGTGTGTACTAAAGTATTTTGAATTAAGGCGGCGCGGCGGTCGCTAACCAGTGGTCTGTGAACCAGAGTATTAAAATAAGATTTCGTTTCTAAATAAATGTTTAATAATCTTTGAAAAAGTATGAAACTATGCACAGTTACATATATTATTGTCAAAGCAAGGAAGTACTGAAAAATACTGCGTATGTAATGTCAAGCACATACTTGATTATACTTAATCATTTCCACCGGATTGCGGCTACCAGTAAATCACTGGAATAAACAACAAACCTAATTTGCGCATAATCCTTCACCTTCTAGAACAGAAAAAGTGAATCATTTTCCTAAATATGTGTCAAAGCAATCAAAATGAAGTAAACAAATCCTACTAAAAACAACCCATTATTATATTGTTTTATTGTTTTTTTTTTTTTAATTCCATAATCCGAATAGAAAATCTGAAAGGAAAATCCCCCCTGCTATACCACACGACTATTAAACATTTGTTTGACATAAATCGATGAGATGACATTTGGCAGCGGACCGATCTAAAAATACTTTTTCCGTTCCACTAGTCGTCTAATGTTTATGTGCAATTAAAAGTCAAAAGAGCATTTCTGTGAACAAGACCACGAAGCGAACATTAATTGACAGCGATGGTATAAAAATGGTTTTTGGATTTTTGTTTTATTATTTCATCTGAATTTCCTTTGTTTTTTTTTTTCGAAGCCAAAGTAAATGCATTCACAATGGATTATGACATCTGTCAGAAATCTGTCTGTCAGAAATGTCAAAAAAAAAAAATAGGAAATTGACTTTACAACTACTTTTGTTTGTTTTACAACATTTTAAGGCACAGACAACGAGAAACAAATAAATGTCTACTTACTTTTTACGACCAAATCAGCGGTGCTAGTCGACTGTCCCATGCTATTTGTCGCGTTGACAGAGTAACGGCCTGCATCCGAGACACCAACCTGTTTCAGATCGACCGTTACCCGATTGAACTTGTTGGTGATCTTTGTCTTCTCGTTTTCGAAGAGTTCCGCACCATTTTTGAGAATTTTGATTTCGGGCGATGGGAATCCATCAAAGATTGCTTCTAGGTGTACATCAACTCCCTGATCAACGATCTTTCCTGTCAGGGGAGTGGTAAACCTTGGAGCGATTTGCTTGCGGCTGCTCTTTGGAGACACATCAGTGCTGGCGGATTGAACTAAAACGACGGATTTTTGTTGCAGCGATGGTGGTAGATCGTTGCTTTTGTGGAACTCTTGGTAGTGATGGCTTTCGACGACCTCCGGTCGCTGGGAGCCGAGCTGTTTAAGGCTTTGATCGATGTGTGCACTTGATGTGTGTACCTCCATTTGAGGCATGTTGCCTTCGTAGCTGTTCACCTGAGAGGTGGATGTTGTGGTGAAGGTTTGCTTCTTGATGGTGACGCGGGACGACTCGGTGTTGTGCTCCTGAGTGCTCTGCTGCATGTTAGCTACCGATGATGGATGAATGCCACTACCGATCAGGTTCAAGTGGGCTATGCACGTCGCTTTGCCCGTTTCGTTTTCTGCGATACAGCAAATTTTTCCCACCGTTTCTGGGCTGGCTTCGGGGATAGTAAGCACCTGGCGATCACCACTCGTAGAGATGAGGAAATTCTTACCATGCACTGGTTGATCGTTGAAGAACCAACGGATCTTGGGTGTGGGTTTACCCTTCACGATGCACTCGAATTTGATGACGTCACCTGGGTGGGAATTTTTGTCGGTAAAGAGCTCTGTGAAGGTTGGGCAGATGAGTTTCTCCTCAATTTCTACCTGCTGAACCCGTTGATTGTCGGGCGCATTGACACTCTTCACAATCAGATGCGAGAAGCATTTTGCATCACCGGACTTGTTTGACACTTTCACTGTATACACACCCTTATCGTCGACCGATACACTGCTAAAAGCCAACTTGAAGACACCTTTGTCCGCGTCAGTAACAACTTTAATTCTATCCGAAGGTTCCAGCTCTTTATTGCTCAGATACCACTTCGCTTGCAAGGGTTGATCACCAACAGCTATACACTCCATCTCCACTGGCTCACCTTCAGCGACCAGTACATCAGTAAGAAACTTCTCAAACTTGGGTTGTCTATCGGTCGACACCGTTACACTCTCAGTATGAACCCTCGTTGCAGGCTCTGCGATATTCAACGGAGTGACCTTCAAATCACAGCTGCTCGAAGCCTCTCCAGCCGAATTGATCGCAACCACTTTATAATGGCCAGCATCTTCCTGATACACCTCCTGAATCAGTAACGAGCATCGATCTCCTTGAAACAGCAACTGAACATCGGCCGACTCCTTCACAGGACGTTCGTCATGATACCAAATCACCTCAGGCTCTGGCTGTCCAACGATGACACAATCCAATCGCAACGACTTCCCTTCGAATATCGACACATCCTTCAAAGGCAACTGAACCGAAGGCTTGATCGGCTCCAAATCACTAGCCATTTCCGAATCAGACGTTTCGTTAGGCAGACGTCCTTTAACCGTAACGTTACACGAACTGTACGCTTCGCCAGCCAGATTCTTCGCAGTCAACACGTATACACCGGAATCTTTGGGATATGCTTCGGGGATCATCAGCGTGACACGTCCATACTCATACTGAAAGTAGATTCAAGAAAACGTCGAAAATTTCGGGGAAAAAATTAGTAAATAGCTACACAGTCAGATGCAGACGTGTGCGTCAGAGTGTTAGTGTTTGGGGGTTAATGTGTGCACGATCCGTTTCCTTCCCCAAGGCGCGCGGACAGACGCGGTTCTCGATGAATCTTTTTGAAATTGCAATAAAAATTGTTGTTTATTTTCGATTTGTGTGGCGGATCTGGCTACGCGCCGCGCCGTACCACGGACTGTAATGATGAGATCTTTGGCTATTTTTACACTTTACACGCTCCGGCGGTGGGCGGGTGGTACGACCGCGGCAATGGGCAATACAAGAGGAAACGTATATCCTATTTTATTGAAAGCTGAGTGAGAGTGACAGGAAGGCGATGGGGGGATGTTTTGACGCCTACACGTAACGAGAGCGTCAATTGTGGCACAACCATTGGCTGTCGTAATATTTTTGCAAAAAAAAAAAAAAAACAACAAATCAAAAATTAATATTTTTATGAATAAATAATTAAGAGCTTGAAGACAAATAATCTCAAGCATAAGGGGGTGATGGCGGCTCATTGGCCTAATAATTCAAAAAATAATTATTCACTGTGTACAGGATTAACTGTGACAGAGTGGGTGGCTTGTTTTCCCGAATTTCGAAGCAGAAATTCGAGAATTTCTTTTTAATTGAAAACGAAAATAAATTTATTTTATAATTTATAAGGTTTTCACAATAAAACAACGTTAATTTAATGGACATGCATGAGAGGCACTGTTTTCGTTGTGTGAAATGGCAAATTGCACGAAATGTTTTTGAATTGTTAAACTATGTAATTTCGAAAAATGTGGATACATACGAGTATGTAGAGTACAGACAGTTGAAACAAGGCAACTGCACGAATACGGAAATGCGGTGGATGTTTCTTTCATTTTTAACTCAAAAATAACTCTTCCCGTAAACATAGACTTTACTGTGCCGAAGCTTTATTTCGATAAATACTTTAAAGTCAGTTTAAGTCCCGCTGGGATGACTTAGAAGCCTAAACAGATAAGTGTGTTCACTTCTGCAGGAGGTGTTTTCTCAGGTAGACTAAATCTCAATCTTTCAAACGGAAAGCACTGTCCTTGATCAAGAGGAATGAAATATCTTCTAACGATATTAGCATTTTTTCGAATAGTCAGGGGGATTTGAAATCCCTGGAATCAGACACATCTATGTACTTAAAAGACCATCTTCAACTGTCGATCATCTATACTATCTTATTAATATATAAATCTCAGTGTGACCCTCTAACCTGTTAATCTTACCAATCGATAAACCCAAAAACTAATCCACACAATGAAGTAAAACTTCGTATTCCAGTTCACTAACATCCTGCGCCTATTATAGGCCGATTTTTAAATTAATTTATTCGCAATATTATTTAAATTAATGCAAAAATAAAAATACTTTAGAAATGCCTTTTTCTTGCGAAATGTCACTTATTCAAATTCAAACTACAAAGACATACAATCTACACTTGTGGATTGTATATATTGGTAGATTGCAAACCTTGGGGTGCGTTCGCATTGTCTTTGATTCTTCGAACTAAATGACAATGTATGTATTGAAAGTAAAACTATATTTTTTAGACACGGGCGAAGCCGGGCGGGACAGCTAGTACTATTATATAAAGACGTAACTACTAAAATGTATGTTCGAAGTTAACTTGGGAACTAATAAATCTACTTCGATGAAACCTTCGCTTAAATATTTGTTGAGTTCCTCTGCTGTCGGTAGGCTATATATTATCGCGTTTTATTCCTTTAATTATACTAAAAAAAATAGATTTTTCGCTCGTATGTTTGAGATTAAAACACTTCGATGCACTTACCGTGATAACGCCTGCACCTATTCCAACGAAATTAATTTGGTTGATTTCAGCAAAGTTTATAGTTTATTATAAGTTTATACATGTACATATAAAAATGAATTTCTGTTTGTTTGTGTGTTTTCGATAAATACCGAACTACTTGGCCGATTGATCTCAGACTGTGTCTTAACGTATGTTTAGAAGAGAGAAAGATTAAGAACTAAACTATGTCCCGTTAGGTAAGTTTTTTTTGGCTTTAAAAGTTGGTCATATTTTGCACAGGCAATTTCATGCACAGGTTATTTATTTACAAACCCCAAGATTTGTTTTTTTAAAGCTAAGACTTAAAACAAACACAGCCTATAGCTAAGGTCTCCGAGTGCTTCCTTTATCTTTTATACATTAAAGTATGAAAAACAAAAAATGATTTGAAGTACTAAACTAAAACGGTTGCTTATATTTCGCACAATACTGTGTTTTACAAAATACAATATCATATTGAACGACCATAATTGAGACACAATTAATTTTGACCCAATTCAAATCGGGGCACGTCCAATTTGGTTCGCATTTTCCTGGTCCTTGTTTGGTGTGTTCGTATTTTATGCGTTCGCGCATCGCAAGTGCACACTTGCCTTGCCACCAAATAGATCTGGCTTAGGCTAGATCTTATCCGCTTTAACTACCTTCTGTTTATAAAAAGAATACAATAGACAAACGTGCAACTAGGCTTGACGTCCTTTCAAACGACTTCTGTGAAAGTTGCATTTCCTTTATATACGCTCAGCTCTTTCCCGCAGTAGAAAATTATACCAACGACGAATGCTTGGAAATCGTTTAAAGTCTCTTACAGTGCCCGTAGGTTCTAGGGAAATAATGTACGCGAAGTTGGTATCAAAAATGTTTGCTGATGACTTAAAAGTCTTCCGGCCTATAAACTCTGAGCAGGATTGTACTCTTTTGCAAGAAGATCTTGACAAGCTTTCGATTTGGTGCCTCAATAATGACCTTCATCTAAATGTTTCTAAATGTCAAAGCCTTACTTTTTGTCGTAACCTTTCGCCAATTCCTTTCACATACATGATCGGCAATGTCTCACTGTCCTTTATTTCCTCCAAAAAAGATCTTGGAGTTATTTTTGACAATAAACTTAGTTTTGTTAAGCATATTGAGTTTTTAGTGGCCAAAGGTAACTCAATGCTAGGATTTATACTACGCAATTCTAAAGACTTCCAGGATCCTTATACTCTTAAATGTCTATTTTTTGCATTTGTCAGATCAAATCTTGAGTACTGTAGTACCATCTGGAATCCATTTTATAACATACATGCCAACAGAATTGAGAGGATCCAGAAACGTTTAACAATGATTGCATTGCGTAGATTACGCTGGAATATCGAAATGCCTTCTTATGAAACGAGGTTCAAATTATTTGGAATTTTGCCTCTTTTCGTAAAAAGGCAACATTTTTCTATTATGTTTATTCGCGATTTGGTTAACTGTCATATTGATTGCCCTTTTCTGCTTTCATTAATTGGATTATATGCTCCATCGAGAGCTCTTAGAAATCGTTATTCATTTTATGTACCTTATCATAGAGCAAATCATGGTTACAATGAACCAATTTCTAGATGCCTACGAGAGTCAAATAATTATTGTAGTCTTTTAGATTTTCATCTCAGTAGGAGTTCATTTAAGAATAAATTAGTTTTAGAGCTCCATTTCCGGTGGTTTAGTCAGTAGTTCTAAGTTTATATTTTAACTGTACCAGTAATCTAAAGAGAACAGTTGATGTATACTCATTTGATGAAATGAAATAAATAAATAAATAAAAATGCTGAGATTCTAAAGGTTATAAAGGTTTCTAGGTTATAAAATTAGTTTCATTAGTGAAGGAGAAATTTCGTATAGGTTGGTCCAAATACTCTGCCCACGCGGCAAATGTGAGTTCGGTGAATGCCAAATATGACGAAGATCTATCCCAGAGCGACACAGGAAATGATTAGATGATGAACTGGAAACGCCATGGCTGCGTACCATGAATATTGAATCATCATCTGAAATTGTCGAAAAAATCATCTCGATGTGTTTCAAGAATTTTGAATGAAGAGCAAAAACAGGCTCGTATACTCAGGTTAATTTAATAAAATCGTAGGTAATGTATCTTGGTTTTACAAGTACGACCCAGAAACCAAACAGTAGTCCATGGTATGGAGCCCAGAATTTGCAAAACAAAAGCCATGATGTCGGTTTGCTTCGCCAGGATAAAAGTGATCGCCGTTGTCCTGCTAAAGACCAGTCAGACTGTAACTGCTAATTGGTTTATGGAAACTTTCTGACAACAAGTTTTCTAAAATTAGTTTGCAAACCAAAAGAAAGAAAAACTTCGTTGCTTCTTTTTGAACCACAACTATGCGTCTGCTCATAAAAACCAGCTCTCGGCTATTAATGAAATTCGTCCCGCACCTTATTCCCCAGATCTAGCGCCGAGTGATTTTGGGTTATTCCGAAAATAACAAAAAAAAAAAATTTAGGAAAAACATCTTCACATCTAACGGGGTTCTTATAAATACAGTCAATGTCAAGATCGGAAAGCTGCAAAAAGGCTTTCAAAGTGGTTTTGAAAGATGGATCTTCCTTTTTACGTGGCGCTTCAGTTCGGGCTGAACCAGGGCCTACTTCTCATAACCATTTGTGTGTGCGTATTATATTTTTGAACGAATGGAAGGGACCTATAGCTTTTTGCTGACTCCGAAAGATGGATCTATCGATTGCAAATACATATGTTTATTTCAGACAATCATGTAGAGAAAATAGAAAAGATGAGGATTCAAGATCCAAAGCCTTTTTGTTTTTTATTACTCAAGCAACCAGCCGAACTTTAGTTAGTCCATGCAAAGGTATACCGGGTATAATATTAGACCCATAAAGGCTGTGTCCTAGCCTGTAGATAGTTACAACGCATCGCTGCGGTTTGGCGGCTTAATAACTGACTCTGGTTTGAAGAAATTTCAGTGCGACAGTTGCCATAGGAGGTTTTTAAAAATCTTAATTAACAGAACCGTAAGTAGGATCATATCAGCTCCTACTGGTGTTTCCTAAACTAGATAGGAATAACTTTAAATCCTCTGCTAACAGTCTTCAAATCATATCTCACTTAAAAACATAAAGTCTCGTCGTAGACCATATGTCGTCCCTTGAAAGTTCCAACTTTCCACGGAAAAAGGAAAAAAAAAAAAAAACGGAACACACGTCCTAAAAACCCACCACTTTCTAGAACGTACTCCGACAATCGTAAGCCAGATGGAATTGATTCCAAGGTCAACATTTTCAGAACAAAAAACACAACGTGGGTGGCCAACTACTCAAGTTCAATGAGAGAAGATCATTCAGTTCCGTCATAAGCATAACCGACGCGATATTGTTTGGGCGGAACATGCCCATTAAACTAATCGATTTCGCATTCGAACATACCTACTAATTCCGAGAGCATTTCGAACTGACATTCGTATCAATATTCGGTGACACTGAAAAAATAATAACACTAAATGTGTTTACCCAAAAAATAACGGCGAATATTTTTCAAAATTAAACATTTTAGATGTTTTCCTTTTTTCCATTTTCCAGAAAAAGAAACACGATTATTATTTCAATCCTCAAATGTCTGCCAGAAAAAAAAATCGACATTCAACGAAATAGAATTTATGACACACGATCGCCCCCTGTCAAAACTGCCCACCAACGCGCTTCAGAAGCGCTCCACTTCGTGCGTTGAAAAATTAAAAAAATTAGAAATTTCACCGAAATGACGTATGAACGCGGACAGGAAGAGGAATGAGCACAATCACTTAAGAAAAAAAAAATATTGCCACTTACCCTCATGTCACGACTTACAAACGGCTTGCTGTTGTGCGTCCAATATACATCGGGTCTGGGAATGCCCCCTACCAAGGCCTCTAGTCTGATCTTTTGGCCAACACGCGCCATGACATTGGAAAGTGGAATCTTGAAATGTGGAATCTCAGTCGGCTCCAGAGCTGTAAAGAGATGAAAATGTTCTGTCAAATTACTGTCAAAAATCGCAGTTCTATTGAAAAACTTACGTTCCACAATTAGGCTGGCCGAACAGTGTTCAATTCCGACTTGATTCGAGGCGCTGCATGTGTAGATGGCATCGTCCTCCAGGAAGACCTCTTCAAACCTGAGCTTCGCCTCACCATTGTTATAGCTGATGATGTAGTCTGGCGAATCGTCGATGGACTTGTCGTTCTTGTACCACTGCACTGTGGGCAGGGGATTGCCTGTCACAGTGCAAGTGAACTCGAAGGAACTTCCTTCGGTGGCCTTGCCACTTTCTAGGAATCGTATGATCCGTGGTGGGGCCATTTGTACCTCGGCGGGATTCTCGCGAACAGACAAAGTGGCAGTGGTATCGGTGACGCCAACCAAATTCGAAGCTCGACAGCTGAATCTCGCTGTGTCAGCGACGAAAGTCTCCTCAATGACCAAACTACAGACTCCGCCATTGGTGAGCGACGTCTTGTAGTCCGGATTGTTGTGAATGAGAATGCCATCCTTATACCATTCCACGGTGGGTGTTGGGTTTCCAGTAACTTCACACTCGAAGGTGAACCGGTCTCCTTCCTTGGTCACAGCGTCGTTTAGTGGATTGGTGAATCGTGGCGGCGAGTACTTGATCTCGGTAAACATTTCGTTGATTTGGAGTTCCTTGCGTATTTCGTCATTGGTAGCAATTCGTGCCACTTGGTCGTTATCTGTGTGATCTTTGATGATCGTCACGATTTCAGTCTGTTCCCGGATGATGCGATCCTTTTCTTCTTTTTCTCGAGCTATTCGCTCCTTTTCGGCTTGTTCTCTTGTCAATCGATTTCTTTCAGCGAATTCACGCTCAACTTGTTCCCTGGCCTGTCGATCTCTTTCGGCCTGTTCTCGTGCCAAACGTTCCCGTTCGATAAAGTCTCTTTCGGCTTGTTCCCTTGCAAGGCGTTCTCTTTCAGCCTGCTCTCTCGCCCGACGTTCTCGTTCGGCAAAGTCCCTCTCCGCTTGTTCTTTGGCATGGCGATCCCTCTCAGCTTGCTCCCTTGCTAGGCGATCTCGTTCGGCTAAATCTCTCTCCGCTTGTTCTCTAGCCTGACGTTCCCTTTCAATTTGTTCCCTTGCTTGCCGCTCTCGTTCGGCAAAATCTCTCTTAGCTTGTTCTCTTGCCAAACGTTCTCGTTCAGCAAATTCTCTTTCAGCTTGTTCCCTAGCCAATCGGTCCCTTTCGGCTTGTTCCCTAGCAAATCGTTCTCTCTCCGCCTGCTCCCAAGCTTGTCTCTCTCTCTCAGCCAGTTCTTTCGCAATGCGTTCCTTTTCAGCGAACTCTCGAGCAAGTCTTTCCCTCTCAGCTTGTTCCCAGGCAATTCTATCCCTTTCAGCCTGTTCCCTGGCTAGTCTCTCTCTTTCGGCTTGTTCTCTTGCAAGTCTTTCTCTTTCCGCTTGTTCCCTTGCCATACGTTCTCTTTCGGCTTGTTCCCTTGCGATGCGTTCCCGCTCCGCTTGTTCTCTAGCCTGCCTGTCCCTTTCCGCTTGTTCCCTAGCCTGTTGCTCTTGCTGTTCTCGCAAACGCTCCTCCGCTTTCATGCGTTCTTGTACCACACTAATGTCAGACTTGAGTTTGATGAACGATTGGAAGAGCATCAATACGTCCGTTTGTAGTGTGGTCACCTTTCCACTGTCATGTCCACATGTCTGCGCCTTGTCCAGACTATCACGTAGACGTCCCTCCCTAGCTCCGACATATGTCTCAATGTCATTCACTAAATTCGATGCCTCAACTGGATCCCTCAGGTAGGTTACCTTATTTGTAACACTCGTGTAGAAGTAACTGATCTCTCGGTATTCGGCTTCAATCTAAAAAAAAAGCAGATTGTAAAACCGTTTTTTTTCAAATGTCATCTTACCTTTTCAACGATTTCGAAAAAGTCTGTAGCCGAATTGAGAGAGTTACGTTTCGATTTCACCTGTTCCTTGAAACTTCGCCACTTGTCCTCTAACTTTCTCAGTTCGTCTCGTACAAATTGCTCACTGTCCGGATTGCTGGTGTAAAGTGATTGTGACGTCTCCGTAAAGTTTGTGATGCGTTTCTCTAGCAGCTGTGGAAATAGAACGAAATTATGCGTCTGATATTGAAAACAAATCTGTTTCGTATTTGTATTAAGATTTTAAAGAGAAACAAAAAAACATGAGTCCCAGAATAGAATTCACATCATTAGTACGGGAGATTTATTGTTTCAACATGGTCCATCGAACGACGCAACGGTCGATGTGCGATGCGTTCGAAACGCTTTCGATTTTTGGTGAGAAAATTAGTTTTCTTTTGCGACAGCGACGAAGTGACGTGTGGTTGGCAGACTGTTAAATTGGAACGAATTTGTATATTGGGCGATGCAGCAATTGCGCTTATAAATAAAACCGATTAATATTAATTGCGATTAAGAGTGCGTTGTTGTTGTGCAGTTAGAAACACAAATAGAAGTGTACCATAGACGAGATAATCAGTCCTCATCTAATGGGGTATCCAATTACTTTGTACATATTTTATCCGTCAACTGTCTGAAATGGAGTGGCAGGAGAGGATGGAAATTAGTGAGTGCATAGAACTGGGGCATTGGAATTGCAAGAATGTGGTGTTTACCTGTTCCACGAAAGATACATTTCTGAGAGGGAAAGATAAGAAGACTGTAGACTTAAGCCATAAGAGAGTCGTAGGGCCCACTCATAAATACCGTCTTTGCATAGCAGGAAAAGCTGTTTAAGTTCAAGCATGTGTAAATGACAGCTGCAAACTTGCTCCATTTGGCATTTTTGAGTTCCCTGCCCAGCAATGATGCCAATTCGTGAAATTATTAACTTTCGACTTGGCATTACTGGTGCAATATAATGGACTCATGGAGGGAACTGAACAAAAGCCCGTTAAGCAAATACCACACGACAAAAGCCCGCATGACAAAAAACCGCACAGTTTTTTTTTTGACAGTTGTTGGGATATCTTAAACGGGTTGACAAATCGAGTAAGCGGCTAAGCCCCACAGGAAAATGGAGTTTAATTAATCAAAATTCACCTATCTTACTGTTTACTTACCCATTATTACATTATACATTACATTTTTCTTGAATCTGCGGGCTTTTGTGATGCAGTCTCCTGTGCGCGGGCTTTTCTGTGTGGGTTTTTGTTTTGCAAGCAAAAGAATCTAAAACAATCATCGAATCCCTGTTTGAGATACAGCGGCTGAGAGGAGTGCAATGGTTAACTTTACCATGGCGACATTTTTTGACTCCTTTCCAGATGCAAGGGAAATGAGCTCGCCGGCTAGAAATGGTGAGGGGGGGCACTGCATATAGCAGAGATGGTGTACTTAGCACCGCCAGCATGCGGCATCAGGGCGAAAATAAAGAGTACTATCATTAGTATGGCGGGCAATAGATGGTCAAGAATATAGGGACATAGGGTGTCCAAGGCCCTTTGGTCGGCCTTATATCGCAAAAGGACCAAAGTAATGGACTAAATAGGGACAAGTTAAGAACTTTAATAGGAATACTTTCCGGACACTGTCTCTTGAGAATTCATGCCAAAAGAATGGGACATTCTAGTACGGACGAATGCAGGTGACTTGGGCTCAGCGGAGAATGTCGAACATATCATTTGTGAATTTCACGCGCAAAAAAGTTTAAGGGGGTTACTTTTTAGGGTTCCGTACCCATATAGTAATACGGAACCATTATAAGTTTGCTCTAACTCTGTCTCTAACTAATGTCTGTCACGATAAAAAACATCAAGAACCGTTCTTCCTAGAAACTTGAAATTTGGCACACTTATACATTACGTAGTTCACATACATGGACAACATATTACTCAAAAATATTGTGAAACAACAAAACAGGGTAGGTGAAATATAATCTCAAAAAAAAATTCTCAAAAAAGTTCAGAAAAATATATCATGTGGGACATCATTCGAAAGGGCTCAAAGATTCCAAAAATATTTCGCTTAGTTTTTTCCGTTAGAAACTTTGTGAGTTATTGCCAAAAATGTGTGAAAAATATCAGACCAAAATGGCCCCTAAATTTTTCTCGGAAACTACTGAAGTCAAAAATATGAAAAAATCATAGTTCGTAGGTGATTAACTATATTTTTAAAGAAGAATATAACGAGTCTCGGTAGTTATATAGTTTTTGAGGAATTCGCGTCAAAAATTCAATTTTATGTCGAAAAATTCTAGTGTTTTTTGATGGCTCAGCCTCTCAACCCCGTTCTAACCTAACCTAACCTAACCTTTCAGATGCCAAGTCTGTTTTTGTTTGATGTTCTTTGACAAATAGAAATTGTACCTAGTGAAAATGGGTTTATTTTATTCGTACACAATTTTGAGTGCTCAGCACAGAACGTAAACATTTTAACAGCTGCAGACCTAAGTGCACCTCCTACAAAAGAATGGTGTAATATTTGCGCAATATTTCTCATTTCTTTTTATTATTTTAACATTCCACATCAACATCATATTCAAATGCTTGTGAATTTATACAAATTGCGTCTTCAAAGGTTTGAACAATTCCCAGATGTCACTCTCTCAGAGAAGCAGTCCCTAGAGGCAAACACTAAAGCGACTGCTCTTAATCAACTCTTTCATCATTTACCGACAAATTTTAATGTCAACTTCAAATGGATTCCAATAATTTTCGATAATTTTACACTTTCATTATTATTACCAATCATAATCGCATTAATCTGTTGAATACAGAAAATCAATTTCTAACTAAAATCATCCATTCGAACGCACGCACAGCGCCATTAAACATGTAACCCCATTTCTCTGTACAAACAGCCGGTGAAATTAATTACTTAAAAATCCATAAAAAAAAAACATCAACACTAACATTTTGTTTAGACATCCCAGACTGGGAGTACTTTCTCAACCTGCCACAGTAGCAACAGCGTCGATTCTGAAATCTCGAAAATTCATGTTTAGCAGCCGGCGAAAACGCCTCCGTTGTTTTTTGATTTTTTGTTTAATTTTTAAATTTGGGTTTTCCGTGCTTTTCTCGTGAAAAGCCACTGGCTATGATGTCATTGGGGAGTTCTACAAATTATTTTCAGATTATTTTATAACGCAAGCGAAATGGATTTTCTTTTTTTTTTCAAAAACTTAATATTATAGCAAAAATCTGTTTACGATTAATTTTTGTCTTTCATACAAATAAAAGCTTTACCGTTATAATGGTTATGTCAAACCATCAATTAATTAATTTGGTGAAAGAATTAACATGTTTAATGGAAAATTGAATTTATTATCCCAAAAGTTTAATTTATTTTCACAAATATTACACGATGTTGTGATTGTGAGTAAACAATCTTTGATTTGCTGTTTACATGAATTTTATTTAGTTAACGCAAACAGTGTTGCAGTGAAAACATGACTCGCCGCGGCCATTGTGTGAATTACTTTCGATTTTGTTTAACAAATTGGTATTTTAGTATTTAGAGCTGGAACATGAAATGGGCCATTTTCGATTTAGTTCTACGAACTATGTATATGCAATTTTGTGGGGAAATTATTGTGTTTGTATTGTAGTTTAATGTATACTGTTAAAAGGATGGCTAAACAATATATGTACATACGTATATGCTCTGAATTTAAGTCCATTGAATGGTTTTATTTTTAATTTGTTTATTCGTGCATCGAGTACGAAATCGTTTGCGGAAATGTTTTTCAAAAAGTTCAAAATTGCTGGAGATTTCAAAGAAATTTAAAATGTGCGTTTATTCTGAGGTACTTTTAAAAATTGAAATAGCAAGCTATTTATGTAGATATGTTTCGATGCTAGTTAGGGTCCATTTTGGTTTCGGAAATATTTATCTGTTATTAGTTAAAATGAGGGCGGTAAGTGCCACGTCTTACACAACAGTAAGGTATCTGAGGAATTTGATGTCCAAAGTGGAGTGCGTCAAGTATGCATACTGTCACCACTATTGTTCTTGGTAGTTATCAGCGATGTACTCCGTGCAGCACTGACGGAAGGTAACAATGGAATTCGCTGGACTTTGACATCTTACCTTAAACACCTAGACTACGCTGATGATGTTTGTCTAATTTCACATCGGATAATGGACCTTCACCAAATGGCCCAAAAACTAGAAACTGAGGCAAACAAAGTAGGGCTCAAAATAAACACGACCAAAACAAAAGCCCTTAGCACTTCCAATAATAACGCCCAACTTAGCATTGCCGGACGAAAAAGTCGACAACTTTCTATATATAGGAAGTGTGGTCTCGGCTGACCGCTGTGGCACCCAACTGGACGTATGCAGTAGGACCAGGAAGGCTAAAGCTGCGTTCGGTATGCTATCCAAAATCTTGAAAAGTAATGTTGTTAGCTTAAGAACCAAGCTCCGACTGTTCCGTTCCAACTTAGAATCGGTACTGCTGTATGGGTGCAGCGGGCAGTACCTGGAAGGTGGACACAATTAACACGTGTAGGCTGCAAGTCTTGAGGATTTTTTGGCCGAACTGGATCTTCAACGAACAGCTTTATAGGAGGACGGACCAATAACCTATAAACATTACTATACGAAGGAGAAAGTGGCAGTGGATTGGACACACCCTACGGCGCGATATTAACTCCATTGCAAAATTCGCCATGCAGGGGAATCCGCTCACCCAAGCAGGCAGAATAGCGGGGACGCCCTAGAAAAACTTGGCGCAGAACAGTTGAGGAGGACACGAGCTCTCTAGAAATGAGTTGGAGTTAGCTCAAACGCGTTGCAGAAGTACGAACAAGATGGCGCTCAGGTGTGGTTGACGCCCTTTGCCCTCCGAGGGGTTAAAGGATCTAACTAAAGTAGTAAGTATTAGTTAAAATCTCTATGTCCCTTCTCTCACTTTTTACCAGAGGATCCGGATATCAAGATTCCATTTCATTTGCTTTACAGGAAATCTAGTGAACGACTTTTGTACTCTTTCTAAAAGTACAATAGAGTTGCAATAAATTGGAAACCAGACTATAAAACAGTATTCAAGCAAGGCATGTACTAGAGACATACAAATAAACAGATTAAGAGCTCAGTACATATTCTTTTGAGAAAGTCAAACTTTGAGTCTTGCGTCAAAAAATACGCAAAGGTCTTTAATTTCGGTTTCATGATCTGAGTTGTAGAGTGGTATTTTGGTTAGCGAATGTGTCATTCGCCTGTAAAACAACTGCTGCAGCAATAAAAAATAAATTAAATGACAGTTGCGGACATAATACCACGATACGGGTGATTCGCAAAAAAGTTCGCTTCATATCGAACGTTCGATTCGCTAACCATAATAGGGGTATAAATACCACTTTTCTCATATTTATAAAGTGTATGAGAAAAAGCACCTGGTACTTTAAATGAAAGAATTGTTGTAACTAATATTGAATACTTGTTTTGAATTGAGACAATCTCCTTGCTACTGGAAGATTACCGAGGTAATTGTTATATTGAAACAAAGCAAACCTCCGGCAGAAGTAACTTCTTACCGGCCGATATCACTGTTGCTCATAATGTCAAAAATATTCGATAAACTGCTCTTCAAAATACTGGATAAAATCATTTCAAAAAGAAATCTTATCCCGAATTATCAGTTTCGAATCAGGATCAGGAATAAACATTCAACGACAGACCAGACAGATTGCTCCCAGTTATTTATTGAAACATCAATATTGTTCAAGCTCCAATTATAAAACAGTATTTCCAGATACTACTCTAATAGAAAAAGCACTTAGGAGAAAAACAAGTCTATCATGCATAATTTTTAGACGTTGCTCAGACAAAGTATGGTACAAAGGCTTAGAGTTCAAATTGCGTAGGGTCCTGACTCGACAATATTACATATCTGATAGACATTTCATCCTATTAGTGTCAAAATATTCAATGAAATATTTTCACAAATCTCTAGTCTTACATTTGATGTTTCTGTCAAGCAGTTTGGTTGCTTACTGCACAATCGTTATTTTAGTGACTTAAAAAAGTAAAGCAGCAGCCCTTATTATTTGTGGAGCAATATTGTTAAGAATTGCTTGCTTTTTTGGATGTATGTATGTATTCTTTTGGTACAGTAAACGGCGATATTGTGTATGGACTTCATAAAGAGGGGATAATACTGTGCTTCCAGGCAATCAGACATCTGACCTATCAGGTCAAGTTTTTGATTGAAAATAAGTTCATAATTGGGTTATATTCCAATGAATTATTTTTACTCTTTCTGTATACCGTTGAAAATCGGTAGGTGATCCTTAGTTGGGCAACAAATAGCAGTTTACACAAGCGATGCTGAGAGTATACACTAGAGACTAGGGAACGTAGTGTTCTGTGTTCTGTAATGGAAGAAAAAAAATTCAATTTCACCAAATGCCCTTAGAGAATCAATGCTTCTAAAATAGTGTCTCGGTCTTTTTAGATCTTTGCTACCAAGAAAGGCAACAAAGCCATTTGAAACATCTGTGGCTATGGCATAGTCGAAGTCGTCGCTTGCCAAGCTGAAGGTTCACAGCGCAAATCCAGATGTCTCAGAAAAATGTATTTTTCACGAGATAAAAGTAAGTCGATTAATTCCAGAAGTGAATGTCAAAACCTACTGGCAGTAGGATGGTGGTATGGCTAAAGAAATTGATCGCACAAATAATGAACAATAAGAAACATCTGGAAAAAACTTCTGTGAATCACAAGGAACGACGAAAACTTTCAATAATAGACAACTCTCCAGTTATCCTGGACACTACCCATAGAGTTACTTGAAACCTAACATCGTACCAATTCGCCGATCTGTCTGTTTCTCGTTCTTGTTCTTTATCTGCTCGTGCTGTGTGTTAAAATTATAAGAGTATTCATAACCCCTTTACCGTGTGTGAATTATAAAAAAAAATCACTTAAATATTAAACACACGTTTGAAAATTGTAAGTGGAGGCTCACGCAAAATGTCGTAGGTATTGTATTGTAAAGGAATTTTTTATATTAGAAAATGTTTTTTAAAACAATCGGTGATCAATCGATAAACTCGTATATGCCTTCTAATCCTGGCGAGAAAACCAGCGGTTGGATATGTGTTTCGTGGTGAGAAATTGACATTTGAACGCAGCCTTCACTGGCTTCAAGGCGCTGCTTATTGCGTACTAATTTGTCTATTATAATTAAATAATTTGCCTGGAATTTCTGGCACCAAAATATACCGAAAAACACTGAATATATTCTGATAAAAAAAAAAACTCCCACCAAATGATCTTGACTGATTCAATAAAATTAATTGTTCAAACAGTTTAAAATGCGCGTCGCGTTAATGGAAAAACAAAACACTTTTTTCCTCCCGATGTTTCTAGATACACATAATTTGTTTCCACCCCCGTACTAACTTGTTCTTTATGGATTGAAAAATAAAAAAATAAAAATAGCAGCTGGCTACGATCACGATCACTTTCTGGCTTACCTCAATTGTCCTTTCAAAGTACTCGAATGCCAATGACGTCGTTTTCGCTGACGCCAAACTATCGATACTCTGTCCATTGATGTCACTCAACTGTTGGCTGACACTATCCAAACTTCGATTGATCTCGTAGAGGTCACTGCGGAAGCTTTCCAATTTCTCTAACCGATCCAAATCCGACATTCTCGCACTATTTCTCGTCTCGAAATGAATTCGCAAATTCTCCAGCAATTTCAAAATACGATCTGTGTCGATTTCGCGTGCGCCCAACGGCTCCAGTGCACGCACACGATCAATCAGCAGTTCGCTCTGTGTTATAAGCGATCTAAATTTATCCATGCAATTTTCGCGGAAGCGTTCATGATCGGCTATAATGCGATCGATCTTCTCGCAGCTATTATCGGGGAATTTCGATTTTTGAACAACGAAATACTCATCGATCTGCTGGCGCAACTGGATGACGTTTTGGACAAAGTTCAATATACTCTCGAGCAGAGTCTTGTAGTCATACTTGATGCCGCCCAATTTGTCTTTGAGTGTGCGCAAATTACCGATCACCTGGTCGATCTTCTGTAAAGATTCGGCATCCTTTGTCTGGATGCTGATCGTGGTCTGGATACGTTGTTCGATCTCGTCCTGGGCTCGTTCAATATCACTCACCACGGAGTCGAGTTTTTGTTTGGTCTCACGATGGAGGAATTCTGCATCCTCTGATGGGCTCGAGAACACCGGATAGAGTTGGGTATCCACTTTTGTTGTTTTGGTTGCAGTCTAAAGGAAGATAAATATAATTTTTTTTCGATTCAATAAACTTTTCACATTTTCAACGTACCGCATCGTTTTCGTTCATGATTTTCTCTAAAATAATCTCAATTTCACGCTTTTCCGCGATTTGAGTTGTTAGATTTTCCAAACTCGTTGTTACATCGATCTGACGGCTACTGAAACTGTTGAGTATATCTTCGACGTCGGTTCTTAAAGATTTCGTCTCAAGATATGGATCCACAATCTGCGTGTGACATAAATAGATAGTTTGAGTTAAAAAAAAAAAATTAAATTAAGTGCTACATGTATGTGTGGTTAAAAATGGAGAAAGAGCAGAGCTATTCCTCTCCACCAGTGCGCGTGTTTGACTGTGAGTGTGGAGGGCAAGGATGTTAAGATATTTTTCTTTTCTGATTTTCTCTCGCTTCTGTTTAGATAGATACTTTGTTAGGATTAGTGAAAGCACTCTTGCTCTGTAAGAAAATAAATAAACTGCTGTGAATGTATCTACACAGTTTCCACGAGCTAGAAATTCTCTATGTTTTTTTCTTTTCTGTCTTTTTGTTGATCTTTTCGAGAAGACTAAGATACACCACTTGGAATTGGAACTAAAAAAAAAACGCTGTTTTCTTCTTGTTTATTTTTTTCACTTTCCTCTTGTAGTCGGGAGCGTGTGCCATGCACGCGTTTTGGATGAAGGATTGTATCGGTATCTTGGCACACCGTTGCCGATGATGTAATACCTTTAAGTATTTTCTTCTTCTCGGCATAAATCAATCGATTGGAGTGAGTTTTACCATGCTATTAGTTGAGATACATAGATCTTTCAAGTGTGTTAATGAATTCATTTCAATTTCAACGCAAAGATTTTTGTATCTATGAGATCTCTCGATGGAAAGACTAAATTTTCAGAGACGTCCTAATGTCTCCATTTAGTCTAAAAGTACACGTACAAGGAAATACTTTAGTGATTTTCAGAATTTCTATTGTTTTGGCATGTGTTCAGTTTTTTCTAAGTGAAATAAGCAGCTTGGTGCTGTTAATGAGATGCATTGCTACGCTTCTACAATAATTGCATTAAGACGGTAGACGTCTATTAGAATTTCAATGCTTAGTGCAGCTGTAGTAACTCAGATAGCAATTATTTATTGTCCAATTCTTTACATATTGAAATAAAAATAAACAAAAATATTTACGCAGACTTTGCTTTCAAATTTATCAGAAATCTCAACTGTTGGCAGGTGGGACGATTTCTTTGAAATATGATGACACTACTAACATGTAGATCAGGCGGAGCATCACGGATTTAAATTTGTGACTTCTGGATACATAGAGCAATTGCCGGTTATTCACCCATGTCTAGTGTTGCCAGTGTTCTGTTTCACTGTGGCATTTCTATTAATTTGAATATCTATCGCGCCCTACTTCCAAAGAAAACACCAAATACTCGTAGAGACAGGTTCGACATGAAGTTTTATAAAATAAGATCTTATTTAGTGTCCACATTTTGGGCGTGATCTCAAATTACAAATGACCGCTCTTCTTTGTGATTCTCATACTTTCAAGTACTTACATATGTATGCACATGTTTTTTTAGAGGTTTTAATCAATAGATCTAGAACTAGATTTGGTTATTCTGCTCAATAGTGCCGAGTGCTGGGCGATTAGCAGGAAGGCAGAGCAGATTACGAACTTTTTCGAAAGAAAAGGTTCTTTGTCGAATATTTGCCCGCATCTGCGAGGAGGGCGAGGCAGAAATAGAAGTGAAGCCTCAGTAGATTACATAGCCGTGAAACCTGTACCAAGATGCTGATGTAGTCTGAAAAGTTAAAACACGTTGACCACATTGACTTAGCCACATCGAACGATACGACAAGGAGAACCGAACCTTCGTTTTAAAGACCAAGCTATTGCGGACGCCAGGGCGGTTGGTCTGGAAAAGTGGATGCAACGTACCCAGGACCAAAGAGGTCCACAGGGTGAGATCTCGTTACGTAGATTTCGTACTTGTAGATAAATGGAAAAGACACTTATTTCCCAAACATCTGATTTATAAAGATGTTAGGCACAAGTGATGCTCTACAGAACCACACACGGATCGTTTTGAAATGTCGGTCACAGGCACTTATCTCAGAAACCATTTGTCATAGAAATATGAAATTTAGATTTAAAGACAATCTAAAATTGTGCTATCATAAAAAATGGCATATTTGCTCAGTAATTCTGTGCACTAGCTACCCAGTAGAGTTGTGTAACTCTTGAAGGCGCGGTTAAAAAGATCGGCTCACCTTGCTGAACTAAATGAACTAGTTCAGATATCTTTAGTTCAGTAGTTCAGTAGTTCACTACGGCTCACCTTTCATCCAAATCTGGATCTGAACTTGTGAGTTGTGAAACACAAACACAATACAGATGACGGTGATGGCTCAGTAGTTCACTACTTCATAACCAGAAGAATGATAAGTATGTCCATACACAACCGAATTTTTTTTACACGATATTTTTTACACGAATTCTTTGGGAACGTATCCTTTGTAGTTGTAGTAGTACGGTAGTAGGTTAGATATAGATATACATAGATATCGCACGCAGCTCACAAGCGCGTCTGAACTACAAGAACTAGTGCGCTGAAAGAACAACTGAACTACATTGCTTAACTAGTTATTTTTACTGAACGAGAACTACTGAACTACTTCAGTGAATTGAAGTAGTGTGGCCAACTCTACTACTCAGCCATTGCGACAACATCTACACAGCATGCAATTTCTCATATGTACCTACATACATGTTATGTGTGTACTTAATTTTGCAGCTGGATATTACGTCCAGTAGTCTAATGCACTAACCGCTGTGCCACAGTGCATATAGCATCTATTTTTTTGTTTTAAATTTGACAAAAAATTATCTTTTCCGGGATATTCGGTTTTACTTCTCAGATTTCAAATTTTGCTACGGAAAACGATTTGAACCACGTTTCCATTCAATAAAAATAATGGAACCAAAAGCGAGTGGATAGTGGCAATGATTTATAAATGTACGCATTTTCTGTCATTCGATGAGGAAGCTAGAATACAAAGGTAGTGGCAATTTTCCTTTTTTACCTTTTTGCAATTGTAAGTCATCTTGCAAGATCTGCGCGACAGTGGGATGTGTCGTTTAGGTACGTTTTATTATTTTATAACTTGGAAGAACGTACTGACATTCAAGCACGAAAGTTAATTGTATGCAATGCATTGAAATCTGTCCCAAAATACTGT
Organism: Brachyopa scutellaris; assembly: GCA_949775065.1. Classification (NCBI taxonomy): domain Eukaryota; kingdom Metazoa; phylum Arthropoda; class Insecta; order Diptera; family Syrphidae; genus Brachyopa; species Brachyopa scutellaris. The sequence goes on from OX459113.1 coordinate 113,956,888, forward strand.
AGAGTATGTTTTAAGAAACAATTTGGTCAAAATATCAGAATCACATAATTGTTGGATGTAAACATAGAGGAGAGTTTTGTCATGCCAAACGCATCCGTAACTCATTGAAAGGTGATTCAGAATTGAATTTGGCCCAAACAATCGCTGATTGTGGAAGCTCATTTTTGTAAAGAAAACTACGCCGAATATGAAGTGTTTTCGTAAAACAAAAATCGTTGGATATTGCTTATACCAAATGAAAATAGTCGGTTGTAACTACTCTTCGGCTCATACTGAGCTGGCTCGGTGACAAATCGGCCTTGGCCGGCGTGTTTTTCATCTGCACGGTGCCAAACAGCAAACGCTTTTCTTCTGAACATGAAGATGGTTTTCGAACCCAACCATAGGCTTTGAAACATAAAGGACAGTCAAGACTTATGCGGAAACCAACAAGCATGGAAACTAGAAATATTGTGCCTAACATCGATGAGCATGGAGCACTTTTGTGTTTTGGCTAAGAACTCTGCTATTAGATTTTAACGGAAAATCAAAGCCACTTTTTTTTGTTTTTTTTTTTTTTTGTTACTAATTCGATATCCTAGATGTTTCACAGTTTTAAGAATGAGGGCATAATTTATTTTGTCTCTAAAATTTCAATATTTTTCTTGCATAATATTCCTAAATTAAAAAGTAAAAATCAAAAGCAGCTGATAAGCATAAGGACTCAATTATTTGTTTACTTGGGTTAGCGACTGGGTATTATTTAAACTTCAAAGCACGCAGTTAAATTGTTGTGATTTGTAGCTTAAAGCAAGCGATCAAAATTGTGTGTGATAATTCGATGGATTCAAATTCCGTTACCAACTCAATGACAACGTGAATAGAAACAACTAACATCAGCGGACAACAAAGTGAAACCTAAGAACCTTTCTTTTGGAAAACGCCTCAAACGTCGATAGTAGACCTTTGCAGTTCTTGAGTCAATCTAAAACCATACTATTCCATCCACCATCATCAACATGGCTTGGATAAGTAGCATACTACCATGCTTTACCTTTTCCAAATTGCAAACGTTCGTTCGAATACCAGTTCAAGAGTTATAAGTGGCATATAGGGACTTGCTATCATGCACATGTCCGTTATAAAAACAACAGATTAGCTTCATACAATGGTATCTGCTGGGTCCAGTATAGGACCACTGTTTGAAGTTATCGAATACTAACAGCAAGGTTGAGAAGTACTTGTATAAATAAAAGAACCGACGAGTGAGATCACAACCTTATGCCAGCTCATCGTCGCTTTAGTATTGTTGCTGTTTCTGTTAAAAGAAAGGTGGGCAAAATGATTTTAGATTGCAGGTACATATGTACAAGCCGTTATGTCGACCCAAGTATATGCTGTTTACGAGAAAGGACACCAAACACCGTCGACTAGAAAGAGGTTTACCGTAGATGCACAGATGCAACTTTGAGATAGTTAAGGACCTCTGTCTTCCTAGGCTATTAATTCAAAATTTTAATTCAGACAAAGATACCAGACGTTGAGATTAAACGAAGAAAACTCTCGCCAATCGCTGTTTCTTTGAGCTAAGAAGGTAACTGAATAGCAGCGCCCTCTTCCCAAAAACCAAAGTGACCATTTATGAGATCTTAATCATCCAAGTTTTGCTCTGTCGACGATGAGTGAAGAAGGAGATAAACGACGAACTTATTGGCTGCTCAGCGACATCAACTTAGTCAGATGAGTGAATTTCCAACGATTGATGGCTGGGTCCAATAGAACGGATTGATACCAATGCTCCGGACCGAAAAATCTTTGAATCCACTCGTAAGGGACGATACAGTAGGAGAAAACTGCAACTTGCCGCACGCAACTTCTATAGACAGCTACATAGCTAATGATATGACTGGAGACGTTCCTTGACTGAACCCCAGGGACAGGTAAGTAAGTAAGTTGGAGCCGGAATGGCAAAAAATCTGCCAGTGTGAGAAAATCAGTAGCACGCAAAACATGCAAATACTGAAAATGTACTTGTATTTTAGAAGAGAAAAATATGATTTTTTCTTTCAAGTTTTCCCGCTGTTAGATCTTCATCCTTTACAGCTTTAGCGTCTGGTAAACGCTTCAAATTAGGTTAATCGATACATACGTGGTGTCACTACACAGTTTTTATATGGCTCCGAGCTTCGAAACTCTTTGATCTCGAATAACCATGATTCACCTAAGATTTTTAAAAAATACGTTCGACAAAATGTCTATGACCAGTGACTAATTCCCCCGTGCTTAGACTTATTTAAAAGGCAAAATTTAAAAGGCAACAGTATCCGTTTGATGCAAATCCCCAAAAAATATCGAATACAAAAAATAGAAATATCCTTTTCCCCATTGAATGTAAATCAGTACCCACTTTCAAGTTAATCAATCGCGCTCCTAAATTCTTGAGCTCGTCATAGGAATTCTTTATCTCTGACCATGAATCTTGCATAAATCGCAATTTCTTCTCGTTAGACACTTGCTCAAGTCCCTGCTCTAAACTGTTATACTGATTGTCAAGCTTGTCGGCCTTTTCGTAGAACTCAATCAGCAGAGAAACAACATCGACACGTTTCAGTACGATATCCTTCAGGTCTATCCAGTGTTTGTGCAATGATTCCGCTTTGCTGTCAACATCGTATCTTTGTTGCGGACTAAGTGATTCCAAATGTGATTTAATAGTTTCCAGGAGACTATTGATATGCTCGCCTTTGTCCTTAAAAGAAATTGGAAGCCTCATTGGAAAATGTCAAAATACAAATACAAATGAGTTAAATACCTCCAAATGCTGCATCAACTCATGATGGTGCAGGAGAAAACGCCTGCTCTCCTGTAGATTTCTGCCCAGCGATACTGACTTCTGCAGAAAGCTCTGGTCGCTGGACACCAACCAAGCGAGTAGTTGGTTATACTGCTCAAGAAAATCATTAAGTGCCTGCTCGACGCGGACCTGCTCCTCGGTGCTGGTCGAGCAAATACCTTCAATGTAGATTTTTCGATTTTCGATTTCGTCGAGTACACGTTTAACACCCTGTGTCTCGGGTTTCGTTCGGCCGACTTCGTCCAGAATGCCATAGCCCAAGCGTAGTGGTTCGTCGGTAAAACCACGAACATCTTTCAGGATCTTTGAGAACATGGCGAAGCTTTCGGGTGTATTTGTGGGGATTTTCACCGTAGACAGGTCGATTTCGAGCTTTTCCAGCACCGCTAGTGTCTTTTCGGCTTTGGTGAAGAAGTCCTTCGACTGCATTAGCCAGTGTTCGCGCTGTTCAACAACATCCAAGTATTCTGTGCATCCGCTGAGTACATTGTACGCTCTGGAACGACTTTCATCACCAGCAAAACAGCCTGATGCTACAAGCTTCTCCTCGGCAGAGGTGATCTTCAGAGCACGATCACGCAGCAGGAGTGCGTTGTGCTTCAGCTCGTGGTACTGTTGTAGGGCTCCATTTGCCGTGTGTTCGCATTCACCCAAGCTAAACGCTCCTGTAAGCTCGTTGCGTCGACTAATCAAGATACCCTCTACCTCGTCTAGGTCCTTTGCTAAAATGGCCAAGGCCAGACACTGTTCCAATTGGGTCTTTCTCGTTTGCCATGCTTTGTCGAGTGCATTCCGACGATCGTGTAGTGCTTCCAGCCACTGCTGGACTTGGTTAGCGGCTCGCAGTGCATCGCGTTTGATGTGATCCGGTCGTGTGTCTAGTGTCTGTTGTTTTGCCAGCTCCTGCAGCTGTGTTAGGAGTTCGTTGCCATCTTTTAGTGCTGCCATTACTGCGGTCAACATATCGATGCGAAGCTGTTTGAACTTGATGAGGAAATCTTGAACGGCCTCCACTTCGATGGGAATCATGGTATCTTTACAGGCGACCTCAAGCGAGGCCATTTTGCCACGACAACTGCCCATTTTCTCGTGAAAATTCGCACACAGATCAAGCAAATGCTTGCGATCGTGCAGCAGTCTTACTATATCATCCCAAACTATGTGCAACGTGTCGGCCATTGCTGTGATGAGATCCGGACTGATGCGTTTGCTCGTCAGAAGTTTGTCCGCTTTTCGAGCGAACTCATCGAGTGGCGTTGGAAGATTCTGGAAAAAGATACAATTGATATAAAGTTTGAATACAATGTGTGCTACAAGAAAGAATACACCGTTATACAAATTTAGAAAATCAAAATGTAGAGTGTAAAGTTCAGAGCTTTTACAAAACTACAAAAAAGAAAACTACGCTTGAATAACAGCACCACTGCATTTTTTAATCCTTAGATACAGTTCAAAAATGGTCCTTCATTGGGCGCCACTTTGATTTTTTTCTTATTTGTGCTTTTTTGAAAGCTGAAACCTTATAGATTTTCAAAATCTGTTGTATTTTTGATTGAATCTGTGTTTTATTTAAACTCTGTTGTCTTCGTCTAAAAGCTGAGTTTTCGGAGCACTTTTCTGAACTGTGTACCATATATTACATGTTTAGATTCCACATGCTTGTCAGGGTATTCTTTCTTGTAAATAATTTCGAAAACTACTACTTACTTGTACTTTCCTGAGAGTTTCATCGTGTTGCTTCTGTAGGTTGACAGCTTCGTCAATATTTTCACCGAGTTTTGTTAGTCGGGGTTCAAGTTCCACGACTTTTATGAAAGTTCTATCTGGACTCTAAAACAAAAAAATATTGGCATTCATTTCTATTCACTTGCAAGCGATCTAACATAACGTTTGCTACAATCTCAGTTTCAGGTGACTTTTTATGACTTTTTTCTCATTGAACAATTCTAAATCAGCCGTGCGTGCTGACTGCACTTCCACCGACACCCAGCATCATTCCCATACAAAGATCCCATAGATGAAAATTTTGTTGTAAAACTAACGTCATTTGATCGCATTTGAATGACTTATAAATAGAAAATGTTGAAAGATACTGTTCCAGAGTGGAGAGAGATAGTTTAGGGGAACATGTCCGATGCATCGATGTACGAGTATTTAGAGTGCCTTTGGGAACGATTTTAGGGTTAAAAGATTGAAACAGATCGAGGTATTGGTTCATCGCCAATAGTTTTCAGATTTATTTTTGTGGTTAATGGAAATTTCAAGACATTTTGTTGTTTTCCCAAGAAAACGGGAAGCAATTTGCCAATTTTGTTGCAGTGTGTATGTTGTTTTGTTCGAATTTTTTTTTTTTTTTGAATTTGAGTAGTTTTTAAAAATAGTTACGAAAAATACGAATTTTTCAAATTTCACCAAAACCATCAACGGAAGATAAAGCAGCTAATTTTTTTTTGGCACAAGAAATTGATTTATCATGTGGACATTTTACGGACAGTTCGGATGAGTGATGGAAAAAAATCTATAGTTGAACTTATTTTGCAGTTTAATTAAATACTTGTCTGTACCTTGGGATGGCCAGAAAAGTCAAAGAGCAACAATAATATTGCATCTAAGTCCAATTTAAGTTTTTTTTTGTGGTGTCGGTAGGTAGGTAAGTATGGCTGTATGTCGTATCTTGTCATACACAATTAGGGCGTGTGCACCGATTTGTTACCACAGTTCACTGCTCAAATCTATCCTATGGAGTTGAGGTATCTTATGAGGTAACAAAATTCTATGTCTAGTGTCTACCGAGTGTAAGCTGTCTGACACTGGCTAGTGCCGGTCATTCAGAGAGAAAATTAAAAAGGCTTTCCTTCGCAGACGCGCTTTCGCAGCTACGACTGCGGGAATTGACCCAATGAGCATGAGCCCCGATTGCTCAGTGACCCGTTATAATTGCTACGATTCTGGTCATCTATAAGCCTTCCTTAAATGACAGGGTTGTTGAGGGTTTTCTATTTGGAACTGGCTTCAGAGAGAGTGTGCTGTGCTGGAGGATTTTGCCATTTGCCCATTCCAGGGAGGACAAACTTCATCTGCAACAGAGTTGTCAAAGTCTGAACCGCTAGCATATCGGCCTCTATGTTGCTGTGGGCAGAAACCCAGCGAAGAGTGATATTAAACCAGCTCCTTGCTCGGGACAGTTCATCCTTACACTGTTCCATAAATTTAGATTATGTTGTGGTTGAGTGAAGGACACTAATAGCAGACTGAGTGTCTACTAATATGGCTACCTTTATCATGGTTGTAGGGCTGAGACTAAGCTTCTTACATGCTTTTTTGATTGCAAGTACTTACTAACTTAGTTGGCGCTACAGCTCGAGGTGAACCTGGGCCTACTTCTCGCAACCATTTGTGTATGCGTGTTATATTTTTGCACGAATGGAAGGGACCTACAGTTGTTTGCCGACTCCGAACGGCGTGTTGAGAAGCTTAATAGTGACAAATGATACTCTAAGAGGTGGGCACTGTGAAAAACTTTTAGGTGTTTGCGGCTGGATCCGAACCCAAGACCGGCTCAGTAGTCCGACGCACCAACCACTTGCGCTATGGTGCCCGATTGCAAGTACTTCCACCTAAAAGACACTAGAATATTAGGAAGGCGAATATTTGGTACTATGATATAAAAAAAAACGGTCGGGAAAGAGACTTGGGTGGATTTTCTGAATTCAGTGGTATTCAGGACAAGAACCATACTGTGACTATAGGGTTTCGAGATTCAATTCCGTGAATCCCAGAATCCAACAGCGCTACACGACACTAGGTACTTAGAATATGTAGGTCAATGGGCTTGGGCACTCTGTGTAGTTTTGTGGTTTACTCTCAATCCTTAGAGTTTGAATTGAATCAAGAACATTTTTAAGCTCGTTTCTTTATCCAACAATTGTCGCTATCGAGGCTGATCCTTAGTTTTTCTGCACGGACTACAAAGATTGGCGCAAATTTATAGTCAGCCCATGAATAGCGCCTATAGCCGACTAAAGTTATAGCCGGCTTTATCTTTTCGTTATTAATAAACACAGTTTTGCCTGTGTATTAGTTAGTATCCACTTTGGTATGTTTGTGTAAACTGATTTGAACGAGCAAACGCAAACGTCAAAATATTATATGAGAAATTTAAAGCCGACTCTTATTATTTAAAGTGAAGTTTGGCTCATTTTAAATTTCGAGCTGGCTATAAGTTTAAAGTCGACTATAAGGTGACTATGAACAACAAAAAGTATATGTAAGGTTATTGTTATGTATTAATGAAGTATATAAGAGACATATACAAGAATCATACTAACATGCGTTAGTATGAGTCATGTGTATAGCAACATAAAAGTCAGTCGATTGCCAACCACGAATGAGTTAACACTCCAATTATAATTACTCTCTCAACCCAAACTGTACATTTAAGTTACTAAGCATAATATTAATAAATGAACTATTTCCTATGAATTAAAAAGTCAAGTCTATTATTTACACACAAGTGAAGGTGCAACAAAGTGGCGACGAGGAAAAACAAAAAAAAAAAAAAAAAAAAGCAAGCACGTGAATGTCAAAAAATTAATAACCTCAAAATACAGTTGCACGATGTCTAATAGTCACAGCATGGGTAAATTAGAAGAGTTTGAGCCGGGTGAAGATTTTGATACGTACAGAGAACGTCTAGAAATTTATTTCAAAATAAATGGTATTGAAGATACCAAAAAAGCTCTCATTTTATTGAGTCTGATCGGCAAAAACACATTTAAAATACTCAAATCACTCGTGCAACCGAAAAGTCCATCAGAGTGCTCTTACAGTTATTTAATCGAAGCTCTTGAAAAGTATTTTGCACCGCGATTAAATATTCGGGCGGAGCGCTACAAATTCAATAAAATCGTTCAAGAAGAAGGGCAAAGTGTACAGGAGTTTATCATTCACCTTAAAGAAGTTGCGCAAACATGTGGTTTTGGAGATTTCGCAAAGGAAATTAGTCTGACTAGAACAAAGTGCTGTGAAAATATGGAAGAATTTAAACCAATACAATTAAAGTCGTTTGCGTTGGATGACGCCCTGACAGATCGATTTATAGCAGGTATAAAGAATGAAGAAATACAACGTGCCTTATTAAATGACTCTTCACTCAATTTTGAAAAATGCTGCAATGTGGCGCTCACTATGGAAATGTCCACGAAAGAATCCAAGGCGATACATCCGAGAGTCTCAAACCAATTTTCTGTCAAAACATCATCATCAAGTCCGCAGCATAAACATCATCGCGAAAGTCATCAGTCAAAGTCCAACAATAATAGTGGTAAATGGGGAAAATGTCAAAGGTGTGGTCGTCATCATGATTGCAAATCTTGTCCAGCGAAGAATTGGAAGTGCTATAATTGCAATCGAATCGGACATACATCCGTGGTCTGCACTCATCAAAAGTCTAACACAGTTAAAGTCATCAAAACAATTGCGAAAGTCGAGTCTGAATGTGTCATTCGGAACATTATTGTCGAAGGTCAACCGTTAGCAATGGAACTAGATACTGGAGCTTGTCATAGTCTAATAAGTCTTAGTGAATATAAATCGAAATTTTCGTATTTAACATTGCAACCAGAATTAAATACTCTTATTACTGTTACAGGTCAAAAACTGGATGTTCAAGGGAAAATCAGAGTCCGAGTGGAGTTCAAGAACACACATATGATTTAGAGCTGATAGTGGTCGAAAGTCCCCAAAATTTCATACCATTAATGGGTCGAGCGTGGCTACAAATTTTAACACCGTGTTGGAAAGAAAAGTTATTTGGAGATTGTCCAGGTTCAGTACACAAAGTCGAGGTAAAATTTGTTGATTTTATTAAAACTAACTTTCCGAATGTGCTTACGTCAAAGCCAAATGAAACAATTAAGAATTTCGAAATAAGTATCGTTCTTAAGGAAAATGCTTCGCCCATTTTTCACAAAGCATATTCAGTGCCACTAAGAATTAAGGATAAGGTAGAACAAGAGTTATACCGCTTAGTTCAAAATGGTATCCTGATTCCGGTCAAGTCTAGTGTGTGGGCAAGTCCCATAGTTTGTGTCCCGAAGTCAAACGGAGACATACGAATTTGCATGGATTGCCGTGTGACAATAAATAAATTCATTGAATCATATTATCATCCATTGCCTCTAACAGAGGAAATATTCGCAAGCTTCGCGAATTGCAATGTGTTTTGTGTAATTGATATGTCAGGTGCATACAACCAGCTGCGAGTCGCTCCGGCTAGTCGACAGCTATTAACTATTAATACGCACATAGGATTATTACAATACACAGTGTTGCCGTTTGGTGTTTCAATGGCACCATCTGCGTTCCAGAGTACAATGGATGAAATTCTAAAAAATTTAAAAAATACGCGTTGCTTTGTGGATGATATTGTTGTCGGGGGTAAGGACGAAGTAGAATGCAAGCAGAATTGCATTGAGGTGTTAAAGAAATTAAATGAGTATAATGTCAAAATTAATCTAAGCAAGTGCCGATTCCTTGAGAAAATTTTGGGCCACATATTGTCAAACGGGAAAGTGTTTCCAAATCCCGAAAAAGTTCGAGCAATAGTGGATGCTCCAGCACCTACTAACTTGCAACAACTCCAATCCTATTTAGGATTATTAAACTATTATGGTAAGTTTATACCAAACCTATCTTCGCATTTAAAAGATTTTCATTTTCTTTTAAAGAAAAACACTGATTTCATATGGTCAACAGAGTGTCAAAAAGCATTTGAAACCAGCAAGCTTTTAATTACAAAGAATAATGTCTTAGAATTGTTTGATCCAAACAAACTTGTTATAGTCGCGACCGATGCGAGCCCATACGGTGTGGGTGCGGTTCTTTCACACTTGATTGATGGTGTCGAAAAACCAGTATTGTTTGCATCGAGCTCACTCTCTCCAGCTGAGAGAAATTATTCACAGCTTCACCGGGAAGCTCTAGCAATTATATTTGCCGTCCGAAAGTTTCATAAATATATTTTTGGGAAACCTTTTAAAATATACACTGACCATCAAGCGCTTAGAGAAATTTTAAGTCCACGTAAGGGAACAGCGGGTGTTGCAGCTGCACGTTTGCAAAGATGGGCTGTAATTCTGTCCATGTATGACTACAGCATTGAATATCGTAAAAGCTCACAAATGCAACATGCTGATGCTCTATCTCGCTTGCCCCTTACCGAGTCAACGAATGTGGATAGTGTATGCTTAATTAACTCAGTGAACTTAGAGTCGCCTAATGAATTAATCATTGATACAGAACTTGTGCAGAAAGAAACTGTTCGGGATGAAGTTTTATCATTGATATATGATTGTGTCAAAAGTAACAAATGGCCAAATAAACTACCTAGCCCATTAAAAAATTATTTTAGAGTCAGAAGTAGTCTTTCTTCAGAGGAGAATAAGTTGTTTTATGGAGATAGGTTAGTCATTCCTATGAAGTTAAGGAACGAAGTCCTGAAATTACTTCACAGTATGAACCATGTAGGCATGGTTAAAATGAAGTCAATTGCAAGGTCTTACGTCTGGTGGCCTTGTATTGAAAAAGGCATTGAACAATTTATAAAAGAATGTAACATTTGCCAGTCAACAATGAACACTCCAAAGGAAGAGGTCGAGTCAAAGTGGTACGTATGTGAATATCCATTTCAACGTATCCATTTGGATTTCTTCTATTTTTCAAAATTTCAATTTTTAATAATCGTGGATGCATTTAGTAAATTTCCAGATGTGGTACCCATTCGCAGTAACACGGCGGAAAATTTGATTAAATTATTGGAAAATTTTTTTGCGACCTTTGGTCTTCCAGGGGAAATAGTCACCGACAATGGCCCACCATTTGGGTCATTTAAATTCGTCAATTTCTGTAAAAGCCTTGGCATTAAGGTTAGTAAGTCTCCTCCATATCATCCACAAAGCAATGGTTTGGCTGAGCGTAATGTACAAACGGTAAAGAAAGTTTTAAAAAAGTATTTTTTAGAAAATAAAAACATGGATATGCAGAAAATAATCTCCAAATTTCTTTTTAACCAACGTAATACTCCAATAAATAAAAATTTGCAAACACCTTCGGAACTGATTTTCGCCTTCAAACCAAAAATTTTATTAGATAACTTAAATAGTAAAAAACAAGATAGTAGTAAAAAGATTCCTAAAATTGTACAAAAAGTAGACAATAAAATGTTAATCCAACCAGAAATTGGTTTAAAAGCAATTAATTCATTTAAAAATATTAAGTTCCTGGAGGGAGAAAAGATTTTGTTTCAAAATGTTTTTAAAAACGATTACGTAAATTGGATCCCAGGCACATTTTTAAAAGAATTAAGTGCTTTAACTTGTTTGATAAAAATAGAGGGTACAGTTCGATTTGTTCATTTTAACCAAATAAAAAAATGTGTAAACAGAAAAAATAATACATATTATAGTAATCCTTATTTACAAAATGTAAATGAAAATTCTAATGTAAGTCAAGATAAACTGTCTTCTCCAAGTTTAAATATATCATCCTCATCATTAAACAATAAAGCTGAAATAAAAAGTTCAGCACGTATAAAAAAGAAATATGCTAAATTGAATAGAAATAAACACTTAGTAAATGACAAACTTAGAAGATCTGAACGGTTAAAGAAATTGGGGAAAGTTAATTATTGAAATAGTGGATGACTTATTTAAAGTGGGGAAGATTGTTATGTATTAATGAAGTATATAAGAGACATATACAAGAATCATACTAACATGCGTTAGTATGAGTCATGTGTATAGCAACATAAAAGTCAGTCGATTGCCAACCACGAATGAGTTAACACTCCAATTATAATTACTCTCTCAACCCAAACTGTACATTTAAGTTACTAAGCATAATATTAATAAATGAACTATTTCCTATGAATTAAAAAGTCAAGTCTATTATTTACACACAAGTGAAGGTGCAACAGTTATGTATGAGAATAAATTCTTTTATTGTCAGCTTTATCTGACTATGAATTTGCACTCTAATTTCTTTAGAGAATTATATCAATATGACTCACTATTGTAAAAATGTGGGACTATTCCAAGCTCCATTCGTGTGATTTTCTCCTACAAAATTTCCATATCCCTATCCCTAGTCTCCCAAGTCTGACAGCCCGTCTAACAGCTATTAAATTGATTCATTGCTTAACCCCAATCACAAGTCACAGGGAAATAATAAGATCGTAACGTATTCCATAACAGGAAAGTATCTTTCAGATATAATAACAAACATCTACGCATCGTGCAGACATCTCCCGCTTGTGTGTTTACTTCACATCCGAACGAGCTGCAGCTTCAACTCCGCAGCCATAATTATCTCACCATGTATCTAACGGATATATTCCATAAAAGGAACAATCTGACCTTCATTCTTCGCGATCGGCACACGCTGATAGGCTCTGTCTGTTCGAAAACACCGGCCAACAATGAACATGGAATCCGATCGTGAAATACAAAGAAACAAACAAACAAACTTCCATTCCATTCATCGCTCGTCGCTCTGCATGCACCGCAGAGAAACTTGATTTCCGTAAGAGGCAACGCTGTTCTAGAAGCGAAAACATAAATAGCAGCTGCAACATGTTGCCAACAAAATACGATCGGCCGGCCGATGAATCAACATGGAAACATGCTGCAACCGCAACGTTAGCCAAATTTCGAAATCGCCTCAGAGGAAAGCACGGATAATGAAGTCTAACCCCAAGGGGTCAAGTTATGCAGTCGCCGTGTCTATGAAATGTGCGCGGATACGCGGGGTGCTAGCCGCCCCATTGAATCAGTATTTGCCTCGCTTCTAGTTGCCCTAACAGCGCTGCACGCCGCGTCGTGCCAGTTTGTTGTGTGAACTAGAAAAAAAGAGTGGCGATCGGTTGAGTCACTTAGCATTGTTGATCGACATGCGGCCGATCAGATTACATCCGCAACTGCTGCAATTGGCGTGTATGGTGGTTTTACGAGGAGTATCTGCGCGCACTCGGCGGGTGGTGACGCTCGGCGTTGGTGCGGTTGAAATCGTTTTGTTACTTGGAGTGCGTTTGCAAAACGCATAGTTGCTGTCACCGTTGCCACTTGTTGTTTGTGGTGGCCAATCGCAGCTTGTTAATGGGTTAATGGGTGCAGTTCTCTGATATTTGGATTTTAGGTTAATTAATTTGAAATAACGTGACTCATGTTCGTTTTGAGTTTTATTTTATTTAAATCATCTGTCTGCTTGTAATTAATGTGAAATTTTTATAGGCAAACGATCCTTATAGAGAAATACCCGATTGGAACGTTACTCCCACGTTCCAGTTGTTTAATGAAAAACAGTGGAAAATAAACATTTATATCATCCGTATGTGGAATCGCACTAAATTTTTTTTGTTCTTGTTTATTCAAACATTGACCTTAGCTCGTTTATATTGCTTATGACGCCGAGAAGATGATTATCTTCGGAAATCTTAATTTATCCAACTGTCAATGACTAAGTGTGTTTCTGCTCTGTGAATTGAAAAAAAGGGTTTGTTCTGTTTAACACTCTCTGGCAATTAAAGCGCCATCTGTGGTTTCTAGCAAAGCAATGAACACAATCGTTTAGATTGTAAAATGAAATATTGATCAACATTTTCTTTTACTTTGGTCGCTGGTGTTTGGAATAGGTTCGCAAATCTCTGGAACTCCAATAGACATCTGTCAATTCGCAGAAATAAGAAAAGGCCATATTTTATCTCACCAAGTTCTTCGTTTTTTTAGGTAGCAATACTGATCGGCGTGAGCTAGACCCTGCTTCTCGCAACCATTTGTGTGTGCGTGTTATATGTATTTTTGCACGATTCTATTCCTAGACCTACAGTTCTGTGCCGACTCCGAACGGCGAGTTGAGAAGCTCATCCTGACAAATGATACTCTTTGAATGCTTGTCAGAAATTTGAAAGAGGTAGCACCGTGAAAAAATTTTAAGGTGTTTGCTGGGATTCAACCCGGGCAGCATTTCATAGTAGTCCATCGCACAAACCACTACGCCAAGGTGCCACCCATCTCACCAACTATGAAACTTTATTCCTTGAATATGACAAAATAGATAATTTATAATTATTTTTGGTTTACCATTCGATGTACCCATATATGTTATGTTAGTAGATGTTTCGTTGTCTTGGATCCTGCATCAAGGCTGATGCTGCGACCTAAAAGATCTACTTTTTCGAAGGATGTCACTTGGTCCAAAAGTCAAGCCAGCTTGCATATCTTTGGTTGATGCACTTTTTAGTTCGTAGCATGCCTTCTGATCCTGAAAAGTGCCGGGCATTCGCAGAGAATGTGATCGTCCAGACTCTTCCAAGCGACACTCCGCCTATATGCTTTGATTAAAAGTTTGACTTGTCTGAGTCCTTGGAAGTTTTTCCAATCAGAAAGGCGATGTTCATGCTTCCACTTATTTATTAAAGTTGGGGTTTTTGCCAACTATTCTGCAAAAATGGATTCGGGCCCAATGGTAGAGCTCATTACTTTTAATAAATCTGTGGCACTAAGGTTTAAGCTTGGTTATGAATGCTTAGGGATTGAAGGGAATTGAAGTAGCTCTTTAGTAGTTTTGAGTCCAAGGAAAAGTAACTCAGGAGTTTAAGTGCGGCTTGGCTATCTTAGAAGATTAACTAACGCGTACATCTCTATGGCACGATCTTCGGCCTAAAACACGGAAATGTTCCAAGAGACACCGACATTTAAGTATTCAGCCCAAGAATCACAGCACTTATACCAGAACTTGTACCATACAAAACTTTTTGGGTCTATGGTTGGACCGCCATTGGACTGCAAGTTACCTTTAAAGATATGAACTTTGAATTTTCTGCCAAAGCAGTATTCACTTGTCATACTATAAGAGACGGTGCAAAGCCATTTTCGATGACATTTGAGTATATTTCGGGTTGTACCTCGGCTAAAACTTACCGGATGTTGGCTTTAAGTGGGCTCCAAAGATTTCTAGAATATTCCCATATAAATTAATCCGAAGGCGTTGGTTGAATCGCATGATCTTGGCGACCAGTTACTGAACTGATCTCATTCGAATAGAGAACTTTCTCCGCAAAGAATTTTACGTTGCACCTGATGCGCGGCAAATCCTACTGGAACCACATGTCTTCCACATCAATTTCTTCGATTTCGTGCTAGAAGTAGTTAGTCATCTTTAGTCGTCACCAGGGACGCCAATCGGGAATATTGCATAAAGAATATGCTTCGTGCATATTCTTGCTATTTTTCTCTCAGAGAATATTTTGACCTTTTCTTAGCCGAAAGATTTATTTTTTGCGCATGTAATTCTTGAACTTATTCATTTGTTAATTTCTAAGTTCGAGACCATTCAATCGGCATTAAACGTACTGCGGCAGTATGTCGTATATGGTGTAATGTGTCAAAACGAGTTTTTCGATCTAACCGATTGATTGCATTTAATCAATTAAAAACGTGCGGTAGGTACATATGTCAATTGATATTTCCATTGATTGTAAACGACTAGCCGGCTCAAAGATATATTACATATATTACAAAATTGAATTTCATGATTGGAAACAACTTTGAAATATTGAGTCGGATTTGCAGCATTTTGAGCGGTGCGAAAGTGATCTGGAGAATTTGAAACAGTACCTAACCTATACTTTATCGCAAATCTCGGCATTCCAATTTGCCCCAACTTTAGATGCTGAAGTTGAACCTGTAGTTCAGTGAATACAAGCAATATTTCGTTACAATTGTCACAAATTCCTTTTTCAAAGTTTGAAGCATGGTGTTATTGCCAAATGCAATGCTGAGTTAGAAGACGATCAATAAAGTGTGTGCATTGGTACAAGGAATATATTCATATTTATATGTATGCACTGCAATAAATCACTACACTAAAAACTACACTTACATATTTTTCGGTATTTTTCTGATGTGAAGCGCTAATTTACATTTGATGTTCTCAGTTTTTGAGGGAATTTTTAAGAGCATATTTCAACCTTTTTTCCGAGAATATTAAGAGCATATTTTGACACCTTTTCCGGGAATATTTTGGCGTCCCTGGTCGTCACCATTGAATGTTACAGTCCGACGTAATCATCTTGAAACAAAAAACCCCCAATAACGCTGTCTGAACACAGCAGTCACAGCAAAGAGTCACATTTTGAGCATGCTCGGTATCTCGTGAATCGTGAATGGGGATTTTCTTCGCCTCATATGTGGCAATTTCGTTCATCGACATACCCAGAGAGATAGAAATATGGCTTATTAGAGCAGGAAATCAGCATCAACCTCCTGCTACTTTAACTCCCAATCTGCAAAAATTCTTCGCTATTCGTGGTCTCTGGACTTCAGTTGTATGTATGTAAAATGAATTTTATACTGGGTTGCCTCAAGGGTAGCCTTAAATCTGTGAACGCTGAGGAATCGACAAATACGGCCACACTTCCACTTACAGCAGCAATAGTTTCGGCTGACAGACGCCACAATCACGCACAGGCCTTCCTCTATTTGCAATACTTCCTGTCTCTTAAATTTTATGTGACTACAATGTGAATTGCTCGCTGAGCTCCAAGATCTTTACGTAAATTTCAGTACACAGTTCGTATAGAATTGTTACTTAATTGAAACAATTTCAACCAATTTCGTAAATCTGTTGTGGCAAACTAGCATTTGACACTTTGGAAACATAGGCTTATTGACAGCTGCTTGAATTACAGTGCTGGCAACGTAGGAAGCTCGCCCTCTACATTTGCACGAAACTTACTTTCTTTCTCACGATATCCTGGTGATCCTGATTATATTTTTTTTTTCTAGAAAGAGATTCTGACATCTTTGTGTTTAAAAGACAGTTTCGGTCATGGATAGCTTTCCGGATCAAAGATTTCAAAGCCCTTTTTTAGAAGAGCATTTCTTACTTAGGATTCAGAACTGATGGTCTGCGGCCAGTGCGACTCTTATCAAGGGACAGATTGAGCTGATTTCTTCCGACATACTCTCGTTTACCTGATACTTAGTTTTCTTACAGAGTGGAACGTAGAGTGAGCAAAGAGCAAAGAGCAAAGCGATGAAATCAAACACATTCAATTAAAGCGTAGCGCACAGAGTGCAGCGTTTTTCGAACATAGAGCAAGGCGTCGATAAGAGAGCAAATCAGCGATTTCAAACATGTTTGATTTCTCAGCTGGCGTTGATTTTTCGTCTGTTCAAATATTCAATAGAAAAAATGAGCTTTTGCTCTTTGCTCTATGCTCCTATGCTAACCTACATCGTTGCTCTTTGCTCTTTGCTCCTTGTTCGAGCGATTTTTGCTCTTTGCTCGTTGCTCACTCTACGCTGCACTCTGTAAGCACACTTAAGAGACTATTTGGAGCTTATGTTCAGATTCGGAAGTCCTGTTTATTTGATTTGTGTGTTCTACTGAATTGTGTTAAATGTCTTTTAAACCTTCGCCTGTAATATGTGCTCAGGTTCATAAATCCGTCTACGGAAACTCGCTCTGTGCTTCTACCATAACTTCTGTCACCACCAGCCTACATAGGTAGCATTGCAGCAAAAAACTGTCTCTAAAAAATTACAAAATAATTGTTTTCCACCTCAGAAAAGGGCAAAAAAAAATATGAATAATAAAAAAACACAATTTTCCATTTCATTAACTGTGTCAGTATATTTCATGCCACGACCACTACTCAACGGATACTTGATTATAATTGGAAAATAATAATAAAAAAAAATTCTATGGCGCACATCGATGCTTTGATGCACCAGCCGCTCCAAGTGTCTGACCACAAAAAATGCAAATAAACAAACCTTGAGGAACTCTCTCTTCCAACCAATCGGGCACAGTGTTGCGACCGTAGCGTCGACGCGACGGTGCTGTATCGAATTACCGCAGTGCGAGTGCTCTATAGTACCACTAACAGTTTTTAGACGTATCTTCGGAAAAGGCACACGGCACCGTTCCGAAGGTACAAGGAGGTAAGCATGAACGCTTGCAGCATTTCACAGCGTTGCTGCTTCTGCTTGGCCAGATTGGCAATAAGATACTCGTATCCTAGAGAGATGGATGGCGGAACGTGAGTTTAAAGGTTAAACAATTATTTACCACGATGCGAATGATTTAAGGCTGGATGATGTAATCGTTTTTGGGCGGTTCGGGGGAAAGTTAACTGCAATTACAGCAGCGCTGTAATTTATCCAAGATATGGACATCACAAAAAAAGGAAGAAGTAAAGGAGTTACTTAGTCCACACTCCACGCATCGGTCGAAGGAATTTTTATGTGGTAGCTTGCAGCGCCGATGTCGAACATGTTAATGGCCAACGAGGAGATACGCTTTTGTGCCTTTAGATATGTACATACTCGTATATGTGGCATGGGCTTGTTCCCTTCTGGCAGAGTGACCTTAAATTATAGGAAAAGAAGTCAGCCGATAATGATGGGTTTTCAGTGATATGCGAACCAATCCCACGGATGCCTTTGCACGGTCATAATCGTAACTGCAGCAAGAAACAGAAATTGAATTCGGCTAGACAATGATTGTGCGCTAATCGATAATCAAAATTTAATCACGAACTATAATGGGAAGTGTTTTTTTTTAAATCAAAAGAAAACGACAGGGAAAGACAGATACCATTGATTCCAGAAACAAAACAGTATCTTTGGTATCTTTTGAACCAACACAAAGGACTAGGTATCACTAGGAACATGTATAAATGAGTTCTGGGTGCAATTGAGGTCTACGCAATGTAGAAACGCGATTCAGATGGCTAGGTTAGGTTAGGTTGGGAAGAGCTGTGAGGCTGAGCCGTCACAGAACAATAGGCACCAGGCCCATCGCGATCCCCGAAATATCCATCCCAGGATGGCATCTAAACCGCCACAATTTCTTCAAAGCATTTTAATACCCTGCAATATCTTAGAACGAGACTATTTTTGATTAGGCCTACCTCTTTCAGATTCCTAAAGAATGGAGCTACTTCAAGGTCTTTCTACGACAGCGTGCTATGTCCTGACATTCGCATAGAATCTGCGCGATACTTGCTTTAGATATATCATTGCAAGTATTTCCTTCCTTAATGCATATTACAAAATCTTTACGGCAGTTCTGCACAATCGACTTACAGCATGGCTGCTGAAAGAATACCAAGCGGGTTTTAGGCCAGGTTACTCCACTGTTGACCATATATTTGTCCTAAAGGGTGTTGTAGAGTCATTTCTACCGAGGAAGAAGAAACTATATGCACTCTTTGTGGATTTTAAGGCCGCCTTCGACTCAGTGGACCGGAATGCGCTACTCTACAAGCTTTACTGCATGAGAATGTCAAATAAGTTTAGTCGAACCATACAAAACCTATACGCTGATACTAAAGCTGCTGTATGGAATGGCGATACCCTATCAGAATGGTTTCAATCGTGGTCTGGAGTAAGACAGGGATGTGCTTTGAGCCCGAGCTTATTTGCTGTCTTCATTGAAGACTTAGTTGATTTGCTGCCCGGAGGAGTAGAGTATGCGGGTCTACTGGTTAAAGCCCTTATGTTTGCGGATAATATAGTGTTGCTGGCTTACTCGCCCGAATCTATACAGCTGATGATCAATCGCTTATATAATTCCTGTAATATATGGAATTTGGAGGTTAATTTGAATAAGATGCAAATAATGATATTCTAAAGCGGAGGAGGCAGAATCTGCTCAAACGAGAAATGGCACTTTGAATGGAGAAGCAATGAAGAAGCAATTGCAGTGGTAAAGGAGTATAAGTACCTTGGTGTGTATCTCACCAGAAACCTTAATATGAAAAAACATTTTAAGGAAAAACTAGAAAAGTCGAAAACGCCATCAATACCGTCTGGAGAAAATGTTTCACGAACAAAAACATTGCCTATAGTAGCAAACATAAAGTGTTTGAAGCTGTGTCGGAATCTACCCTTTTATTCGCGGTACAAGTTTGGGGGTACAGGCAATATGAGACAGTTGAGAAGTTATTTCGGTACTACTTAAAGAGAGCATTTCATCTTTCACCAAACACGCCAAATTATATGCCCATGTTGGAAACAGGACTATCACCACTGTTCGTGAAAACACTAAAACTCTAGGTTGATTACGTGCTCAAAGTTCTAAAAATGCCAGACCATCAACTGCCAAAAAAAGCAGTGCTGCATATAATACGGCACAAAACGGGATGGTATTTACAAGGAATGGATAGAGCTAGCAACTAGGTGTGGAGTAGAGCTTAAACTCGGGAATACCACGGAATGGAAGTCGAAACTATACCAACTCATCACAGGTGTGGATGAACAGGTCAGAGCAGGATTTGTGGAGAATGCGCTTGGGTCGCAGCATAGAATGATATACAGTCGACCTTGCCACAATCTACAACAGAATAACTATTTCCGTGATGAGTATAGTATTGATGAAATAGCGACGGTGCTGAAGCTACGAGCTCATAAAATTAAATTACATACCACACAGGGATGATCTACCGATACTTTGTAGCCTGTGTAACATGGCAGAGAGGGAAGACGTTTTGCACTTCCTTGGCAGATGCCCAATCCTCAGGCAGACAAGGAGGGAAATCGATACTCTATCGGAAGTCAAAAAGGTTCTTAATAAAATAAATGTTACAAAATTAACCAGGTACTGCAAGATTGCATTACAGTATCGAGAGCGGATTCTAAACGGAAATTTCTAATACTTAAACGTATTCACCTAACATATTATAATATTTGAGTTTATTCTACATCTTTATGAAGTTAAATTTAGTTGTCAACCAGGCAGACGGCAAAGCCATTCCAGTACCGGCCAAAGTGCGTTAGAAACCCTATGCCCTCCTATGTTGAACCCTCTGTGGTTCACCATTCTTGTAAAATTCTCTTTGATCCATGATTCATTGCTGCCTAATGGTGGAGCAACTTCCACTGCCTCGGTTCCATAAACTCGTAGCCTTCTATCCCAGAGTAATCAATCAGGCAGCGTATGGATAGTCAAGCCTTTGCAGGTTCTGTGTTAGTTCCAAAAAAAAAAAATTGGACACCCATATCAGACCACTCTGGATTCTAATTTTGTTTCTGTTAAAAGTCAACAAAGTTCCAATATATCCCAATTGAAGCAATTAATTATCTAGATAATCAAAGTCAAAGGTGCACTAACTAAAGTACCCAAATCCATTACGCGTTCACGCAAATTTCCAATCTCTGCAGCCTGACTTTCCCATTGAAAACATCTTAGCCTTCATCACCTAGAATTTTCACTTCCTCATTAGTCTGCTTACAAAGAAGAGCCTCAAGTGATGTGGGTCAGTCATTCTCATTACATTCCAAGTCTCTCTATCGCTCTCTCTCTAAATTAAAATTCAAATTTATGAACACATCTGTATCTGTGTGCAGAAACTGTTTACATCATGTCTTGATGTCGCGTTTGTATGCATGCCAAGTTGCACGATTAGCGTGCAAAAACGCCAAAGAAGAAAGAGCCCCTGTGACAAGATGAAGATGCATTTCACCATCACCAACAGAGAAGATCTTCATTTCTGGTTTACTGCCACTCGATCACTTCTCCATGCGATTCCCTGAAAACTAGTCTCAAGAGGGAACGCACTGCATAGATATGCGCCGCGCCGCGCCGCTTACACACTAAGTACACTATGTCAGTCGACGCAGTAACTGCAGAGAATTTGTGCCAAAACGAATAGTTCGTCGACATGCAAATTCGCATTCTTAGGCCGCTACAATTAAGGTAGGTACATTCGCAGATGAAAACATTAGATAGCTTGTCTCTAGTCATGTTCTGACTTAATTGGTCAGCACTTGAGGAGAGAAATGTCGATGCCTGCGGCAGTTCTATTTTATTGCCAGCAACCACGACATCGGGAGTTCCTGGAACAGATAAAAGATACTTATAAAGTTGTAATAGATACTTTTCTTTTTCCTTTGAAAGAGTTCAAAGCAATTTCAAATAAAACGGCGCCCTGGCTAATTGTTAAAATTGTATTCGGTACCGGTAATCAGAAAGCGTATATACCGCCAACTTTGAGGCAATTAACGTTACCACGAGCGAAGAGAATGCGCGTGAAAGGTTATTCCGGGCGCCGACATACTCGCCCAAGCGTGCATCTGGATACACTCGTACATTCGTATATATATAGCCATTTAAATAATGTGCAATTATGCTAATTATTTGGAGGCTTAATGGGTGCGTTAAGCGTGCAGTGTTGTTTGATGCGATATCGAAGGAATTAATTTTGTCAGATTAATTTTTAATTGGGCGGTGATTCGGTACGATTAACGGAGAAAAGAAAACAGAATTTTCCTCTTAATCGTCACTTTTGGGATAGTGCGCTGATGATTAATTGGGTCAGTGAATATTTTTTAATCCAGTAACAAAAATAAAATTATTCGGACAAATGAGCAGGGAACGAGCGTAAGAATATACAGTTAGGGGTTTATTTTGAATTAATAAAAAGAAGAAAAGACCGGTTCGGGATAATTAGTAAGGATTATGAACTTTTCACTCAATTACTTCACACTTTACTTTACATCTAAATTCGAAACTTGACATATCGTACGAGATCAGTCACATCATGATGAAGTGCCCAAAAGGAAGCTACCAGAATATCTCAAGCGAAAGGCGGATTAAAAGTAGTTTGTTAAGCGGCTTAGGCTTAGTCTACTGGGGCTTGGTTACTGCACCGCAACTGGCACCTAAATGAATGTATTTAAATGCAACAAACATCTAGATCTAGACCTTTTGATTTATTGTACTTTAGTCAGAAACCACTGCATTCGCTGAGTTAGAGATAAGTTGGTCAGCTACGAGTAGATCTCAATCTGCCCGTCACATAGAAATAGGGCAAGGTTAAGCTGAAGTAGATCTCCATCTGGTGGTCGCCGTGGCCGTGGTGGTTAGTGCGTTGGACTACTACGCAATGCTGCCCGGGTTCAATTCTAGACCGGATATAACACCTAAAGAGTTTTTTCACGGTACCACCTCTTTCGAATGTCTGACAAGCATCAAAGAGTATCATTTGTCACCATTGAGCTTCTCAACTCGCCGTTCGGAGTCGGCAAAAAATTGTAGGTCCCTTCCATTCATGCAAAAATAACATGCACACACAAATGGTTGCGAGAAGCGGGCCCAGGTTCACCTCGAGCTGTAGCGCCAACTAAGTAAGTAAGTAATTAAGATCTTCATCTCGATCATAATCAGAAGGACTTTACGACTTGACAGGGCCTTAACGCCAAAGGTTCTGTTGAAGCAGAGCAGAAAGTGTTGGTACTGATGATTCCTTACTAGTAGGGCAGGGCACTAGTGCCAAAGAAGTCTGCCAAAAAGAGAAACGCTTTGTTCAGTGGTCAAAATGAATCTGATTTTGTGAGTGAAATATCGGTCTATTATACTAATTCCCTAGTGGCATTTCCAATGCATATTGATACCAAGTAGGTCGCGTGCCATCAAATTCGGTTACAAAATATCATACTGCGAAGTCAGTATTAGCTTTATGCACGATTTACCGATCATGCATGAATCAGCGCAATGGCAAAGTTTCAGTCCAATCTCAAGTGGCGCATTAATGGGTCAGTGCAATGCACCATGGCGTGCATATGACACTTGACCTAGTCCTTGGTCGGAACATAGAACATAATACATTGTATGCAATGTTATGCAATACAATCTAGAAAGTATGGAAGTGGTTTGTTTATGTTTTTGTTTTGGTATGGGTTCACTACAATTGTATCCAGTGTGATCTTTTTAATCCAGGCAAAATCCGGACATACTTTAATGTAGTCTCGGCAATTCCCTGGTACATTTCACAAGTCCTAAGCTTCTGATACTAATTTTGTTCAGATGCTCGTTTAAGGAAGTGAACCTGTGACTAGTCCCGTGAGGGTTTTTAGGTGGTTTCTATTTAGGTGTAATATATTTTTTTTGTGAAATTTTGTTCCTGGGTTGTGTCTACTAACACTTTGGCCCGACCACATGTGTTGAGCTCATGCCAGTGTTTGTGTAGCGTTGTAGTCGCAGCAGTTTTGGTAACTTGTATTGAACATGATCTGTACTGCAGCCAATTGCAGGCTGAGGACCAACTGTGTCTGTGACTATGCCATCAGCCTTTTCGTTTCCCGAGATTCCAGTCTATAAGGGGACCCAGACCAGTGGGATCTTACACCATCGTCTTAAAGACAGTTTTGGGGTAGATTATTCTACATGACATTCCTCTGAATAGCTATTTACTCCACAGAGTTCATCCATTAAGGATCCGTCCGTATAGTCGATTCTGCTTCCACCACCCTGGTAGTAGAGGCACTTCCCTCGACTTCCGGACCGACAGATACATATTATATCCACAGGAGTTAATTTGAAAAAGTCTCTGAATTAAATTTTTAAGGTTAGGTACCCAAATGGTTGTTTCCATTGTTACGGATGTCACATTGACACTCATGTTTTTACAAATTATTCGCCCAATATTCTAGATAAACAAAATAAAACTTGAATTATCTACAACATCCATGATGTTCTTTAAGTCAATAAGTACATATAATTAATTTAGAAAACACCTGGTTTAGTAATAAGATCCGTTTTGTGACCTTAGAAAACTAATGATTTGCGGATTGGACATCTAATGTTCATGTGGTGTAAAATCTTGCATAGAAACTATTCCTTTTTTTTTTTTTTTATATAATTAACAGAAAATTGATCTTGAGGCCCAGCTTAGAAAAGAAAACCAAATGTATGGGAAACTAAGAAAAAACATGTTTTGAAATTGTTACGGGTGTGAGAAGTTCATGTTACGGGTGTGACCCAGTAAGACCTAGTAGTATTTGTAGGAAATAAACAGATTATAATAAAGAGAGTTCGAATGGGACATTTTTTTATTTCTATTTCAATAAGAAAAATACAATTTTATCTTTTATACCTCTTCAATGATAAATACATAATATTGTCTCTCTTATCATTTAAGCATTAAATCTAAATGTACTCTCAAAACTATGACATGTATTTTATCGTTTTTTTCGTCGGAGTCTGTGTGCCCAAATAACTCAATCTAGTGTTTTTCATAGTAATTTTGTCTAATTTGGACAAAACTGAGCGTTCGCAAAGCCGTGCTTATCAAATCACAGCCTTTTTTTGTTTTTTTAGTCTTATGGATACAAATGGAAATATGAAACCATTACAATAGGATGGCTCGAAAATGTTTATCACAGGTATTAATCTCAGATCACATATATAGACATAGACATATGAACAAATTATACGGTGTAGCAAGATGGACAATTTTAAAAAAATTATGAAAAATTTATCATGTGAGAGAGTTATTTGCCGAAAGGGCGTGAAACTACTAAATTCAGAAATTGGAATATTGGAGATTTAGGTATGAACATGTATCATAACATAATGCCAATAGAAAATTATTATTATTATTATTATTATTATTATTATTATTATTAGAAGTTTATTGACAATTAATAAAATTACATTGACAATATATAATTTTTATTAGCTTGAGCAGCTAGGGCCTTCAGCTAGCCAATAGAAAAATTTATGGAAACTAATAACTAAAAACAACTTTAATCGAATTCTTACAAGCAAACACTTTTCTTATTTCAATTTACACAAAACACTGTTTTTTTTTTTTTTTAATTTTTGGGTCCTTCTGCTGTGAACCCATGAGATGTTAAACTAAACAATTTTGGAAAAATTGTCCGGAGCTAACTAGCCACTCAGCCAAGTTTCAACTGTTTCAGCGAAATTTTCACAATTTTTATTGTGAATTTTAATAATTTCATTGCGTCTGTCTTTTATATAGGTTTTAAAAATGCATAAATATCTTTGATTTCCCTGACTTTTTGAAAATATTTTTAGATGTGTCTCTTCCGATTAAATTTTAACACACGCGTTCCCTTATGAGAATCATCAACGCGAATACTTCATAAGAGTTGCGCCTCTTGTTCCTAAGTTTCTCCAGTTGGCAGATGTTTATTGCATCTGCGAAATCCCCAACGTATTTCTAGCTCCATTAATGTTTACGTCATTCTGAAGTGACATAAGAAATAATTCAGTCACTCTTAGTCGAATTTTTAACTTGCGACAATATAAATCAAACGGCAGAAAAACGTGTACGTATATGTACATAATGTATGTACATCAGCTGTCTTCATTTGGAAAAAGCTGGTTTAAGTGACGTAGCCGTAGCTAATTGACATTGAATTTCGATGATTATTATTAAAATTTGTTACTAAGGTAAATCATGAAGTAGACTTTATACAATTATAATGAAATTAGCATTAAAAAAATGCTGGGCTTCTTTAAATGGACGGAATAAGCCATCGTAAGCCCAGTGAAAAGTCGCGTAGTCTTAGAATATCTTTTATGTATGATTACCGGCGGTAATTTTTATAATTAATTATTGCTATAGATGGTCTTATACATAGAAATACTGCATGCATTTTTGTTTTAATAGATGAT
This sequence comes from Brachyopa scutellaris, assembly GCA_949775065.1. Taxonomy (NCBI): domain Eukaryota; kingdom Metazoa; phylum Arthropoda; class Insecta; order Diptera; family Syrphidae; genus Brachyopa; species Brachyopa scutellaris. The sequence continues at coordinate 113,983,208 of OX459113.1, forward strand.
GATTTATGGCAGAATTGTTGATTGTGAGCGTCATCCGACAGCTTTAAGAACGTTGTCAACTGCTGATTGACGTTCAGACGATTTAACCAACTAGGTGGGTTCTATTTCCCTCAAACATCTAAATGCTCAGAACCAAGGTCAGTATTTTACGGTAAATTCAGACTTATGGTAAGTGAGCTCCGATAAGTGGACTAAGTATTCACTTAAACGGCCAGATTTTCGGGAACATACTTTCTGTAGTAATTTCCAATACAAAATACGTTCTTTAGAACGGACACTTTCTTAAATAGAAGCGGACACTTTTTCGTTAAAATAGAAAGTCTCTCATAAACGGATGCAGATCCGTTTTCAGTACAGTTTATATTTTTCTTACTATCTTCACAAGCAAATACATGGAAAATCTTCGGTAACCGGACACGAAGCTCCAATAACCGGACAGAGCGATGTTACATTATGAGTTTATTATTTGATCCCCTCTGTGTTCCTGCATTGTGCATGTTCTTCTGCTCTTATAGTTTTGCAGTCATTTCATTGAGTTACGTAAACAGACGCAGGCTGCAGGATGTCAAAAAAAAAAAATGCTTTCTTTTAAAGAACAAATTGAAGTGGTTAGTGTTTTGGATAAAGAAAACTTATCCGTTAGCGCTTTAGCAAAAAGGTGTAAAAAAAAACAACTTTTTTTTAAATTTTTTTCTCTTAACCTCTCACATAATCGGACAAAAATTATCCAATTATAGGAGCTTTTTTGGTGTAAAGATTTAAAATGAAAGAAAAATAAGAAAAATGCATAGTACGAACTATCAGGACACTTTTATCAACACAAAAACTACATTTAAATTAGCTATGAGGATTTTATATTGTACTTTCAGTACTTCTTATGTAATGGGTCCTAGTATTGTGAACAACAATGAAGAGAGGTCTAACTTCTTTAACACAGTGATGAGCTGAAACTCTTTGTAAACCTCAGCACTCTTCTGGGTCTCATGTTCCATTTCTCTTCTGAGCTCGAAAATTCTATTTGCATGTAGAGTACTCTACCTTTAGCAACAGCAAGACATCTCGTCTGGCCACAATCTTCGAACAATCGAACTGAGTAATCCTCGGATAAATCCATTTTTAGAGGTGGTAGGTATCTTAGTGGCCTGCGCACCATTAGAAAACAAGTGCAGACCCTTAGGTCTTCTGGGGTTATGAATTTATAAGCTTATATCTGGCCTTTGGATTCGGCCCAGTAAGCAACGTTATCATCTTCCCACTTCCTGATTTTTGAGTGTTTGTATGTGACTCGTAGGTATTCCGAAGAAGAGCTCAGGACCAGTGAGCAAGCGGAGGGCACATCTTCTCGCCAGACAATCTACATGCTTAGTAGGTACTTTGAGCTTTCATATCTTTTTCGCGTTCGGTTTTATTATTAGTGTCAAGGTGAAGATTTTCAAATGTTAGCTTAGAACGCTCAAAACGTCTACACATCTCCCTTAGATAATTCTTTGCAAGAAAACCATCCTGGCGACAACTGCGCATAGGTACGTTTTCTAAAATAAACGAAAAAGGTTTAAATTTGTATTGCTACCGTATTCCCCGTCAGTGTCCCAGAAGTCAACTTTGGTTACGGGGAGTCAACTTGTTGTGCGCTAAGTGACCAACGTGTTTCTGGACGTACATGCAAACTCGAAAGTGCTTAGCTGTTCACATGAATTCAAGTATGTCATCAGAGATCAGTGAATCCTGTAATCCCCTTTCAAATGCCACCAGTTAAATACGAAGTGCACGAACCGGATGAGAATATAGTTCATTGTCCCTGGAAAACCTATTTCGAGTGGGAGGTTCGATGCTCTCATCATACCTTTGGCATTTCAACTGAATTGTTTCTTTAAGCAAAATCCAAATATGAAAAATAAACAATCCCCGCGTCACTGTCATTATCACACTAATTGTGTTGTGAGCCAGCCAGCTAATAGAGCAATTTCAACTACAGACAACAATCGACTGACCTTCCGATCTGATCAACCGGATAGCATTTTCTCTTAACTGTTTAACTATTTTTATATCTCAACATTTTATTTAATGCGATTTGGTGACTCCATCCATCTCGTACAAAACCGGGGATGACTTCATCTCCCATCCAATGGAAGTAATGAACTGTTTACCTCAACAAGTTTAACCTCAATCTTACTCGCTTTGCAATTTCAATTTACATGCTCAGTATCTAAGGCTTTTGCAACGTTTAATGACTGAACAGTTCCGTTCAAAGTTTACAAATAAAACGAGAGTAAGTACACCTTTGTGCGTTGGCAATAAAAAAAATAAAAAAAAAAAACAAAATTCACATAAAAAACCAAAGCAAACAAAATGAAATTCTAAAATTAAATGTTTATGCTGTTCGTTTACGTGTTTTTCTTTTTTGCTCTAAATTTTCTAATTTCGTCTTTGCTTTTCAAATCCACAGACCGATTGATGTACCAGTCAAAAAAAAAAAGCGAAAAAGCTCTGCGTAAATATTTGGCCCATCCGTACGACATTTGCCAATTTGTGCATCTGACAGATAACCTCACAGTGTTGGTGATGCAATGCGTTCTCATAGATACTCGCGTGTATACTTTTAACCAATTTGCACATTAATTTGCCGTTAGAGTGAAATCAAAACACCCCGTGTATCTCCTTCTGTCTAACCGCGTTTTCACTTGTCAAACGGCTGAGTAACATAATACCGCAGCAGTGGGCAGCTGATTGACAGATTTCAAATGAAATTATTGTTTTTTTTTTTTTACTGTCCATTTTTATTGATGCTAATGTTAATTTAATTAGTTAAATGTTTTTTTAAGGAATTATGTCATATTGTTCATTTAAAAAATTATATTCTACGCACTCTAAATCAATTATGGCCAAGATACGCGCACAGATTTGATTCTTTTTTCTGTTTTACTGTGGGCGTATCTTTTGCAAGCAAATCGATATAATGGGCGTTGGTTCTTTGGAATTATTTGAATTACATTTTTTTTCAAATAAACCATCTGTTAGTGCGTCTGTTTTGATATAGTTTAGACTAGACTAGATGGAGAGTATGTAGCGTAGAAACTGGACTGCTCTTGCTTATCAGATACACATTTGTATGTACATCGGTAACATTGAAGATAACACTGGCAATACTCTGCCAAAATACAGCTATACGCAGAATCCAGAATCAGATAAATTGTTTCAGTCAGCTAGTTTTGGGGATAAAATGTGCAAATTGTCGTAAAAGAGTTTTTAAGGGTTTTCAATAGGGACATAACAATTTTGTCAATGTCAAAACGTCAGCTAAGGTAAAAGTTTTGATCATGCTGAAGTCAATGAGCAACGTTTAAGAGCGCTTCCTCCAGATAGGCTGGCTAAATTCGAGTCAACATATTCACTATTGATTGATCCTTTGCAGGTGAGACAACGCAGCGGTCGAAATACTGAAATAATCGCAGCCGTAGAAGAAGATCTTAGCCTACAACCTTACAAGATCAAATTAACTCAAGAACTGAAGCCTCTTGATCATTTCAAGCGTCAAAACTTATTCGATTGCATCTTCAGTAATGAAGTTCTTTTTTTTTGGCTTCGTCAATAAGGACAGCAACATCTCCACATAATGCTTCAAGAGACTCCATTGTATCCACAAAAAGTGACTGTGTAGTATGGATTTCATGCCGGAAGTGTGATTGGACCATCTTTTTCGTTGATGAAAATGATCGCCATATTACAGTCAATATGGAGCTCGCTATCGTGCCATATTGGAAGACTATCTTTGGCCAGAATTGGATAGGTGGATGGACTTTCAGACCACCTTTGGAGGGAATTGTAGCCCAGATCGCAGCCATTATTCAGTCAAGAATATTGCCGACAGGGTTATTACCGTGAAGATACTCAGACAGTCAGGCAGGCGTTAAGGCACTGGACTCTGCGGTAATAAGATCGAAGAAAGTATGAAAGTTAATGCAGGAAACATTTAAATGAGATAACCGAACACGAAACGGTGGCCCACCCCAGGTCATATGGATATCCGAAGCAATGAAAAAGTGGACGAACTCAGAAGGACGTGCCCATCTCCCGCACGGTCTTCTTCGTGAATATTCCGTACGGCTCCATGCAAAAATTCATTGATAATGAAGTTATTCCAATATGCTGGACCAATATGGATACATGCGTAATGGCCAGAACCATATGGCTGGTCGTCAACAAGAGAAAATGGGTCTACCCAATCAAACATTTATCTCTGACATCATCACTGGGACGGCACTGTGCCATTGGTAATCATGCAGAATGTTTCGCGATCGTTGACAATGACTTCTGTAGCTGCAGAGATGAAGAAGAAATTGAATCTGTTCATCACCTGCAGTGTCTGATAGGTCTACCGAATCTAGCCTAACCCAGGGGCAAATGAATAATAAGCCATAATCTCGCAAATCGTCTTGAGGATAAACACTGCCTTGGTTTAACTTTATGCGTCTTTGTAGATTTTTTTTTTATTTACGTAGAGTTTTAGATAAATAGAGACTACACTGAAGACTTGAAGGATCATCATGCTTTTGCTTTCCTGCCAAAAATATCTTTCTAAAATAAGCATGACTTTTTTTAAAGATCAGTTTCTTGGTATGCGGGTAAGTTCACAAAAATAAGCATGATCTAACATACATTTAACGTTGTAGGTTTTAGATCTTTTAAGATCGACTTGTCACCATAAGTTTTGCCAAAAAGGCTCTTGAAAGTCTTAATCTGAATGCGGTAGATACTCTTTCTGTGCATACAGCAACTAGATCTCTTATCAAAATCCTAACAATACAGAGATCTACCAACAGTTGTTTCGATTATGGGTCTTTTAGCTGAAGGTGTTTTTGATATTTCTTATGGAAAGTATGGGGGAAACTTTTCCTTCACTGTTGAAATTGTTTATGTCATATATACCGACGATACTTTATTAGTTTTTCAATGTGTCAGAGCCTTTCATTTAGTTTTCTAAATCGGATTTTTTTATTTGTTTTGACAACTGTCAAGAAATCACAGCCGAAACCAACTTTAAAGTTCCTCTATATGTAGGTTAAATCTTACATCTTCATCAATACCAAACTCATGGTAAAACGTGTCACTTCTTTTTTGTTTGCAGGTACTCTCGAATGCCTTTATTCATTGGATTTAATTTCGTATTTACATGCATATCTTGTGAATAACAAATCGTGACTCAATGACAATTGTGTTACTTTTAGAATTATAAACCACTCCTTTGCCCAATTCAATTTTTTTGGATCATAATGAAGTCCAAGTCAAAACACACAAATTGAACACCAAAAGGTTGTTCAGTTTCAATTCAAATTCGTAAGTACCGACGCGCGATTGTTTGCAATTTGAAGGTCGCAACTTATCGTGCGGAATACGGATACGCAAAACCAACATTAAAGTATCTCCCGCTGATTAAATGTTATGGAAAGTGTTGATTCTTTTTTTTGTGTCAATATAATCAATGATCACAATACATATATGAACTCACGACGGATTACGTCAAAACAAAAGCTATACCTACACGTAAAGTAATGTCAGAAAACTTGGTTATTTATAAAATCAACAAATTGAATTTGCATGTATAGTACAACGTATCTGTGTAGTTTTTATAAAAAAAAAAATAAATAAAAACGAACGCATTGTTTGTACGTGAGGTGCATTAACCTATTGTCTCAATCTATCTAATCGTCCATTCAGTATTCGAATTTCGCGGTGGTGGTGGTGGAGACGCTACAGGTAAATTGTGTCGCCTTTTGTCGGAGATTGAGTGCAAAAAAAAAAATAACAAAATAAACCGCATGACATTGCTGAGATTTGTGTGCTTAATTTAATTTGATTCGTATGCTCTTTGCAGCTGGTTGAAGAACTAGGGAAAAAGTGGGTCACAATAAAACTTTCCGAAAACAAAAAAAACAAAAGTCTTTTGTTTTTATAAATCGATTCGATTAAAAGACTTTATATGAATTTACTTTCATGCTAAAAGTGTGCGTCAGCAGTATATGTATAACCGATTTTAAAATTCAGCGAAAGGTTTTCGGGGATTCGAATGTGATTAAATTTTAAATGAAGTAATTAAGTAAATATTATATAAACGAAAAATAAAATACTGGAACTCACAACCAACCGCAAAAACTCATACAAATTCTTCCCGGTTAGCTTCGACCGCCACCAATAAAAAGAAACCTTCAATAAATATCATCTAAGTTTCAAACCCCTCTTTCTCTTTTGCTTTTCTATTCAATTCTCACAGCGTGGGTTTAATAAACTCGACTAGATGTCACTATTATTTCTGGTCACACAAGCCATTTCCACTTTGTCAAAAAAGTTCTAAATTTCATTTTAAAAATGATAAATACAAGTTGATTTATCTAAATAGAACTTCAACTCTAGTGGTAAAAACGTAAAACTACTACGCAATGTTGCCCGGGTTCAACGGTGCCACCTCTTTCGAATGTCTGACTAGCAATTAAGAGTATCAATTGTCAATGGGCTTCTCAACTCGCCGTTCGGAGACGGCAAAAAACTGTAGGTCACTTCCATTCGTGCAAAAATATAACACGCACACACAAATTGTTGCGAGAACCATGCCCAGGTTCACCCCGAGCTGTAGCGCCACCTAGAGTAAAGTAAAGAACTTCAAAGTAAAATTCCCATTGCTTACAATGCATCAGTTATGCCAGCATTTTGATTTGCGACTTTCTCATTGTAGAAATATCCCAGGGCTCAGATGAGCCTAGCTGTTAACTAAGGCTTATACCCATCACAGGGAACTTTTGAACTAAAATGAGGAGGATATTAGGTATCTAACAAGCTTTCTCTCCGGTCATTGCCAGTTACGATACTACCTAAACAAGATAGGCCTGTCTAGCGAGACCGATTGTCGACTTTCTTTAGAGGAGGTGAAGACGGCCAAACCCATCATTTGTGAATGCCCGACACTTTTCAGGGTAAGACGGCTTACTCTACATAAAGAATTCCTCAGACCTCATGAGTTAAAAAATGCGTCAACCAAGGACGTACTAGACTTTATCAGAAATACGGTTTGCTTTTTGGACTAATTTCAAATCTACGATACAATAGACCCTTAAGGTCCCAGTATATGCTTTGGTGTAGAATCATTCCCTTAAAAAAATATCCAACCCTCAAAACATTTCTGGTACTAGACGATCGATGTGACCTTCAGTGCGCTCAGCGATTTTTCTATTATCTCCTCTCGGCTGCTAAAAGGCGTTCGCCGAAGCGGTATTTTGAGTGGGCCGAACAGGAAAAAGTCACACGGTGCCAGATCAGGTGCAGTTGGTGGCTGTTCCATGGTAGGTATTTGTTTTGTTTTTGACAAAAAATGCACGAAACAAGGCATTGAAAGATGTGGGGCATCATCATGATCCAAAATACAAAAATCCATGAATGAACGCCCAAATAATACTCTTTTCGACATTATGGCGTTCAGCAATAAATTCATGATGCCCAACACCATTGCAAATTGCAATCAATGAAAACGGTGAGCGTCGCCTTCACTCGTTTGATGTCTGGTTTTCGTGTCGTACTCATAAGCCCACGTCTTGCCATCAGTAATGATACGTTTGGTGAATGTTTAGTCGGAATGAACCCCGGAAAGCAAATCTTTTGCAATGTCCATATGCGTTCTTTTTTTTGGTAGGAAATTTAAGTCCTTCGGCACCAACTTTGAAGCGAGACATCTTCAGCCCAATTGATTGATTCAAACGCCGTCAAGGGATCCAAGAGAGATGTCAGCCATCTCTACTGAGTCTCTGATGGTCAATTTGCGGTGTACGACAAAGTAAATCTTGGATTTCATCGACGTGTGACTTAGTTGTTGACGTTAATGGTTGGCCAGAACGGTCGTCATCGTAGAGCATATCAGAAGCATGCATGCCAATCGTAAGCCACTGTTTTCTTTACAGCATCGTTGCCAAAACAATTTTTCAACGTTTTCGATAAGTTTGTTTCGTTAGGTTAGGTTAGGTTATGGGGTGGCGGCTTAGCCTCACATAGACCAGTGTTGGTCCATAGTGATACCACAACTCCTCAGAGTAATCAGTTGATTTCTGCTGTTTTGTTTAAACAAAATGAGTTTGTCTGTTGAGCAAATTTAATGAGAAGGTGAAGTTTTATGTCTGCCACTTCTAGGAGTGAGTTGAAATAGAATTTTCCCATTAGTCTGTGCCTTCTTTTTGCCAATGCAGGACAAGCGCGCAGGAGGTGCTCTAATGTTTCTACAATACCCGGTTCATTGCAGTTTCTGCATATGTCCGATGAGACTAGTTTAAGCCTGCGAGCGTGTTCCGTTAATTTAATTAATTTACGGCAAAGTCGTTGCTCACTCTTTGTATCCATTTCAAAAATCCCCGAGAAGAAAAAAAATCAATCTAAACAAAACATTCACAAATGACACTAAAATTTAGTGGAAATGTCAACGACAGTTGTACCAAAATAACAGAACAAAAAAAAAAAAAACAAATTCAATGTGGGCTATTCCTTTTGGAACAAGGTGGTATGAAAACGAGTACATCTCGGTGCATCTTCACAATATTAATACCGCGCCTATTACCCGGCCAGGTTGAACAAGTTTCTGCCAGGATCCTATAAAACTCGAAACGAATATCCTGTCCTATAATTTATCATTCCACCTCTTAGTCCGACATACGAGTCCTGTGCTCCTGATCTCTACGATCGCCACTTCTCTGGTTTCGGTTAATTTTTATCAACCACTGAGTCATTAAAATTGACTTAATAGACCGACATTCACTTTTCCAATCCCCTCTACTCTATATTATAGCCTTCTGCTTCAGTTCGATTCTAAAATTCATTCAATGAATTGAAAAACACGGTTATAGAAGAAATTCAGATAAAATAAAAGGTTCTTTCAAAACCAGCAGCGCATCCAAATGAAATGGAATTAACAAAAGATTTTGTTTTTTTATCTAAAAAAGAGTTAATTAACCACTACACCGTTATTCAACAACGTGCCGGTGCATTTCACCTAAAAAGTTTTCTGTAGATTGGAAATTTCGACCGCGCCGCATACTCTAATGACATCACCATCACCACATACGAAATATGTATCTCAGATGAAGTGAGGTACACAAGACACAAGACGGCCTATCTTATTAATTCATGGTCATATGGGCTATAAAATATTTCAAATGATGCCGTGAGAATCTGGTTGAGCTGGTTCTGACTTCCATACGAACACGAGTATAGAAATAAAATGAAAATAAAAACACAGCCACTACAACGGCACCCGTACTCGTGCATACATATTAATTATTTAAATCTACTACATTATGTATTATGAAACATCAGGCCATCGCTACAACAGTCATTGTATCTACATTTGCAAAAATAAATTTTAAATTTCTCTGCCAAAAAAATTGGATGTGTTTATCTTTTGGATACGGCGGGGGTACCTACTAATCTTTTTCGAAATTTTTAGGTGTAGGTCTCCTATGGCAGCTGACCGAAATGTTTTTAATTCTATTATTTGCGACAAGAAAGTGGAACAAACTTTAATTAATTATAAATTTACATTAGTAGTTGTTCTAGTTTTTATTTTTACTCGTTTTGCATTTAAAAATAAAATATAAAATAAAATTAAATAAAATTAATTTCTTAATTAAGTGATAATTGTTTTCTGTAGTTTTTTTTTTTTTTTATTAAATGACCAGGTGCCGGTGGCACATTTTACTAAGAATTTAATTTCTTATTGATTTTCGTGAGCTCCTTATTAAATATGCAATGAGTACCTACTTATATGTAGCTGATGAGCAAACAAAACAGCGTGAAGCGCCATTTTAAATGATTACGTGATTTATTTTTCTATAAATTTATTGAAAAGTAAGAGTGAAGGGAGTAATGACTTGAATGGTAAGTAGAGTGTGGCGGAGAAACGTGAACTTAAATTGATTGAGTTTGATGTGTGCTGACGTGCAAGTCATAAATAATAATTAATTATACGCAAGACTATCTACACTCAATAAATGGAGTTTTCTGTATTTACATATAAGCGAAACTTAAAAATTCTATTTGAACTGCTGGTGATTATTCTTTTGCTACTCATCATAGAATGAATGAATATAAAAACCACGAAACTCTTAATCAGTTTGTGGCCTCATCATGGAACAATGCTTCAATGGATTTGAATAAATTTTGAGTGGAAAAATGATTGAACTTCAGAATAGCGCTGCCTATTGGCGTTAATGGATGGAATGGCGAATTTAAGGACTGTTTTACTTTTTCTCTCCCAAAGTCTTAACGGCAAGCAGTGGGTGTGGCAAAATAATGACATCTAATGATTTTTGCGGATGTATTTATTTTAAGTGAGAAATGTGTCACTCAGGGATGCACCCCTATGGAACGTGTGTGAGTATTTAAAATGTTATTCCAATAGAATGTACAAGATTGGATAAGCTCTCTTCTCCACAAAGTACACGAAGTGATATTTTAAAAGAAGCTAGTGGGCACAGTGGCTTAGGGCTACTGACACAAACCACCAATTTGAAATATCATGCGAAGTAGGGTCTTCGGCTTAAGCCGATAAACCACAGAAATCCATGCGAAATGAAAAAAGCTTCTCGAGTCCCACTCCAAATCAGACTTAAAATTGTGAGTCCCATCTATTTGAGGGAGTGTTTCAAAGGTAAGCTATGAGATGACTCGGTTCAAACAACAGGCAAAAGTTAGCTAAATAAATGTTGGCTACATCATTTGCAGGACCTGAATATTGCAGCGGATTCAAGGAACATGCTAAACATAAACATCTGAAATTATTGCTGTTAGCGAAGAAAATTAACCGGCTAGACTAGACACCAGAATACTTCTTGGGAGATTTAACCTGAAAGACCTCAGTAAAAACAAAAGGGACTCCGGTTTTCTCATAAAACAAGAAAAATGAAGTAGTTGAAAGAAGCATATAAGGAATATTATAGTCTTGGCTGCACAACCATGAAGAAAGTAACAATTCTAGTCCTCCATCCTCCATTAAAGCTCTTGATTCAACTTACACCTCATACAAACAGTGCAAGGAAGAACTGACCTGAACCGGTCAAGCTATCAGATTAACACCACTCTCCTCAGTGTACCAGGTCATAGTAACACAGAGGTAAATGAAAGAATCGATAAGCTGGCCAGACATGGTTCATCGTCCCTTAGGACTCATCAAGAATAAGATCTTTCAACATTTTCTTCTTAAAGCCAACTCCGGGTAGAGAAACCTTGATAACTGCGTCATAAGAGGTAGACTTGGCCCGCATATGACAAACATTGATGGCATTACCTAATCAACAGACCGACAGCTGAAATCGCCAGAATTGTAGCAATCAGTGCAAGTCACTGGCCTATCATTGCAAGAATGCAAATATGAGGAAAAGCCCATTTCAATTTCTTGGGGAATGCCCGGTACTAGCTAGAGACATGTAACTTTATGAAGTGTCTCAATTCGACAGAATGGATCTTAACATTTTTCCATCTACACACACTTAAGTTACTTGAAATGTTGCATCAAAAAGCAATACTGGCGAGTGGCGATAATTGTGTATGACGATGACGAGTGCTCTTTATGTCCTACCTAGGTGACAGACCACTTTAAATTCTGCAGCAAAGCGTAGGAAATTGTTCAGAAGCACTCTGCCCTATTTAGTTAGTTTAATTTAAAATTTAAAAATAAAATTTATTTCATAAAAAGAATGTGGTGCTAACAATTTTTGTTACTTAGTCCACATGGCTTGGATTAGGGCCATCTATCAGATTGACATAATAATAATTTTTCTGATTCGTTAATCATGTGCATATAATAATATAATGTAGATTATTTAACAAATTTACTGTTTATTTTTAAAAGTTTTCCTCTATAATGCATTTTCTTTAGCGAAGTGCATTTATTGCGTGGTTGTACAATCGATTCCAGCCTCGGTCGCAGCTTAAGATGATCGTCAATCCTTCACCCTTGAGTAACTGTGCTCCAAAGAAGCTGCAGCGGAATCTTTTGAGTATCGGACATATCGCGATGATGTGGAACATATCCTCTCGTTCTGCAAGGTTACAAATGGTACACAGAAGCGGAAGTTCTGGTGGGTACGTCATATGTATATCTTAGACTTATCAGTTCACCTCTTAATTTAAAGATATTGCTTATCATGTCAGTTGAGTAAGCGAGGGAGTTTATTTTGGGTAGAATATTTGTTTTGATAGATTTTTTAATTTGTTAAAATTTATAAAATAAAAGTGCAATTCGTCACTGCTCCAGGAAAATGTCTTTCTTTTGACACCTCATTTCTTAAGATTGGTTAAAGGTTAGAGCCGCAAATGGTACCTATACTACAGAAATAATGTATATGATGATGATGACATGATGACATGATGAGTCTGCAAATGATAGATCAATTCAAATTTTCATAGATTCTATGGCCTGTTTTCTATAGTGTGGAACTTATGCTTTAAGGGGATCAGCTGTTTCTTCTTCTCTTCTCTCCATTTAAACGACGAGGTTATAATCAGAATATGTGGGGTTCGCCGGTTCGACCTCAAAAAATATCTGCAGACCTCCCAATTTTGAATCACTTCGTCATTGAGGCCAACCAAATGCTCGTATTTCTGCATTTGTGTGATCCAGAAGTTCTTAGGCCTGCCTCTTTTACCCGATTATAAGACGGGGTTCGTAGGATCCCTCCTTTGAACATAACAATACCAACTATCATGCTCCAGTTTTTTCGAGATAGGTTCTTTGACATGAAGGCTGTTTATCTGGTGAAACATGACTGCCATGATAAATTTTCCAGCCTTATACGCACTTTCCTCCGTTAAGCCCATATTTTCGTTAGACCTGTCTTTGGTATCCTTTGTTATTTTATCCCCATGACGTATCCAGAAATAGGGGTGCTACTCCAGTCTCCATGTACTCGTAGTGATGTTCTAAACTCTAAAAACTAGTCGTATACAATAGCGAATATGTACATTTTTCTACAGTTTCAAATGAACAATATCCCCATACTTGAGCAGCATGAAACAAGATGGGTACTGCAGTAGCACGGAATATTTCCTGTTTCGAGACATGGCTGATGCTTTAATTGTTGAATTTAATAAAAAGACAAGTGAGTCAGTCTAGATCGGTTCCAGATAGTTACTTAAGTAAAATCACCTTAACGAACACCAGAAGAAAGCCGGAACGGATTCCCTTAGATTAAAGTTCACTACAAACGACTATTCGTACATTTTCTCCCATTCCTAATATATAAGCTAATTGTGTTTAAGTTTTTAGATGAACAACAGAAAAACAATCTCTTCACATTTTGCCATCTGGATAAAGTATCGAAAGAAAGGAAAATTCCTATTTTCGGGGTAAAACCCACCCAAAAAGAATGTTCAAAAATTCCATTCTCCACTTGTCGATATGGGTACTTTCATTTAAATGACTTGCACATGATCCGCAAACACAAAGGCATTGCCAAAATGAAAACATGCGTTCCATGCTCCACACATAGTTGCACAGTCGATTGCGAGAACAAAACCAAACCAAATAAATTTAATTTTACAATTTTCGAATGAAAATGACCCCCGAATCCAATTCACATTGAGTTAAAGATACGATTTTGTTTATAAATTCGTAGCTAGCCCCCACACCCACACCCCAATTAAATTCGATTCTAATACTTTACAGTGTACTATATGTATTTACTTGTATGTATGTATGTGTATAGATGAAGCCAATTTTCGACACCGAATTTATTTCGCAATTACATCATCATCATCGGCATCCGCGTCATCACCAACAATTGCTCCAGAATTTCGGGTGTAGTACGTACGAGTATTGGATTTTTTTTAAGTGAGATTCTTTTCGATTTATTTGGATGGATGGTGCCATCGTTAGATACACGATTCGCGGTGGTTTCTAAAATTAGCAAATCCCGTCAATATGATTCACAAGCAGAGATTGAGAAAGTTAATAGCAAATCGAACGGTTTTTGGTGGGCTACAATGGGCAATTATATTGCACGAGTATCTACGAGTATGTTTGTATCTTTTTTGGATTGAAACTGATTCGTTGATTTACGGATTTCCAACCAGGGTGTGTGTGTTTGTGTTGGAGTGTGTGCCCAGTGACCCAGTTCAAACCCATTAATGTCTGTTAAATTCAAAGAAACAGCGATTCGTCTTGCTCTAATTTTCTATGGCGCGAAAAAAAATATTCATATATACAAGTACAAGTATCCATGCCCGTTGCAGATACATAATTCTTCTTTTTTTGTTTCTGTTTGTTAGTGCATTCAAAATCGATTCGACTGGATAGTTTGTTTGGATAAGCATTTTGTGTATCCCCATTTCGATAACACTTTCAATTGATGCGGCGGCGGCGGCGTTTACTATTTCTGAGCGCAGACAAGTATCTCCGAGTGTGCCCGGGTAACCACTATAAATACTTCAGATACGCGTACATGGTACATGATTCCAGCCAGCACCCACAAAAGCATGTTATAGCTTGAAGAACGTCTAAATGTCTTATATGTCAATTGAATCGGAGAAATTTATTGCTAGCGCATGCACACGCATGTGCTATTGGAATTTGCATAGACATACGAGTACAACATTTGTATCTCTGACACGCGGAGATGCGTCTTGAGAGATATCATCGGAATACTTAAGTGATCGCAACTGATGAATTTTTAAGTGAAGCGGATGATTATGGTCGTCTTAGTTTAGAGTGTCTAGACAGAATCGATGGAAATTAAATGACATAGTGACATTTTATCGCAACAAGTTATTAAAGTGAATACTTTCCAAATAGTGAACGGGGTCGAAACCATTATGTATTTCTCAATAGAGAATCTGATAAATTTGCTGTTAAGAACCTTATGGAATGTCACAAGGGGCTAATCCGGAGTGCACCATTGACTCTCCGTTATCATAATTTACTACGAGTTCGAATCTCATTGCACAGGGTAGAGTCACACCTCTCTGGGTTCCAGGATATAGTGCCATAGAAGTGAACGAGAGATCCGACGAACTAGCCAGCTGAGAGTCAGCCCTTAATAGCTCACCAGCGGAAAATGTCCATATTCCTATAGGTGCTTTTAAGGGGAATATACTCTCACACTGCTTAAGACTAGTTGATCTCAGGGGGACCAGTCTGACAAACTGTGTGAATGATATGGCAAAACTAAAATAGGTCAAAAACCAATGAGCTGCTACAAAGAACTCGCATAGCAGCGCAAAAGTAGTGTGGCTGTCACACTGTGGCAGTTAGTACAGTGCACTGGCCAATAGGTAACCATGCTAGCGACCAACTGGCGATCCCTCACAGTGATTTCTACTGAAGGTGCAACGATGAAAATGGAAAAGAGTCGATTACTCACTTTCTGTGCAAATGTGCGGCTCTGCGAGAGCCAGGCTACTCATACTGGGCAAACTTTTCTTCGACGATCTTAAGGAGATATCCGAGAAAAGGATTAGAGACCTGATCCTCTCCCTAAACTCTGCAGGGTGGGTATAAATATCTTATAATTACATTATGTAGGTGGCCGTGGCGTAGTGGTAGTCGTCGTCGCTTGTCACGCAGAAGGTTTACGGTTCAAATCCAGATGTCGCCGAAACATTTATTTCCCATGAAACGAAAATAAGTTGATCAGTTTCAGAAGTTAATGTCAAAAACCTACTGCGAAGGCATAACACTGGCAGTAGGGGATGGTGGTATGGCTGAAGAAATTGATCGCTCAAACAATAATTGGAAACATCTGGAAAAAACTTCTGTGAATCATAAGCAAGGGCAAAACTTTCAATAATACACAAAACTCTCCAGTTATCCTGGACACCACCCATAGTTTCTGCTTTTAAATATGGAACGCATTAAAACAGCTCAAGGCTTATTGACCCAAGCCAAATCTTTTCTGGATTGAAAACTGAATTTCTAAAACAGGTCAGGCCCGATTCCACAAGAATGAATTTTTTGTGCGTATACACACTCAACAAAACTCACCCTCACGACCAAAAACAGAGTGAATTGTGTACACGCGCATGTAAAAAAACGCACGCTCACGCTTGCGGAATCAGAACAATTCAGTGTACCTAGACCTACACTTTTTTTGTGTACACAGTGAAACTCACGCTTGCGGAATTGGGCCCCAGGACTGTCTGCAGAACGTCCAGCGAACTCATCCCAAGTTCTCTTTATTTTGAGTGATTTTCAGTACACTTACATCGCGGTTTGAGTGATGTTTAGTCTACATTGTAAAATTTCATGAAGTACGTATGCTGAATTTTCAGATTCGTCGGAAATTCTGACGGGGACTCCCGTAAATTGCGGTTTTTTTCCCATCAATAAATTACCTACCAACTTCATTCAGACAGAATTAACCTCCAGCCTAATCTCAGACTTGTAACCTTTCACATATCAGTCACAAGCTAATGAGATACAAAAACAATTATTCAAAAGTAAACAAGATACTCACTCGTACACAGGTTCAAAAATGGTAACAATTTTCACACCATTATACGATAAGTGTGTACTTGTGAGTATCAATTGGTGGGATGTTGTCATAGCTTCATCAAAGTCGGCATTCAAATTATGTTTACGACAGATCTTGGATTACAGATAAGATTGAAGTATGTAATTAATCTTCATCAGTATTTTATGTAGGTATTTAGGTTGTTTTCAGTTAATAAATTCGTTTACAATTAGCTAATGTATTTCAGCTTTGTTTTTCCTATTTTTAGCTGCGATGACTAGACTACGAGTATCGGATTTCTTATAAGTTGCTTAAGAGAAGTTAGGACGAAATTCAGTGTTTGAATATAACTATGGTTAGACAAACAAAAATAGGAGTATAAACCTAAGTATATAAACAAATGCATGTTTGTGTATAAACAACTTTGTCAAATAAGCATAACATTCGGCGGATATCAAAAAAACATCACACAACTGTGGGAACCGTAATTAAGAATGGTTGCAGATGCAATCGTTAGAGACTTTCCCATGAGTTCCATGATTTCTCGATAACTTTTCAGTACAAGCTTTGACTCATATGTGGAGGGCATTGCAGTTTTTTATTAGAGCAAGAATCAGAAGAGTCCTTTACCTAAATTATTGAAAGTATGATCTTTTCAAAGTATCTCTGCATTATTGGCTCAAATTTTTGAAATTGCTAAAACTGCGCTAGCCACAGAGGCAGCATATGGGTCTATTTAATTTAAAAGGGCCCTGGGATTTCAAAAATAACTACAATTTGGACGAAGTTAGAAACTACTCGTACTTAGATACTACAGTGCCAGGTTTGAAATCGTTGAATACGTAGAATAGATCACATTATGTAGCAGTGGCTGCCAGCACAGTTAGACCATTGTCACACTAAGGATCTTTGGGTGGTATCTATGTATCCCCGCTACTTATGAAAATGAATTGTGCATTGGAAGTTGAGGACTAGTTAGTTAGATAATTTGAAAACGTCGGTAGGGTCAGGAGGTTCGGTTGGGATCCAAGCGCAGAACCTTGGTCTGCTGGGGATATCTTAAAAATAAATAAATATTCGGCGTCAGCAGTCCTATACAGAGCCAAGACTAGCTTCTCGCAACCATTTGTGTGTGCGTGTTACTTCTTCCCACGAATGGAAGGAACCTACAGTTTTTTGCCGACTTCGAACGGCGAGTTGAGAAGCTTCTCATGACAAATGATACTCTTTGATTGCTTGTCAGACCTTCGAAAGAGGTGGTAACCGTGAAAAACTTTCTTAGGTGTTAGACCCCGGCTGGAACTGAACCCGAGCAGCATGCGTAGTAGTCCAACGCACTAACCACCACGGCCATGACCGCTGGGGATATCCTCCTTTGCAAAAATATCCAATTTCAGAGCATACGATCGGCTTCACTTGGTGACAGATCAGGGCAACCCCTGGATTCTTCTTGATGGCTTCTACCTATCAGCGGAGACGCTGCCATCCGCACTACTACATTCAATGACTGCAACCACCAAATGATCCTTAAGGACGTCGCTGAATGGTTTGGGTGTAAGTGCTGGATGGCTCCAATGAGTTGCTGATATGCACTTTTGGCCTTTTTGAGTCCGATTGCCACTTATCTACTGTAGCATCCTTTGTCTCTCAGACATCAACCATTTTGTAGACTCAGCAGGGTTCCTCTTGCTTATTTTCATTGCCTAAGTTACCTTATGGTTTCTTTTTTGGCCTATTCTGGAATTTTGCCAATTCTTTCCAGAATATTGGAAGGGTTTCTATGGTATCTGTAGCTCTGCTTCGAGGGTGCGATATGCTGTATTTTGTTTATCGCTCTTGAAGAGTCCGAACCGGATAAACGTGAGGGATTTGTGGATGCGGTCAGAGACAGTTTATGGTCTTCTTAACGCATCCGGCAGGGTATTGAAAAGGGTTTTTATGTTATCAATATTATTGTTATTATTTTTATTATTAAGGTTCAGAGTGGGTCTTATGAGAAGTGGTGAAAGAGCTCCATCTGCACAGAGATCCGTAATATACAAGTATCCGAATACTCCATACGTCACTGAGCTATTTGTGGGCTCTCAGCTTGGAAGATTATCGGCATTATTCGTTCGACACCTTAGTCAAGGCCGGGATTGAGAAAGGAAGGATGAAGAATGGTAGCGGTATGACGAGGTTGACTTCATCTAGAGTTACTAACCCGATAATCTTTAACCTAATAGGCCTCTACACGCCCACAAGGTAGACAACCCAATAGAGTAAACACCTAAAACCGGGTGAAACCCCCCAAAAAAGCCGGCAGGTAACTGTTGTTTTTATTTTTAAAAAAGCTGGAGATATGAATATACCAACGTTTCCTTGTTCGGTATGCGAATTGGCTGCTTATATCAAATATATCAAAGGCTGCTTGGGTAAGGTCTCAGACAGAAGTTCATTGTGCAGCAAATTTTTGCAGTCATCGAATGTAGTGGTGCGTTTGTCGGTTCCTGAATATCTATATATAAATTTATGTATCTTCTTGAAGTATCTACGAGTATTAGGACTTTTTTTTCTACTGCTAACTGCATCAACCAACTCATAATTAAATCAGTTGGAGTGTGTTTGTCGCAAATTTTAGGCAAAGATTCTTGTCATGTGAAGAAGTATGAATGTCTAAATATCACTTAACCCGCCGAGAGTGTGGCTGGGTATGACATACCCAGCCTGTTATTAACATAACTCTATTGTGTCATTTGCAACTAATTATTATAATATACCCTTTATAATATAATACCATTTTTTAAATTTTAATATTTATTATAACAATATTTACAGGTAATTTTGCATATGGGTATGTCATACCCAGACCCAGCCACATACTCTATGTTACATTTTGTCACCACACTCTCGCCGGGTTCATACTTAACTAGCTATTGAAACTGACTGCGTACTGCATTGTCTCCTAAGGAAATCTGCTAAAGTTCAAATTTCCTTAAACAACTTTCGGCTTAGCCATTAATTAATAGCACAGTCGCGTCACATCTTTTAATAAACAAATACAAAAGTGAAACTAATAAAAAGTAAACAATAAAAAACTTAAATAAAATCAACAAAAATTCTCGAGTATCTATTGTTGAAAAGAAAACACGTCACGCATGTTTAATTATTTAAATTAATTCGATCATCAAATTTGCCGCATTGACAGACCACACATTGACAAAACACACACACCCTGGCACGAGAGTGACCTTGAATTTTTTGTCAAAATTGAGATTGTAGCAAAAACGCTTAACAATAAAAGTATCTCTATATTCATATCCAGAAAAAAAAAACTTACTTGCAACAGTGCGATCACCATTTGAATTGGTCCACTGCGTACAACAACAGTTCCGATGGTGGTGGCCCGTGGTCCTGTTTCCGAGCCATAATCATTCTCCCGCGACTGTGTGTCCGAGTACAGTGAAGACATCGAGGAATCCATGGCTTTCTGTTAATAGCCGTGAAATCTGTGTATCTCCTCGATTGGAAAAGATTCGCAAATATTTTTTTTTTTCCTTTATCTTCTTTCAATTTGTATCCTTATGAAGAGTATCCACAAAAAATGGGTAGAATCAAATTTAAATTTTTTTTTTTGTTTCGTTTAAAATTTTACAACGCCCGCCGCGTTAACCGCGACTACTGCGAGAAATGACTTCATTCGATTGCGTGTTGAAGTTTTTTTTTATATTTTCTTTTCGTTTTCTATTTTTATTCAATTCACCGCAAAACCTTTAAAGCTACAAAAAGAAAAAGAAAACTGAACTTCGCCACGAATTTCAATTTCACCGTAACGGGTGGAAAAACGATCATAGGGTGGAATCACTTTTCATTCACAAATCTCTGGACACACTGTCGATAACGATCGTTTCGATTATTTTTAAATATTTTTTTTTTCCAAAAAAAACCACGCGAATAAAACAACAAATAAAACGTCTAAGCCAAACAAGTATGAGCCACTGGCATTGAAACTGAACGTTCAAAATTTACTATAATGTTGTTAATTATTTTTTATTAATCTTTTTTTTTTGTTTCTGTATGTGTATAGTGCTGTAGAGAGTGTAATATTATGTTGAAGCGCACGATCATCACACGCGCGATTCACTGACGAGACTGACTCGCAGATCACTTGGCTGGTACTTGGCAGAGTTTCGGTCAGCTATCGCCCCGTCGTCGGCTGGTTTCTTGGTTAGTGTGTATCTAGAGAATATCTCTTTGGCTAAGACTAGCCGATCCAAAAAGTATCTACATAATTTTGCGAAAAATTCCGTACACCAAAAGTGCACAAGCACAATTCTCATGTCTCATGGGAGAATTTCTGAGAAAAAGTTAAGAGAATTCGCATGCGAACAAGTGTTGTACACGAAGAGAGAAAGAGTTAGTGAGGTGGATACATTTATTCACCCACTTAGCTACAGTAGGGGCCATGGAGTTGGATGAATTTCAGTTGTCTAACTTCAGCAAGACATGAAATAGCATGCGCACATGAAACGTATGAGGTACGACAAGCGGCTCTACAAAATATGCCAGAAAAAAAAAACAGTAAATACGATGAGAAGGTGTTATAGGATGTCAAGATGCCCTGATACTGGAGAGAGGGAAGGATAAGGGAGCGCCGTCCTATGAGACTACCAATGCTATCTATGCTGTGAGTATCTGAAAATTGCAAGTTTTCATGGCAGTCAGCGAAAACAGCAAATCCACTGAAGGAAACGGGAATTCATACATTATCGAGATATTATGCTGGGATCTTCTGGAAGAATTCACATTTCGACACTTCGTCTTTCATAAGTGCATATTTGATAACTACTGTGTATCTTTGAAAGTGCCAATAAATGATATTGCACGTTCAGATAGCATTATGGACAGGAAATATGCACTTTTACGGCAGCTACACTTATTCTGTTATGAGTACGTATTCTGCCGGTGCGTATATAAAAATCCTGAATAAAAACTGAGTTCTAGATGTAGGGGAGAGTGGGTACGAAAGTAACGGTGGCTCAGTTGTAACACTCAACTTTTCCGAAAAACTAGAACTGTATGTGTTCATTTTTAAATGCAGAATTTACACTCGGAGTTAAGCAATAGTTGTACATCAAATAAGTATTTTATGGAAGTAAAATGTCAACACATTACAATGCAAGTTGTTTCGTTTTGTTATGTTTATTGGTTTCCAAACTATGACACGAGATATCAAAAATGTTACTTTCGTACCCACTCTCCCCTAAACTGTGAATATTATGGCAAACCTTTAAAATCAGTCTCACTTGAACCAAATCTACCTTACCCCACCCTCAACTACTGCTGGTTTATCACAGATTTATGTTCTATTTATTACCAAAAATGTACATTCATACATCGATGACATTCTATCTTCTTATTTCAAATCGTCTCGTTGACAGTACTACGATAATAACCCCAATAAATAGAGTCCCAACGATAGCCGATGTCAACCCAACATAACTCAAATATTGAAACGAATTCGAATGGTAATGACAAGCTGAGTTATGTGTATCAAAAACCCAGAGCTGCTCTATGTCTCTTTACTGGCATACTGTTGTTGGCATAGGTTTCTCAATCTAAGTGAATAAAATGTATCTATGGCAGTAAGAACTTTGTCTTTCAGCTCCTTGAGTATTTTCGATGAATAAGTGTCCTACTTTTCAAAAATTCTGAAAACATGCTATCGGGAAATAGTACGATCATATATGTAACTTCGATTTCAAAATAGCCATTGTTTCACAATTTGAATTGAAAGCTCCGATGTCTTCTTCAAACTAGAACTACAGGGTTTTTCAACAGGGACGCTACAAAAGTAGAGCGACAGGGGCAGCAAACGTACTTCTTCCGTGATGATCAAGACCGGCACGTTACTGTGAATGGGAATCGCTACCGTTCAATGATAACCGAATATTTTTGGCCCCAATTGGATGATATGGACTTGGAGGACATGTGGTTCCAACAGAACGGCGCCACAAGCCACACAGCGAATGTCACAATCAATTTATTGGAAACCAAGTTTGGAGAACGTGTTACCTCACGACATGGTCCAGTCGCTTGGCCGCCTCGGTCGTGCGATTTGACGCCGTTAGACTATTTCCTGTGGGGCTACGTCAAGTCTATGGTCAATGCCAACAAGCCAGCGACGATTGATGAACTTCGTACGAATATCGAACGTGAAATTGCAGCAGTATCGGCCAATTTATGCTTGAAAACCGTCGAAAATTGGGTTCAGCGTCTGGACTTCTGCAAGCGTGCCCGTGGTGGCCATGCAAAAGAAATCGAGTTCCTTAATAATGGCATCGAACGTACTTTCACAGGAATAAAGAATTTCATTGATATCCAAAACCGTTTTAGTTTTATTTAAAAACACTTTTGTAGCGCTCTTATTGAAAAACCCTTTATTTCAAGTCGATGCTTTTCAAATAAGGTTATAAAAAGTCCTTTGCTAAAGGTGAAATTAACGTAAGTAGGTAGGTGGGGTGCTGACAACACCCCATCATGATTTCACTTTATTACGTTTATCTTTCCTCTGGTAAGTGGTTCTATGGCCATATTATCATTATGATACCGTTCTGGGGTAGAACAATGTTAAAAGAACTAACTTTGAGACCCCTTTATAGAGTTTCTATTTTTAGTCGTCCTTTTCAAAATAGTGCTTTCCGTATTAATTTTTGAAACAATTTTTTGTTTTAACAAATTCGCCATCATCCGTATCAATTAAGTCCGGCTCTTCACTTGAATCTTCACTTATATAGTGGAAATAAGAGCTGAATGCGTTCCTGATCTATTTCAAATAACATTTTCAAATTAACTATACAAATTCACCCAGTAAACAAAAATTACACAACTGGGTAGGTGGGGTGTTGACAGCACCCTTGCAGTTTGAACAGTCTATCACGGCTTACTTGTGCAACAAAACTTTTTTAAAACCATCTGAATCTGTATAATAGAAAACAACAGGAAGGTACTGTACCGACAACGGGTGTTGTCAGTCGCAAACTATAATATTTTTGAAAAATAAGGGCTTGGGGTGTTGTCAGCACCCCACTTACCCAGAGTTAAAGTTTTAGACAGAAGTTCAATTTTCAGCAACTTATATTCGCGTTCTGAGTATCTACCATGTGGATTTGTATCTTCTTGAAGTTTTTAAGAGTATTGGTTTTTTTTTCACTGCCAACTGTGTCAACCAACTCGAATTTAAATCAGTTGGAGTGTGTTTGTCACAAATTCTAGGCAAATATTCCTGTCATCTTATCATCAAATCCTTAATCAACAAATACAAAAGTAAAACTAATAATTAATTTAATTATTAAATGAAGTTATTAGAGTCTCTTAAAATATCAGTTCAATGAGCTTATTTGTCCATCAATGTTTGAGTGGGATGGACAAAGATGTTAGTTTTCCATATCTTGGTATTCCCTAATCTTTATAGATCAGTACACGATCTCAAAAATGTTTCACCACAATTGTCCAGAATGCTTCGACGAAATCTGTTTATATTGGGTTCGTAGTCACTCGGTACTAGAGGTAACGAAAGAGCGGATGAACAGGCTAAACAAGGAGTTTTACTTAGTTCATTTAAGCTACGTTCCAGCGCTATTTCTCTGAAATTGATGCTAAATTACAAAGTACAGCTGTGGAATCTGGCCAATTGTTGCAGGTCTCAACGTACATTACATTGGAAGACATATGTGCATATCTACATATGTATGTATGACCCGGAGACCGTAGAGACACTAGAGTAACTACTGTGTGCTTAGCCTGCACTGGTAAAAAGGAGAAACAGACTTCTGGGAAAATCCTATTTCAACTCGCTCTTAGATGTCGCAAACACAAAACTTAACATTATTCTTAGAAGAAAAAGAAGGCTACAAAGCTTAAATAATTTATTCTAGAAAGTAATGGTACCACTATCGGCTAACACTGGTCTACATATGTACATATGTTTTTATGCGAGGCTTATTCACCACCCCTAACCTAATTTAAACTAACGATTTAGTAGTAGATAGTAGCCTATTCGTAGAAGTATTGCTGAAGAAAACCTTTATGTAAACCTGCTCTAATAAAATGATTCACGTGTCAGCTGAATACCCTTTCTACTAGATATCTAGAAACGTCAGTGCATGCTCACCTGTACGATACAAACTTTCAAAACGACGGCAAGTGAATACAAAATATTTACTCTGTTCACGAAATACCTACTTTTCTTACACGAGTTTCTTTTTAAGTCTACAGAAAGAACCAACAACAAATTGAAACGTAACATGGATTTTTCTTATCAAACACTCTCACATTCGTGTCTTTTTTGCATTCCTCTAAATTAATCTTCTTTATGTTAGCCGTTGCATTTAAAATTGTAAATTTATTGTAAATATTAGGCGACGCATACCTCTTTAAATATTCCCCCATCCCCGTTCCCTCTATTATGCAAACAGAATAATAAATTTACATACAAAAGTACCACACACTCTTAATCCCGAAACTGTGTGTAAAGAGAAAATGTAAACAATTTCAGAAAAAATTACAAAAAAAAAAAACTTTTAAGTAAATAAACAAATAAAAGCATAAAGTGCTTCTAAGCGACGACGACACGTCGCCGTGCCGGTATAACGTCTCCGCAGATACGTAGATACTTGTAGCTTTTGCTTGTACATTCTTCGAAAGCAAATGTTCTTTTTGCCACTGTGCGCGGGGGACAGTGTTTATTAGATGCGTCCAACCAAATACCAGTTTTGAAAGAGAAACTTGTTAAGCTAAAAATTAATAAAAAAAAACATTTTAAAGAGTTAAATAAAGAGATCGAGATGATGAGCAGATTTCCACCATGATCCATGGCCAATAAAAGTGTACGTGTATATTCGACGAGTCTATCATTTAGCTACATATGTACAGTAGAAGCATAAAATGATGAACCGCAATGAACTCAATTTGGACATTTCGAGTGATCTTAGTGTCTAAGGCTAGCTACATGAGTTTGTATAGATCGTGGATGACGATATGTATTTTAAAGACTTTGTAGATATAAATACTTCGTCAAACATTTGGTCGATATATGCGAGAAAGGCGAAGGAATGACAAGGTAAAATCGCGAACTCCAGAAGCTGTATCAACTAGTGGATGTAGTCCGAAAAGCCAAAACAAGTCGATTACACTGGCTCGGTAACATCGAGCAAATACACCATAATTCTCCAGCTAATAGGATTTTCGAATCCCAGCCCCGGGGTCGAGGCGACAAGGAAGACCTCTGTATGGATGCTGGAGCTCTTGATCTGTAAAACTGAAAGCAGGGTGCCAAGCATTGATGAGGATGGGCGGCGGGGCGGTCGTGTCTCAGACAGGTACCAACCACGGGTTGGGGTCCCGTTAAGTTAATATGTACATAGGTAAGTTAATCAAGTGTTTCCGATCGTTCAGATTCTGAAGAAGATAGTAATATATGAAAAGTATATGAAACAATTTATGTATTGATTTGAAAGTCGGTTATAGTCGCCATTTGTTTCAAAACAAAAACCCACACAACCCGAATGATTGCGATACATTATCATCCTGGTTCACTCTGGGTTGCAAGTTCGTCAAAAAATTGCCGCTTTCTGGGTCTGGCCAGACCAAATTTGATTTATCGTACGAGAACTTTTTTTCCATCCAATATAAAAACCGGAAACTTATTAACTTCTTTAAACATAGTTTTCTACATCGAATACAGCCATTGTTGGTTCAAATCGGATAAGTTTATGGTAAAATAAACTTTCTCTTCAAATAAAACAACTGCTAAATAGACCACTTGGTCTGGCTGGACTACAACAATTTTTCTAGGAACATATTCGGGCATATTGTTGCGCAGAGCGAAAGAAAACGAGTCCGATTAGGTTAAGAGTTTATTAGGAACTAACTTATGTAATAAGAGTACAGTAAATGCAAAGTACATAATAGGTAAAGAGTAGAGAATATTCATATGCATTGTAAAGCATTAGTGTATAGTATATTATATAGTTTGAGCATTGCTCTATGGTGAATAACTGCTAGCAGTATAATTTACTATTTACTCAACACTTCCCCTCAATGCTATAACTATATTAATGATATGAAAAACAAAAATAATAAGAACATTTTACAACATTTGTGTGTACATTTCATTGTACATATATACATACATATATACTAATATTTATACATGTAAGAAGGAATACTAAGTTAAACCTAAAAGTTTACAAAAATTGTAATGTTTGACTTTTTGCAAATTTTTCGTTAAAATATCTGCAATCATATCGTTGGTTGAAATATAGCTGATTTTAATTTCGCCATTTTTGCAGACTTCTCTAATGTGATGGTACTTGATGTCAATGTGCTTACTGCGAGGATGATGTACCGGATTCTTGACAAGCTGCTGAGCTCCTAAGTTGTCACCATAAACGTTTACTTCTTTGCTAACAAATTTAGAGCCACCCAGCTCTCCAATGAGTCTTTTCAAGTATACAGCTTCCTTTGCAGACGCCGACAGAGCCATATATTCCGCCTCTGTACTACTTAACGCGACAGTTTTTTGTTTTTTAGACTCCCATGATACCACAGCGCCTCCCAACATGAAAGCGTACCCAGTATACGATTTTATATCGACAACATCTCCACCCCAATCAGCATCGACAAATCCCTCTAAAGGCTTTCCTGTTTGAAAGTAACATAGTTTAAGGTTAATAGTGTTATTTAAGTACCTTAACAGATGTTTAACAGGAATAGTGTGTTCTTCGTGGGGATCCGTATTAAAACGTGCTAGTTTGCTGACCGAATGTAAAATATCTGGCCTCGTTGATATGGCCAGGTACATAAGCGACCCAACAATGGATTGATACTCCTCTCGGTTAGCCCTTTTACACTGTTCATTTGTACATGCAAACTGCTGACCAGCATTCTGCGGTGTTTGATTTTTCTTACATTCAGCCATGCCTGCCTCCTTCAATAAGTTGATGATTAACTGCTTTTGGGATATTGAAATCGCGCCTGTTTTACCATCACGTGTTATCTCAAATCCCAAGAAATGATTTAACATTCCCTTATCAACCACTTTAAAAGCTTGTCCAATCTTGAATTTCATATTGTTGATAGATTCTTCATCAGGTCCGGCTAAAATTAGGTCATCGACGTACACCGCAACAATGTTCAAGTCGCCCCCTCTGTTTGCGATATAAATACAGGGCTCACTACTACACTGCCGTAACCCTATATCCTTTAACACTGAGTCCAACTTATTATTCCATGCTCTTCCAGATTGTTTCAACCCATACAGCGCTTTTTTCAGTTTGAGTACTTTATCAGGGTACTTTGGATCTACAAAATACTCAGGCTGCTGCATATACACATTTTCTTGAAGTTTTCCATTCAGATATGCGGACGAAACATCCAATTGGTTAAGGATTAACTTTTTTTCAGCTGCCAGAGCCAGCAACACTCGAACTGTAGAGTATCTGACTACCGGTGAAAAAGTTTCGGTATAATTCACTCCGAGTTTCTGCGAAAAACCCTTTGCTACGAGCCGGGCCTTATACCTTTCCACATTACCATCCTTGTCTCTTTTTATATTAAAGACCCATTTGCAGCCTACAGGTTTTTCTCCTTTTGGAAGATCGACCAATTCCCAAGTTTCATTCTTAATTAAACAATGGTATTCGTCGTTAATAGCTTTCTTCCATCTATCTTTTTCTATTCTATTGCTCTATTCCAATTGAATGGAGGACATTGAATTCCTTCCTAGGCCTTCCTGGTTTTCCATTTCGGATAATTTTTAGTCTGCCTGTTAATTTCTTAGGTGCCTGTGCTTCTGCTTCTTCATCGTCGGTACTTTCATAAGACCTTCTCCGCTTTTGGTTCCTTATTATATGCTCATGGCTTATTTCTTGTTCGCGATTTGTTTCACGACTTACTTGATGTAAGGGGTCATCATCTTGTTCCTTGTTTGCTTCTGTCTGCTCATCTGCTTCTTCGCATTGGTCAATTTGGTTGGTTGTCACTTCTTTTTGTTTCTGATAGATATGGAATCCTTGATCCTTTTTGTCCTGGACTGTATTCTGCATAGCTGTTGATGGCTGCTCTTCGGTTTCAATAAAAGCACAGTCCATTTTGTTTGAATCAACTTGTGGTGTGCGGGCGTCTTCAATAAATAAAACATCACGACGCTCTATTATTCTCATATTACCTTTATCGAAAAGGCGATAGGCTTTAGAAGTATTTGAATACCCTACCATTACGAATTCCTCCCCTTTAGGTTGAAATTTGGACAAATTTTTGGATTTATTTAGAGATATACTCGTGCATCCAAAAACTCTTAAATGGGTAACAGTTGGTTTCCGATTGCTCCACATCTCTTCAGGGGTGATATTCGGTAATACTTTCGTTGGATACCTGTTTCTTAAATACACCGCCGTGTTGACCGCTTCAGCCCATAAATATTCCTTTAAACCAGATTGTATAATCATGCACCTCGCCATTTCAACAATGGTTCTGTTTGCCCTTTCCGCAATTCCATTTTGCTGCGGAGTATAACTTACTGACAACTGTCGTGATATCCCACAATCTTCAAGAAATTTGGAAAAATCGTTGTTTATGTATTCAGTTCCGTTGTCACTTCGAATAGTTTTGATATGCTTGCCCGTTTCTCGCTCTACCATTGTTTTGAATTTTTTAAATGTGTCGAAAACCTGATTCTTAGATTTAAGAAAATAGACAAATATTTTACGGGATTTGTCATCAATAAAGGTAACAAAATACCTTGCACCACCTAGGGAAACACTCCTCATAGGACCACAGACATCTGTATGAACGAGGTCTAATAAATCTTTTGAACGTGCTAAGGACTCTTTAGGAAACGATTTCATGCAAATTTTTCCTTTTATGCAAGTTTTACATTTAAAATTAGGGGGAACAGATCCGAGACTTAGACCTTTTACCATATTGCATGCAACTATTTGGTTTAGACTTTTTAAATTGAGGTGTCCATATCTCTCATGCCACTTCTGGAAATTATTCGGTTTGGGCTGTGCTATAAATAAATTCTGGGGCATGCAATAATTGAAAATAAATAAATCATCGTGCGAATTTGCAACCAAAACAATCTGACCATTTTGTTTCAAAACTTGCGCACATTTGCTGGTAAACTGAACGGAAAAGCCACTCTCGACAGTCTTACCAACGGATATGAAATTGGCACATAAATTGGGAACATATAAAACATTTAGCAGTTTCAACTCACATGTTTTGGTATGTATGATAACCGTTCCTATTCCAGCAGCTGTAATGTGATTGTCCCCTGCTAACTTTATTTTCTCTGAACTCACTCGCATATAGCTGAACATTGACTTATCGCAGCATATGTGTGATGTTGCACTGCTATCAATACACCAACATGAAGCGTCAAGTACAGTATTATGAGAAGCTGATAGCATAGAAAAAGAAGATTGAGGCTTTTGATTATGTTGTGATCTCTTTTGCTCTCTACAATTGGCTGCAAAATGTCCCATTCTCCCACAATTATAGCACTTTTTGCTTGCTCTATTTACATATTTACATCTAGGCTTTGTTCGCGCCAAAATGCATGTGCGTGAGTTGTGACTTCTTCCTCACTCACAGCATTGCCCTTTTCTACACGTCGGTCGCCTTCTTCTAATAATTTAACTTTCAACGAACTCAACTTCGGCCACATTAGCAGACAAAATATTTTGTTGTTTAGGTAGGTTTTCTGTAATGTGTTTGGGGTTAATATTATTTTAGTGGCCTTACGGCAACTATGTACTCTCTGGGTTAACACTTAAGCCACGGAATTCGGCGGCTTATGTTAAACCGGTTTCTAAGTGCTCTGTGAAAACGCAATTCGTGTTGCATAATGTCAAATTGGTTCCTAAACGTAGTCGGTTGGTCATTTTGTGATAGGAGCAAACTTAGGCCGCAGTCGCATGCAAGACAATCCCACTCTTGGACTACTTTTCCTCTCGTTCTTATGGCATGTGTTAAAACTACTTTCGGTATCCTTTCATCTTTCATCGCCATCACTTTAATGACATAGTAAAAATGCATATGTGTCTAAAATCAAAGGTGGTGTACCAGTTTCAAGGTACAGCATATAATTTGGTGTGTTACTCGGCAGTCGGCACCGTAGCGCAATTGGTTAGTCCGTCGGACTACTGGGCCAGCGGTCTTGTGTTCAAATCCGGCCGCAAACACCCAAAAAGTTTTTCACAGTGCCCACCTCTTCCGAATGCCTGACAAGCGTTCAAGAGTATCATTTGTCATGTAAAGCTTCCCAACTCGCCGTTCGGAGACGGCAGAAAACTGTAGGTCCCTTCCATTCGTGCAGAAATATAACGCGCACACACAAATTTAATGGTTGCGGGAAGCTAGGCTTGCTTCTACCTAGGACTGCTGAAGCCAAATATTATTTATTATTATTACTCGGCAGTCGGAAAATTCTCTTAAGGAAGTAACGGAAAAACTTTTCTACTGCTTCAAAGGAACAATATCCCCATACTTGGGCTCCATATAAAAGAATTGAGGCTGCTGTTGAGCGAAACAGTTTTAGCTTAGCACTAATCTCAGCAAAACACCTAAAAAGTTTTTTCACGGTACCACCTCTTTGGAATGTCTGACAAGTAATCAAAGTATCATTTGTCGTGAGGAGTTTCTCAACTCGCCTTTCGGAGTCGGCAAAAAACTATAGGTCCCTTCGATTTTCGTGGAAAAAATAACACGCACATACAAATGGTTGCGAGAAGCTAGGCTTGGTTCTGTGTAGGACTGCTGACGCCGTATATTTTTTTTTATCCGTGCGATGATTTTGTCCACTGTAGGGTATCATTTCCTGAACCCTACTAAGAAGTTAATTTAGCAAATCATTCTCACGCTTGTTTCTGTTGTGTATGATGGGCATTCCTTAAACGCTGTTTAAACCTTTTTCCATAGTCCTGTTTAATATCTTCATTCTTATAGTTTTGTGTAAGAAATCTTAATAAAATGTACTATTAACCTTTTAACCTAATCGAAACATTCTACCTTACCTCTAACCTGGTGCCATAAGGGAAGTTCCACGAAACTCTGTAAGATTACCCGATCCAAACCAAATTGTAACACAATTAAAAACAACACTTTTGAATCACCCTGTACTATATTTTTATGTTGATTTGTAATTTTAGCGCTCTTTATATATTTTTAAAACAATAAATCATGGATGTGAAATTTATTATGTTCATATGAATCATTTAACCTTGAACAGTCTTCAACGTGACAGAGAAAATTTCTACGATGACCTTATTTTATGATAAGGACGTTCGCAGATTTTGGTACTCAATCCCAAGAATGATTCAATACTCATTTCAATTTAATTATGATTAATAGAACGACTTTCAGGCGCAAATTAGTTTTCTCATAACTACAACTTAAAATACAAATTTCATTCACATGAATGTGTATTGTGTACATATAATATATGTGTGTATACTGTATGGGTCTACTCTACAGTGCTGTTCGAAAATGTTTGCTCAAACCATTTCTTACTCTTTCGGATGGCAGTTCTTGGAATTTATGGGAGCTACGATGTTTGTTGCAATAGGTAGTAAAATATCATTTAATTAGTACACAAAAGTCGATGAAATTAATGAATGGTGCATTTTGCTCATAATAACCGTCCATGATGAAGCAAAGTAATTGACAAACAAAAAAAAATGGGAAAAATCAGTTCGGAATTCAAATCTAATATTTGTTTTGTGTCTGTCACGTCTAAATTTGACAAACCGTCAAATTTCTGAAGATTTAATATTGCTGAACGAACTGTGCATAGAATTATCTTGAGACCGGGACCATCAGCAGAATGAAAGGCTCAGGGAGGACAAAAAAGACGACCTCAGTGGAAGATCATTTTTTGTACTGCAAAACCGTCGGCATCGGTTCAAGACTTCCGTGGATATCCAGAATAATCTATTTCAAGCTGCACAAAAATTATTTCTGCAGGCTCAGTGAGAAAAAGGCTCGTAAAAGGTGAACTAAGAGCACTCAAGCTATTACCGAAGCCGAATTTTCCAATAAGAATCAGAGAAAAACGATTAATTTTGGCTGAGAAACATCTTAATTGAATTCAAGACAAACATGATGTGGAACAGTGTTATCTTTTCCGACGAATCCAAGTTTAAGCTACATATTGCAGATGGGACGATTCTTGTGCCAATGATTCTTCTACCAAAGGAAAGACTGAGCTCTGAATGTCTCCTATATCTGCCCCAGAGCTAAAGGTGTGATGGTCTGGGGATGCTTCTCTGAAGAAGGTAGAATGGCCTCTTTACGATCAAAAGTCACTGCAGCAGTTTATCTAAATGTTCTAGAATATAAATTAGGGCCCTCCGCGCTTGAGCTTTAAGGTGACACCTGCAGACTCGTTTTTCAACTGGACAATGCTCCTTGCAAAGCAGTCGAAATTGTGAATCTGAACCGGTTTTTTTTTTCTAAAAAATAAAAGATTAATTTGTTAAACCAAAAACTATATTTGTTTTTTTTTTTTTTATTTATTAAGTTAAAAACTACTTCGAAGAAAACAATGTTGATGTGCTAAGTTGGCCTCCCTACAGCCCAGACCTCAATCCAATTGCGAATATCCGGTAAATCATGAATCTTAACATTGTAAAAGAGCGTCCAGAGTCAATTGAAATCCTAAAACTTTTTCTAATCCTGCTCTCGAACACCATACCTGTATCCACATGGAAAAACCTATCTGAGTCAATGGATCGCAGATCGCAGAGGTCCAAAAAAGTTCTGATTAAATTGACAATGTTTCTACGAAGCAATAAAAAAATAAAAAAATCTGCAATAATTCAGCATTTTTCATTTATTATTCAAATACCCAACTCATTTTTCGCTGTTCGGTCTAACAATATTTTCCTCCACTGATCACGGGTAAAAAATTCTAACACTTTAAAAGTGTTATGAAACATTTGAAAATACCTAATGAAACAAAACCTCATTAAAAAAATACAGTTAATCACAAAAGTAAGTATACTATACACCCATGTGAGTGTAACAAAAGTCTTAAGAAAACAGTATATTTCCTTTGAACCACTAACCGTCTGACCTCATGTCTGTTGTTTGACATTTGCACAGTTGCTCTAAAGTAAAAATAATGGTATAACTTTCCCAGGTTCTAGAGGAGAATAACTTTTGTCTGACGAAATACCAAAACAACGTCACAAAAGTAAGTATACATTCATGGTATTTGAGTACAAAACACGGGTCAGTAAACACTGGTTGTTATGAATCTGCTCTTTTTCAATTGAATTGTTTTTGAAATATATAGGGTGAGTAGAAATTATTGAGTTTATATACCTAATTTCGTTAACGAATTTCTATGCGTCTACCAGAAATGCACCGCGTGGAACAGAGCTCTCTATTGACCTTAAAAATTTGGTGATAACATTTTCTAAGGAAGGGAAATCCATTCGAGAAGCGGCGAAACTAGTCGACAAAAGCTCTGCAATGGTTAAAAAATTTCAGAAAAAAATAGAACTTCCGGTAAAAGAGATTTTTAGTGGACGCCCCTGTACCTTTACAGAAGGAGAAAAGCGAATTATTGTCCGAAAAGTAAGGAATGATCCTAAAAAAAGTTCCCCAAAACTACAAACAGAGATCACCTAAGAAGCAGGAAAGTAGTGCAATCTCCAAACTATTCACCGTGTCTTGCACGATGCTGGGTATAACGGTTGATCTATCAGGAAAAAGCCTTTGTCAGCGATGTGAATCGTAAAAAGCGAGTTGAATTTGCCAGAAAACATCTAACGTCTGACATTACCTTTTGGAACATGGTTTTATATTCAGACGAAAGCGAATTCAACATTTATGGATCGGATGGGCGCATCAAGGTAGGGAGAAAACCGAATACAAAGCTGAATCTGGAAAATATGGCTGGAACCATAAAACATGGTGGTGATTCCGTAATGGTTTGGGGGTGTATGGCGGCCTCTGGCGTGGTTTGTTTGGTGTTTATAGAAGGAAACATAAATCATTTTGAATATCTAAATATCCTCAAAACCCATCTCTATCAGAGTGCGCAGAAATTGACATTGGAAGGGTCATTCGTCTCTCAACAAGATAATGACCCTAAGCATAATTCTCAAATATTTAGAGAATGGCTGCTATACCATGTACGCAACCAGCTTAAAACACCAACCCAATTACCAGACTTGAATGCTATTGAGCTCTTGTGGGATCATCTCAAATGCCGAATACGAAAACATGGTATTCGAACGAAAAATCAGCTTGAAACCATTATTCAAGAAGAATGGGCCAAAATAGGCCCCGACGTGACACAAAAGCTCGTCAATTCAATGTTATCCAGAATAAACGCTGTTATTAACTCTAAAGGATATCATGCTAGGTATTCAATTTCATTTCTTACTTCAATATCATGTCTTTTTTGTTTTTTCTTTGAGGTGTATACTTAATTTTGTGATGTGTTTTTTTATGAATTTCGCTTAATTTTAATATCTTTGTTACTTTGTTTTGTTTTTTTTTGTTAATTTTACTTTTAATATAAAGTGCCTATAATAGTTACTAAAAAAGTACATATCAATTATTTGGTTCAAATTTATTTGAGTGGTTGTTTTCGTTCAATAAACTTCGTATACCGTACTGTATACAAACTTTTGTGATAAACTGTATGTATCGTAGTAAAATATGTAAAAAATGTTTGAGCAATTTTTTTTTCGTAAGGCACTGTATATGTAGAAGCACATATGTATATGTTTGTTTAAATATTAAGTCCATACAAATTGTTAAAATATTTTAAAATGTTTTCCTGCAGCGTGCCAAATAAATAGTAACAACTGAGCCAAAACTAACACAGGAAACGAAAAACTGACATACGATGATGCATTGGGTTTCAGCTGATAGAAGCTGTACCAGTATTATATTTCTTAATTTAACCTAAATGTAAAGAAGTTGCCATGGAACATAGAATCTCAGAAAGTTGTTTAGTAATCCAATGATATGACGCTCGCTGTGCCGCCAGCACTTGGGAGCATTAATGTTACTTAATTCATCATAAAAAAAATGCCAAGACTGTACCAACTCTACGTCAAAATAGCATAAATCTCAAAGGTCATACTGAAAATATTATTAGAAAATATTTTAAGCTTTCTCGTTACATAGAATAGTGTTTTTTTTTATCCTCAAATATTTGATATTATCGTTCAAAAATCTTGACCGTGACAGTTTCCGACATTGACCGTGTCTTTAGTTTTAGATAATGAAATTCGTTCTGTCTTATTTCATTTTAGTCTCGCGTCAAGGTGAAATTCTTTGGAATTTTTAAATAACATTTTACATTCATTAACTAAATAACTGATCGAAATACATTTTATACAATAGCACGCTGTTAAAAATTACATTCGCTATTTTTATTAGAATGTTACAATAAAATCAATTAAAATTAACTCCATTAAATTTTTTTAATTGTTTATTATTATTATTATTTGTTTTAAATTTTTAAGTGTTTACAAATAAATACAATCATAAGTAAAAATGATACACACAAGTTTCTTATACTAAAACTCTATTTTTAAATTCTTGTATAATTTACGTCAAACATATAAATAGTCGTCAATAAGAAAATAAATATTAATAAATATATAATGTTAGCTTAGCATTTTTATTTGGAATGTTATAGATTTTATGATTAGCAAAAATATATATATTTAAAAAAAATTGATTTAATTTTGGTATAAACTATATGAATGAATTGAATCGTTTAAAATTAATTTAATATATTATTTAGAATAATAAATTATTATAAAAGTGAACTGGGTGTCAGTTTTCTCTTTTTTATGTGGTAATATATTTTTTTTTTTAATATTTTCTTTAATAGAAGATAAAAAGTATTTACGCAAGATTTATGACTCAATTTTGGTAGAGAAAAGATTTTAATATTCTGTGGGAATAAACGTAAACCATCTGCCAGTCAAATGGCGATTTACGTCTAATTCATAAAATTGAACCGATTCCGCGCCACAAATTCTACACAAAGTTACGCCACACTGGCACGCGGAAGATACATAGATACAAGTTCCAAAAATACTTTTGTACTCATGTTAAAAAAGAAAATAGTAGAAAAGCACTAAATATTATTTATTTGTTTTGCCAAAGAGAGAAAAGAAATAAAAAAAGATATAATCCGTGGCACAACGGTGGCGAAACGGGTGAAAGTGTAGGTGTTGAGCGGTAAAAGAAAACTGTCGTCGCATTATCTAATTAGACAATCACCCCTCCTCTGGGCAATGTCAGGGACTTGAAAGAAAATAAAAACAGCGCTAAAATGCTTGGAATGTCACATAAAGCGTTTTACTCTCGTGTTAATCATTTTAAAAGCAAACAATTCTACATGCATTAGCAAAACTCTTCACAAACAGCCTTTAATCGTTTGCTTTGTCACGTGACCATAGTATTTGCTCCGCCAGGAGTCTGTGGGTTTAGTTGAACAAACACTCGCGCTCACCTCAGCTTCAGCGGCACCTGCAACTGCAACAGTGTCGTTGTCGATTCGAGTTTGAGGTTCGTTGTTTTCCACAATTCTCAATTCGTATGCTGGCATATTTCCTGGTGTGGGTGTTGCACTTCGGCTGTGAGTGTCGTCGTCTTCGTCATCGTTTTGTGTGTCCTTTCGATCCGAGGTCGGTTTAGATTCCGACGTACTGTCAATACCGGAGTCAGCTGGTACTGATTGTGGTGACGTTGTTAGCGATTGTCGTGCCGAGATAAAACTGGGCTCTGAGGAGCCATCGAATGAAATGTTTCCCGGTGATAGCATATCGAGGGGGAATATTTGCGATGTGGTATCTTCAAGGTCACTCGAATCGAATGAGGTTTTGCCAGAACTGTGAAAGGATGGCGTTTGTCCTTCAGATGCCGTTTGGAATGACGATGAATGCGAGTGAGGCGTGAAATTACCCTCCGATGCAGTTGCAAATGATTCATCTTCTGTTGAACGAGAGTGCCAGTCCTGGAAGATGGAGAATTTTTTAAGGAATTGATTTTTTCAATAGTTAACAATATAATGGTGTGAGTCAGTCAATGTGTTCATACGGGTAGCTAGTCGGTGGAAATGTCAAGAAACTAGAGATTCACACGTTTTCACATCACAAGTGAAGGATAAAATAGACCGACGCGACGTTCTCAGGATGAAATTGGAATTTTATCACTTAAGCCTTAGAAACTTTAAATTAATCCTGGACAAATGATGTTCTGCGAAGACCTAGTGGATTTCGACGATTTGTATCCTCTTTGCCAATAGACTATCTGTGTTCTTCCTTGGACGTCCTCCTTATATCAGCTCTAAGCTAAACCAAGGCAACACTAAAATCAAAAGTAACTTAGAATTTGTTGAAAAGATGAACTTAGGTCCAGATACTTTTAGTACCTTAATTCTTAATTCCCTTTTATTCGTTTAAACTAAACTACGATAAAAGGGGGAATTATTCTCAATACGATACGCGTACATAGCTCCAGCGGAAAATTGTCAAAAATAAATACGGTGTCAGTGTCAATCGATTTCTTACAATATGATAAGCAGGGTTGGTTGGTCAAGTCATCAGGAAAATTAAAACCGTAACTAAATAGGGACGAGAACTAGACTACTTCCGTATTTGCTTTCCGAAAAGGTTTTGCTTTTATTTTAATTTTATCATCAAATCATCGCTTAGGTAAAAGCTTTGAATTCATTTTAATAGAAGGCAAGATATGGGTCTACATCGAACATGAGAAATTGTAAACAGAAGGAAGAGAATAAGACACTGGAAATATATTTATAGAGAGGCTTATAAAGTCATTGGACCTTTTTGCGGTGGGAAGACATCAGAAGACCAATGGCTTTTCTTATCAAAACAAATCATTATGGGCTTTATCTAGTAGGTTAGGTTGAGAGCACGTTATGGCCCATTAATTTAATAATGGACCAATCGTGATCCTCAGCGCATTTAATATCCTTTAAAAATTTAAGAACGTGTGTGTAGTTTGTCTGGCCTACCCTTTTCTATGTGCATATGTTGGTTAAGAGGTCGCCGTGGCCGTGATGGTTAGTGCGTTGGACTACTACGCAATGCTGCCCGGGTTCAATTCCAGACTGGGTCTAACACCTAAAGAGTTTTTTCACGGTACCACCTCTTTCGAATGTCTGACAAGCATCAAAGAGTATCATTTGTCACGATTGAGCTTCTCAACTCGCCGTTCGGAGTCGGCAAAAAATTGTAGGTCCCTTCCATTCATGCAAAAATAACACGCACACACAAATGGTTGCGAGAAGCAGGCCCAGGTTCACCTCGACCCGGGTTGGGAACGCACTAACCACTACACCACGGTGCTCACCACGGCCCTGTCACTATTATAAAAAAAGCATCAGTTTGACGTTGGAGGGTTATAACGCATTAATACTTGTGCAGATTAAGTGGCATCCATTGCAGGAACGTTTCCAGAGTTGCAATGATTATTATGCGATTGTCACCTGTGAACGCCATTCTCTGGACTGCCATTAATCTATACAGTTTAGTTTTCGTATTCGTAGCCTTCCACCAGACTAGCGTCTCATATACGTGAGTATATAGCCAGAGTATCATTTTTGGCTTAAAGCCCTATCTGTCCTGTTGCATTTTACTTTTGAAGAGCGCTCCATAGGCTTTCTTAATTCTATCATCTGTATTCAAATTCTGGTTTAGTTTCCTGTTCAGTAATTTGTTTCACGTTTCATGTTTCACTTATCCCGAGAGGGTCAACTCTGTCATATCTTTTTGGTGGAGCTTGAAGATTCACGGAGTGTAGTAGCAAGTCTTCTCTGGTTTAGTTCTGATAGCTCGCATTTTGCTTTGGTTGTCTACTCAAACCTTAGTTAAGTCACTCATAAGTAGTGTCGGAAGAGATATTACAACTCTCAAAAAATGTATCTGTACATACAGCTGCGGTCAAAATAAAAGTAGTGCAACTAGTGGCATTAGAAAAAAGAATAAAAAAAAAATTGATTCAACTACTTTTTATGAACAAACATTATTTTTTTCTGAAATTCATGTCTTAACTATTATTAACTATTATTTTAGAAATAAATTTAGACAAAAACATAAACATTAAATAAACATTTTGAAATAATATTCAAATATATACGAAAACGGCCGGCCGGTGTATCTATATACAATGTAGGTTGATACCTGGCCTGTACGGGATAGTATCAAAGTTGTAATACTTCCCATCAAAATTCGGCCCGAAACGAAAACGTTACATTTATGAGTGGTGTTACCAGCTTGGAAAACCAATATTCTTCTACAAAAAAAAAAAAAAAAAAAAATGATAGAATTCTTTTAACCAATCTGACCAATTTAACCATTAAAAACTATTAAATACAATTGTAGCTAAAAAATGTGTTTCTGCGACGCTGTATATAAACAAAATTGTTTTTGTATTTTTAATCTCGAAATTCAATATAAATTTATCGATTGGATTTCTTAAGAACATCTCCTCCTAACATTGGCAATGAACAATGATACAGAAACCCATCTGCGCAGGCTCCAAATAACTCAAAACAAGTTACTAAAAATGATCCTTAATTTACCCTGGTTTTTCTCAACAAAGGAACTACACCAAATAGCTAACATAGAAATGGTTACAACAAGAATTGAAAAACTTAACCATCAGTATAATATGTCTTGCCTATCATCTGACAATGACTTAATTTCAAATTTAGCTTTATAGTGAGTGCAATAAATACTTGTTTTCTGTTTTCGTTTCCCATTTATTTATTTAATCTACTTATTTATTAAATTATTTGTTTACTAATATATTTATTTATTTATTTATTTATTCATTTATTTATTTATTTATTTATTCATCTTTTTATTTATTTATTTAATTATTTATTTATTTATTTATTTATTTATTTATTAACTTATTTATTTATTTATTTATTTATTTATTAACTTATTTATTTATTTATTTATCTATTTGTCATCTACATGTACATGTACAAATATTTATTTATTACTTTAATTGTTTATTTATTTATTCACATATTCATTTACCTCACTAATTATTTATCTATTGTCATTATTGGAAATGCTCTGAAATGAAATTTGAAATTAAGTTCAAAATCCACTTCTCTTTTCCCTCCAACGAAAAGGCTTCTTTTTTTTTTTGTTTTTAATGAAGGTGGCTCTGTGGCTTTTTCTTCAAAATTAAAAGATTCTGTGATATATTATTTTCGAAATTGTATTAATATTCTAGTAGTAAGGCAAATACGCCAAATCTCTGTAATTAATGTTATATGATAAAATTGTAAAATTTCTGCCACAATAAATACAACTAAAAAAAAAAAGTTACAAGCCCCATAAATGCCAGAGCCTGATATTGTGAACTTCGTAAAAACCACACCGATTGAGGTGAATTTCGAAATTCATATTTCAAGGAGTAAATGTTTGCGCTGGTCGTTCATGAGTTTGTCAGTCAGGTCATTTGTCTATAGAAAAAAAAAAATTGTGCATAGTTACCTCATTATTGCTACCTGAATGATGATGGTTATGATGATGATGGTGATGGTGATTATGTTCCACCTTCTTCTCGGGTGAGCTTGCACTGGAATTCATCTCAACCAAATCCAAACCGTTCTGAGTATCTCTAAGAGTGGAATCCAATGCTTCAGCCACCTCTGCAATCTCTGTCAATTTGTTTGTAATCGCACTTGATGCCATTTCATTATTTCCAGTTGGATAGACTACTGTCGCCGGACCATTCGATTCCACTGCGTCAGCATTCGCACTATCACTAGAATCAGATTTTAAATTTAAATCATCAGTCAATCTGTCCACATTCGGGCTGGGGCTTTTATCACTCGACTTATCGTCACTTTTCTCGCTGTTCGCCGCGGTAGACGAACGAAATTTAAAAAATTCCCTTAATCTGGAAAACATTTTCCCTGTTCTACTTGTTTTTTTTTTTTTTTTTGGAATTTCGCTAAATATTTGTCTCGAATTAGACTTGCACTATTAAATATCTAGTAATTACTATCTGTCGGATTTATTTTTAATTAAACACTTGTCTCTGTGCAAAAGGGATGACGGCGACGGAACACAATCCTTCTGCTGTCAGTGTACGTACGGGCTACAAGTGATCGCGCTCGTATCTTGTATCTCGTTAGTGTTGGGCGGATTGCCAGAACG
Source organism: Brachyopa scutellaris (assembly GCA_949775065.1). Taxonomy (NCBI): domain Eukaryota; kingdom Metazoa; phylum Arthropoda; class Insecta; order Diptera; family Syrphidae; genus Brachyopa; species Brachyopa scutellaris. Next base: position 114,024,912 of record OX459113.1, read on the forward strand.
CGCGCGTATTTTCGTATCTAATAATGAATTCGCTAATCAAACAGCATGCATGGAAAAATTGCCGCACGATTTAAATTAGCAGCAAGTGCAGCGCCCTGCTCGTAGATACTTTTTTGAAAATAGATTCGAAAACACTGCCGAAGACTTCATTGCACTTATGTGGCTAAAAACACACGGGACACGGATATTAAAGGAGACACACAGCGGCGCGACAATTATTTTCCTTGACAATGCCAACGCACGGGTATGGAGTATATTTATAGGACACTGGGCGAAGGAACGTGCCTCTTAGGGAATGCGATGCTGCTGAATGACGTGCGCGGCTCTTGAAAATCTTTTTTTTTTTTTTAATTCAAGAGGAACTCTGCCTTTACCGGGGTTTTTCTATACTAATAGCTGCTGATCTACGCTGGACCGAACACGAAAATAGACTGACAAATGGAGTTAGTTGGCTTTTGTAGATTTTTGTCAAGAGGTTTCTTATTTAAAAAAAAAATACAATTCTATCTCGAATGTGTGCTTTTTTCCTGCGGAAAGATTTGGGTAGCCACTGAAAAGTAAATGACAGCCAACGTTCTCGCAGCCTATTCTCTATGATTTGAGAACATTTATATTTTTAGTTTTAGTTTTTAAGTATAATAAATAACGGAACATGAGTTAGGCGTATGACATGTTTTGGGGAGGGTGGGGGATTTTGTAAAAGATTCGAAGCGGTCGCATGGATGGGATGTCATATAGCGACGCAGTAAAAATTTGTAAAATTGGCTAAATTATGAGAGTTTATGTGAGTTGCACCACAACTACTTGTTCTAGTTAATCCACTCATCTGTTTGACATGTTTACCAGCCGTGGCCGGTGCGGCGCGGCGCCATAGTGGTCGCAACGGAATTGAAAATCATAAAGTAAATTAATTTAATAGCAGTTTTCTAAACGACAAAACTTAACCGAAACCGATTTCAAATCAGCTAATAGACCATTTTGGTGAGAAGTGGATAAGGTAAGTTTATCCACAGCACCAGCGTTGCCGCGAACTAAATTCAAAAAGGGTCCAAAAAAGGGGTCCAGAAGCAAAAAAAAAGGAGTCCCGCTTATATTTGTATGAAAAAATGCAATTCTTTGAAAAACTGTATCTTAAGCCCCTTATTCCTAGAACAAAAATCGTTGCGAAACAAAAATCGTAGCTTGTGGTGCGAAATTTTGAGGGTAAATTCCCAGAATTTCAAATCTCGCAACGAGATTTTTGACGTACGAGTTTTGACATTTTTCTTCGTCATTTGAGAACTTTATTTTTTGTGTTATTTTCCTCCTCTTATCACTCATATTGAATTAAAAGTATCTTGAACAACAAAATTTAATTTTTTTAAAAGAGGAAATGACATTTAAAGGAGCGAAAATGTGGTTTTTCTCTATATGCTACTCAAAATGAATACAATTCTATTCTCTATCATTGAAAACAATGTCAAAAAATCGCATCGAAAAATAAATCGTTGCGAGAAAGAATGGTCCGGACCATTCACTTTCTCGTTGCGAGAAAGAATGGTTTCTCGTAGTGAACGTGCGAGAATTTTGACGTTTTACGCTACGATTATTTTTCTCGCAACGATTTTTGTTCTAGGAATAAGGGGGTTTATTGCTGAACTTAAAATAAAATAAATATTGGGAAAAAAATAACAAAGACAAAAAAAGCATGTATGCAGAACGAATTTTTGGAAAGGAAATTCTGATCAACAAAAATACTTTGTTGATTTCATCACTAATTGAACAAAATGGGTGTGTTTAAAGAGCGAAGTACTATGTTTTATAAGTAAAAGAGACATTAAATGAAAATAAATTGAAATAAGGGTCATATATTTTCAAAATGCGTCATCGCAGTTTTTTTTTGAAAAGTGGGGTCCCGGGTCCCATCGCCGAAAAAGCGTCAAAATGACGCAAAAGCGTCCCAAACGACAACGCTGCACACTGCACAGCACCCCTGGAGTGGAAGTGGGGCTCTCACTTCAACCGCTAAGGAAACACTTAAAAATGGAGTATTGCGACATCGAAGACGACACAAAATGATGAATTTTTTAGCTGTATCTCCGGTTTCGAGACCCGATGCCCACGTTAGGTTCAATTTCGATCTGAGATTCACTTAGACTTAAAAGAAATCCAAGTAAAATACATTAGCTAACTAAAAAAGGAATTCCGACTAACAGAACTACCATCAACAGCTACATTGTACTAATAGTAGGTACCCCCATTGCTCCATTATCCATCAAGTTTATTGATTACGTGTAGTAAACTTTACTACGTGTTAATAGCTCTAGGAAATAATATCCGAAACCCACAACTCCATTGAATGCCTGACCCAAATACATATTCGTGCATCCGCAACATTCGATTCCAGCTTTCAACCATGGATAGACAAGAAAACCAAAAAAAGGTGATTAAAACCTTGCCATTAATTTTTCCACCTTTCTTTCTTCGCCACAGCTAATAGCTGATTGAATAATGACAAAACCCCGCAAAAGAATCAAATGCTTGCGGCAGCAAACTAATTAGCCAAGAAAAACTACAGCAAAGCTACAATTGATCTGAATCTGTATGTACGATACCCTATCTTGGTTTTCTTTTTAATTTTTTTTGACTACGATCCCCGACTTTACTAACAGGCGATAGATGGCGCTTGAATCGCTTGAGAAAATCCAACTACGGGGTAATTATTTACTGACAGTTGTGTAGCTTTGTTCATTATCATTAGTGTAGCTGTTCTTCTAAGTAAGTTCCAAGGCACAATCTGCATATTGAAACAGATGCACAATTTTAGATCTGCACAAAAATAGCTTTGGTCTTATGGACTTTTAATCTTCTTTTGATATTTTCGGCTCATAGAAGTTATCACGGAGACGTTGTGTTTTGATAGATGTTAGAAACGAGGTCCACGAGTTGGATTCGACACTCGAGAAATTTCTTTGTCAATGGTATCTACGATATTTAAGAATTTCCGATATCTTAAGTTAAGGAGGCGTGTCTGTGGGAGTTTTTCCGAAATATTTGCAACTGCAGTACCAGTTGGTCACAACCTAAATCGCGAAGACTCAGTTCGAAGATAGACGTTTATTTTAAAAACAGAGATAGTGCGAATATCATTAAAGATGGATCCAGAACCGATCATGGACCTAATTTTGGAGTCTACGTGGAGTGCGACAACATCAGAATTAGGCAACTTTGCATGTGTTTTCCAAGTGGAAATTTATATTATCCAAACGTCTTTGGATTATTTATTAAAGAACAGGTCGATGGGGTGAAGTATGTTATTTGTGTCCTTAGTGACAGACAAGTTGCGCCTACGACCTTGCTGAATCCTATTCCTAACCACATTAAAATTATCTGGAGTGCTGAATTCATTGAAACACTTTTAAGTCTCTCGATACAACAGAGTAACAGGAAATGAGATATATGATGAGGTTGCTAGTAAAGACTAAGAAGAGGCTTTCTCAGGACCTGAACACACGCTTGGTCTGCCGGTTTGTACTTTCCTTATTTTTCGAGCCTCCAGTGAGTACAATAGAAGATGGATGCAGGTAGGTGAAACAATTGAAATGAAGTTCCAAAAGACTGTAGAGTGTTTAGGTTAGAACATTTAAAACTGTTTAGGCCCATTGTGATACCAAGAATTTTGGGAATGTGAATTCCTGTCACTTATGAAAACCATTTGGAGCTTTATATAAAGATCTCATCTTTTTGTGTTAGGTCACTGAGATCGTCCAAGAAGTATCTTCCCAGGTATAGTTTTCTACTGTGGGAAAGAGGTGGACATGACCAAAGGAGATGTGTGAGGCATCCTCCTCCTTTTCGTCTCTGTAATTTCTAAGGAATTTGGAGGCCAAGCTCAGTTGTATGCTTGCCTATAAGAAAGTGTCCTGTGATGACACCAATGATCGGGGGAATATGTAGTTTTTTTTTTACAGACAGAAGGTAGTGAGAGCGGTTAAGATCCAGTCTAGGCCAGATCTATATGGTGGCAAAGCAAGTACTTTGGTCAGGTTTGAGTGATAGCTTGTAAGTAGTCCGCGTTATATCTATATTCTTTTTATCCAATAGAAGAGGTATTGCTGTTCCTAGTTTAGCGAATTCATTAGATTTATAATTCCTTGGAATGTGTATGTAGAAAACTTACCGGCGAAATTCTTTGTCGAATATCTTAGTATCAGGATTAAGTGACACCCCTCTCTGTGACTCCTGTGGGTTAAGGGACGATACTGGGGAATATTTACCACGTAACTATCTTGCCTTTGCCGTTCGCGTACCCTACCAAAACAACGAAAACCCGTTCGCGTACGCAAAAATTTCGTAGTTTTTCGTAGAAGAGAGTGCTCACGAGCGCCCAATGCTACGAATTTTAGTCCAAGAAATTTCTTGGGGTATATTATGAAAACTGTCGAATCTGTCAAATCACAAACATTCTTCATTTTTTGGTGCTTAATGCGTTCGATTACTTTTTCGTGATTTTTCTGTCTTCGAGAGAATTTTACCCCCACTCTTTGAGATTTGACAGAAAACCCATATTTAGTGCAAAAAGTACGCGAACGGACCTTAGATTGCAGGTCTTCGGTACAGACGTGATAACTGTTAGCATTAGTAGTACATCTGACCAATCGTCGAGTCAGAGTGCTTCTGTTAGGGCATGCCCGACCCACATAGTATGCATTCTATATTTCTTTATGGTTCAAATGATGATACATACGGAGTATACCCTATACGGTTTACAATGATCTCCAGAACATGCCAATTATCTTCGGTACTACACAAGTCTAAAGCCACCGACGGAACCATCTGATGGAACCACACTAATTCACGTTAATTAAAATTTGCATTACGTCAAGCCATTATAATTACTGCAATACCGATTTGCTAATCCGCGGGTAGTCATTTCGAAAGAAACGCAAACGCGTGCAGAATGTGTCTGTTTACCCCGCGCCGAGAGTTCAATGAATCTTCTGTAGTAAGCCCGCAAATGGAAGTTCTTCGAGCGCACGTCTGTGGCATGGCCGCCCCGCATGGAAAGTTGCTCCACAGTTGTTGCGATCGAAAGAAAGTTGTTTTCCATCTGTCTGTCATAAAATTGACCTTTCTTTCTCTCTCTTTCTCTCTTTCTCATACATCTGTACCGCGGCGCAGGAACCGAAGAACAAACGAGAAAAGCAAAGATACCTACTCGAGATCACAGCGCGTCAAGAAGTGACATTCGAACAAAATACAAAAAAAAAAAAAAAACCAGTTAAACCTCAAGAGGCCAAACCGCACATACTTGCGATACATACCTGTTGCCAGAAGCGGCAGCCGCCTCACTGCTCTTGGCGTCATCCAAGACAAACGGCTCTTTGAGTCGGGTTTTTAGCAATCTACCCAGCCGCACCATTCGACCCACTTCGACTAGGAGACGTTCGCGCAGCGCTAGATACTTTCGTAGGCGAGTACGGCGGCACTCGGACTCCTCAACTTCGCCCAAAGAACATACGGAGATTTTCAGGTCATGCAACTTGTTGCAATACTCCTCGACGCTGCGATGAAAGACGGCGGACACTCGGAGGCGGGTCATGTGCTCCTGACTTATGGTCTGCAAGTTGTGCCAGGTGCAGCGCAATTGGTTGGACATTGTCTTGGTCGCTTCCGTATCCAATTTGCACGATGTTCTCAGTGCCTGTGAGGCCTCCAGCAGTTGGCAGCCGTAATGGTAGATACTCTGAAATGAGATGGTGGTGGGCATATATTATGAAATTTCTCGAGACACCATCAAACGGGACAAACAGTATGATAGTCTGTTGTGGGTACAGGGGGACAGGGTGCGAGTTGATCTGAATTAGATGAATGAGGAAGTGGCGCGTTAATTTGTGCCTTAGATCGTTTTATGATGCTGGGGTGATCATTTCACACCGTTTGGGATGGGAAATTGGATGGCTTTGCCACTTGCAGCCGAGATTCTAATGGAGATTTAAAGGGGAAACGTTTAAATGATAGTGGATGGCGGAACAAATTAAATGGAATGTTTGTCGGCAGTGCTCGTAAGTAATGTGATCTTTTGTGCACTGAATGTGACGTATGTAGCAGGAAATGGACGAGTTTTCGAAAGGCAAAGGGAGCAATTGATAGCTTTTACGAAACGATGGAGCTACACGAATGTGTGGACGTGATTGTAACTCGAAATTGATCACTGACTGGGGATCGCTTCCGTGTTTTGCAACAAAGTAGTTGCCACTTTGATTACACAATATTTTTAAACCTTCAAACATACAAGTTGTCATATGACATACTATGCCAATAGGAATAAAAATAATAAAAATGTATCACAGATGCTGACAATATTTGGGACATTTTCGGAAAGGTTTGCGCTTGGAATTTGTTAATCTATCCAAGCAATTTCCTGAAGATAATGCGCAGTCTCTGGGAACACTGTTGTAAACTATAAAACTTTAGACTGCAGGTTAACAAAGTGCAAGATTATGTAAACATCTATACATAGTATAAAAGGAAGTCCCCAAAATGTGTGTGTCTGTATGTACAGGATTATCTTGAGAACCACTAAACGGACTTAGATGCAGTTTCCACTATTATGATCTGCATTTCCTGGCGCAATTAATGAATGAACGCAGACTACTCCATTACTTATAGGAGCTGAGAATTTGAAATCGAAGTGGCAGAAAATCAAATCTTATGTCATTACACAGCCCTAACTCAACAATGGCTTATTGGAGTTAAAACCAAAAAAAAAATTGGTTGTAGTAGATTCCTTTAAGATTCATTTGAGGTATAAATCATCCTTCTGCGTTATCCTGGAGCTGAGCTATGCTCATCATTGCCAACAATTTTCCATCAGTGGAGACCGAAGCCAACAGCCATGCAGAAGTGGTTGACGTCATAGTGTGTGTGTATGCGGCACGCTTGAATTTCTGCATATTAACTGAAATAGCATTCTATGTATTTTCTATGATGTTTCGTGTCCGGACTCCGGACTACTACGATAAATATAATTGTAAAAGCAAATTCAAATTTTAAAAGTGTACGGGGAACGCCGGGCGGGCAACAGCTGTATACATATAGCTGTATATACAAAACAATTTACTGACTGACTGGCGGACAACTCACAGGTCAAACCGCTGGACCTAAGGGGCTGAAATACATAGGACAGCAAAGTCCTATAACAACATATATATGTACTCACTAAGAGAGGATTTTTTGTAATTCCATCTCTAAGTGGGTAAATTAAGAAAAATAATTCGGCACTCATCTCCAATACAATTTGTTTTGTCTTAACAGTGGCGGGGGGGGCGAAGCAAGGCGAGCACGGGTCAGCTAGTAAAGATATAAAAAAAATAATCATCAAAGGATTGTAATTTTGGGGCAGAAAACTCTGGAACAACTACCAAGAAGCCTATCCATACATTCATAACGAGTGACAGTTTGGTGCTGTTTTAGAGTGAACAGTACAATTTATTTTCCCATAATCGGTTTTCGGCCCAAATTAAAAAAAGAAATCAAAGTTCTTTTGGAATAGTATGGCGCTACTTGCCACACAAAATGTCAGGAAAATTAATGAAAAAGTGTTTTTCGGAAACGAAGAAGTCATGGGACAAAGTGTTAAAAATCCAGAAAACAGTTTTCAAGAAGTAGCAATTTTCGAAAACTTAACATCTGGCAACATGGCACAGTGTGTTTAAATTTAGGAAAAACTATTCAAATTAGGCATAAGGGGGTTTTGGACAGTGATGGTAAACGTAGGGGAAAATCCCTACATGTAGGTATTTTCAGCTCAAAAATGAACATGTAGACAAGACAAGACAGATATTTAAAATAAGCGAATATGTAGGGACTTTCCATATTGAAAACTCCCGGCTATTTTTTATATCCATATTTGAATTCTTCCAGAGTTTTAATTTATGGTTTCATGAATGCCGAAATGTTATCTTACCCTCAATATATGTATGTATGTAAAAGTCACGAAAATCTAAATTCGATAATACTTGCAGGATTCAAACTCGAATTTTCAAGTTATTTTTTTTTTTGCATTTGTCACTGCAATATGAATTCCGTTCCTTATTTTAATTTTGATTTTGTGCTGTTTTTGGTTTGATATGAAAAGAAATAAAATAAACTTAAGCATTTTAAGCTTTTTTTATTTGATGAACGCATTGTGCTAAATTCTACCTTTTTGAAAAATCACGTATTGGGAATTGTAGGGGCAATTTAGCGAATGTGTAGTTAGTCAGACTGCTCTTAAGACAACTCTGCTCGTCGGTATTCAACTTAAGATAAAGAGGGGGCTGAAATGCCAGCTATAGTTAGAGAACTTGGAATAAGACTCCAGACAGATCAACATGCGACCAAGAAGGCTGTCAAGATCAGTTCATCGCTGAGCAGACTAATGGCAAACCTGGGAGGCCCAACAGTAAGCAGGCGAAATCTGGGATCCAGCAATAAAAAATTTGAAAATCAAATATCAGCATTTCTGGTAGTTGCCGGCCTCCTAGCTGCGGAGAGAAAATACATTATGTATGTATGTACATATATGAAAAAAATACAGAAATTAGAAAGGAAGTGGCGACGCGACAGTACAAACCAAAGAGGTTAGTATGTGTATATGGCAAGAACGGTGGAGGACTTGAAGACCGATTGGAAACATTGCAGATTGTACAAGTGAAAAGCACATAGAGGTGCATTTCTACCTCACACAACTATTGAATGGACACGGGTGCGTTAATCCGTAGATACCTACAGCGATTGGGGAAAAAAAAGGAGGCCCAGCATATTATAATGGCGACTCAGCCCATATTTCAATGGCGCAGATGGTTCATAGAGACAAGGACTGGAAACGACGGTAGGTGAAATTGTGCCAGACAAGTTAAAGTGCTCGAAAGAAGAAAACTGCAACTGAGTGCGCTTCTTCATCGAAGAAGTGCTGAAGATGAAGAAGATACAAAAGGGTATAAGCCCAATAGAGGCTTGACAAAGCAACACCACCATGAAGTTATGTCAGAACCAGGATTGGATTCCCTGAAGATGGAGAGGGTTTAGTCGGTTAGAGTCCGAAACACTAGCGGAACATGGCCAGAGGCATTTCCTCGCAAATGATATAAATGATTTAATTAATTGTTTGGCCATTGTTAAATTGTGCTTTTAAAATGAGGCTAGAGAAAACAAAAGAAGCTCAAAGGGAGAAGCTCAATGTAGTGTCAACAAAAGACAATCTCCAAGAAAATAGCTTTAATTAAAAAAAAAAAATCCTCTTGCGATCAGAAACCTAAAAAAGAGTGAATTCCCTTTAAGATTTCAATGACAGAATGCGGTTGTGGTTGGTACAAGATGATGGTAAAAGTTCAGGGACACCACAAAACATTATCCGCTCGCATTCCAAAGAAGTCGCTCAAACCACAGCCCATTTACCTTCTACCGACATCGTTTCCGTGCGCACAGTTAGCTAATTGCGCAACAAACAGACAATTTATTCAAACAACATAACTGACCTTAAACTGTCAATCATCGATAGACATTGTCGTTGCGGCCAGCCACCACCTTGACAGTGCAAATTCCTGTCAACAGTTAAAATTAACACAAAACACCAACTTCAGCCGCAAGTTGCGCACTGCTGACTTCTCCATTAATCATGCCGATGCCGAGACTCTGACCACTCCGCTCAAAATGTACCGTTTAACTGGCGGAAACACGCCAAAGGTGCAACAAACTTCTCTCTCACACAAACACATATACACTCGATCACAATCAAACTTACCTTTCCAGTTTCTTGAAATGTTTGCAACTCATCTTTCTGCACCTGTATCTCGTGCACATTGCAGCCCACATGCGAATGACACTTGATCATGACACTGTACAAGTCATCCATCCATTTGATGGCCATTCGTGCGTCCAGCTCGTACGTGTGGATGTGTGTCACCTGCTCCAAGGTGAGTTTCTGCAACTCGACACTATCGATGAAGATGTTCCGCCGTGCGATTGTCGTATCCAAAATGTCTCGGACGTTCACGATATCTTCACTGTAATCGATATGGAGGTCCCGGCCGAGGGCATCCTTCACGGGCATCGACAGCATATCGCTGAGTTTCTCGCCCTCTTTGATCAGTTCTTTCTCCAGTGCCTCTGGTGTGGTCACATGAAATGGAAATGGAAGACAAGTTAGCACTCAACCACTGTGTAGTGTGTGTGCGTGCGTTATACTCACCCAAGCCCACTTGGCTGTCCTTCAGTTTCTGCAAATTACCTGCGGCTGCTTCAAAGTCCTCGACCTTGTTGCCCATGACTAGAGATTCGAATACTGAAGTGGTGCGATCGAAATAATCGGTTACGAGTCGATAAAATCGCAACGATGTGATCAGGATGTTGCGTCGCCTTTCGAGGCGCGTAGCGAAGCTGCGACAAACAAAGTTCATGAAGTCCCGCTGCGACATGAGATCCTTATAGGCGAGGCTGGCTGTTTCCTTGGCCTTGCTATGTTTGTCGATCTTGTACAGGAGCTCTGCATAGAAGCCGTATGTCTCGCGACATTCCATTTCGAGGATTTCATGTGCGCGTCGAAGCTCCTCACAAGCTTTGACATCGCAACCGATCGTTTGCTTGCGATTCAACATCTGTTCGGCCGTATTAAGAATCCAATTGGTTACGAATGCAACTCCCTCCTCGAGGGCAGCCACTTCACGTGCTTCTTGGATACTCTGCTCCAGGTCGCGCCATGCCGTCCGAATGTCGGTTTGTTTCTTTTGGATGTCCCTCAGCAGCTGCTCGGTGCGTGTTCGTTCGTTCGCCATGTCGGGTGGCAACTTGAGTCGGTTGCCATTACTCGTCGGTGGGCAAACCGCGTTAGAGATCGACGCGGTTCCAGGTGATTGCTGTTCGCTGGCTACCATCATCATCGGTGTTGTGGTTGCAGTCGCAGTCACAGTCGTTGACTGCAATCGATAGCTATCTGCGATACGAGTTAACAGTCGATTACCTGGAAGATATTAAGTGCTCTTGTGGTTAACAGTGATACTAATGGCATGCGCTCCAGGGGGGGGGGGGGGGGATTTGATGAGACTTCCTTATGCGATCTAATGAGGATCCACAGTGAGTGTCTGAATTGCTTGAGTTGATAGATAAACAGCTTAATGGTTTGATGGTGAGTCAAGAGAAATGACAACTGAAAGGTACGTACTGATGTAAGCGTACGTATATTTATGTTTACTTATGAAATTGAAATGACAGTTATTGCATCATAAAGCGGGGTTCATACAAAATTTTGAGTGATGGCACTTACAAGCTGTTGTTTGTTACTTGCACTTTCTGTTTGGTTTAACTCGTTGATGCAGAATTTTGGAAAATGAACTTATAAGCGATCACCTAATATGTAAGCTATAACTCATGGTCAAAATACGCATTTAATCGCTGCTGTCTGATCGTTGGCATGCCGAATCAAGGAAGACCTTACGTTGCTACAATAACTTACGTAACGAATTCTATGTTCATGGGTGTGACCATTCCAAAAAGGAAGTATGATGACAGGACAGGGATGCCAAGTGCAGTTTCAAATACACAGAAGAAGAAATTCTGATAGAAAACTCAAAAATATAAATTCATAAAGTAAAGAGTTATGCATGGAACAGTACATCGGATAAATGGCCTCCACGGCTTTGCTGGCACATACATACGTAGGTACTCATTTGTCGCAATTTTCCATGATCTTTTTACGTAGGTAAGGTTAGGTTAGGTTGAAAGGGGCATGAGGCTGAGCCATCATAAGAACACCAGGCACCATATGAAGGTGCCTAAACCGAAAAATTGCCCTCCAAACGTTTAATTGTGACCAATTTGATCAGCCGCTTCCAGTCTATTAAAGAAGTAATTCCCTAAAAATTTCTTTCGAAAACGATCAATAGCCTGACAATCACAAAGGATTCGTCCGTGTTTGAAAGACTCATTCTTTTGGCATGTTTCCTCGAGTGACAGTGCCCGAAGAGTATTCCTATTAGAGATCTTAATTTTGCCCTATTGAGTCCAAGGAATACCCTGGTTCTTTTTCGGTGCCCTGGATACCCTATGTCCCTCTATTCTTGACCATATGTGGTCCGCCATACCTAAGATTGTGCGGTTAAGATTTGTGCAGATGCCGCATGATGGCGGTGCTATGTTCATGGCCGTCTCTGTTTTAGGCACTGCATGCCCCTTCCTTGCTAGCCCATCGGCAAGTTCATTCCCTAGACCTAGAGTGTCCAGTCGCAGACACCCAGTAAAGTTTGACTCTGCTGTGCCTGCTGTGATTTGAGCACAGAGCGACATCCTTCTACAATTGCCGATTAAACGACACAGAATTCTAGTGCTCTGAGCGCGGTCTGACTGTCGACGTACATAGATGATGATAATCTTATTCGTTATTAGCTCCGTCACCAACAGCTCCGCCGCTCTCTTCACAGCTAGGACCTCTGTCTGAAATACACTACAATCATTTGGAAGTCTAAGACACATATTTAGCTCCGGTTCTCTTGAGTAGAACCAGAGCCCGTGGCGGTGTCGGTTTTCGACTATAGACATAGACCGCAATGTGTGTTTGCCGTGTAGGCGATGGGTTCCAACAAACTTCTCTCTTCGGGTACAGCGAAGTCCAGAATTGTGAGAATGTTTAAGTTCTCTCAGAACAGCGCTATGACCAGAGCTTTTATTTCTGAAGTAACCAAATTTTTCGCATAAATGTGACTGAATTTGGTTGATGGTCATGGACTTCAAAAAACTCAAAAGAAAAAAGTCAAATGGCGTTAAATCGCATGATCTGGGCTGCCAATTATGATCACCAAAAATTACACAACCAAGAAATGACTCATGCAGCAATTGAATTGATTCTCGGGTTCTGTGGCATGTGGCACTGTCTTGTTGAGACCACATATCGTTCACATTCATATCTTGCAATTTAGGTACAAAAAACTAGATTATCATGTCCGTAGTGCCTGCTCTATCAACTGTCCAGCGCCAGCCCAAAATCCGCACCAAACATTGACACATTGTGGATACATACGTTTTTCAACAATCACTCGTTGATTTTCAGAACCCTAAATTCGACAATTTTGACGATTATCAAAGCGATAAAGATGAAAATGAGCCTAATAACTTTTAAGCTGATTTGTAGTTCCATAAATCCATTCAACGAACTCTTTTCGCTGTGCATGGTCATTAGGCCCTCTTTTATGAGAATACGCTGTAGAAAGGTTCTCGAAATGTCCAATTTTTGACCACGGTACCGAATTTAGGTTCTAGGATTCGCAGCAACTATCTTTCGAACAGCTTCCATATTTTGTGATGAAGGCAGGCCAGAGTGTCTACGATCACTAATTAATCCAGTGTCTTTGAATTTTTTGAATTACCTCATCTCTTAAAAGTTCATGAAGTTAAATCCCTATATGGTCAAATTTGTACGAAAATTGCGAACTTTAGCTGCCAAGCCATCATTTTTTTCAAAATATTGCTCAACAGTGAAAACGCGTTGTGCTCTCGTATAGCGCTCCATTTGCAGAAACCCTGAACTGTCAACTGTCACATTAAAGTGAACATTGAAAAACGTGAACTAATTAAGACCGAGGATGTTCATGTTTTGGAATGTAACATTTTATGATTTAAATTGTATTCCTACCGTATTGTCTTACTATTGCTCTTGAAATAAGACACATTTTCTTCGATTTTATCTCCTTTTTGCTTTAATTCATGAATATTTTCACATACATATGTAGGTTCACATACTGGTGCGGCTCATTAACAAAATTGATTAGATTTCTTTTTTCATACTAGGTACGCATTGTCAATATTATGGGATTCCCCGAATACTGCGCATTAACAATATTATGGGATCCCCCGAAGTCTTGAAAATTATTTCAGTACATTCTTATTTAACATAGGAATGTTGAAAAAATGTCTGTTCACAGTTTAGAGCTTTTAGATTTGTTCTCGTTTAAGAGCAGTCAATGTAAAAAATACAGTGTTCAGGGTTTGGGGTAGTTCACGTTTTGGGACGTGCACGTTTTCCAATGTTCGCTGTATCTTTTTTTTGGCACCACGCATAAATAGCGAAAAATTCATATCCTGCGTGAATTCTGGTACACCATTTAACAAAGCGGAAGATGTTACCATTTCCTGAAGCAGACCGCGGTGCCAAGCCACTGCGGATATCAAATTCATTCTTTCTAATAAAGATCAATTTAGTCTCAAAGCTTTCCAAGAAGTATTTCTAATTTGCATTTCAACGCACGGTGAGATCATGGGTTTCCAAAACAAAACCACCAAACAAAGGAAACCAACAAAGTATCTTCGACTAGCCGCTTGAGCCTTAAAATATTCTCATCTTTAATGTATCAAAGAAGGAATTGTCTATTTTTGTAGCCAAACGACATGATGTCAAAAACAAGTTTAGCAACTCCACTGTGAGTCGAATGCGATTTTGCAAAAAAACGTCATGGTTCAATGATCCTAGCTAAATCTCAACCAGTGATTGAAAACTATTTTTGTACACGTCCAAGATAGCCGCTGGCGACAATTCCATAACCTGTTTTAGCAACATAAATAAATAGAAAAAATTATAAAACAATAGCAACACTCGCGCAGCCCACAAGTCGAATTTAGTGCTCACTAATAGGCTTTGAAATGGGGCACACTAAGCGCGCAATTTCGTAACCTAAACCGTGAGCGTGACAATAAAAGTTTTCTGCTTGTGCGCACTGTGAGGCTTTCAGTTTAAGTTTATCGCCAGATACTACCGAGGCTAAAACTCGCCTTAACTCGCCTTGGTGTGGTACTTTTACTGTAGCTACAGCCACATACTCGTACCTCATGCGTCACGTCTAATTTGCCAACTTACCCGTATCTATCGTGTCGCCAATCTCGCTTTGCACTTGGGAGTAGATCATGGCGCACTGCTTCAACTCCTGACTGGCATCCGAAGGTCGCAATGATTTACTATCCGAAAGTAGAACATGCAGATTCTCCATGTCAGTGATGGTCCGATCGAAAGTCTTGCGAAAGTCATCGATTGCCTGGAATGAGTATGTTGGACACACAGCTTAAGTACGACATAGGGATTTGATTTGTGGCCGCTGACCTACCTTTCGATTTTGCAGCCACAGATCGTGGTTGTATGTTAGTGTACCACCTAATTCCTCGGGTAGATCGCATGTATCTATGTATTTGGAGAGACGACTTTTGGATACAACGATCGGCTGGAGAAAGTTTACCAAGAGAAAAATGTTAGTCGCACATTTGCGTATCTGATCTGAGGGGGGCGGTGTGGAGTACTTACCTCTCCTTTTGTATGAGATTTGGCACATGGCTCAACGTGTTTTTCCCAGAATCCTTCGGATCTGACTAGAAGTATGGTGACTGGGGTATCGCCAAATAAGGAGTAAATAGTACGTGAGTGGGTACGTGTAATTCGAGATGAACACCGTTGGGCGTCCACAACAACGGTGATGCCTTTCTTGAATAGATCTGGGCTGTAATGTGAAATGGAAAAAGGACAATTAAACATTGCAATGATAATATAGGCAAAGATGTGAACATTTTGGACGTTACAATCATGTAAGCTACATACTCGTCAGTCTTTAAAACATATGTGTAGATGTAGATCCTTAACTATGTATCTATGTAGGTATGTATGTAGAAATATTCATTTTTTTTTTTTCTTAGTTTGATTATCTCCATTTTCGGTCACATTGAGAGTGGTTTTATTATGCGGCGTTCAACGCTTTCCGACCGTTTAGAAATTAAAAAATATTACCAAAATTCTGACTCAGTTGTGGGTCGCCGTCACCGTTATTCTGTCCAGCCGCACTGTGTAAAAGGTTGATCCTGAGTTCACTGTATAGGACATTAAGACAACATAAAGCGCAAAGTGAGGATAATATTGCAGCTGCAGCGCCCAGTACCAGTATTACCAATGAGCCAAATTTATCAATTTCACGACTATCGCAACAATTGAAGCTTTCTCAGACTTAAACTTAGATACATTTGCGCCTACATCCTAACAAAGTCGTACTAACTCAGGAGCTGAAGCCAAACAATCACAGATTGCATCGGGAGTTTGCTGATTGGGCCGTTGAGCACCTGAAAGATAATTCTGATTTTAGCCAAAAAATCACCATCTCAGATAAGGCGCGTTTTGGGATGAATGGCTTTGTTAACAAATTAAACTGCCATTATGGGTGCGAGAGCGACCAGCAAGTCGCACAAGAAATGCCGTTGCAACCCGAAAAACTCACTGTGTCCTGCAGTTTATGGCATGGTGGCGTCATCGGACCTTATTTCGTGCGAAATTAGGAATGAATGACTCGAATTTTTGTTACTAGAGCTTGAGAACATCGATATTTAAAATATGGGCTTCCAACAAGATAACGCTATATGTCATACAGCTAATGCTACGTCCAATTGTCTGAAGGATACGTTTGGCGTTGTATCATTTTACGATTAGGATTTGTCAATTGGCTACCGAGATGTGATTTCACGTAAAAGAACAATTCATTTGGAAGCCGGCATCGGCCGCAACCGTTCGGCAGAGTAATCGAAAATTGCAGCGATCGGGTGCCTTAGTGTAAACAAAGCCATGGTGGACATTTGCGCGATATCTTCTTGTGACCATACGAGTAACTACTGCATTGTCCATTCTTCAAAAGAACCTTGTCGTTTTATTTCAAAAATAAGTTTTAGAATATGAAAGTTAGCTCTGAGTTATCAACGGATATGTCGAAAAATTTATGAATTCAAATAATGTCTACTAAAGGCTTAAGCAACCGCGCCTCCTACATGAGTCAGTATGTGTTTAAAACTTTAAAGCGTTTTTCCCACAACTCACGTTTTCAAAGTCGGTGCCCCTTATAACTTCAAAACTCCTGCACCGATCCTTTTGACTATTTCTGCACATAATTCACAAGGTAACGCTGGAGAGTTATTTTCAAATTTGTTAATATTTTTTATTTTACAGTAACAGTTCCCAAAAAGTGAAAAATTAAAATTTTCCCGGCGTTACCTGGGAAAAGCAATTATCTAACAAATTTATTTATTTATTTATTTATTTATTTATTTATTCGTGATTGCTTAAAGACTGTAAGATACAATATCTTATAAGATAGTCTTAAGCTAATTTTACAAAAATAGAGTTTTTTAAGAGTTCAAAATACAATTCAATTAAAGATATATGATTTAAACTGAAACAGTGAACTGCAGTAATTTTAGAAACTAAAGGGTGATTTTTTAGCTGGTTTGGTTTTGGCAACACTGGTTTTGACAGCTGACGTGTGTTTAGTACCTTGTGTCACTGTCAAACTGTCACTGTTCAGTTTGGTTTGCAATTTAACCATGGATCTTACAAATGAACAACGCTTGCAAATTATTGAATTTTACTATCAAAATTCGTGCTCGGAAAGCTGGCCGAGGATCCGCTTTTTTATCGAAAAATTGTGTTCAGCGATGAGGCTCATTTTTGGTTGAATGGGTACGTAAATAAGCAAAATTGCCGCATTTGGAGTGAAGATCAGCATTGCAACAGCTACCAATGCATCACGAAAAAGCCACTGTTTGGTGCGGTTTATGGGCCGGCGGCATTATTGGGCCATATTTCTTCAAAGATGATGCGAATCGCAGCGTTACTGTCAATGGTGAACGCTACCGAGCGATGATAACAAACTTTTTTTTGCCCGAAATGGAAGTTCTTGACTTGCATGATATGTGGTTTCAACAAGACGGTGCCACATGCCACACAGCACGCGAAACAATGGCGCAATTGCGAGGCGAGTTTGGTGAACAGTTAATTTCACGTTTCGGGCCGGTCAATTGGCCGCCTAGATCGTGCGATTTGACACCATTAGATTATTTTTTGTGGGGGTATGTCAAGGCTAATGTCTATAGGGACAAGCCCGCTTCGATTGACGCACTGGAAGCCAACATCCATGCATTCATTCGTGAGATACCGGCCGATATGTGTGAAAGAGTATGCCAAAATTGGACTCAGCGGATGGGCTACCTGAGACGCAGCCGCGGTCAACATTTGCATGAAAATATCTTTAAACATTAAATTGCAAGGTTCAAACTATCGATTCAAATAAACATTTCATTCATTTTTTCGAATTTTTTGTGTTTTTTTTTTAAAAAAAAGTTCTCAACCTCTTAAAAAATCACCCTTTATTAAAAAGTTACATATTTTAATCTTCAAAGTGAAATTGCAGTAATTATTTAATTGAAATAGTTTTTAAAAGTTTTCTGAAAAATAATGTCTTCATGCTTTTTTTATGCTTGTTGCGTTCCGTATTTCTCTTATATAACGCGGTAAAGAATTCCACAGACGGACGGCACTTACAAAAAATTGACGCTCAGATGTCAAGAACGAAAACCGGGGATGAATTAGCTGACGAGATCTATGCGAGGATGCCATTGTAATTCTATCAAAACAGTATTGTGGTTGGCGAGTTAGCAAAAAATCGGAAAGTAATGTCAAACTGCTGTTGAAGATAACTTTCGAAGGACATACCAAGCGGACGAGTGGCAAAACCAGACAATCTGTTGTATCTCCTTAACCCATAGATGTAGCGCACGATACTATTGAAAGCGACAGTGAGCCTTCTTTTGCTAACAAATTTGCAGTTGCAAAAAATTTCACACCCATAAATCAAAATCGGTATGATAAGGGTTCTTGCTAGTAATAAGCGGGTGTTTACTGGTGTGAAAGACTGAGTTGCCCACAAGATACGCAGTACACCATAGACTTTTCCGACGAGAGAATTAATATGGTTATCCCAAGTCAGAAAGCGATTAAAAGTTACACCAAGGTTTTTCGCCGTTTCCACGTATTCAATGAGATCATTGCTCAACACGATTGAAGGAAAATATGAAAGGTCTAATCTATTCCTTGAGATAACTAAGCATTTTGACTTCTTTGGATTTAAAATAAGACCGTTTGATTTAGACCAAAGTTCAATTCTCTCCAAGTCTTCATTGACACATAAAGCACCGTTCTCAATGAGCCCGAGAGGACAGTGAAAAGAACTTTGATTTTTTAATTTCGGACGATCCAGCACCGAGTTGTGAGGGGCACCGCAATTGTCCTTTTTTCCGAGGCGCTTCCGAATAATTGCTGCCATTGCCGTATTTTTTAAAATTTTTTAATGAAGATCTTACACCATATTTTTCGATTACTATACTTAAATGTGGCATTTCTTTCAATAAATATATTTTAACTGTGTCGTCAAAAAAAAATTCACAAAAATGTCCCTTTTTTTGCCCGAATTAACGTTACCCCGCCAAGAAAGGTTCTGCTAATGTATTTTCTAATTAAAGCAGTGGCGGATTAACCTTCTTGGCGCCCTGAGCCACGCTCAGTGTTTACCGCCCCCTTTGTTTTTTATTATAACCAAGGATCGTAATTTGAATGGGCTAACATCGAATAGTGATGGGTAATCGGGTATACCCACCCCGGGAGTGAGAAATGGTTCTTAGGTATTATGGTTGAATAATTTACACTTTAATTCAACTATATTGTATTACATAAAATCTTACAAGTAACAATCTATTAATTTAATAAAGAGTACGAATGATTTAATGCAGTTCTTTTCGAGCTTTTAATTGGGAAAAATCATTTATCAAGTCGTCAAAGTCTAATTCGTTTGAAATGCAATTCTCAATACACAATATGGACAAAGCGTTGAGTTTTTCTTCGAGTAAGTTGCCTCCTCGTAAATACATTTTTATTCTTGGATACTGCCATGGAAAGAAAAATTCTAAGAGCTATGTTTTTGAGTAATGAAGTGTTTGTAGTTGGAAACTTCATACTCTTTGTAGTGCAGTACCTCAGTTGGAAAATTGTCATCCAAATCATCTTTATATTGCATCTGTCAATGTTCTGCTTTTTCAAAAATTATGTCCACTTCAAAATTTTTCAAATGTAATAAAAAATCTAATCTTTCCACTTCTTCAGTATAAGCCAGTTGCCTTTTCTTCAGTTCAACGTGAATGCAACCCATTATTGGGTAGTATACATTTTTTACGTTTTGCGGTTTCGTTTTATTTTTCGTGTTTCACTGGTAAAAGTGATTTATTTTTGGCCCGCTTCATATCCAATTTATATTCTTCTGTGATTGATTTCTTGGCTTTATTTATGAATTCTTCAAACACCACTTCATTTCGTAATTGGGTTACAAAATCTGTCAAGGATCTATAAAGGTGGATAACGGTTTCTAAATTTCTTGTAATCGAGAATAAACGTAAGATAACATACAAAATTCGCCACCCCCTTCAAGTTGCCACCCTAGGCTTGAGCCTCACGAGCCTAGTGGTTAATCCGCCACTGAATTATCTCACTGCTGCCTTAGCAAGCAAGATTTTGTTAAAAGTTGTAAAAACAGAGTGGTAAAGTTTGAAGTGTATCAGGGTTCTATTTTGGGACCAATACTTTTTCTTATTTAGATCTACTTTTTGTTTAGATTGTCGCTCAAGAGATTATTGACAGCATCGGATGCCGGCGATGTGGGTGTTGCTTATTGTTCAGACAATGGGTTGAATCTCATCTCAGATGCCAAGTTTGATCTTTATTTTTTTTAGAATCTGGTTTGCAGAGCATCAAAAGGCCAGGAAATCTTAATTTAAGACTAGTAAACATAAAATCAGTTTATATGTGTGTCCGCTTTTTGAACAACCGTGCTTCTTGTCGTTTATTTAGCAAACTTCAATTTTTTATCAGAGCATTCCCACATCGATATGTGTTTGTTAAGCAAGCAATTGGCTTTTTTTTATTTATTTAGGTACCTACTGAAAAAGAAAATAGCTACGAACTATAATGCCAGAAGTTTACATCTATAGCACACGAATAGGTGTAAGACTTACGACTAATCACATCTGAGATCACGTTTTGCACATTACCAACGTGATTGGGAATAATCGATGGATAGCAATCCCAGAAAATTTCATCGAAAATAATATGTGTGTTCCTGTGGCAATTCACATTCCAATCCGAAGATAAGCTGAACTTATGCCAACCCAAGTCGATGGAAATGTCAAAGCGGAAGGAGGGTGTGTTCGTTGTCTATTTTTGTTTTTAGGTAAGCAACCGTATAGATAATTATATATTTTTTTCTTGAAGTCACAATCATGTACATACATATGTATATTCGCATTACAGAATAGAAGTATAGGCACCGAAGGTCAGTCAGTCACAGTACGATACCAGACTCCCGATCAGTGGAGCAGTAAATTACTTACTTAGTCTACATATGTACATAGGTACTAAATGTTATGTATTTTCTTGACTAATAATAAATATTATTAAAATTCCTTCTGGCAACACTATAATTTCTTAAAATATGTAAATATTGCTTTTTTATCAATTTTCATCGACACCTGCACTAATGATTTTTTTAAATCGTTTTTATTTCTCCATAAATCATTAAAATCTGATTTAAAAAGAAGATTTTTTACAAAATGCTCAATTTCCTAATTGCATAAGCATGTCTGAAGCCCATCTAACCTGAAACCAATCAAGCGTGAAAAAAGTCATAAAAAAAGAAAGCAACCAAAAACGTGATGTGGAACAAAACTCGCATTGGCAACGCTGATTATATTGTTTGTTTATCATAACTTATTATTAAAGCCGGTACAGTTATGTATACATACATATTAATTTTCCATGATAAATGTGGTTTTCGTATTATCACATTTCTCTGTTAACAATCACACAACGAATTCACAATGTACACAATACCGAAACCGACAAACTGATCGCATTACAATAGTGTCACATTGACATTTAAGTCATTTGATGAACCGTAAGCATTTCCGTTGTGTCGGTTTGTTAATGCTGATGATTTTTTTTTTAATGGAAAAATACACAATTCCTGCTTAATTAACAATAAGCTGCATTTCGGTGGAAAATCGAGAACCGTAGAACATTTTGTCAAACGAAAATGTAATGTCAACTGTCATCAGACTGTTTTTACTCATTTTCATCGAAAAGTATTCGAATTGCGTAGAATTTCATTTCAAAAGAATGTTCACATCAATCTGAGTATTGACTTTGAATTGCAATAGGTACTGTCAAGTGATAATATATGAAGGTACTACTTACTATTATATTCCCGTTTCAATGTTTGACAAATCTGTCAACAGCAAACATTTTATTAGGTCATACTTCTCTGTTTGCTGCACAGTCTAGAGTTCTTTTCAGTTGTACATACGAGTATACTCGTGCGTTTCTGTGTGTGTTCCTTTCACTCGAATGCATAATCAAATCTAACAAACCTGAATAAACACTCTGGAGTGCCAATAAAACGTACAATACCCATAGTTAACGCATGGCTGACACTGACAAGTGTGCTTATAGAAATGAGAAGACAAAAAAAAAAGTGAATATCTAAAATACCAGTTTGAGGGGGGAGTTACGCGTTTTTTTTTTTTTATTAATTTTTTTCTTTTTTTTTTCATCTTGAATTGATTTCTAATTCCCGGTTTTAGAAGCTGGAGAGAAGAGAAATAACAAGCTACTCGGTGAAATTCCATCATTATTGATAGATTTAGCATTTGAGCTTTGCGTGTCGATGTCGTCAGCTGGGGCACGGTTCAATGATACGTATCCAGGGTGTGAAATGCTTCGAAATGTTGTTTAACTGAAATGGACTGTCATTGGATAACTTTCGTGTAAAATGAGATCAGCTTTAGGCATTCGTAGTCATTTACACGTAAGCTAATGAATTCGTTCAACAAGCGTGACACGCTAAAGATTTGGCTGAACTTGAATTCATGTGGGCTTTGTGATTATTCAAATTGTAAAACTGATTTATATTTGTTATTGAAATATAACGGTAGGTATTTTTTACACGAATTTGGAGCATTTGACCTCTGTAAAGGAATAGTGGAGGTGGAATACGAAAGAATAAACCTTCTTACTCCTACAAAATTCCAGACTAGAAAATTGCCAAACCTTGTATTCGAATATAATACATATAGAAAATATTAAATTGCAGAAATATTTTTGAAAAATACGTTTTTAGAATAGAATAAGTAGTAAATACAGAGAATTCCAGTTCTACCAATGTAGTGAAAAGAGTTTAAAGAAATTTATACATTTATTTAAAAAGAAAAAAAAAACAAAACAATTTATTGCGTAAAAAACAAAACAATTAATCTATCCTCCTGAGACCCCCGGTATAATATATGATACGTTGGCTAATTTAATTGTTTTCGGTGTCCAATCGAATATTATGAAGGAAGCCCAAGGTAACATTTATACAGAGATATGTCCCGATTAGTAGGATTTTTTTTTAACGTTGCACAGTACAAGACCGCTGGCTCAGTAGTCCGACGCACTAACCACTTGCGCTACGGTGCCCACTATGCTTGGCACCTGGGGAATGACTCTCGTTCTGACCACCAGTGCTGTATACTGGCAGCCAACGACGTGCTAAGAAACTACTTCCCACTTCGTTTATTCGGCCATATTTGATTTGAAAACTCGTAAAAGTATGCAATGGTAATAAAAATACAGAACATAGAAGACAGAACCAACAAATATGATTACTGTAACAAACTTATCGAAACAGAAAATTACAGTGCTTGAAGATTTACTTTTACTTCTTACATACATTATGTCTTAATACTATTTGTATTGCACATAAAAGCAAACTGCAAACCTAAAGAGTGTCTTGAGAAAGGTAGGTACCTGAACAAAACCCCATTTTACTCTTCATTCCCTGTTTAAAAAGGCAAGATTTTACGACCAAATATATTTTATTACATGTGTACCTATTAAGGAGAAGAAACAGTAAACGGCAACAGTGAAAGCGGTCGTAAAAATCAAAGACTACATATTGTGTTCATCATATCATTGGGAGATTTAATTTTCACGTTCCTTTTAAATAATTACCGTGTTTGGGTAAACTTATAAATTAAGGCATACATACACATGTATGCTTATTAGAAAGCTCGACTCGATTAGATTTGGTTGAATGCTCAAAAAGAGAATTCGATTAACTGCATTTGTTTCAGGTGCCATAATAGCATACTAGGTCTGTTTCCGTACTTTCTGCACCAAAATTCACAGATTCTTAAATTTCAAGGAGTGGGGATAAAGCTCTCTCAGAGTGAACTTAAAGTGTGAAAAAGTACAGGAACGCATTGAACAACAAAAAATGGAAAATGTATGACATTTGACAGATTTGACTGCTTTCATAAGGCTGCCCAAAGAATTTGACTGATTTTCATAGTTTTGGACAGGTATGGAAACAGACCTATTATTTGAGGTGCTTTGGACTAAAACCAAAACAAGTGACAGTTGAATAAACAAAATGGAAATGTGTAGTTGATATCACTGGGCTATGTCATATAAGCTTTAATTTGTCAGCTCATTGAGGGGAAGTTGTTAATTCGTAAACAATAACAATGCATTTTTGTGCATTACTGCCCACTGCCCGAACCCTATAGCGCGAACACAATGCGAAGCTGATGCTGTAGTATGAATTTTATGGTGAAGCGCAAAGTTAAGCCAACTTCAACTTGCTACTTCCACTACAGCGTCACCATTGTGTTCGGCCAGTTAACCTTTTTGTAACTCCCACTATCATAGTGACACTTCTAAATGTAAGAAATCTGGGACGCTGGAGGCTTGTGCTTGGCTGGCCGTCTTGACCTCATCTAAATAGAATCGGCATTCGGTCTCACAAGACAGGCCTTGCTTGTTTAGATGGCATCGTATATGATAATGAAGAGTAGAGGAAACTTGTTACATACCTTATGTTCTTTTTATTGTAGTCGGAGTCAGGTATGGAAACAATTATATCGAATTCGATACAAATGACTTTGTTCGACTACAAAAGTACAATTTGCCTTAATTCGATACAATATTCTTCCTGACTGCAAAAAATTCAGCAATTCAAAAATTACTCAATTTCAGACTTTTGGACTGAAAGACATTTAATAAAGGAGGCTTGTTAAGAGTTGATGTTTGGAAATATTTATACAATTGCTCAAAGCGATTTCTCTAGTCCACATTCATCAGCAAATGTTGAAAAAATGTTTTTTCCTATCAGACACTAATAAAGTTCAAAATGTCAAAACCGACTTCAAGTCGAAATTTGCTCTACTCATCCTTTTATGAATTAAACGTAAGTGGCAATACATATTTTGAACACAAATGTGTAAAAAAAAGCCTGAAGATCTCATAGGCTAAATTATGAACTGTGGGTGTAGAAACTAAAGTATTTTTGTTTGTAAGGTTCTGTTATAAAGTTATCAATATTTATTTATGAATGTATTGTTCATTTAATTTTGTTTGTTTATGTTTTTGGGAAGTAAATATTTCGAGATTATCTTATATTTTTTTCATGCGAAAAATAGTTTTCAATACAATTGGATCCATTTCAGTACAATCTTAAAATAGTTTTAAGTACATCTCAAAAATGTCATTTTCCATCCCAGATCGGAGTCCCGGGATATTTCTTCAATGAGAAAGCTCAAAGTTGTTTCTCAGTTTATGTCACAAAAGGGTTCTGTGCCTGAGAGTTTGGCAGTTGATTCTGAACGGGCCAGTTCATTCGCAATCTCATTTCCTACAGGTTCCCACCAAAGTTTGACTTTGTTTCGAGTGGCTAGGTATTGGACAGCATTAAAGCAGCACCTTACTAGTTTTGAGTCCAAAGAATAGGAGCTCAGAGCTTTGAGTGCGGCTTGGCTGTCTGAGAAGACATTTCTAAAAGCGCCTTTGATGCGTGTTTGTAGATTTATCAACGGTCAGATTTTAATTACATGTACATACGCTTGAAATACAGGGTTGATACGCGGTTGGTTTTGCTTTTTTTGAGAAAAATCTTGAATTTTGGTGGGTCCCACCATAACTGGGAAGATTTATTAAGAATACAAGACTCACATAGAAATAGATATAAATGCTGAAATCAGATGAACCATTATTTGCTTAAACTGCATGAATTATTTACGAGTTCTTGAGTACCTACATGTCGACCTAACTCAATTAAGTCTTACCTCACAATGCTCAATTGCTTCATTAAATTACTTTGGAATGTTTGTTGGCACACAACACATTAAAATGAACCTTCCATGAGAAACAAAATGCCAAGGAAAGATACAAAATATACCTGAAGCTAAACGAGTATGAACACAGTCTCTGTAAGCTACCTCCTATACTCTGACCTCCAAGTGTGGAATTAACTTTTATTATTTGTCAACAACTGATTCAAGGCATCCCTAGATACCTTTGTACTCACGTCCATAGTACCTACTAAGTGCCTACTCATACGTGACTTAATTTTTAAAGTAGCACTAGACGAACCACCCTCGACTTCAACAGAAAATTAATGTCACGATGCATAATGGCACGTGAGCACTACATACTATCGATTAACTCAAACTCAGTTAATCTATAGCTAAGACAGTCCAATGTATGTATCTCCAACAACTCAATTCAGCCTAAAGCCATATAAACACGACTTACCTCACTGATCGTTGAATATATGAAATGCATGTCTCCATAGAATTTCTATTCCACAACTGTAAATCGTTTAAAATGCTGACCACAACCAGTATCCTGCCATCACGATCAAATCCACCTGGTAAGTAGGCTGCTCGAGTTAGCAACGCGTTCAAAACATCTTCTTCCATGGCAATGAAGTATGCTTTGCTTTATTTTCCACACCACACCGTTTGTCCAGTTGGTTAAACTATCACAAGACACACGCGACTAGTTTTTATGAACAAAAAAAAAAAAATCAAGTTCTACAACAAATTAGCCGTGCAACAAATCGACAGAGACACTGCTGCAGCACTGTGAACGCTTTGCAACGCGCGCGTTAGGAGAGTTCCATCCGTCAAAGTTCATAAACGGCTCGCATGTCCATGGCTGTTCACTGATTTTTTTTTTTTTTTTTTTTACTCCGCCCGTCTATCCAAAAACTATCCAACCTCGGCCGCAGTTTACAGTTAATAAACTAGACTAGCCGCAAAAGATGAAAATTATATTCACGTACCATCAGCGTTTGCCTTTTAGAAAAGCGCGAGTACCCATAAGATACTTTGAGTTAATATTTTTTCTACGCGTACACCATCGTCGTCACCATATATGACAAACTCGTCAAAAGTTGGCTGTCCTCCCGTCCGGCCTAGAGCGTGAGGCTATAAAGCGTTACTGCTGTTACGCGCAGGACAAGCACACCATCATCGTCAGCGATATCGTAGTCGTATAGCCCCACCGAGATCGAGAGAATTAATGATTTAAATTGAATTGAAATCTTTGGAAAAACAAGATTCTTAGCGGTCGATTGCTTCCGTATTGGGTTTCGTTCCTCGTCCAGATACGTAAGCGACAACAACACGCCTTTCCATTACTACCGCCAGCCAAGGAATGCAGTTCGTTTTGTTTGCAGATACAGTTTACATGTAGCGACGACCAAACGATCATATGTCACATGAAAAGCGTTTATTTACACTCGAGTATAAAACATAAAAGAAAAATTAACAATATAACGTTACAGCGAGCACACGCAGTGCGGGTCTGACCACCCCCCCGGCGGCGCGCCGGCCTTCGCCCCACAAAACGCGAACGATCAACTCTCAAATTACTGCAACATTTCCACAAAAGTTGTTGTCCCAATTTTCCATCAGAATGTTAATTTTCCTATCTCCCCGACCGACGACGATGATGATGACGACGGCGACGACGACTACGACCACGATAACAAGTTTTCACAATCGGAACGTAGCACTAAACTAAGTACGGAAGGGAATGGTGGTAACGCGACGTATAACAAACAGCGTGGATACATTCGTCGGATACACGAGTATCTTTCAGCTGAGAGCATGTGGAATAAGTGCGATCGGCACAAAGTATGAGAAGCAACTAAATCCACGATCATAGCGGAGCTGTCAGCCAGCTTAGGTGGCCAAGATCCAAGTCCAATGTTCGACTTGGAACCAGGTTCGATGCAACAAATGACTTTTGTATCTTTTCCGTTTCACCCACCTGTTTGGATGAAAGCTTACCATTGGATGTGGATGGAGATGAAGATGTGAGAGGATGGTCCTCCTGATAAGTGATAACATTGAGGGATTTTGTTTTCCCTCTTTTTTTTTTTAAGGTTAATTAAGAGGCAAACACGCTTTTGGACGTTTTCCATCCCACAGATGCGGCGGCGGCAGAGTGTGGTCACTGATGTTTGGTTACTTTATTAAGATATCACGAGAATTAAGTGTTGTGGGTGTTGTGTACCCTTTCGTGATGAATTCCACTAAGATCTGGAAGCGTGATGTGGCTTCGAAGTGGAAATGTTCGGAGGTCTTTTGATACCGGAACGAGTAGGGTAATAAAATTAATGTGCGAAGTAATAGCTTGGGCCCAGACTTGGAAGTGGTTTTTATCTATGTCAGGCGGTGACGTGAGAATTATTTCCATACACGAAGAAGTGCGACAAAACCACCGGTGGAGGTTATTTAGATTTTGGTCGGTTGGTTAGTTATGATTTTGCCACAATTTTGTCTAACAAAGCGACGGGGCTCAAGGTTAAAGGACGGGTTTTACGCAATTACCTTTTAAGTGCGAAGAGGGCGATTGGTAGAAGTCATTCTGTAAGCCCATTTCTTTTTGATCTTTGCGGTAGATTTTAATTTTTTGAATCTATATTGTAGTCTAGACAGACAGTGTTGGAGCTACAAGCATTCTTTATTCTTGGCTAAAATGCCCGATTCTTTTACAACGTGTAAGATCGCCAAAAAAAGATATTTTTTAGAAAGATTTTTAAAAATCCTGCAAAAAACTTCCAAACGGTCTTGTAAGGTTGTAAAATAAAACGCCCGAGGTTATGAAAGGAACGCTGATTTTAGTACTCTAACGGCTATTGAATAGAATCTTAACCCTTTCAGATACGAAAATCAACCGATTGAGATAAACATCTGAAAATGTATATATTGGCTACCTTGAAGCAACTGATCATGAAAATGCCAAAATGTACCTAAATGTACCAGATAGTGTCCCATATCTTCTTTGTTTTCTTTAGGTGGTGCTACAGTTCGTAGCATGTTATATTTTTGCATGAATGGAAGGGACAATTTTTTGCCGATTCCGAAAGGCGAGTTGAAAAGCTCTTCTTGACAAATGATACTCTTGAACGTTTCAAAGAAGTGACACCGTGAAAAAATGTTTGGGTGTTTTCTGGGATTATTCTATTAAGGAAGCAGCACAAATTGTCCTAGCAAGGAAATTACCTGCAACGGGAATAACCATTTGCGTGGAAAGCCAAGCCGCACTTAAAGCACTGAACTCCACTTCCTCGCACCACCAACACCACACAGTTTTACTTTGCTGGGTACCCGGACATGTAAGAATAGAAGGAAACGAAACAGCGACGGACTGGCCAGGAAAGGCTCTGATATGGATATAACACTAGCTGACAGACAGGCCTTACCGGCTTTCAACATAGCTAAAAATCGAACAGACCACTAATTTAGACGAGGATCGATGGCGCAACGCTAGCGATTGTGCCATTACCCGCAACCTGTGGCCCGCAGTTGGCCGGAAAAGAGCAATATCGCCACTTTCTATGAGAAGAAGTCAGATCCATGTTCTCGTACGGCATTTTTACAAATTACTTCTGTAGAAGCTGTGTGGATGAGGACGAAATAGAAATCTGTAGCACACTTTTTATGCCACTGCCCACTTGCCAAACAAGCACGGTTCTTCGACTGCCTGGATGACCTGGCTAAGATACCGCTTAGAAACCTAGAGAAATTTATTAGAAGATCGAAATGGTTTTGTTAAATGCATGTTTCTACATGCACAACTATGGTATTTACTGCGAACGACCCTCCTATAACCTAACTCAGCCTTTCTGGGATTGAACCCGGGGCAGCATGTGTAGTAGCCCAAAGCACTAACCACTACGCCACGGTGCTCAGTTGTCATCAAAACATATTTTGGCGAGTATTTAGTAATAATAGTTGAGCCTTTTAAGGCAGCCGAGCTTCGAAAAATGCTTTGTTGAAGCTTTGATATTTAAATATAAGCTTCATCTTTTCTTTTTTGGGGTGTAGTGGAACTCAGGGACAGGTGTGTCTATTCGGTAGATATGTCCGGGCCGCTACCAGAATTCGTCCATCATCTTGTACTCGGTGAAAGCAGAACTTGTAGAGTATTTAGTACAGCAAAGGCGACATCCTCACCTTCAGGAGAGTTCTGTCCGCCTTCGTTTAATGTTATCTACTGGCCCGATGCATCGATTTTAACCCTTTAACCGTTTCAAGGCCAAATACACAGAAAATAATTTTGACTTTCTTAACACAAATCTGAAGGCAAATTTCATTTAAATGTGATATTCTGGGCTCCAGGTGTTATATTTACTTTTTGACTCTCTGGACAGTCAACAATAATTAATGAAAAATTACAAGAATGGTCTTTTCTGTTCACAACAAAATAATTTGCTCATTTAAAAACAGACCGTCTCTAGACGGTCATAACCGTTGGAGATTCACGAAATAAATTGTTGAATCCAAAAGCAAGGAACTCATGCGTTCTGTGTAGTAGGTTACGTACATACATGCTATTTCACTTTATCGCTACGATTTGCACCCGCCTCTGAATTTGTCTGGAATGCTTTTAAAAACACAAATAATTTCAAATAAGTTATCTGTTGACAAGCGACGGTATGCCACTTTGAAGTTAATTTGTTTTTTCTAAAAGAAAGTCGCTCCTATCACGCATGTTGACAGACACAGATGGAAAATAATAGCTACCTACTCCAGTGTCTAAACTATATGATCGCATTGCGCCTAAAACTATACTAGAGTCATTTGATTTTTTTAATGGATGGTTGAACATATATTTTTATGTGATTTATCTCTTCTCAGATATACCTTCAGAACGACTCCTACCCCACCTGTGGTTACGATAAATTTATTGCCCGCCACTCGATGATTTATTATCCATACAAAAATAGTCATTCAATTAGGATACATCTCATTTTAAAAAGCTAAATTCATAAATACGCACGTGCATTCCGCCAACTTCGTTCACTTTCGATTTCATGCTGATCTTGCTTCGATATTTTTAGGACAATGCGACCACTTTTCAATTCCTCATCAACGAGCGTCGGGCACCCCGTGCATTTTGAAAACATCCAAAAGATACCGTTCTCTTTTTAGAAAACATAAACAACCACCGTTTGTTTTGTTTGGCTTTTTGATCGAAACTCTCAAAAATAGCCCGTCACACACACTCACTCACGCCGATCGATCAAAATTTTCAACTCAACGAAAATTCATTTTCCTGCAGTTGGCACCGCTGATCTAATTTCGATTTTCCCATTTTCGAAAGCTTATCCCAGATAGGTGGTGGTGAGTGCGCGACGGGATTACTCAACGTTCAAGAAAATGGGTTCAAGTGATCCTGAAAAATTGCAGAAAATTTGATATGAATAAAAGTGAAAAATATATTTTGAAAATTATTTGCATTTCGGATTTCTAAAACAAAAATAAAATAAAAAAGAATATCAAGTGATTTTCAAGTGAAACTCTGTGAAAATTAAAGCAAAATTGAAAAACGATGAAGAAATTTTCATCATGGTTCACGGGAAATCAGCCAGGAAGACAGCAGAAGCAGGCACAAAGTGGAAGACCCAAAAAGAATGTTCACTGGAAATCAGCAGGTAATTTCTAATTATTTATGAACAAATGAAAAAGTGAATATTAAAGCTAAAAAAAATCGTAATTTCACGCCTATTCGAGGAAGAATCGACAAAAAAAATATGTTCGCATTCCAAATCGTGTTATTATTACATAGACGAGAGCTAGAAATAGATATTTTTAGAAAATCACTCTGAAGTGGTTGTGCGATGGGTGCTCCGCCGCCGCCATTCAACGATAGACTTTTCTTGGCAGTTAACTGTCATGCGCAGGACAATTCGAATTTATAATACATTAGTTTTTTTTAAATTTCGACTGCAATACATTGGCATGGCGTGGCGTGGCTTTGCTGTCAAATATACGGAGGGATAGCACAACAAATGAAAGAAACTTGCGAGTATTCTGACGTGTCAATTGGCAATAAGTACTTACTCATTCAAATAGAAAAGAAAAAACTATTTGAAATAATGTTTGTCCCCAATTTTAGACAGATTTGAATTATTACTTTGATTTTTGAAAGTATCTCACTTTACTGCGAAGTTTTGTTTTCTTTTCAACCCGGAAGATTGACATTTTTTGCGTTATTTCTGGAATTTCAGAATTGCCCGATACCGGAACTACAGAATGTCATCATTAAGAGTTGACAACACACCGAGAGTACATGTTTTGGGTACATTCGCCGCTTATTTTGTTGGTTAGTCCAGTTCATCCTCTACATTGCTATATTCGAAAATCAAATGTTTGCATACATGTAAATTTTTTAAGTAGATATTTTTCAAATTTGAATACATATTTTGACAAATCGCAATACAGATTAGGGTCCCTAAAAGTACTCCAAGAAAATTGACAAAATATTTTTGACGTGAATACTCGTATACATATCTATAAATACATATATATCTGTAACATATAACAGAAACACCGGTGATAATGAAATCAGAGGATACAGTTTCTTGTTGTATTTTATTTCGGGTACTAACTAGTGGTCGCCGTGGCCGTGGTGGTTAACGCGTTGGACTACTACGCAATGCTGCCCGGGTTCAATCCCAGTAAAACACCTAAAAAGTTTTTTCACGGTAGGTACCACCTCTTTCGAATGTCTGACAAGCAATCAAAGAGTATCTTATGTCATGAGAAGCTTCTCAACTCGCCGTTCGGAGTCGGCAAAAAACTGTGGGTCCCTTCAATTTCGTGGAAAAAATAACACGCACACACAAATGGTTGCGAGAAGCTAGGCTAGGTTCTGTATAGGACTGTTGACGCCGTATATTTATTTATTTTTTTACTAACTAGTCTAACTAACGGAACACTCAGATTCAGATTTCGTATTACAAAAATACAACTTTACCAAGTGATAGTTAGAAAATCTTGTGACGTTCCTCGCGGGACAGAGTGCTACCATTTTATGATCGTTTCGCAACACCGGACAGCTAATATGGTTTTACACAGTTTCAGAAACATAAATGGCCCTGCTCTAAATAATAATCAAATTCATAAACCGACTTCGTTGGAGTCAGAATCCCGCTGGAAGGGTTCCGTATTCGAATTGACTATAAAGTACATACATAAATGCTGTTGGCAAATATAAATTCAAGCACCCCTGTCCAGTAAGTAATTGAGCTAAGTAGAAAATATCCTCTCCATACTTTCGATTTGTCCAATCCGCGGTACACCCTACTGTCCGCCGAATCTCGCAAGATGAATTTCAATTTCAAAAATTTAAAAAGGTAAAATTGTGTGTTCTAGTCGGTTCTTGTTTCTTAATCGATATACACAGAAAATGCACTCATTTGTAAAATCATTACTACCGAAGAACTGTTTGTGCGATCGATCACCGATCTGCTCATCCACTTTGGTTGCATTCTCTTTTTTGCAGTGAAATTTCTTTTCAATCATTTTGCATCGCAAGTGAATACAAATTGTTGCAAAATTATTAAAATAAGAAGTGAATGCAAAATGTAAAAAAATTAATATCGTAATCGAAACCCAGGAAGCACCGATTTTTATTTTTCTTTTTTTTTACCAAAACTTTGGCAATAGCGCCCAAAGTTTCTTCCAAAAGCTAAATAAAAAAAAATATTTTTGAAATCCTCGCGCTTCTATACCCTTACATGATAAACATACATTACTCGTATATGAACATATATGTAGTATGTATATGTACCTACTTTTCATAATTTTTTTCAATTTTATATTTCGGAACATAATATGTGGACTAGCAAAATGTATGACTAGGCCAAATATGAAGTGTTCGTTGGACACATACTTCCCCGAGTTCAATCCCAGCAAACACCCAAAAGTTTTTTCACGGTGCCACATTTTCGAATATCTGACAAGCATTTAAAATAATCAATGTGACGATGAGCTTTTCAACCCGCCGGGCATTCGGAGTCGGCAAAAAACTGTAGGTCCCTTCCATTCGTGCAAAAATATAGCACGCACACACAAATAGTTATGAAAAGTAAGTCCTGGTTCACCCCGAACTGTAGCGTCACCTTCAAAGAAAGAAGAAGAATACTCATAAGACATAACCTACAAAAATGTTGTAAAACTTTGTAGTTTTTGTTCATTTATGTGAAAATGTTTTACGTAGTTTATGTAGGCAGGGGATCGGAATCTGGAATCTGTTCACGTGAATTTCACTTATAGAAAAATTAATGACTTGCCAATTTTTATAAATTTGGCCCGAATTCCTATTGCAAATGAAGCCAAATACCTGGGAATGACACTTGACGCAAAGCTGAAGTGGAATTCGCACGTGAAAATGAAACGTAAAGAATTAGAAATCAAATATAGAGAAATGTACTGGCTGATCGGGAAACATTCCCACCTCAGTACCGAGAACAAACTGCTTTTATACAAGCAAGTGCTAAAGCCGGTGTGGTCCTACGGTATACAACTTTGGGGTTGTACCAAGAAAACAAATGCCAATATTTTACAGACCTTTCAAAATAAAGTGCTTAGAGAAATTGTCCAAGCACCGTGGTATGCTAGAAACGACGATATCCACAGGGATCTCGGAATTCCGACAATCGAAGCTGAAACTAGAAGCTTCGCGCGAAAACATAGAAACCGACTAATCGGACATGTTAATAATACAGTCCTACTTATTTTGGATGAAAGCAATTTATTGCGCCGACTACAAAGGACAAAACCTTTCGACTTGGCGAGATAAGGATTAACCGCATCTAAATTGCGGAACATGCAGGATCTTTCATTGGAAAGTAGCCTACCAAACGTTTATATTTCGTGATAGAAAAATTGCTTGATAAGTAGTATAACTTAGTTGCAGTATCTAACAAATTTATATCGAAGGGAGGTGTTTTTGGTCAGTAAGAATCTGACACTACTATGAGCACGCGCTTGCTATTCTCATAGTGTCTATGGAAGATTTTCACCTACCCTCGGGGAAAAAAAAAAAAAAAAAAAAAAAAAGGGGATCGGCGGCGCTAGACTATTATTCGAACGGATTTTCGTGTAAGGCAATGGACCTAATATCGCCTACCTATTTTATTTTTGCTTGATATTTAGATAAATATGTACATACAGTGACTCACAGTGAAAATGGCCCACCTCGAACCAACCTAATCTTCATCGAAAAATTCAACGAACTCAAGAAAAATAAAAATTGAAAATGTTCAGGTTCAATTGACTTTTATATTCTTCTTTCAAAACACCAAAAAATTTAAACATTCAATTACAAATACATCAAAATAAAAGGAAAAAACAAATAAGAAATCAAATTTCATCTCACAGTGAAAATGGCCCAGTAATATTTAAGTCCTAAAACTTGTCAAAAAAACGTAAAAATTTCAATATTTAGTACTGTTTTGGGCAAACTATTTGTTTTTTAACTGATTTAAGCCGATTTGGAACTAGTTCTGCAAGTTTGTTGGTATAGTCGGGACTAATTTTTACCATTCCTTCAATAACACTCTCTTTACGTAATTTTCATTGGAAATTTCATGTTTTCGAATTTCAATTTCCAATTTTTTGCCATAAATGTTCAATTATAATAAAATACGGTGATTGCGGTGGGGTCTTGATCACTCTTAGACAATGGTACGACATCTAGTCCCTAATACTTCCAGCCGGTTGCTTCGGATTATTGTCTTGATTGAGCTGAAAAGTATGCTTAATTCCATCAAGCTATCTTTAATTTTCAGGATATTGTTTTAAATTGCTTTGCAAATATCTAAATATTGATATATATCCATATTCCCTTCAATAGAACGTAAGCTACCAGCCCAAGATGCTGATCCTCCACCCCAGACCATAGGATGACCACTGTCGACTTAACTATGGGACGCCTATGCTTAGGATTCATCTCTTTATTTGGCTTTCTTCAAACGTTTACCCTTCCATCTGATCCAAAATGGTTATATTTGCTCTCATCCGTAGTTAAAACGCTTTTCCAAAACAAAAAGTCTCATTATGTGGTTCTGAGCGAACTCCAATGGAACCCATTTGCTCGTCTGGCTAATGAATGGCGTCTTCCTTGCAATTCTATCATTTGATCCAGATCTACCTAGATATGTCCGAACAGTTTCAGCATTGCAATTAATCTTCAAATGCTGTTCCACCATATCTCTTAGTTTTGGTGCGCTCAGCATTGGATTTTCTTCGGCTTAATTGACAATCCAACGTTCATCATGATTAGAAAACATGTTCTTGGGGCTGATTTTGGCTCTATTATCATTCCTGGACATTCTAAAAATATATTTTATTGTTTCTCGAGCTATTTTTACAATTTTAGATATTTCGCTCTGGCGTTTTCCACTCATACAATGCTTAATAATTCATTTTCGTAGCTCTATTGGATTTTTGTAACTCTATGAGGTCGCATTTTGCAAAAATTAACTAAACGAATAAATTACATAGGCGTCAACGACTTCTGCACTTGCGTTCTAATGTGGAATAGTAATACGGAGTTAAAAAAAAATACAGTTCTAAAAGTTAAAAAAAAAAAACAGTTATTTGAGAAGCTTTTGCTACCTGGGCCATTTTCACTGTGAGATGAATTTCGTTCTCTTCTCCCTCATTTCCTCTTATTTCGTTGTTTTTATTATTAAATGTTTAAATTTTACATTGCTTTTGAAACAAGAATATAGCAGTCAATTAAAGTTGACCATTTTCGCTATTAATTTCGATGGATTTCCTAGAATTTTTCTCAGAAAATGTATTTAGTTTGGGGTGGGCCATTTTCACTGTGAGCCACTGTATATGTTTAACAATTCTGAACCAATTGATCTGTAAGCTATATCGCATGAAAAAGGAAACAGTCCAGCAGCACAGGTTTTACCCCAACTTTGCACAGAGACCATGGTACCACTAATCATAGATAACCATAGGCAGTGTTGCTGTTGTATTACAAAAAACCCCGATTGTTCCTCAGTTAAAAACATGAACTGCCATTAGATTTATAGGACCGGTAATTTAATTTTGTCCATGAATGGATACAAACATACAGTGAAGATAAAAATAAAATTCATTCGACCGGATATCAGCTTTGGCAACATAACCAAAGTTGTGACCTCATTTCTTACGCTTTTACTGCAATCTTTATTTTGAAAGTTTATGTGTTACGAATTCTCTGAATGATCCATCTTTTCACCACCTTGAGATAAACGTCATCGTTGCAAATAACAAGAATTTGAAAAACATCGTTGCTACTTTGCTTTAAATAAGTAATTCGTTTGAAACTTCAAGTTCCACGCCAAACGAGACCACTTCAAGGAATTGTGAAGTTAGCAACTTCAGGAGAAGCTACAATAAGTTGACACTTTATACTTTGTGATTGACGAATGGATTCATTCTGCGTTAGCTGGCTCTCCACTCTGGTTCTAGACTTTCGAATTCCACGCAATCAACAATAAGATTTCCCTTGACAGCCTTTATAACAATGTTGAACTTTTTCTAAAGTAAAGGAACTGAAGTTCGATCCAGGTTTATGTATTGAATATTTTATTTAGATCCCTAGCTTATGGATCAGCCAACGGTGGTGGTTCACTTGTCGACTTATTCTAAAAGATGTGTGAAGTAATTTATCGGCATTTATCTGAGTTCTCATTTATTTCCAGAACGACCATCACCTCCGGGACGGCCCATCTTGATACCATTATCGGATCAGCAACCCGATGTTGTAACTCTTAAATGGGAGCGACCCAAAATCGATGGCGGATCACCCATACTAGGGTATATAATCGAACATAGACGCATGGGCTCACCACACTGGGTGCGATCCAGTCCTGCACCTGTGACGGGCTGTGAAGTGTCCATCAGTGGTCTCGAACCAGGTTGGCGTTATCAGTTCCGTGCAATTGCCGAGAATATTGTGGGAAAATCGGATCCCAGTGAATTATCCGATCCACTTACCGTTACGCTGCAGAGGAACGCAATCAGTGTGCCTCGATTCGTGAGCGAACTAACCGACATGTCTGTCGTTGAAAGCGAACGGATCGAGTTCCGTGTAACGGTTCTGGGACAACCACCACCTGAAATAAGCTGGTTTAAGGATGGCTACGAGATCTTCAGTAGCCGACGAACGAAAATAGTAAACGATAACGACGCCAGTGTACTGATCATCCATCAGGTGGCGCTGACAGATGAGGGCGAAATCAAATGCACGGCGACCAACCGAGCTGGGCATGTGGTGACTAAGGCCAAGCTGATGGTTGAGGCTCCACCGAAAATTCGATTGCCCAGGAACTATGAAGACGGTTTGATAGTGGAGGCCGATGAAGTGTTACGGCTGAAAGTCGGAATCGCTGGCCAGCCGGCGCCGTCAGTGGTATGGCTTCATGAGGGCGAGCCTATATTCAATACCGGTCGACACGAACTGGTGACAACGGATAAGAATTCTTCGCTGAAAATTGACAACGTGAAGCGTGTGGACCGTGGGGAGTACAGTATAAAGGCGGCGAATAAACTCGGAGAGGATTTGACTTCTTTCCTGGTCACGGTTACATCACGACCCAATCCGCCGGGGAAGGTTCGCCTGAACACTTCATATGGAAAATCGGCAACTCTTTCGTGGACCGCACCGGAGGATGACGGAGGATGTAAGATTGGCAACTATATTCTGGAGTATTTCCGAATCGGGTGGAATGTTTGGCTAAAGGCTGCCACCACAAGACAGCTCAGCACGACTCTAAGTGACTTGATTGAAGGCTCAGAGTATAGGTTCAGGGTTAAAGCAGAGAATCCGTATGGTCTCAGCGATCCGGGTGAGGAGTCAGATATTCTCTTTGTACCTGATCCAAAACGCGGCATAAACAAACCCGATGAAGATAATGTCGATAAGCCAGTACCTCCTAGACGCAAGACATTGTCCCCGCAAAGGGCGGTACCCGACGGCGAAGAGAGAAATGGAGACACATCACCAAGGCAACCATCGCCAATGCTCAGCCGTAAAACCAAACCTCAGATACTGGATAATGAGGATCTACATCGGGAAATGTCTTACGGAACAAATCTGAGTGAGATAGGTAGAACGCCGCCATCACCGAGTCAGATAGAGGTTCCAACTGTGGGCTCGATTAGGCGCAGTCCAAGTCCAAGGAAACCTGCTGTGGAAGAGAAAAAGAAAGTGGCATCTGTATCTGTATCCACATCGACACCTAGAACAAGTCCAGTTCCTGTTGCACTGCCACCGAAGACACCCAAGGTGACTCCTCCCCCAGTTATTTTGCCAATCAAACCATCATTCATGCCTAAAAACCCACCAGCTATCGCTCCGGCATTGGGACCCGTACTCACATCGGCAATTGCACCAGTGCTCAGATTCGCCCCAGCAACAGCGGCAATACCCGCACCACTGCCTATGCCACCACCTGCACGCACACCAACACCAAAACCAGCATCCAGTCGTGAGTCCAAGCCCAGTAAATCGCTGACTAAGCAGACAACTGTCCGACAGAAAGAGGAACCTCCAAAGAAGCCTGTGGAAGCTGCAGCTGTCAGTAAGGAGCGTACAGCGGTAATGCGTAACCGCAGCTTGAGTCCCATTGAACAGGTCGTCATTAGTACGCCACCTAAGACGCCACCTAGCCGAAATCGCAGCTTGAGTCCCATTGAACAAGTCGGCATTAGTACGCCACCTAAGACGCCACCGCTGCGTAACCGCAGCTTGAGTCCCATTGAACAGGTTGGCATTAGTACACCACCTAAAACACCACCTAAGACGCCACCAGAATTGAAGAAAACCTCTCAAGCCCTGCAGAGAAGTGAGGAGCCCGTCGAACTAGATGTCAATCAGCGTGTCCAGAGATACCCGGATCGGGAGCTTACTCTCGACAGAGGAAGACATTCTTCGCACAATGGTGTCGCTTCGAATCCCAGAATTCAAATAAGCGGTCCAACCACTGACCCAGTCCCGCTATCGGATGTCGACAAACGAGATGAAGTCCACACCAGCAGTGAGTTCATGTTGGTGCTCTTCCACAAGAACAGCAAGGTCAAGGACAAAGAAAGTAAGTTTCCGCTCCTCTCACCAGACTCTTCTTTTTCAATTTCTTTCTTCCAGAGCAAGACTCCTTCGATTTGGATTTGGAAGAAGCGCTACAGCCACCACCTATCTCCATCTCTGCACCAGACCTGGCATCACTGGAGTTCACCACTCTACAGACTTTCCCACTTCGACGATCTGTGAGTTCCACGGAATTGCTGTACGAACGTGCCATGGCTCGGTTCTATGAAGCTGTGGAAATGGAGGAAGCGGGAAGGGCAAAGACCATAAAAGTCTCACAAGAGAAGCTGTCCGTCCAAGCAACAACGGTGCGAAAGCGCCTTGGATCTATGAGCGAAGCGGAGCGACTATCTTTTGAGAGGCGCAGTGAGCTACGTCGTCGATCGACCGATATCGGTGACTTGGTCGCACCATCTACCTCCAAATGGAACTCCAAGGACAATATCTCAAATTTGAGACCACTCAGCAGAACGAGAGAAATGCTAAATCAGCAGTTCCGCCAGGATAGTCAGGAAACTGATGAAGCCAGTGACTATCACCAGAAGGCGGATGAGAGCTGCGACCTCGAGTCAGATTACACAGCCAGTACCGAGTCTGTATCCGAAGACTCAATTGAAAAGTTCAAGAGGGAGCTAGTAGCACGCACTCGAGCTACCAGCACCGAGCTTGAGACATATCATCCGAGAAGCATGTCAGCGGGCACATTCACACCATACCGGGCTCCAACGCCCGAACAGTCCGCAATTGTTCTCAATCGACCTATGCCGCTGCCAAGTCCAGATTTTGTCCCAAAGCCAATTCTGAAGAGGCCTTCCAATGAGAGTGTCGTAACCGACGAGTCTCCCTCTCCAAATTTAGTACCCAGTTCGCCGACTTTCGCCCCAAGCCCTCCTACCAATGAAAAGATGGACAAAACAAAAGGTTTCAAGTCGTTCTTCAAATGGGACCGAAAGTCTCCAACAGAGAAGAACACCGAAGCCAATGCGGAACCGCCATCCAATAAGCCGTCTAAATCTAGCATCGACATTGAAACAAAGCGCCGGGCAAAGGAGGAAGAGGAGCGGCAAAAACTTGAGGCTGAGAGAATCTTCCAAGAGGAAGCCAAGGTTGTTGTCGATCACTACAGCGATATCGTCCGCCAAATGGGTAGCACTAAGAATTACAACCCTCCGCTCTATCTTAACCGTGATGAGCTGAAGAAAGCCGCAGAGAAGGCAGCACAGGAGGGTATTGTTGATGATGATATCGAAGACTTCAACCCATCCAGTGCCCACTTTGAACGGCTACAGAAGCCCCGCTTGTCGCTGGTAGAACGCCACCAGATACAGCATGTTACAGGCGCCGGCAGTCGGTTGGCAATGGCAACTCCAGATAAACCAAATATCCCAGAGACTCCCAGTGAAGAGGATGCTACGCCCTCCTCACCGTCGCTACCCTCACAACGTTCCGAGAGTCGAGGGAGAACAAAAATTGTCAAAGTTAAGAAAATCGTCAAAAGGCGGGTACCTTCCGGAACTCGTTCTAGAGATCCCTCAACCAGCAGACCACCTTCCAGCATAGGTGCGTCATCAGAAGATTTCGGTCACAGGCAACTCTCACGTACTCGAGTGGTGACAGAGTCCGCACCCATCAGGAAGGAACCTCCACTACCACCTACACAACCGAAGGTCCCTCCTCCGCAACCATCAGTAGCTCTGGTAACTGTTCCTCAAAAATCCGCAGAGGAACTAACCCAAGAAGCCGAGGAAAAAGTTCGCTCCGCATTCAGTTACATGACCGATGTGTGCCTCTTCATTGCAGCCTGCTACGTGTACTTATTTAAAGATGCAAGACTGGTTCTGCCAATACTGACGCTAATGGTCTACCGGCAACTGGGCGAGGTTATCCGAAATAATATTCCAGACTGGATGTGGAAAAAGCGGCAGTGAATTTTGTTGTTCTCAGACTTGGAGCAGTCGTCTTGTCTTCGATACCCTCGTGTTCGTTGTCCCACTATCTAGGATTTGCCTGCCTTCGCTAAAGCTGGGATCGCAATTGAATATCGAGTACTTACTTGTAGTATCCGCATGTTGTGTTATGTTGTGAATAATTACGTAATTTATCTACTTATAAACTTATACTGTAAACCTTAAACTAATTTTAATAAAAAAAAACTTCTAAATTTATAAAAAAAAAAGGTTTTCTTTTTCTTTTTTGAGGTTTTCTAGTATCAAATTACTTTACAGCCCACGATCCCCTTGTAAGCGGCGCTTCTCCCACAAATAGGGCATTGCTGGAGACTACTGAAGGATGCGTAAGTTTGTTTTTAGTCCGGCAGAGGAAGGACTACGAAAATCAAATCAAATATAATAAGTGGTAAAGTGGGCACCGTAGCGCAAGTGGTTAGTGCGTCGGACTACTGAGCCAGCGTTCTTGGGTTCGAATCCCGCCGCAAACATCTAAAAGTTTTTCACAGTGCCCACCTCTTTCGAATGTCTGACAAGCATCAAAGAGTATCATTTGTCACGAATGAGCTTCTCAACTCGCCGTTCGGAGTCGGCAAAAAACTGTAGGTCCCTTCCATTCGTGCAAAAATATAACACGTACACACAAATGGTTGCCAACTAAGTAAGTAAGTAAGTGGCATTACACTCGTACTTACTTAAAAATCTGAACAATCCGGTAGATACTTTTCTTGAGCCACCGCAGCGATTTTACGGATGCCGGGATAGTTAGTTACAATTCTACATACCAAAGATCCTGCTATCTACACTCTTAAAAACAGAAAATCGTTCCTACTTTTAAAAGATTTTACGATAGTGAACCATCCCATTATTAACTAGCTATGCCAACGAAATGTTCCCATATGTTTCCCAAAGTACACTAGGTAGCCATAACACTGTGTAACAAAAATTTGTTTATGTTATTTTTTTGTTAGTTTCTGCTTCCTTGTAATATGTCAAGCACATTTTGAGTATTCATTCGTTCCAAGTGTTAGATTTACGGTAACGGCATCGCGAATTGTGTTAACGGAGAGCAACCCTATCATTCGATCTCTGCAAGTGAATGTGAATAGTCGTTAGTTGAGAAAATAAAGACAAATGTTTCATTTAATTATGGAACAGTCGTGCTGACACTGAAAACTATCGTACGAAAAGATGGCCGCTAAGAGAAGCCTTTATACTATACCAGATGCAAAAAACGTAAAGTTCCACCTATTGGTAGATTCAGAAAAAGTACTTATGTCACCGCTTCAAATCAAAGGAATGTAATGCTTGGATAGGGTTACCATATTGAAAATGACGAAAAGGGGGACATCGCGAGACAAAATATGTTTTTGAAAAATATAACACCAGCGTAAAAAAAGTTAAGTTAAAAAGTTTAAGCAAATTAAACATGTCCCATATTCAGGACCTTCTTCCCTTTTTGTTAACCACTCGAAACACTTTTCCCAGCACTGATTATATGCACACTTTCTTCTTTTATTCGCTTTTTCAGACACTTTAGGTACTATTAAACGCAAAAGAGAATAATTTGTAAATAATTTGTAAACAAAAACTGACAAAGGACAATCATAAACTGACAGATGAAGGAAAACTTTTGCGCGTGAAGTGATATGTAGGTCATTGAGTGGATGTGTTGTTGCCCAAATTGAAATATTAAATATGTATTATCGTCTTAAAGTTTTTTTTTTAATATAATT
Source organism: Brachyopa scutellaris (assembly GCA_949775065.1). Taxonomy (NCBI): domain Eukaryota; kingdom Metazoa; phylum Arthropoda; class Insecta; order Diptera; family Syrphidae; genus Brachyopa; species Brachyopa scutellaris. Next base: position 114,068,714 of record OX459113.1, read on the forward strand.
TTTCAAATTTAAATATTCCAAATGTATTATCGCCTTAAGGTTCCTCCTGACGACACTGGCGGGCGGCCGTCCATTCTAGAAAGTACACAATTTTTATTTAAAGAAAAACAGCTTTTAATATAGAAACTGCAGGAAAATGTTACAAATTTGTTATATTTTCGGGGAAAAAAATGTCTTCCTCAAAAGATGTAACTGGAACAGAGCAAATCGCTATTGAAGAGAGAGGTGCAAACTACTGTATTCAAAAAACAGGGTGTCAACTACTGTATCCGTTACGCTAACATAATTCACAAAGTAAATGATCTGATCAGTTTTCACGCATTGGCCAAATAATGCAAAGTGACATTAAACGAGTAATATATGTATTACAACTCAGGTAGGTATCTATTTTTCCAAGTTTACGAAGGAGGGACAGGTATTATGAGAGAGTCGACTTCTATATCAATGAACATTTTTTTCCAGTCTTTCGTACTTGGGTCTTCGACTAGGTCTTCACAAAAACATATATGTACCCAGCGTTGCTAGGTTTTGGTGGAAGAAATTCCCTTTTTTTGCATGAAAAAAAAAATGTTTCTCCGATTTAACGTTTCATTTTCCCCGTTCTTCATTTACTTTCGATTTCGTTAATTTGCTAATAAAACACTACTTTTTATACAGTCCTATTTTGTTTATTAACAACATAACAGAGCAATAGCACTTACAGTATATAAATAACTGAAAAAAGTATGTTGTACATATGTATATATGTACTTCATTCAATAATGGTTCTTTCTATGGTTATAAGAGTAACAACATATAAAACTAAAAATAAAAAAACAGATAATTAAAAACTTAAGCGGAAGTTCATTAATCACTTAATTTTAGTATTAAAATATTTTAAGGGACCAAATACATATGTTTTCTAAAATGAAACAGGATATCATTTGTCAAATACAGTGGCGAAAATTCATAGTCAGATAAGGCCGACAATAAAAGATTTTATTCATCTACATAACCTAAAATATACTTTTTGCTATTCATAGTCAACTTATACTCGTCTTTAAACTTATAGCCAGCTCGAAATTTAAAATGAGCCAAACGTCACTTTAAATAATTAGAGTTGGCTGTAAATTTCTCATATCGTATATTTTGACGTTTGGGTTTGTTCGTTCAAATCACTTTACAAAAACATACCAAAGTCGATACTAGCTAATACACAGGCAAAAATGTGTTTACGAATAACGAACAGTTATAGCCGGCTTTTTTATTTAGTGCCGGCTGTAACTATAGTCGGCTATAGGCACTATTCATGGGGTGACTATGAATTTGCGCCTATGTATTTTGTTTTTAACCAGAAATTGTATAGCATCCATTAAATCGAGTGGACATCTTTTGCATCATTCGTAATATAGAATCATCAATGGGAACAAATCTGATTCGTTGTATTGGAAATTCGCTAAATCGGATGTTTGTTAAACTGCACGTCCACTGTATATAGAAAGGGTTGAAGTCAGTGCCGCATGCGCTGTGACCAACCTTCAGCCAAATGCAAATGTGAGATTGTGTGTCTAAAATTGTTTGGATTGACGCACTGTATTCCTGTGTTTATATATTTAATCTATTGCTTTACTAAATAGTATTTATTTATTGAAAATGTCAATGAATGGAAACATTTTTTAACGCAGTTCATCTTCCCCATTTTGAAATTTTTTTCCCCGTTTCCCCTTTTGGGTCGAAAATCCCCGGAAAAATCCCGTAACCTGGCAACGCTGTATGTACCTAATCAAAATAAAATCAATATTTGAGATCATCTGCGATATCAAAGTTTAATTTCTAGAGTAGGCAACTAAAACAGTTTTAGAAGCATTGTATGTACATACATTGAAATCACGCTCACCCTGACAATATGCAATATTTTTTTTCAACTGTAAGAAATAAATTTCACCCCAACAGTATGCTTAGTGTTGTGCATGGTAGCTAGGCTGGCTAGTTAACAATTTTTGTGTCTCTTATACAGTAATTTGATGGATTCATCTTTGGTGATGTACACACAAGTTAATGCAAGCAGCTCATAATAAGAACCCTCCATGCAGAAATACAGCTCACGCAGAGTGATAGTTTGATGCATTATTTATAAAGAGAGATGTCTCAGATGTGTTTTTTGAAAACTAGCTACAGGGGAAATGTGGTTACCGTTAGGGTCAAGTGAACTGATTGCTGAATGGTGAAGAGCTACTAGAAAATGCATAGAATAGAATCATAACCAAAACCAGCAATGACCGAAGAGGAAGCGTGTTAGATAGGTACGTATTACGTAATATCCTTCTTATTGTAGTTCAGTAGTTCCTTGTGATGGGTGTAAGGCTTAGTTTGGCTTGTCCGAGCCTTGGGACATTTTTCCAATGAGAGAGTAATATTAATCTATGTTGTTAATTGTATCAATTTCTTAAATATTAATTACTGATTGTCACACCACATCATATGTTTTGAATAACGTTGAAATGCCGTCTAGAACTAATTTATAACTAATTCTTCCTTAAATATTAGGCGTGTTTTTTTCAAATCTATATAGGCTTGGCGGAAAATGAGAAAAAAAACGCTGAACAGTGACTTGGCAGGACTATGCTAATTGACATTTGACAGTTTCACATCGGCATTGTTCTTCTTGAAAGTAAGGCCGGTAGTTATCAAGGGCTCATAAATAAGATGGTGGATAGAATTTTTTTTCGTCAAATTTAATTCAATTAAATAGTAAAACAAGAAACATTATTCACTCAATTCATTATAATTTTCTTTTCCTTCTCGGATAAATTCGTATTTCTTTCTTTTCTACCCATTTTAAAATGAACAGAAATAATTTAAATTTGAAATGACAGCAGAGTTCGGTTGGTAGCTACCGGCCTTCATATTTCTCCGTCACTTTCATGTCATAATTGACATTTCGATAAAAATTTCGATAACTATCGACGAAAAAGAGTTTGGTAGCACGTTTTTCTATCCAGGCTAAGCACCTAAGACTGGATAATTATCCAGGTTTCGTAAGCCTATATAGGCTTAGTTGTTAGTGTAATTAACATGGAAAAAAATTTCTAAGCCTATATAGTTTTGAAAAAAAAAAACACGCCTATTATAGAACGACAACTAACTTATTCATTCTTATTCAGTTTTCGATAAAATTGCAAAAATATTATGTCAATAATTAAGTCGAAATGGAATGAATAAAAATAGCTACGTACAGTGAGCCGAAAAAGTATTCGTTTCTACCCACTTGTGAATAAAAAGCGTTCATTTGTCATTTAAATCAATAGTTAACAATATTATTTTTATTTTATTTTTATCACCATTGAGTTATCTTTACGAAAGTAGTGAAAACTCAACTGTCTCATTTTTGTTTTTATTCATAACAGCACATACATACATTCAAAATCTCTAAGAAAAAGTATTCGTCTTCACGCATTTAAAATGAATATACGATTAGTTTGCGGGATTTATTCGCTGCTTTTGGAGTTAAATTTCTCCGATCAGGACATGAGTAGTTGGAAGTTGATTTTGGAAGTGCTTGTAGTGCATATCTTTTTTCAGAAAAGTAAAATTAAAAGACATGGGTCGCAAAAATCATGAAACTACAAGAAAATAACGACAAATTATAGTTAATCTATTAAATGAAGGTCAAAAGTACAAGGAAATAGGTGAAAGTAAAGGGTGATTTTTTAAGAGGTTGAGAACTTTTTTTTAAAAAAAAACACAAAAAATTCGAAAAAATGAATGAAATATTTATTTGAATCGATAGTTTGAACCTAGCAATTTAATGTTTAAAGATAATTTCATGCAAATGTTGACCGCGGCTGCGTCTCAGGTAGCCCATCCGCTGAGTCCAATTTTGGCATACTCTTTCACACATATCGGCCGGTATCTCACGAATGAATGCATGGATGTTGGCTTCCAGTGCGTCAATCGAAGCGGGCTTGTCCCTATAGACATTAGCCTTGACATACCCCCACAAAAAATAATCTAATGGTGTCAAATCGCACGATCTAGGCGGCCAATTGACCGGCCCGAAACGTGAAATTAACTGTTCACCAAACTCGCCTCGCAATTGCGCCATTGTTTCGCGTGCTGTGTGGCATGTGGCACCGTCTTGTTGAAACCACATATCATGCAAGTCAAGAACTTCCATTTCGGGCAAAAAAATTTTCCACGTAGTGCTGTAACAAAGGCCTAACTGCTGGGAACGGCGCCGAATCGACATTTCGCGGTCTTCTGTCACACTAGCTGATACGGCCGCAATATTTTCTTCACTACGCACAGTACGTAAACGTGTTGGTGGTTTAATGTCCAACAAAGTAAATTTGGTGCGAAATTTGGTCACAATCTTCCGAATAGACTGCTCAGAAGGTCGAGAATGCCGATCATAAAATGGAAGCAGCGCGCGATGAACATTTCGAACCGAGCACGAATTTTGATAGTAAAATTCAATAATTTGCAAGCGTTGTTCATTTGTAAGACGATCCATGGTTAAATTGCAAACCAAACTGAAGCTGTTTGACAGTGACACAAGGTACTAAACACACGTCAGCTGTCAAAACCAGTGTTGCCAAAACCAAACCAGCTAAAAAATCACCCTTTATAAATAGACCAATTACGACGATTAAAAGTATCATTTATAGATAAAAAAAAAATAAAGAAATATGAAAATTCTCCAAGATCTGGGCGATCACAAAATTTGACGGAGAGGAAGCTAAATCGTCCGTAAAACTAAAACAAAAAAACTAGACTGAGTGCTCCAAAGATTGCTGCTAAGATAGAAGTTGAGATGGGGAAATCGTTTCTGATGATAGAGTGCGTAATGTCCTCCACTAAGCTGATTATCATGGTCGCTTGGCTCGAAAAAAACCATTTATCAGCAAGGTAAATAACAGTTAGCGCCTGGAATATACTAAAATGTATAAAAACCATGATGAGCACTTCTAGAAAAAAGATGTTTTTTTGCGGACGAAAGCAAGTTCAAGATTTTTCAATCGGATCGCAAAGTTTTAGTGAGGAGAAAACCAATAACTGAAATGGACGAAAAAGCGACAGTGATACACTGCGAAGGGTCTATTATGGTATGGGGCTGCATGTGCTCTAATGGAGTGGGTGAGTTGTGCGTTTTTCATGGAACTATGGAGTACAAACAATATATTAACATTTTGAAGAATTATCTTCTAAAAGTGTGGACAAAATGGTTATCAGTAGTTCCTATGTACATATTTATCCCGGACAATGTGTTGCGTTGAGTACAAAATGTGGCTCTAATACGAAAGAAACAACTTCATATATGTATGCAAACTCCTCTGCAGTCACTAGATGTTAACCCTATTGAACATCTTTGGGATATCTTTGAAAAAAAAAATCAGAACCAGGCGTATTTCCAATAAAAATGACTTTAGATCTGCGCCTTATGAGGAATGGGCTTCTAATTCATCAAACGTCACGACAAACTTGGTTGGTTCAATTCTAAAAAGATTGGAAGCAATTATTAAACGTAAGGGGGGATCCACAAAGTATTAATTTCATTTCATTATTATTTGTTTAGTTAATTTTTACTGACTAGACCTAAGAGACGAATACTTTTCGGTACTAAATCGATATCTGAATTTTGTTTTTTCCTATTTTCTTTTTCTATCAGTAAACAATTCTTTAATTCTTAGTTAAAATTTAAACCATTTTAATTGAAGAAAAAAATATATGCAAAATAAATGTTTTGTATTTATTCAAATAAGAAAAAAATCATCGTTGTTGCAATAAGGTGAATACTTTTTCGGCTCACTGTATCTTAAATATGTTACACACTCCGTGTTAAAAATCCTAAGGTACCGTTGCGTTCTTAATTTATTTATCCAAGAATGACTAATTTTTAGTCGTTAATTGGCAGGAATTAAATTAGACGTAGAAAAGCCATGCTAAACTTGAAACTGACAATCCTTTTCATTCCGCCAGACTCCTTTAGCTTGAATGATCAACGAATGGAAAGGAGGTAATCACCTAACTGGTTGAATAGAGCAACCATAGAGCTACTGAACCTGCACCTCACCATCTTCGCCTACAATGCCCAACATAATTGACGTCTCTTTATAGGCACTTCATCGATGATCAGATAGACGTCTGCTTCTCTGTGTGAGCTACAAAGCTAACTGGCAAAGAAACCAGGACCTAAAACATTGAACCAGCCCCAATAACTGGCACGTGAGAAGCACTCTTGTTTTCCACATCCACATCGCGTTCAAATTTCACTTTTCACCAATTGAAGATAAAATGCTGCAACGAATTCCTTCCTCCCTGTTTAGGAACATGATGGTACATCATGAATGAACTCACTTTTGCTGCCGTGGTTCGGGTTAAGAAGCGCCTCCTGACAGTGATCAACTGTTTTGCATTGTTTTACGGGAGCCATGCACTCGCACACGGGTTGTTGGTGGTTACGCTTTCTTTGAAGGTCGCCCTAGTTGGCCAAATATGGACAGGGCCACTGTAGCTGGTGGATTCTGTTGGTGCAGAAATGTGATGTTGTGATCTTTATCCGAAAACGAGCCGTGCCCGCTTGAAAGAGTGGTCTGTTGGCTGGTCGTTTGGTTTGGTAGCAATTATTCGATGGAAAACGAGAGTTGTTGGAAATTTACGAAAGTGAATGTGAATGAATGGCAGTGAAAAGCGATATTGCATTTTGGACGGAAGGCTATACATTTTATCTTGACAAAGAATGAGCATTACTTCTAATAGAACATTGTCATGAAGCAGGTGGAAATAGTGAAATCGATGTGAAAACCTCGGGAAACACTCAGCTCGAAGCGAATTGATCGATCCACAGCACTTTCGGTAGATTTACATATCTTTTCTGCCATCTGCCAGTGTCTCCTACAGAACCAGATACGAGTATCTATTCGGATTATCGTGCCAGTTTTTGAAACCATCCCTCATAGGTTAGGTTAGGTTAAGTGGATATCCACCGTACTCGGCAGGATTTACTTAGACCAAAGTAGGTCCATTGTGTTGCCACATAAGCCGAATCCAATCGGCACTCTTGGAAGCATTTTGGAAGTTGAATAAGTTTCCATGTTTTATTGAGGAAATATCTTGATTCTTGTAAAGAAATACTTTCATAGAATCTTTTTTCTTAAGGAGGAGAATGCTAGACAGCTGTTCAGGACGTGATAGGGGGATCCTTCGTCCTCCTTCCTCATCTTTACAGTTGCTACAGAAGTCATTGGCGAGGATTCCCATTCTGCCTATTGCACAATGACGTGTAAAAACCCTGACTGCTCTGCTTTTTAGCAGGCTATAAGTCTTGCGCCTATATAGCTGAGGCCAAGTCTGTTTAGCGTGATTACTGTATCAAGGTTACACCGTCCTTCATAAGCCTGTTGGCAGTGCTTGCGTGTAGATTTTGTGTCTTACTGTTTCTATTGGTAGGTACATGGGGTTCACATATCCGCATTGCTCCAGTACCGCAGATACAAGTCGTTCTTTGGATTTTGATGAGTACATTGACTGTGCTGTCGACCAGATTACAGTTCCACACATAACTATGGGTCTGACTCCCGCTGTATAGAGCCAGTGCATAATCTCATTTACAGCCTTAGAATTTCTTGAACATACATGCTCGTTTGATTGCATTCAATTTTCAGCTCAGGTATCTGTCTAGAGCCCAACCTCGGTGAGCTGAGTACCATTTTATTTTGGATGGATGACTTGGGCGATGCCGTGCTTCTTAGTGGATATCACGAGCTCCGTTTTCCGGGCCGCTTTTGCTGGCCCACCTTGCCAGCCTCGCTAGGACTGCTTAGTGCTTCCATCAAGTCGCTAATCGTTGAAGTATATTCCATTTATAGCAATAGCAATGTCATCTTACTTTTCTAGGCTGAGCAATGTCTCGTTCAGAGCGATAATACTCCTCCCTGTGGTGTGCCATGCTGCACTGACCTTTTGGATTTATAGCATCATAGTTCTAATTGCTCAACATGCTTCACAGCATTTGTTAGAACCAGAAACTTTGTCTGCTATTAATTTTTAAGTCTTCAACTATTGCTGATATAGCCGCAGGTTTTATTATATTGAAGGCTGCTTCCATATCCAAAAACACTATCACTGTAAATTCCTTACAAACTAGAGACTTCTCAGCATTGCCCATATGTGAATGAAAGGCTGTTTCCACAAATCTTCCCTTGAGTAATGCTGTGAAGTCAAGAGTATATTCCTTGGAATCTTACTACGAATGTAAGCATGTACAGTACACTCTCGATTTTTGCAACTAATGAAAACAGACGTTGTTGTAAAAATTGAAAAGGTGCACAAATCGAACAGAAAATTTAAACACTTTAAAAAGACCTACACACCATTCATTGAATTAAAATAAAATTGCGTGTACATTTAAAATTTTATTTCTATTAAAAATTATGCATTCAAACATATTTTCGTCAAAAAGAAATTCATTTATAAGAAACTTAAATGCAATTAAATTAATAAGCATGTATTTATACAATGTATAGCCTGAGTTTGAAAAAAAAACTGAAATTAAATGCCAAACACTTTAGAACTGCTCTGCTGAATTACTATACTATTATAAATACAATGCAGCAATAGCAACTCCTACCAGTGATGGAAAATTAAATTTTTAGATTGTACTTTTCCAAAGCTGAAATTGTAACTTTTACGACTGAATTGTAACTTTTGATAATCTGTGATATTACCATTTATCAGTATATTCGTGTCTAAAAGACTTTTTCAAATGAAATTATGACACTCTTAATTTTTCACAACGAATTTTTGTTTCAATGAGAGCTGAGCAAGTAACCACCTGTAGCCGATTTACACAGTTCTTATTAAATTTTAATGCAAAAAATGCTTACCATACAGGCCGAAGAATGTAATATTGAAAGTAAACGTTGACCTATTTTATATACAGGTTAGGTTAGGTTGAGAGGGGCACTAGGCACCAGAGTGGGCCCCTCGCTTTCCCCTAAGAATCCATCCAAGGATGGTACCTTAACCGTCACAATTTCCTCAAAGCATTTTATTACCCTGCAAAATTTTTGAACGAGTCTATGATTGATTCGGCCTACCTCCTCCAGGTTGCTAAAGAAGTACCTGTCTAAAATGTTCCTGCGACTACGTGCTATGGCCTGGCATTCACACAGAATATGTGTGATATCCTCTGCTAAGCGTAGATCATTACAATATCTGCAAATATCCGTGCCTAAGAGTCCGATTGTACCCCATTTTCCATCACTGACTCCTACTAGTCCTCCTGTCTTTTTTCTTTTTCTCTTTTCTTCAACTTTTTCACGTCTTTCATACTTTCTCTAACTCTTTCTTTTATATGTCCCTCTCTCTATTTAGTTTTTATTTATTTTTAAGTTGAACTTAAATGAGTTTTCTACTGCTTATGTACTTGAACTAAAAATGCGTAATTGATATTTCTTATATTTTATTGTAATCTTAGTACTATAAAAGACTATTACCCCTATTCCATAACACAACTCCATTAAGTTGGGTTATCTCTTACGCAACTCCACTATCACACAACTGAACGAATTTTTCATATTACATAAAACAACCTTTTTCAGTTGTGATTGTAAAAAAAATTGCATACTTTTAGGTGCGAATAACAACTACAAATTGACTATTTAACGTAAATCTGACCTCTGGTGGTCGAAGTAGAAAATAATTTGGCCAACAGAAACTCAATATTCAATAAAAACAGAATGAAAAGAAGTTTTGATTTGGTTTTTTTTCTTTTTAATGATGAATATAATATTGTTATTGTTGTGCGCATACGAAAATCTATCCGTGACACATTCCAATTCCAACTAGAACTAGAAAAAATACAAAGTAAAGAATATGCATTTGCAATTTGTAAATTACAAATGTTATTTATAAATATTTACAAGTGTTTCTGTACTGAACACAGAAGCATTTTGCTGCATTTAAATCGAAACTAAAGATTTCTTAAAATTGCATGGACGCTCGACTACAATATCGCTACCACTTCCGAGTGCTGAAGATGTAAAACCATTTTCTTCAACTGATGTGGAATATATGCTTTCAAGCTGCACAAATTGTTTTAATTACGTTATAAATAATATTATTGCATTATTTTATTTGTCCTACATATACCTATACGTCTTTTTGTTCATTTTCCACCTTTCGTATCTCAACATTCACTCGCAACAACTACTAAAAAGCAGTTGTTAGTTTTTGACAGCTCCAGCAACCAAAATATAACTGAGTTGTTCATCATAATACCAGAAAAAATACGCACACAACTCAAGAGAGGATTCGCCATCTTGGTTTTATGTTGACAGGCAACTCTCTTTTTCAGAGTTGTGTTCAGTAATACCGAATTGCGAATTTCAACCAAATTTCAACTCAACTTAACAAAAATTGTCTTACGGAATAGGGGCATATGTCTTACTGTACAAACCTTTCTTTTTTGTAAATTAATTGAAATTGAAATTTTGGTTTGTAGTTGTTTTGCAGAAGATCACTTCGCAACAGCGTTTGCGCGCATTTTCTTAGGTTGCACCATTTCTTCAATGTTGAGGTCATTTTGTTCTGTTCACTGCAAGCATGTGGTGAAGCATTTTATTACGTCCTCCATTTCCGCACTTTAACCCATTGGTGCATATGGTCCGTTTAAACGGACTGCCTCTAAATGTCATTTGTCTACCGAAATAAGTGAAATTTTTTATTTTTGGAATTAATAATAGAATAAGGTTGGCTTTGTTATTTGGAAAAAGACAAAATTATTTCAAACCATTTCACAAGAGTGCCGTTACAAATAAGAATTAGTGTGTACGTCATGAAGTAAAAATGGCAAATCGAAGAGTCTAAGTTATTTTAACTATAATTATTTCCAAAAGGGTACAAAACTGATGATTTCGTCTAAAAACCTTACTCAGTTGTTTATGTCATTTTGTTTTGTTAAAATAAATAGATTTGTTAGCATGCAGTTAAAGTTGGGGGTGTTTTTTAACAATGTACGTTTAAACGGACACCATGCTGTCAGTCCCAATAGTCGTTTCTATATATTTGATTATACGATAATGTTTGCTATTCTATGTAGTTTCGGGCGCAGATACATTCCAGTGAATTGTAAGCTTTAGGAACAATAAAACCTATTCCAGCGGACAAGGAAAATCTAGGTATTCGACTTGCTACTTACAAGCTATCGCTGAAACTTGACATAGTCAGTAAAACCAATGTTAGATGGGAAAGTGGATCCACTTGCCTTTCCACCAAACAGATCTGGCCTAGACTGGATCTAAAATGGTCTATATATCTTCTGTCCCTTAAATTGCCACAAATTGAAGTCAACATAGCACACTGTCTTATAGGCAGGCATTCAACCAGGCGTCTTTTCGAACGACTTCTGCAGAAGTTTTAGAGACGAGAAAGAGATAAAAATCACTACTCATCTCCTTTTATGTCCAGCTCTTCGAAGACAACTACACTTAGGTGAATATGGCTTCAACAACCTTGTGCTAGGTTACGAACGGATGTTAGAAGTCTATGTCGCTTTATACAAACCTCCAATGAGTAGCGGGGATACATACCCCCAAGATCCTTGGTATCACAGTGGGCCTCTATTGGCCTAAGTTTATTGGTACTCAAACTACCGGTGGCAGCCACTGCTACTTGGTGCAATCACAGCCAGAATATATTATAGGTAGAAACAAATTGTGAGCCAATTCCATCAAGCCGCGAATTCTTTCATGACAGCTTTTTGAAATCAGTATACTAGCACTGGCTAAATTATATGCTGCAAAATGAAATAAACATAATAATATGTTTATGCATATTTGGTATGACTTCTCTGCAAAAGGTCGTTTAAACGGACACCCTAGATCTCGGCCTTAAAAACAAAATGCTCCGAATTTGTGGTTTTTCTTTTAAATAAAGAGTGTTTTACTGCAAACAAACGATAAAAAGTAAAAAAAAACATTTTAAATTAACTTCATGCACTAATGGGTTAAACACCAACTTCTTCTTCTTGGGCTTCCAGGTTTTGCAGATTCTCAGAGATCGATTCAGAGATGTCATCGCTGCTGCTGGTTAAGCATTGTTGTCATGTCAGACCTTTCTGAAAAAAATTCTATCCCGAATTAGAAGCAAAGGAACTCAGTCTTCTTCCTTCCAATGATCAGGAGTTTTGATTACTTTTTCCAACATTATGTAGCAATTGTATTCGCTTCTAACTCCTTCCAAGCGTTTGCAAAGAAACAGGTGGCAATTTTCAAATTTAAGCTTTTCAGTGCTTCTTCATAATTGCAAGAAGACACAAGATGGCTCAACAAATTTTTTTTTGTAGTAGAGTTTGGTCAACCTTTACGTTGATCATTCGGCTGCGTATTTTATGTCGATGTAGCTACCCTTTTTGAGTGCTCAAATGATAATTTCAAAGGGAACACGGCTCTATGAAGGAAAGACAAATGTCATTTTCCATGGGTTTCACTTAGCGATTCACTGTATTTAAAAAAAAAAATAATAATAAGACGAGTTGTTATTACTACACTGCAGTTTATGATGTCTGCAGAGGTTTGCAATTGCCTGCAACATTGGGTAGTAAAACTTGCATACACATTCTGTATGCTGCAACAGTCAAATCTCAAAGTTGCGATAAGTGAGGATTTTTTTTTGGATCTGTTGCAAAAATTGAAAAATGGAAATCCATTTACGTAGGTTGCAAATATCGAGGTTTGCAGAAATCGAGGTTGCAAAAATCGAGAGTGCACTGTATCTACTAATCTCTCCAATGTCTTTAGCATGAGGAATGAGAGACTTATAGGTCTGTTCTCTTTTGGGGAAGTGTGATGTTTGAGAAGTTTTTCCGGATTTCGGTATAAAGACCACTTTCACTTCGCTCCAATCAATTGTTACCCAAACGATGTCCAACACCCATCATTGTCTAGAACTGGATCACTGGTCAGTAAAATTCCAACGTAGTCTTTCGACTCAATACTTCGCTGCTTTGCTACGCTCGCTTGTTTGTTTCTACTGGTTCTGGTGCTATTTAATTATGCTTCCTATTATTTTAAGTCATTCTCATTAAAAAAGAATTATATCTTATCATTGAAATCGGTGACCAAGATATTTTTTATAGAATATTTTAAATATTATCTTTCAACCATTTTGGTTTCTTTCTAACCATAACGGTCATAATTGCTGGCTATGGCTATCTTAAAAACTCAAATTAGAAACGTTTTGTTTAACAAGCAACTCAGCCATAGATTGGTTTTTATCTTTTACGTAGGTATCCAGCTGATAACTTTTTTTTACGACCAATAAAGATATAACTACCAGACCTATGCTTTTACTTGATTTAAGCTTTTTACTATCCGATCAATGAATTTTCTTTACTTCATTTGATTTTATTAACTCTTTTATGCTGCCACGAATGAATGCATAGGTCGTTCTTAATAAAGATCACTTAACAGTTAATAAAATAAATGATTTCCATTAAAAAGTGATTGGTTCTCAAAGATATTTTATTTCAAATATTCTTAATTATGTAATTAATTAATTTTTCTTGTGTTTTATTCTTTTCTTATCTGATCAAGTAATTAAAGGTGATCCACTGAACTGCATCATTAGAAAAAACTGAGAGATTTTATGTGAATAAATTGAAATGGGCTACATATAGTTTCGAGGTACTGACACGTCGTTGGTGTTAACTATTCGTAAATTTATCTAAAGGGTCATCCAACAAGAGGTGTAATTTTACATCAATAGCGAAAGTACAGCATTGTGCGTAGTCTGGCTTCAATTCTTGTGTCAACTGGACCTTATAAGCATGTAGGGCAATATTTTTGTGCAAAATGTGGTGCAAAATGATTGCGGATAGTTCTAAAATCTGTGATAGTCTCGAAGTGGATACACCTGGGTTCTCAGTCACACTCTTAGCTCGGCGGCGATATTTTCAGCTGATCTTACCGCACGAACACGAGTTAAAGTCTTAACATCACTTACCTGCCCGTGACGTGCAAATTTATCCATTAAATTATCTATTTACATTTAAGTTGTGCGCCTTCTCGTTTCCTTGATATTTTCACTGGATTTTCAATATTTCAACACGTTGTGCGAGTGTGCATCGAAAGACGATATAACAAAATTCACGGGATGGGTAGCATATCAATAAATTGTTGCGCCACCCTTGATCTTAATTATGGCTTGTAAGCGTGTTGGCATTCTATCCACACTTTTTTTTTGGGTCAAATATGGGCTTATAAGCTCCCATTCGTGCTTGAGGACTTCTTAAAAAAAGTTTTACTGCTTATAGCCCGTTTTCTATTTTTTTCATACTTGGCCCAAAAATGTTCGATGGAATTAATATCAGGGGATTGTGATAGTGTTTTCAGTTGCGTGGATGCAGTCACTTTCAAAGTTATAGGAACTTTACTTTGAAGTTATATCAACAACTTTGTTTGTTGCAGATTTCGTTTTAGTATATTCAGGTATCCATATGGGTATATTTTTCAATCAATAAACTCCATTTGTTTTACCCCACTTGCACCTCCACATCATGATGCTACCACCTCTGTATTTTATGGCTGCATGTGGATTAGCTATTTCTAGCTCTATATTTGCTCATCGCCAAACCGTTTGCTTTCCAACATTTCCAAACTGATTAAACTTACTCTCTTCATTGAAAATTACAGATTTTCAAAACTCTGTGCCGTTGTTATTTTGTGACGACGTGCGACTCTGCCATGCAAAGCATGCGATCTTAAAACCCGTCTTACTGTTTCGACAGAGAGTAGTTTATTTATCATTTCAGTCATCTCTGTGGTCGGTAATTTCGGTTTTTGTTTGATTTTGTTGATGATTTGTCACTCATTTACCGCTGATAATTTATTTGTCTCCTATTCCAAATTCCCCTCATTCCTAAACTTTTAGACTATACCTAACCACGGTGTAAGGTCTTCCAACAAGTACTGGTCTCCCGGCATGTCTTTCCTTGGCAAACCAGCCTAAGGATAAGCTTCGTTCTTCCAACGATGTTTCCGATTTTTTTCTACTTCACATTTTCCGAAGTGTCCTACACTCAATGCCTGTTACCTCGATCACGTCGTTTAGCAGAGTGAGTACAACTTACTAATTATACCTAGTGCTTTTGTACATAAGTAAGTTGAACATTACATACTCGTATCTATGTAAAACAAGATTTTTGTTACTACATACAGTGCCGTTCAAAAAATTTGCCCAAACTATTTTTTTAAAATTTTAGTGAATTGGTCGCAATAACTACATATTTTTTCATGAGATTTTGTTTAATTATGTATTTTCAAACGTTTCATGATACTTTTAGAGTGTTAGAATTTTTAACGTGCAGTCAAGGCAGCAAAATGGTCTTAGACCGAAAAATGGGTTCTTTGGGTACTTGGCTCATATCTAGAAATGAATGAAAAATGCTTAATTATTGCATATTTTTTATTTTTTTATTGCTTCTCAGAAACATTGTTCATTCAATCAGTATTTTGTTCTTTTATTCAAGCTGCACACATTCGATTCATTGACTCAGATTGGTTTTTCCATATGGCTGGTGATATGGTGTTCCAGGTCCGGATTAGTAAATTTTTTATGATGTCAATTGACTCTGGACGCTCTCTTGCAATGTTAAGTATCATGATTGACCAGATATTCTCAATTGGATTGAGGTATGGGCTATAGGGAGGCAAGTTTAGCACACCAATATTGTTTTCTTCGAAGTACTTTTTAACCTAAAAATTTTTAAAAAAATACTAATTTAGTTTTTAGTCATAGAAGTTGTAGCTTATTTTAAAGCCATAAATTAATCCCTCATTTGAAAAGAAAAACGAGTTCATACTTACAATTTTGACTGTATGGCAAGAAGCATTATCCAACCCATTTCCCATGTGCAGCTTAAACTTGCATTTGTCGGAAAAGATATTATTGTTCCACATGTCTTGAATCCAATTAAGATGTGTCTCATCCCAAATTTCTCTGCTTCTTATTGGGAAATCCGGTTTCAGTACTTGCTTGCGTTAGATCACGCAGCTTTTACGAGTTTTTTTCTCACTGATCTTGCTGAAATTATTTATCCTTAAGCTCAAAATAGATCATTTTTTGATATCTACTGAAGTCCTAGACTGATACCGACGGCTTTGGAGCACTAAAACACGATCTTCCACTGTGGTCGTCTTTTTTGGCCTCTCTGAGCCTTTCCTTCTGCTGGTAGTTACGGTCTCACGATATTTTTTAAATTCCATGCTACAGTTCATTGAACAACATTAAATCTTTCAGAAATTTGACGGGTTGTCGAATTTAGACGTGACAGACACAAAATATTAGAGTTGCACTCCGAACTGATATTTCCCATTTTCTCTTTTTTTTTAATCACTTTGGTTCGTTTTGGACGGCTTTAGAGCTAAATGCACCTCTCATTTATAATGACATCGACTTTCGTTGACTAATTGAATGATATTTTGCTACTCAGAGCAAAAACATCGTAGCTCTCATAAATTCCAAGAACCCCCATCCGAAAGAGTAAGAAAAGGTTTGAGCAAAAATTTTCGAACGGCACTGTATGTGCTTATTTCTGTTATGATGTTAAACAAACAAAAACAATCAGTTAAGATAGACTTAGCAAAAATCGCAATATGGATCCTTAGAAGCAGCGTTGTGCTGAAGTACTCAATTGGGTAATTCGGCTCAAGTATTTCTGCTTTGGCTAAATACTCTGAGACACAGAGAAATGGCTCACATTTGGCTTATTTGGCTCAAAACTTTTATCATAAAAAAAAAAAATATAAATATTGAAAAAGATATTAAAAAACAATAAAAACGTAATCAAGAATTCACTCTTTAAATAACATTGAGACAAATAATCGCAATCGCTTAAAGTATGATGTCATTCACTTACTTATGAGTTTTAAAGAGCGTTTAAAAGGATCACAAAGAACATGTGGGCATTCGGATTCACCTATTGATGAAATAAGGAAATGTTATGTACATTGTTTCTTTTCTTGGTTGTTTGTTTTCGTCTTTATTTATATGCTATTGTTTAATATTATTTGTTTTATTCCTCAATAATTTGTGATACTTTCTTAGGGCTTTATTATGGTTAACGAACTGAATGTTAGAATTTTCGTGAACCGTAATATCACATTTTGCCAAATTTTTGACGTTACAAGCGAATTTAAATTTTCGATTCAGAAGCCATAATAGATCCCCGTGATCGGATCCGGATCAGATGAACTCATAAGTTTGTGTGCATTACAATAACAATACGAGATCTTGCTTTTTATCAAGATCAATTTTCGTGATCCAAAAATTAGTTCGACTATTTCTCACTATGATACACTTTCGTTTCTGAATGCTGCAATTATTAAGGGTAAATGTTGCCAGATTAGAATATAAAAATATTATTAGCAATCGAAATATCATTAAATGTTATTTTGTTCTAATAAGTTAATTTTTCTGCTCATAATGATATTTAAGCGATGTGGAACTGAAATTATAGCTACAAAATATTATTCTGATTCGGAATCTGTTAATCAAAATTTACAATTTTCTCCTAAAAAAATAAAACAAGCGAATTAAATTTTCATTCAAAAGAAAATATTCATTCGCATGGCAACCTCGCACTAAATGTCAAAATGAATTTAGCTTGTATTTACAATAACCACAACACAGAACTTTGATCTAGTTTGTTTTATTATTCTGATCTGATCCGGATCAGATCATGGGGATAATAAAACACGGCTAATACCAAATTATCTCACTCACTCTCACTCACTCACTTATATTCAGATTTTTAGTAATTTTACTAATTTGGCTCAACCTTGTGTGAAATGGCTCGAAAAATGGCTCAGCTTCAAAATTTCTCCAGAACAACGCTGCTTAGAAGTCGAAAGTAAGTAAGTCGAAAACGGGTCACGCCTAATAAATCCTGTCGAAAATATAACCTTCGTAAGAGATTTAGTAAAACCAAAAGTGTTCCCTTGAATGTATAGAATTTATTAGTACGTACTTTGTAAATATATATAACATTTGATATTTTATTTGTTGTTTTCAAATTACATTTCAACTTTCTGCTTAAATAGATTTAGTTTAATATTTAAATAATAATTTCTACATTTCATTTTAAATAATTACATTAAAATTAAGTATTAAATTATAAAGTATTGAATACAGAAAAACCAAATACAGGTGAGGTGTGTGTTTTGAAATTGTAGAAAAATATATCTGATTCGCGTGTGTACACAGACTGGTGGTAAAATTATTTATTTCTGTTGGCTTGGTAGAAAAATAATTAATTTACTTGTAAATTGTGAAGAAAAAAAAGGTATAAACTATCTTAATTCTTGACGTAAATATTTTATGTCCACTACTTGCTACAATGGCTTTTCTTTTAAATTAAAAAAAAAAAAAAACGAAAACAACTTAAAAACATATTTTAATTATCTTTAACAAATAAGCCATAGTTAATTTAATAATCTAATATTCGTATAAGATATGATTACGAGAGAAAAAATATAATAAAAAAATCATTTAAGGTAACAGGCACGACACACACTTAGCAAAATGAAAGCGTATCCGAAAGTGTAGCTTATTTCTTACAAAAGGGCAGTGGAGAGGGTGATTTCTTTGATTCGGAGGGGGACAATGGATCTATGTAGGTTGAGGCCTATTAATTTACAAATGGACGGTACCGGAACTGTCTAAGTAGGGATGATCCTGCTCTGGGCTACTAAGCTCTTGATTTCTACGTGGGAAATCGGTGTGAGCCGAAGAGGATGACGATGATGATGTGTTGCTGGGTTTTCGCATTAGAGGCCAAGTAGGTTCATGTGTTTCGTTATCTGGGGTCATCGAGATATCGGACATTATTCCACTTTCTAAAAACAAAAAACAATTTTTAGGAACATAAGAAAATGCACATAATGATTTTCTCTTACCCATGGATAGCTGACTAATCAGCGTAGTCGAGCGCTTATGATTGCCTCGACCTTTTCCACTAATAACAAGTGTCTGTGTTTCATTGATGAGCTCTAGTCCACCAACAGGATTCTTTCCGCTGTTACTGCCACCTGAACCGTTGCTAATGGACGAGCTACTTGTTCCGGATGACATTGAACTCTCCGATATCAATGAGTTTGGACGACGTGGAGCTTTGCCGTTCTCCGGCATGTTTCCCACAAATGAGTGTCGTAGTTTTGGAGCTAAAAATTCAGAAGTCTTTACAGGTTTTCTTTCATCGCGTTCTGAAACTCACCTTTTCCCAGTTGATTAATAGTAATTGATCGATCACTGATCTGATTGTTGCTCGGACGAATGTCCAAGCAAGGTTTGCTTCCAATTCCCATCGAAGACATTTCGGCAAGGCGAATTTCTAAAAACATAATTTTTCATCATTTTGAAGCTCTTTTCATTTTTTTTTTAAAAACCAACCTCGATTTCGTTTCGCCTGTTTCCATAATAACTTCGAAACCTCTTCGGTCCAAGCGTTCTTGACATCCTCTGACATGGTTTGCAAGGTCCATGTGTCGTCTGGCTTACGTTTTCTAAACCAAATTTCGAATTTCGTTGGCGAATCGCCAGTGTGCGCCGTCAGACCAATATCTGACGTTTTTATACTGTTTTTGTAGATATAAATGTCCAGATTCTATGGTTGAGAGGGATAACATTAAAATATGTATCTGTGCTCCTTTTTGAGAGGGTTTTCACTTACTTTATGATCTGGGAATCTTCGTGCTTTGCTAAAAAGTACCAAATCTTCGAAAAGGAATACTTGTCGAAGGGATTTCTTGCCACCTCGTCCCTGCCATACGAGGAATTCGTTTTGTCGTAGTAGTCGGCCTTGCTCCTTAACGTTAACATCGCAATCGCGTAGCGAATCCATAGCTAGCAAATCGTTACCATGTCGTAGTTGGAATTTTACCATCTCTTCAGCTCGGTGTAGTTCTTCTACATCAGCTGCGATCTCATGAAGTGCGGAGCCCTAAAAAATTAAAGCAGGAGGTCGAGGTTTATGTTTCCATTTGTTTAATTCATTCGTCCCTGGTGTTTGTTCAAAACCGATGAATCTTACCGGAGGATATTATGGTATTCTACTACTTTTCTAGGTTTTCTAAAATCCGGTAACGGAGTGAGAGCAAAGTGTGGGTACAGGGGAGTCTATCGGATTGAATTGTGTCCCAAAAGAAGAGTGATAGATAAAAAAGGAAGGTGATTTCGTATCCAATTTAAAGGAAAGGCAAAATATAATCCAAAACAGGTTCCAAAGTATATAAATGAATGTGCCAAAGTGAAGATGTAACATTGGAATTGCGGATAGACAGACAGAAACAACCTTCTCACTCTTGAAATGGATCGACAACGCTTGGAGATAAACTCTAAAAGAGTCGTGAAACGAAATTGGCCAAATAACCCCTAACTGACCATTCGCATGGTCAAATGTGAGGCTGTCAGTGACATTTTGGTATTCCCAAAGTCAAACTACATCAACAAGTGAGAGCAGACGTGACGATTCTTATCTCTGGGCTTCATTTTTAGGGGCAGACGAAAAGTTATGGTGGAAATTGGGGGCCGCATTACCGAATCCGTTTACGAGTGATACGTGTTTGAAAAGTCAAGTGATTGAGCATTGAGTTACGTGTTTTCATCGAGTCCTTTTTTTTATTTGATATTTGTATACAGAGGTTTGAACTACGTGACAGGTGACACCTACGAGTGACATCATGAATGTGTTTATTAGATTCGATCACGGATGTCGTTCACAGTCCATCCGAATGGCGTAAGCAATTTGCCGGCGATATGCAGCGTTCGTTTTAAGACGTAAACATATTTGCAAATCCTAAACTTACCTCAACAGAACTGCACGCCTTTACAAGTTGCTGTAACAGGAGGGCGTATTTACCCATCCTTTGTACGGGCTTTAGGAGATATGAGGCCAAGTCCATTTTATCGTTCAACTCCAATTGTTTCGACTGCAATAAAACGAGGAAGAGCAGTTTTTTTTTTCAAAAATACATAAGTCAGACCTATATGCATACCTTAAAAAATGTCGTCCCGTATTCGCTCATGAGCGTATCACTTTTTGGTTTATTCTTATTATACAAAGCATACAGATAGAACTTGGACTCGTTCTCCAAGAATGCAGCGCCGACCTTGAGTGGATTGCACTCGTATCGTTCCAATTCGGCCAGAAAGTGTGGCTGATGGAATTCGAAAATCTTCTCAATATTTCCAAAGATGACGTTTCGTTGTCCACGCATCGGTTGTGGTATGTTATCCCGCAGCAGCTCACCTACGTAGTTCTCGATGACATAGTATAGGGATCGAACGTAGTCACGTTCTGTACCGATCATCTCTCGCATTATTAGGAGAAGGGTCCTTAAAAAAGATTCAATAAAAAGGCAACACTTTCTCGAATGACTGTAAACTTACTTTTGAACTTTCGGATCGAGACCGCTTAGCTCTTCAATCTGAGGTAATTCCATATTCGAGGCATGACACTGTAAATGTGAGTTAGCTTCCATGGGTGAATGAATGTCTAGGAATTGCTTTGCATTTCGATCAAAACATTCATCGTCAAGTTCATCGCTATTGTGGCTAAGAATGTTGAAATACATTTAATGAAGATTAGCGCGTTGGAATCGATTACGACTCACCTCTTATCGCACATCTGTCCAGCCTCGTTGAGACTCTGACACGAACATATCCTCGCCAATTTCGGATTTCCCTCACATCGATCACATCCTCCCAGACCGGAATCGGCAATCTTCGAGTGCTCCTCCTCGTCCTCATCACCTGTTGCTTGTTCGTCGATAACATCTCTCGAGGACTCTTCTCTCCAGCAATGGCACAGACGATCGTTATTCGATGACGTATTCAGTTTATCCGGGGTGCTGCTAATTATCATTGCATTGAGGTTTTTATTCGGATTATTTGGTTTCGATCGGCTGGAGTAGGTTTTCATAGCCGCACGACACTTCTCGACGAGTGATGGGACATCAAGTTTGTCCGAGAGTCGTTGCATCTCCTGCTGCATATCCTCCTCTCGAACGTGCAAACTCAGCAGATGGTGTAGACGCGATGCATCTTCGATACGTTCGCGTGTTTGTTCCAGTTTAACGCTGAAGCTGTCTAACGATGATTTCAATTGTGCGGCGGAATCTTTGAGTGGATCCATATCGATGGCGGCATCATGGAGGTCTCGACCCTTCGCCAAATGTTTCTACAAAGGAGAACAGAAAAGTACAATTTGCTCCCCGGAATGGCACTCCTCGCTCTTACCATTGAAATGAAGTAGTACTTCTCGAACTCCTGCTCATGCTCCTTGATGGTCGCTTCACACTCCAGCTGAAGACTGGTGAATTTAATCAGATTCTCGTGTCCATCGTTTTGTATCCAGAATTTCACCTGGAAACAGAAGAAGAAGCAAAAGTCAGAACTGAGAGCACAACAAAATAACCAGTTCTTAATTAACGGCTAATAACTTTATGTGGCTGCACTATTCATAGATGGCGACTGCAACGCTGGTTATGGCAGACGCGCTGTGCTCTGAATTATGGTCAGACGGTAAGATAGCGCGTTAACTAGCGAACTAGCGCGCACTTATTTACACCCATAAGGAGTCCCGATGATGTACTGCCTTGCGGCAATGGAACGTGTGATGTGCGGCTCTACGTTGAAAGTTATGTATGGCCGTGGCTACGGCTATGGCTACCGTATCCGTTGTAATCGGATAATGACTGTTTTCGTGCGATGTAATAAAATTCCAATCGGAAATAGTTTAAAATTTAATTAATTGAAAAATTGTTTATGGTTGAGAGTTTTTTTTCTTCTCTTTTTACTGTCTTCGATGGACATAAAAAGTTTCGTTTGAAATAAACGGCACCAGAAGGGGGGGACATTTAGGGCGCAATGTGTTTTCATTAAGAGAATACCGACTGTGATGGTACCGAACATGGTGCAGCAATGTGAATTTTGATTAGGATGGAATTTTCGAACCGATGTCGGATGGCAATATGGTCAGATTAAAGAGAAACTAAATCGAACGTAAATTAATTGCACGCAGCGATTATCACAGCAATCTTAGCATATGTGAGGCCTAGAAGACTGCGTGCTCAAAGCTTGCCAGACTACAAAGATAAGTCTGTCTTAAGGATGATTGCTGTTGTGAGCATTACTCCTGGAGATGCTCTTAACGATTTGCTAGATCTGTTCCCCATCCAGGAGGAAGGTATGTGTCCACTAAATAAAAATGGAGTTTGACCTTAAGTTTGGTCCCTAATCACGGCGGTGTATATGAAAAGATATCTGCACAATGTCCTCTGAAAAGATAAGCACTTCTGTCATGTTCTATAGGAGATCTACAGTGACCTCCCCTGATAGAGTGAAATGGGAAAACCCAGAAAAGTCATGTCTTCTACACTCTCAAGTACCTTAAGTGGTACTGAAGCTGGATGGTGCTTGGTTAATGCAACTAAATATTCATATGCCTTTGCGACAGTCTTCATAACAGAAGAGTTGTCAGCTAGTTTTTGAATGCGAGATGCTGTGGTAGAGGCATTGGCAATTGTAGTGACAGCCAGAGCCCTCGAAACCCCTCACAATTACTGAAAATTGTCCTCGAATGTAAGTACAGACTTAAACGCTTTCCAAAATAAACCATGCCCGAACCTCCGATTTAAGGACCAAGCTACCGCGGATGCCAGTGCGCTTGTTCTAGACAACTGTAAGTAGCGTGCCCGGGATCGAAGAGAGTGGAAGGCTGCCGTGTCTCAGGCAGATACTCTTCACGGGTCGGGAGCCCGTTAAGTAAGTAAGTAAGTAAAATAAATCATGTCTGCCATATGGGCTCGGGTAACACGGGAATACCGAGCAACAAGACTTCTGATAAACTAGCGAATTTGGGTTTGGAATCTGCTCCGTTGAGTCTGAAAACTATTTTTTGTGTTAGTCTGGCGGGATTCCCACACTGGAATAGCGCTCATACATATGGAGCCTATTCATAAGGAGAGATGGTCAGGTTTAACTTCCTACAAAACTACCAAGTGTTTCAGGAAGAGGTTAGTCGAAGAAATTGCAAGAATTTACTCAGTCTGGGACGCTGAAACTGCCGTGACTTGGTCGGGCTAATGACGAAAGACAAAGCCTGTGGTTTTCACATGAGAGGGCGAATCTTGTCTTCAAAATTAGGACACAGTTTATATTATTTCCGCTGTCAATGTCCTCCTTTTGCTTTGCGCTATGGGTTCGGATGCTATGGAGCTGCACACGGTTAATTCCCTCTTTCTAGCTGAGATTCTTCGTTTTATTAGACGGGCGAACAAATTCGACTTTTTTCTAAATCGAACAGAGAACACAGTACAATGAGCTGCATAAGTGCTAAATCTCCCGTGCCACAACAACAAACAAACTATTGGCCTTAAATAATGTCTCTCAGTCTCAACATCACAGTCAGCTCAGAAACTGGCAGCGCTACTTCGCTCGAATTTTCCTTCTAAAAACTATAAACTGTCAATGAAAAGGAAAATAAGGCTTCACTAAGAAGAGTTTTCCATCTCAGGCACTCACATTCAAAACGACAAAAATGAAGGCATTAGAAAACGGTTGTATCCTGCCATAAGAATTTGCATGAGATGCGTAATTAAGGCCAATAAAATACAAAAGTGTTCTTCTTCACTTGGTCGCCTACACATGTGGTAAAAAGATTTTACAGGCGAATAAAATGGACAAAAAAAGTATTGGACATGGATTTTGATGTAGGAAAACTTATCGCAACACTGTAATGCTAGTCATACTGTAATACCTAATAGCCTTGAGACGGTCAACAATGTCTTTACAATAGCAGATCAATAAGCTACAAGGTTCCCGATAAGAAGTTTTCCCAAAATACATCTGCAGAAATTGTAGAAATATTTCATATCATTGTCCAGATTGTTGAGAACGTCAACTTATATACATACCTACATATATATGTATAAATATGATAGAACTAGGCCAAGATATCACTTATAAACTACACAAACATTTGTTTGTTTTGGAAAAACCTATCAGGTGCTATTTTGCCTTAAGCGCCCCCTAGACGCACATTATTATTGTGCAATATATTGTGCAACATTATTTGCTTTGTACCCTAGACGATACAATATTTTTCCCAACAATTTAGTAGTCAGCTGATATTTGTAAAGAAAACATGCTGAGTGATACTGAAGTCTGTTGTGTGTGGCCATTGTACTGGCCGAGGGCTTTAAAAAAAGATGAAATAGTGGTATGTTGTGTGTGAACCAAATGACTTAGACATTGACATGATCTGAAACACTATTCTCTCTGGCATGAAAACCTTTATTCCCAACAGAATGGAGGGTATCAAGCCCAAGGAAAAAGCGTGGTGTGACTCGAGCTGCAAAGAGGCTATCGCGAAAAAGGACTTAGGTGTTCGGTCTTTTAAAGCCAACCCCACTGAGGATAACCGAAAGAAGCTTAAACAAGCCAGAATTGACTGCAATGCTCATATTCGACGTGAGAAATTTGTCCATGACCAAAAATTGAGGCAAAAAATACTACAGTGTCCCAAGGGTATAAAACATTAAGAATTTTGCTTCGTCATAAATAGCGACGCTCATTTGCAATGACATTCCAGCTGGCAGCTCTTTGGACAAAGCCAATCTGCTCGCTGCACATTTTGCAGCTAGCTCACCGCTTCCAGATTGTGCTTTGGGACATATCAACTGTCGCACTCGTAAAGTTGCAAGGCTACTTAAAGATCTTAACATTCACAAATCCGCCGGTCCAGATGGTATATCTCCCATAGTTCTAAAGCGGTGTTCTTCCACGCTGACAGAACCATGGCGTTAGCTTTTCTATCTTTCCTACTCCTCTGGGCTCTTACCGAGTAGATCGAAAACAGCATAGTAGTCCAACGCACTAACCACTACCACCACGGTGCTCACTCACATTTCTGCACAGTATTTGAATAATTAATGAAAGAATATTGTGCAATATTACCTACAGATGATACAATTTTTTTTATATTGCACAATAAATATTAAACCGATTTTGATTTTGCGCAATATATTGTACAACCTCGCAATATTATCTACAGACGAGCAATAATATTGCGCAATATTTATTATTGCACAATAATATTGAGCGTCTAGGGGCCGCTTTACAAATAAAATGACAAATCGCTTCAATTCATATGTTAGCCATCACCAATCTTGAAAATTGGAGTAAATCTTCAGAAGTCTGGTTTGCAAGGATTTTACATTAGGGTATACATACATATGTCCAAATGTTGACAAACGTAAATCTGGGTACTTTGAGATAGCAAATATGTTTGGTTAGGTGGGTTCGAAGCTTTGCTTAATGGGAGTTGTCTTAACTAAAACCATGTGAATGAGTTTTGAATTTTAGCATTCCGTTATAACTTCTAGTACCTATTCACTTCCGTAAGGTTTTTACTTGGGATTGAACCAGGAATCGCTTAGATAAAAGAAGACATCCAGTGACAAAAATTTGACAATAATTGCTAAATCTCCCGCATTTTTATAAAGATTATAGATACGGCATTCAAATATGTACCTAGAAAGCCAAAAAGATACGTACACCTCCAAAGATACCGACTTATTTAATCGCTAAAAAAGATACCTATACGATTATCTGTCAGCAAGTGAATGCAGCGTCATAAATAAAAAAGAAAAAAAACCTAAGGTATGTAGATTCTAATCACAGAAAAGTTGTGATGACATTTTAATTCTCCACACATAAACAATCACACACTCCAGCTTCAAGCAGAGCCAGTGTATGGCGTGCTATGATGATGATCATAATGAGATATTGAGATAAATAACTCTCTGTGAAAAAGAAAGTATCTTTCCTCATCATCTCTACAACACTCTACTCTCTACACATGCAGATTCTTGAGAAAACTCAATAAAGTAATGAGTTGATTGGCTATCTGAAACATTTTCACTTTCGTGTTCTAATTTCGGTTTGAAGGTCAGTGCACTTCACACACACACACACACGAGAGATTATAACATTTTATGGTATCCGTATCCGTCATATGAAACAGAAACAAAATAATCCAAGCTAATTGCGAATTGAATTGAAAACACAGATCAAGACTGGAAATTACACCTTCCGTGCGCTGAGAGATTACAACGTCTGATGATAGGTTCGCATCGTCGATTTCCTTTTTAATAACACACCGCGATTAATGTGTGCAATTCAGTTGTTTGCTTTCATCAGGAGCTAATTTCCATTTAAAAGACATTACCGCTGATCACTTCGGAAACGCAACGCACATACTCACTACTAACGTCGTCGCCGGGTGGGAGTGAGAGGTCGCCTCCTTCGCCGCCGCCGTTGCCATCGCGAACACTGTCCTCGTCGTCCCTGTCACGATACTTGGACATTTTGGACTTAATTGCTTAATTTATGCAAACACAGTTTCTCGATCATTTTTAATTTGTTTGGCCAACGAAATGTGCTTTTAACCAATTACACATATCTAATTGGAACCTATTCCAGAGCAGACGCTAGATTCGCGCAGTCGCAGTCGCAGTATACTGATGCGATAAACAACTCATGTGCCTGTTGCACGATTATTTCCGTCTTCGAGATCGGACAAAAGCAATTATGACGTTTGCTATGCGATAAGAATGGGAGTGCAGGGTTCTTGTTTTTTTTTTTTTTGTTTCACTGTTAATGAGCTCTTTTAGGCCGAGTGATAGTCGCATTGCGTTCTAGTGTGATAAGAGTTTCATTGACTGCTGCATAGGCTCCCTATCTAATTTATAGCATCGTTTAGTGTTAAGAAGAAACCGAAGTCAATGAAATATAAATGGGAACACGACGAGAGTAGTGGTGGTTAAGAATGAAATGAGATTGTTTCGAAAAAAATGCAAGACCGGATCGTACTCGTATTACGGAATAAAAAGATTGAAGCATTTTTTTTTTTTGGGAAATATTCACAAGAGAAAAGAGGTTTCACTGTAAATAGTCCGCTAATCTGCCACCTGAAGAAAAATATGCTATTATTGTTTGACAGATGGCAGGTAAAAGGTACGCAATTAATAAAAGTGGAGCAATACATGCATATTGAAATTCTTAAAAAATGTCTACAAAAATGGAAGAAAATTCGCTGCAAACAGAATTTTGGTCGATATGAAAAACCCTCTCGCTCAGCAATTGTTAAATTTGTTCAGAAAATTGGGACAAATTTGTGGTGTGAAGAACCGAAACCGTGCCTTTCGCACAATAGCAACTGGGAATATTGCTTCTGTAGTTCGAAGTGTGGCCGAAAACCCAGGCTTGTTGACAGTGTCGTAGCTAAGATCATGAGCGCCGCTGGCAAGATTTGAATTGTGCGTCCCCAAAATGTATTTTTTAGGAAGAAAAACAATACAGTAACTTTGAAAGTGTAATTTAAGTCATGTATACATTTTAGCATAAAATTAGTTCCTAATTACTACTATGTAGGAAGGGGAAACAGTACAATACGAGTTCGCTCGTTTATACGATCTTTTGCTAAATCAATACAGAGCTCTATTTGATTTTTTTTTTCAAACCATTCAAAAAATCCACAAGGTAAGTGATGATAAGGTCTGTTCTCATACCTGTCCAAAACTGTTAAAACTACGAAATTGTAACAAAATCAGTCAAATCGTAGTTTGTCATAGAAGAGCGACCTAACAAAAGAGTAAGACATTTCCACATGCTTCAAATTTTAGCGCAGGAAATTTATTTTGTCCATTTTTTGTTGTTCAATTCGTTTCTGTACTTTTTCACACTTTTACCTCTCTCTGAGAGATTTTTACCCCCAGTTCTTGAAACTTGAGAATCTGTGAGTTTTGAGGCAGAAATAGAAAGAGAGTGGAAAACGACACAATTTTGGTCTACATACCTATGTGTAAAGTTTTTTTTTTTTATCTTTTAGTAAGAAGTGTTCGGTACAAATTGTATGTGTTAGGTAAGAGGTTCCTAATCTGAGGGGGCGCCTACCGTTATTAAGTTCAAGTCTTTTTATCTGATCATAATGTTTTAATTTTGTGTGCTTGCGGCTCTGTAAAGTGCTCCCCCATGAGGGTTGCGCCCCTGGCAGCCGCCCGCCTGGCTAGCCGCTAGCTACGACGCTGCTTGTTGATTCGACGTCGATCTCAGGAATTGGTCATATCACGAACATCACTCCACCGAATTTCGCACAAAGACTTGGTTCATAAAGTCTATAAGGTTCAGTTGACGCATGGACTTAAGCCTTAAGACAGCAGGGTCATTACTTCGCCAATTTGATCTTGGGAATGCATGAAATTGACCAATAATTCTGAGCGATGAGACACATTTCCATCTCAAAGGTTTGTTACTAAGCAGAATTGGCTCTATAAATACGTGAATGATTGTCGAGAAGCTTCTCTACGCAGAACAAATATTTGGGCAGGAGGTATCATTGGGTCGTATTTCTGAACCAAAATTTAGAACTCAACGCGCATTTAAATCCGTGAATTCCCAAAAAAAAAATTTGCTCCTATGGGAGGAAAAGCGAAGGGCTCATCACGCAAAGTACAATAAACGCCGATATTTACATTCGAGTGTTTGCAAAAGAGGCTACTAAAGCTTAATTAAGCTCATGAAGAGGCGGTATTGCTTTCGCCTATTTTGGCGACATTCCAATACACGAAAAGAACTCTGGAATTCTCAAAACAAATTTATGTCGATGGTGTGCCAAAAGATAGAATCCACCCCAATTGTCCGGACTTACTTTCGATAGAAAGGCTGTAAGGCTCTAAAGTCAAGTTGAAGAAAAAAAACCGGAACTTTCGAAAAAAAATTTTGAACGTAATGGCGGCAAGATGCCAGGCGCAAGACATTCACTGAGAGGAATGTGCAAACCGTCGACAGTAGCTTCAAAGCAAAAGTTTTCTAATTTTGGCATCAGAGTAAATTAAAAAGGAAAATATTTCAGGCCTACATTCTACATACCTCATCTATTATGCAAATAAAATAAGTCGTTCAGAGTTTCTATTGGCGTTACATGGGTTTCACGGCCTCAAAATATAATATATTAAATTATACAACATCCTTAGAATATTGTCCTAAATTTTCAAGTCGATCGGAGTAATAGTTTCGGAGATAGAGGATAGAGCCTTGGGAATTTACGTGCTCAACGCCGGTTGGGCTCAGCTTTATTGTCACTCAAAACTTAAAATGCGTTTTCTCGAAACTATATTTTCAAAGTCGGTTGTCAAGATTTCTCGAAAACTACTGAACCGATCATGTCTTCGAGATATTATTGCCAAGGACTTGGATGAAGGATTTTTATTTATTTTTTAATGCAACTATTTTTAAAAAATATTTTACCCGAGGAAACCCATGTAACCCCTTAAGTCCTTAAGATAACTTAAGGTAGTAGACCACTGTGACAGGTTCAAAAAATCGATTTTTTTATTTTTCCATTTTTCAGAAGAAAAACACTTTAACAATATATCCTAACATTTTCAGACCGAAATTTTAAAATTTTATTTTTTTTTTAGTTATAGCCAGAAGAAGAGAGCGCGCCGTAGTGTGTAGGAAAGTGTGTTGACGCGCCAGCGGCAGCTGCTCTGACAGTTCCCTCTTTTATTGTCCTTCAGTCTTTTATTATTGTACGATACACAGATATTCTAGGATACCCTAGCCGCTAAAAATTATAACTTTGAGGAAAGGGAAGGATTGCTCTTTGCACTAGGCATAGCTGATTAATGTTAGTATTGTCAAAACTTTAAACGCGTATTTCTCGAAACCATGTTTTTGAAATTTCGGGAAACCGACTAAAAACTATTGAACCGATTTGGCTGAAAATTTTACCAGTTATTCAAGACACACATAGCTAAATGCCTAACCTTTAAAACATTCAATTTTTTGATAGTAAATCAATTTTTTAAAACAATTTATCAACGAAAAACATTGGATTATGAGAACTTTTTTTTCACAAGTCTGACATTTTTTTTTGTAGCATGCATACGTATTATTGGTTAGGCATTTAGAAAAAAGTCTACAGAAAAATAATCTTATTGATTTTTTTATTTTCGATGACTATTGAAGGCTGTGTGCTTCCCCAAAATAGCACATCTTTTTTGCGAGGATTTCACTTTTACATAAAAAATTATAAGCAAATTTATGTAAAATGAAGTCATGAAGTTTTGTATACTTTAAAGTTCCAATAAAAACATGTAAAAATTACAAAACGATCGCATTTTATTTTCTTGTTAAAAAAAAATTCACAAAAAACGTTGAAATTTAAGCCGTCACAGTGGACTACCTTAAACTACAGCCCCAGCTTCACGGTCCAATTTTATTTTTTGTCGCCTTGAGTGCAAAAAGAAATAAGTATGGTATATTCTCAGACGGTAAACGATGTGAAAATAAACGGTTTCGAACATTTTGATCTCGAAAACTCGTTGTATTTTGAGTAAAAAGACCAGCCTCGACTCCTGCTGCCTACATAATATGTACATATGTATTTACAGTAAAACTTGTGAATAGTGGAATGCTTCGGCGCAATTTTTTTCTACTATTCGCAGTTTTTTCCACTATCAGCAATCTAATTTCTTCTATTATTTTTCGATCAATTTCGCTAGCAGAATGAGACAAACACGAAAAGAAACAATTGAAATGTCAAAATTCTCGGAAAAGGAAATGAAGCCGATAAAATGTTAATGAATTTTGGCTCATTCATTTCTCGATTCTGCTATTGAAGAGTGAATTTGCATGGGAATAAAACAAAATTCAGTGAAAAATGTTCCATTATTCAGATTTCACAGGTTTCCACTATATAAGAGTGAGTTTGTATGAAGAAAATCAAAAATGTCCACTATCCTCCAGGTTTCGCAAGACTCTATTATTCGCAGATTCCACTTTTCACAAGTTTTACTGTAGATCGAGGTTATAGCTGATACCAGCTCTAATAAAACTCACAAAAAAAAACCAGAGAAATAAAAACCCTACAAGCTTAAGAAAAGCAAAAGCCTTTAATTTGACTACTGAATGTATTATAGTGTTTATCTAAGAAAACAGATTGAGTTTAAAACAAATACTTGCCATCATTTTATTGAATGCATAAACATATCGTTATTTTGAAAAGCAAAAAGTCATTGAACGACATGCTATCGCCATCCAAACATAATGGCCTCCTCACACCACAATTCAAGTGATTTCCTGTGAATTAATTCTCTCAAATCAAGTCTAAACAATGATGGATTGCATAAAGCCGTAAAACAATCAAAATGTAGACACCCGTCATTGTGGTGCTCATATGAATTTCCTTTTGGTCATTTTTGACTGAAAACAAAAACGTTTTCGACGTCTATTTTCAATTCGAAATGTTCAAATGTTAAACAATCAATTACACGCATTGGAAAGCTGTTTATACATAGAACCGACACAAACAATCAACCAACCAGCTGTTTGTTTTCAAAAACCATTGAGCGGTATTTTCGAAACGTTTTTGAACAATGTGCATTTTCAGAAATGTATGTTTGAATTGCTTATTCAATTTTTAGGGCAGAAGGAAAGGGTCAACTTGATGAAAATGTTTTTTTAGGACAAAAAGTTCTTTTTTCAGTATCGTCGTTTCTCTTTTTTGTTTTCTTCTGTGCTGCAATATGACTCACAGTCCGTCGGATTGTCGACTGTCACACATTTGTAAAGTTCTCAAGTTCAGCGTTTGCACTCGCTGAGGTGACTAGTGTAAATTGGTTTACTATCTATCAATCTAGTTACAGAAGTTACTTGGTGGTGACCTAAATCCCCTACCAGACTATTAAGCTGAGTGAATGACATACATAGTAGTGGCTCTATCAACACTGATTACCCGCTCTGACATACTTTTTGAATTCAAATAAAATATGTATCCCCAAACCACTGAGAGCTAATAACTGCTTTTAAATACAAAATCCGACCCCCACCTGGCTAAGATACAAGTTATAAATTAGTCACATGGCAGTGTCATCATTAATCGGAAGCGGAATCTAAATCGCCGTGATTCCTCCACCACACAGAATCTTCCACTTTTTTGTTTTTTTTTTTGTTAACTGTCACGAAGAAAGTAAAGAAAGCACGCCGAATCTTTTCTGATTTCCTTTTTAAGACTAGGCTCGCATAACGCAATACGCAACGCAATGCACTTGTTTGATAAAGAGGGAATTTTAAATGAATTAAAGTAAACATTCAACATAACATACGCACGCATGCGATGCTCCTGCTCCGTGATTAGAAGAAAAATATGCTAACCGGCTGTAGAACAACTGTAATTAAACACGAGTCCTACAAGTCAAACGGCTGCGGCTGGTGTATCTTTTATGAGTTTATCTGGCATCTGCTGTGTGCAAAAAAATGTTTAACTTACATTTTTTTTTGTGCACTAGAATCAGGCTTGAACCGAGGAAAGTCTCGCAAGTTACTGCAACGGAAACCTGAATTTGATTGGAAAGAATATCTGCCGCGCATCGGAAATGAGTAGTAAAAAAAAAAAAAATATATTTAGTATGATGACGTTAAGGAATTTGATAGGTTTTTTAATATTGATGCGGTTTTTATAGATTTTTTTAATGCGTATGGATTGGATTGGAAATCAAGTGCAGTTTGAGCTTTGTTTTTGGCACAATTAGAACATGCGATGGTAAACGTTGTTTGAGTGATTTTGACAGAAGAATATCAACACTGGTGCGGTTTTGTCTTTGAACAATGTTTTTTTTTGATTATTTGCTACTTTTCATGAAAACAGTTCTAAATGTTGTAACACTGCAGATCCCTCCGATAGAGATACATGCACAGATCGAAGTAGTTTTCATTGTCGTACTTATCTAAAGTATCGAAATCCATTTAAAGCAAACGAATACGATGTTTACGAGTAGTTCTCTTTATTCTTTACTTTGCAGATACAAAAATATTCTCTTTGTATGGATATGTATTTGTAATAAATTGTCTAAGCTAAATGGTACACTTTTCCTTCCACCTTAAAAGTTGGCATAAATCCTTGATCCACATTTTGCTTAGCTCCAAATGAAGTCACTTGCAAAGCATTATTTTCCGATCGTATAGATTGAATGAATTTTCCCTAGATATTAAAGAAAAAATACATAGATAAGACAAATTTCTTAAAAACAAGCTTTAATGTAGTAAAAAGTAAAAAATAATTTTTTCCGAGTCATCAATATGTGTGTACATTGGCTTGGGTGGGTTTGATGTGAGAAAGTTTAACTCGACTCTGCGATTCTACTTGTCAAACCCTTTCATTTGATAGTCAGTCATATCATGGCGGTTGTTAAGAAAAAAGTAATCCGCCATCTTGGGGCGTCCATCATATTGAATTTAGAAGGACATCACTCAACTAATCAATATCTACTTGTCAACCCCTTTCAGTTGATGCCTATATTACAGATTACGATCACCTTATCGTTAAAATATCGGTAATCCACCATGTTATGGCGTCCGCTATATAAGATTTTCAACGTCATCAAATAACCTATATTGTGCTGTCTCCGGACTTATAAACGTGTGCGAAATTTCAGCATGATGGAATATTTGGAAGTAGGTGTAAAATCAATTAGCAGATTTGGCCCTCACAGAAATGAAAAAGATAAAAAAACCGTCCGCCATATTGGATTTACAACATCATCAAATAACCCATATGTAATTGTCCCTAGAATTATACGCGTGTGCAAAATTTCAGGATGATCGGATATCTGGAAGTGGGTCTAAAATCAATTCGCAGATTTGGCCCTCACAGAAAGTGAAGTTAATATAAAGCTTGCAAAAAGTGGGTCAGGTGGATTAGCAATTTCTTCCAATCTAACGTTTCCGCTAAACCAACACATCCCGACTGACGGACTTATTCTATTTAAATGTTTTGCAATGTTGGCAAACATCTGTCAGCCTAGTATGACAACTGGATGATCATCAATATATTTTATTGCGTGGTTGTAATTAAACGCAGGACCATAATGCCGATCGATCTTTCGCTTCGGCACGTTTCTTTTAGTAGATCCTGCATAATATCCAATTATTTGAATTGGCTAATAAAATACATAAATGAAAGATTTTGATTCGCAGTGGAAACTTAAGTAAACCCTCTCCAAACCCTTCTTGGGGTGGGCATTTTCCACGAACATCATCACCATCAGCATACATGTTGACCAAAGAGCTTTGAATATAAGTTAACACAAAATATGTTTAACATCCGCTGCCGGTTTGTTTACCGAAATAAAGTGTTTTTTAAATGAAAAAGTTATAATAAAATTTAATTTATACAAAAGGCGGTTATTTATGACCAATGCCAAGAATAGTGGTCCCAATAGTGAACCTTGTGGAACGTCTCTACTTCGTCGCAGAAATGCCTGATGTCTGTTGTTCAGGTAAGATGAAACCAGGTTCAGTCAGGGAAGGTGACAAAAAATCAAATGCAGTTTGCTACCTAAAACATTATGGTTTACAATTTCAAGGTTCTTAGAGAAATTTGATAAAACAAGAAAGTTACATTGTTGTTATCTATAGCTTGCCTTATACCTTCAGCAGCTTTAATAAGTGCGGTTGAAGATACAACTATGCCAAGGATGAACGCCAGACTGATTTTCGCAAATAAGGTAGTCATATTTGAGATGTCTTTGTATCTAGGAATTTAACATTTTTTCTAAGCTTAAAGCTTTCTTAGGTGGATATATTCAAAAGTAGAAAAGTAAGCAGAAATCTATCGGAAGACGTTACTATGAGTATAGCTCAAAACAGAGTTTTGGAATCTGGCTAATTGAAATAAACTTAGACATGCAAAATGAATCCTTTCCGTCGTCTATTCTTGCACTTTTGTTTACTAGACTACTTCAAGGATACCTTAATTTGGGATACTGTGAAAGACTTGCTTTGCGATTACTTTTCACGTATCAGGTGGCATTTATGCGAAGCTCACTAGACTACACAACTAAGATATCTTCCCGAGTTTAAGTGGTCCACTTAAGTCAAAACGCATCCTAAGTAAGCCTTAACAATCAAGCCTAAATCAATTTTTTTTTATAATCTACACACGCTAAAGGGGATATAAATACCCTTACAATGTTTACACAACTCAGATGTTAAGTTTCAACTAACTCTATGGGTGGTGTCCAAGATAACTGGAGAGTTGTGTATTATTGAAAGTTATGCCTTTGCTTATGATTCACAGAAGTTTTTACCAGATGTTTCCTATTGTAGTTTGTGCGATAAATTTCTTCAGTCATACCATCCTACTGCCAGTGTTATGCCTTCGCAGTAGGTTTTTGATATTAGCTTCTAAAGCTGATCAACTTATGTTTCGGCGACATCTGGATTTGAACCGTGAAATTAAGCGAGACAAGCGACGACGACTACCACTACGCCACGGCCACGCATAAGCCATATTCCTCCCAAGTCTAAAATCAGGACTAATAAAATCGCTGACTTTGGTAGGAGTATATTCCGAATCAATTTAATCTGTCACAAGGCCTATCATCCTTCCGCGCCCCATTACATTGTATAAAACTAACAAACAACTCCTAATCAGCCGACAATTACTCTCTGTGCCGCACTTAAGTTGTCTTACATTTTACTGCTGCCGCCATTACCGCCGACGACATGTCATTAGTCTAGTGCCGTAGTGCCAGTGTCTACGGCGCGGACACTGCAAATCCTTCACTGATAGCGCAGCGCAAAGAACTCGCAACGATACAAAAAAAAAAAACCGCCACACATTTGCTTTGAATCCATGTCCAATTTATCCGGCCGGTGACCACCCTGAACGGTCGAAAATGTAACATGCCGCCACCTACCGACTCAATTACCACAACACATCGCGCGTCTAGTTCTGCCATTTGTTGGGTGGAGCATGGAGGGGAGACGGACATCACCTTTTTTGTTTGTGTATTATGGCGGCGGCGGCGGCCGCATACAATCTACAACGATAGTGCGGCACTTTAAGTAACCATTTTAAATAAGATATTGCAAATTGACATTTAAATGAAAAATTGTTTTTTATTGAGCGGCACCGCGCCATCTGCAACACGAGTACACTCGTAGATACCACCGCCAAGTGGTCCTCCGCAATAATTAGTACGAAGGCCAGTGATAAAGATGTCATGCGGCTGTCGAACGTGTAGCAGTGCTTTTCATTTACTCACGTAGAAGAATGGAATACGAGTATCTATTTGGCACGGATGGGAGAGTCCAGTTGGAAGGAGTTAGTACTTCATACATGATGAACTGATTGGTACCCTTAAGCGTGGCGTATTTTCCATACCGTTACAAGTTATCGGGTATACTTATAGTTTCACTTTTACAAATGTTGGCTCGTAGTCTGTGCGTGTGTCGAGTTGACCAGCTCACTTTGGTAATAAAACGATTTTGCCGTGATTGAGTTACGGAGACATGAGGGAAGTTGTAAACCAGTGAACTTATGGTTCATTGGGAGGTGTACTCGTAGAATCGGTTCGAATTCAAATTGACTGGCATAGAATCGCAATTTCATGGCAGTAAGTTAGATATGCCTGCAAGTGGATCCTGCTTTGTGATTTGTGAGCCATACCTACTTGGATGTGTAAGTGGATTTTTTAAGGTTAGGTACGGGCATTTTTTAGCCATAGATGTAGCAGAAGAGAGGTGTGGTTTGGATAAGTATTTTCTGGATATTCAATAATTTCTAGTGACATTTTAATCGAAATCGGGGGGATTTGTCTACGTAGTAGCCCAACGCACTTACCACTACACCACGGTGCTCACTCTTTTAAGTTTAAAAGTCGGAATAATGAAAAATGGTATACGTAGTATTGGTGGGTTATTTTTTATATCCATTCGGGAGTGTAAAAGAACACTTTAAGCTTTTTAGTTTTGCAAAATCTTGAGAAAAAATCAGCAAAATCAAAAACTGCACTCAATTTAACCTGGAGGAGATACTACAATTAAAAAAAATTAATTGCCCAGTCAGAGTTCATTCTTTTCTACTCACCACAAGAATTGGGACCATTGTGAAGCTATTTAGATACGACTTCAAAAGGATATTCCATCTCCCTCCAAAACCCGCCAAACTACGTGCGTATGCTGGAAACAGGCGTAGCACCACTTTGCATAAAAACACTGAAACTCCAAGTGGATTCTGTTCTGTTCTGCTTTGACTTCCAAAAATGCAACTGCATTACAATCAGAATTGAAGTGTCCGGAATTAACAAGTGACTGTGACCTTGAAGTCAATCAGGTGATTTAAGAACCAGCTTCGTCAGTTCATCGGATGAGTTGATATCCAAGTGCAAGGTACTTAGAAAATCTTTGGGGGTCCTTAATTAAAACGGTATACAGCCGTTTGAATCATAATTGTTGCCACAGCAATGAAATAGCGATGCTAACGATCTTAAAATTTAGTTATGTAGCGCGGGATTTACCCCTACTATGCAGTTTTTGCAGTAAGGCAGGGTACATTGGATTTCATTGGCTAAAGTAGGGCATACACGGTCAGATCGGTCTGTCGACTTAAGTCTGCCGACAGTATTTCTATTTGCCCACACACGATCCAACGGTCTATCAGAATTCACCACGCACGAACAGACGGTCGCCCAACTTGCTAAGCTCAGCCTCAAAATATCAAATATTGTTTGATTTTCATCCGACCGTCTGACAGATCGTCGGACAGACCATCCAACAATGCCATCCACTATCAGGTTGGTCTGCAGACTTCAATGTCGGATCGTGTATGGGAGCAGGAAACGCCGATTAACGAAATGTAAGTACAGACTGAGACTGAGACTAATTTATTGATTTATAATAAAAACACAAAGTGTAAAACAAAAATGTCAGTCGGGCAGACGGCATAGCCATGCTTTTACGATTTTTGTAAACCTGTTTTATGAATTGTATGTTAAGAAAACAATAAATCTTGAATCTTTCTAAAAAAAAAAGTACAGACTGCTTGCAACTTTGCTTAAATCTTTAAACGCGTTTCTCTCGAAACTACTTTTTCCAACACATCTGACGTGATTTCTCAAGTTCTAATGAACCGATTAATTTGAAATTTGGCGTGGAACTTCTTTATATATCCCTCTGTCGTTGGAATTATAACTATAATCATAATTAGAACTATAATAACGTAAACATTTTGTTTTTTACTATTTTTAAAAAATTAAAAACTTTGAAAAAAGGGCAAAAAATCACTTTTTTCAAACAGCCGCCGTTTTGTGAAAAAAATTTATTTTTTTTATTTCCGTAGTTCAGACGATAGCGACAGTCTTACTGATTTTTGTATTGTTAAAATAAATAAATATCTTATAAAAAAATTACTACTAAAAATATTCTTACTTTTTTTCTATCGAATTTTTAAAAGCACTCAAAATTTGTACCGCTAGACTTAAATCAAGTGAAAGCGATAAAATGGAAGTACAAATTGTATTCATTATAGGTTAACGGAAAATCAACAAACTATTATATGTTACTAATTTGGAATTCAAAAACACCTTATTGCTATTTGTTTAATTTTGTTTTTATTATGATTTTTGCGGTCTATAAGGTGTTTTTGAATTCAAAATTAGTGATCCAGACCACAAACTTGGCTATCGATGTGCGATTAAAATTGCATATTTCAAATCATATTATATAGTATGTTATGTCAGCTTCTCAAAGCTCCAAAGCAATTTTTCAAAACAAAAATTTGACTACAAAATAAAATCACTATATCCGTGTTTCTTCCACAAATCATTAAAATTTTCGATAAAAGCTCGAATTTGCTTCCAAATGAAGACGTTTCATCAGATGAAAATGAAAATTTTCCAAAAGACACTATTTTTTTTGTATGTATTTTTTGTACTTTTACAGCAACCATGCAATCATTTATTAAAAGTTTGCCAAGATTGCTAGTCAAAAATTGTTGAAAAATCACGTTCCTCAATCTTGTGTTTTTTTTTTGTAAATCTTTATATTATGTACATAGGTATATACAAATGAGCTGTTCGTTTGATACCTCAGAACACATACACTGACCATCCGATTGAGCTGAAACTTACACTAAATACTTTTTTTGATGTTTGAAGTGTTCGTACATTTTCGAATTTTTGAATTTTCCGGTAGATGGCGCTGGAACTCAACAAAATTTTAATTCACCGTACGATTGAGCTGAAACTTACACAATATATTTGCAATGAAGTGAGAAATGTTCTTACATCAAAAGTTTTCAAGTTTTCCGATAGGTGGCGCTGCAACACCAAAATTTCAAAACCATCCGATCGAGCTGAAACTTACACAATATATTTGCTATGAGGTGAGAAATGTTTGTAAATCAAAAGTTTTCAAGTTTTAGGATAGATGGCGCTGGATTTCCAAAATTTAAAAACTAACTATACGTTTAAGCTGAAATCTACACAATATTATAATTGTATGCTATGAAGTGAGAAATTTTCGAAAATCAAAAATTCTCAAAACTTGCCATAGATGGTGCTGACCAACAAAAACTCAAAATAATTACTACATCAATGCACGGTGATAACTTGCAGCTAACTTTCATATAATGTATTTCAAAATGGTTGAGTTAAGCTCGGTCGAAAAAGTTGGATGTTATTGTTTGGGCAGTTTTCTTAAATCCAAATTGGATAGCTCATTCATGCATTTTTCTCAGCATATCCTTCTTTATAAGGAAGCCGAGTCTATTAGAAACACAATCTAACTTGCACTTGCAGATACGAATGAAGCAAAACAAAATATTAAAAAAATTCTGTCTAAATAAAGTAGGTAACTGTTTTTACTTCAAAAAATTGTCAACAGAAATTGTTTTATATGAAAATCATAAGTGCGCGTAGGACATTAATTATAATATCAGCTCATATGCATAACTGAATTCCAGTAAAAACAATGTCTGTTCAGCTTTGTATATAAAAATGAGCTATTTGTTTGATACCTTAAAACTCATGAACTATCCATCCCTATAACCTGACCACCATAATCAGCGCACGGTGACAGCTAACTTTTGACTAACGTGTACTTCTCACTCAAAACAAACATATTGTGTAAGTTTCAGCTCAATCGGATGGTAAGTTTTTAAGTTTTTAGCACTTAAACGAACAGTTTATTTTTATGATATGAAATAATTATTGTTGTACCACTTCTTATATCTAACCGAACAGTTCATATATCCGAATAAATTTGTTTTTTTTAAACGGTTAAAAATTAAATAAAAGTATTTATTTATTGCAATTAATGCACAAAACTGGAAAATTAATTATGAATTTTAAAATCTTTGAGTTAAACTCGGTGACATCGTTCGATGCACCAAAAAGCACTCGAAAAAATTTCAGGACATTTTATGACATGAACACTGCTATCAAAAGGTGTAGCGAAGCGCACCGGGTAACCACTAGTATAAAATAAAAAATATTTTTGTTTCAAAAGTTATTTGATTTGAGTATATAATTTGGTATAAACTGTTAAATAGGATTCTTACACATACATGTTATATTTTTATTAACATTAAATTATACTAAAATTCTTATAAATAATTCCATTTCGTTTTTGTTTTCCAGTTAAAATCGAAAAATTCTAAAATTAGGTGGGAAATAACTTCACAACATTTTTGGTGATGTTATTGTCCCCTTCAGAGAGAAATAACTTCATATCAAAAAAGTGCATTTATTTCTCACTTAGGGTGAAGTTATTTCCCATGTAAAGTTATTGCTCGTGAAATTATTTCGCTGCACCGTTCACTTCACCCCGAGTCGACTGTTGTGTTATATTTTTAAAGAACAAAATAATAAATTAACGTTAAGTTCAATGGTTTCTGAAACAAGTTTCCTGTGTTTTTTTTCGGCATCTTTGGAACACCCAAAAAAAAAGTAGAATTGAAAGGATTTTGAAGACAAGTCGTAAAAGTTTCTAAATCTGCTATCACATTATTTTGTTCACTGAGTAAAACGGATCACTGGCAATGATAGATAATTGCAGCCTTGAGGTGCTAAAAAAAAAAAAACTTACTTTACTGCAGACCTTAGAGAAAGTAACATTAACTGCACATCTTCGTATGCATCTTCATCAAAAAAGGATTATGTAGGTACCATAAAAGACACTCCTCAAGGCACACATTTGTGTGAAAGCAAAGCTTCATATCACAACAAATCCTACAGCATAAAAAAAAAAGAAATAAAATAAGTTGCTGGAAAATCCAGACAAATTGGTCATAAAATCATTAACACAAACCTAAGTAATAATGTGCCATACCTATTGCCAGCAATTCCCACAATTATCGACCACACGATGCCAAAACTAATCCGCTGAACAATATAATTAACAACATTACTGTCCGTCGACTATTGGCTTGCCTTACTTGAATATAACTAGTTTGCCGTTCCATGGTACCGAGTATGTTTTGTTGCCTTTCCCCGAAGATGGCACCACACTGCCAATTGCCGCCCTCTGCCTCTGCGCTAGTAGGTACACATGTACCAATACGAATACAAATTTGTATCTATGCCATTTAATATCATAATCTCCGGACCACGACAAAAAAAGACCGGCACAACAAATTTCTTCTCATTAAATGGGAAAATTAATTTGCAACAACGTGTCACGTTGTACGAGTAGGTACATAACAATTATTACTTTGTTAAAATTGTACTGACACACACACAGATACATTTATTTATGTTTTGGATGTCTATTTGGCGGTGGCGGTACAGCAAATAGGAGAGTCGGTCGTCAGGTGATCGGGACAAAAGTCGATGATGACTTTATTAACTTTTTGAAATTTAAGTACCTAGTCCATGGGAGTGTTTATTTTATTATGACACAAGGTAAAGGTTTTTTTTATGGATAAACCTCTTTTGTTTAGGTAATCATAATCTATGGTTGTACAGATATAAATTGTTACATACAGTGGGTTTCATATTTATTACCCCATTCGAAATTTAAATTTTAACTTATAAATTATAAGTGAATTTTTGAAGAGAAGTGAAAACTGAGAGAGAGAATGTACAATTAATAATTGCAATTAAAGAAAAATTAGAGACATTTCATATTCCCTAAACAGAAATAGTATTAAAAGCCACTTCAAAGAACTAAATAATAAGAAATAAAATAAATGGGTGGGGTGACCCTTTGAGGTCAGTTATTAATTTCAAAATAAAGTAAGAGATTCATTGAATTTTAAGTAAAATAAATATAATACATTATGTCATTGAAGAACGAAACATTAGAATATGGCAAATTATAGAACAAAATTCATTATATGGTAGAACGAATATTATAATTTTC
The DNA here is from genome assembly GCA_949775065.1 of Brachyopa scutellaris. Taxonomy (NCBI): domain Eukaryota; kingdom Metazoa; phylum Arthropoda; class Insecta; order Diptera; family Syrphidae; genus Brachyopa; species Brachyopa scutellaris. The sequence goes on from OX459113.1 coordinate 114,111,962, forward strand.
AATGACGCTAGTATTCATGTTACCAGATCTAAAGAAAAAAGACCTTAGAACTTTAAAACAGTATAAATGCTGAACTGAAAAAATTTTCAAATCATAGAACAACGGAAAACTTGGATGTAACCGATTTTTCCCGCATATTTTTCTTACAACATTTTACTGTGAGATGAATGAAAATGTCCATAATAAATTATTTTAATTTATTTATATATTTAAATAAGGTTTGTTTAGCAGACATCCCTCAGATAGAAGAAACACCTAAGCGTTGCGCGAAAATATTGCATCAGGTTATCGATGTGATTGAAAAAACCCCAATTTAGAGTCAATAATAAGCCCCAGGTACTTAAATTCTTTGATACTTTCAATTTGAAAACACGTTTCGCCGCAGTTTATATTGTTACAGAATGTTTTATCTGAACGGCTGGTGCTACAGAAGCAGCTAAACAGCTTAAACCTTTGGCACTGAGGTGCGTGAAAAAAAATCGGCCTCAAACGAATTTTACGCTGCCAGACTGAAAAAACATTATTTCTGTTTTGGAACTGATCATTAGTTTGTGCACAGCAAACCATGTTCTGAGCAGTTCTAAATCCGAATTGATATCAGCAATTAAATTAAGAGGACTTACTGAACCGTATGTTAAACCTACGTCGTCTGCAAAAGCAGTGATAAGGCCCTTGAAATTTAGCTCAAATAACGAGTTGATATAAATCAGGAATAGGATTGGTCCCAATACAGAGCCTTGAGGTACCCCTCAATTCACAAATTAATTCTACTTCTAGTCTATTCAATCTTTACCCTTAGTGATCTATTATCAAGATATGACTTGAACCAATCGAGCATAAAACCTCGAAAACCAGCACTTTGTAACTTCCGCAACAGAATGTTGTGGTTAACTATGTCAAATGCATTGTAATATCGACGAAAGACCTGCTGTGAACTTTTTATTATCTAAGTTATCGAAAATTTGCGAACAGAAATTCAACAGTGCATCCTCCGTATTTTTACTTGTTTGAAATCCATATTAAAAAGAACTGAAAAAACTTGTTTTATTTAAATAAAACAAAAAATCCTGTTCTTCACAGTTTTTTTTTTTTAAATTTGCTTACAGACAGAAGAACACCTTTTTTAAAAAGTGGAACTACATCCGCAGATTTAAGAGCTACGGGGAAAAACTCCAGATAAAACTTTTATTAAAAATGTGCGCTAGGACGTCAACAAGAAAACATGCAATGTTCTTCAGCATCCAATTGGAAATGCCACAGGAATTTGAGCTTTTTAGAGAACTTATAGATCTTAACAGCTCTAATCCTGTAATGGGCTCGAAGAAGAATGTATAGCTTTGAGCAGTTTCGTAAGGTGTACATAAGAAACTAAAACTTGGACAAAAGAATGTACATATGTAGTTGAATTCGGATGGATAATGTTGGCAAAATAATTATTGAAAATATCGGCAACTTCAAGCTTATCAGTAACAATGCGACCATTAAAGAGAATATTTCCACTATTTAAGTTAAACTGGTTTTTGTAAAAACTCTCACGACATTTTGGAACCTTAGTTTTTTACTTCCAGACAAAGCCTTTTGCAGTTCTCTTTCAAATTAATCACCCTTATTTTGAGATTCGTTTTCATTCGAAAGTGAGAGAAAGTCGAACGGTGGGTATTTTGACTATTTATTTTCTAGAGATTTTCAAGAACCAGTAGATTGAAAATATTACAGGAATATTTCAAGTCAAGCCAATGCAAACAAATTTAAGCTCACAATCTCACATTAGCATTTGACTGAAGGTTGCCCACAGGCCACATCACATGCGGCTCTGACTTTAACCCTTTTAATAGGTCGTCTAAGTAGGAAATGTCTACATCCTGCTCAGTTACAGACATTTCATTGGACTGGTACAAGTACCTACCTACTTTTTCGTCTCACGTATCACTTCCAATCTCGAAATTTGACAATCGAACAGACCGAATGTACAATGCGTAATGACACAGCTGAGTACGAAAAGAACTATTTTATTCACAAAAACACAAATCCAATAGGAAACTCGAAAATGGGGAAAATGGAACATAAAATCCGCGGAACAAATTTTTTCATGAAAAAATGGAATGCTTCATTCAACTTCAACAACTTTATTCTTGACTTTTCCATTAAAAGTCTGGTCTAGTCTACGGTAGGGTCATCATAATAATCTTAGTAATAATCATTTTGGAGTTTCGATTTATGTATGGATAGGCTCTCATCTTCGCTTCTTCGCCTTTGGTGAAACTGTAAAACTTCTGCTGTAATAAATGTATTGTGGTTTTAGATGTTTGCTCGAATATATATGTATCTTCTAATTTCGTCCACATGTCGAAAGCACTATCACAACTCATTATGTGCAATAATGGCTCTTGTCGCATTGAAGAAACAGTATATTTTTGAGCTTTACTATCAGACCATTTCCAATTTTTTAACGACTCTTTATCTGCGGCGGATTCCCCTGTTTAATTACAGGCTTCATCGTTGTACCGTCGACAATCTCCCCTAAATCACTTGCCTTGATATAAAACTTCCAGACCAGCCAATGTTCTCCACACTGCTCCGAAAAATTTAATACCTTTTAAGTATATCTAATACTTTTTCACGATTATATACATATAACGCTTTGAATAAATTTTCAAATCTTTATTAAACTAATGTCGAGTGCCTGGACCCATAACCTTTAACAAAATCCAAAGTTTTGACGGCCTAAAATGAATATTGCTGGAGTTTGGCCAAAACAACACAGCTACTACAGATGGTCCATCTGTAAATAAGACTTGCATACTTTTTTTTAAGGTTCTGATTATTACATATTTGATCTTAAGGTCATATTTTCTGATGAGAAAAAAGGGGATCTCCCGTAGGATTTCACTCTGATTGGTGAAACTTGCGAAAGGAATCACAATGTTTTGCAGAGAAATTTCGGTAGCTTGGGTTGCGTTTTCGGTAAAATGGTGCTCAGAAATACCAACAAAACTGGATAATGCTTCATTTTCTAGGTAAGAATAGAGAATAAAACTGGGTTTTTCAGCAACAAAATACCAGAATCTCCATACCAGTAATGAGACATCGAACTATTGCTGTTATGGACTGGCCAGTATGCTGTCATATATGGAACCCGATGTTTGATTTGTCTAGGTGTGTCACCGAAATTGTCCTTTTAAGACCTAGTGTCGGCCATAAAGAACGAGAAGTGACACAGTCGCTTCTTGCAAGCCACAGAGCGTTGGACTCTTTTTCAATTCGATATTGGTATATATGGTTTTAATCGGCAGCAGTATAGAGGTATCTGTTTCACTGTTCCACTAACCCCATTCTAGGTAGTTTGTCTGCTTTCTCGATCCCTTCAACATACATACATATATTGCTCTGTGTCCGGGTTCCCAGCATAGTCTAATTTTGTTGTGGCTTATAGCATATGCACTAAATGTGACATTTTTCGACTGCCTTTGATTTTATAGTGTTTGATTTTGATCCTAACGATTTCAGAGCCGGTTAGCTATCTACTAGAATAATTATCTCTGACAAAGGCATACCGCTTTCTTTTACGGATAAAGCAGCCTTGCAAGTAATTCAGCTTGGAAGGTAGTCTGAACGATTCCCGTTTGCTCAGTACCGGAGAGTAGAAACCTGCTTCAGTACCTAGATCCATTTTTGACCAAAAGTAAAGAATTTTATTTCATACCTGAATATAGGTATTTCTGATCATTATGGAACAAGAATTATAGCAGAAAAGAAGAAAACCATAAAAGTCGAAGAACATCAGTGCTTGACTTTTTATGATCCGAGTCGTAAAACTCACAGAAGGTGTCATTAGAGAGGTAAGCTCTGCAAACATACTCAAACACATTCAATGCTTATTAACGGCATGTGTAGTAAAAGAATGCGATTTTATAAATAGGAATATAAAAACTATTTCAATGTTTACTCCTGAAACGAGTTCGACGTTAAGGTACAGAGTGACAAACGGCGATATAACGGTACAAAATAAAAGTTTGCAGTATATCTGGAATTTTTTTTATAGACTCATTTCGCTATAAAAAAAAGTGAACAAAAAGTAAACGGGTAAAAATTGTAGGAGACTTTGGAAATGTTAATGCTTCAATGGGTTTTGGGGACTGGAATCATTTGTACAACAAACTTGAACGTCCAGTTTTGTGTTCAATAATTGTTAATCGCCGTTGATATTGATTATCAGGAAGCAATATTAGATCCACAAAATTCAACAGAAAATTAAAAAAATAACGTTCCTCACTTGTTGACACTTTATTCGATGGCAACAAACCAGCGCGCCTGAACGTAGAACGCGCTTAAATCGGTTGTGCAATCTTCCCAAAAGAAAAATCTCAAACCCAAGAAAGCCCTGGATAACACTTAATCACAGAAAAAGTTCTAACTTAGTTCATTTACTCGGTTCATGCTGCCTTTAGACCCGGATGGTGCCAAAACCCGGAAGAGCCACCAACTGAGTAAAAGTCATATATAGACCGATTTCAGTTCTTCGAAAAATGTCTAAAGTGTTCGAAAGAAATTTTGCTTAGTAGATTGGTAGAAATAAATAAATAAATTCAACGATAACTTCTGGAGTACCACAGGGGAGAGGACTAGGCCCGCTCCCATTTTTACTAAATATGTACTCGTGATAAACCGCAAGAAGAAGGCGCCTTGGTCATATTTTACAAAATTTCCAAAATTAAGTCTAAGAGCTATCGTCAACGCTCCGTGGTACTACATAAGAAACAAAAATATCCACAAAGATCACGAAAGCATTTTACAAACGCATCTAAGTCGCACCGTAGGGCACCGTAGCGCAAGTGGTTAGTGCGTCGGACTACTGAGCCAGCGGTCTTGGGTTCGAATCCCGCCGCAAACACCTAAAAAAGTTTTTCACAGTGCCCACCTCTTCCGAATGCCTGACAAGCATTCAAGAGTACCATTTGTCATGTAAAACTTCCCAACTCGCCGTTCGGAGACGGCAGAAAACTGTAGGTCCCTTCCATTCGTGCAAAAAAATATAACGCGCACACACAAATGGTTGCGGGAAGCTAGGCTTGGTTCTACCTAGGACTGCTGAAGCCAAATAGTAGTATCTAAGTCGCTTGCAAGATCACACAAAGACGCTTTTCTTTCAATGTTGGAGACAAGAAATTTATTGCGAAACGTCCGGAAAGTCCCAAACCTTTCGAGGTAACTCCTTCAAAATAACCCGCGTGTATTTTGCGGTATTAGCAGAATCCTTCATTAGAAAGAAACCTTGCAAACGTTCTTAATCCGAACCAATAGAAAATGCTTAACTGAGGTGCTTTTAGAGATTAAAAACCTCACACTAATATATGTATGTATATGCTGGTGTGTATCCTCGTACAAAAAAAAAAAAGTGCGTGAGACTCTCGCGCGTTAGAAGTGAAACTGATTTTACAAAAAAATTCAAAGGTTGTATTGCAATGTGTATTGCACAAGAAATAATTCTTATCTGCCACCAAAAAACTATCGAAATATTTAAAAGTGTATTGCAAGCTGAATTTTAAGTTTTGAATTAAAAACGACGTTATTTATTCTTCATATCCTTAGGAATAAAACCAAAGTATATATAAACCCAAGAAGTCGCATCTCATATAAAATTTTTGTATGAAAATATTTGTACCGGCAGAAGAAATTGTATACATAAACCCCTTTTCACTGTGGTCGTATTTTTTCGGAGCAAAATATTTTGAGAGCTGGGTAGGTATGCATTAGTTTCCTACATACCTACATCATTTAACCGCTCAACCTCGGTAGAAAATTTTCAGTCGTTTCTTACCGCAGACCTCAGTCCCTTCGCCAACAAAACCGATTTTCTGCCGGCAATGTTTGCGGTGGCCCAATGTTTGTATGTTGGGGTTGAAAAAAAAAAAATTTATTTTGTTGGTTTGTTTTGTTGCTATTTTCTTCGCTTGCTTGTACTTTGATATCTTGTCGTTCATGTATGTGTATTTGTTTTTTAGAATTTATTTTACTGCCTGTTGAAGTTGGAGAAGGGGAAGCGTTTCACTTTTTCGTCTGATTCAGGCAAATTTGCCCTACCGCGGCTGAAGAAGTTTCACTTCAAAAACTTTACCATCACTTTCGCAGAACCTGCGATAACCGTAGGAAAGTTACTACTACCTATTCTATGGATGGAATTGAGATCCATGGACCTGTGTTATATATATGTATGTACTATAACTGGCGAGATTATGTTGTTGACGAGGAGCGAGTAAGTACTACCAGATCCAAGTTGTCGAGACTTCTTGACTTTGTTTCATTCTTTTTTTTGCTTCTGAAGTTTTAAAGTCTGGAATTTTCCAAAAATAGCAGAAATCTTCTCCGTAGCATAAGACATACTATAAATCCCCATTCTTTCGAAATTACCGTTTTTTTGGCAAAAATCAGGAGAAAGATGATCTTCTTGATTTTTGCAAGTTGAATACTATTTCGAAAAAACATATGTATTTTTTTTTGTTTCTAACTTTTGAAAAAAATTGGACTTTTTCTGATCATCTACTTTTTTATGATTTTTTTGTCCATTTATTTTTTAAATAACTTTTTTTTGATATAAATATTTTTTTTTTTTTGTAATGTAAGTGGAATATTAAAAACTATTTGGATGTCCTGAAAATATGAAAAACGAATAAACAATTAATTTAATGAAAAAACATTTTTTTTTAATATTTATGATGTATGTCACACCCCAGATGGAGGAAAGTGCAAGTAAAACATAGTTGGAGGACGGAAGGTTAAGTATCGATATTTTGTTTTCAAAGAAAACTGCCGCCCGTTAGCATACAAAAACTCCATTGTTTCTCTGGTTCACCCACCCGTCTAACTGAATCCTGTTTCAACTCAATCTACTTTTACATGCCCGTTTCACTTATTGATAAATAAAAAATAATTTTTCAAACTGTGTACATGTTAAAATCGTGCAAAAATTCATATCCAAGCAATCAATAGATAGGGATAATTGGCAATCTCAACAACTCACGGTTACACCATCGCCGCTTCAAGTTTACCCACACAAATACTAGGAACACTTTAGAATAATCACTCAAAGTTGCGCATGAACAAAATATTTTGTCATCGAAACCAATTAAATAACACACCGATGACAAGCGGCACTTCCACTGAATGTTTAACCATAATCCACTCACAACTAAGTGAAGGCCTACGGCTCTAATTTGACACAACCGAATTTCACTATATTAGCATATGAGATATGTACATCTGAAGATACAAAAAAAGACGAAAAAGCAAGTCCACTGTCAATGACCTATCAGACCATATCTCTCACATAAAAGTTAAGAAAAAACATAAAAGGTTCATTGGCCAATTTAAACCGGAGATTGCCATCAACGGCGCCACATAAAGGCCCTCAATGGTTTCTCATAAAATGTCAGTCTCTTTCCAGATACTACTTCACTTCGGAAAGAGGCTTGCGGGTTCACTACACACCGTGAATACATGATTTTTGTTTGCCGTTTTTTTTTTGTTTTTTGGAAAACCCGTCCAAAGTTCCTAAAGTATTTTATTAGTTTCCTGTCCATTCCCTGCAGGTAAAACAACCATCACCACCCGTTCCGTCAAAGGGGGAACACAACAAAAATTAATTTCTGTAAACGCACTGTGTTGTCAAATTGACCATAAAAAAGTGTGCCGCCTTTTCTCCCCCAGAAAAAACAAACATGACCGGTACGGGATCTGACTGACCACAGACATCTAAACAAATCCAATCCAAATGCACTCAACTTGTATCTACGCAAATAGCTTTAGCTGCGCTCATAATTTTCCGAACTCAAGCCTGCGCGACTAATAAAATCAGTTCGGTTCGGTTGGATGTCTGTCACGTCACGATGGAGGATCGGTCGATCGGTTGGGGCGACCCCCAAACTCCCCGAATGATTTATGCGCGGAACTGACTTTTCTCTGAAACATCACTTTGGTTATGCCAATAAAAACACACACACACACCAACACCGGGCCGACGAAAAATACCTAACAAAACACGGTGCGGCGAACCGAACCATTTGCGATTTATTGTTGTGTGAAGACAAGAAAGTCCTTTTAGCATTATCTACTCGCATAATGGCAGAGGAAGGAACACCATCGACCGACCGACCGACCGACGATTGATTTCATTTGTCCGTTTGTCCATCGGCGATAGATCGATCCGTGAAGAGATCGCGTTTCTTTTTTTGTATCTTTTATTTATTCTCCTACAGGATCGACAAACTGTTTGTTATTATTATTACGCCACAATCGGTTTGGACATTTATTGTGTTTGGTCGAATGGTCAAATTAGGTTTTGTAGTCCGAAATGATCAATTGCATTGACCCCTGAAGCGTAGCGGGGTTGAGGGGGTGGGACCTTAGGAGTCATATCGGGCGGGCGGCAGTTTATTTGTTTTGCGAAAGCGAAATACTCTTTTTTTTTTAATGTTTTAATCATTTAGTTGGTGCTTGTTGTATTTTTTGTTTTTGTTTTTTGTTTTTATTTTTATTGAATGCGCTTGTCCGGATGGATAATTTCAGACATTGTTGTAATTCAAGTGGAAATGGGGGTTTGCCAGGAAAGTATCTGATAGGTATCTGCAGGAGATAGTAAAAATCTGGTGAGAGAATGTTGAGAATCTTACGGAGGCAAATTGAAAGCTTGTGGGAGCGGTTTTGCTATCGCCTAAGAAGAAGATTGAAGATTTTAGCAAAACTGGCTTGGATACAAAAAACGTGTCCTCTTGTATTTCCTTTCATCATATACGATACGGTTTTCTGTCTAACTTCGTCTCATTTTGCAAAATAAACCTGACCTTCAATTTTTTCAAATGGTATCCAGCATATGCCCATATGACTTTTACACCTACAACCAGATCAGTTGATCGACAGAAAAAAAAACTGGCCGTTGGAATGCCCTTTTACAAGACTAGATCTAGTTGTCACATGAATAGTTTAATGCCGCTCCAGGCTGATGGTCTACAACCATCTCACTCATGAATGGATACCGATCCAAAAGAGAGTTTTATTTAACCTGGGCACTGACAGAACAAACACTTGAAGTTGTGAAAGCATAAGTATGTACCGTGGAAAATGTTATTGCGTTATGGAGAAACACTCTGTCAATCCCCTTCATCACCTCATCTGAAGGAACTAAATCATTTAGACGAAAAGAATAAGGACACACTACAATAGATGTGCGGCCAGAGGGGCGTTCAAGGTAATAAAGAGGCAGACAACTGGTAGGAGCTACTTCACCCTCTTAGTGCCAAAACCTTTTGTGGGATGGGCGAACGTCATCTGTATACAACTTAGGAAAGAAGACTAGAGCCAGACTCTGGAATGAATGCTTCGACTAAGACAAGCTAAGACGTAGTTCGGCAATTATAACCCTAAAAGATTGAAACTCTGTATAAAAAAAAGTCCTCCAGATACTATGACGATGATGAGAAAACCCCAGACCAACTACTAAGCAGATGCGAGGCCATATTCAGACGAAGAAGAGACTGTTCAAAAACTATGCATAGGTAGACAAACACCGAACCCCCTGAATATACCGAAATTCATCAGATTAACCAAACCGGTGGAAATTCTCTAGACCGAGAGAATCGGCGGTCTCCAGTTGGAGAAAATAATAGATCTATGTACCTATTATAGGTCGCAGTTTACATATTCCAAATCTTCTTCATTCATTCACAATACCACGTTTGAGAACGCCAATATGGATCTACATTTTAGTATCAGTTACAATTAGCCCGGTGGATGCTCTCGATTTCAAACCAACCAAATCTTCTATTTCCTCGGATGTACTTGTACAAGTCATACATTTATAAGCCAAACATCGTCCATTAACTAGAGCAAGGTCAACGACCACGCCACGCTGAAAACACCGGTTCTCGTTGGATCACCGAAATCAAGCAGCGCCGGGCTGCTAAGATGGGTGACCACTTTGAAACACCGCGTGTTGTTGACATAGGATTAGGAGTGGGGGAGTACCGATAAATAGAGAGTACAAGAGAGTCTGTGTCTAGGATGAAAAAGATTCTCCTTCCAAAACAAAAAGCCAATTGCCAAATATTCTGTGATGTGACTTTCTGGCACGATTTTCTGGCATTCATACAGAGAAGATCCGAACAAATTTGAATGAAAGAGTTGGAGCTGGACAAAACTTAACTCCTTTTCGCAGTTAGGACTAACATAAGGCAGAGGTCAAGCCACGTTTCTTTACTCGAAGATGGTGTTCTAGACAGTGAACTGAATCAAGTTGAACTTTCCTTCCCCTGCTGCGTTTCAGTACTCCCAATTACAAAATCCAATTTAATTAGACCTTCATAAATCCCATTAAGACCAGAATTGATTTTTTTATTTTTAAATATTTTTAACAAGAGTGAAAGCTTGCATATCACTGCACTAACTTCCTCTTCCTCTTCTTGCCTTTTATGAGAAAGAAGAACCAACATCTTTATTGAAAGTAGCCCGAGACATCGGTTATTACCACCGCCAGTATTATGTTAATTCATTAAATTAAATGCCAACAGTTTAATTTACCCACATTTTCCCCCGAGGCTGTTTTCATGTACCACGGCATAAAAAAATAAATAACACACATCTTTAGCGACACAAGCAAGAGTGTTGTAGATACACAAATATTGAGGTTAAATTCGAAACAAACAACTGACAATCTGTCATTCAATATTTGCCCGTCATCAGCAACACCGACCAACCGAACAGCAAGCCGATTATTAATTTCACTTTAAATTCTATTCCCCCCCCCCCCAACCACCCAACCCAATGACTCTTTGCGAACAACATGGGAGAAGGAGATGAAGAAAAGAAAAATGTGACAGACAATAAGAATCGCAAGATGAGAAAGTCAGATAAGTCCACTGGGATAAGGAGGATTTAATCGAATCCTTTTATAAAATCTCAGATTCCCTGATATTGAGAAATGTCAAATGTCATTATCTGTCAGAGATAGAGAAAGAGAGAGAGAGAGGGAGAGCATTTTTTCTTGGAAATTAATACTTCTTTTTCTGGGAGGCCTAAAGTCTTGATTGCCGACCATCTTTGGAGTGGAAACCTAATAACACACTTCACAGAGTTAACTACGAACTGTCAGTGCTAAATGTCAAATATCAACAAATTGACTTAGTGAGTGTTATACACACTTAATCTTGGTTGAACGGACCCTTGGGAGTTGGTACATTCAACGGTGATTATGGTTTATGATTGACCTCTTTTGAAAAGGATTTAGAAGGTGAAATCGCCTGTTACTACAGTTTCACAGAGAGGTCACTGAAGACTGTGCTATCTTTTAGTGAAATAGAATTAATTCAGATACTTTTTTCTTGCTTGTCATTGTGAACTGTGGTAACAGTGTTGAGTCAGAGTTTACAATAGATTGTCACTACGTACAGTGTGGGTCAATAAAGGTTTCTCTATGAGAATAGTAGAATAAAAATTATTTAATTCGAATTATAACATATAGAATAATGCTTATTAATCGATAACAATTATGTGTGAAAGGCAATATCAGTCAAGTTGTCACAGTGGCTACGGCGGCACTCCAAATTTAGGATAACATCCTGGCATAATGTCTCCTCTATTCCACCAATATGCCTTCGTTTCTGGCTTATTGCCATAGACCTTACTTCTGAGATAAGCCCAAAGGTGTCAAATCGGACGATATCGGTGGCCAATTGACATCGCTGTTTCGCGAGATATTGCATCGCGGGAACTTCTCGTGTGATTAGGTTATTGTTGCATTAGTCGTGTGGCATGCGACACCGTCTTTTTTGGAAGAATGTACGTAGGGACAAACAAAAGTTCGCTTAGCTGATTGGATAATAAAACTTACTTACTTAGTTGGCGCTACAGCTCGAGGTGAACCTGGGCCTGCTTCTCGCAACCATTTGTGTGTGCGTGTTATATTTTTGCACGAATGGAAGGGACCTACAGTTTTTTGCCGACTCCGAACGGCGAGTTGAGAAGCTCAATCGTGACAAATGATACTCTTTGATGCTTGTCAGACATTCGAAAGAGGTGGGCACTGTGAAAAACTTTTAGGTGTTTGCGGCGGGATTCGAACCCAAGACCGCTGGCTCAGTAGTCCGACGCACTTACCACTTGCGCTACGGTGCCCCAATAATAATAAAACACAAATATAATTTTAACTTAAGATATTTAATTTCCATCTTTTTTTATTTTCTCCACATTTATTCCCATTTATTTTACATTTCTTCAGCCGATAGTTCCATCTGTCAAAACAGCTTTCAAAATCCTTTTTTAGAGCTTTTCGATTTCGACATTGACTGCATTTATAATCTTTTCATTTGATGTGAAGATTTCTCACCTCAAATCTTTTTTTATTTTCGGAAGCAGCCAAAAGTTATACGGCGCGAAGTTGCGGCACAGCCCCTGTTTTTTCGGTGTCCTAGTAAATTTTTGAAAACTTGTGGTAAGCAAGTTTCAGTGTACCAATTAGCAGTTACTGTCTGACCAGTTTGAGCGGGATGACGGCAAAATATTGAGCAAAACGAACACGAGCCTCTTTTTGCTCTCCATTAAAAAACCATTTAAGAACTCATCGAGCTGACTTCTTCGAATATTTCAAGTGACTAGTGTGCCCGTGTGAGAACTCTCGCAAGAGAAAATCCAAACTTCCCATCCAACATCCAAACTTTCCATACGATTTCCCTCTGTCAACTCATGGAAATCATACGGGAAGTGTTTATTCTTTTGGCAGTTCATTTTGGGTAGAATATTTGTTTTGATAGATTTTTTAATTTGTTAAAATTTATAAAGTGAAAGTGCAATTCGTCAGAGCTCCAGGAAAATCTCTTTCTTTTGTCACCTTATTTGTTAAGATTGGTTAAGTGTGAGAGCCGCAAATGGTACCTATACTACAGAAATAATATATATGATGATTTAAAATTCGTGACACAGACATGGCATTCATGCCCAGTTCATCCGCTATTATCTCCTGTGTTATCCTGGCACCTCCGTCTTTTACCCTTCACCGGGGCAACATTTGTATCGTCGGTCGACATTTAGGCCGACCTCCACGAGATTCGTTCTCCACAGAAAAAGCCAGTCTGGAATCTTCGAAACCACTTTGAAATATGTAGTAACAAAAGATGATGCATTTATTCTGTTGTTAGATTATAAGATATACAGAAATGCATTTTTTTTTCAAAAACTTCCTACTTATCGTCCACATCTATATCATCCAATTTCCATAATAGGCTTCAATAATTTTAACACGTTGTGCCACCAAGTATCTATCCATGACTAAAATTGTTAATCACTGTAGATGACAGATGTAAATTTCGAACAATTTTTTTTTAATATCTAGATTTCATTCGCCACGCTCATGGTGAAATACGCGTCGGCCCACCCTTTAGTAAGCAGCGAGAAAATATGAGATGGTCGAAAATAATCGAGGAGATCTTTTTTAACTTTTGTAGTGGATCCACATTGGCTTCGAACAATTTAGGGGTCTTGAAATCGAAAATACGATGTAAGAGATAATAGGATAAAACATTAAAGAGACTAAGCGACCACTGTAGTTAGCGAGATTGGCTAAGTGAGCTGGAAGCAACGTTTTCTAAGCATTTTATCTTAGACAAAGTTAGGCAACTTTTACGCAAGTCTGTAGGTAGGTAGTCTCTTTTACCAATAGCCTTGCAAATTGTATTCCATCTTGGCAAAAGAGCTTTAAGGACATCAGTTAACTATAAAATATTAATTCAGTCTTAGCTACATACATACAACTGCAATAGCTGTTGATACATTAAAGCCTCCAAATTGATCAGAAAAAGTAAACTGTTAGGGGTTTAAAGCAAACTCGTAGCAGCATGACCCACAATGGTCGCATGTTGTTTTACTGCAAGAACTTTGTAGTTTAAAAAGGAGTTTCTTTTCTACATATGTTGACATATTGCGCATTTTTCCCTTCGCAGCCAACAAGGCTTCTTTGACAAATTTTGAAACAGTATTTATGCACTTCCTCAATTCCTAAACTTGTTTCGGTGTCTTTCTCTATGTGCTTGATTGTCTCTCCAGATGTGCCTATTAATCTTTGGAGATTGAGTTATTAAAACCTCTTCCCAGACTAACCATTTCAACAGCCATATAACCAAGTGGCAACCCATTGCGATCCACCTCATACAACTCCAGTCAAGTGCGCCATCGAAACCATTCTCATGGTTTTACTCAAACCTCCGCCACTAAACAAGTCATCACATTCACCCCAAAGCGGCTCTTATCCTCCATAAAAAAAAATACGCACAGTGAATGGTGTGACAGGCCACATTCAACAAATCCATCATCAACACTACACGCAGAGTGTTTGTCAATTCACTTGATGCTGAATTCACAAAAAAAAAAAAAAAAACCTTTTAATCGAAAGATTTTCGATCGTAAATCTAAACGAGCCGAGCCGAAGACAGTATCCCACGAGTGTACAAATAAAAATGTACCGCCAAGCCAACCCCCATGGCAGTGTGTTTGGAAAAGTGTCTCGCGCTCAGATAATTTGTGGACTTTCATTACCCGCGCAACACGTTGTTAGTCGCTTTTATAGCACTCAGGACGGTACTACTGAGGAGGAAACTGAACGCGCGCCGGATCTGATTAATAAAAGTTTTAGTGTGAATTTTATTTTGTGGATAATAATAATAAACTTTTATTTGACTAAATCAAATCTGACAGGATCGTTGTAAATTCACGTTAACTGGACGGACGCGGCGGCGGGAGAAATGATGGCTTATAGCTTTGCTTTACTACTTTTACCGTTTTTATTGGGTGTTTGATTTTTGCGTAGACGTCAAATTTAAAGACTTAATTTAGAGGATCGAGTGGCAGGTGCCTTGTGGTAAGCGGGTGGCAGAGAGAGAGAGCAGAGACAGAGTTGCATGGAAATGTGAATGTCACTCGTTAAATGGTGGAAAAGTTGGAAAGTGAAATCTTTTCTAGTTTTTAGTTCCATTTAAGGGAAGACTAGATCAGGGGATTTTTTTCTATAAAAGTCAAAAGATGAGGCTATGAGGACTTCCTTTTAAAATTAAATGCAAAAGCCAAGACTCAGGCTTGGACAGAGTACTATCAGGAGGGATTCCAACCCCTCGGTCATAAGACGACAGAACGGAACTTGGAGAGATTGTACCAAAGATTCACTGGAACTCCTTATGAACACCCAGTAGTGAGCCAGACCAGCTCGCTCTATGGAGTGAAATAAAAGCAGTAATCACCGAAGAGAATATCGCCTTGGTAACTACATAATTGCTTTGCACCAATGGATTGGGAGACTATTCTAGTATGGCTCTTGCCGATTTTCAGAAGCTGCCAACTATATCCCCCAAACCTGGGCATAGTTCGATAAATATTCATTCCCAAAGTAGGTAGACTTGATAATGAATCTGCGAAGAATTTCCGTCCGCATTTTCGCTCGATTGCGATCTACACATTCTTGAGATCTTTAAAAATACTCTTCTATCCAAATCTTGATATGTCTACCGGAAAGGTACAGCCTTGCAACTTAATTCGTTGATAGAGGGACACCACAGGGTAGTGCCATTTCGGCTCTTCTGTGGGTTTAAGTAGCCAACTAAATCCTGTCCGCACTTAACAATGAATGTGCAAAGATAGCCACTTAGTATTAGCGATGTGTCCAACTATGATTATCATAGAGAGCCGCGCGATTGGACCACAAGCTACGATTTTGGCGTGAATTCCAAGAAAGAGACAAAGAAAGCAAATATCAACAAGCTTCCATACTATCCTCTAGTGCTAGGTATTTGGGTATCATCCTGCATCCTAAACTTAACTAAAAACTAAATGTAGCAGAGTGAGTGTGGAAAAAATGCATTGCCTTCTACGACTGAGGTAAAACTTTTGGTAAAAGGTGGGCACTGAATTCAAAGATGGACTTTAGGATGTACACTGTCGTATTACACTTCACACCAACTTCATATATGAAGCACTAGTTTGGTGGCCCGCATTAAGTAAAACCTACATCTCTTAACATAGTAGAGTCAAAAGAACTGCAGGTATAGGCGCGGCCGAAGCATTAAACGTATCCCTGATACATCCTGCCACACATCAAGTAGGTACTTAGTATCGTGTAGGTGCACTGGTCTTCAAAGACATATTATGGTCTTTGAAGACTCACATCAAGTGCCAAATTACGATCTTAGCCAATAGATCCAAGATGGACTGCGAAGTCAAATGGGGTATTTTGAACTAAGAACATCTAAAAAATGTATTCCTATTCCAGACTGCTCTAGTGTCTTCTAAGCGGAAGTACTAGCAATCAAAGAAGCATGTCAGGAAATTTGTCTCAGCAGAACAACCTTTAGAAGGAGGTAGCAATTGCCTATAGGTATCCATCAAAGACCCTCAGTCAACTATCACCTCCTCCAAATTGGTAGAACAGTTCAAGGAAGAATGGACCCGGTCACGTACCCGATTTAAGGCAGGGATAAGTTATGTAAAAAAAGGAACCTATTGCTTCATTCATGTGGACCTGGAAAACAATTTAAAAGCAAGAAGCGCGAGCAATGGACAACTTATATAGAGAAACATTGCAGCTTACTTGAATCGCAATGGTGCAGTATCCTTCCACTTCTTTAGTGCGGAGACCGCTCGCTCAGTACACCGTGATAATTAAACCATCAATACATTAAAACATCACGGAGACTGTATCATGGTATGGGAATATTTCTCCTACCACGGTGTAAGTCCCAATCATACATAGAATGGAGTGCAAAATGACAGAAGTGTCCATTTATTTATCACTATTGTCCCTATGCTGAAGATAATATGCCTCTTCTAGGGGTACTTCAACAGAATAATGATCCTAACCACTCATCGTAGAGTACACAAGAGTTATTCCTGGAGAACGGCCTCAATGCATCAAGAACTCCTTCTCAATCGCGAGACCTAAATCCGGATGAGACGCACCCTGTGACGAGAGGACAAGCTACCATCGAACGTCAAATAATATATACTCATTTGTGTGGGTAAACGTTAAGGCTGCGTGGGAGGCTAAGCCAAAAACTAGTGTAATCGATGCTACTACGCTTTCAAGAACAAAGGCTATTCAACGAATTACTGAAGCAGCAATTTGACCAAATACTAAACTTATTATAATTCATAAATTGTCTGGTTTAGTAAACAGTTAGAGATGCTTCCGGCAAAAATTGATAGCTGTCCCTGTTTGTTTTTCTCCGCCTTCTGGCAATTCCAGTCAACCGAAACATTGCCTCCATACAGACACATCATTCAAAAGCTTAACAAGATAGTTTTCGTTTTCTTTTTTTCTTTTTTGGAAATTTCAACAGATGTTCGCCTTAAGCCTAAATAAACTAACAGAACATAGGCGGCCGGTCGCTACATCACACGATATTTACAAATTTTTGCGGATGTTTGCCAATGCTAGTCACGATACATAATCACAAATGGGTGGTAGTATCTATGGACTTAATTATTTCTTTTATCCCTCGCGCAATGTAACACCCAAATTGATTAAATTTCTCCATGGAGACCGTTTAACATCAATCATAGAGCTTAATACGTGGTTATAAGATCCGCGATCAAAGCATCACAATAAACAACCGCGCGACCAACAACCCAGTCCGGCATATGGCCAAAGTGTAATTTAATTAGACAACTTTGTGCTTGAGGCCGCGTGCTGTTGATTGCCGCCACCACGGCTGTTGTAATCCAGGTAAGAAGAAACTTAATTGACGCTTTCCTACAGACGTCTCTTGGGCGGCGGCACTGAATACCAAAATCGAATTATATTCGCAAAATTTGTTTACCCCACCATCATAGGGTAATTAAAACGTGGAAAATTGAATAAGTCGCCGACGAATCAGTGTTGCATAATTTTGGATTTCGCCAAGCGATCGATGAACCACACTCAACTCCTGCGGCAACAGGGGCAACTGACAAACAAACATATCAACTCTCCTCCTCCCCTACTCTCACACAGTCCTAACGCAATTAATCAAATTGCGGAAAAACGATCTGGAATTTGTTGAAAGATGCATTCCTCTACTACCACACTGCGATGATTAATTAGAGAGAGAGAGAGAGAGAGAGAAAAACCAGAAAGAAATGATAAAAATGATGGGAATGTGGACCGATTTCATGTGAGATGACATTCAGATTGCACAGCGATACTGATGCGCGAGTAGTTCCAGTTCCGGTGGGTAAGAAGTCCGTTTGGAGCTTGTTTTATCCCCCATTCCCACTCTCTCTCTCTCCCTTACTTGTTCAGTGATCATACATATATGATCAGTGCTTGTCAAGTAATTAAGCAGCAGCAAGGCAATTTGTAAGAATTATGACAAATTGACGAAAAGAAATGAAGAAAAAAGTATCTAGATGCACATGACATGTTTGGGTAAAAGCGTGCATGCTGCACGGAACGGAACGCATTCACTTTTACCGCGACGCATCCCAAAATGAACGATCGTGACCCAAATTATTCATTTGAATTATGAAAGGTAATTTGAGCGACTGACTGCGAACAGGAACACAAAATATCGCATCTTCTCTTCCTTCCTCCTTTATGCGAGTACTCGTATGTAGCTTTGAATTGCAATTTAGCAGGAGCAAGACGAGTTAACATAAATTACCGTGATCGTGATTGGTTGGGAATGGGAGGTTCACAATAATACAATGCCTTCGTCGCCACCGGGTGGAGTGCACTTGGATTGCTTATCTGGATAGTCGGCAAGGAGATTACACATTTATTGAGGGATTCCGGTTTTCATTCAAACATTTGTGTTCTTGTTTGTCTATGGAAATTTCTTAGAATTAAAAAGGTTTTGCAAGGAGACTCTAGTCTAGACTCTTCACTCTTCTACTTCTAGTTCAGGGGCCCTACTCTGTATCTCGTTTCGAAACGGACATTTTCCGAAAACGAATATTTTATACTCTCTATTTCGATAGCGGAATGAAATCTACTACTTTCGGATTTACAATTCTGAAAGTGGAATTTTGATACTCTGTAACTCGTTTCCTAATGTCAAGAGCATTGAAAAACGGAAAATTTCTTTCTACAACTAATTCGCTAACGGAAGGATTTAAAAGTACCTGCAAATGCAAGATTTTTAAGAAAATTTTTAGTGATGATAACAATTTAAACAAGCAAGCCATTCATGTGTGCTTTATTTTTTGTGTTTATTGATTTAATAAATTATTTTTGATTTGCTCCCGTATTCTCTTTGCAATGTTCTCCATGTTGCTGTTCAATGCTAATTGATGATGCATCATCGGGTATTTTAAATTTAGAGGGACTCCAGTGGATCCCAAAGGAGAAGGAAGTTCATCTCGTATGCAATTGAAAACATACAAAAAAGCATCCTTCGAAAGACGAAAGTTCTGAACAAAACTAAAATAATAAATGATAAGTAATGGTGATATGAATCCTTGGTACCAACCGAGTTTTACCTTTTATCACCTTTTTCAATAATATTTGATTTATCCCGTATAATTTTCCACTCAATCCGTTCTTAACTTGTTTTTTCGTCCATCCGAAGTGCAACAGAATACATTTTCCTTTTTTATTATATTAAATTCTTCCTTTGAAATGCACAACAATATTATTCCTCCTATTCTCGGTTTATTGATTTGACATATCTCATAAGAAATATATCGAGACTCGACAAAAAAAAATCCTTAAGTAGGAAAATCATCTAGTAGTATTTTTTACATTCCGAAAGTGTTACAGAGTACCAATTCAAAAGCGAAACGAAAAGCAATTTCGAATAGGATTGACTTTCGTAACGAAATACAGAGTAGGGCCCCAGGTCCTTAACACTTTTTGTGTGGCGATACCTAAAATGGCGGCATATGTACCTCAACGCGTTATTCTGATGGTGCAAAAATAAATAACATTGCCTGAAATACCCGAATTCCTTAAATAATTGATTCTTAGGCTACGGTCACACGACGCGTATTCGATGCGATCAAACGGTCGTATGCTGTTTTATCGGCGAATGGCGCGCCTCGTGAATGATGCAATATAAACACTCCAGCTATACGTCACGTATTTTGTAAAATACATGCAAGATTCTGGAATCGCAGTGACAAGCTCGGTCTATATACGATGTGCTTACCGCAAGGACTCTGTGTGAACAACTATACTCACTGCCACTACTGTTTTATTCGACAAAATCACGTAGCCTTATGGTTAACAAAAATCTTGCTGAAATTGGAATCACGCGCAAGAAGGACGAAGAATGAAACTAAGTCACAATAAATGACGCTGCTATTGGCAACCATTTCACTCGACGTTCCGAAAATAGTTCGCTGAAAAACCTGAAAACCACGTTCTAGGACTGATTCTATTGAAAACACGACGAGTCTTTGTAGTCGATAGCCTCTGTAAAGAATTACAAACATAGAACAAGTTTGGTTCTGTTTAGCGATCACCCTTGAATAAATCGGACACTGCTAGTTAAATATATCGAAAGCAATTCTTAATCAAATCTCAGCAAAACGATCTTGAAAGAAGTTCAGGTTTATCACTTCTGTTTCAGTTTCAAGAACATGTCTTTTGTGGACACAATAATTCCAGCGCACTCGAATTCCACCAATAACCAATGGACAAGAAAATTAAATACCTTAAGACTCGACTAACAATCTACTGCATGCGCACTTGTTAACATTTAATGGCCCCTAACATACCTTGAGCCGCCGGTTAACTACGAAAGTTGGTACTACGCTGGTCGGCTCCACACCACACCGCACTTAATAATGATGTATCGAATTATCAGTCTCTGTCATCCTGATGGCAGCACGTTAAAGCCAAATGCGCAGCTCAAAACATTTAACAAATATGTTAGCCTGGCAAGTGCGTCTCCCCTTCCACATGTGCAACGACTATAGGCCGAGCCTCTGAAATGGCCAGAAACGCACTCATTCGCAGGGAAAGTGCACTTTCGGTCTATGGGGCGAGTTTAGTGCGTTGCGTCTATATTCCTCTCGTCACAAACCCCCTGCGTCCACGTCCATGCCTCTAAGTCTGTCTGTAAGTAACACCAGAAACCACCATAAATATTGATCCAGATTTATGGTGACAATTTCATCGTCGTCGTGGTTGTGCGACATGACCAGTGTGCGTACTAGTTTCAGGAATTCCACTCAATTGAGCTCATTTCATTTTGGCCGGTGCGAGGAAATCTTACTGCGAGCATGTCACACCACACCGTGTGCCTGCTGGACTCCCTCCGCTGGCAACCGTCATGACTTAAGCGCAATAATGACACATTAAGATTATAAATTGGTAATGTAATTGAATATGGATTAGCTTTGGACATAAATCTAGAAATGTCATTCATGGAGTGAACATTGTGCAGTGGTGGTGGCTGGATGCACTTACATGTACGAGTCGGGATCGGTTTCGGGACACGCAGTGTGTGTTTTTTTCAATCGGTAATCGACTAATTGGAAAGTTATGCAACGCGTGCAGTGCACAGGAATGCATTCGAGACAAATTGATACTGAAACACGAATAAGGTTGGCGATGTCATTCGGCTTTGATGTCCACTCTGACAGATGGGAAAATCAAAAAGGAATCTAATAAAACGTAATCAAATATTTTTAGACTGAAATACATACAGACGTCTGGATGGGGCTGGTTTTGTTAGGACCCTTTTAAAGATTGGATGAAACAAATAAAATAAAACTACCCAATATTAAGTTACGTTGAAGTCAATGACAGTACCAGTTTTATAAAATATGTCAATGCGGACTCCGTCGAATGTTGACTGCTAATTTTTGGAATGAAAACAAAGATCAGCAATGTGCTTTAGCTCAATCTTCGTCACGTAGCACAGATGTCAGGCAGCCTGCGTATTATCTTTCCGGTCGGCGGATTTTGTACGCTGCTTCCATTTGTCTTCGATGTACAGTAAAACCTGTGAATACTTTGGAATGCTTTGGTGCACATTTTTTTTCTACTATTCGCAATTTTTTCCACTATTGGCAACCTATTTTTTTTAATACTCGTATTTTTCGATAAATTTTGATATCGGAGCTCAGAATGTGTACTTGTTGAATCTAGCCGCTAGCAGAATGAGGCACACACGAAAAGAAACAATTGAAATGTAAAAATTCTCGAAAAAGGAAACGAAGCCGACAAAATGTTAATGAGTTTTGGCTCATTCATTTCTCGATTCCGCTATTGAAGAGTGAATTTGAATGGGAAGAAAACAAAATGCATTGAAAAATGTTCCATTATTCAGATTTCACAGGTTTCCACTACATAAGAGTGAGTTTGTATGAAAGAAAACCAAAATTGGCATCCGAAAATGTCCACTATTCACGTTTTGCAAGATTCTTATATTCGCAGATTCCACTATTCACAAGTTTTACTGTATTTGCAGGGCAAAACTTACTTTCTATTCATTTAGCAAATATAGCAAAATGATTGTTATAGAAGCCGGAAATTTTCAATTCCTTACAATCTAAATGCTGTCAATACTTGTTCCCGTACTTTTCGAACCAAAATTCAGAAAGTTTCGAACAAAAATGTAAGAAAAACAAAACGAACACAGGAACGTTTCGTTTGGAATTTGACCAACTACTATAGTCTTTCGTTCCTAGATATGTACCAATTACAGCAGCATACAGAAACAGTTATTCCGCCGTGTAGACCAGATTTACAATCTTTCCTAAAGCATTCAATTTCAATTATGTCAAAAGAAAAAGTTAAGCTGCATTTGATAACATCAAGAGAATCCCTGTTCTACAAGCTTTCAATACTAGGAAGTTCCTCAAAGATAATTGAGTTCTCAACCAAAACACAATCACAACAAATTCGGACGGGAAAAGTGCGAGTGATTTTTTCCCTATTAACAAAGCCATGAGTCAGCACCGTGTTGTGTGCGTTGGACTACGATGGGCGTAAAGCTGTCCGGGTTCAATCCCAGCAAAACACCTAAAAGTTTTTTCACTTTGCCACCTCATTCGAATGTCTGACAAGCATTCAAAGAGTATCAATTGTCATGAGGAGTTTCTCAACTCGGCGTTCGGAGTTTTCGAAAGCATTAGATGAGACAAATGGCGGCGATAAGAGTTTTAAAGAATTATGGAAAGAATTTAGGATATTGCTCGAATTCAGTTGATAGAAAAAGCTTGGAAAAATATTGTGAAAATGTTTGCAAGCACCCAACACCAGCGGGCTTGGAGGGCCTACACCTGAACAGATTCAAGATGACATTGTCAGCTTGTCTTGTCTTTCACAACTAAGAGGCTGAAAATTTGATGATAAGGACGCTGAAAATGAAGATGAAGCTGGAAAAGATCCTCAACTAGACTTCAAGTTGAGCGATTTAAGAAATGCTCTGGATCATCTAAAAAATTTCCAAAAATGTGATCCTGTTGCGGAAAGCTCATCGAAAGTCCGGAGACATACATATACATGCCGATGAAGCTACAACATACTTCAACGAGTTGTATAAGCTAACCGAAGTACGACAGTATTCACGGAGTGTTTGCACTTCCCGAAAACCGATTACAGCGGAAACTATCGGACGTGATCGTACGCAATTAAATGGAATGGACAAAGGAATGGTGAACGCTTTTCCAGAAAACTGGAAAAGTGTTCAACTGGAGATATTGCCTGAATGGCATAATTCTTGTTCACTCATCTTGCGCTTAAGGGGGTATTCTAGTCAAGCGGTACGAATTTTTGGTATTTTTTTAAAATTCGATAAAATAAAAACTACGAATATTTTTACCTGCCATTTTTCTATTAGATGTTTATTAATATTTTAACAATACAAAAAAAACTTGAAAATTGATCAAATTATTAATCAGTAAGAATGTCGCTAACGTCTGAACTACGGAAATAAAAAACAAATTTTTTTTCACAAAATGGCGGCTGTTTGAAAAAAAAGTGAATTTTTTCCGTTTTAATCAAAGTTTTGAATTTTTTAAAAATAGTAAAAAACAAAATTTTTACATAATTATAGTTCCAACGATAGAGGGATATATAAAGAAGTTCCACGCCATTTCAAGTTAATCGGTTTATTAGAGCTTGAGAAATCATGTCAGACGTGTTGGAAAAAGTAGTTTCGAAGATAAACGCGTTTAGAAATACGTTACAACGACCTTCACATAATGACTTTCTGAGAATTAATGGTGTTTAAGAGACTTTCTGTACGATAATTCAGAAAACGTTTGGAGGATATATTTTTGAAGGTCTAATCTTTAAAAATATGAAGAAAAAAAAAACGATTTTTTCAAAATTCTAGACTAGAATACCCTCTTAAGGAAAACCATTTGGAAGAATTCACCTGCCATTCATCGCCCACTACTAATAGCAGATAATGTAGGCACTAAGATCCCTGTCCCTTCGAGTGGCGGAGTCCAGAGCACAATGCTGATGGTTTTTCTGACCGGGTATTTGACCATCCAGTTTAGTCATCAGCCTCCAGCTGTACAATCAAAATGAAACTATAGCCCATTTTTTAACCTGCGTTCGGTGCACTTTTTCAAGTCCACTCCAAAAAATTAACTTATTCGGGTCACGACTATTTTTGTGTTCACCGGTTCACGATTATGATTTACTTTAGGCCTGAGGGTATATCGATATCCAACGACACCGATACTTTCGAACTGAATCCACTGATCCAAAATGTAGGCAACTTCTGAGATTCAAAACAGTTATAAATGAGTTTCGAACAGATTGCTTGATGACCAGTTCTCAAAGATTGGTTCGATCCTTCAACGTTGACTAATAGAAAAGGTCACCAAATTAACCCGTATGTACGTTTTCAAACACAACTAAGCTAATAAATCAAATAATTCATCTGACAGCGCAGCGCATTCCTAGAAAAAACCCTGAAAACGCAGAGTTCAACGAACGGTGCCATGTTTCACACCCTCTGCCATAACCACATAACCCGACCATCATCTTTTAACTACGTGTGTCACTTATTCTTAAGGGGGACATGCAAATTGCATGCTACAATGCACTTCTGTCTTTCGTTGACGACTGGACTAATCAACAGCACACAACACGCTATGGCTGTGTGTAAAGGTAAACAAACTTCAGCTGAAAGAACACTCACCTCATTAATTTCATCTTCAAGTGCACGTTGTCTTGTCAGCTCGCGTAAACGTTCTCTCCTCTGCTCGGTTAGTTGCTCCAATCGTTTGGCAGCTCGGTCAACTTCGTTGAATAACATCGTCACTTTGTTCAGTCTAATTGCGACATCGATGTTATTACCGCTGCTGGTGTTGTTGCTGTTGTTTGTCTGCACGGATGTCTTTGTTGTTGCTGTTGCTGCTGTTGCTGATGGTGATGCGGCTAAGGTAACTCCAGTGGTGGTGGTGTTGGTGGTGGTTGTGGTTGGTTGTTGTTTGCACGGCGATGACGTCACCGACGACGATTTGGTATAACTATTTCTACTACTATTATAACTATTACTACTATTCTCACTATGGCTACAATTAAGCTTTTTGGCTAGGTCCTGCAGTCGCGCCAGCGTTGCGGGAGCACGTTTTCTCAGATTATGCAACTCGGAGTCCATTAGGGCCCGACTCAGTGCACGATGTTGGGCGTATAGCTGACGACGTGTCGGCAGTCCTTGCAGATCTGAGGATCGTATATCGCCCATGGCGGTAACAAGACGTTGCCCGGCCGCCAGGCACTGAGTCTGGAGCGGATCGATTAGTGTGAAAATTTCTCGCCACTTCTTCTGGTCATGATGATGTAATCCTGCGCACTTTTTAGGGACTTGCGACGCTGCGACACTTGTCGTGACTTTATCGACGCTAATGAGTTTCACCGAGTGCTGGCACAAAAAAAAAAGAAAAGGAAAAAGTTTAATTAACACTAGGACTAGGGCGAAGGAGACGCTGGTATATGTGTGATGGCATTTTGGAATTTTCATTTCACTTGTGAATGGGAACGGGGGGTTAAACAAAACTACTCACCTTGTCGTTGTCCTTATTTGTCAGCTTACTCAATAACAGGCTCCGATCCGTGCACACGGCGAGAATTTCATTGAACTGGAAATGCCTTGTTAGGAGCTTCAGACTGTTGCAAATTAATTCGATAGCGTTCAGGTGGCTGGACTTCTCGATAATGATTAGAATGGTGAACGTTTGTGGCGATGTGCTGCTATTGCTGCTGCAAGTGGTCAAGAGAAAGGCGTAATCAGTTTTTCTCTATTTAATTTAAATGTGGATTTGGTTAGCTTAGTGGTAAACTATGGTAATTTCTGAATATCGCTCTTATAGTTGCAGTTCATTGAAAGACCAGAATGACCAAAAAATTAATGAAAAATTGGAGCTTTGGACATTTTTCTATGATTTCAAGATGCAAATTGATTTGGAAAAGGTTTCTAGTTTCTAATACTGCGAAAGACTTGGTTTTGAACTGTCTTTTAAATGGAATACCATTTGGAAATACATTTTGTCGAAGACCTGCGTAAACTTAACACTGCTGGTAAGAGGGCAACATTGGCGACATAAAAAAGTCACAAATTCGATGAAAATCAAGAAAAGCTTACTCAACTGGACAGTCACCTTTAGGTTTAGGTTCCAGGATATAGTGCCATAGAGGGAAACGATGGAGTCGATGTGAGGGTAGTGATGGGCAGATTTTTTTTACCTACCCGGTGGGTATTTATTAAAGGGTAAATACCGGGTAATTACCCAAAATCATATTTACCCACCCAAAATCGGGTATTTATTACATTTAGTAAATAATGATAATGCCAAAGAAGTATTTATTGCGGTTGGTAATTATCAATCCTTTTTTACAGCAGTTATGTACGATTTATATATACTACTTTAATGGTTTTTTAGTAGTAGACTTCAGTTTTTGATAGCAATTGGTGCAGTCTTCTCGCTAGTGATTAAAAAAAATAAATATACGGCGTCAGCAGTCCTACACAGAACCAAGCCTAGCTCCTCGCAACCAATTGTGTGTGCGTGTTATTTTTCTCACGAAATTGAAGGGACCCACAGTTTTTTGCCGACTCCGAACGGCGAGTTGAGAAGCTCCTCACGACAAATGATACTCTTTGATTGCTTGTCGACGTTCGAAAGAGGTGGTACCGTAAAAAATTTTTTAGGTGTTTTGCTAGGATTGAACCCGGGCAAGCATGCGTAGTAGTCCAACGCACTAACCTTCACGGCCACGGCGACCACTGTGATTAAAGTTTATTTTATATTTAATATGGGAAGAAATAAGAGTTCCGTGTGGAAATATCTCGATAAAATGGATAAAATGGCTAAATGCAAATTTTACAGAAAGTCGTACTAATATCACAGACAATAAATATTCTGAGTCCTTGGTTTATTTTATGAAAAAACAAAACATATTGAAGGGGGGGGGGGGGGGGGTCTATCTTCAACGCCCACGGAGCTACAGGGTGTTGAAAAAAGTCATTATGTTACAAAACATGTTACTATGGGGAACGATTCATTGGTCCATGTTATGAAAAAAAAAACGTATGGGTGGGGGTGTTTACAAAAGTTCCTTCAGCGAAGAAGGTACCAACAATTATTCAATTATAACTTCTGGTTTATGAAGGCCAGAGCAACGAAGGTGGGCTTGTTCGATAGACAATTTATGGATGTCTACCACAGTCATTTACGGCTATTACCATCTGTGCTTTCATTTTCGAGCAATAGGTCTTCAAACACTATTTTTTTAATTTTTTTTTTTTAATCGATTTTTAGAAAATTGCATTTATCTCGGGAAAACATGTGAATACTATCTAAATTTTTTTTTATATTTTGGTGCGCCGTAATGTTACCTTCAAATGCACCATACAAAGTTTTTACCTAGGGCATATAGTTTTCCATGCATAGATGTATTTTAGCACGAAGAAAAAAATTTCTATCAAATGCTATGAGTCTGACAACGTCTGGCAATGAATTTGTTTTTTTTTTTTTTTTTTAAACAGTCATCTTCCAACCGTGTGAACTGACAATTTTTTATCTGACAATATTGTCAGAGAAAACATTGTCAGAACATTTGCAGGCCAACCGCCAACCACCAAACCTGGCAACCGTGTGAACTGGCAATTGAACATCATGGTAAGGTAGTTTGTCATTGTCAGCTCATTTGTAGACCTGACAATATTGTCAGATTTGGCAATTGTCTGAACATAGATTTACTACTGAACGCGCGGAGAAGTTGACTTGCATATCGCATAACTGGAACATCAAATTGCACACACAAGAAAGGCATTTAACTATAGCGGAAAAAAAGTAAACGAACCAAGTTCCAATTCTTATACCCAGAACATCGGAAACAGAAGTAAATTAACCAATTTGCAGTTATAATGCGAACATACCCAGCACATCAAAATCTACTGAATCGGCAGAATTCGTCTCTTGATAAGATTGTAGTTACAATACCATCTAATTCCAGCTACTGAGATTAGTATATATTCAAAGAATCTTTTGTTTATGTTTTGCATTTTCGTTTTTAAAACGAATAATATAAAAATAAAATACCCAATGAGCATGTTTTTACAATAATTCCTCGTTTGAAATAAATACCCACATAAATACCCGTTTTGGTAAATACCCGGTAAATACCCTTGGTATTTACCCTCAAATGGTATTCACCGGGTATTATCCCATCACTATGTGAGGGTCAGCCGTAAACAGCTCACGAGCGGAAAATGTTTACATTCCTATAGGTGCTGTTAATGGCAATATACTCACGTCTTAAAACTTAGGTGGTCCAGCCTTACAAACTGTGTCATATTCAGAAAGATGTGACCAAACTACAATAGTTCAAAAACAAGGGAGCTGCTACAAGAAACTTGCGTAGATATCGCAAGAGTGGCGGCAGTTAGTATAGGGCATTGTTCATTAGGGGACCATACAGCCAAACTAGCAATCCCTCACAACAATTTCTGCCGAAGCTGCAATGACGAAAATGAAAAAGAGTCGCTTATTTATTTTCTCTGCAAATGTCCGGCTCTAGCCAGGCAGGGCATATTGGGCAAACCTTTCTTCGACGACCTTGGAGAGATATCATAGAAAATGATTGGGGAACTGATTATTTTCTTAAACAGGGTGGATATAAATATCTCTCACTACGTCCGAACAAACGGATCATTTGAGTTTGTGGTATCAAAATGGCGCCTTGTTTTGGGATCACTTCTACCTAACTACCTTTAGTTCGTCCTAAATCTATCAGCTCGAGAACTTAAATTGTTAACAAAACAAAACGAAAGGAGTTCATGCCACACCAACCTTCAATTGATAATGACAGTTAGATAGAGGGCTCAATATCTAACCAAGAAACCAAATGATGAATTTCCCTATAATCCTGAAGACGGCCACTTTTTTAAGAAATCTTAAACAACCACAACCTGTAGAGTTGTCAAGATCTTAATGCTTAAACTTCATGGCTCGCTGAAATTGTCTCTTCATAAACCTTAACTTGGCGACAAATTTCGAGCTTAGTTTGAACCTTTCTCTACTTAAAATTCAATTGACCCAAGAACCCTGGGATATCGAGTGTTACACTACCTTTTCGTTCCATACAAAAAAAAAATATCTCGCAACATTTTAAGACGAACTCGGCTGGAAGACCTTCCAGCTTGGAATGGGCAAGCGCAAGGTGATCTTAACCCCAATGCCACGCGAGCTTGGTTTTCTATATACTCATGGGAGCGCAGAAAAAGGAGCTCGTGTGGCATTGGCCTAAAGCTGGTTTAACCCTTTCGTTCTTCATTCAGTGTTGTTGTTCGTTTGTACGTTGTTCGGTTTACGTTTACACTGAAAAACGAAGAAGCATTCGTATTTTACGATTTTCTGATCAATTCCGCTCTTTTTATCAAATAATTGGCAGTGGCAGTGTTTGGATAAAACCGTACACCATCTGACAATGAACAACGAACACCGAGTAAAAGAAGGAAAATATAAAGTCAGTCTTACTCAATGCGCCTGACTCATCCACCGAGCTGCAGTTGCAGGCTAACTCCCTATCTCTATATATTTTCCTGAGAGAAGGAGGGATTTACTCTCCTTAAGCTGCCTATTTGCTTACACGAGGCTTTACTTATTCGACCGTGAAGATATTCAACTATTGCTGGCATACTACATAGATCTTTCTCTTCCTTACTCGATAGCCTTTAGAATGCTCAAACAAGGATCTCAGGAAGTGATTCGGATGCAACGAGTAAAGCTGTGCTAGGTTCCAAACGACAAAAACGGTGTCCAAATTCGTCGTTGTGACTATCGCTTATATTTAAAGCCCAAGACTTTTATCTAGAACTGTCGATTTTCGAAAGGAGGTTTAAGGCAGTCCTAATTTTAAAATAATTTTAAAATAATAAAAAGAAGCCTATTTTTAAACTAAAAAGCTCACATTCGTGCGAGATTCGCAAGGAATTGAAATGAATAGGGAAAGCTTGAGTAATTTTCTTTTCGAACTCTCACTCAGATGATCTCACCACGATTTGACACCTCTGTACGTACATTCGTTTGAATCTTTGCTTCAGTCCAAGGAAAAATCCACTATTGCCTTCAAGACTTGATTGTCACCTTGTCATACTTTTACAGAAAGGTGTGACAATACCTCATGTATGTTACTATGACCTCATCGTATAACAGAAGCTTATAGTAACTTACATCATTGATCAAGAATCAGACGTTTTGTAATTACTTTTACATATGTGATTTGTGATCACCTCGAAGCGACCAGTCCGACAGAGTTCAGTTTATTTGCGTTTTACTCTGTGCGTACTGCACATTCACTGAACCAACCACTCAATCGCATTGGTTCGTCAAGTCAGCGAGATGTGTCAAAAATGATCATAAAAACGCAAATGTACTCACACACACACGCACTCACACTCATAAACAGCGAATTGAACTCTCAATCGACCGCCAATTTGACCGAAATGTATGTCAGACTTCCAATTGAAGTGAAATTCCTTCGCCGGCCGTGCAGCATCGCATCTTCAGATCGACCCACACATCCGACGACTCACCAGTCACCGCTTGCTGTGTAAACATAATTTTTAATCGAGACTCCTCTCAGCACATCTCGACATTCGCAATATCATTTCAGAGTTGTGAATTGTGATTTGCCATAGCATCCACAGAGAGGTGCCTTCAAGGCAGCGATTCTCAGCCTCCGCCGCTGTACTTGACAATCATGTTAAATCATCGCTTCGGCTTTCGGCACGGTACCCCGCCGACATGCACCTACGATGTGATAATCCCCAGGAATGAGTGTACTCCATGGTGCAGGTGTTAAGTGTGCGCGACAAGACAACTAACAACAAAGTCATGATAGTTCGTTCGTTCTTAGTCGCAGTCGCAGCCGCAGCCGCACAACCGCCATTAAACTAAACGAAATGTCCAATCCAATGGTTGGTGTGCCGATCCGTCTGTTGGATATGGTTACATGTAACTCGAGGGGGAGCGTATTACATTCGCTATGCAGCCCATAAGCGTTATTGTGCAGCTGAGTTTATTGACCAATTATCCCGAGAACTCAGTCAGTCACTCCTCTGAGTGCATGTGTCGGGTGAAAGCAGGAGGAAAGTTCGGAGACGCGAGCGCCTTCCCTCAGAACGCTTGAGTGCGTCGCTTATGATTCACTCACGGGTAAGACTCATGGGTCTACTGCTAATCATGAGAATCAACCTATGCATCGGGCATTATGCAAATGAGGTCATTTGCCATCTAGCGCGTTAGGCAACACGGTGATGTGCTGTTGCTTGGGAAGACAAGGTTAGGAATAACAACGGGATTAGTATTCCGGTAATGTTCTGCGCGACTGGAACTGAACTGAATTACAAGTGCTGGGCAAGTACTCCTGTCGGGAGTGGGTACGAGTACGAGCAGATACCAGATCCTAAAGTGCGCTCACATTTGATCTGCAATGACGATACGATACTACATTTAGTTCTTGGCATGTCTGGTATGCAATGCACTGTAGTTGGCCGGTCGGTCGGACATGGGATGCATGGGAATAGGAGTTCTTTGTTGATGATCCGCTAATTCCGAGAAGAGGAGCATGTTTACAGCAACTCCAGAGTGTTTGGCTATTGTTTCGAGAGCTGACATGTAAAACCGACGATGGAATTCGCCTGGCAGGCTAGAGATTAATTGAGGCAGATCATTCCTGTTGAAGGTATGTGGTTAACTTGATCAACAAGAAGAAGAGCTATGGCTTCTATAAGGTTTTCAATATAAAAAAAATGCTAGTCAATCGTTTCCCTGGTGACGAGAAATTCCTTAGAAATGATTCCACCATCAGATTTGTCGTCTTTCCACACCCAGATCTAACCACTGTCCCGAGTTTTTGACAGATCTCACTAATAACGACTGTGCCCAGAAAAAAGTATAGTATATTGGAATTTGGAAAAATTGCAGGCGAAGAATTCGATTTTGACAGCTGTCAGCTGTAAGCTTTCAGTAAAACTAAAAGCTACCACCAATAGAATCGGTTGATGCGTTGCTGTGTCGTTTTTAACTAACAGCTAGGTGGAATAAGGACATTCGTATGGAAGGTGGCCCATAACCAAGGGATAATGAACTTCGACGGATAAAGTAGGTTTACTTTTTTAGTCAATTGATCAGTTTGCAGTTCACAGAGAATGTTGAGAAACTGTCAACCTACAGTGACGCTGACGGCGAGTATTCGACGGATTTTATGGACAGCTCTTTGGGGCAACACGTAAATGTCAACGACGACGGATTCTATAGGTTAGGCCTTTGCTTTTTCCGAAAGCGTACAGCCTAAAATCCCTGATTTTGAGACCAGAAAAACGGTGTGCTCCAATCTGAGATTTCGAAAATAGTTTTTCAGTTTTCTAAAATCAGGAACATGAAGGGTTTTTTACTGAATTTGTTTTTGTCAGGAACGGGGTTAAAAAACGCTGGGTCCAAAAAAAGGGAAAATGAGCTGATTTTACTCTATAAAGCAACGTTGCGTCGACCAACTGTCGAAAATGTCAAAAAATTAAATAACAAATGTGGCAGTTATACCAAACGGCTCGGCGTTGCCAGATGAGTACGTGACATTTGAAAATGCATTTTAATATATTGCTGCCAAATTTCACAACAGCCAGCGGGGTATTATATACAGGCTGGCTGATAATGTTGAGCAATTTTATGGATTTTCCATACTTGGCATGTTCTGGCTACGCATTTTCAGCAAACGGTGAAAAAAAAGTTTCTCGAAAACCTGTTTCTCCTGTAATGCCATTTAAGTGCGTTTGTGAACTCGCACATTCGTATAGAATACTCACATTTTTAGGTAAAATTTTTCGAATTTCAAGCGTAGAAAACATTCAAAAAACTTAAAAAAAAAACCCAGAGAGTCTATGACTTCAAAGTACATATTTGAGCATCATGGACTATTTACAATGAAAAATAAAGAGGATAATATTACAGATTTGGTAAAGTTATTTCAATAAGACATGGAATTTGATTACTGATTGACACTATTAACCCTATTTAGTTCCTAAGGCGAGGGTACCGCGTGACAGGTCCAAACAGTTGACAAATACTTTATTTGATAAATTGCGAATTTGTACAAATTGTACAAAAAACTTGGAACGAATCGTAAAAAAGAGAGCCGAATGAGAGAGTCAAAACTGTCCCCTAATTAGGAAACTTGCGAATTGTTACACCAGCTTTTTCTTCGGGTGAAGTTGGTAAAATCTGTCAAAACAGCTATATGTCAGTTTCTGTCAATGAGATTAGATGTCAATATTTATTTTTAGTGAGGAATACCTACATATGTGTTACCAGTGTAACGTTTGACGGTGTATACCCAGAAAATTTCAAAAATATGATTCAATGCGTTTGGTAATTTCTTGCAACTTTTCTGTCCTCTGAGAGAATGTTCTACCTCTTTTAAAACTTGACAGATTTAACCCACTTTAGAACGAAAAGTTACCAGGCAGACTGTAAACCTAATATATCTTGAATACATGGAATACACGAATTTTAAATTTTTGAAGTCAGTGGACATTTACAGATATATAACGGAGCAGGTGTTCGGAGAAAGCGTTAATGCGCACTTGAAAACTCAAAACTATATTGTTATTGGCTGACATGATTCCTGAAAAACTACTAAATCGATTTTGCTCCCATTTAAATGGTGTATTCAGTATACGTACATATCGAGTAGAGGGAGGAATTGGACATCTCACCTAAACTTTTTACAGCGGTCCTAGAGTAAGCCTTTAAGAACCTACAATGGGAAAACAAGGGTTTCAAAGTTGATGGAGAGTATCTAAACCACCTTCGCTTCGCGGACGATATTGTCATCATAACCGACAACCTTAATGACGCAAAGCTGATGCTAGATGAGCTCGGGGCAGCCTCAAAGAACGTGGGCCTAAACATCAACTTCGCAAAAACTAAATTCATGACCAACCTTGTCCCCAGTGGCAGCAGAAGGTATGATGATCGACTAGGTTTTTAAATAAAAATACATCTGTCATGAAATAGGAATAACGAGAGACAACCGAACCCGGGAAATCAAACGCCGCATCGGACTAGGCTGGGCAGCGTTTGGCAAAATGAAAAACGTATTAAGGAGTGGCATAGCCATGTGTCTGAAAAGAAAAGTGTTCGACCATGTATACTGCCGGTTATCACATATGGAGCGGAGACCCTTACCCTAACAAGAGGTACCATTGACAAGCTGGAAGTAGCACAACGAGCGATGGAGAGAGCGATGCTGGGAATAAGCAGGAGAGACCGGGTGACAAACGAAGAAATCAGAAGAAGAACCGGAGTATCTGATATAACCACACAAATAGCAAAGGCGAAATGGAGGTGGGCAGGACACGTGGCAAGAATGACGGACAATAGATGGACAAAAAGGCTAATCGAATGGAGACCAAGAGAGGACCTGAGACACCTTCACGCTGGAGTGACGACATTAAGCGAATACCAGCAGACAACTGGACCCGCACAGCACAGGACAGGACAGAGTGGAAAATATTAGAAGAGGCCTACGTCCGACTTTGGACAAGACAGGCTACATGATGATGATGATGATGATTCAGTACACGTGTAGTTCTCACTCGGTCTAGGATAATAATTGTCATATGTCATAGTCTTTTTATAACCGACTTAAAAAGTCACCAATAATGACAAACTCAGTTTTGAAAACTATGCCAACAATTTCGGTTTTAATACTTTCACTTAGGTAATCCCCGAATTATTCAATATAGCCACAAGTCTAAAGATTAAAATGCTTTTTGATTTTCGGATTCTAGATAAACTGAACAGCCGGAATCATGTCATGTCGAGCGCCAATCGATAAACTGTTAATAAATATATTGTGAAAATTCCAAGATGGTGTCTTTCTTGGATCGTTAGAAAAAATTCACAAATAAGGCTGAAAAATACAACAGTCACAACGGTACGGCCGTCTTCTCAATTGATATAAGAATTTTCATGCAAATTTGACATACATATGTATATATATGTATGTTCGAGAACACTCTCCTTTTATTTTAGTAGTATTTATTTATCTTGAAATTTATAAGAAAAAACACATAATATAATTGTTGCACTTATTTTACAAAGTATGTACTAAAATACAAAACCATATTTGGTATTACTAACCCCACTCTGGGGCATTGTTTACAACTACTGTCAAATGTCATTTTTAATCATTGTCAATTAAAAGGTAATTTCTCGATCACTTGGAAATAAACCAACATCTCAGCACAAGTTGCATTTATAACGCCTAAGAAACCAACGTGTTTTATTTCTTGATCAGTACTACGTACAATATATAACAAAATAATTCTTTTTCTCTTTTTTTTTTATAAAAGTATATTTTTTTTGAATTCAACGAATTCTCGTAAAAAAACATTGGTACATCAAAGTAAGATACTTAACTTTAAATTTAATTGATTCCACTTCAAGCCACTAGGTACTCGTAAATATCTTTCTAACTCGTAAATGTACAGTACATGTGTCCGTCTACAACTCCCCTTACCAATCCCACTCAATTTACCCAAAACCATCTGAAACAAAAAATTACAACCACAAATTCCAACTATCTGCCTGACATTTCACTATCGGAAAGTTAAACAAACTAAATCCATGTTAAAACCTACGAAACATTTAACCAATTACTTGGGGCTCTGATTTACCTGCCATTTTTGTCTCATTAGGCAATTTAACATCCACGATCACTAATTTACTTCTCAAGTTCCCAACTGTGTCAAACCAGCCCCCAAGAGAGATTCCTTATCTAAGCCGACATGTTTCCCCCTCTTTCTCGCTCTCCTCCACTTTAACCATTCATTTACATGGGCAAGTATTTCCCGACTACGAAATTAGGTAATTGCTCGCGCTATCTAAACTTTGCCATT
Source organism: Brachyopa scutellaris (assembly GCA_949775065.1). Classification (NCBI taxonomy): domain Eukaryota; kingdom Metazoa; phylum Arthropoda; class Insecta; order Diptera; family Syrphidae; genus Brachyopa; species Brachyopa scutellaris. The sequence continues at coordinate 114,148,342 of OX459113.1, forward strand.
TTTCTGGCGATTGTCGCGCCAATAATGGTGTGTCAAACGAAGTCTCGTTGCGGGCTTAGTAAAAACCGGACAGCAAGCAGCACATAATTAAAATCAATCGACGACGACGACACGGCACCATTTTAATTTTCTTTTAGTTTTCCCATACTCGTATACATATTCAATTTTAGTTGTTTTCCATTTCGAGGAGTAGCCAGAGCCAGAGCCACAGTCAGCCGGTATAACAAAATACAAAATGTCGTCCCACATTCGGTGGGTTTATTTGTGCGGAGTGCGCGCTCAAATATTTGAACTCTGGGGCAGGGTTTGTCAGTCGGCCACAGCATTCTTTTGGTGTTTTAGTTGAGCGTATGCGCATGCGCATCCGCATCTTTGAATGGAATCACAAGAAGTTCGGTTCACATGGGAATGAAATATATGTCAATCGATCGGACGGGTAAAGTAAACAAAAACAAAAGTAGAAGTCGAAGTAGAAGCCTATCCATACGAAGTGAATGTGACGTTCTTTGTGACCCCAGGGGTTACGGTTTGACACACTAAAATTGATGAAGACGAAGATGAAAATGCACGCGATTTTTATATGCAACGTGTAGATGCGCACTTAAGAAGTACTTTTATTTTGAAGAATGATGTCAAAGTCTCAATACCGGCGATGCTAATTGGTTGCAAGGTTAGAAGTGCACGCAATGAAACGAAATTGTGGAACGCTGCAGATTCCAGATGGAGGTCAGACAAAAATATTGTCTAATCTGAAGAATCTCAAAAGTCATTTGGGATGTTTACTCTTTGACTTGAAACCATGGATAGAAGGAGTCTCAAAGATCTTATATAGGCCAGTCAAATCTTACAAAACAAAAGGGCAAAACATCGCAACACGTGATGCATTTTGGGTATGTTATTTGGACCCCTTAGGGAGGTGTAAGACTACGTTTTGCTGAAACAGCTGAAAAACTGCAATATTTTCAGACTTTTTTCAGTTTTGGCAGTTTAATTCAAAAACTATGGGTTTTTTTTGACAATATTTGACACCAACCAACCATTTTCCTATACCCTGCTGCCGCTCACGAGGAAATAGCTGCTGCTGGAAATAAACTTCTTGTGACTCTGTGTGGCGGAGGAGTCACTACCACTTTTAACACTCGCCGTTATGAAATCTTCGTGCGATCAGCTGCCAGCGCCTAGATTCTGCTTACCTGTCCCCAACTAAAGAGGTTGCAGCTCAACATGCATATCAAACATACCATAAGGTTCAGAAGTGGTTGGGGGTAGACAAAGAACCAACCAAATAGGGCTGGAACAGTAACCAGAAGGGACTGCTACCCGACTGAATAGACTTAGAAACTTTTTGTTTTTTTTTTCACATAATGCCCACAATTTAATGTTAGGTTAGGCTCATATTTTAAAACTTGTAGAATTGCAATTTTTGTTTTTTTTTACGATTACAAGAGAACTATAAGGGTTACTGACCCCGGTTAACGCTTAAACGCAAGGTAATTATATGTGCTAAAACTTTATTTCTCATAATTTTTCTCTAAGCATAAGCGGTTATGCCGATATTCGGCTGAAAGCATAAGCAAGACTCAGATTACAATATTTTTGAAAAAGAAAACAGTTTTTGAAACCTCATATCTCAAAAACTATTAAACATACGTAGCTGTGGGTGGGCTTAAATTGTCTCAAATTTAACCATCTCAAAATGATGGTGTCAACTGTTGTCAAAATTAAACTGCAAAAACTGAAAACTGTCCGAAAATATTGCAGTTTTTCACCTGTTGCGCAGGTAGCACAACTTTTTTTTTGCTTGCAAAACGTAGTCTTACACCTCCCTAAGGGGTCCAAATAACATACCAAAAATGCAGCTTTACATCACGTTTTGCAATTTTAATGTAGAATTTGACTGGCCTAATATTCAAGTCCGTTAAATCAGTAACATAAAAGAAAAGTTCGAATCTAAATGCCTTTGGTAGTAGTGTAGCAGTGCAGCCAACGACCATTAGTGCAAGAGTTCTAAAAACGGTCTCAATACGCGGTGCTTTTTATGTTCCAGGTCGATGTTTTTGTTTGAATAACTTTTAAATGAAATATGTTACTATTTGATCGAATATATGTTCTTTAGTATTTTGTATGGAATATGATGTCGGTCAAGTGGCCACTTCTGGACGTGGTGCAAGGCCGAGTTCTTTTAAGCAGATTTTTCATAATAATTTCACAGACTTCTGGTGTTATTTCAGCAATTTCATTTCGAATGTTGTCCTAAAGCATCAATGTTGGTTTGTTGGTGTACAACTTTTTCTTTAAGTACCCCCCATAGGAAGAAGTCGGGAGGAGATCGTGGCGGCCACTCGATATCACCACTCTGACATTATTCGGCCAGCACCGTCTTGTTGGAATCACATGAAACCATAAGTTTTCCAACATGTCCTGGTAGCGGTCAAAAATGGTGGTCGTCTATACTGAGCTGTAAAAGCACTCGAGCACTCCAATTGTTGCGACGTTAGCTGTTCCATAATAAATTATAATCGACCACTCTCTACGATTGTCAAATGTCATCCAATCCGAAATGATAGCCAAACATAATTTCGCCTTGAAATACAAACATTAACACTTTCAAGTTTTCACAGAATTTGTATCCTTCGGATTGGTTCATTCCTTTTCTGTTTTTGTATTCGAGAATTCATACATTCGCTACAGCTCCAAGAACGTACAAGCAAAATCAAGCAAAATGGTGGACTACCTCTTTTTTTCTTCTTTTTTTTTTCTTTTTTACCCGACTATTCTTTACAACCGGATTGATAGTGGAATCAAATGAAAGGGCTTGGAGAGTAGAATACAATACGATATGACGTAATTCTAAATTCAATATGGCGGACGGCCCCAAGATGGCGGATTTCTGTTATCTTTACTACCGCTTTAATATGGGTATCAAATGCAAGGGCTTGGTGAGTAGAATACAATACGATATGACGTCATTGTAAATTCAATATGGCGAACGCCCCCCAAGATGGTGGATTTCCGTTATCTTTACTACATCCCTAATATGGAGGTAGCTGTTGCAGATTGACTGTCCCGCCAGTCATGCGCAAAGGATTATTAAATGTTATCTGTTTAATTTAAGGGTTTAATTTGTTTCTTTTCTTGTTGTAATTAATGAACTTTTTTGAGTGTTTTAGACCCTCTATGTTGTTCCAGTTACTTTCGAGTTGGTTTGTTGTCCATTCTTCGATGATTTAGAATCTATTTTTGTGAAGCCATAGTGAGGGCCTGGTCTAATAAATGGACTGTTGGTATCTTTTTTGGCCAGGATCTCAGCCTTTTCGTTGCTCTTATGTCTTTCATACCCCGGCACCTATATGAGTTTAACCATGTTTTTCTCTGCCAGCAGGTTTAGGGTGGAGTTGCATTAGTTTTGTAGTTCTGTCTTCTTAGTTCATTTAGTACAGCTTGGCTGTTTCTATCCAGTGGGATTTGTGCAGCTGTATAGATGGCAAATAATTCCACTTGGAAAATTGTGGCACCTTTGTGGAGGGACATACATCTGTATGAGACATCTTGGACCAACTATCATCGCTCCGAAGAACTAAGAATCAATTCTATTCCGTTTAAAGGTATTATTACTGCCACCACTTTGGAAGGACTTTGGGTACTTTAAGAGTTAGACAGCATTCCTAACCTATCTGTGGTATCTTCGTTGAACACAAAAAAAAGAAGCACACAATGGAACCATGCGTTTCTAAAACACGTAAACTTAATGGAAAGATAGACTCTCGTAAATAAAAACAAAAGCAACATAGGACATCACAGACTTCCTTTCTTATAGGCCGATCTTTTGGTCGGGCTCTTAATCAGTATGAAAATGTATGAAAGTGCGCACACTACAACGATTCGGTACCGGCCGATAAATAAGTTTGATGTGCGACCGATTCCTTCAAACTAAAGTATCGGCAAACTATCGGCCGACTACTTAATCAGTATGGAGCTCTTCCACGCGCGCACACTACCGATTATAAAGTCGCGCGATTTTGTCGGTAGCTAGTTTGCTATGAGTTTTATAGTAGTTCTCCTCCTTCGATGTTGCTGGTCCAACTTATTTCGCAAGTTCATTGAAGCTGGTCATGCTCATCCGATAACAGGTGAACCCCTTTTTGGGGTAATCCAGTAATTTGGAATGCATCGCGTAAAATTTTCCATTCAATAACATATCACTGTCGATAGGATGCATCCAATACTCTCGGTTTTTCATCTTGGTCCTTTTCCTCCGCTGTATAAAAGCAATGATTGAATCTCTGGACTTTTTTAAAATCTGTTTATCGATCAGCAATACCAAATCGTTCGAGAACATTCGGTTGACTGTTATCTAGTGTCCGCACTTACTACCAACCCGACTATTTAATCGGCCCAGTGTGCGGACTAACCAGCCCACCCTGACCAAACTATCGGCCGATAGAAAGTCTGTAGTGTGCGGGGGCTCTAAGTCTCGATGTGAGCCTTAATAAATTCTAGAACTCGGGTTAAAATATAATTAACATTTGTCTTCGCTATCAGGGACAGTACAACAAGAAGAAGCGGTGTCTTGTCTACTGATGTAGCTTTAAATACACAATCTTTGATACTTGTTTAAAACTTTAAGAAGAATACCAATTTCTACGGGTCAGCTGTTGTAACTCTTTCGACCATAAACATCTTGTGATGCACTTTCCCGTGAGACTGTATCGGAGAATAAGTGAAAGCGCCTTCTTTTGTTAGATCAAATGCCGAAAATGCCTTTAGCACTGCCCTTGCAAGGTGTGTAATCAATCACAGATTTATAAGAAATTTAAAAACTTATGCAACTTACCTCTCTGGAATGGTGCTATAAAACAACAGGACCGTTGCTACCTCATAGCAATTCAAACTGGAATTCATCAAACATTCCGCATCGACGGTTACAATGGGTCGGCCGCATAGATCCCGTGTTCCTATAAGAAAAACAAAAAACGTAAAGAAACATTTATATAAAAAAAACCAAAGCCCAAACAAATTGCACAAAGAACAGATCATTCACACCAAGATAACTGAGAAAGAGATGACGACAATATTTCCCGAGTGAAATACGAATAATGTGCGCCATAGTACTGCACTCGTACTCCCAGTGAATTCTCGAAATTACTTAGCATTCCAAGCTCAGATCCCAAGCGGGACTCTATTGTTCAAGCCACCGAAATCCACTTTGTTTACGCTATGGCTTTGTGCTCGTTTCAGGGAACAAAAGATTACCTAACACAGACGTGAGCCACAGACTGTGAGTTTCCCACATATTGCCCAGACCCAACCACCCCACCGAGCACGTTGCGAGGACAATGAGTAATGAGCAGGTAATAGTTTTGAAAGACTTCTACGTGTATAACTAAACGGGAAACGTTCGTCAATGGGTCGAATGGGTAATGTGTTTGTTTTATTATTATCGCTGCGCAGCTATATTTTGCAGTTCTTTTTTTAAAGGGTGTCGGTAGAGGATCGGCTTGAAGTTCATTTTTAGTTGGGTATACGTTTTGTGTTTCAAAAAAACTTTAGGAAAAGCTACGATCAAGGATTCGTGTGTTTGTTACCTAGTTTCTCTAAAACTAGTACAATTTGAATACAAACACAAAAGTTTCCCCCAAAACATAGACTTTTCAGTACTGTGGCAGCTCACCATTCCCGATAAATCCTTTTGGGACAGATAGGTAAGTTCACACACTTCTAAGACATACTATGCCCTGATGTTGTGCATCGCGACCAAATGCGGTTTATTTTGGTAGCCATTATTTCCTTCAACAAAGAGAGGAGCTGAAACCCCTATAAACGTCCACGTTTCATATCTCTTCCGAGCTCAGAAACACCCTTTGCCTATGGAGAACTCTGCCTTTTGCCCCAGGAGGGCGTTCATAGAGTATGTGTTCCGTCGTCTCCTCATCTTCTCTGCAGTTTCGACAATAGTCATCGTCTGATAATCTAATTTTGTTTATGTTGTTTCTTAGTGGCCAGTTAAGATTAAACCTTAATTTTTCCTTCCCCCTCCCTGATCACTGCAGTGTATTTCACGAACTCAGAAGCGCTGTCCTGGATTAAGAGGAATTTAATATCTTTCAACGATATTAGGATTTTCTCCAATAGCCAGATGGTCTTGAGACATCCCTGGAAATTGTAAAGTTAACGAACTCGCTAAACTAGAAACAACAATACCTATTCCGCCGAACAAGGAGAATGTAGGTTTTCCCCTTGCTACTTACTCGCTTTAACTCAAGCTTGGCACAGTCAATAGAACCAATGGTAAATGAGAAGCTGGATCTACATTCCTTTCCACCAAACAGATCTGGCCCAGGCTGGATTTGAAACATTTTCAATTTCTTCTGTCCGTAACGACTCCAAATAAGTATGGTCATTGGTGTCATCTCAGGACAGAGCCTTATAGGTTCACATGCAACTAGGTTAGGCGTCCTTTCAAATGAGTTTTGCAGAAGCTGTAAAGTTAGACGTCTGTAGGTCTAAGTGTGCTGGTACTCGAATTACTGTTAATCACTTCTACCTAGCCTAACCTAACACAGAAGTTTAAGACTGCAAATAGGGCAAGGTATTCAAAGTAAAGCCAAGCGATGACATTCCCTAGATAGCTAGGCCTACGGAGCTGGTATTCTAGTGTTAAAAATTAATTGGTTTTACTCGTATACAGACGTTCCTAGGTCTGCTCTTATTTAGCAGAAGACTTAAGATGATTACAGGGAAAGACGTAGCAGTGCTGTTGAGTTCAATTACTTAAGTAGTCTATCAATGTTCAGTCCTAGTTTCTATTAAAAATACAAGTTGGTCACCCCGGTTGTGTACTCATACAAGTAGCCTTTTTGGACCTAAGAATTTATATAAAAATTTAGATTTGATCACCGGGATCACAATTCAGTTAACTCCAAAGTTGGTTTTATAGAATTGTAGATTTGTGAAGAAATTCTGGGGTTTGCCCTCTTTTTATCCATTGAGCGGTAAAAAAAATTAAGGCCAAACCATGAAAATAGTTGGAAGACTGTATATGTAGACATTTGTTCAGTAGCAAAAAAGATTGATGAGTCGTTATACTCTGCAAATAGCCTGCAGTTGCAAAATGTCGGGTACTCCATCTACAAAGTACGCATCTGAGATCAGATAAAGTATGGAACTTTGACCAAAAAAAAAAAAAAAAATACATTGAAGATCTTTGTGATGATATCCAAAAATGCTAGGCCCACTGATTGCATGCATAACATGCCTAGAACATCCATCATGTCGTATCCTACCGAATAAGTGCCTCATCGGGCTTTCAGTTGATGAGCAAGCAAACAAAATAAGTCGGAACCGTAACAACTTTTGCGAATCTCGGACAAACTCCCTATCTCTGGGGGTATGATTCTTTATGAAGAGCTTTTCAGTTCAGCATTTGGATTCATCTACAGAACTGTATTCGGAAACATTACGCGCACAACAGAAAGTCCACTCATCGAATACGCCGGACAACGGTGGCGTAATTAAATTGGCTACCAAAGGCTTGCAATGTAATAGCAGCAAACGATTCCATTTATCATAATCATCAAAGATAGCTAACGGCGTAAGGTTGACCCACTAAAAAGAATGTCTTATACCACTCGTACAGTGGCTTAAAAAAATTGAGGTAGCGTTCTGCACCAATTGGTCAAACCCTAAGAAAGATATACATATGTACACTTGATAGTTACAAGTACCAAAAAAACCAGTAGCCAGTAGTTTTCTTCTCATCAAAAGTATCTGACAATCTAAAGCGGGACCACCCCACCGAGCACGTTGCGAGGACAATGAGTAATGAGCAGGTAATAGTTTTGAAAGACTTCTACGTGTATAACTAAACGGGAAACGTTCGTCAATGGGTCGAATGGGTAATGTGTTTGTTTTATTATTATCGCTGCGCAGCTATATTTTGCAGTTCTTTTTTTAAAGGGTGTCGGTAGAGGATCGGCTTGAAGTTCATTTTTAGTTGGGTATACGTTTTGTGTTTCAAAAAAACTTTAGGAAAAGCTACGATCAAGGATTCGTGTGTTTGTTACCTAGTTTCTCTAAAACTAGTACAATTTGAATACAAACACAAAAGTTTCCCCCAAAACATAGACTTTTCAGTACTGTGGCAGCTCACCATTCCCGATAAATCCTTTTGGGACAGATAGGTAAGTTCACACACTTCTAAGACATACTATGCCCTGATGTTGTGCATCGCGACCAAAGGCGGTTTATTTTGGTAGCCATTATTTCCTTCAACAAAGAGAGGAGCTGAAACCCCTATAAACGTCCACGTTTCATATCTCTTCCGAGCTCAGAAACACCCTTTGCCTATGGAGAACTCTGCCTTTTGCCCCAGGAGGGCGTTCATAGAGTATGTGTTCCGTCGTCTCCTCATCTTCTCTGCAGTTTCGACAATAGTCATCGTCTGATAATCTAATTTTGTTTATGTTGTTTCTTAGTGGCCAGTTAAGATTAAACCTTAATTTTTCCTTCCCCCTCCCTGATCACTGCAGTGTATTTCACGAACTCAGAAGCGCTGTCCTGGATTAAGAGGAATTTAATATCTTTCAACGATATTAGGATTTTCTCCAATAGCCAGATGGTCTTGAGACATCCCTGGAAATTGTAAAGTTAACGAACTCGCTAAACTAGAAACAACAATACCTATTCCGCCGAACAAGGAGAATGTAGGTTTTCCCCTTGCTACTTACTCGCTTTAACTCAAGCTTGGCACAGTCAATAGAACCAATGGTAAATGAGAAGCTGGATCTACATTCCTTTCCACCAAACAGATCTGGCCCAGGCTGGATTTGAAACATTTTCAATTTCTTCTGTCCGTAACGACTCCAAATAAGTATGGTCATTGGTGTCATCTCAGGACAGAGCCTTATAGGTTCACATGCAACTAGGTTAGGCGTCCTTTCAAATGAGTTTTGCAGAAGCTGTAAAGTTAGACGTCTGTAGGTCTAAGTGTGCTGGTACTCGAATTACTGTTAATCACTTCTACCTAGCCTAACCTAACACAGAAGTTTAAGACTGCAAATAGGGCAAGGTATTCAAAGTAAAGCCAAGCGATGACATTCCCTAGATAGCTAGGCCTACGGAGCTGGTATTCTAGTGTTAAAAATTAATTGGTTTTACTCGTATACAGACGTTCCTAGGTCTGCTCTTATTTAGCAGAAGACTTAAGATGATTACAGGGAAAGACGTAGCAGTGCTGTTGAGTTCAATTACTTAAGTAGTCTATCAATGTTCAGTCCTAGTTTCTATTAAAAATACAAGTTGGTCACCCCGGTTGTGTACTCATACAAGTAGCCTTTTTGGACCTAAGAATTTATATAAAAATTTAGATTTGATCACCGGGATCACAATTCAGTTAACTCCAAAGTTGGTTTTATAGAATTGTAGATTTGTGAAGAAATTCTGGGGTTTGCCCTCTTTTTATCCATTGAGCGGTAAAAAAAATTAAGGCCAAACCATGAAAATAGTTGGAAGACTGTATATGTAGACATTTGTTCAGTAGCAAAAAAGATTGATGAGTCGTTATACTCTGCAAATAGCCTGCAGTTGCAAAATGTCGGGTACTCCATCTACAAAGTACGCATCTGAGATCAGATAAAGTATGGAACTTTGACCAAAAAAAAAAAAAAAAATACATTGAAGATCTTTGTGATGATATCCAAAAATGCTAGGCCCACTGATTGCATGCATAACATGCCTAGAACATCCATCATGTCGTATCCTACCGAATAAGTGCCTCATCGGGCTTTCAGTTGATGAGCAAGCAAACAAAATAAGTCGGAACCGTAACAACTTTTGCGAATCTCGGACAAACTCCCTATCTCTGGGGGTATGATTCTTTATGAAGAGCTTTTCAGTTCAGCATTTGGATTCATCTACAGAACTGTATTCGGAAACATTACGCGCACAACAGAAAGTCCACTCATCGAATACGCCGGACAACGGTGGCGTAATTAAATTGGCTACCAAAGGCTTGCAATGTAATAGCAGCAAACGATTCCATTTATCATAATCATCAAAGATAGCTAACGGCGTAAGGTTGACCCACTAAAAAGAATGTCTTATACCACTCGTACAGTGGCTTAAAAAAATTGAGGTAGCGTTCTGCACCAATTGGTCAAACCCTAAGAAAGATATACATATGTACACTTGATAGTTACAAGTACCAAAAAAACCAGTAGCCAGTAGTTTTCTTCTCATCAAAAGTATCTGACAATCTAAAGCGGAATCTGCGCACGTAGACGTAAAAAAAAAATCAATCCATCGCTCAATCAACCGATGTTACCCAATAAACAACTATCAACGCATGATGATGCTGACTAATACTATCGCATTAAGTAATTGCCCGAAACCGCCCATTAAATAACAAACTAAAAGACATAATTAATTGGTTAAGAGATGATCACGCTGAGTTACATAACGCTTATGACCACAGGTACAGCATCAACAAAAAAAAAAAAAAAACGAAATTGTATCTTAAATGCCCAAAGCTTTACGTATTCCAACTTAATTACCCGCACTTTTCCGCTCGAAGGGTCTGCTTCTTATTTACCGCCACATGTAATGTATAAAAGGCACACCGACTGCCATCGCATTCAAATTAGTCCTGCGTCCAGGCGATAAGGACCATCAAGCTGTCCATCCAAAAATTACATAAATAAACATTTTTTCTTGGATGAGAAATTAGCACCATTACCTACCTCTTGGCCAGTAAGTAATGAATTAGCCAAAACACGCACGGATACAGGGCCGATGCGAAATTCTCTGACAAGTTGAGGGATTCATTCGTAAACGACCGCTGCTGTGACACGCACGCACACACAGGTTGGGCAATAATTAAATTCCAATAAATCTCTGTAATCTGCGGTGCGCTTTGGTCGGCGCGGGTCATTTTATTATGTGACCCAGGTCCATTCACTTTCGAGTTACAGTCACATCTGGGATAGATACTTATACTCGTATAGACACACCTACAACATACGAGAGTACTGCTACCGTTGCCGCCATCGGGTATGGGAGTGTGTGCAGAGATTTGTTTAAGTGGATTTATAGGTCATTAGCAGGTTTCATAACTACAAAATTGGAGCTACTACCACTGGCACTTTCTCCTGCAAAGAAGTTTCCTTTTACTCGCGGACAGGAGAGACAGTTGGCCGTCGGCAATAAGCAATAAGCAGTAGCGGTAGCCAGTAGTCAGAGGCATAAATATCTATCACCCCCTAATAGCTACTGATTGAGGCCTTAATCTGTTAATTGAGCCGAAACTTTTCTCTCTGCTGCTCCTTTGGCATTCTGATGGCATCGTCACTTCCAGAAGAACACCATATGCCATTACACTGTTTTTTTTAATTGAGGTGGTGCTGGCACAAGTTGAAAGTGGTGGCAACAGCAGAACGGATACATGCCGAAGCCGTCATGCAAATCAAATGATTCGATTGGGGAATCTACATCTATACGGCCACGTCCAGTGGAAAGCATCTGCATTGAGAGTTTTTTTTTTTTTTTTTTATTCTTGCGCCAGAAGGCAAAGCCACAAAGATACGAGATAAATAGTGGAGGTGACGTTGGATGTGTTGTTGAGTTTCAATGAGTTTTATTAGACGCAGCAGATGAGCATATCCTTTATTGCCTACTGATCGATCAGTTTAAGGGTTTTTAGGTCATCCAGATGGTTGTTCATGAATTGCATTGGGGAAATAAAAAGAGTTTGGTTCTTAGTTGCATTTTAATTGCTAGAAGTTTTAATTAAAACACAAATATCATGTTTACCGTTAAATCATGGCAACATTAGAGTTGCACTTGTGAATTTTGCATAAAGTTACTCTTTGATTGTTGTAACTAGAGACCGGATTATATGCATTTGCATATTTTAACTATTTTGCCCGGTTGTTGCATATTTTTGCATATTATTCTGAAAATCTAGTTATGATGCATATTTTTGCTACAAACCTACTTGGCGGCACCACGATTCACGCGGGAAAAGGTAGAGCAGACGTGCATATAATCCAGTCTCATGTTTGACAGTGTAAATATAGACTCATTTCATCGACAAAGAAAGTGTTTCTTAAGAGATAACTTGATGGGGAACGTGGATTGAGGCTGTGCTATTCTACAGCGAACATTTTGAGTACATCAAAGGCGTAATTACAGACTTCGATAGTATGGAGGCTGTAGCAGTTTGTAACTCCAAGGAAGCGTTTAACAACCCCAGCATTGAAAAGAATTGCCGCGATTGGCACTCCTTTTTCCAAATACCGCGAGTATTAAAAAGCTCGAAACTCAGGGTATGGCGTTAATGGAATTTGTTGATAGTAAACAAAATACGCAGAATGAACTCCGCATTGCCAGAGATATGTATTCCCCGCTAAACCTAAGGAGAAAATTGAAAAAAATTTGAGCAATAAACCAGGCTTTGAATCTTTGCGCCAAGTAAATAGTTTTATCAATGGGACAGGTGAACTTTTGCCAGAACCGATAAGTGCCAACGTAGCACCCCAATTCAAGTACTGCCCAGATACCTCAGTGGATGTGGAACGATCCTTTTCCACTTACAAAAACATTTTCAGTGATCGAAGACACACCGAACATTTGGAGCAATAGCTGATTGATTAACGTTTATAAAATAAACAAATAAATTTAAGAACTGCTAATTACATTCGTTTTATATACTATTAATATTAGTATTGCTATTACTAACACTATGCTGAATTAGAAATAAAAATCTTGAAACTAATATTTTTTTAGTTTTTAATGTTGCATATTTTGACATTTTTCATGCATATTTTAAGTATTTTTCATGCATATTTGCATGCATATTTGCATGCATATTTCAAGGTTCTTATGTTGCATATAATTCAGTCTCTAGTTATAACCAAACACTGTATAATAGGAGACATGAACAGAAGATATGGCATCTTCACAAATGACTTCTGTAGAAGTTGTATGGATGAGGATGAAATAGAATCTGGCTCAGTGTCAAATCGCCCGAAACCAAATCTCTCAAAATGCAAGGAATGCAAAAAATGTCAAATCACCCAAAAAAAAAAAAGTTGATCGATTACACATTTTTATATTTTGGGCGATTTGGCATAATGTCAAAATACCCAAAAAAGTGATTTTGGACGATTTCCTGTTTCGGCTTTTTTTAAGGCGGATCTGTGTCATATAGCCCAAAACCAAATCACCCACATCTGAAATATGTCACATTGCCCAAAATTTTTGGGCGATTTAACACTATGACAGATTGACCAAAGAATAAAAATGTCAAATCACCCAAAGAAGAAATCGGCGTTTTATCGGAATCCCAAAAAACCAACTTATGTATGAGTATGGGATCATGACATTATCTAGAGTGACAAAATCTCGAAAGTACAAAATCTAGAAAAAAAAAAAATCTAGAAAAATCTCGAAAAATTAAAAGTAAATTCTAGATTTTTTTTTTCTTTTTTGAGAGTTTTTACAAGAATAAAACCCATAATATCGTCTGCTCATCATATAATTTATTCTTCTTGGCGAAATAGCACAATGATGTGATTTATTTAGCTCGCATAGTCAATAAAATCTGTTTTTTATACACTTGTTTTTATGATAAATAAATCCGTTTATTTCAATTTTCAAGCACCCTTTGTTTGTAACGATTTCGTTTACTCTAATTTTTTTTTTTTTTTTTTTTGGCAAACGACGCGACTTTGTGGTTAGAGACCGTCCGAAACTATACTAAATAATAATACCTGCTGACATCTAATGCACATGGATAGTGTTGTTCTACACTACTTGATTCTACTTTAGAGAAATTCTAAATCTTGAATTAATATGAATTTTTGAGACAATGGTTACAATTCGCCCGCGCGATTACGTTCTAGATTCTCGATTTTTATTTTCGATATTTTTTTAGTTCTAGATTTTTTTTTTTCTAGATATCGTGGTAAACCCATGAGTATAGGGGCTTTTTGTCAAATCATCCAATTATTTATTAAAAAAATTGAAATTGATATTTCCACCACTTTCTGTTAACATAGAGAAATTACGACTTTTCATAAATTCCTCATCCTGTTTTTTATTCAGCATCCGTCCAAGTACACCATTGTATTTTAAAAACTGAGAAATGTTAAGGCCCGATCTGAAGTAAGTAATGAAAAGAAAAACAACTTTAATCCGAAATGAAGGATTGAAGAAATGGATATATTAAAACAAAAAGTCAGGCTCCGAAGTCAGGCGCGAAACACGATGCGAACCGCGACGCGAAACGGTAACCACGCCGCTTCACGCGCAAATATATGTACTTACGTTTCATATATTTAATTTCATAATCATAATATGAAGAAAAAACAACATTCTGCTGTGACCCTTACTGTAGTTGTTATAATTCGCTTTGAGCACACCTTTAAACCCAATATAACGGAGAAGTTAAATTGCCCAAAATGAGATATTTTTGGGCGATTTGATATTATGCTAGGTAGGCCAAAAATTAAAAACAACGAGTTTTGGGCGATTTTACATTTTTCAGATTTTTTTTCATTTTGGGCGATTAGAAGCATGAGTTCTGACAAAAAGCCCACACTTTCTTGGGCGATTTGACATTTTTTAATTTTTGGCCGATTTGTCACAGTGTTGAATCGCCCAAAAATTTTGGGCAATGTGACATTTTTGCATTTTGGGCGATTTGGTTTTGGGTGATTTGACATGGAGCCGTAGAATCTATAGCACACCTTCTATGCCCGGCTCTTCAAGAACGGCGCCTATTTTATATGGGAGCACGATTCCTTGATTGCTTGGACGACTTGGCTAAGATACCGCTAAAGAAATTCATAAGTAGATCGAAATGGTTTTGATAATTGCATTTTTCTTTATGCACAACTAGGGTATTCACAATGGACCTTTACGGCCTCTGGGTAAAATAGCATTCAATATAAACGGCCCTCCTAACTTAACCTAACCTAACCTACTCTTTGATTTAAGTGGCTACTGGAATCATCTAGTACCTTTTGGGTCGTTGGGGCGTTAAAGTTACTTGTAATTTTTTCTGTCAAGATCTGGTTTCTTATCAGAGGTCTTATAGCCATTTTCATATCTAAAATGGTTGGATCGTTATGCCTTTACTACTTTACTTCATTAATCTTCAACGGACGGAGGTTATCGACTGATGAACCGGTATTTCATATTTTGTTTAATTTATTATGTGATCGCCGTAGCCTTGTGGTGAAGTGCGTTGGACTACTACGCATGCTGCCTGGGTTCGATTCGAATGTCTGATAAGCAATCAAAGAGTATCATTTGTCATGAGAAGCTTCTCAACTCGCCGGCCGTTTGGAGTCGGCAAAAAACTGTGGGTCCCCTTCATTTCGTGGAAAAAATAACACACAAAAATGGTTGCGAGAAGCTAGGCTTGGTTCTGTATAGGACTGCTGACGCCGTATATTTATTTTTTATTTATTTGTTTAATTTATTAGTCGCATGTGAATTCTGTTCATTTCTAATGCGTTTCCGTTATATTGACGATTCTCTTCTTAACTCCTTTCTAGACCACTTGTGGTGTTCTTCAAGGTAGCCATCTATTCAGGATTCACTTAGACTCAGACCAAAGAAGGACCATTGTGTTGACACATGAGTCGATTCTTATCGGTACTCTTGGAACCATTTTGAGAGTTGGATGAATTTTCATATTTTGTTGATATTCATTGAGGGAATATTTTGAAGGTTTATAAAGAAGAAGAGAGTGCTGGGCCACTGCATAGTAGGTGATAGGGGAATTCCTCTTCCTCCTTATCCATGTAGCTGTGATAGAAGTCATTGGTGAGGATTTCCAGCCTGCTGGCATGTCTGCCTATTGCGCAATGACCTGTCAATACGCCAACTAGTATGCCGATATGTGCTCTGCTAATTTTTTTAGCAGGTTGGAAGTTTAACGTCGGTTTAGCTGTGGCCAAGTCTGTCTGGCGTGGCTTCACGTATCAAGATTACGCCATCTGTCATAAGTCTGTTGCAGTGCTTTTGTAGAGATTTTTTGTTTTATTGTTTCTTTTTTGGGCACCGTAGCGCAAGTGGTTAGTGCGTCGGACTACTGAGCCAGCGGTCTTGGGTTCGAATCCCGCCGCAAACACCTAAAAGTTTTTCACAGTGCCCACCTCTTTCGAATGTCTGACAAGCATCAAAGAGTATCATTCGTCACGATTGAGCTTCTCAACTCGCCGTTCGGAGTCGGCAAAAAACTGTAGGTCCCTCCCATTCGTGCAAAAATATAACACGCACACACAAATGGTTGCGAGAAGCAGGCCCAGGTTCACCTCGAGCTGTAGCGCAAACTAAGTTTCTTTTTTTACATGGGGCTAACTTTCTGTGGTAATTTTCTGGCGATTTCGTCGGCTTCACATTTACCTGGTATGTCTCTTCATTATTACTACAAACGATCTTGAAAAGTTCACAAACACTTCTCTCTTTTCCGCTCTGCAGACGACTCTAAAATTTCTCAATGCACTTTCATCACGCCAGGACTCTTATCCCCCTCAACAAGATCTCGATCATTTTTCTATTCGGTGACTCAAAACGTCCTTAGAGCTCAACATCGCCAAATGCTAATGTTAAACCTTGTCAATACCATTATAACCATATAACCATAATAACCATTCCTCTCCTCGACTTTATCTTCTCCACGGTCAACTTATATCTGTTCGCATATTGACGAGAAAATCATGAAAGTAAAGACATCACTTGGCTTTGTCAAACGGTGGTCCAAAGCATTCTCTAACCCTTATGTGACCAGATCCTTCTACATTACTTTTGTTCGCCCCCTCCTTAAGTATGCCAGACTGGTCTAGTCCCCATTATAGCAAGATTTCATATGTCAAGAGTCGAGAGCATTCAACGTCACTTTCGGGCCTATCCTGAAACGACCTTTTTTTGAATTCCCTTCCTATAAACACCGCCTTCACCTCATTAACTCGAATATCCTTGAGGAACGCAGAAATGCAGCAGACTTCCTCTTTATTTATCGGCTCCCCTAAGGTTCGACTACGTCTCACTGAAACTATCATCATATATATTATATATTATTTCTGTAGTATAGGTACCATTTGCGGCTCTCACACTTAACCAATCTTAACAAATGAGGTGTCAAAAGAAAGAGAATTTCCTGGAGCACTGGCGAATTGTACTTTCAGTTTATGAATTTTAACAAATTAAAAAACCGATCAAAACAAATACTCTACCCAAAATGAACTGAATAAACACTTCCCGTATGATTTCCACGGGATTTCAAACAGTTGGCAGATGGAAATCATGGGAAGTTTGTATGTTGGGGTTAGATTTTCTCTTGCGAGAGTTCTCGCACGGGGACACTAGTATTTTTTAATACTAACATTCGTAATTTACAATGTCTTCGTTGATTCTATCTACCGACCTACCGCCCATATTATGGCTTCAATGAACCAGTCTCCAGTACGCTGCAGAATGTTAACTCAAACTTTACTGTTTTCAGCACTCCCCGCCGCAGAAGACCCTTGCCTGCCTCCTTACCCCCTTTCTATTATGCGCCTGCGTAAACCCTTAAACTCCATTTAAAACTGCAAAGTCCACCTGCGCACGCCAACTAACCAATAAACGCCAACAATTACACCGAAACCACTCAATTAGAGTCGCCCCCGGACTTACCTGGCAGATGTATTCCAGATGACAGTAACTTCTCTGGCAGCTCCGCAATCGAACGTGGTGCAACTATCTCATCCGGCAATTGATTATCTGCAAATAGAAGACGAAAGATAAAATAAGAAAAAAAAAAAACAGATTTCAAATGAAACTCGAATTACAGTGTTTAACGGGTAAATCTCCTGCACGTAGCCACAAATTAAAATGAAAACAATTTAATTAAAACCGCTCTGCGCCGACCCACACGCCAACTCGATTGACCAACAAACGAGTCTATTCGGCTGCCAGGTGATTTGTTTGTTGCGTTTTGCCTGTCAGTGTTGCCAGCAGCTGGCGGGTGTAGTAGGGCGAAAATAACCCACACACACACACACACAGGCGAACACTAGTCCTGCTGACGATGATAAATGAACTCACCTGATTCTGGGCTGGGTTTTTGGGAATAATTTGCGAAGCTGTTTTGGCATGCAGCGAGTTGCATTTTTCAAGAAAACAGTTTAATTGTCAGCGAGTAGGTGTCAAAGTGACAGGTCTTTGATCACGCGACTAGAAACACACATATCTTGAAGCAGAACTCACCCACCCAACTCAAGCGCCCAGGATACATGCTCTCGATTCGACGGGCAGGTGTTTCCATCCAGGCAGAGTGTAGGCGGAGAAATCCCCGGTTCTAGGTACAAAGTACACAGGTGCGTTCCTTGAAATGCGCCATTTATTGCTAAAAGTTGCTGCATGTCTTGCTGCCGCTCGTCTTGTGGAATTCATGCGCTTGTGCAGCCGGTTTAACCACAGACCGCTGCCAGAGCTAAACTCGACCACTCAACCTGAATCGGCGGCAAATTAGTGGGATTACTGGTCCTAGTGTACGCGAAGGCAGCAGGTTGCAGGCCGCGAATCGGAGTTAATCGGTGCATTAATTTCAGCTGCCAATTGACATTGGCTCGGCGCAGATTAATTCGTATTGTGTTCCAGTGGAGGCGGTAATGGCATTTCTGTCAAACAGCCAACATATCGCACATCCATAGAGGGCGGCATGCGGCGGCAGTATGCCAACGAAGGAGGCAAATTGATTCTTGGCGAAGTTGCTCTCGCCAAAGGAAGTGGAGGTGGTTGTGGTTTTGGCATGGCATTTGCTTTTCTATTCTGCTGACAGCGGGGTGTCAAATACCAAAAATGCAATTTAATGTGTTAATGGTGGTGGTGTGTGTTTTTTTTTTTTAGGTTGATTGTTATGCAATTAGGCGGGTGTTGTGGTTTCTTGATCGACATGGGTGTAGGACTGCATTCTTTTCTCAGAGGATATTCGTTGCTTGCTTGGAATGGTATTTTCGTGTTCATATTTGAGAGATGCAGTTAATCTTAGACAAGTGCACGATGCGAAATAGGTATTTCGCCTCATTTGCAAAATACCATAGCTGTTAGAGGGAAGGTGTGTACGTCAAGTAGAAAATGCGGGATTTTTTTTTTGACAGATACAAAGTGAAAAGAGGTGTGAAGATATTTTCAATCTAACGAATACCTACATGAGATTCAGGAATGAAGTGATGTTGAGTTTCTGCGTTAAAACAGCATAACCGCAGTACATAGTTCTATATGAACAAAGTTACTGTTTTAGCTGCTCAATAATTACAGTGACGGAACCTATTAATCGGCAAAAGCATGTACTACCTACGCAAGTATCTGAGCGCTATAAGCGAGTTCAGTTTTCAATTAATTAAAGTGGTAACGCCTTCAGCAAGCCAGATCTGACCAGTAACAAAAAAAAAAAAAAAACGGACCCTCGAGGTAGACCAAATAGAATGGGAGACCTTCTTGCACAATGATCAAAATAAGAAATATTGTGTTTGAGCAGAAAAAGAAAAGTTTGATAAAGAAATAGTTGTGTTGCTTGGTAGCAAAAAATAGTATGTAGTACTTAAAACACCAACTAGTTACAGTATGAGATACATAAAGGGTTTTCCAATAAGAGGGGTTATTTTGGTATTCAAAGAAAAATTCCATTTTTTGAGATAAATGATCGGATGTTTATTTCATAATAAAGAGGAAGGTATGCCGTTAATAATGAAAAACAACATCAGCCAAATGGCCACCACGAGCACGCATACAGGACCATATCCTTTTCATGAAATTTTCCATAACCAAATCGCAAAGTGGCTCCCCTATGTCCTCGATAGCCTCACGAATTTTATCTTTGAGGTCTTGAATCGACGCTGGGCTGTTGGCGTAGACCTTACCTTTCACGTGGCCCCAAAGGAAGAAGTCGCAAGGTGTTAAATCACAAGATCTCGGTGGCCAATTGTGATCACCTCTTCGAGAGATAACACGGTCCGGAAACTTTTCCCGTAAAAGATCAATGGTTTCGTTGCTTGTGTGGCACGTAGCGCCGTCTGGTTGAAAGTAAACGTTGTTCAGATCAATACCATCCAACTCCGACCATAAAAAATCATTAATCATCTCTCGATAGCACAATCCATTCACCGTAACTGTCCAACCTCATTTCCTCATTTCCGAAAAAGTAAGGTCCAATGACCCCGCCGGACCATAAACCGCACCAAACAGTCACACGTTGAGGATGGAGATGCTTCTCAACAATAACTCTTGGGTTTTCCGAGCCCCAGATGCGACAATTTTGCTTGTTGACGTAGCCACCGAGGTGGAAATGGGCCTCATCAGTCAAGATGATTTTTCGATGGAATTCCGGATCATTTTCATGCATTTCAAGGACCCAATCAGCAAAGACACGACGGCTTGAGTTCTTGTGTTAACTGAACTTTATAAGCCTTAAGACTCAAGTCTTTATGCAAAATACGGTGTAATGACGTTTGTGGAATGCCCAATACCAAAGAACGACGAGGAATGGACAAACCTGGGTTTTCTTCAACACTTTGGGCTACAGCAGCAATATTCTCAGTTGTTCTTGAGCGACGTGCACGGGTTTTATTCTTCACATCACTAACTTGTCCCAACAGCTCGAATTTTTCCACCAATTTCTGTATTGCGGTCCGACAAGGTGCTTCACGACGACCAAAAAATGCTTTAGTTTTGCGAACTGTGACTGCAAGATTTTCACAATTTTTGTAGTGAATTTTAATAATTTCAATGCGTTGTTGAAGCATGCATCGTTCCATTTTTAGTAATGGCGTAGTTTCTACTTGTCAAATGTCAAAGAATAAAAGCTTCAAAAGTGACAGCTACCGAAATAGCGGGCCATTCACAATAACACCTCTCATTGGAAAACCCTATATATGTACATACTTTCGTGAATCACACGATATGATTTCCAAGAACGCAGCATGTACATAAGAGTCTTTAGAAAACTGGCCTTCCGATAAATGGACTCTTTGAAAGTCAATCTCAGCACTCAACGAGCAGCTAAAGGTCAAAATACTAAAATCCAGATAAATGATGTTGGCAACTTGTCATTGAATCTGCGTCGGAAATTTACTTAACTCTTTGTCTCATATTCGCAATTGAAAACGCAAAATAATACAATGTCATTTAACACTGTCAAAATTGCATATTGAATGAGCAACGACGTAGCTAAATTAAGCTGAATAATCTTCTGAGGTTTCTAGTTTTAGATTCTTGAGAATTTTAGGTTCTAGCTGAATATTTTGCGTCACAGAGTCTGTACATATCTACCTAATCTAAGCCACATGTGTCTGTGTTGTATATATAGGGCCATCCAAGATCCAACAAGAGGTGTAATTTGAAATCAATAGCGAAAGTACGACCTTCTGAGTTTCCTGTTGGCTTCAATTCTTGTGTCAACTGGACCTTAGAAGCATATCTTTATGCAAATGTGGTGCCAAGTGGTTGCGGATGGGCCCAATTTCTGTGATTGTCTCGAAATGGACACACCTGGATTTTCAGTCACACTCTCGGCTACGGCGGCGGCGATATTTGAAGCTGACCTTGCCCGACGAATACGAGTTGGAATCTTCACATCACTTACCTGCCCGAGATCTATCGAATAAATTCACTACAGCTGTGCGAGAAGAAGCTTGATGATGACCAAAAGCAGTATGAACTTTGGAATTTTTGCTATTTCAACATGTTGTGCGAGTGTGTATCGATCCATATTTAATAACCTCCTGTCCTAGTTCTTACTTATCAAAAGTCATCGCAATGATAGTTGATTGAGTGTTGACAGTTCAACAATGGAGCGAGATTTAAAATGACACCTCTTGTTGGGTGACCCGTTATATGGCATCACTGGTAACAAAGAAAAAATAAAATAAAAAAAACGGCGTCAGCAGTCCTATACAGAACCAAGCCTATCTTCTCGCAATCATTTGTGTGCGTGTTATTTTTCCACGAAATAGAAAGGACCTACAGTTTCTTGCCGAGTCCGAACGGCGAGTTGAGAAGCTTCTCATGACAAATGATACTCTTTGATTGCTAGTCATACATTCGAAGGGGGTGGCACCTTGAAAAAACTTTTAGGCGTTTTTTGCTGGGATTTAACCCGGGCAGCATGCGTAATAGTCCAACGCACTAACCACCACGGCCACGGCGGCGACCACCATCACTGGCAGCACTCGGTTTAAAATATCAGATGGCACCGCAATTGACAGAAAGTATGGGTGTGGCAATGTCCTGCACTTGAACGACAGGAAAGGAAACAGACGCCGGCCACTGAAAGTGTCATTTTTAGTGGAGCACCAGAAAAATATTTGAAAACAATTCAACCAATTCGCCGAACATGGAGACAGAGGATATCTGCGGTGGAACTGGAAATTCCATTACAAAATTGATTGTTGGTCTTTAGCATTCCTTTCGATTTATACGATCAATTAGCCACACAAATCGGAAATGGTTAACAACAATAGAAGACACAACATCTCCCCGCTGGCGCTGGCGAAACCAATCACTTACGAGGTGTAAGGTGACTGATTTGAGTTATTCGAAGTGAATTGCATAATCGCCTCCCGATTTTGTCCAGGAAACAATAGAACACAGCCAGCGCCACCATTAGGTAATAAACAAATATGTCCCTCAAACCTAACCTGGCTATTGCCTAAGCAAATGATTAATTAGTGAAAGGAGAATTTGCATTCAAACAAACGGCGCGGCGACACTGTGCATGAGTTATGGCTTTGGCACCATAGCCATTTTGACCAACACTTCCCTTCTTCTTACCGAAAGTAACTTCTCTCCTTTGGCGACTCATTTTGTTGACGTTTGGCCAAAAAAAGTAAAGAAAGACATTTTTTTTCTTTATTTTTCCTTTCAATTGGCATATGGCAGCGGCAGTGGCTGAAATGGCGGCACAATAAAGCAAAGCAGTAGCGCGACGACCCACCATACGCCAAATCAATGGCGTCAGATCTAAAGAAATTAATTTCCTATTGAAACTATCGACAAGTGAATTGTCTTCCCACACACACACACATGCTGTGTGCGCGGCAAAGAGAAACACAGATGGTGGACGGTATTTTTGTCTTATTTCTATGGCGGTTTTTATTTGTTTTCTTATGCAGCTGCCATAGCTTCGCCTTCAGAGTGTGCGGACTGCGGAGTTTAATGTCAAGGCGACTGGATGGATGAATGAATGTTGCTAAGGGCACCCCTACACGGGGAAGAATATTTATCACAATATTAGCCGCGAGAGCGATTAATGTCAGCAGTGATGATGATGATGATTATGATGATAGATATGTTTGAGTGTGTACAGATACTCGTACCTTCTGGCATTTGTGTGTAGGAAGGAGAATAGAGGACAAAAGGGGCTTGTGAGTTATGCAACTCTCGCTTGTTCATTTAGAATTTCACTTTCATTTACAACGGTCATATGCATATTGCCTCAGAAGGAAATGACAGAATTTGTCATTGGGTAGGCTTATTGCAAGGAAAGTGTTAGATAAGACATGCTCGGACAAAAATATTGCTTTAAAAAGCAGATGTCTCCAAGGGTTAAAAACTCTGCTTTATTTGAGTCCACAGCATGAAATTTGGCGTTTTTCTGTTGAAAGGAATGGACAGTGTTGCCAGAAGTGTATCCAATAATTTCCAAGAATTTACAAAAATATTCTGGTTAATGATTTCGAGGAAAGAATAGAGAGTTTTGAGGTCTCAGGTTCGTTTCCTGCCAAAATCCGTATTTTTATTTATTTATTTTTTATCTTTTATATGGCAGCACAATTCCGAATATAGCGTTTAGTTTTCCCAAAATTATTGTTACTCGAATAGTGATAGTTACATTGAAATTGGTCTGGTAGCTTACGAATTTTTCGACGTGAATTTCTCAAAAACTATACAACTTACGAGATTCGTTATATTTTTCTTTAAAGCTACGTGCAGACGATACGTTCACGGAACAAATTTGTGAGCATACGCTTGGGTGTGCATATGTGTTCATATTCGTAACAAATGCCCATATGTTCATGCGGCGTATGATAGGTGCTCAGACGATATGAACACTTTGTCCCAAAGTTGCAAATTTTTGGGAGTGAACATATGTATTCAAATGCGTTGTGTTCATATTTTCTCTGTGCATATGATTGGTGTTCACACGATATGTTCACTTGGTTCATATGACAGATATGTGCACGAATGTGAACATATGAAAAAACAATTTATTCTGATGTTGGCATTACTGATGTTGACACTTGTTTTTTTGTTTAGTTAAATAATAAAAAAATAAAATAATATAAAAATTCAACAATAAAATGGACTTAGAAGAGAATATCATTGCTATAATATTGGCCAGCTACATATATCTTCGAAGACAGCGACCACGACGACCAATGCGGTCAATTAGCACAGAAGCGGCGCAGCGTTTGGAAAAAAAAAATGATTCGAACAACGGAAACGAGATGGTTTTCAATTCGTCAAGAAGACAAAACTAAAATACGGACATCGCGGACATGTTTTTGGTTATTTCTGCAAATTAGGGGTCTCCACGAGACATTTGTATGTCAAGTAGAAGAACTTCTCTTGAAAAATGTCTCGTGGCGACGGGGAATTACAAAAATGAATTATATCCGGAAAACGTCAGCCGTTCAACGAATTTAAATAGGAATTTGTGGCAACCTGGCAACGCAATTTTAAAATATCAAAATGCAAACAAAACCAACAACAAATCTACTGAAATGTGAGCATACATTTGGCATATGCTCATAGTTGAAACTTCCAAAGTGTTCAAATGGGACAACGTGAACATATCTGTGTTCAAATGTCCGAATTTGCACAATAGTGTTCATATGGTCCCAAAATATGCTTCGTGAACATACGTATGATCACAAAAATATGGTGTGCACACGATATGTTCACGTTTGGGACAAAATTTTACTCAGATATGCTTACAAATTTGCTCAGTGAACATATCGTCTGCACGCAGCTTAAGAATATAGTTTATCACCTACAAACTATGATTTTTTCATATTTTTGACTTCAGTAGTTTCCGAGAAAACACTATTGTCCTTTTTGTATGATATTTTTCACACATTTTTGGAAATAACTCCCAACGTTTTGCCGGAAAAACTGAGCAAAAAATATTTGAAATCTTTGTTTCGAGCGTAATATATTTTTTTTTTTTTTTTTTTTTTGAGATTACATTTTACCCACCCTGTATAGTTGTTTCACAATATTTTTGATAATATGTTGTCCATGTATGTGGGCCACCGTAATGGATAAGTGTGCCAAATTTTAAGTTTCTAGGAAGAACGGGTCTTGATGTTTTTATCGTGACAGACATTTTTGAGTTAGAGCGAACTTATAATGGTTCCGTATTATCCTATGGGTACGGAAACGGAACCCTAAAAAGTGTGTATTTTCCCCTAGAGCTAGGTTAGGTTAGGTTGGGAAGGGTGTATGATTGTTCGAGCAATAATATCCACTCGGAGACCTGAAGGTCAACTTTGAATCGCCTCATAGTTTGGGAGTCAATTATTTTCCTACCATCTCATAAATCAGTTTGTGTTCTTGGTGAATCTTAATGTACGGAAGCGTCATTCGTTATTTCGTTCTTAGAGGGCGGGGCAGTAGCAGAGTAGATTAGGATTCAGGTAACCATTTGCTTGTCATATGACCTACGACACAGTGTCCTGTGATATCATCTTCGTCCTACTAAAATCAAGTTTCGGCCATAAAGAACAATATGTGACGTAATGGCTTCTAGAAAACCACAAGGCGTTGGTCTTTTTTCGGTATTATGGTCAATTATGTTAAACAGTGTCAGTATGGAGTTCGCTCAGCATCACTGTTACTAATAGCCGATCCAATAAAGGTGGCTAAAGCTTTCTAATAATATAACTGGATTTTCAAAAAAAGATAAATCGCAGAGCTATTTGTTTTTAAGAACGACCATCCAAAGCCCATTTGTCAAACTAGAAGAATATGCTACAATACAAATGTTGATCATAGCTATACAAGCATACGAGTATTTAGTATTCAAAAAGGTATTCTGTAGGCTCCCTTTGGGTGAGCAATTGGAAAAGTCAACGTCCGAGGTATCAAAATTGTACATAACTCCCAATTGTTTTTCTGACGAAGATTTAAGAAAACGAAACAGGCGCTGAGAACTTTGTGTGCAATGTTTTTGATCTCATAGTTAATTTGCAATGCTAAATAGAAGACGAGGACCCTAGACTGCTACAAAGCAAGCAACATGGCAAGATGTGCGATTATGTAATTTTCTAGCCTTTGCATGAAAGGCAGTCTAAGCTTAAAATCTAAAAATAGCAGCCCGCAACTTAAATAAGTCTGGAATCATAAACGATTTGAACAAAAGGAAAAGTTCAGGAGCTGGCTAGTTACTGACAGCTATCCCCCCACCAGTGGTAAGGTTGCAGTTTAGTTTCATAAAATCTTAAGTATAAGTGTAATAAGCCTCCCCTTCTGGCATTCCCTAGGGACGATGGCATCAGGACATTTAACTGGTTAAAGAATTTCGACATTAAACTCAGTTACAAGAAGGACTAGAGCAACGAATCTAGAATCTACAGGCTGAGTCCTCATACCATTAAATGGTACACGGATGGTTCAAGAACTGAGAAAGGAACAGGGGCAGGAGTGTTTGGGCCCGGACCTAAATCCATGGGCAGCTACATCAGCATTTGTCAAGCTGAAATCTGTGCTATCGACAGATGTGCTCAATCCTATCTTGTTAAGCGCTACAACAGATCCGACATAGCAGCTATCAAGGCAATAGGGGCTGAGATCATCAAATCTAGAATGTCTGGGAATGCCTAGATAAACTAAATAGACTGGGCGAACGAATTAACGTCAAGGTTATGAAAAGGCGGACAAACTTGGCAGGAAAAGGGGCTGCCACACCATTTGTTGGCCTTGACAAAAACTCAGGGTCGTAAGACAGGCGAAGAAACTGCTGAGTAATTACAACCTGAAGAGATTCAAAGCTTGCATCAGCGTTGACAAAAACAAACTCCGCATCCTGACTGCGTTTCTTACTGGGCATTGTAAACTCAGGGGACATCTCAGGAAGCTAGGTCGATCAGATGAAGACTTATGCAGATTTTGTAATGAGACCAGTGAAACTCCAGAACACATACTGGTGGAATGTGCGGCATTAACCCAGAAAAGATTCAAGTGCTTTGGTAAATACCAAGTTACAGCAGAGGATCTACCACCCTGAGCTGCTAATGCTCAGGGAAATTGCTCTGGATGAGGTGCTGTGACCTATGGAATACTCACCTGTGCTAGATGTGAGCGAAGCTCTCTCTCTAACCGATTCCAAATTGGAATAATGGCGAGAGAATTGTTCTTTCGTCTAGGATTTGTAAGGGGCACAATAGATCTTAAGGTGGCGGTTCATCTCACCCTTTAATAATAATATTAATAATAATAATAAGTATAAAATTTTACAGCGCCCGAAATTATGTCAATATTCTTTGGCCAATGTTGAAACTGACTCCTCCCAAAAAAAAAAAAAAAAACAAGCTAAGTGTGCGAGAAGAACTTAAGCAACAGCGACTGAAGTTGACATAAGGACAACGCCACTGAGGACAGTGAAACTTCTTATCGCACGTTAGGACTAAATTTATATGTAACGTTTGGGGTGAATGAGAAGAGGCATGTAACGAAAAGTCCGACATATTACGTACCACACCATTCCATTGCAGCGCCATCTAAACTTAATAAACTCTATGAGCTGTTCGTTGGTGCAACTGTTGGTGTGTTTATGGGATATTTGCTTACTCTCACAAATAAGGCTTATGCAGGCTTATGCTTCACACCTTATAAAGGGACACTCCCACCAGAATAATACTTTTTCATCAATTACTTTACCATGGTCTAGCTAAAAATAAACATTTTACTTTTACTCACCCATTTCTGTGGTCTGCTTCTCGTCAGGATTCACCTCCTCGTCGCTGTCAATGTGCGGGAAGGAGTTTCCCAAACAAAACAATGGCATTGTTGACGTGTTTGCTGGTGTTGCCGTTGTCGTCTGCATTGGTGGGGAATCATTGGGGTTATCGTCACTTGAGGCACTTTCATTACTTCCAACACTACGACAACTTGTCATCGTATTACAGTTGTTATTATCCTGTTTGCTCGACAATCGTCGCAGAATGTACTTGTTGTTGAACATTTTGTTCTTTGTTATTAATTCACTTCGCTTGAGAGCACACTTTGGTGAGCTCGTTAAATTCTTATCATTCATCGACGTTGTTGCACCTGGCTTAGGTCCAGGTTTATTGCCACTGACAGTGGTCTCGTCGATACCATAACAGGCGCTGTCAAACGCGCATATATCGTGCGATCGAAAACCGGTCGGGAATGATAATTCGGTCAAGGATATTCGCCCGATGGCACGTTCCACACCTACTAGTAGATTCTGTAACAGTTGGGGCAATTCGTCTGACAACATCTCTAAAGACAATGGTGTAAGATAACCGTTACGATAGTCGATCGATCGGCTTTGCACAGTCGACCCACAAGTCGCAGGTGCACACCAAACTGCACACAATTTTGGTTTCAAATTTTCAGCTAAATAAAGTGAGGACGTGTCATGCAAGTGTCTGGCTTCAGATGGGTGTTGATGTACTTACCTGGCTTGACACAAACGCAAACGTCACATGGATGTAAGAGGGACTCATCTATGGCTCCCAACTGGAGAATCAATTCTCCGGAATAAGTCGCTAATGGCCATCCTTTTGACCAGGCAATCAACTGCAAAGAAACAAAGCGAATAAATAATTAGTTATTTTCTGACAGTTTTTGATACTTTATATTCTTCTATCTGACAGTTCGTTACAATAATACAAGTAACTGGGGAAAATACTCGTAGGTTCAAATTTGATGTAACGTGTGCTGGTGACTTTCTCCTCGTGGCGTGGACCACCATCAGATTTCGAGGCTTTGATAAATGTCCATTTGGTTAATTTGTATGGGCTAGTTTGAGTTGGGAGATAAGCATCTCTCGGATGAGGGCTAATTAACGAGTAGGTTAACACAGATCTTTGTTTTTCTGTTTTTAAAGATATTTTGTGTGTGTGTATGGTATGGTGTTTTTTTTAATTAAGCCACCTACTGAGCTGACGGCTGGGCGTGTATGTCAAAAGCCCTTTGGTAGATTTTAAGATTTAGATACCTGCCCTGATAGGTCAGCGTGTGTTGTGCTTATTTGTTAGATGACTTATTTGTGGGCAATTAATATTAATTTCAGGCATCAATGAATTTGTTTTGTTTATTTGCTCTCGAATTGGATTAGACGTTCTGGGAAGCAGCTAATAGATTTGGGACACGGACAGGTTTGCGGCATTTCACTGGCAGAAGGTTTTTTTCTTGGCCTGCGGGAATGCCAACCTTGATGTGATGATAAATTGAGATGTTTACAGTTCTGTCCGATTTGTAGACCTAATTAATAAGTTCTATTGAGAGCTTTATTTGACTAAAGAATCAGGAAAGAGTAGAGCATAATGTCAACCGTAAAAGTGTGATTCGACTAATTTGGGTTTCATGAAGATGGTGAGATGAGATTTTGTATGTGGGAGGCTTTTATTGTTATAGAAGAGGTTTCATGAAACACCCAATAATAATAGCCGTTGATACATATCATTAGTGGTATCATTAAAATTACTTGGGAGGACTATCTGTGCCCGGAAGAGTTTCTGTGGGTAGACATGGTAAGCATAAATAAATACTGTTATCTATGTACTGATGGTGTCACAAAGGTAATTGATGAGCGAGATATGAATTTGTAGGACAGCTCAATCCTTATGTAACCGAAAAATGTCAAACAAATTAAGAATTCAAAACTTGTTTGGCTTTTAAAAATGCAGAAGTTTTTTCTAAGCTTGCCACAGGTTTTTCTTAATATTTTGTAAGCTAATATTTTGGAGGTAACAGACTATTTATTGAGGACTGTTCCAGCTAATGTTTTTGAGTCGTTTTATCTTTTAATTTCGGCAGCGATCAATTGACTATTAAAAATTATTCTATGAATTTTAAAAAGCCTTTATAAGCTTAAATTAACATTATCTATTATAAATGCTGCGCCTAGATATGATAGTTGTAATGGATCTAAAACCAGGAAAACTGCCGAGTGAAAAGAAGTAATTTCGTTTTGCTGCTCCCAATTATATCAACAATTTATAGCGAACGCGGTTACAGCCCGGTTATTGGGGATTAACATCTTATCCCTGATCATCAGGTTGGCTTCAGAACCAAGCAATCAACCATTGACCAGGTGCAAAGAAAGACTGATGTGATGGAGAAAACTCTTGCTCAGACGTATTTTTCGATGTCTTGCAAAACTTTGATAAGGTGTGGCATGCAGGCTGGAAGCTTGCATGGAGCAGGTCTTACCTGTACGCCTATATAATGTACTGACATTTTATATTGGAAATAGACTCTTCCGTGTCACCAACAGAATAACGAGTACGGCAATTCAAAGAAATTGTAACTGCATACCGCAAGGAAGCGTACTTGGACCGCTACTATTTGATTAAACGGCCATGTTATTTATGCAGTCCGACAAATTCTAGATGAACAAGATACATAGCGCCGTCTACAAAGGACGAAATCTTTCGACATACGTAGTACGATGAATCTGTGGTCACAAGGAAAAACCCCTAAAGTCTGTTTTACTCTTTTTCAGGAGAGCAGTTTAAAGTTTTTGACAATCGCGTGAAATTACAAATGACTCTACTGGGCGATTGGAAACTCCGATCGCGTTGGAACTTACTTACTTACTTAGTTGGCGCTACAGCTCGAGGTGAACCTGGGCCTGCTTCTCGCAACCATTTGTGTGTGCGTGTTATATTTTGCACGAATGGAAGGGACCTACAGTTTTTTGCCGACTCCGAACGGCGAGTTGAGAAGCTCAATCGTGACAAATGATACTCTTTGATGCTTGTCAGACATTCGAAAGAGGTGGGCACTGTGAAAAATGTTTAGGTGTTTGCGGCGGGATTCGAACCCAAGACCGCTGGCTCAGTAGTCCGACGCACTAACCACTTGCGCTACGGTGCCCATATCCCGCCTTGGAACAAGAGGTAAAATAAAGATAGTTGAAATTTTTTTGTTTTTTTGAAAAAAATAACTGTGAACGATTTTATTGACAAAACTAATACTTTAGCCTTTTAGGTTTTGCATCATAAAACATCCTAAAATCTTAGTTTAGTTGTTTTTCCATTTTAAAGAATCACAATTTAATTTTGGAATTAGCGCTAAACTGCAATTTCGTCTAAAGTCGACTTTAGCGGTTATGGCTTGCGACCACAGAAATATTAAACGCGTCTAACCTTTGATTTTTAGGTAATGTGCTCAAAAGAGGACGCACTGTTATGTCCAAATCAGAGATAAAAAAATTTAACTACCACTTCAACTACTTGGATGCATGAACTCTAATACTAAGTTGCGATAGATAGGCACAATCTTGATGTAGTAACTCTTAAAAATCATCTATTATAATGAATAAACGCATTAAAGTCAAATTTGCAGAAGCTAAAAGGCCGATCTGTGCTGCCTGTATATTGTATAGAAAACAAACACGTTTATCATATCTTGAACTAGAAAATAATTCATGCCACAGCATGCAACACAAGTTTGGGGTTATTGCGGTTCTTTAAACTTATACGCTGGTAGCTATCGACCGCTCATAAATCGCTTTTAAAGTTAAGAGCCTCTTAAGTTTAAATTTTTGGTTGGTATTCATCGACCACTAATAGGTATCTGTCTATGCTGTCTATGCTACTTCGACTTTGAGAGATCTCAATTATCGGATTTCATTTGAATGCGCTCTTTTTCGAACATTCGGAGTCAATGACACTCTTTTTCGAACATGTCAGTGACAAATGGCAATGTAAATATGGAGATGATGGAACACAGCTCACAGCTGTAGAAAGATGGTTAAATTGATGTTGATGTATACATTTTTTTATGGCAAATTAACCTAAAGAACATTTTCACTAAATTCATTATAATTATATTTTCCTTGTGGGATAATTTCGGATTTCTTTCTTTTCTACCCACTTTAAAAATCAACAGAAATAATTTAAATTTTAAATGACAGCTGATTTCGAATTATTTCGAAGTTATCTAAGATATTAGCAGAGACAATAATAATTGTCTCTGATATTATTGCTCGTGGGTCACGACCACCAAGAGTGGTTGGGACTTGGGACCACTCATAAGTCTTATGAGCGCTCATAAATACGCACTAATAGCGGTTGGTGAATAGGCTTTTAAGGCTCTTAACTCATGAGCGGTCGATAGCTACCGGCCGTAGACTGGATTCGCACCCCTGTTCCTAGTTGTAGCTGTACTTGGACTATAATCTATATTGTAAAAGTCAATGCGATGAGCCCAGAAAGAATATCAAGGTTAGTGCTATCCCAAATGCTAAATACGAGGGTAAGATGTGTTCAAGAATGGGAAACACTAGAATCCGAATGCGTTTATAGCCTTCCTTTAACGCCAAATGAGCAACGGGTTTCACTACAGCAACAAAATTAGATTCTTACTAAAGAAAACTGGTCTCAGGATCTATGAAATTTTTGTGAAAGGTGTCCAGTCATCTCATTGCAGCGCTAACTTCATCAAGATGCACCATTATTTACGAGAAAGGTCGTACTTTTTGTGTACTTACTTTGTGGATGAAATACATAAGTACTATCTACAAATTGAGAGATAAACTTGTAAAGATATACCAAGCCGCCCGGCCCGTTGAAATCTTAGCGAGCGAGAGGTTGTGTTGCACTTTATTGCGAAATGCCCCATACTGAAGGAATCCCGCACTAATTTCTTCAATGCCCAGACACTTGGGTTGAGTGGACCACTGAGTGGAATAGTGGCAGAGGTTGGGACATACTCTTCAACAACACAGTAATTGCACTTTGCTACGGGAACTGCATAATAGAAAGAACATTTCTAAGGAAAACTTACAATTAAAAACAATGTTTATTTTTAAAATTTTGCTCTTGTACACTCATTTGTATTTTACATGAGAACTAGCATTGTATGTCAATCTAGTAGACAGCTTATGGGCCAAATCATTTTTTTTTTAAATAAAATAGGTACAAAATTCAGCCCTAGAGCCGACTTTAGTCTTTTAGTTAAACTAACTACTGGCGGATAATAAACCAGACCATTCAAAAAAATCTTATATTCTAAGACTTAAAGCTTAGCTAGTAAAAAATAATCTAAAAACCGGTTCTATTTAGAACAACTATTCAGTTTAAACATAGTTATTCAGTTTATAGCACAATCGGTTTGTGAGACCCTGTGTAAGGGATGTCTTTGTGAAAAACGATGTCAAACCTTTCCAACTAACGTAATAGGTAGGCAGGCCTTATCAAAATCTTCATAAGCCCATCACTTTTCCGTTGAAAACACTTTAGCTTGAACTATAAATTCCCTAACCATCACTTAAGCTCCGTCTTAATTTTAATTTAAATTTAATTGGCAGTTTATAATAAAAAACCTTTCATTCTATTTATGCAGATGGTCGATATACAGACCACCTAAGCCCACCAGAGAGATAAAGCCAAACTGCATTTAGTTAATCGTTTTATTTTTTCGTAAATAAAAAAACGTAATTTTCAATTCCCTTTCAACTTTAAAGATTAAAGGCTTCGTCTAAAATTGAAACTGAATATTTTGACTTATTAGATATGCGCTGTGCACTACTGCAGCCGGATTTTGGTATCTTAAAAGTCGCACAACTTTCTTCAGCCGATTAAAGGAGATTATAGCGGAAAATTGAATGAACGCGCATCATTTTTCATTTAATGATTTAAATATTTGTTTAGGCGCACGATTGATTACTGTTAGTATTTAAGATGGAGACGTTTCCACGCTCTTATCTGTGTTTGTTTTTTTCTGGGTTAACCCACGCTAACACTTAGATTTATATGACTGTGCGCGCTGAGGAGTGAATTTAATTGCCGATAAGAACCGTTACTATAACAATTAATGATGAGAAAAAAAATAACAGCAATCCATTCATATGTTAATCGACGATAGAGGGAGATGGAGAGGGAGTTGATAACTTGATCCATCGTCACCGTCGTCAGCCTGCAAGTCTGCCAGTATGACAATTATTTTTATTAAATTAATTAAATCTCATTTGCACACGATTCAGCGAAGAATCCATGGAATAAGTTTCACTGGCATGTCGTGACTACGGTTCTACCCTGCGGGGTGGTGGTGCGGTGCATCTACGTACCTAGCATTGCATGTACGGTGAGCATAGCTTGAATGTAATATGCTGCTATCGTGCTAACCACGCCGCCAATTTGAATCTTAATTTTGAATTTGATTTTGAACTTGGTTATGCACTGTCTTCTCATAAATCAAAGCCCCAAAAGCGGTATTTTTGCATATATGTATGATGTGTCTATGAGTACAAATATAATGTCCATGAGAATGTGTTTAACTTGGCTACGGTACCGCGGCGACCGTGTAACATTTGCAAAAAAAAAAGCTGCAAAAGAAAAACTTCAACGCGCAATCTAAATTTTCCCTTGAGGGTGGAAAATTCGTAATTCTCACATCACAAGTGCGGTTGCAATACATATGTATATGTAGTATCATAAACGCAAGACTAGAGAGATAGAGGTAGAAAAATTTTTTTTTCTTTTTTTTATGAATTTTTCAAAAGTTATTTATTGGTTTAAAAGTTGTTAGCTTTCGAAGTTGAATTTGTGTTTTTAATGGGTATGCAGTACCTATGCAGTGCCTACATATGTATGTACATGAACATTGGAATTCAATAAAAGGAATAAGTTGCAATATATCGCACTCTTGCGACGGTACTTAGAGACATGAAACTATTACTGAAACTAATTTTGACTGCAGAAAAATTTGTTCGGCGAATCGTTATTCGTTTTGGATTTTCGACGTCAATTACATTTAGTGTTTTTCAACAACTAAAATACGAAAGCATGAAAATTGTTCTTTCCATATTTAGTGAGTTTGAAATTACTTTTTTTCTCATTCTGTTAATGCTGGCGTTGCTGCCATTGGGCACTTTAAACAGAAATAAGGGTCTTTTTGAATATCAGATTTCTCCAAGCGAACTAAATTTAACCCTTCAGTGCACGACTTAAAAAAAACCATACCAATGACTGACAGGCCCGGAAAGAAAATTCTATGAAAATAAGATTTTATTTATTCAAAAAAAAAATCAACTTATAAAAATAAAGAATAAGAATAAGACAATATTATGTGCATTGGACTCAATTGGAGAAAGTTGGGCAATAATAATGCGCGTGTTGAAGGCCAATGCATTTGCCGCATTTGTCACAGAAGTATTGACTCTTCCTTCTCTTCGTGCAGAATGCACAATCCCTTTCGTGTTCTTGCATTATTGGGGAACGCTATTTCTTGATCAACAGGCAACAATCCAGCAAATTTTCTTGCATTTGCACGAGTTGCGTTTGGCAAATAATTATTGGAAGCAAGTACACTATCTGTGTCGTGGAGTACTTAATACATCAAACAACCACAAGCAGGGATTTGCCGGGGCAAAATATGCATCAACAGGCTCATCATTAGTACTGGTGTTAGTGGTTAGGCTACGCTACTTTACATACACAATATTTACCTGATGAATAAAATTTTCACAAGTTTTTCAAGTCAACACGAGATTAACTAAACGTACTAAAAAAGAAAACAACCTACAATCACTAAAATCCGTAAGATACTAAATGCAAGCCACGAAAATAATGCGCAAATAAAATAAGGATATGCAGTTATGTAGGAGGGTCGTTTACATTGAATGCAATTTCACCCAGAGGCCGTAAAAGTTATGCAGTTATGTATCTGAGAATGAAAAAAGAATTGTAACGTAAATGTATACTTCGGGCCTATTACTGAACCATTTACTGAACTTATTAGGGGAGACTGGGGCACCTTTGAACGTGGGGCAGCTTTGAACATCGCTAATTACAACTCAATTAATAAATATTTTAAAACGTTAACCAAAATTCCTATATGGTGATACCCTCATCTTTAAAAAAAATTTAATAAATTATAAGCCTTTATTGAATGTACACAAATATTGGTTTAAATTGAAGGGTAGTTTCAATTCTCAAAGTCTGAATAATTTAAAGACCAAATATATTTGTGTTAAGAAATCATTTAAAGGAAAAAGTGTTCAAATGTGCCCCAGTCTCCCCTACAGTTATTTTTATGTTCGAGGATACATTTCAACGTTGTGGGACGGTAGATGAAAGGTTATTTCATTACAAAGGTTGGTTTTAATTTTATATTATATTTTAATTTTAACTTGGGCCTGTCAGGCCCCGCTGTTAGGCACTGCAGGGTGAAGTGTTACAATCTGTATATAAATGGCATCTACGGTATTGCTACCCTGATTATTTAATATAACTGCCTGCGAAAACCCTATGGCCAAATTTAAGAGAGGTGGGAATTGGGCAAAAAATTGCTCCTGAGATCGATGAATTAGACCCAAATCAACTTTAGGAAATTTATTAATGCTCAAACAATAGTATCGTTACTAATCGCTCGTTCAATCAAACCAGCAATATTGTTTCTAGTAATTCTTTTGAGTTTTATCGAATCGAGCAAACTGATGTTGCCAAGGATATCTTACAAATAAAATCGAAGGCTTCGGGGCTAGATAAAATTCATCCATTTCCATACATTCTTACAGTTTTAACCCATATTTATAATACGGTCCTAACCACTTCGTCCTTTCCAAGTATTTGGAAGTTAGCTACAATTATCCCAATCTTGAAAAAGAAATCGTCCGATAACACGTCTGCTGAATACCGAACAATTGCTATTACAGGGCCGCCTTAAGCCATTCGGCGCCCGTGGGCTACTAAAAATAATGCGCCCCTCTTTGTAAGAAAATGGTACAAATGTTTGGTGATGCCATGAATATTTTACAACTTGTTGTGAAAAGCAAATGTAAACACAAATTTTTTGTATGTTGGTAAAATAGGTCACTGATAACCTTTTTGTTTGTATTCCATGGGTTAGCCCAGCTATACGATACAATAAAAAATTATTTTCAAAATTACCCAGAAGTAAAGAATGCTGTAGATTTAGATTGTAGAATTTAATATAACGTTAAAAGTGTTCTCAGCCGAAACTGAAAAATAGCAGCTAGAAGAATAGATCCGTTTGTGTACTTTTGCACCAAATGTTCGTATTCTATTAAAATTTGAAGAGTGGGAGTGAAAGATATGAAAACACATAATTATTCATAGACTCCAAATTGCCAAAACTTGGTGATTTTTGTTATGAAAATTTTATAACTAAATACAGTGGTGGTCCAATATAACGAATGATATAATGTCCAGTTGCATTCGCTATATCAAAAAATTCGTAATATCGAACACATTTTCCTTGTATGAAACAATAAATAAATGTACAAATACTATTTCTAATTCATAACACTTTATTTAATTTATTCATAAAGTCAACAAAACAAGTTAAAAAATAGAAAAAAAGTAAAAAAAAAAACAAAAAAAAAAGAATTACTTTCCTTTCCTTCTCCAAAAAGCAATTGCCAATAAGGACATGCTTTTGCAAACGTTCAACGCAGAAATTTGTAGCTATTTCCAGTAGACCTATAAGAACAAGTTATTCAGAACTTCCAACGTTGTTCTATTTGGCTCTTCTTGAAGAAACATTTCAGTACTGTTCCAAGATTCCAAATCCTCCGCTTGGCTTAACTAAGCGAATGGTTGGATCAAGGAGCTTACCTTCGGTTGCATGTACAACACCCACATTTTTCCATCGACCGTTTTCTAAACATTATTGTATTTCTTAGGTAAATTTGTCTCTCTATTTTTTAAAGCATGTACACAGATATTGTAGCAACATTCGTTATATCCAATATCATTTTTTTTGTTCGTTCGCTATATAGAGCCGATAATGCATTTGAAAAAAGTGTACGTTATATCGATCATTCGTTATATCGGCATTCCTTATACAGGACCACCACTGTAACTATTAGAAAATAATAAAGATATATAACACTAACAAAAAATGTCGCCCTAAAAGGCTTGAGCCCTGGGGCTATTAGTCAATATAGCACTGAGGTTAGGGTGGCTCTATACATCACCATCAGACATGTCAAAACATAAACTTATTCGGAAAAGATGACGGAAACGTATTCAAGAAAAAGAAATATTGTGTCACCGTTACGATTAGTAAAATGGCTAAGAAATTAGATTTTGACACACTCGATGCGATGCATTTCACTTACAAGATGTTTGTAGTTACATCACGAAATTCTATCTTATTGCAATAAATTAAGAGTTTTGCATTCGCAAAGGTTACTCGAAAAACTGTAGCAGAGAAGATGGACCCCTGTGGTATACCAGCATTAAAAAAAACTAACTACTGACTTTGACATTTATATTGAAATTTAGAACAACAGCCAACCCGCTTAATAAACAAATATGTACTTCTTAAGCAGGAAGTGACTTAAATAATAACATTTTCTTTAATTTACTGTACAATAAGAACCGCTGGAGCAAGAGTTCCTCCTCAAAAACAGAATCGAAACAATGGAACGTTCTTCCTCCATCCACGAAGTTCAATTAGAATGACACGCGACCAAATTTTATTGTTTGCCACCGGCACCATATGCTCTGCGGCATAAATCATCGTTTCGTAGCCGAAAAAAATTAACTTTCGACCTTTTTATGATCTAATAAAACTCTTTCCGATCTTATTTGTCAATTAAATGCATTAAGCCATAATAAATCTTCAAATGATTGCACACGGTAAATATTTATACGAACTCTACCTTTGTTATTCCCTAATGGGTATGAGGATATCTTTCAAACCTATGCAAGTATGTTATATCCTCATGACAAAGAAACACTGTATCAACCCCTAAATTGCTTGGGTAACCATCCCTATCCCTATCATAACATAATTGAGAGTGCATTCAACCAACCACCCCAGGAGCACATGGTGGTGGGTCGAGTACCAGAACGAGCAACTCGATGCAACTGAAGGCATCAAAGCTTGATTTATGCTGGCAGGGGGATGGTTTTGAAATTTATATCCCGTATGCACGTATTCCATACCAACATCCTGTGTGCCTGTGCCACAGAAGGACTACTCTTCAACAGTACAGATGGATAAAATTACGATAACCTATCCCACAGTCTGTCCATGATATGTTTACTTGGAGTGGATGGTGTTTTATTTGTTTTTTTCCCTGTTTGCATTGCAACCCATCCGCATTGAGTACGATGTACGAGTACGAGTATGAGTATCTCACGCGACCAAAAGAGGGCTTCACACTGGAATACGAGTATTCGTGTGGTAAACGTTTTGTGAAAGGTTCCTCTTCGCTGGCCAATACAGATACCACCTATGTAGTAGGCGCACTTTTAATTATTTTTTTAGTATTTTGAGTTTTCACACTTATCACCCATGTAATCATTACACACTTGGCGAAGCATGAGAAGGGTCCTCCTCATCTGATGATGAGTTCGATGATGTAATGACGTAGTGTATCTACTGCATTTTTTCTGAAGTGCATTCGATGTGCAACGAATTTGTACCGAGTCATGGAAACAATGAAACTATTGCAAAATACTCGTAATATTATAAATTTTGTGTTCAGACAGTCGTTTAATTTAAGTCAAGGTTGAGACACACGTTGAGCGGCGCGCGCAAGATTGCATTCGACGCATCCACGTAAAGGGCGATATAAATGGATTAAGTTTCGAAAAACTTGTGTGTCAAAAGTCATTATGCGGTTGGATGGATTTGTAATTTCGTTCATTGAAATTGTACAGCTTATGTAAATATTAACAGATCATTAGCATATGTAATGGCTAAAGCGCGTCAAAGACTGCAGATTTATGGACTTAATTCCATAATTCTCTATGCTTACTCGATTGCATTAGATGCAATAAAAAAAAGGTCGACAGTCAAAACCAGAAGCATGGTACATATATAACTTTATGACAAAGCAAATCAAGGTATTAAGATGTATCTTTTGTGGAGAAGAAATTTAAATTATTATCTACTCTATAAGCTTTGTTTGTTTGCGGGATTAACATATATTATTCCGAGTGTACTTCCGGACATTTTGCAAGTCTTTTTCTTACGTGAGGTGACAATATGAACATCGTTATGTTCTTTCTTGGAATACATGTCTGCGTTAAGTTCTGTGTCTTTGTGGTAGAGACCTGGGCAGTGACAGAGGAAGTGGGGTGTTTCCTCATGGACTATCTCATCACTGCACCTTCTACAGAGATTACTGTCGTAATGTCCTCCTTTTAGGGTGTGGTACCAAAGCAGGTCATGTTCGGTTCATATTCCTAACAGTTTGGAGAGCTAAGTCTCACTTTGTACAGCGTGCCTTGCCCAGGACCTGTAGTTGTTCACGACAGAAATGTTTATAAAGGGTATCCTAAGATTCATGCAGGATTTGAATTGTTTGCCAATTGTTCAGAAAAGTGCTGCCAACGTAAAAAAAATACTGTGTGACAGCTAACAGTTCAGGGTTATTAAAAGTGCTTCGTGAAAGATAATAAAGTATTGTCAGCATTTTTCATCCTGAGCGAGAAGGCTTCATTCTCTTCTTGATGGCTTTGTTAATCGTCAGAATTTGAGGTTCAAAAAATCATCGAGTGACTGCAGAGAAATAAATGTATCCACAACGTGTCACTGTTTGGTGCGGATTTTGGCCTCGAGGCATTATCGGACCATTCTTCTTTGAAATGCTCGCTATCGCGATATGATAATCAAGTTTTTTGTCCCTTAATTGTAAGATATGGATTTGGACAACATGTGGTTTCAACAAGACGGTGCCACATGCTATACAGCCAAAGAAACAATTCAATTACCGCATGAGTCATTTTTGGTTGTGTAATTTTTGGTGGTCAGAATTTACCAATTGAACGCCTAAATCATTCAATTTTAACCGTTGGACATTTTTCTTTGGGTTTTTTTAACTCTAAGGTTTGTGCCACAAGCCCATGACCACGCACGCCTTGACGGGCAAATTGAGAGCTGTATCAATGAAATTCTACCACCATTTATGCAAAACGGTTATGGAAAATTTCGACAAAAGAGTGTGAGGATTATGCTCTTCCATACATAACCGTATACTGTATACTTTATGAATCAATATTAAACAATTTTTATTTAAAAAACCTGTGTTTTCTATCAAAATTACTTCTTGCGTGACTTAATAGTAATAGCTTTTATTGAGGTCTAGCTCTCGAGACAATGGCATTTGCAACTTTTGTTACTGCCAGAACTGCCACTTGAAAAACACAGACGCATTTCGAAAGTCTTTCTACTTTGGGTAGTTTGAGCGCCCCATCATATGTGCAGATGGGAATAGAAAACTTGATTTGTTCAAAATTCGTCCCTACCAGGAATATAAGTCCAACCCCACCCGCCGTATTCTCCAGACATTGCTCCTTCTGATTATCACTCGTTATTAAGATTGCAAAAAATTGGTCAATTCGTAGATTGGATCTACAGATAAGACGTATGGAAAAAAGTAGTGGCTAGCGATGGACAACACTTTGAGAGAAATATTGAGAATCTGGTTTGCTAAAACAAACTTAATGTAAGTAACAAAACCAAATTGATGTTTTTCAGCCTAAGAATACAATACCTTCCTGATTCAGAAACTCACGTTCATTCTCATAATTGCTAACGCTACAAAATGGTTAAATGTTTATGTACTGCGGACGATACTTTCACGCTATTCGATTACTTAGGGTGAAAATTGTAAGACGAATTGCTTCAAAGTCGAAAGAGTAAAAGGTTTTAATACTTATATATGTAGGTGTTCTAATTGATCATTCCATGAGTTGGTTAAATCATATTCTGACTATATGTGCGTTTTTTTATCATCTTGCAAAATTGTGTGAACAGAACCTTAAGAACAGCCTGCTTTGGCATAGTCCATTCAAAGCTCAAATATTATAAGCTGCTGGGGAGCGACCTCCCAATCAAAAATTCACATCTGACAGTTTTATCAAAGTGCGTCATTAGAAAGATCTGCCGTAATAACCGATTAACACACTCTCTGTAACTCTTCAGAACTTGACATCTGTACTATTTTAAAATCTCCAAGTAATTCTGTATGAGAGGTAGCTCTGGCTATATGGAGAGCCCGATCTCTGACGTCCGTGCTCCGCGAAGCAATCTTGACAATTATGTAATAGTAGATTTCCCAAAACTTTTCTTTTATACAAACCTTGTCCTGACAATGACGAATACAACAAATAAAAATCGGTCGAGCCGTTCTCAAGTGATTATCAGTCATACATGCGGCAATTCATTTTATTATAGAAAAAGAAGAAAAATATATATATATGAAGATATCCTTGGTCGCTTCGAGAGAACAATCCTTCGTACGATATTCGGTCCCGTTTAAGTTGACGGGGGTTCTGGAGGAGAAGATTCAACCACGAACTATACGAGCTGTATAGCGACATCCTTCCTTCCTTAGTTGGCGCTACAGCTTGTGGTGAGCCTGGGCCTGCTTCTCGCAACCATTTGTGTGTGCGTGTTATATTTTTGCACGAATGGAAGGGACCTACAGTTTTTTGCCGACTCCGAACGGCGAGTTGAGAAGCTCAATCGTAACAAATGATGCACTTCAATGTTTGTCAGACATTCGAAACAGGTGGCACCATAAAAAACCTCTTTAGGTGTTAGACCCGGGTTGGGATTGAACCCGGGCAGTATTGCGTGGTAGTCCAACGCACTAACCATCACGGCCACGGCGACCACAGCGTACAGCGTACAGCGACATCAACCTGGTCAGAAAACTCCACATTGGGCGTCTAAGATGGCTAGGACATGTAGAGCGTATGGACTTTAATGCTCCGGCTCGGAGAATATTCCATTCTAACGTCAACGCAACAGAGGACGACCTCGCCTAAGGTAGCGCGCACAACTGGAGGTGGTTAGTTAAGAACCGGGCTAACTGGAAGAGGTTGTTGGTTGAGACCGTGGTCCACCCCGGACTGTAGCGCCACTTAAGTAAGTAAGTAAGTAAAAGAAGAAGAAGAGAAGATAAATTCTTTTTTTTTCGATAAAACAAAACGCTACGAATTCATTTCAAGACTGAAAAACCACAACGATTTTTCACAAATCTTAGGATTCAGGTTCAGAACGATCTGGTGATGTTATTGCCCAAAGTTTGACTTGATTTGTTTCTTACATGGCTGGTTGAGTTATCTCTTATGATTGAACCATGTCATGACTATTGGTCTTTTAGCAATGTTGAACTTAATGCATCTATAGTGTCATTTCTCGCTCTGCCGAATGACGCCTCAGTTGAAAATTTAGAAACTATATACCTAGTGCACATTCTCATATCTTCATTTTGATCAGGCGAATCTATAGAGTGTAGAATATCTAATATAGAGTTCCACGTAAAGGTACCTAGACTCCTGCATTGTTGCAAATTCTCAAAAGCGGAATATGGAGAAATGCATAACAAAAGTTGTAAACTTCTTTTTTTTAATATGATTTCTCTTATCTTGCTACAACATCCAAACGTACGAGTAACAAAAACAAAGAAGAAAATAACAATCCAGGTCGCACTCTCTCTTTCTGCTTAATGTGAGTGCATATAACAATTTATTTTGTTTTTACTGTTTACACAAAAAAAAAACACCTCATATTAAAAAAAAAAAGTTGAAATAGTCAGCGGAATAATAACTGCAGATATTTCTGTGCGATATGTTTGTTGAAAACAAAAGTATTTGCAGATATTTTCATTTAAGTATCTATCAGATACACTTTGCGAGACGGCACAGTACTACGTGCATTTGGGTATACGCGCTAACTCAACATAACAATCAACAACCACAGCGACGACAACGATAATGATGACGATGACTGTACGGCGGGCGACTGTGTGTGCGCAAAATCTAACGTTCATTATTGTAAAACGTGTGTGTTAACAACTGTTGTTTCGTCCTTCCGTCGACACAACAACTCTAGGTACTCTATCCACCCGAGAGATACACATTTAGATACGAATCCATTTCATTATTGCAAAAAAGTTGCCAACATTACACATTACTCGTATCTACAATCCTCCGCGCACCGTCTGCAACTATGTATGTATGTATTTCTCTTCAATTCGGATTCGTTAATTTAATTGGAAACAACTGAATTTTTCTGGACACAATAAAACGTTATAAAATATCATGTTACATTAGGAAAATGCTTTACTTCGAGGTCCGGACATGGTCACAATTGTTGTCCGCTTCACTTGGTTTAACCTAACCAACGCCAAAGAGCTCTCAACTTTGGCATTATTTTTACTTTCCGTCGTCGCGTCGCGTTGTAGATGTTTTTTTTTTTTTTGGCGCCCAACGCTGGCATAGGTGAAACATCATGTGAAATATTTTAATTGGTTTTTATTGCTACTTAGCCAACATTGTGTTTGTCTGTTGGAAGATATCGGCTGCAGTTGATTGAAAACTAGAAATTGCATGCCGCCAAACAATGGCGACATTTTGATTAGGTGTGTCAC
Source organism: Brachyopa scutellaris (assembly GCA_949775065.1). Taxonomy (NCBI): domain Eukaryota; kingdom Metazoa; phylum Arthropoda; class Insecta; order Diptera; family Syrphidae; genus Brachyopa; species Brachyopa scutellaris. The sequence goes on from OX459113.1 coordinate 114,192,947, forward strand.
ATTTGTATGGCGCGCGCAAATCAAATATCTAGTTCGACGGTGGGTAGGTCAATGGTGGTGGAGACCAATCAATTGGAACGCCCTCATATTCACATTCATGGCCATGATATAGTTTTTCTCAGTGAATTCCAGAACTGATCGTTAAACAGATCACAATGGTGCTGTGTCGATGTCGGCAGTGATGTTGAGGAGCGACCAACCAACCGATCGACCGACAGGCGACGAGGTTCAACGGAAGTTTGACTCTACACGTATCGGCTGAGTTGTATTGAATTCATCGTTTCCCATATTTGGGTCAATGGCAATCTTATCTTCTTATGCAATAGTGAATGAAATTGATTCCTTTTATTTTATTTTTTGTTTCCTTTTGAGTGTTCTTGGGTGGGCGAGGATCGTTGATCACGGTTCAAGTTTCATTTCGGATTAAATTGTTGGGAGATGTAATAAAAACAGAGTTTCTGCTGAAAGGTCGAAATCAAGGAAGAGGAATGACGATTGACGGATGCAGTATCTTCTGAGAATCGAGAATCTTTCCTTATATACGTATACCTACAGTGTATCAATCTCATATTCGTACAGCAGCTATTAAGAATAACATTGAATTCCTGTTCAAAAACTACTTGAGATATTTAGTTAAATATAGCAATATTATTAGTGGATATTGAGCAATTGCACCCTACAGTAGACTCTCGATAACGCGAACAATTAAAAACCAAGCCAGTTCACGTTTGCGAAGGTTCAATTTTAACAAAAGAATAGGACAATCCCATAGAAGAAATTCATTTAAAAACTTTTTTATTTTATTTTTATTTTATTTATTACATAACTGTATTTCTAATAGATTTTTAAGAACAGGTTATGGCAAAGATATATAAATAAAAAGTTTTTGACATTACGTTATGGAATTTAGTAGAAAAAGTTTCCATATTGTCCAAAAGTTTTCCTATCACCCTTTCCTTAAGGCGTCTTAAGATATTTAAGTCATTTTGGCTAACAAGCTCATCTTCAGCCTATTCCAAAGCCTTGTTGAAGACTTAAATGGGTTCAATAGGCTTAATTTTTCCTATTGGCAATTCAAGCCAATCACCATCGGTCTCCCCATCACTTATGATGTGGGTTACTTTGGACACGACAATAGAGTCGTCTATATCCTCGTTTCATTCATGGATGTCTTCAATTGTACAGCCCAGCTTGGCAAACGTTTTCATTTATTAAGACAAAAATCTTAAAAATTATTGATATTAATCAAACCTCAGGTTTAATAGCACTGAAGAGTGCCTTTGCATTCTTCACGACCAAACTGAGTTGTAGCTAACTTAAACTGTACAAGACGAGATGTTTTACCAAGAAAAACAAATTTCAAGTTGCATCTTTATAATTCTGTGGTCACAAGGAAAAACTGCTAAAGTCTGTTTTACTCATTTTTCAGGAGAGCAGTTTAAAGTTTTTGACAAACCCATAAGATTACAAATGACTCTATTGGGCGATTGGAAACTCCGATCGCATTGAAACAAAAAGTAAAATAAAGATTTTACTCTTTCTTAGTTGAAAATTATTTTTTTTGGAAAAAATAACTGTAAACGATTTTATTGACAAAAATAATACTTTAGTCGTTATGCCTTTTAGGTTTTTCATCATTAAAAAATCCTATCTGGAGTTTAGTTGTTTTTCCATTTTAAAGAATCACAATTAAATTTTGGAATAACCGCTAAACTGCAGATAGGAAAGTGTTTTTACTTATTCTTCCTTCAAAAAAAATGAACAAAACAAAAAATATTAACACGGAAAAACAGCTAAACTCAAATTCAGCTATTTTTCCTTCACAAAAAAATGTAATAATTGTATAAATTTAATGTGGAAAAACAGCTAAAGTCAAGTTAAGTCTTTATTCCCTATTGTAAATCTTAAAAAAATTATCTTAAGTCAACTTTAGACAGTAAATATAGTTTTTTTTGTTGAGTTTGGTTGTTTTTCCTTAATCTAAACTAAAAAAAATGACTTTAGCTGTTATGTTTTTTTGAAATTGTGGTCATATTTTTAAAGATACGCTGAATCTAATGGCATCAAAATCTCAATTTCGTCTAAAGTCGACTTTAGCGGTTATGGCTTGTGGCCACAGAATTATTTGGAGAGGAAATTGTAGTTCACGTTTAAGAGTGTTCAGGGTTTGTTCACGTTTTAGACATGTCAATGTTGAAAAAAATATGTTCACCCTATCCAGAGTTCACATTAACCGGTGTTCACGCTAACGAGAGTCTACTGTATTTACTTTTGACAGTAGTTAACATTCACTTTGGTTTGGAAATAGAACAAAGTAAAAAAGGAACAAAAAGGAGCTCAGTTTCGTTTTCGTACACCGATTGTGGAAAATCTTATTGTGTGATATCAAGTATGGAAGGTCGACCACGATCAACCATCCAAACAATCATTCGTCGGTTAAAACATGAAAACCATATCGAAAATAAACCAAAAAATGTATTTACAGACAAGTCTAAATTTAATGATCATGGGTCGGATGGCAGACAAATAGTTTGGCGAAAAAGAACTACCAGCTATCTTCCACAGAACAAGGCGGACAGTCAAACATGATGGTGGTTCGGTAATGGTGTGGGAGTGTTTATCCGGAGCTGAAGTGGGATGACTGCATATAAATTAAGTAATAAATGGACTATAAGCAATACATTAAGATATCGAAGCCAAATGTGAAGGAAAGTGCTGTTCAAAAGGGGCTCGGGAACAAATTTACACTTTCCCAGGATAACAACCCAAAGCATAAAGCTTATTTATTTTGAATGTGGCTTCTTTATCACTCTCTAAAAGTATTGCAAACACCGGATATTAATGTCATAAAGAATTTGTGGGAGGATTCGAATCGCAGAGAAAGAATATTTGGTATAAGAAACGAAAAACATCGCTTATTGAAGAGTGGGTAAAAATTACCCCTGAAATTACAGAAAAATTAGTCAAAACCATCTTAAACAGGGGCCAAATTACCGCATCCGTTAATGAGTAACTCGTTATCGAAATGTGGCGATTTGGGATTACCGCTCTCGATATCGAGCACTCGGTATCGAAATTTGAGATGACAGCATACGTTAAGGAGTGTCATTTTATTCGAAAGCAATCTGGCTGTCGAGTGCGAACAAAAAAAAATTATGTGAGTATTTTAGATTTGATTTTTTGTGGTTTTTGGAATAAACTAATATGTTATTATTTAATTAGGGCCAATCTCAACAAAAGCAACACAATCCAAAAAAAAATTGTCTGGCTAAATTTATTTATTATTCATCAATGAATTTACAATCTGTTGATTTCAAAAAAAGTACATAAAAAAGCACATAAATAAGTACATTTTTGCTAAAACTAAATTAATTTAAACTAGAGTTAAATATATTTAGAACAATATTTTTAGAACTATCCCTTTTCATTGAATGATCGACTTCATTGCAAACAGAATTATATAGCATTAAAGAACGAGTTATTGGGTTACTTAGACCATAATTAGTTCTATGAGTGGGGATAAAAAAGAGATCGCTTCTACTTCTATTTCTAAGATATCTTTCCGGAACGTAAAAATTAACAAGTGCAAGTAGCTCTTGAGATTTTGATGTTATTACTTAAAATATCTTTTATAAAAATAACGCACTGAGCTTGTTTGCGGCTTTCTAGAGTTTTTAAATCTATTAGCGCGCATCTTGAAAGATAACCAGGCATTTCATCGGACCATCTCATATTTCTTAATGCAAAACGCGTGAACCTTTTTTGTATTTTTTCAATTCTCAAATTTGCATTTTCATAAAATGGCGACCAAACAACACAGCAATATTCTAATACAGGCAGTACCAATGACAACAAAAATCGCCCAGAGTATACACGTCCGTACACAAAAGTACACAGTAGTATACAAAACCGTAGAAGTTCGTCTGAGGAAACCTAAAAGAGAATTCGCTTTCTATACAATAAGATTGATGTGCGCCGAAAAAGTCAATTTGGAGTCAAAGATAACACCAAGATCTTTCACTTCACAGACTTTTGAAAGTGGTTCATCTTACTTACTTAGTTGGCGCTACAGCTCGAGGTGAACCTGGGCCTGCTTCTCGCAACCATTTGTGTGTGCGTGTTATATTTTTGCACAAAATGGAAGGGACCTACAGTTTTTTGCTGACTCCGAACGGCGAGTTGAGAAGCTCAATCGGGACAAATGTTACTCTTTGATGTTTGTCAGACATTCGAAAGAGGTGGGCACTGTGAAAAACTTTTAGGTGTTTGCGGCGGGATTCGAACCCAATACCGCTGGCTCAGTAGTCCGACGCACTAACCACTTGCGCTACGGTGCCCACAAAGTGGTTCATCTCCCAAATTTTAAGTATGGCCAGACATCCAGATTTGGCCCAGAATATTTTACCTAATTGCCGAGAAGCCAAAGCAACGTCGGCCAGACTGTGGCAGTAGCTGACGGGAATGCTGAATGCAGTTTAGAACGAAAAGGGTTGGAGAAAGATAATCGTTTGGAATTATTTTTTATTTATATAAACAAATAAATTCATTTTCTGAAGACATTCGCTGATCAGAAATAGATATCGTGAAATATAAATTGTCCTTCAACAAACAGTCCAGGATGAAAACCGGCGGTGGCCCCTTATTTACGTTTGAATTAGTTTTTTACTACTTACATAGTATTCGGCAGTGAAAGCGGATTGTTTCTATACCTTAAGCGCCGCCGTACAATGCGTTCCAGATCATTATCATCGGAATCAGAAGATATATAATAAAATAAATCCATTTTATCCTTTCAAATATTTCTTGGATTTCACTAAAATAAATATTTTTCTATATTTGAATCAACCGGAGAAACGTCACTTTATTAGTTGTAGTAGAATTTTTCTAGTACAATTTTATTTTTATTCGATACGTTAGCTATCGAGTGCCGTCATCCCAATGAGGTTACTCGATCCTTCGATAACGAGTCCTACTCACTCACTCAGGTCTTAGCTAAAGATTTTAATTCTAATTAAATATTAGATATAATGTAAACAAATTTCCGCAATAGCGTTGCGAAAACGCAACGTGCTAAGTTTTGGCATGTAAATCTTATCTGATAAAGAGTTTCAATGAAATAATAATTGATTTTCAGAGTTCATTAAATTATCTAATTGACCTGTTTTGGCGTTTTTCTCAAAAATTGTTTTTAAATTTTTTTATAGCATCTTAAAAATTCGAGATTGTCAAAATGTTAAGGTAGCATTTTTTCATGTTCCAGTATACTAATCTAAAAAATAATTTTTGTTATGAGTTTTTGCAAGGAATTCAACAAATGCGAACTAAAATTGTTCAGAAAAATATTGAAAAAAATGTTAGTACCTTCAAATATTACGTTGAAAATCGAAATTGAAGAATTTACAGTGGGCGTGAATGTGAATTTTGCGGAAAAATTTTAAGATTATCTAAAATTTATTTTTTTTTTGATTTCCTCTAATTAGACCAAAAATTACCAGAATCTACAATTTCAAATTTTTAGCTCAAGAGAAACTGGTAGCCGCCGGAAATGGGTTAAATATCAAAGTGTTCGAATACGAAATTGACGTTTTTTATGAACGATTTTCAATACTTTATTTGAAATATTTGAATTAATTGAAGTTAGTTTATATATTTTTATGTATCTATTCTTACTGAAATCAATAAAATTTTGCAATATCTGTCCAATTTGTTTAAATTTTTCCTTAAATGAATATTGCCACATCAGTGGCACTACTCTGTATTTCGATTCGAAAGTGAAATTTTCCGAAAACGAATATTTTGTACTCTCTATTTCGATAGCGGAATGAAATCTACTACTTTCGGATTTACATTTCCGAAAGTGGAAATTTGGTACTCTGTAACTCGTTTCCTAATGTCAAAAGCATTGAAAAACGGAAAATTTGTTTCTACAACTAATTCGCTAACGGAAGGATTTTAAAGTACCTGAAAATGCAAGTTTTTATGAAAATCTTTGTGATGATAACAATTATAAGCAAGCAATTCATGTGTGCACATCCCGATTTAGCCAAAGGTCAATAAATTTTTAGGAATTATTAAATCTAAATGAATTTGTGTCTTTATTTTTTGTGTTTATTGATTTATTAAATTATTTGTGATTTGCTCTCGTATTCTCTTAACAATGTTGGAGTAGGCATCATTATGTTCTCCATGTTACTGTTCAATGCATCGGTTATTTTAAATTTACAGGAACTCCAGTGGATCCTAAAGGAGAAGGAAGTTCATCTCGTATGCAATTCAAAACCTACAAAAAGCATCCTTCGAAATGTGAAAGTTCTGAACAAAACTAAAATAATAAATGATAAGTAATGGTGATATGAATCATTGGTACCAACCGAGTTTTACCTTTTATCACCTTTTTTTAATAATATTTGATTTGTCCCGTATAATTTTTCGCTCAATCCGTTCTTAATTTATTTCTTCGTCCATACGAAGTGCAACAGAATACATTTTTCTGTCTTATATTAAATTCTTCATTTAAAAATCATAACAATATTTTCCTCCTATTCTGGGTTTATTTATTTGACATATCTCATAAGAAATACATCGAGACTCGACAAAAAAAATTCTAAAGCGGAAAAAGCATCTAGTAGTATTTTTTACATTCCGAAAGTGTTACAGAGTACCAATTTAAAAGCGAAACGAAAAGCCATTTCGAATAGGATTGACTTTCGAAACGAAATACAGAGTAGGGCCCCAGGTGTACGAATATGAGATTGATACACTGTACGTCCCTTTTTTCATACGTTAAGGGTTTTTAAATATATGCGAGATTTCTCGCACTGGTCCACTAGTGTGTTTTTAAATGGGGAAAAAAATATTTAAACATTTTCTCCTAAATGAGCAAACTTCCGCTGAAGACCTTGACAAGCCTATATATCTCACTCATATTTATTAGTATTTTCACTAATTTCTATCGGGTTTTTCATCGAAAATTTCTGATGAAAAGAAAACAGATTATCTTAATCTGCATTTCCATCTTCATCTTCGTCTTTTTTTTGTTGTTGTCAAAACCCAGGAAGTGAAGCCCAACCTTAATTTTTGTCTTCATCGACATCGGCATTCTTTTTAAGTGATAGCGAAAATATTATTTCGTAATATGCGGGCTGTTATTACTGCCACCTTTGCACAACGACAACAAAAAACGAGTGAAATAGTTTTTGACCCAAAGGTTATCACTCTCTCGGAGGAGTGATCAAAATCTTAACAACTTCCTAAGAAATTTCCTATAGCTATGTTTTTTTTTTTTTATTTTATTGAAATCACTCAATAAAAAGAGAATCTTCTCTGTTGCACGTGATAAAGATATTCAAATTCTCACACTCATCGTCATCAAATTAACAAAATACAATGTGTAGGGCGTCCCTACAATCAGCATCTAATTGACATGGATTTCACGTTAACAAAAACAACTCTCGCAACGCGGTCCATGAGTTCCGATAAATTCCAACCGCATATCGTTGGTTGGTTCCACCAAAAGAGCTGCATGCACCACATTATCATATATCACTCGACTAAATGTCGCCATAGATAAACAATCTTGTATCTTGTATCGTGTAAATTTAGAAAAATAAAATAATTTATACATTTCCTCTGTTCATTCAGTCGTCGTTGGTCGGTGTCGATCGGTTATTCATTCATGAATACACGAGATCGTCGAGAACTAGAAACTGGAACTGGATGATTGAAGCTGTTAGCTGGGTTCAGGTGGCGGCGGCTATGGCTTTGGCTACCTACGCGGCTTCGAAACCATGGTTATTAGCCATATACTAGTAATTACAATGGGAATGAGTATATAGAAACCGAATCGTGATTTAGTGTGTGTCCGGTGTGAGGAATTATTTCGAAACTTTTACGATCATCCAGTGGGAGCGACAGTGTGTGCAGAATGCCACTCTCTAATGGCGGTTTGCTAACTGCGATGCAGATTTAAAATTCATGCGCCAAAGTTCGAGGGTGCACATTCGTACAAATCGAAGACCGAAGTTGGCAATGGTTATTACCATTTGGTAATTGCTTTGACCGATTATGGATGCGTGCGGTGTTCGCACGTAGGAGGCGCTAGTCGCTTAGTCGGTATGGCTGCGAGTAGTTAGACGGTCTTCATAAGGCGATGTGGCATTGGACATTATTTTTTAGAATAGCATTTTACCTAGGCACGACTTATACCAGGCGAAAGTTTGAAAATGGTCATGTGTATACATCTTGTAGTCATAGCTAATATGAGCTTGTGCTCAAAGAGAAAAATTAACAACCTTATGCTGTATGACCTGTTGTATGGGTTCACCTCAAAAAGCGAAGAAGGAAATAGTTTAAATGTTGGTTTAGCCTATTCCAAATGTTTGCCACAAATTTAAAACGCCATACATAAAAGGTCATTCAGAAATGTGAGAATCAGAAAGGAGGGCATTTTTTTTAGAACGCTAATTTAGAATGTTACCTATTGGATCAGGGGTCACAAACGTTAAATAAGCAACAAAAATGTAAAACAAATATTTGATTCTATCTAAAACAGTTATTTCTTAAAGCACTCCTTTCTAATGATGATACTTCAAGGCAAGCTCATTACGAAGTAACATTCAATTGTGAGTGTCAAATACAAATTGCAAAACTATGTAAGTACTTTCAACTAGAACTTCATCAACAGCATCCACAATACTCCTCAATGATACCGTAATAATCACCAAACAACTCTATAAACCGGAAGCATAAAATCTCAACAAAACAACTGACAGCAACCGCAAAATCTCATGTTATGAACGCAAACTCCGCCAGCCGTCATAATTGCATAATCAAGGGTCAACACCGGCTTTAGACGCCGAATCAGCAATAAACCAGTGGACTCCTGTGGTATAGTACAAACGAACAAACACACACAGATAGGTAACTGAATTTTCTTCCCACTTTCGAGTTGGTTGGCCCGTTAAGACTTAAAACCCAGCGAAATTCAAGAGGAAAGAATGCCTTCCATTGGTCCCTCTCATAACTATATAATACGCCACTTTATATCCTCTAGTGACAACGTTTCGTGATAAAAAAAAAGAACCAAACAAATGTGTGCAGATATTCGTGAAAATAATAAAAAACTAAGTACCTATAACCATCCTGTATGTAGATGAAGGGTATACATATATGTATCTTAAATTGCTAGTTTAGGGTAATGCCAACTCATACGCTGACTTTATCTCAGATAAGTTAAGCAAATAGTGTTGGTCATCACGACTCAGATACGAAGAATTTTATTCATATAAAATCCCGCACAGGGTGCTTCGAAATGTATCTTTTTGTGGGAGTGTATATTTTCTGCCTAAACTGCGTAGATGGTAGCTAAGTAAAGTATAGTAATGTTAAACGGTATTATGGGGCTGAGTCATCATAAAAAACGAGGCAAGCCCATCACGATAACTTGGGATAGTGTTTTAACCGAAACATCTCCATCTAGACATTTAATTTCCCTTATAATTTGTTTATGGCCAATTTGGCCAGCCTCTTTCAGTATCTCAATGAAGTAACTCCCTAAAATTTCTTGTAAGGATGAGCAATATTTTCAATATCCTCTGTTGTCTCTGCATTCTTTGGAAGCCGCATTCTTTTCAAACGATTTCTCAGGAGACCGTGCCAAGACAGTATACGATATCTATAAGAGTTCCTTACTTTTCCTGGTAAGTCCAAGGATCTCTTAGATCCTATTACGGTCTAAGGCCGGCTAAAGAGGCTTAGATACCGTACGTCTACCTTTTCCTGTCCATCTCAGTTATTTTCAGTGTACCTCCATTTCTTGCCAATTCATCGGGAAGCTCATTCCCATCCAGACCTGAGTATCCTGGTTCCCAGAATAGTTCGACTCGGCCTAATGTCTTAAGCATACAGATGGTAACATTTTGAAATAACATTTTTCAGCCTTATCTCATATGTTTAACAACAGCTTTTGGCTCAACAAGCAGATACTGTAACTAGTATACAATCAAGTGACTAGAAAACAACCAAAGAGGGTGTATAAACTTGTAAATGTTTTGGCCCTTGCGGATAGAACATAAAAAGGAAGTTATTACATCTTCAAGGCTGGAACCGATCATCTAGAATTTGTCGAATTCCTCGCTACTCCTGAGCAATATTTTGAGACAATTGATTAGCCGTGGGATTTGAAAAAGCAAAGCTCTCCTCCAGATGAAGACGGTTCTTTGTCTTTGGAAAACTTGGAAGCTAGTGATAGTCAAAATTGCTGTATTGCTCGAATTTGTAAAAACTTACATATATTCTTAGAGATCCTTCTCTTTTTGGACATCGCCCTAGACTTGTATCATTAACAACTCGGTATATAAGTAAGTAGATTCAACTTATTTACCAAAACCCTACATTGCTGGAAAGTAATACCAAGCAAAGTTAGGACCAGACTCAAATACAAATGCCGACAAATTTTTGCTTGAGCTAAATATCTTATTAATATATAAATCTCTGTGTGATGCTCTTACCTGTCAATCTTACGGTTAGAAAAACACAAAAACTAATGCACACAATGAAGTAAAACATCCTGTGCCTATTATAGGCCGATTTTTAGATTAATTTATTCGCAATATTATTTAAATTAATGCACAAATAAAAACACTCTAACAAATGCCACTTTCTTGCGAAATGTCACTTATTTAAACTACAAATACTTAGAATCCACACTTGTGGATAGACTGCAAACCTTGTGGTGCGTTCGCACTGTCTTTGATTCCTCGAACAAAATGACAATGTATGTAGCTATTGTAAGTAACATTATATTTTTTAGACACGGGCGCAGCCGCAGCGGGACAGCTAGTATAAGATAATTCCAATGAGACTATTTTTGCCATCTGATACAAGTCAAATAAGTTTCTTCTGAACCATGATGTCGATACGACCACTCACCTTCTTTCTTTCTTCTGTAGGTGGTGAACCAGGGTCTGCATCCTCACAACCATTTGTGTGTATGCGTTATATTCTTGCATGGATGGAAGGGACCAACAATTCTTATACGACTCCGTACGGCGAGTTGAGAAGCTCATCGTGACAAATGATCTTGGACGCTTTCCAGATATTCGGTTAGTATCCCTTATCCGGCCTATTCGGTTCTTTTTAAAATATCTTGCACATCGCCGAATAGTCACTTGGTATCCGGCTGATTGCCGGATAGCCCTTGTACTGAACGTTTACTAAAGGGTGATTATGGAAAGGTATCCAACAATTACCGTTATTTTCGTAGACGATACCTGCTTCCGAAAAGTCTCTAGCAAAAGTGTTCCGATAACGTTTACTAGATTTCCGAGACTACGTTTGACCAGTAATTTTGTTTACTGTACATTTCATTTCATTCAATACTGCACATCCAGCTAACGGAATGGTCGAGTTTTTTTTTTCAAAGTGTTTTTGATCTTTCTTCGGGGTAAAATCTAAGGTGCACGGTAAAAGGAGTATAAGTCAAAAATTGCAATTTTTCAGGGGAGGGAAAAAACTTAATAAAACTTTAAATTTTCTGAATATTTTTTTTAACAGTAAGGCTACTTTGGCCATTGCCTTTTTAAACCATTATGTTTGCAATAGACCGCAATTATACCGCTTTTACCAAACATGACATATAAAATTTGCAATCGAAACTTATATCATTTTGACCAAATGACTTATACTCCTTCTACCGCGCACCTTAGAAATATGAAAGTATGCGTCGCAGAACGCATTTCGTTCGGGCAGATATCCGTCCGCCGAATATCCGGCCTTATTACTTGCCAAATATCCGGTATCCAGTATCCAGCTAAATAGCTATGCTTTACATCTCTAGGCAACATGACAAACTGTCTAGGTATATGCTGGGATTGATTCGTAGTAGTCCAACGGACTGACCACTAACTAACCATGTGTCACCTAATTCTATCCTTCACATACTCTGTCTATATTCAGGCTTATGGCACATTTGAAGGCGCTTCTTTCCAACGACCATAACCACTTAATTTAAGTAAACATCTCCAACTCCAACGCTTTTTTTTGAACTCCAAATCGTTCAAATGAAATAAAATTTCGGACCACCCTGTCTCAAGGTGGTACACTATCGGTATGATGTTTATCCAACTAGGTGGTCCACCCATATAATTGCAATCCTATCACAGCAGGAGTTCTCCTATCGCAAGGACAAGTTTAAGCAATAAATGCTTGACGTTTTATTCTTAACCATTAAACAAATAGTTACTGCCCCATGCTTCCGTATAATCTCGCGGTTCAATCAGTCGACTCACTTTTACGACCAACTAACTACATGAACAATTTTATTAACCTTACAATATTCCAATAAATATGTACCTACGAATATTCAACGCAATAGGTCATTGCAGTGGCGTGATACTCTAAAAAAAAAACCAAATCTCCACCATGACACTCATAACTTTCAATAAACTGCTCAGCTATAAACAAATGAAACAAAAAAACAAAAAGTAAATCTCACGAATTGCATTAGGTAAGATACGAAATCTCAATCGGTTTCAGCAGCAACACCGCACAACCAAAACTCTGCTCCAGTTCTGTCAACTCGATATAATTTGATTTGTTATCCCTCAATAAATTGTATCTATAGATACGTTGCTAACGCGAGTATCTTTAAGAATAATTTATTCAATCGACGCTTTCAATCCTGGTTTACCCTGCACACAGTCGCCTGGGCTTAGGCATATACTTACATATGTATATGTGTGTATTGCAGCATATGAATGTGGATATGGATGGATATTCGTTCTCGTATTTCATATGCAAAAGGGACAATGTGGTAATAAGGGTCGGCCCAAGTGTCAACTGGCTTGGAATAGATTTAATTTATTCAAATTTTATAATTTCTTGATACACGCTGACACTTTGGCTGCTGAACTTTAGTGTGTGTCAGCGCGAGCCGTCTTAAGACCATGCTGGTGTCCACTACCAAACAATGGTGCCTACGGTTTTGTTTTGATTCAATTAAATGGTACACCTCTATACCTACGGTTGATAGATGGATAGACAAACGGTTCGTATACCTGTTAATGTAGCCAGTGAGTACGTGCCTTTCCCTTTCTTTAAGGTCTTTGAATGCAGAAAGAAAAATAAATGACTATATTTATGGACAGCTCCGTAATTACGCATGATTTAGATATGTACAAGTATGTGCGCATAATTGAGGGTAAAGGTGTACAAAGAGTTTTGGTTGAAAATTAGCTGTCTCTTGTGTCTCTGTGTGTGGAGGAATGTCTTCAAGTGGTGACGGGCCAAGATGGCATAGAATGCATTTTATTTATCTATCTTATGTTGTCAAAAACGATGGAGGTACCTCTCTTAGAATAAATATTCGGAGCCTTTTGAAACTGATTTATTGTCCTGAGGTAAATTTTGTTTTTTTGATAAGCTGTTACGGATGTGTACTGTCTAAACCTGCACGGTACGAGTACTTACTCTTAGGACGCTTCTAATAAAGGGTTTTTGTTTGACATTGATGAAAAAAAACTTGAGAGATAGATCTTGGTCGCACTTCTTGGAGGCGATCTATCGTAACAGCCGTGCTTACTTAATTAAAGTACTGTCGAACCAAACACTGGTTTTATATTTTTTCCATTGATGATACACTATTGTTATTATTTTTATTGAAGGGTGAGATGCACCGCGACCTTAAGGTCTATTGAGCCCTCTATAAGTCCTAGACGAAGAAACAACCGTCTCGTCATTATTTCATATAGAACTGGTTAGAGAGAGAGAGCTTAGCTAAAAGCTGGATTCATTGCAAAATCTACATGAGTCTTCATCTGATAGATCTAGCTTCCTGAAAAATTATCCCAAAAAATCTTGACTATTAGATGACCAGCCTTCTTTCTTTAGGTGGCGCTACAGCTCGGGGTGAACCTGGGTCTGATTCTCGGAACCATTTGTGTGTGCGTGTTATATTTTTGCACGAATGGAAGGAAGGCCTGATTGCTTGTCAGATATTCGAAAGAGGTAGCACCGTGAAAAAACTTTAAGGTGTTGGACCCGGGCTGGGATTGAACCCGAGCAGCATGTATAGTAGTCCAACGCACTTACTACCACAGCCACGGTGACCAGCCTAACGCCCATAATAACTTCTTGGAACCATCTTGCTAGACCTTGAAATGTCTATACATATAAAGCTATTCCAGCGAAAAATATGTAGGCCTCTGAGGAATTGGATTTCGCTTGTCAAACTTGTGTGCTGGAAACCAACGCCTTATCAGGTTCATTGGGAAAAAAATTCCTCTTCTAGAGTTCAAGATGATGAATTTGTTGAGAGTCGATACATAATCGGCGGGTCCCGACTTTATTGGTCTGTCTCCAAACACTACTTTTGACAAGCGGTTCGCTGTCAGAATTCCTAAAAGAATCGATTGGATTCGTCAGACAGTCGAAAATAAATAGAAACTAGCCTTCAACACCGGCGTGTCCAAAATGGACAATATAGTAGCTGGAGATCACTGCGAGATTTTACAAGTCAATAGACCAAAAACAATTGCCCCGCCATTATCCAGGCTGTAATAACCATGTTGCCGAACGCGTCCATCGGGACAACTGCACTGACAGCTACCACTCAAGGTAGCCAACCTAAAATTTAACTGAACGAAAAATTATAAACGCCATTATGGTTTTTTCCGTTTTATTTCCTTGCTTGAGTCCTTTTTTTACTTGAATTTGGCCGTGAGATGATCCACGAGTTTAAAGCAATTTTTTAACTTCTTTTCATTTGTAAAACTTACTGTAAATTAACTTAAGTGAACATAATTTTTACTTTGTACATTAACTTTGATAATTGAATTAATAAAGCTAATACAATAAAATGTGTTTGAAATAAGCTAAAAAACGCGAATTATTAAATTTAGATCATCTCTCAAACGGCCCAAACAAACCATTTCAGAAGACAATATTGCCCTGCAAGGTAATTACTATGTACACACATATATATATATACCTATATATATTTTTTTAAAGGGGTTCTGACTCACCAGTTGCGGAGGGCACCGCGATCTAAGAGAGCTATTGTGCAATGAAGTCAGTTTAGGGGACCAGAAGAGGCTCAATTCTTTCGATGAAGTTGAGGATCTCACCGGTGGAGACTTTACAAAGTTCCGTGGGAGTAAGGATTTCTCTGTGGAAGTGTTGTCTCCTAAGGGTACAAAGTGCCATGCAGTCACGTATGTAGAATATGGTTCCGTAGTTTCATCGTCTTCCATGCAAAGACGACATTCAGTTTCCTGAATAAGACCTATTTTGTTTAGGTTATATCGAAGATGGCAATGCCCTGTTAGAAATCCCACTAATGTTATAATTTCTACTGAAGAGTAGATTTTTTATGGATTTACTTTGAAAGGGTTTTATGGTTCTTTTAGCCTTTCGAAGACCCTGGATATTTTCCCAATAGGAGATACACATGTTGTTTTCCCAACTTTTGATTTTTAAGTTAATAGCTGAATTTGAAATGTTACAAACCGGCTCAGGGCCGATTCAGCCGAATCGGATTCAGCCGAACCTTTTCCAGCCAGTCCGTCAACTTTTTCGTTTCCATCAACACCCTCATGTACGGGCACCCACCAAAGTTTGACTTTGTTTCTATGGGAGAGGTCTTGGAGAGTATTGAAGCAGTTCAGGACTGATTTGGAGTCAATCAGGTTTGAGCCTAGTGCTTTTATGGCTGCTTGACTATCCGTGAGTATATGGATGAGGACACCTTTTATTTCCGATTAGAGGATGACGTTGGCGCACCCTTGAATGGCATGAATTTCTACTACATATGTATATACTTCGATAGCCAGGCAGCCCTTAAGTGGATAGATCAAGGCTAGTAAAGAAATGCAAGAGACATTTAAATGAGATGTGGATATTACAGGGAACGAAAGAGTGGACGAACTCATAAGAAAGGTGCTGCCTATTTACCAGGCCTACCTTACTTACTTAGTTGGCGCTACAGTTCGAGGTGAACCTGGGCCTGCTTCTCACAACCATTTGTGTGTGCGTGTTATATTTTTGCACGAATGGAAGGGACCTTCAGTTTTTTGCCGACTCCGAACGGCGAGTTGAGAAGCTCAATCGTGACAAATGATACTCTTTGATGCTTGTCAGACATTCGAAAGAGGTGGGCACTGTGAAAAACTTTTTAGGTGTTTGCGGCGGGATTCGAACCCAAGACCGCTGGCTCAGTAGTCCGACGCACTAACCACTTGCGCTACGGTACCCACCAGGCCTACCTTACCATGGTAAATTTGTTAATACAAATATATAATAATGTACATATGTCACTTTCAATACTATACCCACATATTTTTACTGAATCATATAACTAGCACTACTATAATATCGCTATCTTGCTCTTTGTGAAATATTATGGAATTTGAATTCTTATTTAAACTGAATTGTACTTTTGCATTAGAGTTAGTCGTAATAAAATAACTTTGTATAAAGGACGTGTTTCTCTTTTCCTAACTTGAACTCTAACAAAAATCCTAATGGGCACACGTTTAGTCAAGTTAGCGGGGACTTTACGTCACGAGGCACTCATCTACATGCCCTACCTACCTACTTTATTGGCCTTTTCGGAGATTTTACTTTCAACCTACTAGCGAGGAAACCTCGTACCTTAGGCGTTTCATCAAGAAGAAGAGCACTTTAAAGCCTCTTTCGGGTTGAAAGTATAATTTGACAAGTAAACACATTTGGTACTTACGACTTGTACATGGGACTTACCTGAAAGTAAAAAGGGGTAGAAAAATCGTTAATGAATGTTAAGTTTTTGTAGATACATATAATATGTAAAAATATGGAATATTTATTTATTTGTTGTTCAATTTACATTATGAAAGAAAAGAAGAAGCAGAATAGATGAACACCAACAACGACGCATAAAAGCAGACATATTACTACGTTGTCTTCGGAAGCGGTAAGAGCGACAGTAGAACCCTATACAGAGCCACTAAATAGGCCTAAATGAAGAGAATAAGTTCGATGGAGCTAAAATAAAGCACCTCACAGAATGACGAATGATATAGGTAGTTTCACTGTGATGCTATAAAGCAGCTCTTTCATTGTGATGGTCCGCAATATTGTCATTTATGGTCGCGTCACCATCCAAACAAAAGGCTACGGATTGGTTCTCAGTAGAGAGTTCTTTATTGGAACAAAGAGCTCTTATTATGACGGACATCAAAATGTATTGTATTGAATATTTCTTATCAAACTTCAATTTCTTCTAGAGTACTGACTCGCGGAGTTGAAAAAAAGGCTCTTGTTGGCTGCGAGCACCATGCAGCTACATACATAAGGTTCATTAACTCTTCGAAAACCCTTTCAATTAAGCAAATCACTGTATACTCTATATAACAGGCATATAACCCTTCACACGTTCAAGTGAACTTTTAAGGTGTGTAAGTGTCATCCTTTTGTACCGCTAACAGTGCTGTCAAAATTATTATTATATAATACGATCTCTACCAGAATAGCAACAATTAGCCATCGAATTTCCCTTCAAACGCCAACGTATACAATAAACACTTTCGTTTTCTTTCTCTCTCTCTCGATATCTCAAAGAAAAATAAACATTTCCATACAAGCGCACTTCAACTAGCCCCAGAATGTATCTGAAGTGGTAATTCATTGAAACTTTAAAGGGAGACAATTAAAATAATAACCAACGGCCGTGTGCCTCCGTTAGACAATAACAAAAAAAAGGGGGGGAACAAAAAAAGAACTCCATTGGTCATGAATAAAAGAAATCACTCCATGTACATACATCGACTCTATTACGTGTATCTGGAACCATTTAATGCAATGCAATGCAACCAAGGCAAATAGACAACAACAACAATTAAACGGAAAGAAGAAAAAAAAATATTTAAAAGTTTATCGCCCTTTGGGACGACAACGGACGGCGACGATCAAGACCAACAAAACCACCAATAACCAATAAGTCACCAGAGTAGTTCACAAGAAAGGAACTGCATCTCAAGTTGGGACGAGAAGAAAAATGAATTGTTCGATACAATAATGGTGGCCTGAGAGCTGAGGTACTCGTACTTCTTCCTCAATCACCTTCTCTTCTCACATTTCTTTTGTTTATTCTCTCGTAACGTTATTATTTTTATTTTTGCATTTCAAATTAAATCAATCTGTGCTGGCTGAGGCTGCTCCCCTTTGTTAGTACTCGTACCTTTCATCTGTGAATGCATCGAGGGTCCATTACAAAAGGCGCAGAGCACAATCCAAAGTGGTTATCGACGGCCAAAGAATACGAAAGAAATCATCGCATTGATCGGCATCACGATCTCCTCCTGACGTCCACCGCTGTGCTCTGCATCGTTCGTCTTCCTTTTACTGGTGCCATTGCATGCGATCGTCATGATCACAAGTGTAAAGCTGCGATGAGAGAGTGTTCCCAGCCCAGTTCTTTGCTCCCATCACCACGACGAATACGAAATAAACACGAAGCAGAATCAGCTGTTCCAGAGTACAATACTCTTTCCCAGAATTTCATTCGAGTCTGGCTCTGGATCTGGATGTACACACACATATCCAGAGGTAGACAATTATTTGTATTTTCATGCGCAGTCTTCTACAGTCGGATAAGCAGTCTTGGAGACTCTTATGTAATGCGAACTCGTGTAATCTTCTCACAACAAATTGAACTTGGAGACAGCCGCAGCTCGATCAGAGCAACAGATACGAGTATCTTCTCTGGGAAACTGGTTTCCATTTATTGATTCTTTTTCTCAAATTGAAAAGCCACTAGCCAAGCCAGCCATCTATCTATCGAGTATGATTAGAGTACTACACGAGTGATTGCAACATGATGTTTGCGGCGAGAACTTCTTTCTTCGCCACCAGTGTTTCCTTCGTCGCGTCGTCGAGTTTACGTGTGATCGTGCTTACTTCTGTTTTCTTACTTTGATTTGATGATGTTCGAGTCGTGGGTATAATTATGACGGAGGAAAGGTTAACGACTGCCAGTTGGCAGTGTGTACTGTGGAGCGCGAACACTGTTTGATCTTTGATGTTGGTTATGTCACTTTTGGGGATCAAGGTTAAGTTCAGGAGAAACAATTATCTACTCGGATTTGTATCGCCTGTGGGAAATTGTAAAAAAAACGCTTCTTTTATGAAATTTTAATTTGTTTTTTGATCATTTTTATTGTCTGCCTTGCACGGTATTTACCTGTCAATCGTTAATATTGATAGTTTGATTTAATGGCATAATGACGGGTGTTTGAAGTGGACGAAGAGATTCCATAGAAGATTTCGAACTTCGTAAGAATCTTAGCGGTTATTCAATTGAATTGTGCTCGTTATATTTTGCACAAGCATACCGCTATCCACGACAGAACGAATTTGACTCTGTTTACGTACAGAGTAATCCACATCTGTTCTTAACTCCTGCAGTGACCAGACACAGAAGATCCGACGCGTTTTGAGTCTACTAAGGTCTCGAGACGGTCCAGTTCTTGTGATGATGACAAATTTCTATATTCTCTTTCGACCAAGTATTGCGACGATGAATGAAAATTCACAACTAGCTAAGCAACTGAGTCGATTTTCCTCAAATTGAATGATAATTCTCTTGACTGGAGACTTAAACAGTTATACCATAACAGCACCAGTCTTTTATCCTAAATGCCGGATAATCCTAATAGTTTCGTCACAGCAGCCCAGTTTCACTTGAGCTTGGGATGCGAAGCTTGTTTTTTTTTTCAAGACGAACCCAGGGTCTGAATCTCTTCAAGTTATAGTTACCCAGAAATCTTTATGCCTGTCTTATATCCTGGGTATTTATCAATGACTTAGTCCCACTAGCCTTTCCTAATTTTTCGGAGCTATTCATTTATGGTATGTTTCCCTATACCGCAGAAGAGTTCACGGCTCACGTAAAGCGTAGAAACCCCTTTCTTAACAGGTTTGCCGACCTCTTTGTCACATTCTATCCCCAATTGTCTTGGTACCCAGTAGATGATGACGTCGTTTCGTGCGCCCAGTCAGTTAAGTTTATTTACGCATTCCCAGACAACCCTAAATTTGGTGCCTTGGGCTGCGATATCTTCGATATCTGTTTTCCTATCTGTCGCGTCTGATGCAACATTTATCAATATTGACTGGGAACATCTGTCAATAGCCCAGATACAAGTTTCGAACATGACCATGGATTCGAATAGTTTTGTTCCGGGCTCCTGCACCCGGTTCTTTCTCCTACCAGTGTATAATTTAATGGTATGAGAGTTCAACGTATAAGTTATAGATTCGTTGCTCCAGTTTTTGTTATTACTGACCGTTAAAGAGAAGTGAGCCTCCAGTGCCTAAAGTGGAAAAGTGTCATCCAACAAGTCTATCTTCTTTGATCGTTCTACTATTCTTTGGGTCACATCTATATGCATGATGTGAATCTTGTCGCTTGCATTGAAATGACAGCAACTGTCAAGCATTACAGCGAATTTTTAAAATACATAAGTCAGGTTAAATACGTAATTTAAGAAGAATGAGTACCTACAACATTCATTCCACCTTTTTCGAATGTTCATCCTCACTCGCTTCAATCCCGACACAGTTCTCAGGGATTAAAAGAAAATTCCACATTTAACACCAATCACTAGAAGGATGACATTTCACCCAAATCAGGTTAAGAACATGCATATCTTGAGTATGATCAAAGCCTCCGGAATGCGGAACCTAAAGTACGCAGCATTACACATGTAATCCCGAGAGAATTTATTGCCTCGAGGACTTCATATCATCCTCAGACACACACACACACACCCGACGCGAGTACAAAATCACAGTTTAATTCAACATAATCCCTGCATTCGCACCTAAATCAATCCAATTCAACACTACCACAACCCATGCCGAGCAGTCTCAGCCATCGGACAAACCTGTTGCCGGACTCCGTAGAATCGAATTTTATTACCACTCCGACGACATTCGTATGGCCGCATATAATAATAGCATTTTGTCACATAAATTGAACCGAAGAGCTGGCTTCCTTTGAACACAGTTCCGCATACGGTGCACGGTCCAGGTAACAGCTGTGCAGTGCGGAACCGAATGTTGACCATGTGCGGTAAAAAAAAAAATAAATGCCGTCCCGTTAGTCCCTTTTTCAATTCCTTTTCGCTCTTCATCCGATAAAAAGAAGAACAAAACTGGAATCTAGACGAAGTGACTCGACCGCCGCCGACGTATCCAGCAGTATCCTTATCCTCTCATAAGCCCCAGAGATGTGTTTCGTAACAGGGAAGTGCAATGAACGAGGAATTCCTAATTCATGACACAATAGAAAATAGAAAATAGAAAATAGAAGCAGCAGTTAAGGATAGAGAAGAGGAACAGAAGGATTCTATAAATATTTCTCTAAATGGCGGCATTTAACCGCAATGTGATATTCTATTGTGCTCGAAACGATACGATTGCGGTATTTTATTACAAAGGAAGTGACAGGTTATGGTTTCCACAGAAATTCGTTAAATTGTTACGATGACGATTATACGTACATATGTATATTTGTAAGGAATTTCACAGGTGCAGATGCAGAGTTTCTGGAATGACATCCATCTGCTGAATCTCCTCGACAATGAACTGAGGATGAAGTTGAAGTCCATTTAAACAGTGTCATTCTGTATTTAACTGACAACCTGCGACTACAATTCATAATGCTCCAGATTCTAATGGGAATATATACATATGGAGACTAACTTTAGTGAAGTTATTTCCAACCATCAATGTCAACAACAGACGTTTTTGTATTTTTGGCAAGAGTTTTTCCAGTGACAACCAATTTGACAACTGACAGCTTGTTTGTGCTCAGTTTGGTTTGCCATTTCACTGAAAAGACTTACGTCAGGACGACGCACGCTTGCAAATTGTGTTCAGTTCGTGGTTCAGTTCGCGAAATATTCCGCGCGCTATTTCGTTCAACGATATCATTTTTGATTGAACGGCCATGTCAATAACCTACATAAATTGCCGCATTCAAGTGAAGAAAATCAGCAAGTCATTATTGAGATACCGTTACATTTACAAAAAAAGCCACTGGAATTATTTCCATATTTCTTCAAAAATTATGCCGAGCAGAATGTTAAAGCCAATGGAGAACGGTTTGGATTCCTGATTACTGACATTGTTGTTCCCAAATTGAATGGCATTAAACTTTAAGTGAGTAATAGTAACGTAAGTAGGTAGGTGGGGTGCTGACAACACCCCATCATGATTTCACTTTATTACGCTTATCTTTCCTCTGGTAAGTGGCTCTATGGTGGAATTGTCATTATAATATCGTTCTGGGGTAGAACAATGTTACAAGAATTGATTTTGAGACCCCTTTATAGAGTCGTCCTTTCCAAAATAGTGCTTTCCGTATTAATTTTTGAAACATTTTTTTGTTTTAACAAACTCTTCATCATACGTATCAATTAAGTCCGGCTCTTCACTTGAATCTTCACTTATATAGTGTCAATAAGTGTCAAGAATGAGTTCCTGATCTTTTTCAAATGACATTTTCAAATTACCTATACAAATTCACCAAGTAAAAAAAAGTTACACAACTGGGTAGGTGGGGTGTTGACAGCACCCTTGCAGATTGAAGAGTCTGTCACGGCTTACTTGTGCAACCAGACTTTTTAAAAACCATCTGAATCTGTATAATAGAAAACAACAGGAAGGTACTGTACCGACAACGAATGTTGTCAGTCGCAAAGTATAATATTTTTGAAAAATAAGGGCACCTACCCAGTTAAAGGTTAATGTGGAAAAGCTGTGGTTCAACAAAGACACCGCACCATGCCACACAACACGCTTCACAATAAATTTATTTAACCTATGTGTCTACACCCACATACATAATGTTTTTCATTTTCAGATTAATATATTTTGAGTTCTAGGTGCCGTATCGACTTGAAATTTTGAAAAGCCTCCTAAAATATTTCTTTTATCATATTCGAAAAAAAAAACATTAAACCCTTATTCTCCTACCGTGATATGAGGACGCAAATAGAGTGTGTGGCAAATTCTCGTAGTTTTGTTATAAAACCTTTGTTCTTTACAAATGCAATCGAATTTTTAAAATTACTTTTATTGTTTGCATATATAAGCACCTAGTGACACCCACTAACACCCTATTTATCTATCTTATTAAATATTTGGATTTAGTTTCATACATGTTGGACCATTAAGAGATACAGTGGCGTGTTTCAATACTTTTGGATAAGTATGTCATTTTTTCGGAGAATTAAGGGTTACATTTTTCTTTTTGGGTCAAAATTTACAAGTAGATTTTGCGATTTACCCCTTCTATCTATAGCCAACATACCTGGGTGTGCATAGAAAAATGTATGTAAATTGTTAGTTAGAAATGCAGAAACGTACTATTGTTTCATTATTCTTATTTTTTAATTATTTGGCATTTTTTTTTATTTTGTTTGGAAAAAAAATGAAAATATTAAATTTTATAAAAAAAAAAGTGTTATTTTAGGATGGACATCTATTTAGATTGAGTTATATCTACTGAATGTTCAGCAAAAACTGGCTTTTTGCATTCTTTGCAGACTATTCGTGTTGGTCTTCTTCTGGGACATAAGGTAACAATTTCCTTTCTGTTTGAAGGGAATCGTCATGTTCTTCTCGAGCCCTTACTGGAAAATTTTCAACAGTCGGTGTTAGTGGATGGCCCAACATACTTTCAATTCCACTACGTGATGGAAAATTTCGCATGGTTTGTGCATTTTGTGAACGATTCTGGATTTCTGCCACGGCTAATTGTTCACTCAACTTTTGCAGGAACAACCTTCTTCGGTTTGTTTATGCCTACAAGTGTAAATTATTTTCCATGTAGATCACGAACGCTGCAAATGCAGCCACATCCACAATGTTATAAAAATAGCCAATTGTCATCTATTCGTTCTTCTCTTCGTTGTATATTCACCAAGCCATTTGTCCATATTGTCAACACCTCCTTTGCTTCTGTTGTAATCGAGTATCAATTGCGTCTTTGTATCCAAATGCCGTAACAAATGCTGTAACAGAGAAAACACTTCAAACAATTCTAAGATATTATTGGCCGAAACACAACCAACTCCTTCCGACGCCCGTGTACATACAAAAATATATGGGATACCCGGGTATGTTGGGTGTATGTGTATGTATAATTTTTATTTAGACTTTAGGCTTGCACAGCAACTGCATTTGAGAAACTTAGTTGTTGAAACAGCGTAGTAGCCGATCGATTGAGAAATATCTGGTCAACCGAGATAAAATACAAATTCCGACCACAAGGCTTTAAGCAATCCTCTAAGCTGGGCTTGTTAAATGCGAAGAAGTATTCTCCTAGGTGAAGTTTTCTACTACGATAAAGAGCTGGGCATGAGTTGAGAAGATGTGTTGGACTTTCCTCCTCCTCTTCATCCCTACAGCTTCTGCAGAAGTATTTCGAGATGACGCCGAGTCTAGTTGCGTGTTTGCCTATAAGGCAGTGTCCTGTAATCACACCGATAATCGTACTAGTATTATAGTCTTTTTATTGACAAAAGGTATCTACAGCGGTCTAGATCTAATCTAGGCCAGATTTGCTTTGTAGCAAGGCAAGTAGTTCCACCTTCCCACTAGCGTTGGTTTTATTGACTGTGTCAGCTTATAAGTAGCGAGTGGCATACCTTACCTATACTTTTCTTATCCGGTAGAATATGTATTGTTGTTCCTATTTTAGCGACCTCGGCAGCTTTGCAATTCCCTGGAATGTTTCTGTGCCCCCGCATGCACCCAGCAAAGGTGAATGTTAAACTGCTTAGCCATCTCTACAGGAGATAAACGGCAGTTGGAGGTGGTCTTAAAAGTGGATGAGACTGATTAGAGATATTTCAAGGCCACCTGACTATCCGAGAAAATGCTAATATCGTTAGTGGATATTACATTCCTCTTGATCCAGGACAGTGCTTCCGTAATCGCCATAATCTCCGCTTAAAACAGCGAGGCGAAAGGAGAGATTTAGTTTTAATCTGTCTGAGAAAACACCTCCTCCTACACCATCATAGGTTTTAGAGCCATCAGTGTAGAAGTGTATAGACTTGTCTGTTATAGCACCTAAGTCATCCCAGAAAGACCTATCTGGAATAGTGACCTTAAAGTTTTTTGTCAAAATTGGGCGTGGGTACAGTGTAGTCTATGTTTTCGGGAAGAGTTAGATTGTCTAGTCTTATGGAGTCGCCAGTGTAGTTACTTGACCACTGTGAGATGGTTTTGAGTCTTATGGCAGATCGAATCTAAGCCATCCTAAGATCTTACCTTTTGGGTTCAGGCTTAGAACGTCTTTGCAGACTCACTTGAAGCTTATTATAAGAACTGACGCTCGCTTGTGAGTCAACGGCACCAGAAATCTAAATTAAAAGTCATTCGAAAGATCGAGCCTGACTCAGACTGATTGCAGCTGAAAAAGACTGGTTTGGTGTGAGCTTAGAAACCGCTTGGACCCTCTTACCAAGTATCAACTTAAGCCAGCAGCTGTGTAAGACATTTTTGACTTCACTTACAAAGAACTGGAAAGATATCTTCTAAATCTGACTCTTTTCGCAGACTTCCAGATTGCAAAATCGAATGTGCACATGGTCTGTCAATTAGACGTCTATCACACCCCTTGCGATGACATTGTAATTTGAGATGTTATAGACTTTTGCATTTCATACTCGGTCCGCTCGTTTCCTGCAGCCGATCACTTCAACGCTACTCGTAGATGGCTGTAACTAGAAACTCTTAACTTCCCATTCACTAAAATAGATCAAAACATCTGTGCGTTGATTGCTCGCGTTCGCGTGCGTTTGTGCGAATCGCTGTCATGCAAACTACATATATATAGAATTATTATTTTTCAATTTTCCGCCTCGGACGTGGAACGGAACGACCAACGATGACGCTTTGTTTATTTTTCTATGGCGGATGGATTTATGCCGTTCCGTTGGTGAACAAAGACTCTTTGCGGTTGATCTGTTTTGCCTCCTCTAAACCATTCAAGGATAGACGTATGAATCAAACGGCCAGCTATTTCCTGTCACATCACGAAATGTTTAATTTCCATTGCAGCTCCTAAATGGCAACAATTTTGCATTTTTAGCGGGGCCGCTTTGCCACTTTGGCACATTCTGGTTCCAAATGGGAAAAGCAACCGAGAATCCTTTGTTTACACGTTCGGTGTATCTTTTGCGGGTGTACGAAGTACGAGTATGGTGATAGTGGTATTTACGAGTGCGAGTTCGTCGCGTTTTTGTTTGTTTACGGGCGCGCATATGGGCTACGCATCGCAGAACGTGGGTGCGGTTTTTTGGATACGGTACCGTGCAATGTAACGTGTGACTAGCCCAGGTGTCTGGCTCACTAGAGACGCTGACGATGACGGTGACGACTACATCGACGGGTGTTGTCGGTCTTGCTTTTGGTCGTTTAGAGTCAACCGTCATGTGGCGTGTAGATTCTTTACGTCGCGTCGCGTCGCTGCGGCCGTGTGAGAATGATGACTCGTTGTTGTAGCATTGGGGTAGGTCTGTACGTTACCGTTTGTGACCATGGTTCGTAAAGGCGCCAGCCTTTATTTTACGCAATTATAAATGAATTAGTAATATTGGTCGGTTGGACTTTGTTGCCACCAACGCTCCGCAGACGCCAAGGTAACAAAGAATCTAACAAACACGGCCCGAATATGCAAATCAGAATGGAATGTGGATTTCTTTGTTTTCTCTTTGAAGGTACACAGATGCGGCTGCGATACTTTGTTTAATCTGTTTAACATTGAATAGTATTTAGCAAGAGGATGATAATTTTTATAATCATTTAGGTAGGCACTTGTTTGTATAGATACATAAATGGGACATATTTCATTCTGCCTGTTACAGTAGGATTCGCACGCCATCATCATGTCAATGAAAATGGCCATTGACTACGAAGTATAAGCATGAGTATAAGGCTTAACAAATATTTACATGTCTGAGCATTCGAAACTTGTAAGCTCTTGGTAATTTTGTGGCATAAATGTCACTCCAACTGTTCACTAGAGTGTCTAGTCTTGATGATTCAATTCAAAGTTTACAACGACTGGTATATGTACATCCGTTATTGCAGCATGGTCGAGCTTGAGTATATTGATGCAGGAAATTGATGCTGATCTTTCAAGGAAAATGTTCTTATCTGATACTTCTCTGGGTATGGCAATAGGCAAAATTGATGCACATATATGGGACGAGTAATTCACGAGACATCATTACATACCCAATAAGTGACTGTTTGGTGCGTATTGTAGTCAGGTATCGTCACTGTTTTGTAGACGATGATTTATTTTTGTCCGTCAAGTTATAGCCGAGATAGCGCCCGCAATTTACGAAAAAGGCACCGAAATTTACCTCGAAGCATTGACTGTCGCAAAAGGTCCAGAAGCACCCTTTCAATGGATGTTATTTTTCATACTAATGAAATAAATAGCATTTCTGATTAATAAAAAAGGCGATATTTGTTTGTTTATTTCATTTCAAAAAAAGTTGTAAGCTGGAACTGGATCACCTTTCTAACAGTACCACTGAGCCTAATCATAACCTATAGCAGAAAAAGTTAATATTGAGATAAACCAGCATATTTTCAAATAAGAAATTAGCTTAGGAAATTTAAAACCCGACTACGGGAAAGACTCACTAAAAGGTACGAAACAAGATGAAACGAAACGATGATTTTCAGAGTAGGGCCGGCCGTGGGTCTTATGCCGCTTTGCTCTATGAATGCGCACTTGGCATGCCACGGCTATACTCTGAGCATCATCGTTTCGTTTCATCTTGTTTTTACAAGCTTTATATTAACTTCACTTTCTGGCCAAATCGGGGAATCAGTTTTACACCCACTTCCAAATATCCGATCATCCTGAAATTTTGCACACGCGTATAATTCCGGAGACAATACAATATGTATGGTTTATTTGATGACGTTGTTAATCTAATATAGCGGACGCTCTAAGACGGTGGATTGTCGTTATATTCACGATCTCCTTAATATAGGTATCAAATGAAAGGGGTTGACAAGTAGATATACATAGACAGATATGTGATGTAGGTATGTGATGTAGATATGTGATGTAGATATGTGACATATTGGTGACCCGGAAAAAAAATTATTTTTTACTCTTTAGTTCATCAAGGCTTGTTTTTAAAAAGTGTATTTTATCTATGTATTTTTTAGTTTGTTTTTCCCGTAGTCGGGTCTTAGTTTTTTAACGTAATTTTGAATTTACAACTTTTTCGTTTCAGAAAATATGTTGAGTGTATGTAGGTAGCCAATGTCGTGTTTTGCTTGTCAAACCCTTTCATATGATACCCAACATCAAGGAGGTAGAAAAGTAATGGTAATCCGCCATATTGGGGGAGGTCCGCGATATTAAACTTAGAATGACATCATAGCGTATTGTATTCTACTAGCCAAGCCCTTTCATTTGATACCACTATCAAGGCGGTTGTAAAGGAAAAGAACAAAAAGTAATCCGCCATCTTGCTTGTGCCCCTGTCATATTGAGTTTTTCTGTGACGTCATATAGCCTATATAGGATCAGGGCGAGTCCAACGACACCTCATTTGTTGAAATCGGTTCCATAGTTTAGGCTGTACGAGGGCATCCTTAAATACAAACAAACCCAGCCTGTGAGATCCATAGCCATACTTATACTTCATACAAACATAACCCTTCCTTTTGCCTAGTCGCACAGTGTTCCGCGTAGTACATATATTAAGTGGACACAAATATTTTTTGGACTATTTCATCTTATTCTTATGAGTTAAGTATATTGCAATAAAAAACTTATGTTTTAAGTGCTTTATTTACGTTTTGATACTAACTACTTTATATGGTAAAAAAACAAAAAAAATAAAAAAATTAAAATTTCTTTGATATTTTTTTTTATATTCATCATCACTGCTGCTGTTATTGAGTGAGTCTTCAGAATCGAAGTCTTTATCTGATTCAATACTTCGTTTCTGAGGTAATGGTGGGACAGCAGAGCCGACTAACAGAGCCATAACTTGGGCTATTGGGGGACCTACAAAAAAATGATTACTTTTTTTGTGCACGTTTGCACACTCTGATTTTTTCACGGCCTATAATTAAGAAGTCGTGTTTTGTATCAAAATAAAAACTGACCCGGAGCAAGGTGGGGCTCATATTTAAAAGTCTATGCAAAAAAAAAAAAAAATAAAAAATGCCTCAAAAAAACTTACATCTTATAATTAAAAAAATCTTTAAAAAACAGTTAAATAGACTTTCAAAATTTATTAGAATAATCTATTCACTTTGATTACTTGAATCCATACCAATTTGGTTTAATTTTTCACACAAAAAAATTAAAAAATTAATTAAAGACAAATTGAACACTAATAGCGCACTCGAACTGTTATGGTAACACAACTTTGACTAGCTCTAAAATTATTTCCACGCTCTAAAATAAAAAGAAAATGTGATTTACTTATCTTTCAGTTATCCTTTATAAGAATTGCGTTAGCAAGTACTCTCAATTTTGTCATGAATTTTTTGAGTTTTGTCCACTTATTGGTGTGAAATGGAACACTGTGAGTCGGGTAAAAAAGCACTGTGTCAGTGTTTTATATTTTAAATCAGGTCAAATGATAGTGGCTTCCTTGGGTTTCGACTGCCCTTGAAATGATTCAAGTTCTACGAGTACTCTAATTTTTGAAAGGAATACATTTTGTCTAAATAAATTTTCTTAAATAACTTTTGTTTTCCGTCATTTTGTCTTGTTTCCTTACGTTGGAAAAATATTATAATGTCTTCATACTTTGTGAGTCTTATAACTAGCTCTTCTTCGTTTGATGCTCCAAAAGATGAACAATTCAAAAAGATTAGCTCGGCCTCTTTTTTATTCGTTCACGTTTCTGAGATTCTACTGTACTTTTTTGTATACAAATATGCAGCATCGAATATTAAGGAATCGTTGTAATGTAGGTAGACTCAAGTACTTTGTACTGATACATAGTTAGAAATATAATCATATCTACGAATTCCAAACACATACTCGTATCATTGATTTGTGCATGGACTGGGCTTAAGAAAACGACTGCAGTGCAATCAAGCCACGATTCGATGATTTTGAGTTTTGTTTAGACAGGAGTTAAATTGGAGGATACCCAGAATTAACGTAAACTGTCGTAAATTCATCCTACAATAGGCGTGTTTTTTTGGTATCTATATAGCCTTAAAAAAGTATGTGTAAAAATAAGCTTTTCGGTGATTTGGTAGCTTATTGACATTCGACATTTGAACATCTGTTTTTTCTAAAAAAAAAATTAAGGCGGGATAGCCTATTTAATGATTTGCCTGAGAAAAATGTAATTTTTTTCTGACTTTTAATATTTCTTCCTCACACATAGCATCACGTTTTCATCGCCGGAATTGTTTTCAAAATTTGTCACTTACATGTCATATTTGACATTTTCGATAACATTTCGATAACAATCGACAGAAAATAGTTAGGTAGCACATTTTTTTGTCCAGGCTAAGAACAAAACATAAGACTCGATAGCTATCTGGATTTCGTTATTCTATATAGGCTTAGTTGTTAGTGTATTTAACATGAAAAATATTTTCTAAGGCTATATAGATTACGAAAAAAACACGCCTAATAATGATTTATATGATTGCTAGATGAAAGGAAGCAATTTAAGTTTAAAACTCAGATAGGTGAATGTATCCAAATAGTGTAGTTGAAAATTGGGAAGGTGAATTGCAGGAGTAGGCATTCATATTTGTTTTTTGAAGATTATTTATAGTGTAAAATCGTTGTTAGTCGACCACTTATACATTTTGAACGCATCTTCATTCATGCTACAGACAAGTTCTTAAACTAAACCAACTGGTTCGGACATGTACTTACATATACGTGAAGACAATCTGCAAAGAAGTGCAGGGATACATTTGACTATATATTTTAGGCAGATCATTTATGAATAAGCAGAAAGCAGAGCCGTCTATCCACCTTCCATGTTGCTCCCACGACTGTGGAAAGGCGGCTCAACTACGACAGAGACGTCGCACAGAGACAAACGGACCGCCTCCGGTTTAGTAGGTCGGTCTCGGGGCGCGATGGGTACGATGTTGAGCAGCAACATCGAAATTCTGGTGGCTGTTGGAAAGAGATGGAATTCCCTTGACGATTCCGTTCGATCCGGGGTAAGCCCCAGGGCAAAGTTGGCCGCCTTTAATGTTTATTTATGTAGACTTATCGCGGCCGGCTTACGTAGGTAGGTTTAGATAGAAAAGGCATATTTAAGTTTTATAAAAAATAAAAATAAAAAAAAAAACGCACAGCACTTTGCCAACAAAAAAAAATATAAAACAAATAAAAAACCACAAAAAAAAATTAAAAAAACAACACCGCACAACATAAAAAAACCATCTACGTATTTAATTACGTAGCTGGAGAAAGATAGGTTAAGAAGTTCTAAGTTTTATTATTTAAGGTAGTTCTAAGCTAAAATCAAAATGTTTTTTTTGCTAAGTTTTTTCAAAACAAACATTTTTCTCAGCTTTAAATTGTAAGTTTAATTAAAATTCAATACTTTAAGTTAGGTTACGTCGAAATATTATTTTATTTTCTTTCATCTGTTCTTAAAAAGTGTGTTTTCAATGCTTTCCATAGCTACAGTTGTGAGCGAACCAGTGCCTGCTTTTAGCAACCATTTGTGTGTGCTTGGGCTTGCTGTATTTTTTTTTTTCACGAATGGAAGGGACCTACAGTTTTGTACTGATTTCGAATGGCTAGGTGAGAAGCTCATCATGACAGATGATACTCTTTGAATGATTGTCAGACACTAGGAAGAGGTGGCACCGTGAAAATACTTTTGCGTATTTGCTGGGATTGAACCCGGGAACATATATATGTACGTATAAGACTAAAGTACTAACCACTACGCTACGGTCTCCCTATGCTCGAATGCAATGTTCAAATTGCACTCCTCCTTTTCCCACGCCACCACATAAACCACTTAGTTAATAATGTCGTAAACATTGAAGACTCAACCGCAACCGTTCTAGTCCTATTCGGTCGTAAATTTAGTTCAAAAGCTATTTTAAGGGAACGTATTCCAATTGGAGAAAAATAAGTAATTATTGCGATTTCCGTCAATCGCACCACAGCACTACTGACCCATATTTCACGGCGTGTATAAAAATATTAATGACTTGTTCCACCTGATACCACACATGCACCAGCCTGCCAGGCACAATGGCCTCCGGGCGCCTATATGCGGGCAATTTATTCATCTTTATCAGCGCACACTTAATGGGCTCGTAGCGAATGCCTGACATTCCAGAAAATAGGCAACTAATCGATAAATTTACAACTCCCAAGATTGTGTTCCCATCCCAGTTGGACTACGGGTATGGATGTGTGGTGTGTGTATATGTAGGTACAATCGAAATCGGGTCAATGGGTAGAGAAAGAGAACTGCCATTTGTTTTATTACCATTTTGTTGTTGTTGTTAAGTGTTCCCTGGTAAAACAATAGGAGAGGCCGTCTACAATATTTTGTAATACGTAGGTACTCATGTACCGCAAGCTCTAATGCAAACAAAATTCAATAATTCATCAAATATTATTTAACTATTTCTACATAATGTACCTATGACTGAGTGCACTTTCAGAGGAAATAACAAGAGTTCTACATGTGCACTTCGGAGCGCCATAGAATGTTGATGTTGAAGAGAAGAAAAACGACTTAAACGGTTCTGGATTTCCTTATAAAAACTGTGATATCCGCCGCCGCCGCCATCGCCATTGTTAACTGACGCAATAATAAAAAATAAAAAAAAAAGAAAACAGAAAACAACTGAACTCGACTTGGAGTGCCATTATTAACAAAAATCATTGCAGCACACAATTCAATTGAATTGAATCCGTTGAATATGTTGAGGCTGTGGACTGAAGTGGACGTTTTTTTTTTTAAAATCTATTATAAAGTCATAAAGTTATTGCTGTTGCTGTTGCGGTGTTTTTGTTGTTGATTCGGTCTTATGAAGTGGAGCGGGGCTTAATTCCCGGTCTCTCTGACATAATATAGTCGGACGGAGTCCAGGTTTAAGCCAGGCGACGACTATTATTTGAGGGAAGACGAATTTATTATTGCTGGCGGGGTTAGTTTTGTGTTTTATGTTTTATGTTTAATGACTTATCTCGAGAGGGTCACTTCCTCCACCCGTTTGGCTTCAGGTTTAACTGAAGTACTTCCTGCCCGAGGGCTGGTGAACACTGCACTGTATGACATATTGGTCAATTGTGCATGGAATTTGTCGTATTCAATCTGTTGTGTCTGTGGGGGAGTATAAAAAGGACTAATTCAAAGAGAATGGGCGGCAGTTTGACATGGGAGTACAGAGATTAAGCGTTACACAATCGGGAATAAAGCCATTAAGATAAGCCTCTAATCTGTTATTTGTATCTTGGAGCGGGTTACCATAGATACTTGGTGAAATATCGCTTAACCATTATGGTCAAGTGTATAGATACTTTTATTGGACGTACAAGACTGCAGCATTTCAAGTTGCTGTCGAAATCGGCTGATACTTGAGCAACACATCCGTTTACAGGAAGGCAAAGCAACAACGAATTGTGGGACAAAATTGAGAACAATGTTAATTGCTTTTGTCGTCAGATAAGATTACTAAATTGCTAAGTCTCGAGCAATAACGGTCTTTATGTAATCACCTTCAAGGCAATGTCTTATGCCCTGTACTTATGCCCCTTGTAGATCCTAGGTCCTCTACTATGCATAGGCGTTATCGTGTACGGTTTCAGCCAATATGCTTAGTTGACCCTTAAATATGGATTTAAAGGTTTCCGGAGTCCATTTCCTCTAAATTGCGACGTACTAGGATGGCCCGATGGCAACCGAAGTAGTTTTACAGGCCGTCTCCACGAGCTAAAATTTATAGCAAGATAATTAGCATGCTATGCAAATAGCCAATGGAGACGGCAAATAGCAAGATAATTGAGATAGCAAGCTATCCATAGCAGGATATTTAGCAAGCTAAAGATATCTTGCTAGTTTTTGACATTTGAGTGAAATTGGTTGCGTTTGTTGCGTTTCAATAATAAAAAAATAATTATGGCCAATTAAAAGATGTCACAAGAAGAGATAATTAAATTCACAAACAATTTTCGGCAGTTTCCATGTTTGTGGAATTATAGAAGTGCTGAGTACAAGCGGTTGGTACTGTACGACGTCGACATTGTGAATGAAATAGCAAGCTATAATTTTCCCACACACAAATTTGACAGTTCTCTTTTTTATAGCTTGCTATGGAATCCTGCTATCTGAAATAGCACGTGGAGATGCGGTGTTAGGTAGACAAAGATTTTGATGACTTTTTTTGGTGCCAATATTTTCAATATTTTCGAAGACACTCGTGACAGTTCAGTGTTTGTCTTACACAGAATGTGTCTTCTAAGTGTCTCGAAACCCTTTCAAGCCTGATTTTGAAAATCAATGGCTTCAGTAAGGAACCTTTCAAGCATTCAAAAGCAAAGGACTGTAGATGTTTGTATAAATTCTCTTGATTTAGGGACTTTTGGAAAAATTGTCCGAGTCAAATGTTGTTCAAGACGTAAGCTTGGGAAGTCTTTCACACTTTTAGGCGGCAAAATATCGAGTAGATATCAGTAGATTTCAGCGATATGTTTGTAGGCTAAGCCTGTTACTCTTATCGAGCTCGTCCGTTAGACAATCTCTTTGCAGTAACAAACAGCCTCAAATTCAATTCTCTTTCTAACACAAACTCTTTTACCATCAAAGAATTATTTATGACAAATGAAAAAAACACCGTTTCCTCTTCAGTTCGATGTCCTCTGTTCGTCGCCACACTACCGAATCCAAACAAATGCAGGTGGACATTTACTTCCAAGGCACATACCCAAAAGGAAGTCTCGCCCCAAACCCCGCCGCCGCGCCGGCCGCCAGGGGACACCACAAGCGATAGCATAGACATCCTCCAACAAGACGATGGCAGTAGCTATACAACGTGCGTCAGAACACCACAGAGACAGGTAGTACCGGCTTTTGTAGCTGCTTCGCTGCTGTTGCTGTTGCGTATGTAATAATTACGAATTCACATCACATATACATATGTACACGTCGCGTAGCATAGTCAAGGCTAACAGAAGATATTCAACTTGAATTTGTATCTGGATCTTTGAATCGAGATTTTCTCATCGGGCTCCGATGTCTTCTCTGATGCGCTGCAAGCACACCATATAAACACAACACACAGGTGCCTAAGCTATTATTTGTGGTTTGGTTAGGCTTTTAAATTCAAAGGGATAATGGTGGTGGTAACACAACAAAAAAAAAATAAATAAATAAATAAAACGCTTACAAATCGAAGACGATGCCAAAGAAGAAAAATCACGGAAGCAGACATAAATTCATTTCTAATGCGCATTTGTTGGTGTGCCCCTCATCTCTCTCTTTCAATCATTCCATTCGTCATGTATTATGAATTTGTCGATGGCCAACGAGACGACGAAGCAGATGATGGTGATGATGATGATGATGGTAATGGTAATGCGCCGAGGATGATGATACATTTTAATGCGAGAATAATGTGAAACCAATGCGATCGATGCTCAACATTCAATTAATCATTAGATACCTATGGCGCTTGCATAGATACAGATATATGTCGGTACCTACTCTCGTTCGAGATGGATATGCTCTCGTGTGATGACTTTTGATTTATTCGTGCAATTTGTGCAAATTAGTTTAGCTCAGTGTGAAGTGAAAAAAAAGAGATATTTGGCACTCAGCTAGCACCTACCACCTGGAGAAGGGATAACAACAGTTTAGGCGAAAGTATTTCATATTGTTGAAAGGTTCTCCCACACGCAGGGGGCTAGCAATTCATTCTCATTTCTCGATACAATTTTGAATGAATCTAGAGCACGTAACTTTCACTCAACTCCGTCGAATTTAAAGTACCAATTGTAGGGTATTCACATAGAAACCCCTCTAAGGAGTGCAAGAACATTTACGCCCGACAAAGTACTAGCCCTAATACTGGGGTTTAGACCAAATGCTAGTACTCAAATCGGTACTTAGTCATTTCTTCACCAGGTACTAAGTGTCTAGCTCCCTGAATTTGGTACCGAGTACTAGCTAATACTCGGTACCAGCTGGACCCTCAAAATTGCCGGACTAGTAGCGTTAATACCTGGAAAAAGTCAATTTGATTTCTTCACAACATAAATAGTACTCGATTTTGATATTTTCTTGACTGTCATTCTATAATTTGTTATTAATTTGTGTATTTCGTGTACACCGATAAAATGGAGTTAATTTTTGGCGGTGAAAACTTATTTCGCGATTTAGATGACGTCGAAAACGATGAAGGAATCGAAGTTCGTGGATTTAACCGCCGCATCTACCATATGCCACAGCGGAGTACAGTAAATAATTGGGACGATGTGGATTTTTTTCGGCATTTTCGGTTGTCGAAAACCACATTTCAATTCGTTCTCCAATTGAGGCCCGTTTTCGCAAAACTCAACAAGCGCCAAAGATCGAAAAATGAGATATAGGTAGCGAAATTTTTGTAATCACAAGGCTCGTTGACTAAGCCAATAAAAATTTCACAAAACTCAACCAGTACAATACAAAAAAATGTTTTAATCGTTAAGGTTTGCAAAACTAATATTGAAAAAAATGTTGATTTCCAGGACAAAAAACTGTTGATTTTCAGGACTCAATATCTGGTAAGCTCGATACTTCATTGCAACCTTCTAGTGCAAAACTTGCAAGATGCACTTGTTGAGTTTTGCGAAAATGGTCCTCAATTGGTAGTGGACGAATTAAAGCACCAACAGCCACGGTAAAAAAAAATAAATTCTATGTTGTTTGAGTTGTATTAATTTGTTTCGTTTCTTTCCTTATTTACCAGTTCTCCTTATATATTGCCCGAGCAGCAATTGCTCACAACTCTGCGATTAAGAATAGAATAATAAAAAAAAACAAAATGACAGAAAACGGCCGAAATAATATAAAAATTTAATTTCACAAGTCAAAGCAGTGTCAAAATCGATTTTTTACCAGTTAAGACGCATTACTTACTTACTTAGTTGGCGCTACAGCTCGAGGTGAAACTGGGCCTGCTTCTCGCAACCATTTGTGTGTGCGTGTTATATTTTTGCACGAATGGAAGGGACCTACAGTTTTTTGCCGACTCCGAACGGCGAGTTGAGAAGCTCAATCGTGACAAATGATACTTTTTGATGCTTGTCAGGCATGGTAGAGGTGGTACCGTGAAAAAACTCTTTTAGGTGTTAGACCCGGCCAGGGGTTGAACCCGGGCAGCATTGCGTGGTAGTCCAACGCACTAACCACCACGGCCACGGCGACCACTAAATAAGTCGCATTAGGTTGCTAATACGGCTGCGTGAACTTAGCACCGGTACTAGCAATGTGAAGAAATGCACAAGTACTAGCTTTTCGTTGATACCGAGTACTAGAGATAGCTCCAGAGCTAGCTGGTTCGGCTATTAGACAGACTTAGTACTAATGTGAAAAAATCGGCCGTTGGACTTTCTCGTAGATGTCGATGGGAAAAGAGGAATTAATGAGCACTGCATTCTTAGATGTCCAAATACGCTTCTCGCCATCCCTACAGCGACACACAGAATACTTATATTACGTTGTCCATCATCATCATCATCATTATATTTAAATCGCTAGCGCAAGGGCTTGTGATTCCTCCTGAGAGTTTATTCCTGCATCGATTTCAATAATTCTTACACTGATCGAAAGCTTATCAACTGAACTTTGTTCATCAATATAAATCTACCTACGGGTATAGGGTTTCTACATGCGAGATTCCTCGCACCCGTACACTAGTTTCACTTCAATTCATGAAAAACATTGAAAATGCTCATACTTTTCCTTTATAGTTTTAAGCTGGTTTCAAAAATAATCTGAACACAAGCAATAAATTCGTTTCGGCTGAAAGTCTGCTTCAATTTGAGATCTTTTTCAAGGCTTAAAGGTTAACCACGATTCTTAGAATCTCCAACTTGTTTTGCATCACAGTCCCTGTGTTCCTACAGTACATATATATTTGTATTTTAAATCACGACATCCAATACATAACTTATATCATATATGCTAGAATCAATTTTTTTTTTTTGCTCTAAAGCCCGACTCTCCAACTGACAACATTGCCTTTCTATTTTGTGCTCAGTGTTATATTTTCGTTAAACCAACTCTCCCAGTAGTTAACGTCCGCCATTTGCGACCACTTTAAAATTTGGTCCCTCGAGCCGGATCATGTACGCTATTTGCAGCTCCCCAACATAGTCGTTTATTTCAAATTTACATTCAGCTGAAATCTATTTTTGATATCAAATCGACGCTGACAGGCAGTGTAGTTGAGTTAACTGATTAGGTTGGGAATTTACGGAAACAAAGATCAACAACATATTTTGCTATTTGTTTTGTAAGCAGTGTTAAGCTTATTTAACTCTAATTGCCTTTAGCCCATTGAACACTTTTGCCAGTCGTATTTCTGTATTGCCTTCCGTTTCGATAAACTAACTTTAAACAATCTATTATTGTTGTATTAATGTGTATTGCTAAATCAAAGTATACCTTATCTCATTGGTAGTTCGCAATAAAAAGAAATGAATCCAAATTTTAATGAGCTTTTATCTAACCAACGAAAGTCGGTTAACATTTCACTATAAAATTAAATCACATTAATCGAACAAACTACAATAACACCAACACATGCCGGTCTAGTACCTGTACATGAGTAGCAGATGATATCTGTGGTGTTTTTTTTTTTGTTTGTATTTTTCTTGATCCTCCCTTTTTATTTGTACCTCATATGCAAATGATACTCATACTAGAAAATCATGGACAATTCCGACTCTCTGCTTCACTAAACACCAGTTTGTCTGCTTATCTGCCATCAAGTTCTTCTCTATGGATTCCCGGTAGTCCTTAGAATGAATGATCAGCAGAAATAAATGGTGGGTGCATGCAACTTTCTCATTATTCAAAGTGATAGCTCTTGGATAGTGGGTGGGTGGTCTCCACTGCTTGCATACTCGTATCTATGTGGTCTATACGAGTAAGTGCACCTGCACACCTAAATGTTGTTGTTTTTTTTTTTCTTCTTCTTCTTGATGTTATCTTAAACTCAGGTGCTTTATGGATCATAGTTAATTTATGCGGAGAAACGTTTCGATGTGCTTGTCGTTGTATACAGCGCGGGTGGTTGTGGTTAGAATTAGGAGAAAAAAAAGTTTTGGGGAAAATAGGAAATGTTTTCGTGTACGAGAAGCGAAAATTGGTATCTATCTAAACCATCTTGAGTTTATTTTGAATTTAAAAAAATAAAAGCATTCCAGCAGTAGGTACTGCGAAGACCATGGAGTACAGCATATCAAAACCGCTGTGACGACACCGAGAGCAAACGGCCAGGTAGAACGGTGCAACAAGACGATATAAGCAGCCTTGAAGTGTGCCCACGCGGCGGAAAAAGATTGGGCGAACTACCTAAGGACGATCCAATGGAGAATGCGACGACGAAAGCAACCCCACACTTTTGTTTTTGTACACGGCGAGCTGCAATTGGGACGAGCTGAAACGATTGAACCAGAAGAGATGGGTCGTTAGAGGGTTAGAGCGCTGCTGAACATCGAGAGGAGTCAGGTGTGCCAGAAACAGCGGTACGACTTGAGATACCTGAAGCCATCGATGTACGATGTGGACGATCTGGTCTTGGTTCAATACGAAGCAGCTGCAACTGGTGAATCCTGGAAGATGGAGTCACTCTACAAGTGCCATATATCGTCACCAGGGTACAGCCCAATGATCTTCGTTGTCGAGGATATCCCAGGTATGCAGAGGTATCAACGTCGGTTCAGTAGA
Source organism: Brachyopa scutellaris (assembly GCA_949775065.1). Classification (NCBI taxonomy): domain Eukaryota; kingdom Metazoa; phylum Arthropoda; class Insecta; order Diptera; family Syrphidae; genus Brachyopa; species Brachyopa scutellaris. The sequence continues at coordinate 114,232,933 of OX459113.1, forward strand.
GTGATGAGTTCGGACAAGCTCAAGCCGCAACTCACAGTTGCCAGATGCGGGGCTTATTGACGCGGAAGACGAGGACCCAGCGGCGAATGGTGAAGCCAACTTGGAAGAATCTGCAGCACGACTGAGGACAAGGGTAATAATGACAGCTACGACCCGATCATGGGCACACGTTATGTTCAGGATGGCCGAATTGTCGAAATGCCGTCGAGGAGACACTATCTCTTTAAAAGTGCAGTTACATAGAAACCAATGGGTTGTTTTATTTTGTAAGTACTTGTTGTTTTTAGTTTGTCTAGCACTTCCAAGAAAAAAGTTTGCAGAAGACAACGTTTGAAATAATACAGAATAACCTTAGTAACATTGTCCAGCATTAATCCAGCCTGGATCAGCCTAAAAGAGCTAAAGAGCCTTTTAAATTCCGTAGAAACGCCGAAATTGTCTTGATCAAAGTCAAACTGAATCTATGTTATGTACCTACTTGGAAAAGGCCAAGAACTCTAGTCTATTAGATACAATTTTAACTAGACCAGTGGGAAAACCGTTCTATTTTATTAGTCCAAACACTTAGTTCGATAGATAGCTTATTCTGCTTAAAATTAGGCCCCGAAGTGGCCTACAAGGTAACTATTGCTTTTTTCTTTACAGCGTTGGTGGTCTCCATGTTTTTTTTTTTGCGAATGTCAGCTTGAAGAGGCGAACAAAGTATCACAGAATTGGGACTAGGTCATTATTTCTAAAACAAAAACAACATCATCAAGCTAAAACTCCACTAACTGACTTCTGTAACAATTGGATTTGTTTTGATGAACTGGATCTTCAATTTGATCTTCTCTTCGGGCACTTTTCAGCCTTGAATGGTATACAGTGCCAAATGTAGCACCACAATTATAATTGCTAAATAAATTTCAACATTTTGCAAAAGCACACATATTACCGTTTTCACATGAAAGAATAATAGGATCTTCGATACGGATTAGCTTCATGATTAATCGAACAATGGACACATAATTATAACAAAAAAAAAAACCTTCGTTGAATTCGAAAATAAATGATTAACCATGTGAAAGAATTGTTAGCCCAGAAATTGTTTTCATTTTTATTTGGAATATTGAATATAGGTTAAGTTGTCATAATTTCACTTTCGATTGTTTTCCAAATAATAAATAAAAAGTCGCCATGCATATGCATGCGTGTGCTCTTAAGTTGTTATGACAGAAACGAAATTAGTATCGGCTGACTTAACTTAATCAGTTTTGTCAGTTTTGTATTGTTAAATTCTGACAACAGACTTTTTGACACATGCGTATAATATTGGAAAGAATAACAGATATACTACAGCAACTAAATAATAGTTAAACATTATTACGGTGGTTGACAATAAAATGAAATCACTTTCGTTCATTGTTTACAATATGTTATCGAACAATTTACATAATTTGAGATACAGAGATATGATATACAAAGTTATACCTTTCTACACTACTGGAGAATACGTTCAATCAAAAACATCTATGGAAGAAACAACGGCGCACAAAAACCTCCAATTAAATGATTATGGGATTAGTTACTTTTTGTGTGTTTTGTTAACCATTCAAGTCGAGATTTGACAACGTTGTGTGACAGTACATATAGTTACACTCTCATATAACATGTCCACAACGCTGCCTTACGGTTATGTTTACTATTTGCTGGCGCAGTTATGATGGACCGTATCTTACGAATGGTGCACTCGCTTTTGGCTTTCATGGCTGGAATCGTTTTTGACTTGTCCGCTTAGACTTAGACCAACGACTTCAAATACTTTCATTGAAAATAGTCCAGTGGCGTGCAATCACACGATCTTGGATGCCAGGCCACAGGTCCATTTCCGGAGATAATATCGAGTACAGTAGAATCTCGGAAAGATGAACTATTCCAAAGATGAACAACCCAGAAAGATGAACGTAGTTTTTTCACCATTGCAGTGTTCTAAAAGATGTACGGGTTGATTTTTGGATACTCGAAAAGATGAACGCTCTACCCATAATTATTTTCTTCTTCTTTATTCGTGCTTTAGTTATTCGTAGTAGATTCATATAACCGGTATTCTTTGGAAAACTGTTCTTTTCTGCTTGATTTTGCATTTCTTTCGTTTCTTTGCATACGAGTGTGAAGAGAATTTATGTAGAGGAAAGATGCCACCAGTTAAAGGCCAAGTAAAGTATTTAAATTTAAAAGAAAAGTGCAAAGTGTTGAAAGACATCTTAACCAAAATTAAGTACCTGCTCAAAATTAAGTACCTACTCAAAAAGATGAACATTTCGAAAAGTTGAACAAGGTCTTTTTTTATTCGTTCATCTTTCCGAGATTCTACTGTACTTCCTTCAATAACTCGATGATTTCCCCGGCAAGTGTCCTGTTTGAAACGAAATGTCCTGTCATGCAATTTTAGAAACAAAAATCATTGATCATGGTTTTGTACCGGGTACCATTAACGGTGACATTTCGATTTCCTTCATTTTGGAGAAGTACGGCCCGATGATGCCATCTGCCCATAAACCGGCCCAAACAGTGTATTTTTTGGGGTGCATCAGTAGAAAAATAATACATGTTGTTCTTACAAACATAAGGAATTTCATTAATATTTGGAGCTAACTGTAACGCGAAAAAAACCATAAGAGCCTGCAGATTAACCAGCACCAATTATATGCAACAGAACGAGCAATAAATTGTGACATTAAGTCATGTGCTAACAAATCACAAAATACTTCTTCTTTAAGTTAACACTTAATGAAAGAGAAAATCTGTAACCATGATACCAAAGAAAAAAAAATTGCAGATCCAACTACCCGAAAGAAATGAAGGAACATAGTATAAAAAAACGTAGAGCTACAAAAGTCTGGCAAAAACAGGAAACTAAACACATTATGCAGTGACCTGAAGGGGCTAATACAAGTAGTCAGTAGCTAGATACCACAGTATGTAAAAACACCAAATGCTCACTATGATAAGCGCTAAATGGTTTGAAAAAACCTCAGAAGCAAGGTCCCTCAATCAAGCAATAAAATGGATCCTGGGCGAGGAATGATAAAGATAAAACAGTCCTGTTTGCTTATCACCGAAAGGAATCATTCCTGTAATTTCCAAGTCAACTGGCAGAGACTTGACAATAGTGCAAAAAAATTCCATAAAATCATACGACACGTTGCACTAAAGATTAAATAAATCATACCAACAGTAGCTAAATAAATGTCACCAGTACATCAGAATAGGTAAATTCTAGCCCTTCGAACAGAAAATCTTTCTACTAGGGCTATTGACCAGAGAGTCGGATGTAGTCATGTCGCAATTCTCAAATTGGATACACAAAATACTACGCAGAGGAACCAGGGAACAGAAAACTAAACCAAAAGGCTACGAGACGCGTTGACATCATTATATTGAAAATATGCCAGTCGAACAGATTTCTATCTTTGACAGAATTAAGAAATGAACTCAGAGACCACCTTAAAGTATAAATGTAAATGCTGGAACAGTTGAAAAACCGGAATGCCCTTCTATAACAAAAAGATCTTCCAACACACTAGGCAAATACATATTAACAGAAGAAGACTGCAAAAGTATTCTAGTCAAAGGGAAAATTCTGCATGATTCCTAGATATAAAATAGACCAAATCTGATCATAGTGCTAGCGGACGACTCTACCGTACCCCAGATTCATCATAATCATAAGTTCAAAGAAAACACATTCAATTGCCAAAAGAATGTGAACTGGTCATCTGAACTTTGCTAAGGAACATCAAGACTGAACTCGAAAATAGTGATCTTTACAGATGAGTCCAAATTCAATATTAACCGTTCGTTAAATGGTAAATGAAGCCTTGAACCAAAACTGCGTTGTATCTCGGAACAGATTTCCGCTCAGTTTTATAGTCTAGGGAGTTGTCAACTAGTCTTATAAATGGGACAACGCAGATGCATCTACCGCCAAATTCTTAACAATTTTTTAGAGCCATCTATCGATATGCAGTTTCCAGTACGAATTGTCCCAATCGGTCAAGACGATTCTGCACCATGGCACAGATCATAAAGGTTATAGCATTATATTTTTAAGCCACATAGTTTCACTTTATTCAAATCTTCGACGTAAAAAAAACCTAATTTAGCAAGTACACAAATCCAAAGTCAAGAAATATTTGCGGCATAAAATCATTACCACGAGTCCACGACCTGAAAACAGTTCAGATTTGAAGCCGGTAGAAAACTCTGTTGGGCGTTTGAAAGTGATTCGATCCCAACAAGAACTCATAAAAACCAAAGAACAATTTAAGAAGCCTGAGAAAAATATATATTAATCGATTATTGCCAAAAGGTCTGAAAGTATAGTTGCTCTTATTAAAGCCTGAGGCGGGTACTTAAACATTCCCATTATCAAGTTTCATTATTTTTCTAGCTTAAAATTCTACATTTTTAACTAATAATCATTTTTTTTACTTCATTATCCTTTCGCATTGTATCTTAGTTTTAATGTTTTTAGTATGGTTATACCTTAAACCATATGTATCTTAGTTGTATGGCTGGCGAAAACTATTGCAAGCAATTAATGAAGCACTCCGACTAAAGTATGAACCTATACAGTGGAAGGTACCTGAGGCTATCCCGATAAATCACCTAATGAAAATTTGCAGAGACCGTACTCATAAAAAGGCCCAAACCAATAATTGAGAAAAAGCAATTTATACTGCCTCACGAATTTGGTTTTAGAGAGAAACATTCGACTATTCAACAAGTAGGTACATGTTAGAATCGAAAATATCATAAAATAGAAATGGCAGGTATCTGATCTTGCTCTCTTTTTCTCTAATGTCGATTTCGATTGGGCAAGAAAAGCACTTTTTTTTGTTTTTGATCTCGAGCAATTTTTATCGCTCTAGTACAATTCTCATTTTCCAACCGAACAAAAAAGCACTTTTTTTTTTGCTCTAGATCAATTGTTGTGAATCTCGGATTCAGCTCGAGACTTACACCTACTTGCACTAACACCAGCAGATTTTATATGAAATGTCAACGCAGTACATGAAAATAAATATCAATCAACAAAAATATTTATCAGAAACTGTGTAGAATATTTAGAAAATATAAAAAAAGTGTTTTAAAATTGTATTTATTATTTTTCTTTTTCTTATTTATTTTCTTTTACGAACAAGATGTGAAATGTCACTAATACAATAGCAGAAAAACAGATCACTCTCGTTTGTGTTCCAACCAGCGCGAAAAAACTGAAATCTGAGAGCAGAATATGAAAAGCCCAATCGAAAACGACATAAGTAATATTAGAATAAGTGAACTAATATCTATTTAGACTCTGGGCCGAGATACTTTTTGAGCGTCGATAACGCCTACTAAAATAAATAAAACAAACGCATAAACGCACTTCAACATAAAAAGCTTTTTCATTAAAAAACAAAAACAGTTATAAAATATAAGAAAATCAGAATAAGTTGAATAAATACAATAATTCAATGACTTAAACAAAGAAAAAGTTAGGTTAAAAATGTTTTAAAAAAACCATATGCATAGGGCAATATTGTGCATCCTCTTGGGCAATATGGCGCGGTTTGGTTTGCCAGAGCTACCACAAGTACTTTTGAATGAAGTACACGAGTCGTGGGACCACTTCCGACTTATTAAAATTGTGACTTGGCCTCTATTTGTCTGTCTGTTCAAAGCCTATATGGAACAGCTATTTTCTGTTAGGAGCAAATCCATACGCATATAGTTTCCCTACGTGAGCCACAATTTTCTGCTCGTTTTCTAATCCTAGGCATGTGGGAGCATCTAAAACATGCTTCCTGTCGTCATCGTTCTAGAGTCCTAGTATACTTTTTTTTTTACATGCTTTACATGTGAAGTCCATAAGGGCGAGAGTGCGCCATAATGCCCCTACGGCAAGTGCGCCATATTACAAAAAAGACGCTTTTGCACAAAACTTTAAAAAAAAAGCTAGATTTTCATTGACTGTTACTATTCAATGCCACCAAAGGAAAACCAATATGATTAACTTCACTGCACTGTGTACACTAACCCCGTGCGTTATATACCTACTTACGGAAATGAAAAAGAGCCAAAAATATTTATGAAGATGAAAAAAGTTGAGTATTTTTTTATTTATTATTTTTTTCACTCGCCACAGCTTTACAACTTGACATGGCATTCTATCAAAGAAGTCTCAAATTTTCTCATCGTTTTATTTTTTATAAGCAAATCGAAAATGTGGTATTTGCAAGGTGCGCCATAATGCCCGCTGCGCCATAATGCTCGAAGTTAGCCTTAGTTAAAACACAAATTTTAGCAGCCGAAGTTGATACTAACCAAAATGTTTTTAAAAGCTAATTAACTGTTTGTGTCAACATTTCTACTCAAACAGTAGGTACAGAGGGTAAAGGCACCAGTGGTCGGCCACCAAACCTTTTTTTCACTTTGCGCTTCTCTAGTTACTCAAGTATTTGATGAAACACGTTTTAACAGAATTTCGTTGAATGTCGAAACAAATATTAATCGATAAAAAAGAGAATTTTTAATGTTCTCTAGAAATGACCAAATTGATGAAAAAAGTCATATTGTGGTCGGCCAGGTCCAATAAATCAATGAAAAGAACATATTCAATGATCATTTAATGGTTTATTTGGATGCAAAACATTTAATAAATAATATTTTATTATTTTTAATAGCATAGAATAAACAAAAAAACACTAAGTTGGCAACAGTTTGTTGAAATCAGTGTTGCTGTATCAAATCATACTACCTATACTTATTTTTCTTTTTGCTTATTTAGAAATAAGTTAAATAATTGCTATTAATCTAAAAAAAAGTTATTGAATAGCTTAAGAGATTAACAAGGTTTAACAAGAAAATAACAAAAAATACATAGTGTTTTTATAGCTTCGCTTATTCCTTAAGCTTCCGTACCCTTCCCCTCAGTGGCCGAACACTAGCTTGGTAATTTCAATAGTCGGCCGGTAGTGCGCCGACTACTTTAGTACCGGGCCGAACACTAAAATTTCTCAAACATTGTGTGAAATCAGAGCAATTCATTAATAAACTTTCAATATTGTACGTCTAAAGATAAATTTAAGCTATATAGTGCACTTCTTTAGTGCTCGGCCATACCTTATGCTTTTAAGAACAATACAAATTCATTAAAATGTTATCTTCCGAACAAATTATGATATAAATTAACACTTCTGTAAATACGCATATCTAAAAAAAAAGCTGCAGTATTTGCGCAATAATATCAAATTTGAGGATTGTGTAGGACATGTATCTGGTGATATCTGCATCTTCAAATTCCTAACGGTATTTATATTACATGAGGAAAAGGCTTAAAGTGGCCGACCACTAGTGCCTTTACCCTTAATCTAAGAAGTTTTAATTTTTTTCAAAATCCGAAACATTATTAATTTCTTTTTGTTCTTAAATTTCTTTATAATTTCGAACACTAAAATTCTAGATGGTTCAATATTTTCTTATAATCTAAATTTTAAGACCTTCCATTTAGTAATGATCCAATCCAATCCAACAGAGTAACGTACAAAAGAAAACATATTATAGTCCGTCAAGTTTTCAAACAAAACTCTTGACTCACTCGTACTGTCAGTTTTATACTTTCAGTTCTTCACCAGAGATGATTACGAAAAAATCGTTTAATAGTCGATTGCAGATTTCACAAAAAAAAAAAAGTAATAAATAATAACTACACGAAGACCTTCCTCTCACTGTTTACACTAATTACTCGTGACACCTTAAAAGCTTGGGTAAATTTATATATAAATCATACGCCCACACTTCCTACAGTGTACATCTTTTTTTTTTGGTTTATCGAAACCACTCTTTAAACGTTTTTCACTTTCAATCATCGTGTCACGGTCAGGTAATACAAAAAGAAAAAAAAAACCGCAAATTGCTACCTAAATTGTCATTGCGCGAGCGCGAACAATGCAAATCGTGACAGTGATCTGTGGTCAAGAAATTCGTAGTTTAACTGGTCACAAACTTGGTCAAAAGATTCAAGTTCATTCAACAAGTTTAGCCCTGAAGAAGTTCAATGAATTCGAGGAAACCAATTACTGAACCTTGAACGGTTCAGAGACGAACAATTATATTTGAAAGGAGATCAAGTGGCTGAGTCCTTACCTTAAAATCGTTTCCTGTCGAGAGTGAGAATACTGCAGCAAACTAATCCAATGGGTAGGTAAATCCTTCAAATTTTTTTCTTAACTTTTATTTAGTTAAAAAAGTGACACTTAGTTTTAATTAAATTTATGTTCCACTATTTAAAATCTCATATTCACTTGAATTTTTTTTAGTACCTACGATTTTTACACTTAGTTATTTTATCGACAAAAATTCCAATTCACTTATTTTTTAGTGATTTTAATTTTATTTTAATTAAATTTAATTTATTTATAATTTGCTTGCACAATAAAAAAACGTATGAAAACCACGCAAGTAAAAAACTGTTAGATACAAATAAATAGTAAGGCACCGTTCACAAGGCAAAGGAGTTTCACTATTATTTCACTGCATTCGCTGAACAAAATTCAACACAGAATAAAAGGAGTAAAATAAAAACGCGTCCACGACCGTTGGTAGCTAACATTCGAATAAGTCGAACGACCGTGGTCCATCCAATTGGAACTGGAGTTCAGCGTTGCCACTTCAGAACTATTTTTTCGCAGTAGATTCTCTAAAAAATGCAGTAGATTGAATTTTTTCGCAGTAGATTTATATTTCAACAGAAAAACAAGATTTTTAACACAAATTGACTTGTATTTATGTTTTTATTGTATTATTTTGGCTTTTGGTTCATTTATTCCCCTCAACCGTAGCATCATTTATGTTTCTAAATATGAAGGTACATATATGTAGAAAATAATAAACATACACAACCAACTGTGTTCAGATAAGAAATTCAACTTTTTCGAAAAGTTGTGTTGTTATGTTTTGTGTTAAAAGAGAATAAAATCTCGATCTTAAGTCATAACAAGCATACTTCAAAAATGCAGTAGATTTAATTTAATGGCAGTAGATTCAAATTTCGAAATAAATGCAGTAGATTTACTGCAATTGCAGTAAAGTGGCAACGCTGCTGGAGTTTCTGCTTGATTTGGTTGAAGACACAAACACAGAGGCGCGCGTACAGTGTGCACTTCATACACTTCGACTTCATACCGCCAAAGATTGCCACCAAACACCAATTTCTCTGTTCAATGAAACAGAAAACATGTGGTGGCCGATGCTGTGGTGAATGTAGGGGATTTGTAAGGTGGTGAATATTTTATTTCAGTTTGAATAGAAATAGTATTCAACTTGCAACATAATACAGTATGGTTGTGGTTGTGGGTATTGCAATGAAATTTCCCCTATCGAACATGTTCCACGGAGTTTAAGTTGTAATCATATGGTTTTTGTTTGTTTTAGCAAATCTGTGACTTTTCCGCACTTTTAAAGAGTTTTAATTAATAGAACGGTTTTTTAATTTTTTTTTTTTTTTTGAGGTGGAAATGGAAACTACTCATAGAACTGTTTACTCAAACAAATACAACTTCTTACGACAAACAAAAGTAAAATTCTAGTGAGTGGTGTGTCTCTTAAATAGTTGTACACCTCAGCTGAATATGATCGACGAACTGTAAAGAGAATAAGCTTTTTGGTGAACGAGTTCTCTTATTTTGTTGTGTTATGTTCGAGGGTCTTATAGGCTTGGCTGGTTTTGTCGGACGGAACTAAAATATGCACAACGAATGCTCTTGATGTTGGCATGGCGCTGATTAGTTTTAGCAGCAATCATGCCCAATTAGCGGTAATCTAATTTGACAGCAGTGTTAGTGTCATCGAAATTGGAATTTTGACGTCTTAATGGGTTTATCATTATTTTCAATTACGCTTAATTAAAAAAATACTTTCGTACTGACTTACGAGTGTAACGGCGTTTTTGTTTCACACTTGTTTGTTGATTTTTGGAACATACCCCCACATTAAGCGCAACCTTTTATGCAGCCGGTCGGTGGCCGGTCTTCATTACGTTTTGTTGCAGAGATCAGCTGTTACTGTATCTGTTGAGTTGATTGTCAAAATGTTGATGTTGACAAGCTTCCTATTCTATATTGGCAGCACTGTAAATCAATCAGTTGTTTTTGAATTGTCAAATGTTAGTTTCCAGCAACATAAATGTATTTACGAAATTGATCATTCAACGAGGTAAAACTGTTCAATTGTTCTACAGAAATGACACATCTGTAGTCTGTATGAATTGTGTATCGAAATGAACAGGAAGGTTTTGGTCAATTTGCTCGTCCTATTGAGCAAAAAATTCGCGACGTAGCGCACAACTGGAAGCACTGGAGATAGGGCAAAGCGTCCGTTCAGACGAAAATATTGCTACTGTAAGTCAAAGTGTGACCCGAAGACACGGAATCGTCAGCGTTCCCAGCGTTCGGGTTTGTCCTTTTGCTCCCATCAACGGATTTTGACCCAATACTTGCAGCCGAATAAACTTATGTAAGCACAAGAACTGAAGCCCAGAGACCATAAATAGCGAAGCATTTACGCAGATTGGGTGTTAGCGCGGCTGGAAGTTGATGTTGATCTTTTAAAGGAAATCTTTTTCTGTGATGAGGCATATTTCCAACTCCCTGGGTATGGCAATTAGCTATGGGGCGAGTAATTTACGAGACACTATTACATGCTCAAAAATTTACTGGTTGATGGGCATTATGGTCAGATGGGGCCTAAGAAGATGTTAAGGGCCGAACTGTTACAGTCGTTGGTGAGCGTTTTATGCGCATGATAACCGAGTATTTCTGCCACGAAATCGAAGATATTGATTTGAAAGACATGTGGTTCTAGCAAGACAGCGCAACTTTGTTGGATGCTTTGCTTTGGTAATGTCAACTGACCGCCAAGATCATTCGATTTAACGAAGTTTTTTTTTCTTGTAAAGAGTGATCATGCCCCAAGGCTGACACTGCGACCTAAAAGATCTATTGTATCATAGGATATTAATTAGTCCAAGAGGCAAACTGTCTTTCGAATAAAGGCTAGTATGAATATAATTGGTTGACGCATTTTTTCAGTCATAAGGTCTGAGGAGTTCTTTATGTAGAGGATATGCTCGGCCGACTCGACCTCCTCTACAGAGTCGACAATCGGTCTCCCTAGACAGGCCTTACTTATTTAGGTGTTATCGTAACTGGCAGTGACCAGAGATAATATCCTTCTTCTTGTAGTTCAGAAGTTCCTTGTTGTGGGTGTAAGGCTTAGTTAACAGTTTGGCTTGTCTGAGCGCTGGGACGAAGGTTATATTCCAAATTGTTAATTAAGGCTGAGACTGTTGCCCAGTGTATGCCACAGAAGGGTTCCGGGCTGAGCATTTGGCAGTTGAACCTGAACGGGCAAGCTCACCCGCAATCTCATTTCCTTCAATGCCTCTATGACCATGCACCCACCAAAGTTTGACTTTATAGTGAGTAGTTGGGGATTGGAGACCATTGATTTACCGCCGTTAGATTACTTTTTGTTGGTTTTCTCTAAAAGTCAGGTCTACGTCAATAAAACCAAAACAACTTAAATCCAATGTCCGTCAAGTTATAGCAAAGATACCGCCCGCAATTTATGAAAAAGTCATCAAAAACTACCCCGAAAGGATCAACTGCTGCAGATAGTTCAGAAGCACCCATTCACTAGATGCTTTTTTCCATAAATAACACTGTTAAACAAAATCACAATTTTTTTCTGTTGCATGAGATTTTTCAACAGTTTCTCACGAATTTGACGTTGCTGATTCCGAATCTACCGTTACTTTTTATCTAGCAGCTCGAGTTTTTGGGATACAAGTACCCTCTAGGATTTTACTTCTTAGTCGACGAATTGTTACCAACGGCGAAGCAATCAACCAGATTTTATAAATTTTCCGCGGTATCGTCATCAAGAAGAACTTGTGAAACCTATCCAAATAGTTTTTGTTTCATTTGTGGCGTGTACATGTTTGAAGAATGTCGCTTGCATGTGTCTGACATTGTAAAACAAGTCTACATGGACATCTTTGGGATGCCATTAAAAACAAATATCAAGCCCTGGATCCAAAATTTGGTGTGTAAAAACTTTCAGTCTTTGCGTTTATGGGCAAACAAAAAAAGGCCTACTTTTGAACACAAAGGTCCAATGATCTGGCGTGAACCATCCAACCATCACGATGACTGTTATTTTTGTGTTGAGAATATTACTGGAATAAACCGCAAATATCGTTCCAAGTGGATTTATTCTAGCTTGCAATCTGCTATAAGACCTGTTCTGAGTTCTAATGATGAGTCAGTCAGTACCACAGTCCCAACCTAGTACATCTAATCTTACATCTCAAGACCGTTTAGAAGACAGCGACAATGGTACCAAAAACAGTATGTAAAAGCTCTTAAGAAAGATGGGGAGTGTTTCAAGTACATTACAAAAATGTTTCCAAAATTGACTACTGAAAAGACAAAAGCTGGTATTTTTGATAGTCCTTAGATTAGATTAATAAATCAATGATTCAAATTTCATGATTCAAATTTCACCAATTGCACGGCAGTTGTTGAAAAATCTGCGTGGAATGAGTTCGTTTGGGTAGTGTAAAATTTCTTGGGAAATAAAAAGTCGGCCGACTACCCTCAACACGTTGAGCAACTAATGCTGCACGTTCAGCAACTTGGATACAACATTAGCATTAAGCTACATTTCCTCTTCAGTTATTTAGATCGTTTTCCTGAAAATTTGGGTGATTTAAGGGAAGAGCAAGGAGAACGATTCCATCAGGACATTCGCACTATGAAAGAGCGATGCCAGGGTTACTGGAATGCAAACATGATGGCTAATTTTTGCGGGAGCATTCAGAGTAATACTCCTGGGTCCACTCATGCAAGAAAGTCGTGTAAAATAAAGTTTTGTTCAAATTAATTTTGTGTAATAAAAGATTTTAGCTTGAAAACTGGTACATTTTTGTAAAAATGTCTGCCCTTCATATCTCAATAACCAGAGCTGCTACTGGAAAATTTACTTCAGAAACATTTAGAATTGAGCATAAAACTTCATGCAATAAAACTACTGTTTACCAGTGTAATGAAATACACAACATTTTCGACGATGATATCGTTGATCCTTTACATATGCATGTATGTATTATAGATTATCCTACACAGGAGAGGCATTCCGGACTATTCGCGGCCCACCCAATATCAACGTTGAAAACTTCACTTTTTAAATAAATGTCCAACAAGATTGAGTATTATCGCCACTATTTTGTTGTTTTATGTGGTCCTAAGTAACGCTTTTCGCAGTGTTTGGTGTGTGGGAAGCAGTGGAAATATTTTACAATCTATCTCAAACATATTGACAGCAATTATGAATTTAGCGTCTACCCCATGTCACCGAATTTGGAAATCTCATCAAATTTATAGTGTTTGGTCAAAGACAAAGTCGGGGATCTTAGAAAGCAAAGCAATCAGTTAACTCAGCAAACTTTGACTGCTTCGCTTATAATTGCCATTTGCCATACGGTTCATTATAACCATTGTACTGGCTTACAGCGACAGAAAACAAATCTCTCCATGTCCTAGCCAAAGCATCAGAAAAAATCAAAACTACACCGTGGAGGCACCTCAAGGCCTCGAACACCTCTTTTTATTCACCAAATTATAGCCTGTCACAGCTGATCGGCGAGTTGCGGGAACTCACTAAAAATCATTACAAACAGAAAATCGTAATTCATCGAACCAAAATTAGTAATCACTCAATAAAATCTCTGTTTTTACGTTTACAAGTATTAAAGATGCACTGAGCACTGCTGCAGTATGCGGGTATGCCCCCACAACGCCACATGATGAGTTGCGTGTCTCTCATTCGTAATTCACGGTGTTGCATCCTTTTGGAACATAAATTTCTACTCAAGCATAACTCCTTAATTATTGTTTTTTAAAAGAGATTTTTAAGTGAAATCCATTACGTAAATCTGGGAATGTGCCCAAGGATCGGCCAATCTCACCTGCAACCAAACAATTCGATAGTTTTATGTTGCATAATCGTTTGCGTTTGATTCCGTCGCGCTGCATCTAGTGAAGGAAACTCAAGATGGACAGTCTGTCGTAATGGGGGCTTTTGGCGGCGGCACACACTGGAAACGCATTGATTTGGTGATACGTGTGTCCCGCCCTAATATCCATCGAGATGTCAGTCAATGTCTTTGGGGTTTTTCGTCGAAATGTATGCCACAGAGGCAGAGTTGACTCCCACATGGATATGCCTTTGGATCAAAACAGTGCGACTACGCTGTGTTAGGATTTGGATCTTTTAACTCGGGATTAATGCCAACGGTGTGTAGCTTAAGCTGAAGCCTTTATTTTCTTCGTGTTTTGTAACAAGATTACGAGTGAGTGAGTGAAAGAAGAGTGAAAATAAAAGAATACTGTGCATATGGGAGAGTGACAGTTGTTGTTGGTGCAGCAATTGACATTTCGGGTTTGTCAATCGGTTAGATAATATTTTGTTACGTGAACTGTTGCACTTTAAGGATTAGGCTTCAGAATGCGTTTCCGTTGAGTAACAGTGGATTCCGGTGTACTAATTTCACAACGGAGGCTTGTATTATACAACGGTCTTTAAGCAAAGCGACGATTCTGATGATTTGACAGTTATATATATGCGTATAGTGAGTAGACGGCGTTAGCTTCGGGCTCCGTCAAACAGAGTGCGTTTTAATGTCGCGTTTTATCGCCGGCGTTCCACCGCCGCGTTGTATTATACTACAACACATAGCCCCTGTCACACAGTTCGCGTTTTGACCGTTGCGTTAAATTCAACGCGGCGTTGCACCGCGGCGGTGAAACGCGGTGTTGTGTGAAATTACAGATTATTTTCATCATTCGGTGTTGACGCACGGTGTATTAAATGCATTTTGAAGTTTTGTGTCACAAAAATGAAACAATTAATCGAAGTTGTCAGAAAATATCCATGTTTGCACGACATGGATGATGAAAGTTACAAAAACATAATTTTAAGGACTGAGATCGGGGAAACAATTGGAAGAGTTAAAATCTTAATTATTTTTGACCGCTCCCTGTTTGACGTTCTTAACAGCGGCGTTAAGGACGCCACGTTAAAATAATCTAACCACAGCACAGTGTTTTTTTTGTATTTTTTTACTACTATTTACTGCTATTTAAAATTTTATATAATAAAATTATAAAAAAAAATAAAATATTTATAATAAAATTTTAAATAAAAAAATACATTAAAAATCGGCTAAAAACTAATATCTGACGAATAAATATTACTGATTTTTCATAAAAATAAATTCAAATGTATTTACCTATATTTGTATTTTCATAATTTTTTAAGGTTCCGTACCCAATGGTAACACGGAACCATTATAAATTCGCTCTAAATCTAAAATATCTGTCACGATAAAAACATCAAGAAACGTTCTACCTAGAAACTTGCAATTTAGCTCACTCATACACCACGGTGGTCCACATATTTGAGACAACTTAACACTGAAAAATATTGCGAAACAACTGAAAAATATTCGAAAGGGCTCAAAGCACAGATTTCAAAAATATTTTGTTTATTTTTTTTTGTAAGAAACTGTGGGAGTTATTGCCGAAAACGTGTGAAAAACTCCATTCCCACGCTTATCTCCGAAACTACATACTTAAATGAAAAAATCACGGTCACAGCCTAAAATTATTTCTACTATGAGACATATTGTAAAACGTATTTAAAATTTTAAAATTAATATCAACTTGTCGCGGAACATACATATATTGACTAGAGTACAAGGCACTTCGCTATATGCACAAAAAATGGTTTCATAATGGAGCGACTTTAAAGCTATCGCAACTGTTACCATAAGTGTAAATTTTTCTCCATTCCATCGAAATGTGTTGTCCGACTTATATACTTTAAGAATGCATAGCCACTAAGTGTTAAAAACAATTTAAAAATTTTGATTTTTTTCGCCTCTCAATCTCAAACCACTGTGGTTCCACCGTAGGCTGAAAGACGAAATATTCACTGTAAAAGTTTTCACTCAAAACCATTTAAACTATCTGAGAACAACCCAAAGTTAATATTAATGAGAAAAAAAATGATCCGTTAAGTCAAAACCGTTTGGTTTTCATCTCCAAATTGATCTCATTGCAAGCCCATCGCTTTTGAGTTTTAGTGCTCTGCAAGTAAGCGTTACAGGATTTTCTATTTTTCATATACTTTCGTTTAAGCAAACAATTTTTTATTACCCCCCGGTATATTATGTATTGCCAAAAAGCTGATTTCTGTACTTTTTGATGCAAGTTGAATCAGATGCGGAAATTTACGGATTCAGATTAAATTGAGCTATAAGTGACCATAGCTCTTATTATTTTACTAGCTGTCCCGCCCGTCTTCACCCGTGTCTAAAAACTATATTGTCACTTACAGTACATACATTGTCATTTTGTTCGAAGAAGTCTATCAATATATACAATCCACAAGTGTGGATTCTAAGCATTTGTAGTTTGAACAAATGACATTTGGCAGAAAGTGGCATTTATTAGAGTGTTTTTATTTTTGCATTAATTTAAATCATATTGCGAATAAGTTAATTTAAAAATCGGCCTGTAATATGCACAGGATGTTAAGGAACTGGAATACGAAGTTTTACTTCATTGTGTGCATTAGTTTTTGTGTTTGTCTAATCGTAAGATTGACAGGTAAGAGTGTCACACTGAGATTTATATATTAATAAGATTTCAGGTGCTATCACTAAACGCTCTTTTACTAGAATGTTATGTTTACTTGATCATACAGCCAAGACGTCTGCTTGAGTATAAAAAGTCTGATCGGCAAACTTTTTCGATTGATATTTCTAATAGCCTGGCATTTAGTTCGATAGAAGACACGGCATGCAAGGTAATGCTCGTTTTTGAATGATTCTTGTGGTTCAATTAACTTTATACCAGGAAAACTGTAAGTGTTAGGTAAAATCTTTCTATGATGAATTTGTAGGTCTTACTATGGCGCACGAAAATCATACTAACAAAAAAATTATAAGCAAACAAAAATTGCTAAAAAAAATTTAAAAAATCTGTGTTTGAAGACCAATATCCCAAAAATTAAAGTACGCATGGTAATTTTTTTTTGAACTGTGATAGGCACCAATCAATTGTATATGAAATGAGCCTACTTTGTTTGCTCTAAGTTTAATACGTTCAAAGTTATTATTGAATAGCTAACTGTTGGTACCTTTTCCTGAATGATATTTTGTAAACACCCTGTAGCTCAGCGGGTGTTCAAGATAGACCCCCACTGCCTTTCGATTTTTTTCATATCATTAACCAACGAATCAGATCCCAAAACATATGTATCCCAAACCAAAGGGAAAGTAGGTAACTTCTTAACGAAGTAAAAAGTTCTCTGGTTTTTGGCCTTAACCCGGAATAAAAGTACGAAAGTAATCGCCTAGTAGAACGAAAATATGAAAATCTGATGGCTGTATCTAGATGGCTTTAAGTGTAGCCAGATGAAGACGTCGAAGATATTTATAACACCAACATACCTCAATCACTCAATCTGTTTAAAAGTAAACCAATTATCCACTTACCTCGCCAACAGCATGCTTCTCCTTCAAAGTTTTAGCGATTTTCGTGAATTTTTTCAGAAACTCCTTCTCGAACGTCCGCAAACATCCGTGATATTCACCCACAAGTACATCACGAGCCTGTCTTATCAATATCGAGCGAGTTTTCTCATAGTAAACAGGATAAACATCTCCCAGATAGCTGTCAAGCAATTCATCAAGTCCCGAATCCTAGAAAATATACAACACACATTCCATGTGGACAACCGGCAGGAAATTCTCACGATTCACACGAAATTGCTTACCAACTCCTCCAGCACCACTTCTGATAAATTCAACAATACATCGTCGCCCCAATTATCCTCTCCAGCAGTTGCGTCCTGTTCATCTAGTTGAGTGATTTTCGCCTCTTCCAGAGGCTGTGATGGTAATTCCACTTTTGTCTCATCCACAATGAAGGAACTAGTCGATGGGTTGATATTCGTAACACTCACTGCTTCATCGTAACACTCATCAGTGCAGAGCTCATCCTGCGGGTGATGACCTGTCAATCGATCCTTGCACCGCTTTAGGTACGTTCGTACACGCGATTTACTTCGACGAACTTCGACGCGATTGCTGTCGATTTCTGAACTATTCTCAACCTCAGCGGAGCAACTAAGTTGTTGTTGTTGGTCGTCGTCAATGTTTACCACTTCGTCGAGGTATTGTCTTGCCGCACAGCTACTACCACCACCGCTATCATCTGGCGGTTTTGTTGGATTAACCTGTGGATAAGAGAAGAGACGCCATTAGCAAAAGTAAATTGAAACAATAAAAAAAGGAAAGAGGGGGAAGAACGGAAATTTCCAAACAATGCGGATGGGAACAGGGAATCGATTTTCCACAAATTACGACCACCTGAACCTTGTTCCAATTTATGACTTTTGATTGGATACTCAAGCCTCACACATGTCACATGTGTCGCATTACACCCGACTGGCACTTTATGGGTGACGTAGGTCAAGAGTGTCGCCTAATGACCCCGTTTCACCCTAAACACTTGTCCTATTGGTTGGTGCACCCCTTCGGCGCGCTACACTGGGGTGGGTGGAAGGAAATCCCATTTTTACCTTTTTCTTGCGGAAGTACATGTCGCATTGTTTTTAAGAATAGCTTCGCTTTGGACAAAGGCCTGCAACTGCACTGTACACGGTTTTTATATCTTTCAGAGTTTAAATGCACACGGCAATCACAAGGAACACAAGGACTTCGGCCAGAACCGCTGCCAGGAAAACGAGATTCTTTCGATTTATATGCTTTGTGAATTTCGCAGAGGGAATCGAAAATAATGCGACACAAAACATCCGGCCGAGTATGTGAGGAGAAGGATACACCTAAGTTGTTGCGGCTCTCCTTGGGAAAAGGTTAGTAAAGTCATCCTTTGGCTATGCGAAAGCTAATAGTCCTTTCCGTTTCGTAGGGAGTGGGTGGTTGTCTGAGATTCAGTCATGCGCAGTGCCCAAAAGCTTTCCCTTACATTCAATAGGAAGTTCATGTGTCTATAGGAGTATCTCTATCTTTCGATCACGTGTCGGGAAACGTTTCAGGCGGGTTTGTCTGCGAAATTCTATAGTGTTTCATTTATGAGCGAACGGAGTGGTAATTGGGTCAAATGTGAATAAGTTAGAGACTCTACAGTGTTTTAATGGAAATCTGTGCTAAATAGGAATACAGATAACGTTGGCAATACAGTTGAAAGTTGGTAGGATTGCGTGTTCGAATGGGTCAGAGAAGGGTGTGCGTGACTTGTCACGAAGTTAACTGTAAATATTTGAGCTTGATGAACATTGTTGGGGATTAACCTGATTAAAATAAATTATTTTCTTCCTTTTTAGCCTTTACAGAGATGGTGGAGCGGTGTGTCAGATTATCAGATGATTTATCTGGACATACTTAACAACTTCGATGCTTCACATTCCACAGTCATGCGAATACGTTCCACATACTAGCGTGGTAGATATTCCTGCTAATTTAACCTCAAAAACAGACTGACAGACAGAAGGCAACAATAATGTATCTCAATGTAGCGGCTGTGTGACAATACTTGGCAAAAACGCTAATTGAATGCGTTTTTCCACATTCTCTTTCCCACAACCGCATTCCATATTGTTTCTATGTAAACACAAACAAGTAGATACTCATCCTATACCCACCGCTCACTCCGAAAGCTAACCAAGCGTTCCCGGGAAACTACTATCAAATGCAGGTAATTAGACGCTTGTGAACCGCACTAGACAATGATTAACTCCTCCAGTCAGCGTATAATGTCAAATTTATTTATTTATTCGCATATTTAACAGCAGCACATCAGCACAGATACGAGTACAATAAATGAAGAAAAAAACCTCATCTTAGTTACTAGACACGTCATTTCACTAGTCTGGATCTGGATGTGGATAAAAGATACCAATACCACTTGACAAGAGGAAGCAATGTCTCTACGTGGCGAGACACTGGTAAATTTATTATTTCACAGATCGCATACATAAATAATAACCAATTAAAACATCTCCCGCGCTTAACAATCCACACCGCGACTAATAGCGGTAGCGGTACCATGGGGATCTCTCTCTCTCTCTCTGGGCAAAGACGACGCGATGCATAAAAAGACGACACTTTGCGCATTAGACGCAAAACACAATTCCCAACTTGGGCATTGTTTGGCCTATCGTCAGGAGCGGATCACATTAGGTGCAGGCTTACAGTGCGCGCGTTTCCTATAAACCGCCACCGTCGTCGTCGCCGCTGAAGCTGAGACGCGTCTGAACAGAGAATGCGCGTGCATCTTAACCGATGAGATCATGGCACGAGATAGAAGCGTCGCCATTTGTCAATGTGCAAAAAGAAACCTATAGCTCCCGCGGTTTCTCACTTTTTGTTCCAAAAAAAAAAATAAAAAATTGCACATAAAATCGACACCACCGGAGAGTGTTTGCAGCTTTTTCGCTCCTCATCTATATGACCGACACATAAAGGGAGACCGCACAGCGCTCACTAAAGAGGAAATCAACGCGATCGACAATGTATCTTTAAGTACGAGTAAATTTGTATCTAACAAAGTCTATAAGGCCGATGAGGACGAAAGGGGTTTGGGATTTGTCAGCTTCACCGACCGACGTCATGCATCCTAAAGTGTACGTACGTACATACGAATGACGGTGAGGAAATAGTTAATTTGCGGTATCGGTTACGGGACCGTATCTATCGACTTCCGTAAATATCGTCTCTGCTTTTCCATCAGTGTGCGCCGCAGTCCGCAGTGGTTTCTCTTTCATTTCGTGGCACACAAGGACTTGGTTCATATAGAGAATGGAGTGCAACCTCTGCACCAGCAATTTGACATGGTGGAGGTCCAGCAGACATCGAGCGGGCGCGCAGCCAACAGACACTTGGAGTGACAGGAAAACCAATGTGGTGCGATAAATGCAAACAGACGGGCGAGATCACAAGCCATTTGTGATCGCGATACAGCGATGAACCTGCGCTCCTTGATGATAACGAAAGCAAACTGGAGCAACCACCATGAAGTAGTGTTGCGCTGCTGTTGCAACAGTCTTACATGCGGTGGTTACCTACTGAAGCTGCTGGTGAGCAACTTTGGAAGTAAACAAATCGTAAGCTTAATTGTAGATAGGAATCGCGGTCGTGTTGAGTAATTGCGAACATGTTGGCATGCATTTGGGAAATTCGCTTCTGTGCGATGAAATTTCAACACAGAAGCTTGCTGTCGCTAGACTTAATGAGGATGAGTACGACGCGACGATGAGATTGTCAAATGGAAAGTTGTACAAAGGAAACAAGACCTATCACTTTGTGCCGAAGTTTTGAAAATGACCGAACTAAAACATTAGCAGAAAGAGGTCTGGAATAAGGCTCCCAGACAGATCATTGGATATCAACAAACGAGAAAGGATAACACAACTAAACGGATTCACATATTTTCGGCAGATTGCCAATATTGCCAAAATTGCATTTATACACCATTGATCCGACTGAACGCGATTAACTTAAGGGGTTACATTTACATGGGTTTCCTCGGGTAAAAAACGGCTTATTTTTAGCAACTTTTTTTATATAAAAAATTATATATTTCATTCAAACTTGTTATTGCCTTAAGTATACACATTTGACAAAGAGCTTCTGAAATTTTTGTAGAAAAATATTTAAAGCTCTGCCATTGTGTAATTTCTGGTGACCCCTCGGAAAAAGGTACTTGCGCGTTGACAGCAGAACTCATGACAGTATCAACTGAATTCAAAAAAAAAATCGTGTTTTAGTTAATACCTTAAACTAGAACTTGGACGAAGGAAAAAAAAATAAAATCCTTCGTCCAAGTCCTTGTGTGTTAAATTTCATCAAGATCGGTTCAGTAGTTTTCGAGAAATCTTGAGAACCGACTTTAAAAATACAGTTTCGAGAAAAACGCGTTTTAAGTTTTGACTGACAATAAAACTGAGCCCAACTGGCGTTGAGTGCGCAACTTCCCAAGGCTCTATCTCCGAAAGTGTAACTACGATCAAAAATTTAGGACAGTATTCTAGACTTGTAGAATTCAATAAGACAATAAAAAAAAAATGAATTTTCTGAATACGTGAAACCCTTGTAACCCCTAAACGAAGCGCCATACTCTCGAATTCAGTAGTATAACGACCCAACCATAGTTCATTCATTATGCCCTTGTTGAACGAAAAACAATATTCTGTAATGTTCCAAATTTGCTTCTGATAAATGTGATAAATATATCACATTCACTGTTATAAACGCAGAATACCATAAATAAGCATAAGTGAACGAAAACTTAACGAAACTGCATTATGGTTGCAGTGTGGACTTTCGAGATGCGATTGACTATGGATCTGCTCTTAAATTGGTGGCGAATTCAGGCCAAACAAGTTCTTCGTGCAGATTACGTACGTTATTTGTTGTTGGCGAAACAACATGTTCGTGAAAAGAGAGAGTCACGCAAGATATAGGAAACCAGCTTGCCCTCCTCAACACAAAACTTATTCCAACTTTATTTGTAGTGAGCTTAGAAAAGTAATCCAAGATCTAAAAAGTCGCTTGATTTCTGCTCATCTTGATCGCTTGGCTGCCGAAATGAAAGGTTGGAAAGTATGAGATGACCCTAAATACAATCGCCACCAAACTAACAAGTGAGAAAAAAAAATACCTGGAACTACAGGGTGGCTGATGAAAGCCGCTACCAAAAAAAAAATGTAATAATTTTTTTTCTATTTAATGAATCTGGTTATTTTTATTTTTTTTTGCAGATTGATTTTTAGATTTAACAAAAATGGATAACTGGGACACTGAAACAAGAATTTGGATTGTACGCCGCTATTACGCACTGGAGTCCGAAGTTTCGGTTCAAAGAGAGTATAGGCGCACGTTTGGCGGCAATCCTCCGAGCAGATGGACCATAATGAGACTTGTTAACAATTTTGCCGAGCATGGGACAGTCGAAAGAAGACCTTACCATCGAAGCCCTTCAGTTCGGACGGAGGAAACAATCGCTGCTGTAGCTGCTGCCATGCAAAACAATCCAAGAGTTTCGACAAGAAGCTTATCTGCTCAAATGAGTATAAGCAGACAGTCCTTGCAGTCAATTATGCACAATGATTTCGACTTATTCCCATATAAAATTCAAATGCGCAACAAACTGAACGCAGCAGACTTGCCGATTCGCTTGGAATTTTGCCAGAAGATGCTTCAAATGGTGGAAGAGGACGGAAACATGTTGAACTGTCTTTTTATGGAGTGCTTCCAGCCCACAGATACTCCATGAGACGGAATTGCATCCACTTCGTGTCACAGTGTGGTGCACAGTTTAATCGCGCTGCATTGTCGGGCCCTACTTCTTCGAAAAAAACTGTCACACCGTTACGCTTACTGGAGACCGTTACTTGAGCATGTAGAGAGAGTTTTTCTATCCAGAATTACGCCGAATGAGAATTTCTTTCAACTCTTTGTGGTTTCAGCAAGATGGTGCAACTCCTCACATAGCCCGGCCTGTTATGACGGAATTGCGACGAAAATTTCCCAATAAGCTGATATCCAGAAACTCCACATTCCGTTGGCCCCCAGGTCGCCCCCCAGGTTGTCGAAGCAATAATGGTTGTGGAACCAGAACAATCTTCAAACGACAAAGAATAGTGCAGACCGATATCGCTCCTACCTACAATACAATGACATCCAACTGTTAACCGGCAGAAGGACGCCTCATTCCACCAAATCGGATTCAGAATCAAGCATTTCATAGTTGACCAAGTTAATAGAGAATAACCGATGAAATCAAAAATGCCCTAAAAGAGAAAATGAGTTGCTCTAGCACTTCAAGCCTTCGACAATACATATGTTGGCATGATGGCTTGAAGTATAAGCTAAGGTGGGATCTTATGAAACACCAATGTTCAGTAGGTATTCAAAATTTAAGGAGTTCCACAAGAAAATGTCTTTGGTCCTATCTTATTCTTGCATTATACTCTAAACAAACCTCTAGGAACTCCATCCTCAGAAGAAAACTCCATTCGACATTTTGTATTAGCTGTCAAAAACTCCGTTCGGTGGACAGTACTGGCTGATGATTGACTCATAAATGGCTCAATCCTTAGTCTAGAACACCTTAGATTTGGAAGTTTAATGTAGATTAGGTCAGAGTAAAGTAGCCATCTCAGACTGAATGCATATGTGACTCTCAAGTCCTTATACTTAGCCCTCAAACTGGAAGACGGCGACGGTATTGACAATTGCTTCTTACTCCCATCGAGAATAAAGGCGCGTGTCTTCGAATTACCATAATGACACATCGCCTATCACACAGAAGCACTCAATAAATCGTGCAATGCAACCGGAATGGTTTTGTCAAACAATAATTAAATGACAAATCACCCGCTGATTTATACGCTCACAATGGTTAACCTTGAACACATTGTAACAATTCCGAGTATTTTACCAATCCCACTCCCATAAGAACAGGAATTTCTTTGACAAGATAACTCCCACACTTGTTTAAAAAAAAAAATAAATATAAAAATTAAAGCCCATTAAACATCGATTACATGCGGTACCATTTAAGAACACAGCTCCCACACACGGGCATCCTTCTGCGGACCGAAGTGAAAGTGATGTTTAATCACCGAACACCGACCATTGAGGACATAAATGAGGGCAACCTTGTAGCTAAGTGCTCAACATATTTGCCTCCTGTTCTGCCAAGTTAACATGTATGTAGTAAATACCGCCAGATTGTGGCGAGCACCACACACGCGCACCAGGTCCGTCCGATCATCATACACCTGAAATCCTCTTTTTTTTGCGCCGAGAGCCGTGTATTATGTTTGACATGAGTAAGTGCCAATGGACACGTAAACTACCTGAGGCTCTGCAGAATATGCTGAGCGTCGTGTTGGTCGGGTTCTTTTGCTAGAGTCGCACCCAGTATTTAGTCGGAGCAAGATGAAATGTTTGACGATGGATTGAGATAGTTTTTCTATATTTTTTTTTTTTTCTTCTTTTGAGTAATTTTGCATGACTTGAAGTGTGTTGGACAGGTGAGTACACGGTGAGAAATTGTTGAGTGTTTTCGACTGTAGACGGTTTTTTAGAATCTAAGTGTTGAGGTAGATTTCCTTCTTAGATCTAGCTTTGAATGGATTCAATGATGAGGCATAGCGAGTCCTTTGAACTGGCATTCAGGACCGTAACAAGTGAATGATTTTAGTTGCATACGCAAAGGAGCTAACAATTTTGAGTTGAATGTTTTCGAGATAAGCTTTGATTCTATTTTCCTTTTTTTTTTGTAAAGTTTTCCAAGAGCAAAATATTTAATAAAATCGCAGATTTTACAAAAAATTATATATATACCAAAAAATGCTAAAATCGCTTTATTTTTTCTTTCAGTGTAAAAAACCAATTGCATGCTAATAAATCGCTAAGCTGCACACGAAATGCCCACAATCCATTAGACTGATATTTAATTCAAATTATTCGTGTTTATCACACGACATTTGACATGGTGTACGATTCTATAAAAATTATATCTGCAGCTGGTGGACTCGAAGACTTGTGGCGTCACAATAATATCAAGGTTAGTGTAACCGCCTTTGGCATGCCAGTTTGATGTTAGATTAGAGAACATGCTCATTTGGAGGCAGCGCGAGAGAGAGTGACAAGTAGGCATTAAAACGTAATTTTAAAATCTTAGCAAACATAAATTGTTTAAGACAGTTTAAAGTCTTAAGCGATCTTATATGAAAATTTTGCAAGGAATTCGATCCTGCTAAACGGCCGTCAATTGCGGTCTTGATGTCAACGAACACAAAACAAAGCTCTACAAGTAAGACACGGCGAAAACTAAAACTCCCGGAAAACCAAGGTCCGATCTTCTGTTTCAAGTTGAAATTGACGCCTTACAGATCAGTGATCAGTTGGCAGTAGGGTAGCTGATAAATGTGCCTAGATCGGCGTGTTTCCCTTTCTCAGACAGCTAAGGTTGAAAGACAGAAGTGCTCTTCCAAGACTTTCTGTAGTGAGACAGAAAACCTTCCATTTTAAGATGAACAGGGATTGTGAGATCAGAGAGGATAGAAAGATGCCCATAATGAAAACGGTCCAATGTAAATAAGTCAGATAAATTAATATCCGACGTAATGTGTAAACGTCTCAAGCCTTTCTGCAACGCACTCATCGGCACGTGCCAGTGTGGCTTCTAGTCTGGAAGTTCAACGATTGATTGAATTTCCAAACTAAGGCAAATCGTAGAGAATCCTAATGAATTTCAATTCGAGATCTACCATAATTTCATCTACTTTAAAGCCCACAAAAACTCATCCATCTGTCTTGCTTTACACTGAAAAACATGCGATGCAACACTTCTGAACTATTTCAAACGTGTGCTGAATTTCAGCAATGAGATGCGCTTTCCTGTGACTTCTTCAATCAAGTGCTTGAACAGATAGTCCCCAGGGCAGGTGTTAAATAGGAAGATACTTCGACAAAGCCATTCAGCTGCTTGTATATGCAGACGACATTGACATCATCGGTCACTCCCAGCCTGGCGTCATAGAAGCATTTACTGCAATCATTGAAGAACATGTAAAACGAATTGGCCTTGAAGTAAACGAGGACAAAACGAAGTACATGTGCTCAACAAGCAACTTTAAAATCGTTAACGAGTTTACCTACCTCGGAGTAAACCTGCAAACATCAACTCCACGAAGGACACTTTAGTGTAGATTCGACGAAGACTAACCTTAGGAGACCGTTGTTACTTCGGTTTGCCCAAAAAAACTGGGTTCAAAACGCCTAACGCGGAAGAAAAAATGTAGGCTCTACAAAAAAATTTAACCTTTGTTCGCTGACCCTGATGAGTGATGACTGATGACTGATCCCTGCTCTATGCCGTCGAGTCGTCGAGTACTGTACGGTAAGCTGGAAAGAAGAGCAGATTTTGAACACTTTCGAGAAAAAATTGTTTGTCGAATATATTGTATGTGGTCGGATATGCAAGGAGAATGAATGGAACAGAACAAACAACCGGGAACTCTAAGAGCTGTACCAAGATATGAATGTAGTCAGAATGGTCCAATCCAAATACATGGACGAATGGACATTTATGCTCCAGTTAAGATGATATTCGATTCTCAGGTCTTCCTTGTCGCCTCGAACATACAATTTAAGGACTAAGCTATAATAAAACAAAGTATATGCTGTCAACGAAAAGATACACTCAACATCGACAAATTGGACAGAAGGGCACAAAAGACAGTTAAAACTTTGAGGTAGTAAAGGACTTTGTCTACCTGGACTCTGCTATAACATCACAAAATGACCTCTCGTCGGAAATCAAACGAAGGATTACTCTTGCCAATCGCCGTTCCGTTGGGCTAATAGGGCAATGAAGTAGTAAAGCCCTTTCCCGATCGACTAAAGAGTCTCTGTATAAGACCCCAATCATCCCAGTCTTGCTATATGTAGTTGAAGCATGGACTCTATCGATATCCCTGATCGCTTCGAGAGAAAAATCCTGCCTAAGATATACGGTGGTTGACGTATTTTGGAGGAGAAGATTCAATCACAAACTATACGAGCTGTACAGCGACATTGCCCTGGTCAAAAAACTGCGGATTGGGCCGTTTAGGATGGCTAAGACATGTAGAGCCTATGGACATCAGCCCTGCGGCTGGCAGAGTATTCGACTTCATCCCAGCTGGTCAGTGCAGCAGAAGACGGCTTGGCCTAAGGTGGCGCGCACAAGTGGAAAAGGACCTCAACCAACTTGAAGTGCGGAACTGGAGGCAGTTAGCTAAGGACCGGGCTATAAATGGAAGGGGTTGTTGGTTGAGGCCTTGGACCTCTCCGGACTGTACCGCCACCTAAGTAAGTCGGCTATAACAGATGCCAAAGCACTTGGTCTGGACAACTGAATATAGCGTGTCCTGAACCGAAGAGAATGGAAGTGTGACGTGTTTCAGCCAAAGACCCTCCACGGGCTGTGAGGTAGTAAATGATGTAAACAGAACCACTGAATGAACATGCAAATGCAAAAAAAAAAATGCAACTCAATAAACGAATGAATACATTCAATGAAAAGACAAACTCTTGAAAAAATAAACAATTGCGTAATAAAATGAATGAATAAACAAACTCAGTATGCGCTAAGAAAAAACCAGAAACCAGCAATGTTGTCCAATAGCCAACGAGTTTCCCGGCTTTTTCCGGAACATAAACACTATGTAGCTCTTCGACGATCATAAGTCAAATTACCGCTAATTTCAGCTGTTATTCGAAGAAAATGAACAGTTTCCTATCAATTTAAATCTAGAACGCCCACTTATTCACTTTTTCACTTTCAATTAACTTTTTGTTGTTGTTAATACTCATCTCGTCAGCTGTATTAGCTTTCCTATTTTTTATTTTTTATTAATTAATTTTTGCACACAAAATTTCATCAATCACTGCGTGCAATTTAAATTCGGAAAAAATAATCAGAAAAAAAACCTAAATTAACCTGAACGTTAGCTTAAACTACAACAACAACAACCCACCTGGGGTAATTAACTAACTTACAATTATTATCGATGAGTAGCGTGGTATATCGTAACGTATCCGTGTGTACTTCTTCAGAAACATCCTCCATATTACATAAGCCATCTTAGGATTTTTTTTTTATTTTGCACAATCGACACTGTCGCCTCGGTGTACCATGTACCGTCACCGCCACCGCATGCAATGCTAACGACGCGTATCCAATCGCATTTACATCCACAACGGAAATCAATAAGCGGCCATCATTGCGCTAATCGAATACGCAATTTTTTCAAACACAAACCGAGATTGACACTGAACTGAACCACTGGCCATCTTAACACTCATTCTGAAGTACGATAACGATTACGATTACGATAAACGAATACGAATACGATTACAAGTTAACGAGCTTACGATACGTTTCAAGAACGCACACGAGAGTACATTTCAGGCTAAGCATTTGTTTATTTATATTCTTCGCGTCTCTCTCTCGCTCTCTGCTTCGCGTATTTTTCTAAACGGATTTTAACAGATATTTGCAAAGCCGCGTACTTTAAAATTGAGTTCAAAACCATTCACAAGTTTATGACGAACTAAAAGTAAAGACGGTTGGAAAAAATTGTAAACCATCTCACATAGAGCTGTAGCTACACACCCCTTGCTGCCGTGTCACACACAGTCGCCCCTTTGATCGATGAGTAATGAAAGGCAGTACTGTTTGCTGTTTGTTGTTGAAAAGGGTGGGGATGACCCCACAGCCACAAGCCCTACCTTACTTTTCTAAGCGGTTATTTTTCCTACGGTCGCCTGCCGTATCTATCTCTATAGTATATCCACCGCACTTTAGACTAATGAACAATCCCCACAAGCTGAGCTGTTGGCAGGCACTCCAAAGCCCAACGTGGAGAGGTATTTGGCGGTGCATCGTGGAAAGAGAATTAATTCCTTTTACGGCATGGGTATAAAAATGATAGTCAAATAGTGTTTGCCACCCTTGAAATGGCTTCCCGAGGAAGCCGGACATCCGCGGGGCGCACGCACCTCGCAACGTGAAGAAAGTGAAAATTGCGCGAAAATAATGCACCCGCACGTGAAAGGGGGGCGTTGGCTACCTTGATAGTTGGGTTGGTCACTCCGCCGTCAACTTCAGGGGGGTTCTGAGTGGCCATTTGGTGTAATTAAAATATTCACTGAATAGTATCTCTGTTAATCACATGCAAGTTGTTGGCCGTTAGCAGTTAACTGAATGTGGTTGGAGTTTTTTGTTTTCTTATTGTTATGTGCATTATGGAATCGAATCACGTGAATGTAACTTGAGCTTTGAGTATCTGGGGGAGTTATTAACATGTCAGATGCAAAGAGCAGTTTGGTGGCTTAAGTGTCGACTGTACTTTACATTGTGATGACGGGATGCCAAAGGAATTTTAAATGTGAATTTGGTAGCTAATTGTAAATTCTTTTATTTTTGGAATTTCTATTCTTACTCGAACAAAAGAAAGCATTCATGTCTTCAATTTCAGCAGATACAAAGGAATAACAGTCTGCGTTTAAAAATATGTCACCTGTGTGTGCAAAATTCAGTACAAACTCGGTTTTCAGAATCAGAACATCTTTTGTTCTTAAGCCGTACATTAAGTGTGTCGCTCTGCTGAGTACATGCTGAGTACATCCAATAAAATACATTCGAACAATTTTTGTGAATTTTGTGATTAACCCATTAAAGCCTGACCATAGAAGCGGTCGTAGGATTTTTCTGAACATTTCTAGAACTAGTAATATTAGTCATAGAAGTTGATCTGCAACATTTCAGATTTATAGGTTATGGCATAATCGAGTTATGATATGGGTATTCAAATACCCAACCGGCTTTAACGAGTTCCAAGTTTACTTGTTTTTTTCAACAATTTTCTTTCAAGTTATTTTTTTAAAGTGAAAAAAAAAAAAATATTTTTCCTTAACTACAAAAACAAATTTATTGAGTAGCTTACCAATGTCCCTCTGATTGGTAGTGGTAGCATTTCAAGATTTTTGAAATCAGACTGGGCTTATTCGTGCGTGTACACATTGACGACGATTTCTTTGGATTTTCTACACGCCAAGGATGTGTTCGTAAGTATAATTTTTTTTTTTTTTTTTTTTCAAATAAAGCAGATTTAAATATGTGGTGTTTTCTTTCTGCTTAGTTAAAATGTATTCACATTATTAATAGGCACTTACTGCTTCAGGAAATTGGTCTTATTCGAATGTCTGTCACGAGTTTTATCTCAGAAACCATTCTACACAGAAACTTGAAATTCGGCATAATTATACATTACGGTAGTTAACATAAATTTCTGACTACGTATGTTACTTATCACTCAAAACTATTGTGAAACAAATAAGAGTATAAAGTGTGCGAAATATAAATTCGAAAAATAAGGATTTAAAAAACGTTGGTGGTGATTTTCGAAAATGTGTTATTTCCGACACTACTTAATCCAAAAATGTGAAAGAATCAAGGTTTGTAAATGATTGACCGTATAGTGAACGAAAACTGTAGCGATGGATATAGGTTACATAGTTCAATTTCGCTCAGTAATTCAATTTCGCTCAATAACTCTAAAGAGTATTATACGTACAGTGACCATATTTTTTGGTGCGAAATACGGGACAAAAAGTGAAAAATAAAAAACACAAAAAAAAATACCTCTCGTTTTGTTAATGTATTTCAAATTGCTTATAGAATATGCTTAAAGCGAAAATAACAATACAAACATAATTAATAAATTTCAGCGAGTTCTTTCGTAATCAAAGATACCTAAGACAGGCACATTCCTTGAGACTCTATTAAGGTAATGTTACTATGAAATATTGAAGCCTCAGAGGGGATAAAAAAAATTACAGGACATCAAAACAGGGGTTGCTAATTTTTTTTTTTAAATTGTGGGACATTTATTTTATGAAAAGAAATGGTTTAAAATTCGTTAGGTAGTTGATTTTAAAGTTAGCCATCTGGGTTTGCCGTATCCAACTAGCTTACAGTATTCACCTGTTTATGAATGTCGTAACTCGCGGGGTGTCACGAACACCCTTTCTTTAGTTAAGGTAGATGGGTGCCCTATGACCAATTAGCCACTGCTCACTTAGACCAACGTTTGGGTCTATTGTGCCCATTTGGGGTTTTACCCTGAGACCTGCGTTACCACTGATTAAGAACAGTTTAGATAAGGATGTGAATCTCAGCTTTGCTAAAGTTATCCAGCTGGCCAGAAGGCTAGTTCTTTTTCATTGGTGACTTATTGACCCTCCCATTCAGTCTTGTCGGGAGTTCTGATACTAGATTCCAAATTAAAATTGATGATTGGGGACATATAATCTTTTTTCGTTGTCATTTTGTCCACCACCCATTTGGAGGCATGCTCATATGGCACCGGAGACTACAACCCCACTTCCCTCTATCTAAGTGGAGTTTAAGCTGCTTTATTATTCCAGGACAGATCTAGCAGGATAAGACCCAGCATGGCCGCCGTGGGTGTTGATCTCAGTGAGCCTTAGATTCCAATACAGGCTGTTCTCCGAACTTTGGCATTTCTTATCGAATGCCATCCAGCAGACTATTGAGGTATACGCCTCACAACCGCCCTCTACAGCCAGTGTACCATAGCTGGTTTGAAATTCATGTATTACTGAACAAGATTTCTCTGCGTAAAAAGCTACACACCTTTTTGTGATGCGATCTGTTCGACCCCTGAACACCGTTTTTAAAGAATTAACTCCTAGACCATGACTTCTATTCTTTCTTTCTTTAGGTTGCAGTTCGGGGTAAATTAGGGCCTAATTCTCGCAACCATTTGTATGTGCTTCTTATATTTTTGCACTAATGGAAGACACCTACATTTTTTGCCGACTCCGAACGTCGAGTTGAGAAACTCACCTTGACAATTGATACTCTTTGAATACTTGACAGACATTCGAAAGATGTAGCACCGTGTAAAAACTTTTAGGTGTTTGTTGTGATTAAACCCAGGGCAGCATGCGTAGTAGTCCAAAGCACTAACCACTTCGCCACGGTGCTCACTATGACCATGACCATGACTACTGGTCGACTTTTTATCAATATCTTGATGAGCTTCAGATTAATAAGGTGCTAGTTACTTAGCACGAATCCATTGAATTGGTCTTATCTTTAACGCAAGGACTGAGCTCATATAACCAACTTAAAAACCATTATCTCTAGCCTTTTAAACATGGACTCGACCGCAAATGCGAGACTAATAAAGACGCTTGGCTTTAGGTGCCAAACATCAAAGCGTAGCACGGTCTTGCCTGAAATACTAATAATAAATACATTTATATACTCTCCGATATGGAGCGGCTTTGCTTGCTATTAACGCCTTTGAAATCACGTCGCATATAGTTTGGACATCCCTCAAAGCAATTTGAGTGAAACTCGGTGTAAAAGATAGTGCCAAAGCTTTCTAGCAACACTTTCCCTTAAAATAACTAAACAACTCCAGATGGCAGATGCACACACTTGCCGGATTCTTGCCAGGACACACATATTACCCATGGGAATTGCTCAGGACACTATCTGTCGAATGTGCAACGTAGACGAAGAAACAGCGGAGCTATGCACTGTAAGTGCTTACCAAGAACACGTCTACGTTTTCTAGAGACAGATGACATACATATATAACTGTCAGTTCGTGCAAAGATTTAGTTGAATTTCCTAATAAATCCGGCTACATGAGCGAACTTCAACAGGTAAATATCACAACAGGCCCAGCTTAGCCGCAGCAATAAGGATAATTATTCCGACCTCTTGAATCTAATCTAATCTAACGGTCTATTAAGCAAAATCACTCATAAGTAAGCATTGGTCCTATGTTAGGCTTCTTATAACTCGAAATACTTATATAAATCCCAACTGGATGCTGAGCAATCTTTTGAAATTCTGCTCATTTATAGAAATTGGAGTCAACTGCGTGCTATGAGGCATTCTCCAGAAATTGTATCTTCCACAGTTCAATGTCCCTTTCGATTGAACAAAACAAATCACGGAACAAAGCCCAAAAGTTGTTCTTCTACTTGAAGGAAATATTGCAGATT
Source organism: Brachyopa scutellaris (assembly GCA_949775065.1). NCBI lineage: Eukaryota > Metazoa > Arthropoda > Insecta > Diptera > Syrphidae > Brachyopa > Brachyopa scutellaris. Next base: position 114,266,714 of record OX459113.1, read on the forward strand.
AAGTGTCCACAAACGTCACCCATCAAAGCTGAGCTACACTCTTCTCTTCTCAACTAAGACCAGACAAGCGAAAGTGCATTGGTTTAGTCATCACGAAAAGCCTGTTCTCCTTAACTACTTCAAGGTAAAACATGTCCCCATTGAGTATTCAAATTGCCTAAGTACGTCCGACAAGTAAAAGTCATTTCATGTTCATCGTAAAACCAGCCAGCGTAGAATGTCAAACGAATCAGTTGACTTTTGTTTTACGTTTTCTCCGCCCGGTACGTGTTGCACTAATTTTACAACTTTTCTGCGTTCTTTCTTTTTTTTTTCTTTTTTAAATAAAGAAAACAAAATCCATTTCGTATTCCACAAGCGGTTAACAATATCACAACTGCAAAAAAAAAAAAAAAAATAAAAAATAAGTGGCCAAGTCAAACTGAAATTTCAAAGGATCCACGTGATTTTTATGAGGCCAGTTGCACTTGCCTGCGATTCGCAATAACTTCGCAAGTATTACGACTCCATTAAATAATAATAATATACGCACAGCGTCTTTACGTAAGTTGAAACTTGAGCTCTTAATAAAGAGAAACGGCAAGAGCCGTTTAACGTGACGTTAATTATTTAAAATTGACCCTTTTCGTGGGGAATTCAAAACATTTTAATTAACTTATTTCGAGCTGTGTGGCCTGTGCTCAAAATAGACTCGCTTTATTAATTAAAATGTAATTAACACACATACACACGTATTATAATGCGTCACGCTTGACAATTGAATCCTTTAACCGTCATACCGCGCTCCGAAGGCATCATAGACATCGTCTAGGGCACACCCCCAAGAGTTGATTTCCTTTATTGATTTTTTGTATACAATTTTCTGCATAAACAGCCCACACCTAGCTAGATGCACACATACATATACACACATGTGTAGTGTTAACCGAAGCATATTTGCACCGGAAAAAGGACGATAGGGAACACCTTCAAAAAAGTTCAGTTCATCCAAATTGTGCCGAGTTTATAAATTTCTAAATGAAAATTACAGCTCGTCACGCAAGCACTGAGCTGAGTTTCGTTGCTTAAAATTGTAATCCTCCTCGCTGCGCTGGCGGAAAATACACAAAGGACAATGACGTCGGTGGTGGTTGGTTGATGATTGAAGTACAGATGGGGTATGTATGGCTAAAATGTCCATGGAACAAACAGTGCACACAGTTCAGTGCGCTTTCATTGGCGCGATATTAACAAAGTGGTTTTATGTTAGACACGATACATAAACCTTCAACGGGATTCGGATCGGAAAATGGAAATCGCAACGAAGGGATTAGCTTGTCAGTTGTTTTTTTTTTTGATTTTTTTCAGCCTTACAATGTATGCAGTTTTTTTCTTGGTTTTAATAGGCTTATAGCAGGGATTTGTGCAGGTACATGAATGCCTTCAAATGAACTTGTACTATATTTTTATTTTTTTTTTTGATGGCCTACTTCGGTAGCCTTAATTAACTTGTGCTGTTAAAAAAAAAACTACATACGTCTTACAAAAGAAGGGCATGCATGGAGAATCAATAAATAAAAACTTACTGCAGTTGAAGGTCGTACACAATCGACATGTAAGGCGTTTGTTAATCTGCCATCAGCAAGGAGAAGAAAGTTAATCCATGAAAGACTCGGACTTTTGACATTTTCTTCACAACTAGAAGACTCACAGTGCCTGATTCGATTTAAGTTCAATGTGTGTTCTGAATAACGTCAGTATGGCTGGCTAAAGTGTCATGCCGCTTGATATGAATAGCACCAGATTTTCTTTTGTAATCAGATCCTTTCACCCACGATACCATACAAGCCATCTGATCCATAGTTGTTGTATTATTGCCTTCAATTTGTGTCCTAAAAACTTTTTCAACGAGGCACTAGCTATAGAACTTACGCTTTTTTGAATCTAGACGATAGCTTAGGAATTCCACAGATAGAAAGAGCACAAGATAACGTGAGCCGAAGTAGAATGTTGAATACTTGATGAAATAGCTAAAGCAATCCACAGACCATATTGGCCACTAGTGTCATTTAGAACAAAGGCAATATACTACATATCTACAGTTCTAGGATGATTGTTTTACACAATTATGCGAAAATTTAATGGAAAAAATAAAGTAAAACAAGAATGAAAATTAGCACAGTCAATTACCAGAGTTAATGTTAGATACAGTAGTGACCGCTTAAAGCGAACTTTCAGTTATAACGAACCATTTCAACCAGTCCTAATAAATGTCCCATACGAATTACTTCGCTTATAACGAACCCGCTTAAAGGAAACTTTCGCCTACAATTTTACGTGGTTCAGTAAAGAAAATGTCCGGTTATAACGAACTAAAAATGACTCACTTTACAATGAGCCCATCGGAATCCTGCTTTTTAAGAATTCTGCCAAAAATGATTTTCAAAATACCGACTTCCGAAATCCCGTTTTTAAAAATAATGCGTCTGCTTTTAAAAATTCTGTTTAATCCCGCTTTGCCCGTTTCTCAGAATCCCACTTTTGTGTGAATGTCAGGGCATAGCACGCAGTCGAGGGACATTTTAGGCTTCTGCTTCTTTGGTAACCTGGAGGAGGTAGGACGAATCAACCATAGATTCATCCTAAAATTTTGCAAGGTAGTAAAATGCTTGGAGGAAATTGTGCCGGTTTAGGTACCATCCTTGGATGGACTCTAGGGGATCGCGATGGGCCCATTCTGGTGCCTGGTGTTTTGGAATAGCTCATCCTCTGAACCCTTCTCAACCTATCCTACCCTTATCATTAAAGGACAACTGTTGGCACAATTTCGAAGAAAAGGGAGGAGATTCTGGACAACTTCAAACAAACAAACTCGAATTCGAACAGTACTTTGCACTGAAATATGTATCTACTGTTATTTTATGTGCTCAAATTTGGTTTTCTTTGTTTTTGATTTTCTGGATAAAAAATGATGTATTCTTCCAAGCATGTCACATATAATGAACTTCGGTTATAACGAACCAATTTGGTCGGTCCCTTCGAGTTACCGAGCTACTGTCATATATAGCTTCCATTTGCGTTGAGTGCCGGTTATGTTTTATTTCCTAGTTTGCTTTCAAGACTGAGAAAGGCTTTAGCAGTAATAGGACGGAAGACAGGCATCAATGACAATACTCGTACATCTGCATCTAGAGAAATCGACTAGGTGCTGTACCCTGCCACACAGAATTTCGAAATGAGTTTCTTTTCTTTATGATTTTAAAGACATAAGCCGTCCGCCCTAGGACTGCGAGTACACCATCTAACAAGAGTGTCATTTTGGAGGGATATCATGCAAAACTCAAAACTCAAAACTGTGGCTCGCAAAAATATTAGCTGCTGCATGATACTAAGCGGACATTTTTGCATGACACTCTTGATCGATGGTGTGTATGTGTACCCAGCTTAACTCTGAGCGCAACCCAGTCTCCTTTCATTCTCTTACTCACCCTTTCAAAAGCACTCCTAATCCATCTGAATGACCTCGAATTGCGCAGCCTCATTACGAATTGATCACACACCGAGGATATTAGCAAAACAAAACGGTGCCACAGCACACTACATGCACCGCGATATTCTAACATTTGACACTAATACTAAAACCAATCTTGTCGAGCCAACAAACATTTCACCACCAACACAATTCGAATGTCCTTTCCAAGGTTAACATTCGCCACCAAAAACAAACACACACACTGTGGCACTGAATTTAATTGAAATTGGTTACACTTTATTACCACTTGCTACGCGCCCGTTGTTTACATTCGCAATTAGCGACTGAAATCTAAAAGAAATCACGACTCTATTTCGTTGAGGGGTTTTTCTACACTAAACCATGAGCACTGTTTGTCAAGTATACCCGTGTGTACGTTACACCTTTGCGTCTAAAAGAGAAAAAAAAAAAAAAACACAAAAAGCAAAAAATTCCAAAACTCAAATTGGCAGCCGCCAGTGCACATGGGAATCACAATCACAGCTCTTTTTTTTAATATCAAAGCTTGGTTCCACTTCCAATAGTAGGCTAATTTAATGAATGCACATGAAGCCCTACATTGTGCTCATCAGTGGCTCGACTTGACAGAATGGCATACCTTGACGGTGGAGATGGAGAAGACAGGAGAAAAAAGATAACAGCCACCGTAAGCCACTTGAAACGCAAGAAACTACCGTACTGGGACTGGGACACCGGGAGTGGGTGAGCAACACAATCGGTATTTGCGGCTGAAACGGGTGGACTACGCAGAGCAGCGAACTGAGAACACAAGTAGCACATGGGTGACAGACAATAACAATAACTTGTTTTGTTCTTTTTCTAGTTTTTCTTTTTTCTTTTTGTTGTTCTTTTCTTTTTCGTGTTCCATCTAATTTAATGGCGAATACCTAGATTTTGTGTGAGATCAGATAACCACGAGTGACATGGACTTGGGATCGGTGTCAAGTGCACATTTTAAACAAAATTTTGATGGGCAATGAGGCATATATCAGACATTTTTTTTACAGATTTTAAAGCATAGTAAGCATGAAGATGACAAACTTTGTCGTATATATTTTGCAAATTGACCAAAAATAGGAAAGATAGTCATAAGATCAGCCGAGCAACTCATGTCAAAGCTCATAGAAATTAGCAAAAGACCTTAAAATTGTGTTAACCACTTATGTAAATACTTACTTAGGGAAATTAGGCTATCAGATGAGGCCAGCTGCGAGAGAAGATTCAACCATGAACTATACGAGCTGTACAGCGACATCAACCTGGTCAAAAAAAAAACGGGCTTTAGGTTTTTAAGATGGCCAGGACATCAACGCTCCGGCTCGGAGAATATTCGATCTAACCCGGAGGCTCAGGGCAGCAGAGACCTCGTCCAAGGTAGTTGAGGTAGGCACAGGTGGAAAATGACATCAACCAACTTGAAGTGCGCTACTGGAGGCAGTTAGCTAAGGACCGGGCTAACTGAATGGTGTTATTGGTTGATGCCTTTGTCCATCCCAGACCGTCGCGCCACCTAGGTAAGTAAGTAAGCATGGAGACCTACACTTTTCAAAGGCTTTCTAAGCTTACCACCTAACAACGAACATGTTTTTTGGAGTGGACTCACTTTGTTGTGCATGATTAGTAAAAACCACATCAAGCTAAGAAAATTGCTTATAATATTATATATACATACCATTAGCGACCATAATTCGACGGCAACTTCAAAATTGTCGCATTCAACGTGCAGAACATTTAAGAATGGTTAAAACGCGCCTTCTGTTTAGAGCAGATAGGCAGCAGAGTGATCATGAAGATTCTGCCTGAAACCGATAGGTTTCATGAATCTGGGGTACGGTAGAGATATCCGCTAGCACTGCGATCGGGGTTGGTCTATTGTGCCCCCTCTTTTGTCTAGGAATCATGCAAAATCCTTAGAGTTCGATAATCCCTTTGAATGGAATGCTTTTATAGTCTTCTTCCGTAAGTATGTATTTGGCTAGTATTTAGGCTCTTCTTTTAGTTTAGAGAAGTGCACTCTGAGATGCTCCATAGTTTCTTTTTTTTTGTTTACAGAATCTGCAGATGTCTGTGTTGCTGATTTTCATTTTGTAAAGGTGGCTGTTGCAGATTGAATGTCCCGTCAGGCCTGCGCGAAGAATTTTGAAATTTCCTTTGTTTAGTTTTGGGGTTTTATTTGTTAATTTGTTGTTGTGTATGAGGAACTTTATTGGGTGCTTCAGGCCCTCTTAATTGTTACAGTAACTTGATTTCTGTCTGTTCTGAAATGGCTTTGTTGGTGTCTTCTCTTGTGAAGCCATAGTGAGGGGCTGGTCCAATAAATGGACTGTTTGCTCCTTTTTTGGCGAATATTTCAGCTTTTTCATTGCTCTCATCTCATTCTTGCTCTGGTACCCATATGAGTTTACCTACGTTTTTCATATATGTATATGTACATACTTAGCTTTGTATTCCATACATAATTTCTGATCCTATTTTAAAATCCGAAAACATAGAGTTTTTTCTCAATATTTTGCATTTTATTACAAAAAAATCATTATATATTATAAGTTGCAGAAGATAGGTACCCAAACGAGTAGGTATAAGCCAAAATACTCTTTCGTATAAATCTATCGCGTGAGATAAAAATTATTTCAGTTACCTTTGAAACCTTTGTCATCTTGGTATCTCGGGTGAGACCGTAGACCCAACTTGTCAAATTAATGCGAAGTTTTAACTGATGGTATTACTCTCATTTGTAAAGCCGACTTGTTGACATTTTGCAAAGCGTAAGACTTGAAGACTTTAAAGTCCAAAATAGGCGCTTATCATAAAACGAGAAAAGTCTCATTCATAGTTCCCCACATGCAGCACATTTTATTGATAAGCATTGAAATATGCTCGAATTTGATCGTCGAGAATTGGGTCTGTCATCGTCGCATACGCGTCGGTCTGCATATCTCACTAAACAAGGCGTGTGTACCTGTACTTCTTTCTACCTCAAATTAAAACTTTGTTTTGCATTAGTTCGTGCTTCAATGGCTTTGTTCGTGATTATTATTATTTTCTACACAACTGAGCTGAGTTTCACGTCTTCTCCGAACGAACGCGCTGGTCAGTGAAACCGAAAGAAAAACAGTGTCGTGTTTTATTGTTTAATTTCACGTGGAATCTAATTGATATCTGCATACAAGTGTATATCCATAGCCACTGAAATCTAAGAACTGAGATGCATGCATGATTTCTAAGTCACCTCGAAAAACGGCATTGAACCGTGAATGGGCGTTGAAACAAGAATTCGCATTGTGAACGTTGAGTCGACGAATAGATGGATGGTTCGATAGAGCTCGAGTTCTAGCATCAATTGCACCTCTAGTCGTCCATAAACTGGTTAGATACATAAGTCTAGTATAGTACAGATCGGCAGATCATATGGATATTGGTTACATAAGATACCTATGTGCCGGGGGTGGGCGTGTTGCGTGAAGTGCAACATGATTGTGTGGAATGCTGAATGATCATGAAGATGACATAAGAAGGACAGAAAGGACACGAAACAGTGTCAGTGTCACGAATCTTCCCCTCTGACAGACTTGAAAGACGAAATTTAGGTCACCACGTTACGTGTCGTCGATGACCGCTGGGATGGGCAAAGCATTACGTCTGTTTGACATATTGTTCCATTTTCATTAATATTCTGTCCAACGCAGGAAAAAAAAGATGGCTTTCATTGATTTGAACATCATTTTTGCACGCACTTATCAAACATACTCGTAAGCTCTGTTTCCTCTTACCACACTTGGTTCCAAGCCAACCGGTAATGGGATTTGTGTATGTGCGACGCGTAACTCCAAATGGAATTTAGGTATGAATCCAATTGTAATTGATATTTAATTTCGATAGGTTTTAATTCATTTTCACTTTTTCGTTCAATTGTCATTAACAACTCGTTAGATTGACACGCAGTTACACCTCACATCACCTTAAACCAGCGAATCAGATTTCGTAACATAAAGACAAAGAGTTCATTGAACAGTTAACAAATGTATGTTTGTTCTTTTTTTTTTTTGCTTAGATTTGCATAATTCTAACAGATGCTTATTAATCATAATTTCTTGAACGCACAACAGCGTTTGGCATTGTGTTGAAAACCGTTAGAAAAATAAAAGTGACTCTTAGTTGCTAGAATTTTTGGAAGCTGTTGTTTTTATCATGACATTGGACATTGGCATTAAATTACTTATGTCAATTTATTCTTCGAAAAATAAATGTGAACAGTAGCGGAGTTAGTTGTGGAGGCGAAGACTTTTTGTTAAGGCCAATATTGAAGGGGGCCCGATGTACAAGTATTTATTATTTCTTAAAACTCTTGATGGTCTTAGAATGATTTTTTTGTCTTTTTTGGCCACACAATTCACAATAGGATTGAGGTGTCAGGAATAAAGAACCAACAATATCTTTACCCTATGACAAGTAAATGAAAGAGAAAAAAAAACAAGGAGTCGAATTTTATTAAAATACGTAAATTTTATTTTTTTTTTTTTATTTAAAATGCAAAGCGTCCTCTATTTCCTCAAAGTTCCATAAGCTACATAACATGGAAGATCCTGGCGATGCGGGATGTAGTCATGTAGTATCTGGTTCACACTATTTTCATCTCAAAAAACAAGTTTTTCAGCTGAAGGTTGTGGGATAGGCGGCTGTATATCATGATATGCAGTGATCCCATTGGTTCCTCTAAGAATCACTCTCTGAACTTTAAGACCTTCGTTGAGATGAGCTGATAAAATTAAAGACTTTCTAGATATAGTTTACATGCAACTTGAGTATTTTGGTGAACAGTGGAGAAAATGATCATACAATTGGGGACGCTAGCAGCAAGTCGGTATACTCGCTTAACGCAATACCTTAACAACTTTTCAACAATCTCATAATGTTTACATCCCCATACCTGAGCGCAATGGCCCTGAACAAAATGGCCTCTTGCTGCTGTGAGCAATCTTTTCCATGTTGTGCAGATAGTGGATTTAGCTTTAGAAAGTTTATCCTTCAGATGTCTTTCCACACATAATATAAGTTTCTAGTAAAGTAATCGTCTTCGTCAAAGTATTTATATTCTTTTACTAATTGGATGCACTCACCATTCAAAATAGTTAATTGAACTTTTCCAAATTTACAAATAGATTCCAAAATAAGCAGTATTGATACTCGGTCGTATACGCAAGGAGGGCTGCCACACTAGCACATCCTTGTCCTTACTCCTGATTATGTGTGAAATCATTCAGATAATTTCTCGCCGTTTCACATCGCAGCATGAATTTCTTTGAACAGATTTTGAGGAACTCTACCGAATTTCCGAGGCATTCCCATGCAACAAAGCTTATAAATAAGAGCATCTCGATCAACTGCATGTATACAGATTACCGCTTTGAAATCGACAAAGGCATATGATTTTTGCCATTTTTATGAGATGAATCTGCGATCTGTGAGCACCGTGGTATAGTGGAGTAACCTGGCCTATACCTGCTTGGTATTCGCCAAATAAGATGTTAGATGCGGGCTACGTATTGATTCTATTTAACAAGATCGCAGTTAATATTTTAAATGATGCCCTTTTTCAGGCATGCTTGTGTTGTGTTTATCGGAAGTTTTGAATTATTTTAGAATAACCACCTTATTCAAAAATATGCAGTGGAGATGGTTACTTATACAATTCAACAGATATTCAATTAGATCATGGGGCGTTATCATCCTTAAGTCTGTCTATAGCTTCTTAGTTCTTCCATGGTGATTGGGGAATTAAATATTTCAAAGTTGAAATCAGGTTTAGAATACTGAGAGTTTCAACTTTTAAGTACTGGGTTCAACAGACCATTAAAATGCGCAAAAATAGGTTAGAGCTTAACTCAGGATGGATGGAGAATTTCTTTCCCATTCACCTTCGCAGCTAATTTTCAGGGTTCTTATGCATTACTATAGAAAGCTAACCATAATTTTGCCTACATAAGGCGCCTTGCGAAAAAGCTCTCAAAGTAAAATAATGGATAATTATCCAGGCTAAGGTTTTGTTGTATTTTACATTGAAAACATGTTTAGCCTATATAGATTTGAAAAAAACACGCTTATAGTGCCCTAAACGTGCTGTTGGCATCCAAGTAAAAATGTTTAAAGAATCCTTCCTTGAAGTTCCGGAACACACTTAGCCATGCAAAAGATACCTGGCGCACACTTTGGCATTCAATAGGCGCGTTTTTTTTTTCAAATCTAAATAGATTTCGAAAAAGCTTTCCATACAAAAATAAGACTGGATAATTATCCAGGCTAAGGTTTTGTTGTATTTTACATTGAAAACATATTTAGCCTATATAGGTTTGAAAAAAAAAACACGCCTAATATCAAACCACGATTTTATTTATCGTCCTGCTGAGGGTGCAGATTGGGTAAGGCGGTCGAATTTCTGTTGGCTTTATAACTGTACATCCTGCTCTCTCTTAAAGTGTCCCTTTTTCCCCTTCCATTGCAGTTTGGGTAGGTCTCTTGCATCAAGTTTCTTAGGGTTCATTTCATTTCCAGTTGCAATGCTGTAATTGTTGGCGGGTATTCAGAAAAGGGTACATGTTCCACAATTCAAAGAATAATAGACTTGGCGCGCTATCATGTGTAGATATTTTCTATTGCAAATTTTGTATAAAAATGAACATTTGGACTTCGACTTGAACTATGAAAGATCATTGATCTACTCAACTCAACATTCGGAAAGTGGTTATCACTTTCTCAGCGTTGACAATCAGGCTTCCAACTTTAATCTTTTATTTGAACAAGATGATTTATGGAAATTGGTATTTTATCTAAAAACCCAAACACTTCCACTGATTTCACTCGTTTCGGATGTCAAAGCGTGAAAACAAATGCTTTCGCCACTTCCTAATTGGAGCTACAAATTACCAATTCAGGCAATTCCTTATTGATGCCAACAGTTGACACGAGTGCAAATTACGACTTCGTATCCAGGCTCTACTATACAAAGTCTGTAAGACTTCGTCTTCGGCACGCTACAAGTTGCCTACACAGCAACTCTTACAACTGGCAACACAGCCAACCAGACGATGATGCCAATGCCAATTCTGTTGACGCCGTTTCTGCATTAAATTGAAATCAAATGTTCACACTCAATAAAATTCGCCATCGGTGTATCGAATCCCAGCGATTCGTCGTTGTAATTTCCATATCACGTTGATCCAACACAATACTACGGCGCGCAAACTACAGCCTCAAAAAAAAAGGCGACTCGTTGCGGCGAGTCTATAAACATATCGCCAGTTCGGACGATAGTGCGCGCGCACAGAGCGTTCATAATTTTTCTGTCAAACAATATGATCGATGTGTTGCGCGCCATGCTCTGGCTGGAGGAAGTTGCTGTATACGATCGACAGATCCGTTCAATTCGATCACACAGCCGATCGCGGAACAAGAAAGGAGGTCGCGGAGTAGTGATCGCACAAAATTGGGTGCTGCGGCGCATTTGAGATGTTTCTCTATGCGGGTACCTCTTGTGTTGACGTGTTTTCATATCTTTTACCTGTTGGCATAAGAAATATGCAAAAAATCATCGATGATTCGATGAAGCTGAAACACAGACACTACGACATAAATAGAGGGTAGGATGAAAAAAACCACACGATCACTTCCTATACAATGGCAAAAGTGTTGGGGGATTGTGCTCTGAAGTTGATGCATTGCCAGCGATGATTTTGGGTTAATGTAATTCATTGCATCGCACTGCATGTGATTATAGCCACTGGCGATGATATTGATAGCGTGTAGAGATTTGTATAACGATGTAACCAGGAACAACAACAACAAAAAAAAAAAACGAATAAATACAAGAGCTACTTTTACAGTGCTGCGCGGGAGGTTATGAGTTTTTCAAATGTCCTGATCCTGATCTTAGCAAACTGTGTCAAATGAAAATTTATCTCCAAAAAGTGGAGACCTGCCCTTCTGACAGTCTTTAGAACATGCCCAGTGAGTGAGGACCTGTAGCACCCTTCAAAGTGAATAAAGCTGATCATGTAATGCGTACTGGTACTTTGCAACATGCTCACCAGTAGACAATTCATTGTGAAAAATGGCAATGTAACCTCTGCTGGTATGTTCCGAATTAAAAAAGGTCTACAAAAGGGTGCAGTTAACTCGCCGATCCTTTTCAATGTTTATACTAGTGATTATGTAGGATCTCACCATCCTATGCGTATGCAGACGACTTGATCGCTTACAGATCAGGACCTGAAATCGATGACATCACAATTCTCTTGAAGCGTGACTTCGATTCGATCTAGCGATATTGCAACGACTGGAAGCTGAAGATTAACTTTCAGAAGTCAGAAACCATTCTGTTTGCGACGTCCGTCGGTCATTGGTGTGGCTTCATCGGACACCAGACAGAATTGGCGAAAGTTCTCGACCGTTGGAGAGCATGGGCAACCATTGGTGTGCCAAAGTGTAGCAAGATGGAACTTTTGCTATATTTTAACAAACATATAGATGCTGCTCTAGCCGGAGCCAAAGTTGCTTTTACCCTTACAAAGAGACTATTTTATAGCAGCCAACTCGATGCAAGGATGAAGGTAATCTGCTTCACGGCCCTCATCCGGCCAATGCTCTCTTTGTCGCGTGTGGTTCAACGTGGGGGCAAGCTTAATGAGCTTCAGAGGGCTTGTCCTAAGGCCTGTCTTCGCCTGTATAGAACACCAGAGTTTGACTATGAGTACATAAAATTCGGTTCAGCAGAGCGTTGTCAGATTGGGACAGTAGGGATATGGATCGACAGGATCAGAAATTCTGGTGGCTAGCATCCAGGAAGGGAGCTTCTTCGACGATTCCCTTCGATCCGGTGTAGCCTTGAATAGGGTGCCTAATGCGGGCCTTCATAGTTTTGGACAGCTTACGTAGGTTAGGTTAGGTTGGGCCGTCAAAAATCTTTAAGGTGTTTGCTGGGATTGTCCAACGCACTAACCACTACGCTACGGTCCTCAAATGAGTTGAATAAATTTAGTTAATAATAAAAATGCATTAAAAATGAAATGAAATGGTACCTCATTTAATTTCATTCATAAATTGTTTATTTCTTCAAATGCAAATATAAATTTACAATATTTTACAAGTAGTATTTTACTTAAACAATAGTATAAGGTCTGGCTTTGGCCGTCACCTCAGATGGCAAATAAATTTATGTATTAAATAAAGAAATAAAATAAATTTAAATTTTTTGAAAATAAAAATAAAAAATTGATGGGTTGGGATAAATGAAAAACTAAATATTTCATAACTATTTAATTTGAAATATGACTAAAATTCTTCGGCAATGATCTTGGCTCTGTAGCTCGCTGCTTCTTTGCAATATGCGATGAGTGAGGTCCAGCCCTCACCACCATTCAGGATGAACAAGGTTCTCTCTGAAGACATAACCGCGCTCTCAAAGTAAACTTGTCTTATCTCCGTCAGAATTGGACACACAGACAGGAAGATTGTTGTAGATTTGTCTATGCAGGGAAGATGCAGCTTGTTCCTTGAACTCTTCTCTGAGCTTTAAATCTAGATTTTGCAGGTAGCTATATAAAATATTTCTTCAATCATCCACATTGTCCATCGTTACAATTTACACTATGCCGTACTTCTGTGCCAAATGAGTCCACTTTTAAAAAATAAAGTTTTAGAGCATACAGCATGGGCTACTGTGGATCTCGTTAGATGGTTTGTCGGCTGGGATATTGTTTTTATAATGTAGTCAAAATGCAGCTTTAGCGTGGCAGTAAACAATGGTGATAATCCTGTTTCCAAGAAAAGCATGTAATTCGGAGCAACAGCTGGGAGATAAAATACTCTTTTCAGAAAAAATCGAAGCAGTTTTTCGACATCATCGAATTGTTCACATCCCCAAATTTGCGCTGCGTAGAACATAACTGATCTTGATGTCGCCTCAAACAATTTAAATTTAGCACTTAAGCTAAGAGTTCTTGTGCTCATACAGGTCCTTCACGTTAAATTCAATGCAGTCTTGGTTACTTCTAATTTTCTTGAGAAATTACTCTTCAGGCTCAGATTAGAAGCTAATTTCATACCAAGGTAGTCGTATTCTTTAACTATCTCGATTTCTTCTCCACCAAAGCACCATCGCTCATTACGCGCAGAGCAGCCGCCGCCTTTCCTGAATATCCTAACCTTCGGCTTACATAAGTTCACCGTCAGATTCCATTTCGTACAATATTCTTCAAGATTTAAAATCATGTCCGCATACATGAGCACCTTGATTCTTCTTCCACACCATAAAATGCCTCCACAAAGAACATCGTTTAAATCATTCAGGAACAAAATGAATAGAAGGGAATTCAATATATGTATATCCCTGCTTTACACCCATTGTAGTTGCAAACCATTCGGAGAAGAGTTCACCATTCCATACTGCCGATTCTGTATCCATATACTAAAATTGATTTAAAATGTTTAACATTTTTGTTGATAACCCCATCACAGTACCTCAGACCTAAGGCGATAATATCCAGCGCATTTCTTCAATATAATCTTTGGAGCTAATAGTGCATTTAGAAAGCGGGTAGGTAATTACAAAGCCCAGTGCAATGTGGCAGCAGTAAACAATACCGTTGACAAACTTTAACAAGCACTTGTGATTGTGACAGAATAAATCACTCACTATTAGCTTCTTATTTTCACATGTCACATCGCAATCCTTTTGTCATTTCACGTGAAATTAATCTTCCTTTTGGAGACTTTTTCTCTCTTATTTTTTTCTACTTGGATTTCCTCTCATTTCCACTTATCACCGGTGATCCACAGCAGCCAGCGGTGTGCTGGGTTCCACACGAATGTCGGCGTTCACTTTTGTTAATTGCTACAATCACATGAAACGATAAATCATTGAAGGCACAGCACAGCATTACCTGTCGCCTGGTAGTTGTACTCTTTCACAACTCTACACTTGTTTGCCTGGCAGTGTGTCGTCCGTTTCGCATACCTCGGGAATAGACTACGTCGTTGTCGCGGTGCGGTGTGGCTTGAAGCTATCGGCGCACTGCGCTGGTGGCATGAAAACTGATTGTGAATCCGAGCGAATAATTTACCCAAACTGGTAGCGCGCGCGAATTTATCTACAAAAAGCTATGCGCTACTGACTTTAGATTTGGATGTGCTGTGCACACGTCGAACTATGGGAAACTTATCGGGTCGCTTTATGCATACTTTCAGTTGATTTATTGTTGATTTATTGATTATTTATTACACACTATGGAATGTTGGGTAATTTGGCGGATTTGCCAAGTCAAGTTGGCAAGTTGGCTGCGATGCGGTCGAAGATTCTAATCGGTTGACGAGGTCAAAGTTCAGATCGACTTTAATTGGATTAAAAGTCGAACTCACCCAGACCTTACGTACCTACGAGTTTATAGGATATGACATGGGTTTTCTATTTTCCTTTGTAGTTTGTGCGATAAAATCTTTGTTTGTCCATCGTTAGTGCACATGCGAACTCCCTTTCAGCCGTAGACTATAAAGAAAATAACACCAAAACATCAATGGACAGGGTACCCTCCCTTTGCTGCCAGGGAGAGTGAGAAGGGATTAAATAGGTTAGTGGCGCCTGCCTTAGGCAAGATCGTGCATTAAATCACAATAAATAAACTCCCAATACGTACTCTGACTCACCAGTAAAAATGTAAACCTAACCTGGCGCAGACATTTAGCGTAGCAAAATGATCACAAATCTACAAAAGAGAGAAAAAAAAGCAACGAAATCGAAATGGAAATGGTTTTGTAAATGCGCACGCGAAATGTATCCGCTTTTGTCCTAGAAATGTAGAAAATGAAAAACGACATCGACTGGGCTATACTGGGTACACTCATGTACGATACGGGGGTACACACTTGCTGTGGATATACTACCAGAAGTCACGATTTTCTTTGGCTTGTAGTCCCAAACCTACATATTCTCAGTGTATCTCAGCGTGAAACAACAGAGGTAATCTGTATTTTTGCAGTACAAATATGACTTTTCCAACTTTATATCTAGGTACTTAGGCGACAATGTTTGCCGATGAGAGGTGTGGCCCGTTGTTTTACAAGCAGATGACTAAAAGGTTGGATGTAATGTCGAATTAATTTCAAGAATTTTAACTCTCAGTTTCATGGGCGAAGTCCTTTGAGTCATATACCAGTGTGATGGACTTTAAAAACGAGCAAATGGCCAGAAATTCCTATAAATCTGGTTTGATGCTCAAATAAATTTTAAAAAAATACGGAATCAATGGCATTTTGTAGTTCTAAACGGTGTTCCAAAAATGACGCAGGATATTTTATTGATTCATAAAGAGTACAGTATAGGGTTGTGTATAGAATAGCATAGTGGAGAAATGGCCCTCCACGGCATTGCTGGTACCGTTTTCCATAAATATGGCTTAATTTCGTTGCGACAGCGGTCAATTTGCTCCTTTAAGGTGTGGTTTGGCATAAGCCTTCGACTTAAAAAAAAAACCCCAAAGAAAAAAGTCCAATCGCATGATCTGGGTGGCCATTACTAATCACCAAAACGGAAATAAAATGACTTGAAAATTACTCATGCAGTAATTGAATTGTTTCTCGGGCTTTATTGTATATGGTACCGTCTTGTTGAAGCTACATTTCGTCCATATCTAGTTAGCAATTTAGGCAGACAAAACTGTTATTATCTGACCAGCCGCATTTTCAAAAAATAATGGTCCGATGATGCCTCCAGCCCGAAATCTGCACGAATTCGACAATTTTGACGATCAAGACAGCTATCAAGATGAAAATAAGCCCAACGCTGAAGATGACTTTGTTTGAAAAATTTAGCATCCACTTGCTGTTGTTCCATAATCCATTCAACGAACTCGCTTTGCTGTAAAGCACTCCATTTTAAATAACCCTGAACTGTCAGCTGTCACGCAATCTTTTTTTCGTACAACACTAGACCGAACAAATGGCGAACGATGCAAATCTAAATGTCGGGGCCTAAAGTGTACTAAAATTGCAAAGGGACAAATTTCCGTATTGGATATGAAAAGATCGTCATCCTAGCCAGTGGATAGAAGGACTTTCCTCTCTATCAATTCGTAATAACCTTTTACCTACCACGCATGCATGTACGACATTCAACTCTGGGGCTGTATTTATACTAAACAGAGCAACATTGACATCATCTATATTCAATGCACCTTGGTATCTTAGGAATGAGGACCACCACAGAGACTTGGGCATAGAAGCGGTAAAAGCTGAAGTCAAAAGAATCACCAAAAATCAAGAAGAGAGGCTTCGAAATCATACGAACCCTGACTCTCTCCAGCTTCTGGATTGCACACACCTAGGAGGAGATTAGGAAGACGGAAACTACTCGAATAAGTAAACTACTGAAAAGGTACATTAAAAGCGCTATTGATCGGCAACATCAGGAATGAGGGTGCTCGGAGTGAAATTATCCCATAATCCATCATTTTAGACGGCTAGCTCCCTAAAATAAAGCTTGACTCCGCAATACCCTGAAAAACATGTAATTTTGGTACTAATGGTAATAATTGTAAATAATTTTTCATATAAAATTTGACAGTGCATTTACGCGATTGTAAATTTATACGGTTTACGTAGTTTACGAGGGTTTTACGAGATTAATTGAATACCCTTAATGTTTTAGATTACTTCGATTTTTCCGGGAATATGTTTTCCCCACTCCATAAAGAAAATATTGTACCGAACTACAATTCTTTGTAGTTTTTAAACCCAAATAACCTCTTTGAAAGTTTGGATCTACAATCAGTCTGTTTTCAGCATTTGATATAACAACCAGATATTCTGGAGAAACAGAGATGCAGATATTTTTTGAGAGTACTCCCAGCTTTTCTGTCGACCTCTTGCAGTGTCAAAAGATTTCATGGCCTCTCACTGACGTAGATTCTATTGTACCTTTTAAACCGAGTCTTGTGAAGAAATCGAACCCACAGCTTATGCGTGGTAAGCTAGTGATACGTACATATATATGCACTGGACCACCGCCGCGGATAAATTACCGATCTTATAACCGCCCATCATCCAATTGACAATTGACCACTTGTTGCATCCCCCTATAAATAACAATTTACCTGTTTCATGTGCCCATAAACATGTCATTTTGTATGACCGACCCATAAAGTGCACGGCGAATGGAAGAAAATTGAAGCACCAACGGGACCACCAAATAAATTAATCGCCATCCGCATTCGTTCCGAGAACGATCGCTGCGCGCTCTTCAATTCGTCATCCCAGCACCCAGATGTGAAAAAGAAAAGAAACAAATTTCACTTTCTCGAAATAAATAATCGCACCGAGCCCTCCCCGCCCCCCCAGAGAGGGTGAACGGAAAAATTAAAAATCAAAGGACACACACTTGGACGGCAATCACCTCGCGCACGGAGACACCCACTGACCCAGAAAAGGTTGACAGGCAATTTCCAAAACTCGTTATGACAGTGAGAGGACAGTATATGCACCTGTACCGGTGTCCTCCGCATGATATTGATTTAACTTAACAACGCACCGCCCGACATG
Source organism: Brachyopa scutellaris (assembly GCA_949775065.1). Lineage (NCBI taxonomy): Eukaryota > Metazoa > Arthropoda > Insecta > Diptera > Syrphidae > Brachyopa > Brachyopa scutellaris. Next base: position 114,284,808 of record OX459113.1, read on the forward strand.
GTCACGGGTATGTACAAGTCATGTCCAGAGTACATACACAGAACACAGGAAGACAGATCACTTTCTTCATCTCCAATTATCCGCCAGCGCTGGTTCGCTGTTTCGCGAGAACCTCAAAGCTCAGCTCAAACCCGATTCTGTGTCTGATCGATGGAATTCCAAGTCCGACGCATGATCGCCGGTCGTTCATCATTTTATATATCGGTCATCGAACAGGCAACAGATTTCCAGAATAGCACTGCAACAGAACAGCACTCTGGTATCAGGACCAACTCCGCCACAAGGGAAATACTCTCGATTTTCTTTTAAGTTCGAAATTTCACTTTTCACCAAAAGCCGCTGTCGAATGTTGATTGTCTCCTCCGCCGTCATCGTCATGGCATAGAATGTTTAAGGAATTCCATGTCTGTCGGACTTTTACTTGTACCGGAAGAACAAGTATCTGTGAAGGCTTCGCTGCAACTCCACAGGTAATGTTCTCATTTTCGAAAATTACTTTGTCTTTTTTTTTTTGTGAAGAGTCAGGCCCGCTTGCACTTTCATTGAAGGTCATCTCTCCAAGTATTAGACAGACAAACATGTATGTGTGTATATGCTGCTGCTTCTGGCAAGACGAAAAGTCTTGGAAAATTATATTCAACGCAAGGAGTTAATAGACATGTTTGCTACCGGTGCACCGGTGGGATGCCAATTACCAGTTGGAAAAAATGACTGTGGGTGTGAGTCGAAAGTGAGTGTAAAATGAATAATGACAATGATTTGAGGAAAGCTGCGAGATAGTCGGCGGAGAAGTTGTTATTCGGTACTCGGGTTTGATACTTCAATAAGCAAACAGAACATTTTTAAGGCCGTTAATTGTCAAGGAAGCCCTGAATCACCATATGGAAGCAAATGCTGGAATGGAAAATTAAACTTTTTTTATAATTCGGATCGCCGCAGTAGTGCACTGTCAAGTGCGTTGGACTACTACGCAATGCTGCCGGGTTCAATCCCAGCCCGGGTCCAAAACCTTAAACCTTTCGAATGTCTGAAAAGCTATCAAAGAGTATCATTTATAAATGAGCTTCTCAATTCGCCGTTCGGAGTCGGCAGAAAAACTGTAGGTCGCTTCCATTCGTGCAAAAATGTAACACGCACACACAAGTGGTTGCGAGAAGTAGGACCAGGTTCACCCGAGCTGTAGCGCCACATAAAGTAAAGTAAAGTTCGCCGCAGTGGGAGGAAACTACGATAGTAGATTTCAGCTAACTCTGAGTGGGGCCCAGAATAACTGGAGAGTTATTTTTTTGTCGTTGCTTATGATTCACAGTAATCTTTTCTCAACCACAACAGTAATCTTTTCATCAACATTCTTCCTAGTTGGTTTTTGACATCAGGTCCTAAAATGTTTCGACTTATTTTATTTCGTGAGAAATACATATCTGTGAAACATATGGGTTCGAACTGTAAGTTGAAAGAGAAACATTGCTGATCGCATCAAAAAGCGTGTGTAACATTCTACACTTGTAGAAAAGCTTTCACAAAGAAAGCAAACCAGTTATTCTTCACTGGTTGTATACGGCCGTTGTGAGACCTATCTTAATGAATGACTCAATAGCCTGGTGGAAGGCACTCGTCAACAAATGTCATCTCTTCAACCTTACGAAAGTCCAGAGACCAGCGTGCATTGAGATCTGAGCCAGACATCAACTGACAATCTGTCTCCAAACATTACTTTTGGCAAGAGGCTCGTTATTTGAATTCCTGATAGAAACGGTAAGATCAGTCAGATAGTCACAAATAAAGAGGAACTAGCATTTTACGCCGGCGAATCCAAAATAGAGGACGGTATGGCGGCAGGAGTTTACTGCGAGACTTAACAAGTCAATCGCTTCTTTAGGACCAGTAACGATTGCAATGCCTTTCAACCAGAGGTCATAGCCAGTGTCTAGAAGACTGTAATAACCGTTACAGAAGACAGTATTGTCGGCAAGGTAAGGTAGTTACTATATAATCAGACAGCCGTGAGGGTTCCTTATTCCGTAATAGTTAGATCTAAGCAAGTAAGTAAATGCAAGAGACATTTAAATGAGATATCTGAATACAATTTGGTGACCCTATGCTAGGTACCAGGTCAAATGGAACAGCAGACGAGCTCATAAGAATGGGATCGGAGCTGTCTATCTGGAAGATCCTCCCATTCCTTGGAATTCCATAACGCTCTCTATATAAACTCATTAAGAATGAAACAATAAATAAAGCTTCCAGTAGTTGGATCCTTATCGATACATGTGCAGCAGTTAGAACCAGCCAACCAGGACACGAGAAGAAGAATTCCGTCTCGGGTTCTTTCACAATGACTTCTACAGAAGCTGCAAGGACGAAGAAATAATTGATTCCTTTTGTCACCTGCTGTGCGATTATCCCGCTCTTGCTGACAGAACAAGGAGTACTCTTGGCGATTACTTCTTTGATGAGCTAGAGGACTTAAGCACAATTTTTTAATTTTCATTTCATTTTATTTATTTAGAAAAACCTATATACTTTAAGATATATTATCTTATAAATTAGTGACAAGTTATAAAATTTTTTACAAGAGAGCTTGATTCAACGCATGTATATAAAAAGACAAAAAATGCTAGCAAGAGCTAATGTTAAATCAACAAATCAAAAGAGAGGAGAAAAAAATGATAATGTACGGAGAACGGAGATTAGTTATGTTCTAGGAAACGGAAAAAAATAGTCTAAGCTGGGTTTTAAATTTTGTTAATTATTAATTCGTTTAATATGGCGCGGCAATGAATTCCATAGCCGGGTAGCATTAATAAAGAATTGGCGCTGAGATGTTAGAGAAGCGTAGCGTGGCTGAATCGGCTGATCAGATCTTACAGAGGAAAGCCTTGTGATCCTCTCGAAAAGGTAGGGTGATTGATGTGTATGCAGAATATCCGAGAGCAATAAAACGATGCGAAACTGAAAATAGCTATCGAGTGGCATATTGAGCAGTCTATTTGAAAAATTCGCGACTCTGTCGTATCGTCTGAGTCCAAAGACGTAGCGAATGGTGCTATAGAAGACGACATTCATCTTTCTTTTGCTTGAGAAGCTGCAACTGGAAAAACTTTAACAGCCGTAGGCTAAAATGGGTAGAATTAGGCTTTTCGCCAGCATTTGACGTGTTTTTATGGGGGTATAAGGTTGGGTCACTTAGTGTTCGTAGCACCCCATATAGTTTTCCAATTAGAGCATTAATATGCTTGTCCCACGTGAGATTTCGAGTGAAAATGACTCCTAGGTTCTTGAGTTGAGAAATTTCCTGAGATTCAAAACTGCAGCGGTGTTGTTTTATATGTTCAAGGGTAAGAACCAAATGGGCACAATGGACCCAGACTTTTGGTCTAAGTGAGCGGTGACTTTATATCAAGGACCACCCAAAAAAATATCAACCGTGAACCTTAAGCATTACAAGCGACAACGACTACCAATTAAGCACAGCCACCCACTAAGCTGAATCTGATTTTGACCAAAATCTGGCGCGTACCTCTCTAGGTAAGGTACATATTTATCCGAAACCCCATCATTAATCATTTTGCTAGAATCAAGGTATACTGATTTTCACTCAATTTTAAATCAAACCTAGGGAATCCATACATTAGTCTTTAAAGCACAGACCCATCAACAGTCAAAGGGGTAAAGTTTCTGAATCTGTAGAGAGAGCTGCTCGCTACTCAATCCTTTTCACAACATTTTTAATAATATTCAAGTATGCAATTCAGTCGGAAAGTTTAAGTATTGACTCCCAGGTTATCGTGATAGCTTCGATGCAGGCTTAGAGGTTAAGTTGCGGTTTAGAATTGGAACTTCTCAACACATCTGTAGAGGTAAATACAATATTGCGTTGAACAAGTTGTAGAATAGTTAGGCTGTGAGGTAAATTGGTCTTTCTAAACCATTCCACTGACGTAACCTGTGACTGAATGAGTTTAAAGCGCCAATTCCGAGGTACCCAGCGCATACGTTGCGTCGCGTCGATGGAAACGTTAACGTTGACGTATTTAATGGATAAGGATAATCACCGAAAATCCGTCGAATACGATGACAACCGATGACAGTTTCCAGTTATTTTATGCTGATTGAACTGTCATTCGGTTGTCAATGGATTCAACGGATAAAAACCCGCTTTTATCCGTGCAAACGTTCATTATCCAACTTTCAGTTAAATTCCTCGACGGAACGGATTCTATGGGATGGTGCTGTAAAATTGAAGTACATTTGAGTATGTCTGACGGTTTTCCATTTCATTTGAACCGTTAACATTTTAAAGACCAAATAAATTCCCTATAATTGAGTACTTATGATTTAAGTTCTCAAATTAAGTGCTTCTTAAACGATCGATTACAAGAGTGCCTATTTCCTATTCCCAGTCCATAAATTATCGCGAAATTTTCCCGACAGCCTACTAACACTAATTTACCCAAACAGAAGCATTATATGCGCTTTCCCATCCATGTAATCATCGGTACGTTCCGCTGCTTACGTAAGACCATCATCGAGTATATGCAAAAATAATTTCACCAACTTTCTTGGTTATCCAAGAGCTTGGATGGTGGGTAACATTATTTTGGAAAATTATACGTGTTACTGATTATGGATTCACCTGATTTATGGACTCACCACTCACAGACGAGAATAAGTGACAAAATAATTGCCGCAGTCACAATATAATAAATTACAGGGTTCGGGGTTTATCTTCTCTGGAATTGATGCATTTTTTCTTCTTCTGTGTCGGCCACCTTAGAAACAAATTGAATTCTGGTTCCATGCATTCAGCATCAGCACCGCTGTGAGTTGGGTAACCGCCTTCGAAAGCTCTGTTTTTTTTTTTTAATTACACACTCGCTTGTTAATTACGGAGTTACGTTGAAATTAAATTAAATTCCAAAAAAAAAGGTGACCCTTCTTCCCGAATTAAGTTTGAATAAGCATCGGATATTAAACGTTTTGTAGACGTCAACACTTTGCTTTGTTCCAGGTGGTGGATTCTTTGAAAATGTTTCCCTAATTGGTGGTGATTAATCTTTTGGGATTCTAAGGCCTAACGTGTAATTAAACGATAGGTGAGGTCTCTGCTTTTTGGGGGAATATTCGAAGGACTTTCAGTTTCATTTGGAGATTTTTTTTCGTTTAAGGAGGAATCTGACAAATTGTTTTTTGAAAATTATAATCACATCGGCCGTGCATGATTCATTCGAGATGAAAGATCTCAGAGTTTGAGTGAATTTCGTTTGAATTCTATTGAAACCATTTGTGACCGTTTTAAGAGTAAACGTAATTAACGTATTTATGTAAATAAGGACTCCTTTGATATCTTACTATACGTGAATGCATTATACGCATCATAACCATATACATATAACGTAATCATTGAATCTGTCATCGAACTCACATATGGAACTGTAATTCGATCGTTGTATGACTCACCCAGTGTTGTTTTGCTTTACAGAGAAAGAAATACAAATTTGATACGCTAATAACTTTAGTTACAGCTAGTGAACCAAATAAATTCCAAGAAGAATTATCCAGAACATCCCGTAAAACACTATATTCGATAACTTCATCAAAATTCTCTGCGGGCGCGTCAAAGTCTTCAATACGTTGTCCGTTTCCAAACCCAATTTTACAACCTGATCTCAAGTACGCTAGGCAAACATCGCCTTGTTCATCAGCACCGTATTCTCCACTAAAATTACGGTAATTCTCTGGTGTTTGAATATACAAGGCGTGGAGGTTGCTTAAAAGACCATTTTCATCATCTGAACATAGCTCTCCTAAGTAATCGAGATCTTCTTGCAGCGTCAATTTTCTCGAAAACCATATGATTTAAAAAAAAATGTCATGAAAACATATTTTCCAGCAAAAAGAATCACGTTTTAGTAAAAAAAATCAATAATGTTAACCTGTACCCTATCGCTCCTGGCGTTGCCATATGGACACGCTGGCAACAATTTAAGAAAAAAAGTACCACAGAAATATTTTTTTCACGCTGTCACTTATTTTACTCTTTGTACATCCACTATACTAACAATTCTGCAATACAGTACTTATAGATAATGTACACTGTAAATTATATTGATATAAATACTTTTTTGTTGTGCTCCATTTTACGATTTTTTTAACTTTGTTACTTACGATCGAATTTGAGACGCTCTCAATATGAAAATCTAAGCACACTATTAAAACTGACTACCCAATATGCAACGCAGATGCCCAAAGATGTGAAAAAATGCGAATATGCACACATGTGTGTATTGGTTACCGTCAGAGAGGTGCGAAAAGGCATGAATGTTTTTGGTTGCCATATGGCAACGCCAGGAGGATTCGGGTTAATACGCTATCCCGCTTAAGACGCTATTTTCTGTCGGTCCCTTGAAGAGCGTCTTAAGCGGATTCTATTGTTTGTCAAATTTTCTCAGAAATTTCACTCATTTTTAATTTCAAAGAAATGTTTATATCTACAACACACCAATCCCAATAAAATTAATCATCAACGATCAGATCTGTGAAATGTCAAAAAAAAGCATTGTCAGATGCAACTAACCATTGTAAATTGTAGTATTAGTTTTTTTTAGCTTTTGTTATTAGCAAATCAAGTACACATAACAAAGGACAGATTTTTTCCCCAACCGGTATGTCGAGGCAAAGTATATCAAAGCTAGCGCAAGAGCTTGAGATTCCTCCTGGGAGTTTATTTTTGCACCGATTTCAATGATTCTAACGCTGATCGAAAGCCTATCAACTGAACTTTGTTCATCAGTATAAACAATTTTGAAAAAGTGCATATGAGTAAAGTTATTATGAAAAAACATAATTATGTATGTCTACGGGTATAGCGTTTCTACATGCGAAATTCCTCGCACTGGTTATTATTATTTTTCCTTAATACTAGAAGTGTATCCTATTTCATTTAAAATGTCAACAGAGTTATGATTATCAGCCAGGTTCTGAATTTCACTTTCACTCGATATCGAAATTGAAATCGACCAAAATCGATTTTTGGTGTTCCACGTTTCACGGCTATCGAATTCAATTTCACTTTTTTCGAAGTGAATTCAAATAAAGTGGGTTCTAGATTTCGATTTTACTGTTTTGGTGTCGAATTGAAATCGCCAGAAAGAAAAGGTGTGAAATCGACAAACTGAAATAAACATTTGTTTTTGCCTTTGGATTTTGAAACAAAAATGCAAGTAAATTGCTGAGAATTTGTTTGAAACCATTTATTTATTGTGAATTGTGATTAAATTGTGAATTTTGCCAGGACCATCATCTTTCAAAGATGTTTCTTCAACGAATTCGGTTTGCACTGCAGAGATTGAGGCTTCAATATCGTGAGTTAATGAATTACGTTGCACAATAAAATCACTAAAATAATTCCACTAATTTTCACTTAACACGTTCGCGGACAAGACGGCATATGCCGTCAATGGTTGAGGAAAGTAGCGGGTCATGGCGGCATATCCCGTCAAATAATTTTAAGTCTTTTAGGACAAGACTGGATACTCTGAGGAGAATTACAGTATATTTCCATATTCCAGCATTATTATCCTACCGGAGACAAATTTTAACTTCACTGTGACCTTCGGAATCATTTTTATCCTTATACAATATTCGCACAAAATAATCTAAAATATCTTTCAAAATTCTAGCGTTTCCAACCGAAAATTAGTGTCCGCGAACGTGTTAAAAAACAAAATTTGGAAAAAATAAATAAATGCACAATTTCACAACTACACAGAATGACAGAAATCAGCTGATTCGAAATCGTTTCGAAGACGATTTAGAACTCATCAAATCGATCGAAATCTAGAACACGAAAATCAATTTCACTCGATTTGAAAATTCTATATCGATTTGAATTCACTCGAATTCTGGAACCTGCCTGTATATATGTACATTATATCCAAAAAACAAGACCATATAATAGAAGTTAAGCAGATTGTCCAATGTCATGTAATCCAGCGAGATGTTAAGCAACTTTACCCTTACTCCATTGAGTGGGATGTCGTCGTATAGGTCTTCATAAATAAAAAAAATGCCTTAACACCTTGAAGTTTCAACTTTTGAACTTGAGATATTTACTTTCAAACCTAGCTTCTTATATTTATGTTCATGGCCTGGATATATTCGCCATGATAAAATTAAGACTGCGGAATGCACTTTTTGAGTTTTCACTCAAAATTTCGTGGATGGTGACAATACTTTTAAAATAGTTTTATCTTTCGTTATCGGTAATCAATTCGTAAAGAGGAGCTTAAATTAAATCCAAGTGTCAAGTGTTCTGAAGATGAATACTACTTTCATAATTTATCTTATACTGAAACTGGATCTATATTAATTTGTTGCTTCGAACTATCCGAGGTTTGCATTAACTTGGACGCAGTTAGAAGATTGAAAAAGAATAGATTAAGATCGGCGTAGGTAGATACATATATTCACCCAGCGATCCCACAACTTCTATTTCTAGATCATAAGTTGCAAAGATTATCGTTCTATTGCCCCACTTACAAACTACCCAAAGCGCCATCTTTACGACGACAGTCCTTGCTCCCTGTGTAACACCATTCTCGGCGTCATTTCTTTGGAAAATCGATCGGTCAAGATATCCTACTTCTCGGGGCTCTAACATTAATAATTCCCACAAAAAAAAAACAAACCGCAACCGCTATTGTGCGCAACAAACTACCATTTATGCAAAACCGCCGCGCCGCACCGTCTAAACAACCAGCTAGCTGCACATTCAAGTTCCAAACACAGATGACAGGCTCGCGTTGGGTGGGCATATCGTTTCACTTATTCTCCTGCAACAGGCTTTCATCTCCGATTCAAATGATGAATGTTGTCTCTGTAAAAGACAGTGGGCAGCGGCAGAGGTGTCCATCTGCACAGTGCACCAGAAAAACCCACGCGCATCGCTACCGGGGGTAAGGCGAACCACCGAATGAAGCCGAAAGTAAATCAGGGAATGTAAACGTTAACGTAACGTTATAAATGACACACTGAAGATGATATAAATAATGAATTTCCGCGAGGGAAATGCACACTTTTCCAGCGCCTGCAATTGAAAAGTGGTCTAACGCTGACAGGTGAAGGTATACGAGTTCACAAGGAAGGGATCTCAAGTGCATTGCGTGCTAGATGAAGTGACACTAAAGTATGCCTCGTCATGACGAACGACCCAGTTGCGCTATCAACGAGAGAAATCTCCTACGAAATCCGCATAAGCCAAACAAGGCTGCGGCAATCACAGTCTGTCACAAATATGGGCACCTTTTCAATTTGAAATTTTAGAATTGTGACAGTAAAACAGCGAACCCATGTGAAATGAAACACAGATGTAACCGAAAAAATGTCGAAGCTTGTCTCCGTGCATGTTACCGTCGCAGCAGCCCAAGAATGATTTGCGATTTTCTAGGCTGAACCGACAAACCACCCACAGCATTAGCCATCATGAGACCGGAATGGTAATTGCCATTTAAGTCTGGACAGATACATTTGCTATCCCACTGACTGACCTAAAGTGAAAATCTATTGCAACGCAGCTTACTTCTTATGGATTGCGCTAGGAGGCGTTGCTGGGGGAAGGCAGTTCGGATTGTGGCTGTGTTTTTATTATTTTGTTTTTTTCTTTAACAGGTGGTCTCTCAACTCAATTCGAGTGCCATGTGTTGATTAATTGCAGTGTTTCTGGGGAGCTGACCCAAATCCCTTGGACTGGACATATCGTTCGATGGGTATATTATTCGTGTGTAGGGCTGACTTGTCAAGACATCCGTCATAATGTTTATTACATAGAAAGTCACTGCAGCGCAGTTAGATCAAGGGTCGAGAGTGACAGGAAATGAAAGCGTTACATTTAACGGAGCTATGGAGGGTTTTGTTTTTTTTAGACGCGATCGTTAATTTGGCAGTACTTGGAAAAGAGGTTATGTCACCATTTTTGAAGTTTGTTTCAGTTCAGATTGGGTTAGCGACGTCTACTGAATGGGGAACTTTTTCATACCATAAAATATGTGTAAAAGAAGCTTTTTCAAATTTTTGACAGTGTGATGAACCGAGTACAGCGTTCTTCTTTTCGAACATTTCCGGCCTCCGCCATTAGACGCCTATCACCTAGCTGATTTCTTTCTTAGCTGGATTTTGGGCGTGAAAAGTGGACGAACAACACAATTAGGTTAGGTTAGGTTTGCGGGCTGATGAAGATGTGTGTATCCTCATCACAATTAGGTATATGGACCCATTGTGATACTCATAGTGTGGTCCTACCCATAGTATCAATGTCTATGTTTTCATCCAACCCGACGCCTTAGCAAACTCAAGTAGGTTAGATGGTGATCTATCAGAAAGCTCCTCGATATGATCTAAGAAAAATTTGCCTAGGGTCCTGTTTCTTAGTTGACAGAGGTTAGGGCAGTGACAGAGGAAATGGGTTGTATCCTCATGTACCTCTTCGTCACCACATCCTCTGCATATGTCATCATCATTCAACCGTAATTTTTTCACGTGGTATCTTAAGGTATTATGCTCTGTTAGCACCCCAATTAGTATTGACAAGTAGGAGTTTTCTAGTTCTTGTTTTGTCATACTCTTGCCATAGTCCTCTTTATATCACACAGGTGTCTATGTCTAGCGATCTCCACCTGTTGTTCGCTTCAATTCCTGATTTTTTTTCAATTCTGGCCCGAAGGTTGCAGAGTAGTGGTCTGCTAGGGCTGAGCCCTTTCTAGTCAATTTGTCTGCAGCTTCATTGCCCGATATCCCGCTGTGACCAGGGACCCAGCAGAGTTTTACAATGTGCTGCGTACCGAGAACCTTCAACTATCGCTTTTATGGCCGCCTGGCTGTCAATGTAAATATTGATATCCTCACATGATATTGTCATCATTGATACCAATTGAGCAGCCTTTGTCGCTGCTAGAACCTCAGCTTGGAAAACACTGCTGTGATCTGGAAGTCGAATGGGGCTGCTTATTCCTAGTTCTTCAGAGAAGCAACCCGCTCCAATACCTATGTCCATCTTTGACCCATCGGTATAGGTGGACTTAGCGCTCTGTGGTATTTCATTTCTCTCACTTGGAAAATCCCACGTGAAGGGTTTTTCAAAATCCAAGTACGGGACAGTGTAGTCTGAGTTGATGTCACCGTTAATGTAGTTGCCAAGTATTTTGGCGTGTCCGTATGCATTTGATCTCCAGTGTTTTGACTGGCTTAGCCTGATGGCAGTTTTTGCCGAATGTTTGCTCCTGCATATAGAGATCCAAAGGCAGAAGGTTAAGAATTGCTTTCAGTCCCGCTGTTGGCGTTGTTCTCATCGCACCGGTCGTTCCAGTGCATGCTATTCTCTGAATTTTGGGCATATCCTTGAGGTTGGTTGTTGGTTGGCAGCAGCGTGCCACCAAACTAGTCCCCCGTATGTCAGTATGAGTCTTACTGTCGAACAGTACATCCATAGCGTCGTTTGCAGTCTACAGCCCCAGTTTTTTTTCGAAGAATCTACTGCAGGTGTAGAAAGCGACGGATGACGGAGTAACACAGTCATAGTCGCAGCCACGTTTTAGGCTCCTATATAGACTCGTTCTAAAAATTTTCAGGGTAATAAAATGTTTTGAGGAAATTGCGGCGGTTTAGGTGCCATCCTTGGATGGATTCCTAGGGAATCGCGATGGCTCCGTTTTGGTGCCTAGTGTTTTTGGAATAGCTCTACCTCCCAATCCCTCTCAACCTAACGTAACGTAACCTGTACCCACTTGACAATGTGAGTAGGATCTAGTAGACTTTTTGCTTGCTTTTGAATCCCGCTCATAAGTCCATTACATAACCTCATATTTAATTATGGCCTCCAATCTAGATCTTTCTTCGTCAAGTCAACCCATTTATGGCTACTGTCTCACTTTCCACGTATCCAAGCATCGTTTAATGAGCGCGTCAATGTCCAACGAAACCAAAAGCGAAAGGAAGACAGAAGAATACACCGAATATATTCCCACACTCAAAACACCGCCACCGATCGTCCACATTGCCGCTTTTCGTGTATCTTTTTGTCCACATTTAAGACCGCGCAACATCCAGCAGCGAATGAGTGTGAAAGTTTGTTGACCAATTGTGAATAAATTTTCACCAAACCATTGTGACCATATCATAAATACGCGCCATAGAAATGCATACCGCCGCCCGCGCTCCCACTCGGAGATGTCCGAAATATATTTCTTCAATGCTGTCCCCAAATAGGGATCTAAAGAGACCTCCACCACACGGACAGAAGTCAAAGACTTTAATGCAAAAACATTGAATCCTCAACACAGCGAGAGAACAGAAGCGCACAGCTTACAAGGCGCCAATACCGCGCTGGCGCTGCCGCTCTGCCTAACTTTTTGCTCCGCTAAGTACGCCATACGGCCATACTGAAGGCGTGAGACAAATTTCAGATGCCATCGTCCGATAACGGTGTCGTGCTGTGCTGGTCAAATCCATTTTATTGCAAACGAATTGTTCGTGTATTGCACTGCACCGACAGACGCGACGCCACGCCACCGGGACAACAAACAAATGAGCATAAGGAAAGGGTTAACTGTGTGTTTTGATTTTGGGGCTGGCCCCAAATAGGGTCAAAGCGCGACAAGATTGCGAAAGATGGTGGAGAAAAGAGGGAATTTTCCTTTCAAATTGACAAGGATCAGATTTTTAACTATCAATCATCGGACAGTCCACTTTCTCTTCTAGAAATCCACCAATCTCTCGATCAATCTTGGAACAGATTATCATCCCTGGATAACCTTGTGTATCTGCATGCTGAGGGGAGACATTGAATTGCCTGGCCGTTGTTGTGTGACTCATGTGCTCTCGTGTGACTGTCATGTCCCATTGTCAACGACTGAAATCGAAAACAAAGCGCTTAGCGTGTGCTGCATGCTTTGTAGGACACAAGCAAACAGCACCCAGTTGAGTTTTCTCCCTTTTTTTCTTTTTTCTTTTTTTCATTCTTCTACTGACCCACTTCGGAGGGCCCGATCGCAGCTAGATCCACAGCCAACAGCGTCATCGTCCTCGAGTCATAGTTTTGATTTTTATCTAAGATCGTGTTCACATCATCGCTGGGATAAAAGCCGTGCGCGCTTTGTTGATGGTGATGTAAGATAAAAACAGAGCCGGCATGGGCTGATCCACGTTATTTAGGCGAATTCCTAGCGATGCCTGCCTGCAGATGCTTCCTATGGCTTACAGTCGTATCCACCAGGAGTGGGACATAAGGATGTAAGCACCAGGACGGGTGCAGGAGTTGCGTTGAGGTAAAATAACTAGATTTTGATTTATTCTTTTGCTGTTCAACGTGATTGGCGGTGTCGAGTGGGTCCATTTTCACTTTTCCCCGCAGAGCTTTTCTTTGTTTATGTTCGGCTACGAGTACGTGTATCTTTTGTGAACGTTGGAACCGCTGCGCTGGCTTTAATTTTTTTTTTTTGCAAATAACGTAACAGATTGTGTGTCTTATGCGCGATAGTTCCTCATTCCGCGGACTTCAGTGAATCACTGTGGTTATTCATTCATAAATTTTGCTATATTAAGCTTTTTTCCCTGTTTCCTTGGTTAGATACTCAGATACGAGTTTAATCGAATGTTGAACGTGCGGTGAGGGCGTTTAATGTTTTTTTTTTTTTTTGGAAATCATGAGATAAATCGTTGATAGATTGTTTCTTCACAGATTATTAGCAAATTCGTTGGAAAAACGTCTTTGGGACGATATTGCATGCTGGGCAGATTGGATTTCTTTGTCTTGGGTCGATATGACGGGTCTAGTCAGCTGAATGTACTGTAAACGTATTCTACGCTTATTGACTAAAATATTTTTAACATAAGAACTCGAAAGTGTAGCGCACCATGACCTGAACCCTAGAAAAAGACTACCTAAAGTTTTGTTCATATGTAGCTGCACAGAGTTACTCTTCTCTGGATTCCAGGACGTAGCGCCATGCCATAGAAGGAAACGAGAAGGCCGACGAGCTAGCCAGGTGAGGGTCAGCGCTAAACAGCTCACTAGCGGAAAACGTTCATATTCCTATTAGTGCTGTTAAGGGCAATATACTCTCACACTTCTTGAAACTAGCCGGTCTCAGGTGGACCAGTCAGATAAACTGTGTCATATCCAGAAAGATATGGCCAAGTTACAACAGGTCAAAAACAAACGAGCTGCTACAAAGAACCCGCGTAGACATCGCTAATGTAGTGGCAGTCAGAACAGGGCACTGGCCAATAGGAGACAATGCAGCAAAACTAGCAGCTCTGCCGTAGCTGCAAAGATGAAAATGAAAAAGAGTCGCTTATTCACTTTCTGTACAAATGCCCAGCTCTAGCGAGAGCCAGGCAACGCATACTGGACAAACTATTCTTCGACGACCTTATAGAGATATCTGGGAAAAGGATTGGAGAGCTGATCCTCTTCTTAAACTCCACAGGGTGTTTCTAGATCTCTCAACATTACATCCGAGTAAACGGGTCACCTGAGGTTTGTGGTATCAAAACGGTGCTTTGCGCGCTATTTGGGTTTTCTTCCATCGAAACCACCACCAACCTAGCTCCACAACCTCAATCTACCTCTCAACCAATTGGGAGGCCTTTGTGATCGAATTTATGGCTTCAACCCTTTAACGACCATTGGGACAATCGTGACCTCGATTTTTTTCTGGAAAACCATACTTTTTTTTCCAGCAAGATATCATTCAATAACGAATGAACTTGGCTTTCAGAATGAACCTAGTTTTAGATGCTGGATTCTTCCCTTTTCCTACCAAACTACCCCAAAATCCTGGAAGAACATGTCCCGGGTTAGCAGCCACTTCAATATTACTTTTGTTTGGGTTCCTGGCTATAGCTACATAGAGGAAAATGATGGAGCCTAAGTTAGCCAGATGCAGCTCGTCCCTTGACATCTCCGTTGCGGATGATGTTTACACTCCCCTAGGACTTGCAAAGGGCAAAATCCTCTAGCACACTCTCTTAAAAACCGATTCTAAATAGAAAACCAGCAACAACTGTGTCATTTTAAGGTAGACTTGGTCCGTTTACAAAGAAAACTGATTCCTAGATCCAATCAATAAATCACGAGTCAAGATCGCCATAATTGTAGGAATGAGTACGGGTTACTGTCCGAACGGGACTCGTAGCTTAGGTATCCCATTTAACCCCCACTGTCACAGTTGCGAGAGTACGTCCGCGGAGGAAAGGCTATTTCACTATCACTATGAATGTCCGGCAGTAGTCACAGCCAGATAGCATACACCTGGCAGATACTTCCTTAGACGTTTCAGAAATTTCTGTCATATATCTCTGTAACTCCACGGGATGGATTTGAGTAATATATCCTCTAAACATAAACTACTAAATTAAGCAGTTGTAAAAAAATGGCGCACACGCGGTAGTTGTGTATAGCAAGATACGTAATACAGTTATACCATCCCACAACCTACCTACCCCGAAATCGAAAATGCTTAACCTTTACTTCACCTTCTTCTTGCGGCAATGGGAGCTGGCGGAGCAAAAAAAGAAGCAATTTCGGTATTTGGTGAAACAAAATGGTTTGCAGAATGCACAAATTGCACTTAAACTAGGCTCCTGGACTTTGTAGCTTCTTCTTCTTTTTCTTCTCTTGCGGTTGGTGAACGAATGGATCAATTGAGTAGCCATCAGCTGCGCGAGGAATGGATCTTTATTCGACGTAGAAAAAACGGAGGAAGAATTTTTTTTTTGTTTTTCAATCGTGTTCGTAGTACAACTGAAATACATACAAGTAACGAATTCTAAAGAGAAAATGACGAACCTGACGTGATCGCCGTGGCCGTGGTGGTTAGTGCGTTGGACTACTACGCCTGCTGCCCGGGTTCAATCCCAGTATAAACGCCTAAGAGCTTTTCACGGTGCCACCTCTTTCGATTGTGTGAAGCTTGAAGCTTATCAACTCGCCGTTCGGAGTCGGCAAAAAACCCTTCCATTTTCCTGAAAAAAATAACACGGACACACAAATAGTTGCGAGAAGCTACGCTTCGTATAGTCCACTTCGCCCATTCCATTGTTGTCGTGTTTGATCTTTGATCGCAGCTGGACAATTGACAATAGTTTTTGCAGTGGATCCAGTTGGCATCGTTTTACGTTAATCGACTCAAGATGAGATAAGAGAAACCACGTTTGAAATTTTTGGCCGAAGTTTATACGCTCTCGTTAAAGAAGATCGAATTTCCTCGAATCATTTTCGGCTTTATTACATCTAAAATAATGCTTGGCACCGAGTAAATCGAAAACGTCGTCAAGCGATGTCTCGTTTCTGGTAGACGATGAAATGTCCCAAAATGATGCCCAAATTGCCGCCATTTTGCTAACAGTGTATGTAAATGAGTCAGTTGCATGATCAATTTGAGAAGCGTATCAAAATTACAAACGGCACTGAACATGCTCTTAATAGTCGGCATACGCAACGCAATGTTGCTGTTGCTGATTTTGATTTTCCGCGTGCAAATGGGCTAGTCAGCAATTGCGGCTCCTCATTCACAAAAAATATGTACATAATCGATATCGATTTTCATTTCTGTACCGGGTTCGAGGACTTCAGCGTCTTCTTCAAGAAAGCATTATATTCTTCGTCCAATTTGAATACACTTTCATCCTCATCGCTTTCCTCCGCATGCGTTCACATATAACCAGGTTTCCAGGTATGTGAAAGTTTTTCCAACACTTTTGTTAAGTAATCCGTTTTTTTTTTTTCCAGAATCGTGAATTTCCCAGCGGTTCAGGAGCGTTCGTCAAAAGGTTAAAAGCGACAGTTTGCTTTGGCGATCTGAAAAGACCTACCTACGGTTTGGCACTAGATTCGTCTGTAACACTGATAATATGAATTCCGTATAATTCCGTATAAAGGACACGTCCTTACTTTATTTGAACTTCAGTCACCAAACAACTGCTGCCATTCTTCAGTGCTATTCAGGCTTAATAATGAGTACCGGAGAAACAAAACAAAAAAAACACCAGAAACCAGAAATAGAAGGCAAGATCAAATGTCCACAAGCCTTAAAGCTGATTATTTCCGAATGCTGCAGGACTTACAAATATTGTACGAGTTTTATAAGATGAAAACACCCCCAGCATCTCAAACGGGAAAAAACCGGCTTTCTTGTGAGGCACGAAGAAAGATGAAATGGAACACTTTTGGATTATTTTTCCTTGACACCAACATCAAAGGAAATTGGTAATTATAAGCTTAATCAATAGTGGGAGTAACCATAACTTCTCAAAGTGATATACCAGGTAACTGTGAAACAGAGAATGTACAAAACTGGAGAATTTTACTACAGAAAGTGAACCCCATGTACAATATAGAACAATATGAACAATATGGACGTTTATCCATCTTTCTAAATGGTTCCAAGAGTACCGATAAGAATCCAACCAATGTACAAACTTTGGTCTAAGTAGATCATACCTAGAATCAACCTAAGCTAACCTAATAAAAACTTCTGATTTCGCTGTCCGGATTGGCTCAAGACACCCGAGATAAGTCGTGCCGAAAGACTTAAGTCATAAAAATCATCTTTCGGACATAAGATCGGAGGAATTTTACCTAATATTACGCGAGTACGTTTAAACTCTTAAAAGACCGTCTCACCAATGTACGGGAAGTGATTTTCCAGCTCAACCTCCTTTCGGCTTTAAACATAATTGCGGCTCTTAAAATGTCTGCCCACTAATCCTCCATTGAATGCATTCATATTGCCAGAAAATGAAAGTGGACAAAAAAGTGAAGATAAATCTGTGTGCGAAAGTAAAATTCTTTTCACAAAACCACAAAGTGAAAAATTAGGTTAACTTTCAAATAAGTTTCGCTTCTATACTCCTTTGGCACTGTCAACCGGCACCGACTCCATTATTAATTACTCCCTAATTGGCTTTCTATGGCAAAGTGCAAAAGTTCCATGGCGACAAAAGGCGCAAGACCGTCCACCCTCCAGCCGCCTTATTAGGTTCACATTCACACTTTCATTCAATTAACTAATCGCACCGTAACCGTGTCGTCATCAGTAAATGTGTGTGCATATCATAAGCATAACCTCAACTTGTACGAAGCGTCACACTGGAGATTATTAAATCTAGTACCGGACCGACCTTATTGCATGTAAATTAAATCCGATTATACGGCCGGAGCTGCAGAGCTGTGCCGAAGCTGTAGCTGGAACTAAAGCCGCCTGCTACTGCTGGCTATTGCGCCAATAAAATTGATTGCATTAGCCAATAATTTAGCGTACATACAACCGACGATATTCGCGTCAATAAGCAGCATCGAACTGCGGCTTACACTTAGCTTTGGTTCACACAGAGGAGACCGCACAGTCCATGGCCATCAACATGTGTTCCCGGTCTGGTAAACCAAATGTTTGCAGCTCCTCGATTGGCGAAGACTGCTCTCCTCTGTGCTCGCGCGCACGCGAATACTCGCAGTGTATCCGATGCGCTCCGCTTAGGTAATTGCGACTTAAGTGCAATTAATTTGAACACTGATTTGGTGGTAGCTGTGAACCGGTCCACATGTACTCGTATCCACTATCTTCGTGGCTAAATTGTATTTTCGTGATTTATCATCAAACTCCGACCCCGGGCAGTCGATATCTCTTAATATCTTCCGAAAGGGGATTTGCCTTTGGTGCGCATCATCTTTTCGCGATCGATTAGAAGTGACTAATGTTCGAGTGGCAGTGGATAGTTGTTTAGTGCGGCCGGGATTGTAATCGTAACTGACTGCGGTTTAGATGGCTCCATGGTTGTTGGATGAAAGTACAAGATTATGCTCAGATGGTGCTGTGTTGTTGCAAAACTTATGAAATATGGGTGATTAAAAAAATAAAATAAAATAATAATAATCAGCGATTCGGTTGTGTTCACATGAACCATGGCCAAATAGGATTGGGATACAAAAAAAAAATCCGTTCACAAATATTGGAAAACTAAACCAGCTGCTAGTGAACTTTATCAGTTGAGATTTGCCCGTCATTCAGCTCGTATCCTGTATCAGAATGATGGGATTAAAACCAGTAGCAGTAGGTACGTCATTAGAAACACATTCTTACCGGAGCAGTATTTATTTACATCTGTCTATTTAAGGACTTCAAGGAACCTCTGTACATAGTGATTTGGGGTCAATATGAAACAGGGCTTATACTAACTTCTAAGGTTTGGTTTTGGCTGTCAAGTTGGCAGTTCCTTTGTTTTTTTTCATTTTAATCTTCATCTTCATCTGGTATTCTAGACAGGCCTTGGTTCACCCCGAACTATTGCGCCACATAAAAAAAGAAGATCTGGAACAGATTGGAAATAGCTAACCAAAATGTGCACTAAAACAACTCAAGATGCGAATGAAAAGCTGGATCTTGTGTTGATGCTATAGGTCATGTATTGTTGAACGCAAATGCATTCAGAATCTGGTCAGAAGGAATAATAGGTACAAAACAAAATGGTCACCACTCAAAATAATTCAGTCCTACAAGAAACCAATCGGAAATCAAACAAAGGTTTACTTTTGCCAATCGTTGTTTCTTTAGGCTAAGATGGCAATTGTGTAGGAAAGCTCTTTCCCGATCGACTAAGGAGACTCTATATAAGACCCTTATCATCCCAACCTTTCTATATAGAGCTGAAGCATGGGCTTTATCGAAAGCATGAAGATATCCTTGGTCGCTTCGAGCGAAAAATCCTCCGTCAGATATTCAGTCCCGTTTGCGTTGACCGGTTTTGGAGGAGACGATTCAATCACGAACATTACAAGCTGTACAGCGTCATCGATTTGGTCAAAAAAACTGCGCATAGAGCGTTTAACCCATTTTGGGCGGCACATAGAACCGCTGGGCCAAAATCGATGAAAGGGTCTACCAGATGCTATTTAGGCAATTATAACACCCCCTCTTTTTTTAATTTTTTTTTACCTGCGCAGGTTTAGGTTATGCGCGGTGGTCGATCACCCGCCAGTACCGGTGTCTGAAAATGCAAATTGAAAAAATAAACCCGGAAAATGTTTTATTGTGTGAGATTGCTTTACTATTGATGAAGAAAGCCATTGCAATTACATTTTTACATATTGTGAAACATATTGATACATTCTCGGTGTAAAACTTGAGAATTTTTAATTTTTCTTTTGACAACCTATTGCGATATAGAGCACTGATTCTGCTATTCAATGTCATACATACACATCAACCTTGTTATCTCTTTAGTAGACTAAGTATGTCCTCGTCTAATAGATCGGAACAGATCACTCATCCTCGCTATTCGTGTTTGACCTCTGAACGCCAGTTTTTCATCAACGCAGTCCGCTTATGGAACTATTTACCACGGCATGTTAAGAGAGTCAGTAACATAGTACAATTTCGGAGAGAGCTACGGATTTACTTTCAATCTTATCGAGGCTGATATGCAAATAGATATTGCTTTTAAATGGAGATATGTATTTTTATTTTTAAAAGATTTCAAATATAAATTATTTTAGTTTTTAGTTTTGTTTTTTTGATTTTTTTTTTTTTTTTTTTTTATCTCCTGAATTTTTCTTTTTTCAAATGGAGAATCACTATGTACATATGTATATATATAACATTTTCCTTTACCCCATTTTCTACTCAACAGTAGTTTTCATTTAACTTTTCATTTTTCAAAATACTTCTCTATTGCTTTTCATCATACTATAATTATATAGCTTATCACTAGTTCATAAGATATTGTATCTTAATGTGTAAGCAGTCAATTAAATAAATAAATAAATAAATAAAATAAATAAAATAAAAAACAACGTCACATTTCTGGTAATGTCGGCAACGACGAGGCTTCGGAGATTTCTCCAATGAGTGGCTCACCTTATCCATGCGGATTTTATTCAATGCTTATGTTGCTGTCAATTTGGCAGAATTTGGGATCTTTGGAGTTCTGGTTTGGCGGCGGCATAGACATTCAGCGACAATCATGCGGCACCTTTGGCACCTATCCTTTCAATTCTCGTCATTTCTGCTTTTCGTCCTCGAATTTTCGCAGAACTCAATGAAATTTCCACGCATTGGCCATTGCTGCATCAAGTGCGTTCATCACCAATGGCCTCTATACCATTTCTTTCCGCGGACACGGATACAGTTAAACAAAAAAATCGACTTACATATATCGACAAATTTTGGTTAAAATCGTAGAGCAAGGTTCCTCTCAAATTATAAAGATTAGCTCGAGGAGAGCGATTTTCATCATTTAAGAATTATTGATGAAAGCCGCGGAATCTGCGAGGAAGACCAAAAAAATCATTTGATGATTGTGGCGAATACTCAATTCTAGCCAAAATTCATGATCTTTTAGAATCGAGGTCTTCCTCGAAGTTGCTGTATGCCGTACGCTAGTGTTAGTCGCAAAATAGCAGATATAGTGAAGAAGTTTCATAAACACCAGAAGCAGCTAAGAATTTGAAGAAATTTGCATAATTAATCATGCTGACCGTTTTCATGTCATATCATTATAAATATAAATATAAGGCGTCAGCAGTCCTATACAGAACCAAGCCTAGCTTCTCGCAACCATCTGTGTGTGTGCGTGTTATTATTTGAGAGAGTTGAGTTCAGAAGCTCCTCATGACAAATGATACTATTTGATTGTTTGTCAGACATTCGAAAGAGGTGGTACCGTGAAAAAACTTTTTTAGGTGTTTGCTGGTATTGAACCCGGGCAACATGCGTAGTAGTCCAATGTACTAACCACCACGGCCACGGCGACCACAGGTCATAATATTATTCGACAAAGAAATAATTATTTCGCGATTTTTAATACAAAACATACTAATGAGTATGAGTATGACTACTATCTATGACCTTGAGCATCTACACAAAATGAGTTAATTGTTTGAATAAAAAATCAAATTTTAAAGATTATTATGTCATAAGGGACTGAACATAACCGATAGAAGTTTCATAAGAATTTTTTACGTCTAGCATGTATGAAAATTGAAATTTGAAATTTGAAGTTGTTTTGCATTTTCAGACATCGGCACCGGCGGGTGGTCGAGTATTCGACAACTTACCTTTGCGTGCATATGGCTCGCGGGAAAAATGGCGGATCGCACAAGTAGTATTTTCGAGATCAAATATACGTTGAATAATAGTTGGAATTGAGAGCATTTTGTTTTTAGCCGATTGCAAATATTTTTACCGAATTTTTGGGAAAAAAGAAAAAAAAAACTCGAAAATTGGCCCGCGTCAAGGCGCGAACTACCAGGTAATAGATCGAATCGCGCCAAACCAAATTTTATGTGAGCTGACAAAGGAGGACCAAAACCAACATATTCGTTACGGTGCCAGATGGTACCACTCTCCGGCTCACCTAGGCAAAATTCGAATGTTGCTGGTCGAGTACTCGACCACTAGCCCAAAATGGGTTAAGGTGACTAGGGCCTGTAGAGTGTATGGACATCAATGCTCCGCCTCGGAGAGTATTCGATTCTAACCCGGAGGTGGCACGCACAAGTAGAACAAGACCTCAACCAACTTGCAAGTGCGCAACTGGAAGCAGTTAGCTAAAGACCGGGCTAACTGAAAGATGTTGTTGGTTGAGGCCTTGGTTCACCCCGGACTTAAGCGCTACCTAAGTAAGTAAGTATCTACACGAAACCACCATTAAAATTGTCGTAACTCTAAAAGGATGGATTTTCAAGGATTAAGAAATAAAATTGACGCAAATATTATATGATATGTGGTTCATTATCTACATTCTCTTGTCAGCAACAGTATTTCGCCTTTGCTGAAGAACATAATTTAATTTAAAAACAACACAATTTGTTGAACGAAATAAAGATAATTGTTCACAAAGTGGACACCACCTTGATTTTGATGATATTTTAGAATGTTGTAGAGGGCATTTTTTCGAGTTTTTTGATGTATGTTATATATATCGGAAACTATTAGTTTACGAGATATAAGCTCAAAACGAATCTGGTTTATTTATTTATTTATTCTCTCCTACAAGCCAACTAACAAAATTAATAATAATATAAAAAAAAATACACACTTCGTTTTCGCACCCAACATTCATTTCGCACAAAGAAACCTTCAATATAAAGCACAATACGCGAAAAATTATTTAAATTCATTTTGACGATTTCTCCAGAAAACCAAGAAACTGAAATAAAAAAAAACAAAAAATAAGCGGCAACACTCTTAAATTTATTTTTTAGTTCTCAAAGCACAAAATCCCAAAGCTCTTTGATAAAAATCACAGAAAAACCTGTAACGATTTGTTTTAATTTAGTAATGGTAACACTATCACTGCTTTGATGTTCATATTTTCCATACACACAGCTAGGGTTGATGGCGGCCACATTCCTCACGATCATTCTGCTGTGGGGATGTATGGGAATTTGAGGAAAATTACAAAAAAAAACAAACTTGTGTAAGGAAGTGGTTTGGTTTTTATTTTAGTGGAAATTTTGCTAAGTGAGTCATAAATACATGTACAGGTACCAGTGTTTAAATAAAAGCTCCCCCATAATGTCTGTACGAATAATTTTTGGGGAACAGAATATATATGTATGTGAATCTTGGAGTCCAGGTGCTGGTATGTCTGTTGAGTAAAATAAAGGTCCGAGTAAACTTCCCTGTGGTACGCCAGCGTCTATTGTTCGTTTTGTTAAACACTAATGATTTTGAAGACAACTTTGTGGGTGGCCGTGGCGTAGTGTTAGTCGTCGTCGCTTGTCACGTTGAAGGTTCACGGTTCAAATCCAGATGTCGCCGAAACATTTTATTTCTCACGAAATAAAAATAAGGTTTCAGAAGCTAATATCAAAACCTATTGCGAAAGCATAACAATGGCAGTAGGATGGTAACGGTGGTATGGCTGAAGAAATTAATCACACAAACTAATAATAGGAAACATATGGAAAAACTTCTGTGAATCATAAGCAATGGCATAACTTTCAATAATACACAACTCTCCAGTCATCCTGGGCATGGGCACCACCCATAGAGTTATTTAAAACCTAACATCTGAGTTTTATATCACTACGTCGATCTGTCTGTCTCTCATTCCTGTCCTTCAAAAAAACTTACATTAGATAGGAGGCATTTGTGCCGGATTTTACTTACTTACCTAACGGATCAACCCGTGAAGAGTAGGTACTTGCCTGAGATATGGCTGCTTTACATCCTCTTCAGTCTTATGCACACTGCTTACAGTTTTCTTCTGGCATCCGCAATAGCTTTGAGGTCTCCTCTTCCTTATCGTCTCGAACCTGGACGCTGGGATTCGAAGATTCTCTTAGCTGGAGCATTACCTATTGTCCATTCGCTCGATATGGCCGCGCCAGTGTAGCGACATGTTTGACTTTTCATACTCCACATCCATACCTTGATACAGTTCGTAGAGTTCGCGGTCATATTTTGGCCAGAGTTTTCGAATAATTTTGTCAAGACGTGTAAACAGGATTTTTTCTAAAAGTTTTAATAATGTTGGTAGTATGCTAATGGGTCTTTAATTTTCTGTCTTGGTTACGTCTTTGCCAGGTTTATGAATAGCTATTATTTCCGCAATTTTCCACACTCTTGGAAAGTGTCTGTGTCGGATAACTTCATTTAATACATTTTTATTATCTATACCTAATTGCGTTGTTTTTATGATTTTGCCAGTAATCATGCCATAACCTGCTGTATTTTTTATTAGGAGAGTTTTTTTTTTAAATTTCATTTTCATTCGTTTTTTGATCTTTCAGTTGTCTGATGTTCCTTTTAATCATTTTGTCGCTCGATTTACAGTGGGTGATCAAATTATTACGGCCACCTTAAAGTTAGTTTTATTTTGCTATAGATTGGGCTTTATATTTCTTGCGCTTTTTAACGGTTTATTTCACGAAATGTCAAAGCTTATGGTTTCGGAATCGACATGACAAGAAGGCATTCTGCGCATTACGTTTTTTTTAAATATGTGTGCATTAAATTGTTTTTTAAAATATTTTATCGAACCATTTTTAATAAGACGCCGTTCAAGCCATGGGTAGATGAAAAGATCTTTCCCCAGCAAAAATTTCTGAAATCAAGACACTGCTATTAAACACCGAGCATTCTCAGAGGAAAATAGCAACAATTGCAGGAGTGGCAAAGTCGTCGGGCAAAATTTCAAAAAAACTAAATGAAAATGTCGCCCTCTCTCCTATGAGAGCCGGAAGATCTGGCCGAAAAAAAACCAAAACGCCTCGAGATGAGCGTAAAATAAAGGAAATCTGTGTTCAAAACAGAAAGAAGCCATTGCACATCCTGACGAACTTGATCCAAGAGTCAGGAATTGAGATTTCCGGCATGACAGCCCGAGGTCGCCTTAAAGATATGGGGTTTGCTTGCTACCGTCCAGCAAAGAAGCCACTCCTTACAAAGACGATGATGGAGAAACGCCTTAAATGGGCTAAGGCACATAAGGACTGGACATCCGAAGACTGGCTAAAGGCAAGAACGTGTTCAGACGACGTCTTTTAGCATGTTTTTTTATCTTTTGAAGGAATGTTTTTAAGATTCTCTTTACACATGTTTTTCCTGCAGGTTTATTTTTCGGATGAATCAACAGTTCAGATTTTGTCGGATAAGTCTAAGTTTGTAAGGAGGAGGGCAAATGAAAAATATGAGAGAGCATAGTGGAACGGGTGAAACATCCGCTAAGCATTATGGTCTGGTCAATTATAAGTGGACAAGGAACTGGACGCCTCTACATTGTTAATGGAACAATGCGTCAAGACCAATATATTGAAGTCTTGACAGCGAAAATGTTGCCACAAGTAGAGGAATGGTTTCCAAATGGCAATTTCACATTCATGCATGACTCTGCACCTTGTCATAAGGCAAAAAAAAGTGACTACCTTTCTGCAAGAAAAAAATATTGAGGTTCTGGAATGGCCGAGAAATTCTCCAGACCTTAACCCCATAGAGAATCTTTGGGAGCTGTTAAGAAGGGAAATAGGCAGAGAAAAAATAACAAATAAGCGAGAATTAATAGAACGCCTCATTGAAGTATGGCATAGGAGCGAGAACATTAAAACAAATTGTTTAAAATGCATTGAAAGTATGCCAAAAAGGGTTCAGGCTGTTATAGCTGCAGGAGGAGGTGCAACAAAATATTAATTTTTTATTTGTACTGTACTTCCTTTCAACAAAACTAATTTTTATTGTTTAGTTTATAAGTCTTTTATAATATTAAAAAAAAAATTATGATTAAAAGTTAAAAAAACAAAAAAGTTATGTGCGTTTCTGTTTCAAAAAGTCGTTTTCTCTCCAGTGGCCATAATAATTTGATCACCCACTGTAGCTATGCCTTGGATGGGCTTGTGTGCTAATATTTTGCAATAATTTTCAAAGTTTCTCTTTTCCTTAATTGCTGTTGATATGGTCTTGGAATCGAATGAAATAAATAACAAATAATAAGTTAGATTTTAGATAAGCGTTGATATTGATCTAATTGTTGTATCCTTAACTATGCCATTCAATGGTTTTTTATGCTGTCTGGCGTTTAAGGGTAACATGAAGGTGAGTCTTTGAAGTTTAGGAATAACCACCACCAGTGGTAATTGAAGTTAGTAACCCCAAACTCATTCTGGATCTCCTTAGAAAGAATATTAAAATACGATTTCCAGGAACTCTGTGTAAGGGCTCCATCTAGCCCCTTAAAGAACATGGTCCTTGTTTTCCTCATCATCATTTCCATCATTCAAATGGATTTCATTTTGCTATCAGTTCACGGCCTTCTTAATGTTATAATACGCGTCTGGCGATATACGATTATTGGAGACTGTAGCGCACTTTAACTTTCATCTGTGGAGTGTAAACGAACTTTAAGGCCTACGCCAACAACTAGCCGGCGTAATTCTCGATTTAATCCAAAATCAAAGCCAGCCACTGGTAGTGGAAAAGATTCAATTTCTTCCACAAATCACGGCAAGTCATCAAGATAAGAAAAAATAAAAGAAAATCAAAAAAAAAAACTCCATCTTGTGATAGTGCGAGTAGTGGTAGACACTTTTTGACCAAATACGGATTCCAGGGTAAGATGTATTTTTTTTTATATATATTTCAAGAGCAAAGAAAGTAACAAGCGCATTAGGATACTCGTACTTTCGCACTGGTATAATGTTTTGCCACCGCCAGGCAATTGCTTAACGATCGTCGATCGTTTCCACCTCCACCTTCACCGCCTCCATGTACACACGGGGATGTTAGGCATTTTTGCATACACATTTTCAGAGCTACATAGGTAATTGATGCTCTCCGAAAGTAACCGTACCAGTTCGTTGTGGGGAATTTATCTATCCATTGTCTTTGGCTACTGAAAAATGAAATTGAAAACTGATCTTATCATCGATGATCGTTGTAGACCTGGTTTAAGTCGATATGGTGTGTTGAGATTGAGAGTACGAAGAGATGCAGAGCTGTGATTTAAGTTTTAATGAATTTTTCTCTAAACGAGTTAAGGCTCAAGAATGTCTATACGAGCGAGCAGTTCTAGAAGAATGACATTCCACAGGATTACATGCTAGCTCCTTTGGTTTTACTAAATAAAAATCTTGCGACTGACCAAAAATGATGTACATAATCCTTCACAAGAAAAGGTCGTCGCTGAAACACCATTCTATACAGGCTCAAGTGCAAAACCTTGCTACCAGCATGGGACAGTTTAAAAGTACTCCAAAATCTCTGGCCTAACAAATGGCTTTATTCCGCAGATTGGCACTATCTAAGATCCAAAATGAAAGACTGATCTTAGATTTCTCTGACTTAACCGATCGTTAATCTAGCTTAAAGCTCTTAAAGCTTATTCTTAAGGACCAAAAATAAGGGATACTCAGTAGAGATGAGAACAGCCACTGCGATATAAGATTTCCTGAACAGTGAAAGTAATATCAACTTGAGAAGTACATACATTATATGTATACGAAAACACCGTACGGTCCTTTAGTACCACTATCATCCGCATGGATGTCTGAAAACTGAGGTCTGGGCTTCAAAGAACAGCCACTGCGATATAAGATGTTCTGAACAGCGAAACTAATATTAACTTGAGAGGTATATGGAAACACCGTATGGTCCTTTAGTACCACTATCAACCGCATGGATGTCTGAAAGCTGAGGTCTGGGCCTTAAAGGACAGCCACTGCGATGTAAGATTTTCTGAACAGTGAAACTAATTTTAACTTAAGAGGTATATGGAACCACCGCACGGTCCTTAAGTACCACTATCAACCGCATGGATGCAGGAAAACTAGGATATAAGTCTGAAAACCTTTACAAGTCATCATGGAATAAAATGTAGAAAAGAGTCTTTGCTGTTACCTCTTAAGTCCAACATTCACATTTTAAATACTTACTATCTATCATCTGTTCCATCAAATCCTAGATGTCACGTCTATCGATTTTGTTTAACGTTTTGCTGGAATTAATGTTTTCTTAAAGAGAGACGCTTCTCGTTCCTCTACTATCGAACACCGCTTGTGTTTAAGTGGCGTTGATTTGTTTCGCGTGGTCGTATCTCGAATTTAATTAGTTAAATAGGATTTTCAATGTCAATGTTCAATACCCATTTCTGGAGTGTATACGAGTAATAGAAAGTTACCGCTGCGTTACTTGTTGTACGCCAGTCTGTCTGTCTATCTGTTTGTCTCGCTGTGGAGTTTTTTTTTTTTGCCGCCGCAATGTTTCAAATTCAACCTGACATTCGCGTGGCATCCATCGTCGTCGTCGGCGCAATTATTCAAATTACTGCGAGTACATCAACTGAAAGTAAAATCTGTTTGCATCAGTGTCTATGCCTTACTATGGCTATAGAACGCACTGTAGCACGAACCGATTGTGGAAAATGAAACTCAATCATCAACACATTCACGCGCGCCGGGTGATGGGAAAACTCAGATGAAGACATGTACCCGTACTGGAAGATGTTTTATAATAATCGATGGACAATCGAAGAACTATTATGCAAAATCTAAGCGGCACGTAGGTACAACACAAAGATTGTTTTCTTGTACCACACACTTAAGGTGCGGGAAGACAAAGCCAATTGTGAGGGAACAAGATGGTGAGAAAGAAAATATAGGAAACGACTGCGTATACACACATGGTTTTCGGCATCGTGAATGTCCGCAATAAATCAACGCTTGATGTATTGTATCTCATCACTCTCACTGTCTGTAAGGCTAACAATGGATACGTAAATCATTTTGGATCATAATTGCATGGACGTGAGCATTCAAAATCGCAAACATCGTGTAATTGTATGCGCATGTGCGCGCGCGCAACAAGTATCTACTTACACTGAATTTGCAAATTAGCGGATTTAAGTGATCTTGTACGAGTAGGCTTTTGTATAGAAGGGGAGGGGTAGATGAATGCATTGACGAATCGAGTGATAAACGTCGAATAATATGCATGAAAGTGATTGGTGTTTGCACTTTTTTGTGTGATCATACAGACCGTTTATTGTTTATTTATTTTGCCAAAATAAGACAACATTTCTAATAATTTTAATAAGAGATTGAACAAAATTAATTTACGATGACAATGATAAAATAAAAAGTGTATGTACAGAAGTTAGTGAAAAAAATTGAAAAGGTTTACAAAAAAATTAAAAATAAATTAAGTCAAAAAGAAACTTCAGCCATCAATCGAGAAACTATTTTATTCTTAAAACTAGCTCTGCTAATGTTGTTATTATACATATCTGAAAACTTATTAAATGTCTTGGAACACCGATTGAAAGCTTCATGAAATGCATAATTAGTCTTTGAGATCCTCTCCTTTAAAAATCTGGTATGCCTTAAAGTACGGACATTTGAATTTACAGATACTTGGAAAGGTCGAACGCAAATAACACATATTAATAAGCCTTAAACGATGACAATAAGGAGGCAACAGAAAAGAGTCAGAGCTCCAACCTAGACCTCTCAACGCGAACAACAGAAATTGCTTTTGGACAGATTCAAGATTCTTAATATCAACATCATAAAACGGAGACCAAATGACACTACAATATTCCAACAAAGGACGCACCAGAGAGCAATAGATCGACTTTGTGATATAAGGATCATTAAATTCTTTTAATCTTCGCTTATCGTGCTAGCATGCACATACTTTTAGAGTGTACTTACTACTTTGTCAATTTGAAAAATATCGCTGGTTCCAAAAACGATTTGATTTTCTCAATAATTTTTTGTACAAGCACTATGTTTTTTCTGTAGAAGCAAAACTTAAAACCAACGCTAAATGTTTCTGGAATTTCATAAATAATAAGAAAAAATCGATAGGCATTCCCAACTCCATGCATTATTTGGATACCACTTCGTCCGATCTTCCAACTATTTGTAATCTTTTTGCTCAGTTTTTTCGTTCGGTGTACGTCCAACGTCCATCCCACAAATAACACAACTATCATTGACAATCACAGCTTTTCAAATTCAATAAATATCGGAGGTTTGAGTGTTACAATTGAAGAAGTCATCGATGAGTTAAATGCGCTGAACTCCGATAAGCAACACGGAATGGACAGTTTACTTCCTATAGTCCTTAAAAACTGTGCACAGTCGATTGCCTTGCCGCTTAGTATCATTTTCAACCGCTCCCTTGATTCTGGTTTATTTCTAGATGATTGGAAAAACTCGTTTATAATTCCCATCTACAAAGCCGGATCGAAGAATGAAATATCTAACTACCGTCCAATTTGTAAATTATCTACTATTCCAAAACTTTTTGAGAAATTGGTTTATAATAAACTTATTATTTAGCTGAAAGAAGTAGTTTCACCTCTACAGCACGGTTTTGTTAGGGGGAGATCTACAAACACTAACCTCGCTATTTTCTCAAACTTTGTGTTGACTAATCTTGTAAAAGGTTTACAGTGTGATGTAATTTACACAGACTTTTCGAAGGCGTTTGATAGAGTTGATCACCTTATCCTGCTTCAAAAGGTTCAGAGATATGGTTTTTTACTCTAATATGCTGAAATGGTTTGAGTCGTATTTATGTGAACGGACACAATTTGTTCGTTTAGATAATACTCTTTCAGATGCTATAAATGTAACGTCCGGAGTTCCTCGAGGAAGTCATCTAGGGCCTCTCTTATTCCTGTTACTTGTTAATGATATTCCAAATGTTTTTGTTCATTCTCAATGTCTCATGTACGCTGACGATTTAAAAATGTACTGTTCGGTGAAAAATATTTCCGATTGTTTAAATTTGCAAAAAAATCTTATAAATATCTCTGTTTGGTGTATGAACAACAAACTTGAATTGAATATTTCTAAGTGTCAAAGTCGTTAGACTGTCGCCGTGTATCATCCGTTAACTTCGTGTATAGTATAGGTAATATGAAGCTTCTCAAAATAAATGAAAGATTTAGGGGTTATATTCAGGGCTGCCGTTTTGAAAATTCTAATGGGAGTATATTAGACGTTTGCAAGGGAGTATTTTGTGTCTGAGAGGAGTACAAAACAGAGACAATACAAATCAAACAGTAACAGTTAGTATTAGCCTGTTGAAACTCTTCTTTAAGGATGCTTGAGCAATGATATAAGTTACCAGTGACCTCTATCGGGACATGTTAAAAATCTGTCTTGTGATTGAATTGGATCAAATAGGCCTACACAGCATGTAGTTCCAACAAGACGGTGCCATATATCTTATGAGAAATTTTTCCCGTCAAAAAGTGGTGATATCGAGTGGCTCCCACGATCCCCTGATTTAAACCTCCAGAGTTCTTCATATGGTGGTACTTGAAGAAACCTTGATGCTTAAGAACAAAATTCGTAATAAAATTGTATAAATATAAGTTATTAAGAAAACACTCAGTCTGGGACATAGAAAGCACCTTGTACATGGATTTAACACTTGAAAAATAATTCATTCAGTAAATTAAGGTGGCAACATATTAAACACATTAAGAGTTACCGTGCTGGTTAGCTAGTATTTTAACAATGTACTATTCACTGAAGAAAGGTTACTCAAATAACTAATTTTTTTTAAAAATTGGAAATATTTAATAGGGGAGTACAATCATGACGAGGGGAGTACGGGAGTACAGTGTTTGAGAGAGTAGTACGAATACTCCCTTAGTACTCACTTCGGCAGCCCTGGTTATATTTGATACTAAGATGAATTTTACCAGCCACATAGACTACTTAGTAGCTAAATCTAATTCCATGCTGGGATTTATCATAAGAAATTCTAAAGGCTTTAAAGATCCGTTCACTGTTAAATGTTTGTATTTCGCATACGTAAGATCTGTTTTAGAATATTGTTGTGTTATATGGAATCCTCACTACTTAATTCACTCGAAGAGAATAGAAAGGATTCAGAGACGCTTCACCAGGCATTTATTTTATCTCTTACGTTGGAATATTGCTAGGCCTTCTTATAATGCTAGGTGTTTGCTCTTCGGCTTACAATCTCTTGAAACACGTCGAAGATATTTCGCGATTATGTTTGTTAGGGATTTAATGAATAATCAAATTAATTATCCTTCTTTGTTAGATATGATCGGAATCAATTGTCCTTCATATTCATTCAGATCACATACTACTTTTCGAATACCTTACCATAGAGTTAATTACAGTTTCAATGAGCCAATATCGAGATGCTTAAGACCAGTCTCTAATAATAGTAAAGTAATATTGATTTTAACCAATTTTATAGTAGAGAAGTTTTTAAAGCAAATTTATTTAATGTTTTGTTCTATGGTGGTTAATCATGTTTATGTATATATGTATATAAAATTAATTGTTAAGTTAATAGTCAGTAGGAGCCTTCTGTACTCCGTTTGATGAAATAATAAATAAATAAATATCTTGTCTTTCTGTTGTATAATTCCTAAGTCTTTAATTAAAATTTTTTTCGAACTAACTTTTGTCCGTCAATGAAATATTCAAAATGTATTGCACTTCTTTTCCTTAAAAAGGAAATAATATTGCACTTTTTCACATTTAGCTTTATTCCGTTCATTTTGCACCAGCTTATAAGGATATTCAAGCTTTGCTGCATTAAGAGACCGTCACGTGTGTTGATGTTGATCCAATTTAGCAAACTGCATTGTACACCATACTTTTTTAATTTAAATATAAGCAGGTCATGGTCAACTTTGTCAAAGGCTTTACTGAAGTCAGTATAGATAGCATCAATCTGGTTACCTTTTTCCATATCCAAAAGAATATATGAAGTATAGTCTGCAAGATTAGTAGTTGTAGATCTACCATTGAAAAAACCATGTTGATGCTCAGTTATGACCGACTTCAGCAAAACATTTATTTGATCAGTGACCGGTTTTTCCAAAAGTTTGGGTAGAGCCAACAAGATTGCAATACCACGGCAATTTTTGGTGTTCGACCTATCACCACTTTTAAATATTGCCTTTAAGTAACAATTTCTCCATAAATTAGGGAAAGTCCCACTTGATAGAGAATTATTGAAAAGTGAGAGTAATGGTCTTGCAATACTTTCTGCGGTTTTTTAAAGAAATAATGGAGGGATCCAACAGGGCCACTGCCCTTGTTAACATCCATAGCTTTAGCCGTGTTTTATTATCGCCGATGATCCATATAGATCATTGGTTTGTATGCATTACAACAACACTACGTGATCTAGCTTTTTATCAAGATCAATTTTCGTGATCTGAAAATGAGTTCGGCTATTTCCCAGTAGGATGCACGTCCGCTTGTGAACTTTCCTTATCTGCATCCGTGACAGAAACCTGCGCTAAAAACCTGCTAAATGTCTGTTTCCGTGGAAAAAACCTGCGCAAAAACCTGCTAAATGTCTGTTTCCGTGGTAGAAACCGTATCCGGCTAAGGGTTGTGTAATTAAACGGCAACTTCGCGCTAAATACCTGTGTATGAGCAAAAAAGGTCTGGTCATAAGTGATTATAAAACAAGGCTTTTGAGGGCACTTACGAGGTTAGACCTAGTGATTAATAAAGAGCTGAGGTCAAAACTGTTTTCCACAATATGATATAGAAATTATCACTATTAGGCCCCGTTCAGACAGGGCGGAAATCGTGCGGTTTCAAACCGCGCGGTTTCCGCTGCGGTTCCTATTTACATTGAAGTCCTTATATTCGTTCACACACAAATCAACCGCCCGAAAATAAAACCGCCCGAAAATAAAACCGCCCGAAAACCGAGCGGAAATCGCGCGGTTGTAGTTCTATTGCGTTATATGAGACTGTTCAGCTTATTTGCGGTTTCCGTGCGGTTTGAATGAAATTTCAAATTTTTATGATATTATTATTCGTTTGTACATAATGTTTGAATAGTGTTTTAATACTAATGGATGGAACAGGAGGCGTTTAGCTATAGGTATACATACACTCGGTAGAAAAAGTCTGCGTACAGTATCTAGTACGAAATCAATTCCTTGAAAAAATATTTACAAACAGTTCCAAACTAAAAACATCATTCCACGTATTTATGTACTAGTATAAGAGATTCGTTTGGCGACTCTACAGGAATTTCAAACATAACGGTACACAAAAGAAACACACAAAAGAAAACACATAGAAAAAGATACGCAGAAAAAGTCTGCGTACATCTGCCTATGGCGCCAGATCTTTCATCTCCTGTTGAATAAATAAAAGCAAAAAATAATTTAAATTTATCCTAGTTGATCGGTAGTGAGGTTTAAGTCTCAACTAGTTATTATTTGTGGAGTATTGTGGTCGAAATTAAAGCTTTTTTTAACAATGGCAGCGAAAGGAAAAGAAATTTGTTTAAGTGAGCGTACAATCATAATTAAGTTGTGAAAAGAGGGCAAAAGCTATAAAGAAATTGGGAAAACAATTAATAGGGCACATTCATCTGTCCAAAAAGTGATAAAGAATTTCCAATCAAGTGGAATTTTGCTTTCAAAGCCTCGTTCAGGTCGCCCTTCAAAGCTATCTGTTAGAGAAAGCCGCAGTCTCATCGGTTTCGTGAAGAAAAATCCTAAAATAACCGCGTCACAAATTGTTAATAATATTGAAGAACAATTTAAAAAAAAAGTTGTGTGCTGATGTAGCGAGGAAAATTTTGAAAAGAGCCGGGTATAAAGGTCGTGTTGCACGTAGGAAACCCTTTATATCAGTCATAAATCGTCAAAAAAGACTTAAATATGCTTACGAGCATTTAAATAAGCCATTAGACTTCTGGCAGCGGGTGATTTTCAGCGACGAAAGCAAATACTGCATTTTCGGCATTAAAGGTCGCAAGATTGTGTGGAGAAAGGCTGGTACTGCATTAAATAAAGAAAATTTACTTCCAACTGTAAAGCATGGTGGTGGTGGAGTGAATGGTTTGGGGGTGTATAGCGGGAACTGGCGTAGGACAATTGGACTTTGTGGAATCCACTATGGATAAATATGGGTATTTAGACATTCTAAAACGAAACCTCAACCAGAGCGCTGAAAAATTGGGTCTTAATCACGGGTATTATTTCATGCATGATAATGACCCCAAACATACTTTCCACATTGCCAAGCTCTGGTTGCTCTACAATGTGTCCAAACAGTTGCATTCACCACCCCAATCACCGGACCTAAACTCCATCGAGCATTTGTGGGATTTGCTCGAAAAGAGAATTCGCCAGAGAACCATAACGTCAAAACAAATGCTCAAAACGGCTGTAAAAGAGGAATGGGAAAAAATCACTCCTGAGGAAACTTCCAACCTAGTCAATTCGATGCAAAACAGGTTAAAAGAAGTCATCAAACGAAGGGGCTATCCCACCAGTTATTAATTCAATTGTTTTTTATGTCTTTTATTGTTTTTTTTTTAAAGTGTACGCAGACTTTTTCGCATAACATTTCTTACATTTATGTTTTGTTTTCTTTTTTTCTTACTTATTTTTAAGCCTTTGTTCATCTTAACAGTATTGAAGACGTAATTAAGCTTAACGAATATGATAGCAAATAAATTTTTTATTTCTGAGTTAAAAAA
Source organism: Brachyopa scutellaris (assembly GCA_949775065.1). NCBI lineage: Eukaryota > Metazoa > Arthropoda > Insecta > Diptera > Syrphidae > Brachyopa > Brachyopa scutellaris. Next base: position 114,320,816 of record OX459113.1, read on the forward strand.
CAATGTTTTTTTTACTAAAATTAATGTGATTTATTACTGTACGCAGACTTTTTCTACTGAGTGTATATGATAACTAATATATCAAACGAAGATATCGACATTCTCAAATAATTAAAGAATTTGGGCTCAAATTCACTTAATTTGTCATATAATGTTACAAATAGCCCATGTGACAAACGATCATGTAGTATTGGGTGTACCCAATACTGTCTTTTTCTTTTCTTTTTTAAGAGCAACCACACACATATTGCTTCTTCGATTTCCATATTTGAAGTTAGAGAACGTTTCGTACACAACCGCAAACAAACCGCTCGTAAGCCGCACGCAAACCGCAGCTATCTGAACACATTATAATATTTAGCGGTTCAAACCGCGCGGTTGCAACCGCACATTTCGGATATTCCAGTATTCCGATAATGTTGTGATGATTGTCTGTTCAATGCATCTGATAACTGCCTCATACGGTACCTGATTTTTTTCCCCTGTGAACTGTAATTGAATCCTATGAAAGATATTCAAGGTATGTGATGTGACCTCATTTAGTTCAGCTTCTAAGAGTTAAAAAGCAAAAGCTGAACTTGCATACAGCCTCCAAAATGGTGTTATGATCTATGCAACCAGTTTCCCTGTTCGTCGATGTATTTTTGAATAATTAGCATTGACAGAAGTGAAGCGAGATAAAAACAGAGAATAAGAAAACATTTTCGGGAAAAGTTCCTTGGCTTAGGTTAACGCTGCACGATGGGATTCGACCTGAATTAAGATCAAAGGAAGCAGGTTGAGGAAGCATGTAACTCTCTACAATTTTCTATACACTTGGCACCATCCTAACACAAAACCGCCAATTCCGAGAAGACACCACAATGTCTGATACGACATTCCTCTTTATTGTGCGCATATAATACCAACCAAAGCAATGAGGATGTCATTCCTACTCAAGTGATAAAAATGGAATGTCTTCCTTAGAATTATACACAAGCATCTACATGTACTAAAGTCACATAGCTAACCTTGTTTTGTTGTAACAAAAAAAGAAGAAGCAACAAAAAACAAACGATTTGTAACCATAAGCGCTCGACAACAAAATCCATTCCATCTGCCAACAAAAGAGCCATCATCATGTGGTGCACATGTATGAATCCATAAACACCACTCAACATCATGTTTTGCGTAAAACTACAAATAAAGTGAACCCCCTGCCATAGTCTAAGCACAGAGAGCGCGACAAAGAGCCTCCTCCATCAGGCAGCATCCAACCAAGAAAATCAAAAAAACACAAAAACATAAAAATTTAATAAAGATCAAGTTATGCAATTTAACCACCCGATAGGTATATAAAAATGCACTTTCCCTAGATTAGCATAATCGTGCATAGCCTCAGTAGAAATGAAAATCTCAAGCTCAATGGGAGATGAATAAAGGAAAATGTTTACAGTTTCTTCTCGAGTGAAAAGATCGAAGAAAACCCTCGAGAAAACTACAAAAAAGGCGCAAAAACACGAAAAAAAAAAAAAAATAACACGAAAAACCGCCACAAAACACCGAAACACTGATCTCTTCCTCATTTTCTCACAGGAGGACAGCAACTATGATGCAGCGAAGCACCACCACAACCCCACCATCACCACCCCCACCACACCACCAGCATCATCAGTAGCAGCAGCACAACAGCAGCGCGATCTCTCGCATACTGAGTGAGGTACGCGCGCGAGAGATCGCGCTCCAGTGCTTTGCATGCGAAGAGTTATGGAAAAGCGATTTCGCACGCTTATTTTCCGACAACAAATGGAGGACAACCCATGGAAATGGCTTTTCATCTGCATTCCTACTTAAGATTCTATTTTCGGATAAAATAGAAAAACAAAAACAACACCAACTGACGTTTGTGTTGCCGTGTGCTTGACGTTACGTTCCAGCGTTGTCACGTTTTGAACGTTTCTGTGAAATAAGGTGACCGCATTCACTCGCATACGAGTATGCTTGTGTCATTTAGCTTGACACGGTGTAATTAAAGTCTAAGGTCTTACGTAAGACTGGTGAACAAACAGTTTAAGGCATTTTTAGCATGAAAGGAGTTGATACGGCCGGCGCCTATTGTCCAGAGCGCAACGAAGCTAATAGCTTTCAAAATGGTGACAAATGATGGACATTGATCGGTGACTGGAATGCCAAGGTGTGTGGTACGAGAAACCGTAGTGATGACACGGTTTGAGTGCGAAGTTATAGATTGATTACAATTCAAATAGACATGGACTAACGAAATGGATCGTATGTTTCGAAATCGCAGGGAGACTAGGATTCATGCAAGCTAGATCACAGGTTCTAAGAAAAGATTGGGGGCATGCTCATGGATCTTTTGTATCCAATATTCGTAAGCGTAGGTTAGGTTAGAACGGGGTTATGAAGCTGAGCCATCCCAAAACACCATCAAAATACCACAAAGGCACCATAGTGCGCCTATCGCGATCATTTATTGATGGTACCTAAACCAAAACATTTCCGTTTGAAAATTTGATTTCCCAGCAAAATTTTAAAATTTGAATGTGGCCAATTCGGCCCGTCTCCTCCAAAATATCAAAAATTTCTTAAAACTTTATTGCGCGAACGAGTAATGACATTCACAAAGGATATGTTCGACATCCACCGCTGAACCCAAGTCATTGCAGTATCTACATTCGTCCGTAGTAGAATGTCCTATTCTTTTGCCATGATTTCCCAGAAGACAGTGTCTGGAAAGTATTCTTTATAAATTTCTTAACTTTTTTCTATTTAGTCCAAGTATTACTTTGATCCTTTTGTGAGCTAAGGTCGGTCAAGGAACTTTGGACACCCTATGTCCCTCCATTCTTGACCATCTATTGCCTGCCTATTACCGAGATGGTGCACTTAGCACCACCATCATGCTAAGTGGCAGGCAGTGCCCCCTTTTTCTTGCCAGCTCACTCCCTCTACATCAGAGTGTCCTGATACCCGACATAGTTTAATCCTGTTATGTCAGCTTAGGGTTTTGAGCACAGACCGACAACCTTCTACGATTGGCGATTTCAGCGGCCTGACTGTCGATTATCTGATATCAACTTGGGTGTTCGAGAATAGTATTCCTTTTGAATATGCGGACGATACGGCGATAGTGGTCGAGCACAGATGTATACAATATAGATACTGCAATGAAAATTATGCAAGATCAGCTAAACAAGGCAGTTGAATGGTACCACGACAACGGGTTGGTTATAAATCCATCCAAAAGGAAAATAATGCATGTTCGTGGACCCCATCATAAGCCTACGCAACTACAGATATATCTGAAGAACTACAACTGTACCGGAAAACATCAAGATGATTTGGTCGAGAGAGTCGAAAACTATAAGTACCTGGGTGTAACAATCGATAGTCACCTTATATGGGATCAACATGTCAATAAGCTTCGCTCAGACCTTAAAAAGGCTTTGTTCGCATTGGTATATCTTAAAAATTACTCAACTTTGAGGGTCCAGAAGCAAGTCTACTACGCGCTAGTTGAGTCTAAGCTCAGATATTGTATACTTGCATGGGGCAATGCATCAAATACACATTTGGAGAAATTGCAGAGGCTCCAAAATAGTATACTAAAAAAATTCAATGGTGAGACTTGGTGGAATCCATCTGGCAGGGGGAGTCCTATTGATCATGAGGTCAACACAAGGCGGCGTGCTCAAGGTATGTTACAAGTACCAAGGTTTAGAAACATATATGGCAGAAGACAGCTGAAGTACTGCGTCCCAACAACACTTAACGAATTTCCACAATCATTAAGAGCAATCAGAAATTAAAAAAATAGAAAAAAGAAGATCAAAGCCTTATTTGTGCAGTAATTTTAATCTCCTTTCAATATTAAAATATCCTTTTCATTTTATTTATTTAATTCATTTTTTTTTGTTTTAAAACTTAGATCTTTTCCAAAGAACTTAGATTAAATTATTAAATTAATTTCCTGTTGCAATTTATAATTAACTTATTCTTGAAACTAAGCTCACTTATCAAATTTAATCTGAAAATCAATATTCTGCAGATAAGCGCATTAGGCTTCGCAGAAAAAATGTATTTGTATTTTACCTGGATAAATAGAGGTTATAAAAAAAAAAAAAAAAAAAACTTCGTCACTAGCAGCTCCGCCGCTCTTTGTACCGTTAGAAACTCTGCCTGACACCACAGTCGTCCGGAAGTCTTAAAAACGTACTCAGCTCCAGTTCTCTTGAATGAAATCCAAAACCGGTGCCATTGTCGGTCTTCGACCTATCCTTGAAGACCGCAATGTGTTTGTGCCGTGTATAGGCACAATGCTGAACCAACCTTCTCTCTCCGGGTGCAGCGTTTCATACGGTGTCCAGAAGTGGGAGAATGTCATCCGTTTTATTAAGCTTGCCAATTTTAAGTTTATTAAGAATAGCGTTATGCCCGTAGCTTCTATTCTTGAAGTAGCCTAGGTTAGCAAGTCTAATCGCACCCTTGCTTGCCAGATGATAACTAAGCTTAATCAAAGTCCCTTTCTTGCCAGGTCTAGAATATTTAGTTTTTTTTTTTAAATATTTCGTAACTTGAAAACGGGTGATGAAGCGTCAACAAATGCAACCCTAACATTATAGATATATCTATTCCTTCCTCACTACAAACTTGTGAAAACTTTTTGTAATAAGAACAAAAATTTAAGCTAACGAACCATAAATATGAATTATCTCAGCGAGTAGGGAGCTACCTCATCCAATCTGGAATACTCGTGGGCAACTCAGTTGATATTACTCAATCTTAAGAAAATGACAACACCTTTACCAAATCCTATGAATCGCTTTGCTATTCCATTTCTTTTCCTTCTTTTTGATTCTCACACTTCGTATCGCCCCATCTACAGCCATCTGTAGAAGCTTTTAAGCAAATGCAACAACCATAGGCTTGCCACAGAAGTTTAAAATCAATCATTTCGAATAGATCCAGTTTAGTGGAAAAACCAACAACATATCAGCTGTGTGATCACAGTCGAGATCCTTTACTGCTGCGTGACGCCACAATTACTAGACCGATTGATTGGATTTGCCAACGCAAGAGCTTCACACAACTTCAAATACCCATTAACCCTTTTCAATTGATCTGATGACCCTACTTACCCGCCTCGGTAGATCGTTGCACACTTACACACCTTCGAAAATCGATCGATCTCTGAGACTGCAAAAATACTAAATAATAAAATTAGCCTATGAACACCTCGGATAGGATCTATTCAGCGGGGTAACGAGTTCACCTCTTTGTCACTGTGCATGGATATCTTGGGATCTCGAGGTATTGCCAATCACACCAGCAGCCCAACAAGCAAAGCAGCAGTCCCAGTCGCTACCACGATTACCACTACAACTATAACTTGCTGCCTGCTCAACGAAGGTTATTGTATCTATGGATAGGCTAAGTTTGTTGCCGTAAATCTATTCAGGTATTCGTGACAGATCACTTTCTGTTGCGGTATCTGAGTTCCCTTTTGCGAGCGGTTCTACTTTGTTATGTTAATTCTATCGGTTACACATACGAGTGCCTGATGCCTGATGTGCCTCCTGTTCAGAGTTGTTTAACTGTTTGATGCCACTCCTAGGTTGCACTATATGGTGTGCAAGAAGTTGTCGCCAGCAGCAATAGCTGTAGAGGCGCGACTGGCAAAGTACTGACACAAGAAGACATAAAGGGTATCTGTGAACTGTGAGTTGTGGTAGAACTCGCGTGAGAATAGTATGCTCCTACGGAGTGGGTACGTACTCCCATTACTGTAATGGGTTGGAGTTCTATGTAGCAGTAGCGTGTATTGCGTCAGTAATTGGTCATTCTGGACTGGGGTCATGAACGCATTCGACAGCGCCACGCGGACCGCTACATTTTAAAGTTCTGACAAGAAGGATTGAGTAAGAGTTATGCTTTGCAGATGTAAAGATTCAATCTGAAGTGAATAAATGAGGTTAACTCTGCAATGACATGTTATGATATTGCCCAATAATTGGGCTCGGTTGCCTTTGGTTTCAAAGGTTTTTGTCTGGAAATCTGTGCTGTGGATTGAGTGGTTCTAGTCAGCGATGGTCTCGAAGATATTGCCCCTGCAACAATTCATGTCGAGCAGGATAAAGATACATATGATTTACGCCTACCTCAAATTCAACCTTCTAATCCAATTTTGAAGCTAATACAGTTTGTCAAGAAAGTGTTTTGAAAAAGGAAAAAAATGGTAATTTGGATAGTTTCTTTATAAAGGTTAGGTTAGGTAAGCGGGCTGATGAGGATAGTTAGATCCTCATCACACTTAGGTTCATGTGAACCCATTGTGATACCCATAGTGTTTTCCCACCCGTGATATCAGTGGCTTGATTCCAACCATCCGGATCTCCTGGCAAACTTGAGCAGACCTGACGGTGAACGGTCAGATAGCTCGTCGATGTGTTCGAAGAAAAATTTTCCTAGGGTTCTATTTCTTAGTTGGCAGAGGTTAGGGCAGTGACAGAGGAAATGGATTGTGTCCTCGTGAACCTCTTCGTCACCGCATCCTCTGCATAAGTCATCATCGTTGAGTCGTAATTCTTTCGTGTGATATCTTAGCATATTGTGGCCAGTTAACACTCCTATCAGTATTGACAGGGATTTCCTATCTTCCTGTAGAAGTTTTTTGGTTTTGCTTTTATCGTACTCTGGCCACATCCTTCTTGATATTTCACAGGTAGTTAGTGATTTCCACCTGCTATTAGCTTCAGATAGTGTTTTTTTTTCGATTTTGGCCTTGAGGTTGCAGAGTGGAGGCTTAACCGTGTAATCTGCCTGCTCTATATCCAGGGCTGAGCCCTTTCTGGCCAATTTATCCGCGGCTTCGTTGCCTGGTATCCCGCTGTGGCCAGGGACCCAGCAGAGTTTTACGTTGTGCTGCGTGCCAAGAACCTTAAGCTCTTCGCGGCAACATTTCACAAGCTTAGATGTTATTTGCGTAGCAGCTAATGCTTTTATGGCCGCCTGGCTGTCAATGTAAATTGTGATATCCTCTCGGGATATTGTCATCATTGACACCAATTGGGCAGCCTTTGTCACTGCTAGAACCTCGGCTTGGAAAACGCTGCTGTGGTCTGGGAGTCGTGTGGAGCTGTTGATTCTTAGATCTTCCGAGAAGCAACCCGCTCCTATACCTATTTCCATTTTTGACCCATCAGTGTAGATGGATTTAGACTCATTTGATACTTCGTTGTTCTCCCATTGTTCTCTACTTGGGAAGGCCCACGAGAAGGGTTTATCGAAATCTAAGTATGGGACAGTGTAGTCTGAGTTGACGTTACCATTGAGATAGTTGCTAAGTATCTTGGTGTGTCCATATGCATTCGGTCTGCAGTGTTTTGACTGATGCCTTTTTTACTCTTTCTTTTATGTTCAGCTTCCAGTTAATCTTCCTGTCAAGTATGAGTCCTAAGTATTTTGCACTTTCGGACAGTTTGAGGGTAGTTCCCTCAATGGTCGGCAGCCTGAAGGCTGGTATTGTTCTCTTGTTGGTGAATAGCACTAGTTCGGTTTTCTGAGGGTTGACCCCCAGTCCGCATTGTTTCGCCCAATTGTTTAACGTATTTAAAGCGCTCTGTACTAGTTCGCTGACAGTATTTAGGAACTTGCCCGTAGCAAGTAGCACTACATCATCTGCATATGCAGTTGCTTTAATCCCAATGAATCTAAGTCTTAGAAGTAGTTCATTAACGACCATGATCCAGAGAAGGGGGGATATAACTCCTCCTTGCGGCGTGCCTCTGGATGCCATCACTTTTTGACGGGTTCCCCCGAGTTCAGCGACTATGTGTCTCCTGTTAAGAAGACTAACTATAAGTCTAGTGACGGTACGTTCAACATGGTTGTCTTCCAGCGCTTTTTCGATGGCATGTGTCTCGACATTGTTGAATGCCCCTTCAATGTCGAGAAACGCTGCAAGCGTGTATTCTTTAAAATGCAGGGATCTTTCAATGGTGCTGACTACATCATGCAGCGCTGTTTCCACGCCTTTGCCTTTGGTATAGGCATGCTGTGCCGTAGACATATTGGTATGGTTGAGCTTGGCACGTATGTGCACGTCAATCAGCTTCTCGAAGGTCTTCAGCATAAATGATGTAAGGCTTATGGGTCTGTAGTCTTTTGCAATAGCATGGCTGGGTTTTCCGGCTTTAGGAATGAAAATCACTTTCACCTCTCGCCATGTTTTTGGTATATGACCACAGCTAAGACTGTTTTGAAAAATTCTTTCTAGAGTTGGTGCCAATAGGTGCTTTGTTTTTTGCAGCATGATTGGGTAGATCCCATCAGTGCCTGGTGATTTGAAGGGCTGAAATAATTTATAAAAAAAGAGCTTCTTTGATGTTTTAACTTAATTTTTTCAATTCCGACTATTTTATTTATGTATCTTCTAAAAAACAGTATCGAAAAAATAGTTCATTTTGAAAACAACAACAAAAAACAACAAGAAAAACAAAAACTACACAAAAATTTGTCTGTCAAGAAAGTGTTTTCACTTTTTCATTTTTTTTTTTTTAAGTGAAGGTCAAGAAACAAATTAAGGTAATTAATATTTTGTATGGCCACCATTAGAGTTTATCACGGCCTATAGTCTTCTTTTCAGTGAACAAATTAAATTCTGCACATCATAATCGCCTGGAGTTTTATTCCATTCCTCTTGTATTGCAATTTTCAGCTTTGCTCGGCTTTTTGGGTGTCTTCTGGTACCTTTTTTTTTAAGTAGCCCCACAAATGTTAAGTCTTAACTCTGGGCAGGCATATCAAATACTTTGCTGCAGTTTAGGATCATTATCTTGGTAAAATTTAAATTGCGGTTTATTGTCACCATTAAACCCAAATTTATTTGCGGTATTTAACAAATGACTCCTTTAAATATCTAGATATTGTTGCACATCGATGGTGATCTCCTGATCTCTATGAAGGCCAAATCTTCAACTCCTTTACTAGAAATGCACCCACACACCATGACTGATTGCATACCGAATTTGACAGTTGGAATAATGTTACGATTTTCCAATGCTTTTAACGGCTGGCGCCACACTCTATTGGGTCCATCGTTGTAGTACAACCTAATTTTAGTTTAATCGCAAAATATGACAACATCACAGTAGTTATCAGGATTGGCAATGTGTGTCGTAGCGAAAGATAATTGCTTTTCAATATGTAGTGCTGAAAGCAATGGCTTTTTGCGAGCAACTCTTGATTGGTACATACTTGTTTTTTTTCATGACTTGCCTTATTGTTTCGTGGCAAACCGCAACACCAAGCCCTTCTTTAAGTTCACCCGCTAGCCTCCTCGTCGAAATCTGTGGGTTTTTTTTTTACTACTTTCCGCAGCAAAATGCGTTCTGTTCGCTCCGATATTTTGCGCGGAAGGGCGCTCGATGATTTTAATTCCAGTCTATTTTCTTTTTTTGGACGATTTAAAATGTTGTAGATTGTTTGTCTGGTCAAAGAAAACGTCTGGGACAACTCTTGGACACTTTTGCCGATGCGGTGATTATAATAAACCAACAGAGCCACTTCAAATGATGTTCTATTGCGAGGCATCTTGAATTACGAATAAATTAACCACAACTGTTGTATTTGACGACCAAATGACAAGGTTTTGTTTTTCTTGTTGTTTTTTTGTTATTGTTTTCAAAATATACTATTTTTTCGATACTGTTTGATACGAGATACATTAATAAAATAAACGGAATTAAAAAAATTAAGTTAAAACATCAAAGAAGCTTTTTTTTATAAAGAAACTGTCCAAATTACCATTTTTTTCCTTTGCCAAAACACTTTCTTGACGTACTGTATTTCAAATATCTCAGTGTTCAGATATTATACCAGAGATGGCGCTTTTCGCAGAAGAAAGCTTCGCAGCAATTCGTGACCAGTAGAGGGCACCGTTGCGCCTGCTCGGCAATGGACGAATTGTCAGTACCTGGCGATCATTGGAGATGGTTCGATACAAATAGTAAGTGTGCCAACTTTCGAAAAAAAAACAGCCTTCAAGATGTCAATCAAAAACTGATTTAGCTTTCAGAAAGCTGCAACTTCCCATTTCATGAGACCTAAAACGGCATCGGTGATGAACTCCTTATTAATTAATTAAGATGCATCTTCTGCGTTTTTAATTAATAACGGGACCAACCAATTTGGCACCTCTACTTCCTAAAAAGATTGACAGCTCGCTGTTTTTCTCTGTTAGGAGATCGTCCACCACTCGTTCACTATTATTTCCCGCGGAAGTGTGAAATAGTTAACCCAATCTATATAGACACTGCCAAGAAAACCGTTTTCCCTTTCTCGGCTACAAACACTCACAATCTGTCCATAGTCTCCTCCATGCGTAGCTCACTTCACAATTCAAACCAAATTCGATGTGAGAAAGTGGCAAAACCTATTGACATTCCCAACTCTGTTCGATTCGTTTGTTCCCGCCAAAGCGATTCCCAATCACCGAACGAACGAAACAATCTGCGAACAAACCGAGAAAGATATTTTGATTGAAATGTTTTTTTTTTTATTTTTTGCATCATTATCTCGGCCAAATATGGACCGATCGATGGCGTCTGGATTCACCTTTAGAGTCAGTCAACTTTGTCAGTTGGCCATCAATCATGTGCGCCGATATGCGCCCATAGCCGTACTGGCGGCCAAATACAGAAGCCCATTGTGTGCGTGTATTCTGATTAACTTTTCATGTTGACATACTTTTAATTGATGCGCACCAGATTGTTCGACTTTCATTGTCGGCGCGCGGTATCCGCTCATCGTTGTCGTCCCCGTCCGACAGATGACGAAAGTGATGTATAAAACTTTCGATTTTCATCAATGGCGCATTGGGTGAAACGTGAAACTACTCCTACAGATGCTGCTGCTGCTGCTGCTGGTGGTGCTGCTTCAGCTGCAGCTGATTAGATGCGGGAGAGTGTCTATATGTCTACTGAAGAATCGCACGAGATTGATGTGTGTACGGCACGTCTATCTCGATCGACCGATCAGTGCGATCATAGCGATGATCACCCTGATTATATCCAACGAGATAATTTCGCAGAGATCACAAAAACGAAAGTCATTTGCTTGACTTCGCGCGCAGACAGTATCATTAAAGTTCCATTGCCATAATCGATGGATCGTTTTGACTTGATTGACACCTTGTCTGATCATCTGTGTCGTCGTCTTCGTCTCCATCGTCTTCAGGCTTGATCATCGTCATTTGCAGGTGACAGAGACTGAATGGCGACCCCGGAGGGGCCCGTAGGGGGGAGGTGGTCTTAACCATTATCATGGGCGGTATAATTGCAAGATCACAAGCAGCGACGGATCTATTCATTACCTGTCATCAGCTAATTGACATGCTGATAGAGATGCACTTGGGGGAGTTTTTGACGATTTATGGGTGGAGAAATTTCCCTTCTTGTGTACACATTTATGCCACGATGACATTTACATAATCGATCATATTTTGCATTGACCTACTGGCATGCATTTGCGGCGAATTCGCTGCGTATAGGTAATTTATGTGTTTTTCGTTTGTATCGAGGTTATTATTGAATCCAGTTCGTGGAGCAAAGGAAATATGGTAAATTTTTATGCGGCGCGGCCACCTCGAAAAAGTATGTTAATCGCTAGCGGCGATCCTTGATGCGTGCGCAATCAAAAGATGCTGTGCTAAACAGCGCAATTAGGCAAACGTGTTGAAGTGTCGGGCCGCGATTGTCGTCTTCTCGTGGAGAAAACATGAATTTTTATGAATAAATTTACTGTTTGACTAAATTACTTTCGATTCGTCAAGTATATTTGTCGTGCAGACTTGCAGAGATGCGTACACGCATAATGCAGGACAGCCAGTGTTTTAGAGAGTTAGTCTAAATTTTCATGACGAAGAGAGAGTGTGATTGGAGCTTGTGGCTAGAGATTAGACGACAATTAGGTTGATATGTATTCGACTCACTCCCAGTTACTAGTAGCTACTGGCATGTTTGCTTTGCTTGTTCATTATGATTGCCACGGTTGGGTACAAAAGCCCGAACTTTAAAATTCCGAATTCGCCCGAATTTTAAACTAGCCGAATTCGGGATTTTGTAATTTGTGAATATGTGGCTATTTTATTCTTTTTCGTTTGCATAAAATCGATGAACTATTTTCTCAAACTTAAAAAAAAACAATTTCTACCTACGACTCACTACACCACAAAAACCAATAACTTAACACAACATACAGTATAAACCACTAAACCAGATAAAAAAATTGGTTGGTTAATTGCACATGATTAGAATCGAAAATAGTTGTTCTTTTCGATTCTCATGATATCGTATACCCTTCCGAAGAGAATGTTCTGAAATAGGGATTTCTTAGAACTTGGAATTATATTTCTTAGAACTTGGCAGTTGGAATGCTCTATGCTCGCAAAAGATATCTAAATCCAAGATTTTTGCAGTTTTGTGTGATCTGTTTATTGTGATCTGAAAATTGGTCGAGTTCGGTCCACCATTATTAAAGAGCGAGCCTCATTGGATGAAATCTGTATCTCCAATTATAAGCGGTACTTGGAGGGTGAGTTATTTCCAATGGAGAAAAGAATATTCTCCTGAGAACTCGCGGCAGTTTAAAGCTCCTTTCAGAAGCTAAATGCTGGTTAATGGATGTCACCTTCTACGTCGTGCTATCTATTATGAAGCAGCTAAATAGCTTCACGGCTACATAGAAGGAACAGTAGTTCTTCTGATATTTTGCTTAATGAGCCGCAAATCCAAGGAGTCGTACAGTTATTTTTTTACGATGTATTCAAAATTTCGTGCAATGCAAATATTCATCTAATTTCAGAAGATATTGTCAAGTATTTTGACAAGGCAATCTCGAGAGCAGCCAAAAAATGTATGCCTTCAGCTAAATACAAAGGCTGTTTTTTTTCACTTCGGGCAAATAATCTGGCGCAGGGTGCAAAATAAAGGCCCCAGGGCAAAGTATGCGAGGAGTTCAGCATTTAAATAAGAATGCTTAAGAGTTCAGCCTTTGTGCCACCTGATGAAGTTCAGGCATATTACAACGCCCTGTATGCCAAGATGGATGACGAAGATGCCAAAAGTGTGGCTAATTGGTTAAAGGAAAATTATATTTCCGGTAAGTCTTCCAGAAACAAACTGCAATACAGCCCCGATTTTCGGTCTGTAGCAAATTATATGACCGATCCTTACAACTCAACTACACAGAGCTACAGTGGGAGCGTGGCACCGACGTTTGAAGGTGATTGTCGGTAAATAGCACACCGGTCTCTACAAGTTGATCGAGGACCTGTCAAAAGAGTTGGTGATGGTCGTAACCACAATCGAAAAAGTCAAGAGCGGGAATGCACCGAATAATACCAAGACTCCTGCAGGAACCAACCGAAGAATTCTTGTGCTATGTAACATAATATTGGTCTTTCAATAAAAATATGAGTTTCCTTTTTTAAAATTGTGCTCATAACTAGTTCTACGTTTTATGTTTCTATTTTTTTGTTTTTATTAATTACAATGAATTTATACAAACACTCATCGTGTGCACTTAACAATTTCGACACGAAAATGCTTCGCTAGAAATTTAAAATCGGTGTCGAGTAGATAATCTTTAGAAAAACGTTGGTGCGTATGTATGTCCGACTATCATGGCTGAACTCCTGAAGCTATCCACCTTATATTCACACCATATGTTCGTCTGGTGCTCCGGATGGTTTTTGTTAAGGTTAGAACCCCCTAGGTGGCGTTGGGGTCGCTTTTTCAAAATTCGTCTTTATGGACCGATTTGGCTCAAATTAACACCATATAATATTTCAATAAAAAGAAAGTCTTTTGCAAAATTTGGACCCGATAGGTGGCGCTGGGTTGCAGATATTTATGAAAATTTAGTTTTCCCCGTATAGAATTTTCATATCAACAATATTAAATTCAGCTAGTTATAATATAAAAAAAAATAAGATTATTCATCGTTGTTTTTTTTTTTTTAATATACATATGTATATGTTATGCCCCAAAACTGCTTATTTACACACCACTGAAAAGAACACATGTACTGCACTAATAACAAGAAATGATATGCAACAATGCGAGTCATTTTGTAAGCTTAAGCCGTTAACACCAAAAAATTTTCAAATTCATACGATATGCTTTGTAAATTTTCTCAGTAGGGTTTTCAAAGCAGTTTTGGGACGTAATGTCCCAATCAGGTTAGCCAAATGATTTGATAACAAATGCATAGTGTGTTGTGACTTCTGGAAAGTTTATTTTTTTTGGGTTGGTATGGGCGGTGGATTGGGGCAGACTTTGTTTTAAGAATGAATAAAATTTCAATTGAGGGGTATAAAAAATTCAATTTGAAAAAAAAAAATTTAAGCAAACCACGAAAATCCGGAAAAATTGGGGATTATTCAACAATGTTCATTTTTCGGGATTTCGTAATTCGGGATTTAGTGCCGTTCCCGATTGTCACTGTGTCGCTTACTGCATCCTAACCATCTGTCTAATGATCATATCTGTGGCTAAGTCCATCTATTAGGCAGATTAAGGTTTCAACGTTTTCGTGATCTGACGTTCACACAAAGCCACATTGGCCACTTGGCAAGTACCTATTCCATCTTCCATTGTTTGGAAACTGTATTTCTACCAGCGCAACTTCCCATCAAGCATCGTTTTTCCTGCATCACCGTGTGAAGCACAACCAATGACAGAATAGTCTCCACTTGCGTAACGGTTTTTGTTTTGTTTTATAACGCTGTCCGCGGATCATTCTGTATTTTTCTATTTTTGTTTTGTTTTTGCTTTCTGAGCAGTTTCAGGTGGCAAATTAGATTCAAGAAGGAAAGTGCTTACGCAGTTGACATAATCGACAGCACACGAAGCGACGCGACGCGACGCCTTTAGTCGTGTTTTTTCTATACCTCTGCCGCCGCAGGCTTTTCGCCTTACGTGGGTGTTTCATTGCATATACAAACGTGTGGATATGAAAAGGCCAAATAAGGCAGGCGTGTGTTCCAACGAGACGCGATGCATTGCCCTTTTGTCTACCATTTCTTTAAATTCACTCTCAATGGCTGCCATTGCTACTGGGGAACGCTGAATGCCGCGCCGATCACCTCCAGAGGAAGAAAGGAAAAAAAATTTATAGAAACAATCCTTTCCACGAATTTCTGCAAACCACTAATTAATGCAGTTTCGTGCTGACCCTTGCGAGCGCGCACTGATCCAACCTCTTTTGACAGAAGTTCACACTGCTGCACCATGCACATTGTGAACTGGTGTGGCCAAGTGTCGCGAACACCTGGGCTAGCCCACGAAATGGTTAATTTGCTGTTCGTTGACGTTGCCGTTATGCGGAAGTCCATGTGGGAATCGATGAAACTGAAACCTATCACATTGTACTTTAGGTTCATTGGCCAACAAAATAATTTAATGACCCAATTTTTCCCGTCACAAAATCAGAGCAAAATTTGATTGAACGGAATTTAAATTGAACTGAGTCAAAGTCCGAAAGTATGATACAAACCGGATCAGTGGTTGCCTGTGGACCGGAGGTCCTTCTGAGAATGCAACAAAAGATAAATCAATTTGGGAAATTAATTGAAGATCCGAGTCCGGTGGAGTACGAGTATGTAGATGCCTTGGGCACTGGATTGAGGTAGACAATTAGTGACGGTTGTAATAAACAACGAGATACAAGTTGCGAGTTAAGCATTGGTTTTGGTAATATGGTAGCCCACCCATTGGAGCGGAGAGATAACATCTCTTTTCAGTTTCCTCAGATGGGTTTTCAACTTCGTGAAAGTGACAGTAATTACACATAAGTCGACTTCGATTACGATTTATTGCAGTGAAACTACGAGTTTATTTGAGATGCATTCAAGTGTATATAAGAGTTGCAACCTTCAGTTGGTATGGTAGGGCATGCTGTTGCAGCATATTTTTGAAGAGTTCGATGTAGAGATTGGAAATATTCAGCTAATGAACTTTAATTGCAAGCTAAGAGCTGTCATATGAAAAGATACGAACTTAAGCTATAAATTTGGAGGTTATCTAAAAAAAAGTTGTGTGTGGTCGCCAAGCGCGTTAAAAGTGAAAATTCCTTTTGCCAGTCAAGGAAAAAAATGGCCAAAGTACAGAAAATTTCAATTTAAGCGAACATCGTAAATTGAGTTCTATGCTAATGCAATAGAACATCATATTACAAAGTGCAAGCTATACAGGGATGCCGGATATTCTTTTCTTTTTTTTTCTTTTAGACGGCGCTACAGGTCGGGGTGAACCAGGGCCTACTTCTCGCAACTATTCGTCTGTGGGTGTTATATTTTTGCACGAATTGGTACTCCTTAATGCTTGTCAGACATTCAAAGGAGGTGGCACCGTGAAAAAAACTTTAGGATGTTTGCTGGGATTGAACCCGGTCAGTATTGCGTAGTGTTAATCCAACGCACTTACCACTACACCACGGTGCTCAACGCCGCGCCGGATATTACAACCGCGGAAAATAAGATCGCATGCAACTAGCTCGGATGCTCATCAAGGCTCTCTACTCTTTTGAGAACAGTACTTGTTAGTAGTGCACCCATTAAGAGACAGGGCTTTTGCCTGTCATACATGATATATCCTTCTACTTGTACGGAACTGCTTCTTGTTAGTTTTGCCACCCATGTGAATACTATGGATAATACTTTCATATTACAAAAGTTATATCGAACATAAAGACGGATGTACATACTAGATTAGGTTAGGTTAGGAGAGTTATTTGCCGCAGGTGCTTTACCTGGAGGCCAATTGAGAATAACCATTCTTATCTTATAGCGAATCTTTTGAGATCTGGAAGCAGTGCCTTAACCAGATCATCCAAGTAGACAAAGAACCGTCCATCCAGTCAAACAAGGCACTGTTCTTGGAGAGCGGGATAGTAATATAGAATTAGTGGTCTACTTAGTTTTCAACTGCATTGAAAGCTTATTAGATCTGTCTGTCAGCTAGTATTATACTCATTTTAAAGTCGTTCGTGGCAAGTTTCACTGTTGTATCATTTTTGTTTCTACTCCTGTCCGGGTACCTAACAAAGAAAAACTGTGTGGTGTCTTATTATTTTTAGTGCCATGACCGTGAGGCAGTCTTTTGCGCAATTTGGAGTCAAGTGATTTAAATACGTCTTGGCCGTTCACGGAGATAGTGCTGGTAGTTCCTTGCTAGTATAATTCTTCAGGGAAAACTCCTGCTAAATATGGGCGTTCCAGTAATGGCAGAGTTGGGGTTCTTCCAAAATTGTTTGTCTGGTACGGAGACCTTGAAATTCCCGATAAAGTCAAACTGGGGCTCCACATAATCTGTGCAAGGCATGAGTCCGTTTTGATTGAAAATGTCTAGTTTGAGCGTATGTCTAGACGTGTGGAGCCTTCAGTTGCCAATCTGAGAGCACCTCTAACTGCCACGTTTCCTATGGAGAGTCCTATACATAGGTGGAAGGTGTAAAAGTATTTCTAGGCTAAGTTTACGTGGAGATCTAAGTGCATTTGTTATACTTATTCGCTATGCCTTGCTCGGATTTTGACCGTTGAAAACAAGTACACTGAAATTTCTCATCAGCGGACACCTTTTTGGGGAACCACTTTCTAGTTTCCCATACAAAATGCGTTCTTATAAATGGACAGCTCTCATAACCGGAGAAAAAACTCCGGTCTCGTGGTTGTCCGCTTGAGAGAGATTCCACTGTACCTATCCCTTGATAACAAAATTTAAAACAATATCCATATGAAATGATGGACCAAGGGAAGCCTGTAAATGGACAATCGATGACAGGGATGCATTTCTGAATTGAAAATAAGTGATTCTGCAAAGATTTACCACCATATTGTCAGTAATTACACTTAAATTATCGAAAAGTGGGCACAAAAGATCAAATTCCACGGCGTTCTACTTAAAAAAAAGAAATCTCGATGAACATTCAATCTTGATATATGTACAATAATTCAATTTTGTATATCGCAGCCGCAAACCTCAATCCTATACACCAACCAGTTAGCCCGTTGTTAAGCTTAGCTAAATGCCCTCCAGTTGCGTACTCCGAGTTGGTCGAGGTCATCTTCCACTTAAGCGCGCCGCCGTAGGCGAGGTATTCCTCTGTGGCGTTGGAGTCAAATACTCTGCGGGCAGGAGCGTTGTTATTCATTCGCTCTACATATATTCTAGCCATATCAGATTTAGATTTTTGACTAAATCGTTGTCCCTGTACAGCTCGAGGTTGAATCTGCTCCTGCAAAACCCATCAACGTAAACGGCACCGAATATCTAACGAAGAATTTTCCTCCAAGCGACCAACGATCATCTCATTCACTTTCGATAAAGTCCATGCATCAGGTCCATATAGCATTAGTTTCATTTCGTGTTTTCCTTTCCTTTGGCAGGAACACTTCCACCTTTGAACCTTTTATTTGAACTGATTATGAACTCTCTCATGAGATCCTGTCAGACAGCACTTGCTAATGCCCTTCAAAAGCCTTCACTGCTGACAGCTGACACTGCTTTCTTAATTGAATATCGCTTGCACAATTACCGTTGACAGGTATGACATAAAACCGCCTTAACCCACCATAACCTGTTATTAAATCATGACATTTATAAATACAAAAACAAAATGCCTTAAGCATGCATACTTAGCGACCTATGTACGCGCTTAACCCATCGCCAAGAGTCTAATTGAAAAATCAAATGATTAATGGATGAGTATCAACGTCGAGTGGCTTACATAAAATTCCTCGTTCCTCGTCAATCAGGCTTTGTGTGCAGAACAAGGACTACGACTTTACGAATATTTGGTCGGCCGTATTGATTCATTTGGCCCCATGCTACTCTTATCGACAAGAGGCCAAAATGAAAATGTATTTGTTTTTTTTTTCTGTTATTCCCCAAAAGCAGGTGAAAGTCTACCGCTTCTACATGCGTACACGAGGATGCATAAATTAAATTCACACAGCACAAGGAACACATTACTCGGGACATCATCAATATTGCGCGGCGGTATGAGGAAGATTATGCAGCGCACAGCAGAAGCCCGATGACAAATGGTCGGGCAATATGCGAGTTTCGCGCGCCGCCGCGCAAGCGCAGGAATGCTGAAATTTACAATTTAAAGATAAATTTATTGATATGTACCTGAAACGGCACCACCTACCTACAGACCTCCATATCGGCGCGTATGGACAAACCAAGCGAGATGTCTTAAGGGGGTCACATGCTGATGGGGTCTAGCGTGTAGCGGTGGTGGTGGTGACGGGGCATTAGATTACTGATTGAACGCTCCGGTGAGGATTATTTGCATTCGATTTAAGTGGCATAGAAATATACGAGTATCTATGCGCTGTGGTCAATTGGGGCGTCCGAAATGAGCAAATCAGCGATGCTTATCTGCATGCCTACCAGCTCAACCAAAAATTAACTGGCAGTCATAAATTAATACCGTCACACCTTTCTGTCTAGTCAACCAAACCGTTGCAGTGCAAGTTCTAAGCATATTTTTTGCTAACGAGGTTCTGTTGGCATATCTCTTGTTCTGATACGGGGAGTAAATAATTGCAACATCAAAGGAACCAAATGACCTTCATGTCCATGTATGTACATGGCATTTCGGTCCTAATTTGGATTTGATTTTCCACCAGACATTGTTTGAGGAGTGGTGCGGTGATATTGAGATCATATCATTGGTGTTATTTTGTTTTAACTATAATTAAGTAATAAAGCTGATCAGTTGACTATACCTCATATATTCTCTAGAGTCCCACTCAAACTGGTCTACTTTAAGTGGTGATCAGTGGTGAGCTTGCCGGACTCCTAAATTTATTGGTTTTTAAATAATTGTTCTCTTATTTAATTACATTCTGATACTCCTATTTGTTTTGTCCAATTAACCTACGAGTATTTAACACTTTTACCGCCTCAAAGCTGAAGTGAAATGTAAATTTGATTTTATAATAAACTCTTTGATGGCCTGGAAGAAAAATTATATTACATACTTTTAAGTGAGCACCATAATGAACGTTTGAGTGCATATGCACGAATGCACGCATAAGAAAATGTACGAATGTACATAAATTGTATACTGCATGTACCCATAATTACCGCCAGCTCAGATTCGTTAAATTTCCGTCCACTTTCGCAAACATAAGGGAGGGTAATTGCATTCGTTCCACACAAGAGCAATTTTGACAGTTGCTTTTAATTTAAATTTAAAAAAAAAACAAATTCAATTAGATAAAATAATGGTTAATTCAGAAGGATACGAATGTAATTGAAGGTTAGGCTAGGTAGCAGTGGCTGCCGGTAAAAAGTACCAGCACACTTAGGCCTATAGAGGCCCGTTGTGATACCAAGGATCTTGGGGATATTTACCCCGCTACTCAGTAGACCCAATTGGGGCTTTGTTTAAAGCTTTTTTTGTGTAAGATCACTTAAATCTCGAAGAAGTATTCTCCTAGGTGTAGTTTTCTACTACGAGAAAGAGCCAGACACGAGCAGAGGAGATGTGTTCGACTTTCCTTCTCCTCTTCGTCTCTACAGCTTCTGCAGAAGTCATTTGAGATGACGCCAAGTCTAGGTGCGTGTTTGCCTATAAGGCAGTGTCCTATGATGACACCAATAGTAGCACTAATATGTAGTCTTTTTAGTGACAAAAGGTATCTAGATATAATTGAAAGTGTGCGGAAAAATAGCTGTCTTTACGTCTTTTTTTTTTAATGCACGCAAAAGCTATTATGGCTACCCCATCAACTTTGGGAAACATATGGGGACATTTCATTTTAATTTTGACATAAGCTTATGTTTCCCAATGCGCATTATGGTTTAGGCTTTATTCTCTTCAGAGCAGGTTACAAATGAAGGGACAAAAAAAAATTAGAATCATTGACATATCGCCCATATACAAGACTCGATGTACCATGTCAGTCTCTGGAATTATTTTTAAGTGATACCAAGTCAATTAAAAATTTTCCTGATGGCACTGCCCATCCCCAATCTCGATTTGTATTTAACCTTTTTGTTTGTTTGCGCATAAAGCGTTGCGTTTTCCCGTTGTTCGATTTAAAAAGACAAATCTTATAAATCACCAATCATGTCAAGGCTCAACAGCCCACAAGACACGTCAGAGCTATGCATTTTTTGTTAACTTTGCGTTACGTCACAGATTACGTTCAGATCCTATAACAGTGTTACTATTTACGAAATTCAAACTGACATAATAAATGCAATGGGAGTGCACTCTAATTGGAAAAGTTAGGTTCTATCATTTACATATTAGGTTATGTATTTATTTATGAAAGAAAAAATACTTTCGTCGGTTATAGACGATTTGTATACCAACTGAGCTACACATGTCGATATTCCAGTCCAGTCCAACGCAAGTTAAGTGGTTTTGAATTCTATGTTACTTTGGTTCTGTAAGTAGGTACAGTTTCTTTTGATGAAACCAAGCATCCGGTTATCTTTCTTTAATATGAATAATTTAGAACTTGCTGTCAAAAATGACACCAATGTCTTTTTTTGTAAACGTTATGAAGATTCATGCTCAGCCCTATTCTAGAATCCGGCGAATCTCTTCATATTCACTTCAATATCATTAGTCTAGTTCTATCCGATTGAACTTGTTGGAGTATCACTGAATTCGCCGTATGCACTGTTTTCCATTTGTTGCCCTTATCAGTTGGAAATAATTTAAATAAATGAGAACTCTGTGATTTGATTTCTTGGCTTGGTTATGTCTAGCTATAATTTTCTTCGGCTTGCTACTTTTAACAGCTCTTTGTTTTGGTCGCAAATTTGATGCAATAATCTAAAGGTCTTGTCAGGCTGCAATTAAATATGTCGTTGTTTACCTTTTGCGCTTTCAGAACGCTGACCACATCTTTATATTTACGTATGTATCATGTATGTTTATTTACTCGTAAATTTTTCTGTATGTGTAGGTATCGGTTTTAGGAGTAAGTCTTGCTGTTTGTTTCCTGTCTTGCAATTAAATCCTGGAGTCTCGTCTTCGGATTCTTCTTTAGGTAAGTTGGCTTCAGTAATACTCAATACTGAAGACACTGAGGAAGGCCACATTTTCTGGAAAGATTTGTTAGGTACTCCATTGCACTTTTTATCCCCTCAAGCGAACAGCTGTGAAAACCTATCGCCTGTTGCTTTTGACTCCTTCTTGTTGGTGCTCATTTTATTTTCTATGTTTGATTTCAAACCTTAAATGCGACCAAACTTTTATAAATCTAGAAAGAATATAAAAAAACTCAATGCATTCTGTCCATTCTATTTTTTCCTTTATTGGCGGTCCCAAACCATTCAGTTTTGCCTGGAGAACTTTTCAAAACTCATTGACCTCCTTTTGGGGTCTTCTATAGTCATATCTTTTTTTGCGATCTCTAAGATTCCCATAACATAGATATACATATGCATTTGGTCGCCGAGAACTATGCAAACTATTTTCCAAAAATATAACTTTTATCAGGAACAATTCACAATATAAATACACTCGCTATCTCGGCGATTTTAAAGTCGAATTTTCAAAGCATATTCCATTACAAGAACTACTAAAAAGCAACGGCGAAGATTAAATTGCGGCTGATAGCGACGAAGGCAGCGAAAAAACTAAACTGAATAATCTCGACAAAAGCCTCTTCCTCATTGGTCCGTTCTCTGACAGCTTCCATCATAGTGCGCAGTGTTGCATACACTTACAAATATAGTATCAACTCAATTTAATTAAAAAGCTTTGCAGCCCACGCAGCTCATCCGCTAGTTTATAAATGAAAGGAATAGCAATGGACCAAGATGACTCCCTTGTGGAACACCAGATGTTACCGAGACGCTGTAAGAGAAACAGTCACCTATTTTGAAAATCTGAGTTTTTCTGAAGACACTTCTATTTCAAGCGTTTTGTTTGACATTTTTTTATTCTGAATACTCGCAGTTTATTTGTTGCATAACTACAAATTCGATTTATCAACGCATTCGTATTGTGATCAATGGGGGAAATATGTAGATCGTCCGAACGTCGCCTAAGCCTGCGCGTCTGGTTCAACCTCATAATGCTTTTCAAACGACACCACTCCTTATTTATCGATCATGGACATCAGCCAGAAAGGACTTTCTAACAAAATTTCCAAAAGACTTTCAAAATAAGTTCGAAGGCCAATTCGGTTACAACGAATAGAATGCGAAAAAATATTTCTCCGTTTTGTTTCTCTTGAAGATCGCAAGCAATTTTGTTGGAACTTCCGCACAATTGCGTGCACCACGACACAAATACGACTCCGTATGCCCTTCCATCTGAGACAAACAAAAAAAGAAGTTATATCCAACAGTCTATTATCCAGATATTGATGCAAAGATTCCTTAGGAAAATATTCACTCACGACACCCACAACGATCTTTGCCGCCACAGAAGGCAGATGAGCACACCAAAGAAATACTTTTACTTTGACCTTACGTCTTTTTTCATTTAATCTTAGCGCGATAGCACAAGGAAGCACACCAAAACGACAACCAAAAGCAAGCTGAAGATGGAAGAAAATCTCCATTCTCTGCCCGGGCAGACTCATCTCCGCTCCGGACAGTCGATTACAATTCCACATCCATCGCCATTGCCATCGTTCAGCGTGTGTAGCAAATTAATTTCATGTTTAAACAGCCAAACGGATGAACAGGTTAGGCAGAAGGCACTGCTCATGATCACCCGGCGACGAACAGGTGAGCTTCACATTATGCACACACATCTCGCCGGTCCACCCACTCGAACTTTGAAACTTTCCTCCTCCGTTCAAGACGGAGGCGGTGTGAAGGCCGGAGCCAGCTTGGAGCCCCTGCACGCCGGCCGCCCCTGATACAATAATGTTGATTTTAATTATTAGCTACCCGAGCATCTGTGGAGAATCTGTAATGAAAAGGTGGACCAGTGGATGTCTGGCCAGGCCATATAATGGCCATTAATTACCTCGGCCAGAGTCACGCAAAGTCCAGAATACCGATACCTTAGGGAGCCGGGTTAGAGTGCGTTTCATTGTACGGCGAAAAATTGTGCATCGTGGTGGTATTTATCCTCGGAGCACGACACACCAGCATTCTGCTTTTACTCGTACTTCTCCCCTTGACACTATGATTGTTGGTTGGAGCCCAGTGGTGATCCTTCCTCAGGGTCGGGGATCCATGTCGCGTGTTTTTTTTTATTCCTAATCATAACTCTGGAATGGACATGACTCTCTCGGTGCTCGGTCTCGGCCGGGTGTCGGGAGTCATCGGCTCAACATGTGTTGGGACATGTGTAAGCGCGTTGGTGCACGGCCATAATAATTGCGGACCATGATAAATGACGCCACTAGCGTTGCGCGTATTTATAATTAACAATGTTAGATAGGCAGCAACTATCCGGAGGTCAAACATTGGAATTTCGAACATGGAGGACTTTTAAAATTCCACAAATCCCCCACAAGAGAGCGGTGTCAATGGGGAACTACAAATGTCAAGTGGTCAACGACGTATTTTAATCGCTTTTCCATGCGCCATGCGCTGTTAGACTCCACAGCATCGTGCGGTTGAATATCTTCACGATTCAAGGTAGAAATTGAGGTCAGCCGAGATGGTTGTACGACTACGAGTATGTCTTTTGTTTGAACACCAGCACGATGACAGTCGGGCCTAGGTCAGTTGATGGACTACACAAGAGCTCTGATGCTATGTGACAGTGGCAGTGTCAACGCATTGCATGTGGGTTAAGCGTTACGACGAGACGCTGGTCAGACTGGAGACGCTTTTACCTTCAGCCTCAATGGAGCCACCACTGTGATTTCAATGAAAGTTGGACAAATATTTGGTGCACACAGTAGCTGCATGACTGCAACTGGCTGTCAACCGAAAATGAATTCACATACAGTTGGCATAGTTTCTTGGTCACTTCTAGAGGTGGGGCACAGAGAAAAGGTACATTGGCACTGGTGCCGTTTATCTTTTGACGTACATATGTAGAATATTGGTTCTTGGAACGACGAGTGACATTGTGACCGATATCTTAGGAGTATACTGTTTCAATAAGAGAGGGACTCATCCCAAGCAAGTATTATACATCGAGCAGGCTTAGGCTTGTTTTGGCAACTAGTGCACCTTGCTGCAAGTCAATCCAAACATTAATCTGTGTAGCAAAGAGTTACACATGACTGCCCACTCAATTACAAGCAAAATGCCACCACGTACCGATCACGAAATGTCCTGAACTTACAAATTTGAGATTTTGAAGTTAGGAGTCTTTTATGATCCTGATAAGAAAGCATTCTCCAAAAGTCAGCCCCTAAAGGTATGAACTAGGAGCTCTGAGGTGGCTTGAGGCATTTTCCGCAATTTTCACAAAAGGTTTCCTCCTATTCTGCAGCTTGCCGTACATCTCGAGTGCATTTTTCACAGGACAATGTATTGAAAGGATCAGTAGCCTTCAGAAACAATCACTTCTGGCCTTTTTTGAACTATGCAAAGTCGAAGCTTGCGAAGGGACCCCTTTTATTGCGAAGTTACGACATGCTTCGTATGGAAAGGTAACCAGTTGTGGAGGAGAAATCAAAGCAACACTATGACAGGTTATCCAACGGTAAGGAA
This sequence comes from Brachyopa scutellaris, assembly GCA_949775065.1. Classification (NCBI taxonomy): domain Eukaryota; kingdom Metazoa; phylum Arthropoda; class Insecta; order Diptera; family Syrphidae; genus Brachyopa; species Brachyopa scutellaris. The sequence goes on from OX459113.1 coordinate 114,346,480, forward strand.
AGGGCAGGTAGAAGGTATCCAATTTATCCCTGAAATACTTAGTGCTACCACCTGCCTTTGCTCTTGCACGAAATTCTTAGCCCATGTCGATTTCCGTACTTAAAACTGTGGCAGAGGTAATCCAGCCGTCATTTCAGGCGACGTACAGAGCACTTGATTTGATGGAGGACGATGCAAACTGAAACCGCACTCTGGAAAAACCGTCCATCTCCTACTCTCTTGATAGAATCCGTGAGCTATTTGCCATTATGCTGGATTTCTGCCAAGCTGGGGCTCCCCTAAAATTGTGGGAAAAATACCGGGATAGTCATGCGGAAGAGTTTAGATGGCAAATGGAGAGCGAGCATGGAGATGTCATCGACATTGTTTACACCCACTTATTGTTCTTGAGGATGTTGTCATACCCATGTCGGGTAAAACACTCCTACAGTTTGAACCTCCAACATATGAGAGCAAGAAGCGATTGTCAGTAACTGGCAATACCTACCTGGGTAAGCTATCTTATGATACCGTTAAACTGACCGAAGTAGTTGCTGCGAATGTTCCAAAATTAAATACAAAACAGAGAAAAGCCTACGATGAAATCCTGCACAGTATTACTTCTGATTCTGGACAATTTTTCTTTCTTGATACTTGCTTGCCATAATTACGGTTTGAAGGAATATCGCCATTGCCATAGCTTCCTCCAGGCAGTGCAGCTACGATTGCGATGTTATGAGAGATCTGACCAGTTTGATTGACGGTCAAACAAAGCTGGAATGGATTGCGCTTTATGGCAATTCCCACAACAAATGACTCAGCAAACAGTTTTAACAACTCTCTGGCTCAGAATGCTGCCAACTATGCATATGAAGTATAAATCTGCAGATTCCGTAATGCAGGACGAAGATTCTGCACATTATCCCAAGAAGGTGCATACCCTCAACCCACTAGGAAAACCACCTCAGGTCCTTTTCCTGATGCTGTTCACAATCCAAACGGTGCAATGAGTACAGGCTTCAAGTGAAGAATCTGTACAAATATGTAATCGAAGCTAAGATTTTCACAGGTTTTAGTAAGAAAGCGTCTTCCTTCGAACACCTCTGATCCCATCAGACTATCACTTTGAGTTGAAACGACTGCCATGCCATCACTAAGGTACAGAGGTTTGAAAGTGTCTAATGTGGATTTTAGGAGTGGCTGTTTCTCCCATGGCCAGTTGAATGTGGCCTCCTCCAGAGTCAGTTCACCTCACAGCCTGGTCATGCTCCAGTCAGAAAGAAAAACCAGGAACCTTGTATACAGGGAATTTTAAAAAGCGGGAAAAGACTTGGGGTATAATGTGGCGTCTTTCCTAGTCTTGTATTTTATTTATTACCATATCGAAAATGGATCCGGGTATCTGGATAGTAACATCAAATTAAAAATATTGTATCAACCACTTAATAGGATGTTAATCCTGAATCGGAGACTGCGTAAGCCATTTACAAGGTAACAAACACTTGTAAAAGGAAACATAGTAAGAAATACCGATAGCGAAATACGAAACTTGTATTTTTTGGATGCTTCCGATAGCTTTTTAACCCTTATGTCTGCACCATGGTCTGGCCAGACCATTTGACTACTTGCAGTGACATTTTTCACAGAAATACTGAATGTAGGCAGCGTCGTAGCTAGGGGCTGGCCAGGCGGGCGGCTGCCAGGGGCGCAACCCTCAGGGGGGCGCACTTTACAGAGCCACAAGCCAAATTAAACCTAAACTCGATTACGATAGGCGTTCCCACAGATTAGGAATGGCGCCAGTTACTTAACACATACAATTTGTACCGAACACTTAATAAAAGATAAAAAAAATTACACACAAACCAAAATTGTGTCGTTTTTCCACTCTCCGGCACACCGGGGCGTGGGTGTCTTCCCGTAATTTTTGCCCCAAAATTCACAGATTCTCAAACTTTATGGAGCGGGGGAAAAATTTTTCAGGGAGAGGTAAAAGTATGAAAAAGTACTGGAACATATTTAAGAACAAAAATGGAAAAAATTAATTTCTTGGGCTAAAATTTGCAGCTTGTGGAAATGTCTTACTCTCTCGTTACGTTTTTTTTTGTGACAAACTACGAAAAATTATGTATGAAAACAGACATCATCATCACTTGCCTTGTAGATTTTTGTATGATTTCAGAAGGAATCAAATAGAGCTGTGTATTATATATTGATTCAGCAAAAAAATCTAGTAAGCGAACTATCGATGAATTGTAGTTTTCCGAAATGCGTAAAAGCAAGGTTAAAAAATGTTTGACGAAAGGGCCAAGGTTGATGCGGCCTTGATGACACCACTTCAAAAGTTCAGCTTTACTGTGCACTAGACACATTATTCAGCAAATGGGACGCAGATTTCAAAATTTAGCTGCCGTAACTTCTGATTTTGGTTTCCTGACAGAACTTCCGTTGCACGAAACCTTCACTTAAGACGGTGTTGGTCTAGCATTAAAATTACAAAGATGATTTGAAAGCCAACTACAAAATTGTGTTTAGAGATGGAAAGACCATATTATTGACAAATTGGCCTCAGAAAAAGCCTGAAAAGTAAGCTTTTCGAGATTTTACAATACCTAAATGAACGAACTCATATTGTATTGTTTCCCATACATAGTAGTAAGTTGGAACTAATTTTATGCTTAAATGTATACATAATTTAAATTACACTTTCAAAGTTTTAAAATGGATTTCCTACAGAATAAGTTTTGGGAGGCGCAAAATTCAAATCTTGCCAGGGGCGATCATGACCCTAGCTACGGCACTGAATGTAGGGATATGAAACTTAATGATATCCTCCGCTACTCAATTTGCAATAGGTATGTGAAGTAAAATTTTAAAAAAAAGTACAAATTATATGAGTTTTTACAGTTTTTGTATATCAACTTCACTAACGTACACCATGGGTCTGCGTAGACCCTGTAGATAAATACGGTTAATTTTGTCTTCTATGACTTACAGTTACGAGTATTTCTACGTATATCATGGTTTGCCATGTTTTCGTAGTGTTCTTAACCGATTTTTTGATTTTTTTGAATTCATTGTGAAGTTGTTGGAGTGAAATTTATTACGAGCTTAGATACTATTAGCAGCGAACAACACCGAAATTAAATTTTTCCAAACTCATCTATTTTTTTTTTTCGTTTTTATTTTTTTTTCTTATAAGTATATACGAAATACAATTTAATATTATTTTATTATTTATTGTTCTATTTACTGTTATCCTCATTACTGCAATTATTACTCCCCATTCCCATATAAATTAAATTTGTTCGCAAAAGGTCTGGCCAGACCCATGGTGCAGACTAACGTAGTAACCAATGTGGTGCAGACACAAGGGTTAAAGAAGGTTCGAAGGACTCATCATCTGTCCCTGCCTATGTCCAGAAAAGATACTGGTTTCCGGAAGCTGTAAGCAAAAACGCTTTCCTTTGCTTATATGTACATATGTAGACCATACCGGATTCTTTCCCTCTAAACAAAAGAAAGTAAAAGTGCTTTTAAGCGACAGCAAAATTATGGAATCCAAACTATGCCACTGTGAGTGGAAAAAAAAACAGTAATGCTGATATGCTTTCATCATTTCTGTGTTGAAGCCAATATTGCAAATGAATCACATTCCTTTAACTCAACGGTATGGATATACCCCAACCTTCGCCGCCCTTGTGCCGCTGCTCGTGCAATCTAATTAATAATTCATTCCCCAGTAGCCCCGATAACGAGATAAATAGACATGAAATTCAAATTAAAGTTTCTGCACTCTGCATAGGGCCAGGCTGCATTCCGTATTTGGATTGTTTTACTGAAGCGGCTAACGCCAACGCGGCGCGCACAGCGACCCACAATGGGTCAAAAGTTTTATGGACGCGAGGGGGCCTAATTGAAGGCGCTCTGTTCAAACGGATAAGTGGTCAACAAATCGTGACAACCGTGAGAACGGTCAATGGAATTTGTTTTTGTTTACGGTACCCAGGCAACATTGTGTGCACATTTAAGTGATTAATAAATAATTGCGGGCGTTAATCCGTTAAATAGATAAAATTAATTTTATTGCTGTTTTAAGGTGTTTGCCTTTGATAAGTTCGGAATTATTTATAAAGGCAGCTCGCCTATTTCCCACAACAATTTACTATACAAGATTTTCAATTAATCGATTGCAAGGCGTAGATTACACCTGTGTGTGGAGTTTTCACCGCTTCCATTAAAGCCCACAGGATACGATTGTTTCTCCACAAAAAAGGAGTCGTACACTTGTGGATAACTTATAATTTACATAGTTGAAAAAATGTTGATTTCCGTGTCGAAAGCATTAATTTGTAGTTAACAATGACTGCCCACGATCATCTATCAGCCATACGATCCACAAGATGCCAGCAAACAGCAAAGAAAAAACCCCTCGAGATAAATGCGCACTGCCCCTAAAAAACACAGCACAACAGTGTTGGCTAATAAATTGTTCCATTAATGAAAATTGAATTACCAGCCACCACACTCGATTGCATGATAGTTGCATACTCGTACATGATTAGCAGCGCGAATGTCCTTGGGTGGATTTCAGCTCCCATGTGGATTGAGTTTTCTTTTTGTCTCATTTTCTACCAATTACCTAGGATTTCGGGTGTTTTTCTCTTAAATCGTGACTTTGGAAATGCATGTCTTCTGAAATGAGGACGAAATTCTTGGGATTCCTTACACACGTCATATGTATGTACATGACGAAGAAATTTATTCAGTAGCACGATGTACCACCTCCACCCACACACACACTCGTCTTCATATGAAGACATATCGTTAGAAAACAACGCAGCGACGACGCTGCAACGTCTAATGTCATCATCTTGGGTTGAACTCTTGCTCAGGATCGGATGTATATGCAGATAGCCACAACGGCGGCAGCCAATTAGTTTTGTTGTACTCGTATACTTCCAACTGTTCCAACAACAACAACAAGAAAATATTCCCTGATACGCTGAAATGGGTATGTTTCCTTCGAGGAAATTACCTTAAGTAAACTTTCGCGAGATGCACTTCTGATATGGCAGACAGACGTTGCCACTGCGACTGCACTGTGCAGCCTCTTGATAGAAAATTCAATATTTGTGCTCGCATGTGTGATGCCACGAATCGTATCTACCACTACCGCCGCCGAACTTCAGTTTTTTTTTTAACGTCCCGCCATTAATGGCCAAATGCAGGTGTGCTAATGTGAATTCCTAACATCGACTAGTGGCCACGCTTGGCTCAATGTTTCAGTGGCAGTAATAGCCCATCCGTATCGCCGCCTATGAGCTTGAGATTCTCGCAGTGTGTGTGTGTTGCGACAATAACAATAAGCAATCCTGTGTTGATTTTAGCAGAGTACCGGAATCCATTATTCTAACACAAATGTTAGAGAAGAAGGAGCAAACTTAGAATAATTGACGGTCAATTGTTTCTATTTACATGGGATGCTGATGGGGAGTTGAGCCAAGCATTAGCCTTGGCGTTTCCTGGATGCAAAGCATTTTGTATGTCGACGTGCTCTTCATGTGCTCATAGATATAAGGTATCCGTGTTTTTATTTGACATTTGTGTCTTCAGTACTTGGTTAGAAAAACTACCCCAAATTCTGTCAATAGTTTCTCAAGGACCACTGGGAGAAATTGCCAATAACTTCCTTTCTAGACCACATTGTGAAGAAACTTCATTTCAATTATTTCAGGTCACTCACATATTGCCGCTATGTGTTATATTTTTGCATGAATGGAAGGGACCTACAATTTTTTACCGACTCCGAGCGGCGAGTTGAGAAGGTCTTTTGACAAATGATACTCTTTGATTGCTTGTCAGACATTGGAAAGAGGTGGCACCGTGAAAAAACATTTTAGGTGTTTGCTTTGATTGAACCCGGGCGGCATTACGTAGTAGTCCAACGAACTCCAACACTTGAAAAAGAGACCAACGCTCTGTAGCTTGCATGAACCGGCCGGAATAATCACAGGATACTGTGCTTAGGTCATATGACTATAGGCCGTTCGAAATCACGGTGGACAAGAAAATGTGAGCAGAGAGCTAAGAAATATTTGCTTTCATTTGTTGCCTGGAAATGGCAATAACGAAGCGGCTGAACTTTCTCCATTGCCTTTCGTATTTTATCCTATGGATTTTTACTTACACATCATACCATCTACCTCTTTAACTTTAACTTAAAGAATACAAACCGGCTTACAAGTTGGATAACTTCTCAAACTCTGAATAGACCTTCTGAACTCTGAATTCGTACTGTTTAGATTCAAAAATCGATAACTACATAAATGTATGTAAATGTATTTAGTTGGGCATAATGAAGTTAGTTTCGATATAGTGAATGTAACATATCTACCCCAGAACGAAAGTTTTCCTCCTTTTAGTTGGATAAGACTGGGTCCACCGAATCGGGATAACATAGATTATTTTACTCGTGATATCTACCCCACCGATTCACTTATACTTCAAAACAACTTTAGTTCATTATATACATGGTGCGACAAAAACTTTTTAGAACTTATCATCGGTATATGTCAATCCTCAGAAGCTACGAGCCTGTTCCCACAATTTCCTCCCTACGCGATCTTGGTATTATTTGTGACAGGGAGCTTAACTTCCGCTCTCACATTGAGCAAATATCACACAGGACCAATTCTTCTCTCGGTTTCATAAAACGCTGGTCCAACAAATTCTCGAACCCTTACGTTACAAAATCTCTTTACATAACTTTTGTCAGACCCCACCTTGACTGCCAGGTTTGGTCACCATTTCACGTCACTCACTCACTTAGAATCGAAGCTGTGCAACAGTTTTTTAACGTAATGCCTAACTAAAAAAATAAGTTATAATATCTTAACTACTAATATTATTTACCAATTATTTTTCTTCCACCGCTTCCCATTTCACTTCTACTTCTGTCCATGGCTCATTGTTGTGACACAGCTAAATAATTGTGTCTTCTTTCTTTGTAGAAATGAGGGATTCCTGTATAAAAGTGGGTTATTCTATAATTAAAGAGGACAACTAATCGAACAAAGAAATTACCTTACCACTAAGAGATTTTTCTAGTTTCCAGATTTTGACGGGTGAATTTACCGTTTGCCAAAAGGATTTAGTCCACGACACATTTTCTTTAAATAATAATCCTAATGTAAAAATAAGAGAAATATGATATAAAAAAAAAAGAAAAAAAAAGAAATAAAAAACGAAACAAATGAACGAACTTAAACAAACATTATTATAAAATTAAGCATGCAAATAAATGAGGAAAGGGGTATACTTAACGAAGCTTTTAGCAAATCTACAGTAAGTGGAGATTAGGGCATATTCCAAAAGTGTTATTGACCGTGTCAATCCTTCTTCCTTCATTTACCTTATTAATTCTGAAAATAACTTATTAATTCGAACTAAGAAATCCATAGATACCATAAAAGCAATAGTATGCATACTGTTAAATACTAATTTAATAGTATATTATATGCATAATAATAGTATACATACTATAAAAAAAAAATCAATGGCATATAATATGAAAAAACAATATGTATTATGCATTTGTAAAAATGTGCTCAGTAGCATAAAAAAAACAATAATAATAATAAAAAACAGAGGAATAATAAAAAAAACTCACCTTTTGCACTTATTTATCTCACAAATTTATTATAACCGGAATTTCCACTAAACATTGAAACACACACTTCTACGCATACAGACAGAATGAAATACGCAATCCATCTAAAGAATGTCGACGAATAGATTTTCTTAAGAAAAAAATCCGCTTTTTACAGTTTTTTTTTAAACGCTTTGTAATTTTCACGCAAATATTGCAGTTTAATGTTATGATCATATTACTTCAATAGTATATTTTTTTTATAACAGAAATCAAACGTGTTCCAATATTGAATGAAAAGTTTTTCATTATTATTTTAAAAGGACACATCTTATTAATAATCAATAAGATTGTAGTATTCAATATATTATTACAATACCATTAAAATAATAGTAAATTCGCTATTAAGTTAATAATGTATCCTATTTATTCAGTGTGGATATTTTGTTGAGCCATCAATAGTACAAAAAACCATAAAAAGTATTGAAATAATAGGAAAAACGTATTATTTCGCGTACCATAAAATTAATAGTCGTACTATTGATCCATTATAGGATTTTTTTCTCTGAGTGTATAAGTCTCCCTCTTCTCTTCGTAATTTTTAAATGTTAGTTTTAAGTCTTAGTCTAAGTTTCGTAGTTTGTTTAAGTCTTAGTTTGTTTAACTATTAGTTTTTGCTCTTTACGACTTCTTCCGTTATAAATTAGTTTAAATTTGTACATTTTAGTCTAAGTTTCTAAGGTTAAATTGATAAGCGTTAGCTTTAAATCTGGTCTTAGTTTCTTAGTTTGTTTAAGTTTTTTTTGTTTGCTTGTACCTATTAAATAAAAAGAGGACCAATTATTAGACCCTTCAATACCACCTAAAAAAAAATATCTTCATTTGCTCGAACCCTATTTTTTTTGTTTTCAATTTAAGCAATCAATACGTTAAAGTCATAATTGTTTTCATCTTATTCAACTGACGGATAGTTTTTGTGTCGAAATTCTAAAAGGTGACATTTTACATTTTTCTTCAAAATACAAAAATTCGTATCCAAAATTGTTTCCCCAATCAGAAATGTCAGCATACTGTAAGGACAATTATGAGCTCTGCTTCACGGTAAATTTAACCGAATCACCATTCCCACCGCCCAAAATAAGTGACATTCTTTCTTGCAGGACCTGCCATTACACAATGTCCTGTCTGAATGGATTATAAATAACATGCAAGTGCCGACGAGTGCAGCCATATGGCTTACCCACATCGGACTGTTCCTACTCACTTGGTACTTTGTTAAGTATACCATCCGTTTGGTATTGTCAATATGGTGGCCATTTATGATTATGGTTATATTGGTATGAAGCGTGTTCAATATTTCAAATACAATACTTATGTATGAACTTTATAGATATTCTTGCGATCTATCCAGCATAGTGAACCGGAGGAGTTCCGAGCAAGTTTATTCGAAAAATGCGGAACCTTTTACCATTGGATGGTAAGCTACATAGTTTTGGATTTCTTTCCAATTTTATACTTTATACATGAGAATATTTTAATTTACAGGTAAAAGCCTCAGCCACCATATCGGATGTGTTTCTAAAATTTATTCAAAGTCGTTCACTTAGTGACATCGAAGAAACTATGTAGGCCGAATAGTGGATCTCAATTTTGGCAGACACAAAATAAATTTGTCTTAATTTTTTTTTTAATTTTAAATCTAAATTCTTAGTAATATTGAATTTTTTTTTTTGTAGAAAAAACCTAAATTAAACAAAATTGCCGATAATAAAATAAATTAAAAAACAATGGTAGTTGCCGTTCGTCTTATCGAGGTACTGACATTAGTAACGCTTCTAGGAATACTTACGGGATTTGCCATACTTTTTGTCGTGCTTCAAAGGCTTCTGATAATAACCGTTTACTTTATAGCGGTGAGATGGATTTCACACCTGAAGGAGGGTTGTTATATTTCAAAATTTGTTGTTTTGTTTTTTTTTTCTAGCCCGTTGCAACAATTTGCAATGTGATCCTGTACAACATGGAGCGGTTACTTTTATTCATAGTAATGGGCGTTTTGCAGTTTACAAATTCACTGGGCTTAACCGCTTCTTGTTGCAACGATGAATAACACGATATACATCGCAGAAAGATTGAAAATTAAATTCCAACCAGAATAACAAAAACACGCTAGCTTAAGGAATGCAGCAGTTTTTTTTTTCAAGCACCAACACATGCTCGGTTGACTGATATACTCGACAAGGATAATCGATTGAATTGAGTATGACTGAAAAAGTGTTAAGTTAAGTTAATGGTTCTTTTCATATTAAACGCGATGCGAGTTGTGTATTTGTACTTGTAACGATGTAGTGTAAATAAATAGTGTTATGCCCATGTAAATTCAGATTAAAGTAACTGTATCTTCTTCCAGGGAGGATGCTATAGTCTCTTTCTGTAAGCTTTATTACTCTTGACAGGGGATATCATTAAGTAGATCGAAAGGCTTTAACTTGAGTTACAACGTACCTGAAGAACTGCACAGCGGCAGATAAATTGTCTCATCCTTTTTTTGCTTAGGCTCAAAAACCAATGTAATGTCAGCTCCTGCAACTTGATACCCATTTGATTAGGCTGTTGATTATGCAGATCAAATTTTAATAAACTTAATATATACGACCCTTCAAGTTCCACAGCCGAAGAGCTGGGCCTGGGGGTGCTGTCGGCGGTGAAGGTATATGTATTGGATTAGATATTGAAAATAAGAAAGAGAGTCGGAGACAAAACTAATGACACCAGCGTTTATATGGCGGATCGTGGACCAAGACAACCTGTATTGAACGTCCTGAATGGTCGTTTCTGAAGCAATGAAGAACATTTTTATCAAAGCCATATTACCGATAAAGAGCTTGATGCTTTTCTCTGTCAATTACTTTTCAAATATCAAGTGCAACACTCTTAGACTCACCAGAATGATGAGGGGACTAGTTCTATTTTTCGGAAATGCTATGCCATCAGATCACCAATGGATCTTTTGCTATGAAAGCCGTATTTCCGGCTATTGGATAGCTTAAGTTATTGAAGATATTTGATAACCCGATGGTTTATCAGCGTTTTCATGACCTTTGGATGAGAGGGCGTTAATGCAATGAGTCGCTAGCTGGAGAGGGAGGAAGAATCATCTTTTTGTAAGAACAGGCTGGACAAATCCTGCCTTTCACCTACTCGAAAAGAGTGCAGACGAATACGTAAACCTTAAACCATCAGAAAGTTAGCCGCTAGAAGCTTTATTAAACTGTAACTTATAGATACATAAGTACAAACTAGGTAATCTTACGGATCACCTAAATATTATCTATAATATTCCCGAGCAGGACGTACCACATTGTCAAACGACGGACGCACCTTAGACCCAAAAAGGCCAATATGGTATACCGATGGATCGAAAATTGCCTCTGGTGTTGGTACTGGACCTTTGGGTCCAATACTAGAACCTCCGTGACTCTTGGGACATTCCCCAGCGTCTTTCAAGCTGAGGTCCATGCCATTGAGATATGCGCTTTGATTTACCTACCGAAAGGCATTAAGGGCGCTAACGTAGATGTCTTCTCAGACAGCCAAGCCGCATTCAAAGCGCTGAGCTTCTACTCTTTGGACTCGAGACTGGTAAAGTGCTGCTTCAATGCCCTGCAATCGCTAGCCACTCACAATAAAGTCAAATTTTGATGGGTGCCTGGTCCAGGGGCATTAAAGGAAATGTGATTGCGGATGAGCTGGCCCATTCAGGTCAACTACCAAATTCCTAGGCACGGGACCCTTTTGCGGTAGAAACTGGACATCAATCTCGGCCTTAATAAACAAATGGAACATAATCTTCGACTCTCTCATTGGAAAAATTTCTCAGGGCTCAGGCAAGTCAAACTTTTAACTAGGCCTGATACCCATCACAGGGAACTTCTAAATCAGAGTAAGAAGGATATTAGGTATCTAACAAACTTCCTCGGTGGTCATTGCAAGTTACGATACCACCTAAATAAGATGAGCTTGTCTAGCGAAACCAATTATCGACTCTGTTTAGAGGAGGTCGAGATGGCCGCTTTCCGGGGTCAGACGGTGTACCCTACATAAATAACTCGTCAGACGTTATGTTTTAAGAAATTCGCCAACCAAGGACATACTGCAGTTTACACCGACTTTAGTAAAGCCTTTGACTTAGTGATTCAAAGAACTTTACTAGTAAAGCTTGAACAGTTTGGTTTCCATTCAAAGTCTTATTGGCAGAACCCAAAAAGTACGCATTGGCAATGCCTGTTCGAAGTCAATAAAATGCACCTCCGGGGTTCCCCAGGGTAGCCATTTAGGCCCACTGCTCTTTATAATTTTTATCAATGATATTACCTTGTCGATACAGCACTGCGAGTGTCTCTTATATGCCGATGATCTGAAATTATTTCTAAAAGTTAAAAGCTTAGAGGACTTCAATCTAGTACAATCAGATTTAAATTCAATTTCTGATTGGTGCAAATCCAATGTGTTATATAATTTATTCCTCAAGAATATCTTCAATTTTGCAGTTCGACTACTTTATGGATTCTAATATTCTTTGTCGAGTTAACGAAATCAAAGATCTGGGTGTTATTCTCGATCCCTCATTTTCCTTAAAAAGTCACATTGACTACATCGCTGTCAAAGCCAATACTCTCATCGATTTCATTAATCGAAATTGTAAAGATTTTAGGGACCCCTATCCCCTCTTATCTCTATACGTCTCCTTAGTGAGATCGCTTCTTGCTGATGTGAGGGCAGGATCACTCCCCTTAAAATAAAAATCTTAAAATTAAACAAAAAATTCTACTAAGAACCTTTCCCTGACGACTTAAAACGTTCAGGTTTGTTCCAACTGGTCTTTAGTGTTCAAACAGCTTATTTAGAAGGGTTAAATCTGCAACTTTCAATTGTACGTTACTTTAAAATACCTAGCACACTTAGAAATCACGGCTTGGTCCAATAGAATCTGTTGATCTTGACGTTCTATATTTACAAGAACAGACCTTTAGAATAGTATGAGTCTTTTTTCTAGTCTCTAAAAGCCGGGCTTGGTGTCACAGAATCAGTTTTAGGCATTGATGAAACGGAATGAATCACCATTTACTAAATCAGTTTAAATTCTCTTTGCACCTTTGCCCCGCAGCACGCTGCGCGCGCACGGGTGACTGCCAATGAAAATGAAAATAAAAATCGAAAGCGATTTCAATAAAAAGTGAAATGGCATTGCACTTCCGAAAACGTCAGCCATCATCATCATCATCACTTCAACCGCCAAAGCGATCATTCGATTCAAAATATCTAAAATAGTCGCGCAGTTAAATGCTAATGGATTCTGAATCGGATATGATCTGGTGCCGGAGACATTACAGTTACGTACGAATAGTATGGCGCGGCTCACAGGTGGTCATCACCTATCACCTAGTGATAATGTAACGCCGCCTTATTTGGACAAAATCAGATGAAAATTACACTGCGGTTGGATCTTTTGACTCTGTGCAGTTAGTGGCAGTTGGTGCTCCGATCGCACCAGCCTTAGATGAATAAAAATTTCTATGACTACTTTTGGGCATGGAGCAATGTCAATCGCTGTAAGCGAGAGCGAAAGACTTTTCTTCGATATACGAGTATGAGTATAATTGATCGGAAGCACTGTCGTGGTCGAGAGTGTTGATGGTCAGGGCAGGGGACGATAATAATCAATTTATGTGCGCCGCGCGCCGGCGATATGGGGGCAATTACGTTTGGAATCCCATAAGCGATTACGTAGTCTTTTTTTAGGAGGAGACCGATTTTGAATGAAAGGAATGCCAAGATTAATCGCTTAAATGAAGACCAGATGATTGGTGTTACGTAAATTTAAGCTGAAGATGTGAAAACAGCCATTTTTATCATCCTTGCTTTATCATAGTTTAGGTAACAAGACACTTGGATTAGTGGATTAGATACATGCTCATCTTTTGAAGTCTGTACTGTGATAATATTGATTGGTTTTCTGTCAAAGATGTTTTTGAAAAGCAATTATTGATAAATATGATAAAAACCACTCTGGGTCGGTCTAATGGTTACAAGTTTGGTTGATAAACGGGAGGTTGCAGATTAAATCGCGAGATAAAAAAAAAATAAACTAACCGCAGATGAACTGGATATCGCCATTACAGATCTTCATTAGGAAGTCATCCGCTAGAAGCGCTATTAAACTTGAACTTATTCGTAAGTACAAACCAGGTAACCTTACGGGTCACCTAAATATTATCAACAACATTCCCGATCAGGACATGCTTTGCACTGTCGCTGACTTTATGATAAGTGAATACTGCTTTGGCAGAAAATTCGAAGTTCATATTGGGGAACGTACCACGTGGTCAAACGGCGGACCTACCTTAGATCCAAAAAGTCTAATATGGCACACTGATGGATCGAAAATGGCCCCTGGTGTTCGCGCTGGGGTTTTCGGGCCCAACACTAGAATCTCCGTCCCTCTTGGATCATTCGCCAGCGTGTTTCAAGCTGAGGTCCACGTCATTGAGATCTGCGCCATGTTTAACCTACAAAGAGGCATCAAGGGAGCTAACATAAATGTCTTTTCAGACAGCCAAGCCGCACTCAAAGCTTTGAGCTCCTTTTCTGTGGACTCAAACTGGTAAAGTGCTGCTTCAATGCTCTCCAATCCCTCGCTACCCACAATAAGGTCAAACTTTGATGGGTGCCTGGTCACAGAGGCATTGAGGGAAATCAGATTGCGGATGAGCTGGCCCGTTCAGGCTCTACTGCTAAATTCTCAGGTTCAGAACCCTTTTGTGGCATAAACTTGGCAACAATCTCAGCCTTAGTTAACAATTGGGAACACAATCTACGACTCTCTCATTGGAGAAATGTCCCGAGGCTTAGGCAAGCCAAACTGTTGATTAAGCCTTATACCCATCACAGGGAACTTCTAAACCACAATAAGAAGTATATTAGGTATCTAGCGAATTTCCTTTCCGGTCTATCAATTACGATACCACCTGAACAAGTTAGGCCTGACCGATTGCCGACTCTGTTTGGAAGAGGTCGGAACAGCCGAACACATCCTTTGTGATTGCCCGGCACTTTTCGGGGTCAGACGTACCCTACATAAAGAACTGCTTAGACCTTACGAATTAAAAAATGCGTCAACCAAGGACTTACTCGCCTTTATTAGAAAGGTGATTTGCTTTCTGGGCTAATTACTATCCCATGATATAATAGATCTTTTAGGTCGCAGTATCAGCCTTGGGGCGAGATCCGGCTTTAAAAAAAAAAAAACTCTCAGTATGTAGCCTGTTGTACGAGGGCGGTCCAATAAGTACTTAGCGTCACCGCCCGATGGTGCCAATATCAATATCGCATATTGTTGGCAAATTGAATTTGAAGTTTGACTTAATATATCTTTTTTTCTAGCGGACCAATTTTTATGAAATTTTCAGAGAATATTGGAAATATTTTACTCCTTAATTGTTTTTTTTACATAATGCTTTATCTCGAGATGTGAAAAAGTTATTGACCTATAAAAAAAACTATGTAGAATCATTTTGTTGTATGTAAGCACTTCCGAATTTTTAAATACTTACATACGACAAAAACCATTGCATACGATAAAATACTACTTATTCGTAAGTCAAGTTTGTCGTTTATAGGTACGAAGATAAAAATTCAAATTAATTTCTTGTACCTGTAATAATAAAATACAATAATGCAATAATTTTTTTTATTTTTAAGTTTTATTTTTTATAATTTTATAAGAACTTCTTGTTTTACAAGAAGTAAATACATACAAAAATAAATTAAAAAATGTAGAAAATAAAGAAAAAAATATTTTTCCCATTAATTAATATTAAATGATTTGAAGCACATTTTCTATCCGTATAGGTAGGTACAATGTTTTTTCTCATATGTGCTTGTAATAAAAATGCTTTTCGTTTTTACTAAGTATGGTACAGAGATTGGCGGAGCTGTTGGTGATGAAGCTGATATCAGATAATGATATCACCATCTTTATCGACAGTCGACAGTCGACAGACAGGCGCTAGAATCGTATATCGTTAAATCGGTAACTGTAGAAGGTTATCGCTCTGCGCTCAAAACCCTTAGCAGACATAAAAGAGTTAAGCTTTGTTGGGTACCAGGACACTCTGGTGTAGAAGTAAATGAGCTCGCTCAGGAGCTACTAAAAAAAGGGGGGGGGGGGGCACTGCCTATAACTGAGATGGTGCACTTAGCACCACCATCATGCGGCATCAAGTAATACTTGGACTAAATAGGGCAACAGGGCACCGTAGCGCAAGTGGTTAGTGCGTCGGACTACTGAGCCAGCGGTCTTGGGTTCGAATCCCGCCGCAAACACCTAAAAATTTTTCACAGTGTCGAATGTCTGACAAGCATCAGAGAGTATCATTTGTCACGATTGAGCTTCTCAACTCACCGTTCGGAGTCGGCAAAAAACTGTATGTCCCTTCCATTAGTGCAAAAATATAACACGCACACACAAATGGTTGCGAGAAGCAGGCCCAGGCTCACCTCGAGCTGTAGCGCCAACTAAGTAAGTAAATAGGGCCAAGTTAAGAACTTTAATTGGAATTATTTCCGGACACTGTCTCCTGAGAAGGCATGTCAAAAGAATGGGACATTCTAGTCCGGACATCTGCATTCATTGCAGATACTGCAATGACTTGAGTTCATAGGATGTCGAACATATGTATCCTTTGCTCGTTCGCGCAAAAAAGTTTCAGGGAGATACTTGTTTGATACATTGAAAGAGGTGGGCCAAACCGGCCACAATCAAATTTTTAAATTTTGCAGGGAAATCAAATGTTTAGACGGAAATGTTTCGGTTTTGGTATCATCAATAGAAGGTTCCAGCGGATCGCGATGGGTCCACAATGGTACCAAGTGTTTTCATGATGGCTCAGCCTCATACCCCGTCCTAACCTAACCTTACCTAACGTAACTGGCCTAAGCACAACATATTCGTTTAATTTTTTCTATGCTGGAAAGGTTGTGAAGAGGGCCGGTGCAGTAGGTATGCATGTAATTTTTTTCCAATATGTTGTGCCTAAGCCAGGTAAAAATCAGGTAAACCAGTAAATATTAATACATGCTAAATTTCTCTCACAATTGGTCGACACAGGCGATACTAGTTTTAACACTATTAATACGCATATGTCAATTAATCACGCAAATTGTAGTAGGTATGTATTTATTTGTCGTATGTAAAGCGTTTCTTTTACATACGACCATTAAATTCTTACTAAAAAGAATTCAGTTTTTGTATGAAAAATTGTCGTATGTAAAAAAAACTTTCTGCATACGACAAATAAATACTAAATACGTTACTTAGAGCCTACATACGACAAAATAACACGGTATATCTCGGAAACTATTGATGGTAGGCAAAAACTGATAGCACCAACAGAAAGATCTCATCGAATAATATAATAATGCATCAAAATCAGAAAATGCTAAAATTTGACATACGACAACTATATTCTCAGCCGACGATATATTAGTACATTCTCTGAGACGGCTACTGTCATTTTCATTTCAGCCGAATCGGACTCGTAGTTTTGTTTCGACCACGAATTTTAGAATGAGGAGATCATCGCCGCCACGGAGGCCTACTTTCGAGAAAACCTATTTTTTGGATGGGTTAAAGAAGTTGGAGCATCGCTGGATCAAGTGTATCGAGCTAAAAGGAGACTATGTTGAGAAATAAATCCCCAATTTTCCAAAATTTTTGTTTTTCTTTCGTAGGCTATGTACTTCTCGGACCGCCCAACAGTGCTTCGCTTAGAACAAATTTTGGGACAAAAATCAAAAAAACATTCAACATGTTTCTGTTGTTATGAAGTTTTATTTAATAAAATTTTAATTTTAATTAATAAAAAAACATTTTGGAATGCATTTGTTATCTTTATATATAAAAATGAGCTGTTCGTTTGATACCTCAGAACTCATAAACTAACCATCCGATTGAGCTGAAACTTACACTATATACTTTTTTGATGTTTGAAGTGTTCGTACATCAAAAAATTTCGAATTTTCCGGTAGATGGCGCAGGAACTCAAACAAAATTTAATTCACCGTACGATTGAGCTGAAACTTACACAGTATATTTGTAATGAAGTGAGAAATGTTCTAACGTCAAAAATTTTCAAGTTTTCCGGTAGATGGCGCTGCAACACTAAAATTTCAAAACCATCCGATTGAGCTGAAAATTACACATTATATTTGTTATGAAATGAGAAATGTTTGTAAATCAAAAGTTTTCAAGTTTTCCGATAGATGGCCATGAAAACCGAAACTTCAAAATCATAACTACAGCAATGCACGGTGGCAGGTAACAGCTAACTTTTGATTTGCGTGCACTTCTCGCTTCATAATAAATGTATTGTCTAAGTTTCAGCTCAATCGGATGGTAGATGAGTTTTTGAGTTTTTAGGATATTATTGTTTGGACAGTTTTCTTAAATACAAATAGAGTTGTCGGCAATTAATTCTCCACCAGAGTTATTATTTACATTTATGACATAAACATTGTTTTCAATGGGTGCAGCGAAGCCCACCGGGTAACCACTAGTAAATAATAAAATAATAAAACTGTATGATTATTACGCATTTTTTGCAGAAAAGCGACTTGAAAGTCAAAAAAAATGAATGGGCAAGATTAATGATATTGACTTAAAAATAAAATATTTGGATAGCCAAAAAAGGTATCAATTTTATTTAAGAGCAGTTGAAAAGAGTAGTTTTTCTTATAAAATAAATAAATAAAGTTGCTGTAGTAGGTATTAGCGGAGATATTTGTGTTAGCATGGGTCAAGGTACACCAAAGTAGGCCTTTTCTTAAATCTTCGATAAATGATATCCACATTGGAGATAGACCCTTGTTGTGGAACGATTTTTTTCTTCGATCATACCCAAGAATCAGTTTCCAAATAAGTTTCCTTATAAAGTGTAATAATCTATAATTGTCAAATATTTATAACAAATGTTTGTTTATCAATCAAAATTCTAAATTACATAACAATAGAAACATAGAATGTTTTTTTGATTTTTTTCCCAAAATTTGTTCTAAGCGAAGCACTGTGCGCCCTCGTATATTGACTATCCAATTCTTAATCTATGAAGAACAAGGGGCTCTTGTATCTGCTTTTGCCTTAAGGCTTTGGTTCATCCAATATATTAAGTTCGAAAAGCGCAATACATCGTTGAATTCGATGGTTTTTCTATCATGTCACCTTATAAGCTTCATTAAACCAAGATTTTGGTTTTGGGGCCAAAGATGACAGTACCAACTTCAGATACAATTTTAGATTTGCCATTGTTCTAAACCAGACTTCGTAAATCTAGAGAAGATCCTTAAACATTCCCATCTTTCCACCACTTTTTCTATCTTCATGAGGGCAAAGCTTTGTTTTCTTAGTCTAAGATTCCCCAAATGATTAAGTGTTCAGGTTTGATGTCCTTAAACGTTCTTAGGTATTACCATCAGCTAACACACACAAGTCAATTTACCGCAATTACACCAAATTGACAAATGATACCCATTAAAAGATTCTCATTGATATCAGTTATGTCCATCATTTGATTTTCTGCAAGGTTCACCAAGCCCACCGTCAATGGACGCACTATGAAGTTATACACTCCTCCTCCATTGGATAACATAAAAGTGAAACTTGACCCCCCGGTTACTTGGGGGTGATTTATGCGCTAACATCTCTTCCCCCAAAAGCCATAGGAACTAACACTCCACCAAGGAGATTGACAGATGATGCAAAGCATCGACCAGCATTAGCGCATGACCAGTTGATTGACGCTGATGATCATGCTACATTTGCAAGCAGGAGTGCACTGTTTCACAGTGGCTATCACGATAAGGGAATAACACATCTCTTCCAGCAACAACGACGGTGATGACGACGTAGACGACGATGATTGTGCCCACTGCTATGCCTGCGACGATTTAAAAAGTGAAACTCTTCTACATCGACCATTACCGAAACTGCAACAGGAGATGGATTTATTGAGCAAAGGCACACTCGCCTGGTTGGCATTGGACAGAGCTGCGGATCGTATGCAAATCTATTTACCATTTGATGAGGGGGTAAATGCGTTGCGCTGCAAACCGATATCGGCACGAGGTAATCTACCGGAGAAGTTTTATTTACTAGGACTTTTCCTCTTCTTGGCGAAACACTTTCCATTGTTGGAATGTTTTTTTTTTAGCCATAGTTGGATCATTGTTTGATGTAACAACGTATCTTGATCATGAATAAGTAGTTACGCATCTTGTACGAATTAATTAAATGTTCGCAAAGTGAATGCTAAAGCTCTAGTTGAAGGCAGACTGTCATGATTAAACATTTTCAGTTATCAGTGCAAACGTGTCCTTGACTTTCAAAATCCACTTTTTGATCGATATTCGAGGTTCTAATTATAACAAGTGAGCTTAAATCGAGTACTCGAAGTAACTTTTACTGCGATTTCTTTGGCATTGGAAAAATTCGAAGCTTTGCTGGGACTAATCAGTCAGTGTTTTTCGCTCCGCATTCGCAGTGCGCAATTTCATTGAACCGGATTCGATTTAAAATCTTTCAGTAATCGTTACTAACGATGCTGATCAGGTATAGTTTGGGTTTGAGTAGTCCATGTATTGATATGCACTCCTTTGATAGGAAAAGCAGAGTGAACTAAGTATACATCCAGCCAATAAAACGCGGCCTTATTGCTGCAAAAATGAGCTGTCAACCTAGTGGAATCTCGTCAATGAACAAAGTAACTGAATTTAGGAGTACAATCCCTAAACGTTGTACGAGCGATCTTTAAGAGGCTACGGGCTTATCACATGGATCAGTGATTTCAATTTTGCATAAATATTTGGATATGAAAAAGCTGGCGTTAGGCAATTGTTGTTGTAATTTTTTTTGTCATTTTGGGTGTAATTTCCTAGTCATGGTTCATTTTATAATAGGCCGTAAAGCCCAAAATAACAAGGATATATCGCGTTGCTCATTATTCACTTATTTGAGAAAAACATACCCATTGGTTGCAAAGTTTTGTTTTTATTGGGTACCAGCTGCCCCGCCCAGCTTCGCCCGTGTCCTTAAACAGTCTCGTTAACTATCAGGCAAAATGCAATTTTCTTTCTGCTTAAGCCTGAAATACAGCAATACGAACAAACCAAAAAAGAATCATGAAAGTCGGCCCATCGGTTATCGAGTTATAACGTCATCGAGTTTCACGCCGAAGGAATTATAATATGTACAGTAGAAATCGGTTATAACAATGTCGAAGGGACCTCAGAATTTCATCGTTATAACCAGTTCATCGTTATATCCGGTACAATAAATTATTACACCACTTTCAGTTCTTAAAATAATATCATATTGTTGGGCAAAGGAAAATGATTTTCATTTATGTATATTTTCATCATATTAAAGCACCATTTGTTTAAAAAAAAATCAACACTTACTGAACGATATATAGAATTAAAACAGCGCATGTGATGAATTTTAACAATTGTCTTAATACATACATAGTGTAGCTACATATTTAAAAACAGGATGGAAATAACGAGCAGTATTTGTAAGAACACTATTTTTTGTCATTGCTATAAACAGTTTTTCGAATTAAATGTGATACATTTTCATCGTTATAAAAGGTTTCATCGTTATATCCGGCATTCCGGCATCGTTGTAACCGATTGCAAATTATATTGAGTTAAACGGAGTTTAGCCTGGTCTTTGAAAATATATCGTTATATCCGATTCATCGCTATATCAGGTATTGTTATAACCGATTTCTACTGTATATAGAAGATATGCAGCAGTTCCTTTATATCCCTGTTTCGCATGTTTTCGCATGCATATAAAGAAACTTAATATTTACCCAACCTTGCATCTACTAATATGAATTGGAAATTACGCCTAAACATCTAAAAATATAGCACAATTTTTACAAAAACAATTTCCATTGAAATTGTTTGGGCGATATTTCCTTTTTTCAACTTGGGTGATATTGAGTTTTGGGCGTTAAGCAAAGTCTTTTTGGGCTTTATTTCAATTTTCTTGCTTATTTTTGGACGTTAAGAATTTTTTTGGGCGCTATTTCCAAATCGATTTGGGCGTTATTGCTTAACGTCGAAAAAGCTATCCGCAAGTTGGGTGCCGCGTTCGACAACTTCAAATGAGTGTTTGTCGATGTTCAATCGCAATCGAGTTTTTGTGCCGTTTCTTAACCCTGGATTCATCACAACACACCAGCGAACAATGAACAGTCGAAACAGTGGACTTCTCCAGGCGTATCGAAGCCGAAGAAGGCCAAGATGGGGTAGTTCTCTTCTACCAGGACAAGGCACCGGCGCACAAGTCCACTGTCCCAATGGCAAAATTGCATGAATTAGGTAACGAATTACTTCCTCATCCAGCATGTTCTCCAGATTTACCCCCATGCGTCTATTTCCTGTTTCCAAACATGAAGAAATGGCTCGGCGCTAAGAGATTTGGGTCGAATGAAGAGGTCATCAATGAAACAAACGCCTTTTTTTTAAGGCCTCAAGAAATTGTTTAATCAAAAACGGAAAAACGTTGGACGAAGTGCATAGTGGTAAAAGGAGACTATGTTGAGAAATAAAATGTTCTTTTGCCGCAAAGAGTGTTCCTTATTTCAATTTTCAGGGACTTATTGACCCACCCTCGTACAGTACTACGTTCCACTGAAAATTGTGTCGTTTTAAGTAATGACTCCACTGTGGAATGTGGATTCATAAATATATCAAATGACTAAGAGCGATCTACTGAGGCGACATCTTAATTTAGTACTAAAACCAAGGTCCCACCTCCCGCCTCCGATATAATTGGTCGATTTAGAATTACCCAAGTTTCCATGACAATATTTTCATTTGACTGTCGTTGCGTACTTTTCGTGTCCCAATTATGATGTAAGGTAGAACATAACTAACTGCAAATGAATGTGAGCCCATTAATTTGCAAAGACACACCTACATTTGTCACCTTAAATGTTGAGTTCAGAACCTTTGTACCCCAAAACCATGCCAGGCTTCATGTGAGACTAACGAGAATACAAAGAAAAAAAAAGACGACAATTGGTGTAAAATTTGCAGTAACAGCAATGATCTCTCGAAATAAAGTCACGACGACGTTTCTTGAGGTTTTGGGTACCTACCAAATTTATTGCAAGATCTCTAGCAAGAGTGACCTTCATGTCACATAATACCAGACACCTGGTCCTATTTGGGATTTCTGTTGTTTTGGCTGTATTCTTGTATGTCTATGGCTGCATGACTATGTCTCTCTAAATGGTTATGTGATGGGTGTGTGCGCGAGGGCGCTTGCTCATTGAATATTTCCAGGAATGGAGCGATCACACAACTGGGAGTAGCAACTGTTTCATAATTAAGCTGTCGTAAGCATTCACATGTAGAAAACTCTTCAGGCGAGAATGGAAGCTGAGTAGATGACGAACAAGTGAAATATATCTAGGTACATTTGTATCTAGAGTAACTTATTAACAGTTATAAGGGCATTTTTTTAGAGCTTTGCAGCATTAAGCTGACACTTTTGCTGATTTAGCGAAGATGTACCGGGCTGAGCATTTGTGTTACCTACTTAAAGGTGGGGGTATCCACAGCAATGCAAGATTGCGCAAATTCATGAATGCGCACGCAAAACTGCCTGTGGATAGCATTGCCTGTAAGAATGCGCAAATTTGATTGAAATCCGCTGTTATGCGTGGGCAATCATTCACAGGCGTGCGCATTCATACTCGCCTCTAGATAGCAAGGAGTGCGCAAATTGTGTTGTTTTCGTCATTTATTTTGGTATGAATTTATTGACATTTATGAAAGTTTACCAGAATTATGGTAAGTGAAGGGTAAGTCATATGAGGAATGCGCATGCATGTATGCTTGTGGATAGCAAAATAAGTTTGCGCAAAAATGTGTACAAATACAAAATTTGCGCATTCTCGCATGCCTGTTGGTGAAAAAATAAAACTTCAAATTAGCTTTGTTCAATACCCGTCTATGTCTGTCTGTCTGTCTATCTGTATGTCTGTCTATCTATCTGCCTATCTGTCTGTCTCTCTGTCTGTCTATCTGTCTGTCTGTCGGTCTGTCTATCTGTCTATCTGCCTGTCTGTCTATCTGTCTATCTGCCTGTCTGTCTGTCTGTCTGTCTATCTGTCTGTCTGTCTTTCTGTCTGTCTGTCTGTCGCTCTGTCTATCTATCTATCTGTCTGTCTATCTATATGTCTGTCTATCTATCTATCTTTCTACCTGTCTGTCTATCTGTCTATATTAATCGGCTAAAATGATTCATATTTCACCTGAAATTAAATTTTGTATCACAGGTACTGAAACCACCGGTTGTTGAGTAACCGCACTGATGCTATGTTGTTTTATATATTAAGAAAATCGTACGCTTACAATTTTACCAAAATCGGTTGGGTAGTTTCCAAGTCTATAAAAGGCAAACATACATACATTCATTTTTATGGTATATAAATGTAGATCTAATAACTTGACTCCAGCGTCACCTAGCGGGTCCAGATTTTATAATTTTCTCTTTTTGCACTGAATTAACATATATTTTGAATATTAGCATTTTTGGTCCATAAATAAAGAAGTTGTTTAGTTTAGTTAGTTTAAAAGACTATTTTATTTTCAATGAAATGTTTAACAATACTTTATACTTATTCTAAATGGTTTGGCTAATAGGCCGTCTACCAGATTGACTTTTATAAAAAAGTTACATTATTAATCCTGTTTCTTATGTTTGATACATTATGTACATAATCGATAATTTGTAATATAATGTGTTAGTTATGTGTTTGTTTTAAAGAAGTTGTTAATAACTTGACTCCAGCGCCACCTTACTTACTTAGTTGGCGCTACAGTTCGAGGTGAACCTGGGCCTGCTTCTCGCAACCATTTGTGTGTGCGTGTTATATTTTTGCACGAATGGAGGGGACCTACAGTTTTTTGCCGACTCCGAACGGCGAGTTGAGAAGCTCAATCGTGACAAATGATACTCTTTGATGCTTGTCAGACATTCGAAAGAGGTGGGCACTGTGAAAAACTTTTAGGTGTTTGCGGCGGGATTCGAACCCAAGACCGCTGGCTCAGTAGTCCGACGCACTAACCACTTGCGCTACGGTGCCCAGCGCCACCTAGCGGGATAAAATATAATGAACAAAGAATTCTCATACCTACCAAATATACACCAAATTTCATAAAAATCGGTTGAGCCGGTTAGGAGAAGTTCGACCACAAACACCGTGACATGAGATTTTTATATATTAGAATATAGATCTAATAACTTGACCGCCACCTATCGAGTCCAGATTTTATAATTTTCTCTTTTTGCACTGAACCAACATATATTTTGAATATGAGCATTTTTGGTCTATAAATATAGAAGTTGTTAACAACTTAACTCCAGCGCCACCTAGCATCATAACAATCGGTCCAGCCGTTTCGGAGGAGTTCGACTACAAACACCGTGACATGAGATTAGATTATGGTGGCAGGTAATATTGGAAATTCGAAACACTTTTTACAAAACTAACCTCAAAACTAGATTAGTCTGACCCTGACCACATGATGCCTACCCAATCTTACCCCATAAAATATTTGTATTTTCAAGAGTATTTCAAGCTGCAGAGTAACGGCTTCCTTCGAGCCGAAAAGTCTGAAGATTTTTATTTTTCGGTTCCACAGTGACTCCCGAATCAGTTGTGGATCCCCACTGATCTTTTTCTAGGCTATGCGATTCTGGACTCTCAAAACGTTTCAGGCAGGATTCACCTGCCAATTTTTGTTTGAGACTTCGTATCCTTATGAAGAACTTGAATTGTAACACGCCCCCTTAGGCTGAGCTCCCTGGTTTTCAGCATTTTAACGTCTTATGTCTTTAGTTTAGGAAAATCTCACACAAAATTTGTACTGACTGTAGTGCAATCGTTCATTTTTAATTAACAGATTTTTCTAAATTTCCTGATTCGTTCGGTAACGGTAATTAAATAGTTCGCAAATCGCAGTCAGGTGGGTGGCATTTTGCAACCAATTTTTAGCATCTGTTCCCCATAAAGACACCGAATAACTCTGGATCATTACAGTTTCGTACAACTCCGTGACCAAATAATTAAAATCAAACATGGCCAACATGAGCAGCGGCAGTAACTCTCATGTACTCGTATCTAAACATGCGTCAACCCAATGCAGCAGGAAACATCAAACACTCTTGATTGTGGGTGAAGTAAAGATCCTCATTATTGTTGATTATGAGGACAACCTGTTTCCAGCACAGTGTGTTCATGTTGAATATTAATTCGCCACACACTTGATGGTTGTAAAATTCCAATCTACTACGTCTCAGAGGCTCGGCCACAGCCACCATCATCTTGTGTCCATCGTGTCGTCTTTCTATCGATTTGGCTTTGCAGTTCAGTTTTGTCTCCTCATGGTTTTTTTTTTTTTGCGATCTTTGTGTCGGGGGTCCTCCGTGTGCGTTTATCTATCTCGACGATTAACCGTGCAAGACATAAGGTCAAAGTAAATGTATTTCTCATCTGCTTGAGCCAAAGATGGTGTTGGTTGGCCCTCTACCGGATAGATGTGCAGTCATCTGCACATCAATATCTTCGATAATCGCCACTTTGGTAATTCGTAATGCAAACACTATTGAGCTGAGCACCGCATTGTATTGCATGCGGAAGTTTTATCAGTATTCTTCTATGGCAACGTCATTAGTTGGTGTCCTTTGACCCATCGTAGTGCTCTTTTGAACGTGTCCAAGGTGAAGAGTTGTAAGTGAATTCGCGTTTACAGTTAAAAAGAAATATATAGAAATAATTGGTAGCAAACAGGTGATATTTGTTTACTTATTTGAAATAATGTATCTGTTGTAATCTTTGTTGCATTCACTTTTGAATGGAAGAAGTTTCGAAATGAACGTTTTTAGGGTCGGATATTTTGCAGACGGGATACTTTTGTCAACATGAAGGACTGGTTAAACCGTCATGAATCTGGGATGTAGACTTTAAACAAGTTTTTCGTGGAGTTCGATGAATATTAAAAATTCGAGCTCAACAAAAAAACCGGTAGACCAAAGGGATTTTTGAAAGGTTTGAATGTATTAATGAAGAAGATAGGTACACTGCGACCTTTCATAGATCTTTTGTGTTCCATTTTACACATATCCGGCAGCCGGTTACCCGGCCCTGTTATCCAGCTTTCTCACAAAATAAGTATGATTTCACACACATCCGGCAGCCGGATGAAATGTGAATATCCATCCAAAGAAAGTAGGTATACACATTACGAAATTCACAAAAAGAAAACAATTTACATCAAAAAACAAACCTCTATCTTGTCCACAGCAAAAAGAAAACTAAAAACCGGCTACGGCAACCGGGCATGGGGGAAGGCGCAATTTGATTTGATGTATCCCAACACTGACTTGAGAACCGTTTACCCGGTTTCGGCAGCCGGCTGTGGCAGTGAGCAAAGTCGGCAACTTTCCGGCAGCCAGCTACCGGTTAGCCGGGGACGGTTTCGGTTTGCAGGTGTGAACGCACCCGGGTAGCCGGCTGCCGGGTATGTGTGAAATGGCTCTAACTGTAGTGTAGATCATGCGCCGAGTCTCTTGGTGTATAGAGTTTCCACAAGTCCGGTTACTCTGATGAATCTGAGTATCTTCAAGGGGTCTAGTGGGAGAATTTTGTCTTTGTCTATGCAATAGGCTTCTAGGCAGTCGCTTCTTTAGCTGAATAGGGCATTGGAGCTGCACGTTCTATTTTCTTCCAGTCCCAGGTTTTTTTTTTATGTTTTCTCAGCTTGCATTATTGTCTGGTCAGAAAACCTGTTAGAAGTCTAAGTCTGTTTTAGCTTAGACTTGTAAAAAGTTTGGATCTTTTATGGTTATATAATTCCCGAGAAATATCTTAGCTTGTCTTAGCCTAGCGAGTCCATTTCAGAGCGTTGCTTTAGTGTCTTCTTCTTCCTCCCTAAGTTGTTCATGGCTGGTATCTGGCTCTGGTGAATTCCTCTTCTGGCCCCAATAGGGGCTGTAGCTCCTACCTTTGCCAGTTTATCCGCCTTTTTTACTCCAAGTATTCCCAAACCAATCTTGAGGTGATTGTCAATGAGCTCACCGTATTGAAGACTGCCTGGCTGTATCTGGCATCCAGTACTTTCCGTGAGGTTTATTTGCACGCATTTTTTGATTGCATGAATGAAGCTCTCCTTGGTAAGTGCTCGAATAGTTGCCTATGGGTACGGTATGGGAGCGTTGAAGGTGCACATAGGTATTGTCCCCATTTGCCATTTCTTTTTTTTTTACATAGCTTTGGCGTTTATTGCAAGCGTTATCATTGGGATGTTTTCCGGCAGAGAGGTTTGCTTCTTGCGGCCAATATAGCTGTTTTCTTTGCTGCGTTTGTGATAGCGATGTGGGTGGGGGGATAATCCTAAAATTACATCCAAACTGCTGTGGCACATGTCCGCAAGCTAATCTCTGCATCTTTCGAGTGCTTTCCTCGCTGTTAACAATTTTGCGCTATTGGCCCATGACACTGACCCGTTGGGGATGAATTCAGGGGTCTGATAATCAGCATAACGTGCTTGGGCTTTAAAAACAGATTTGTCTATCAATCCCCTGATAATCTCATCCCTCAACATAGATCACCTAATTTCATCAATTTTCCTACCGAAGATACCCGCCCCGTGAAAACCAAAAACACCGACTTTCTCTATAGAAAAGATGCCAAGCCTCGTTAACTCACAAGTGCCATTGATCGAATTAAAATTCCATTAGCATTTGTTTTCCTCTCGCTGGTCTTGAGGCTTTTGGTCTCCTTTTCAGCGATACTCATCGCGAATTTCCATTTGCTTGGTATCTACGAGTATAAATCCCTTGATTCGGTGGTGTCCCCAGAGTCAAGTTCCGATTTTCCCACCAATCTCACTCTCATTGTTCGAGAATGTGTGTACAGTGTACCTGCATTAAACTCACTTTCAGAAATAACCCGTTCCGGTCTCGACAACTCTCATTTTCCACGGGCCGGATAATTGGTATTGTACCTGCACCAAAGCCACCGTCTTCAAGTACTCCCATAAATCCAGTGAAGCGGCTTGAACAAATATCTCAGTACAACAACAACAACAACCGGCAGTAGAAGTATCTATGTATATACCAGTACACGTATTTGGATAACTGGGGCGACCTTCAAAGAAAGTGTAACCGCGCAAAATGGCTGCTGCGGTACGAGAATCACACAGCATCGTCATCCAATAATCAGTAGCGGTGTCGCGCGTATTTGAAACAATGGGCATCTTATTATATTGGCAAAAGTTGGTCACCGGCATTGGTGGACGGTATTTTTGTATTTTTTTTTTTTTTTGTACCTGGAATCAGGTAAAAGTAACTCAATCAGCTGAGAGGAATTCGTTGTGGCATTCTGCCTGTTTGTTGTTGAAGCAGCATCAGCAGTCACTTGGAAGACGCATGGATAAAAGTGAAATTGAGAAATGGAGATGGAAAGAAAAAAATCGAGAGTATATTCATTCGAATCTGATCAAAATGACCAATCGACCCATGTATCGGCCCTGGGCTTCAGGTGCGTACATTATTATTTATGTACTCTGCATAGGCCGCATGCCGCTGTAGTCTGAGTCCGATTGAATGATAAAAGGAGAATGGTCATGGGCAGGATTTCGGTGTAACCAAAAACGGGATGAATATTGTACGTGACTTTGGCATATACAGGCTGTATAGCCTCATCACAAAAGGTGAAGTGATACTAAAGATGAAGCATGACAGTGGAGAGTGATCTTTTGGGTCGTGTGAAATACGCTTTGCGCATGGGAGATGCATTTACGTACGCACCCACAGATATACAAGAGGTGCAGTTCAAGTTTTATAAGTGGATCAGAGTATGGGATCTTTTAAGGAACGGTTTGTGTCTCCACTTCAAACAAATAAAAAAAATTCACTTTTACTCAGCTGTTCGCCGGAAGTCATAGTCCGTAGGAAGGGATTTCTTGGAGCTCTTCATCGATGAAGATCGATCGATGTTGTTAAACTTAGGCGCAAAACCCTATTGATCGAGAACGTTTGTCAACTCAACTATGGGAAATGTAGATACTTTTTGAAGCGCTTAAGAGGTCGGGCGTGTGGTGTAAAAACAAAGTGAAATCATTATATTATATAAAGACGTAACTTCAAAAAACTTTGTTACCGATGATCTCCGCAAATACTGCACCGATTCACGTGAAATAAATTGTATAATAATCGTTATTTTCGTTAAAACTAGTTAGGCTATGTTTTTTTTTTTTGTTTAAATATTGTCTGCTCTTAAGAAAATGTACTTTTTTTTATATTTTTATACCTTTTTTTTTGAGGTTGCCCCACATATTAACTCCTAACTTTAAAGTAGTTAAATGAATTGGCAAACAAAATATATTTGCATAGTGTCAATATAAATATGTACATATATACGCAAATTTTAAGAACTTAATCTTTTCTTAACTCTACGTAGATGCTGAAAAATAAATAAATAACTTTTTTAAAAACATAAAACAATTCACGAAATCATTGCCAACAATTTTCCATCAGTGGAGACCGAAGCCAACAGCCATGCAGCAGTGGGTGACGTCATAGTGTGTGAGTGTGTATGTGGCATATTTGAATTTCTGCGTATTTATTGAAATAGCATTCTATTGATGCTTTGTGCCCGGCCTACTACGATAAATATGATTGTATGTAAAAGCAAATTCAAGTTTTAAAAAAGTGCACGGGCAATGGCGGAAGGGCAACAGCTGTGCCTATACTATAGAAATGTATTAAAAGAAAACGATTTGTTTTCTCTTAAAAGTTGCAGGTGGGCGAAGCAAGGCGAGCAGGGGTCAGCTAGTAATAAATAAATAAGAACTTGTTAAGTGTCTTGTGAAATATTTATTATTATTTGCAGCTTAATGGATTCCAACGAAGCTGACGTAAGTAATCTTTATAAATGCTTTATTTAAATATCTTCGGTATATTCTGCAAAAGTGTATGTCAAAAATGAAGGTTGTGTATCCGCTGCAGTACTGAAGACTTTTCATTGTAACGGAGAAGATTGTAGACCTTTTTTCCAAATGAAAATAAGGCATCATATTTTATCGAAAGAACTGAGACTTCTCATCCAAGGGGAGCTTTATATAACCAATATCAAAATGCAATAATAATTTTAAGAGAGAAAGGACTAATTTCAAGAAAAAACAAAAGCTACAAGAAAAGTCTGAAGAAAGTGTATCCGAATTAGGTAATAAAACTTGAAAAAAAAAAAAACATTTCATGTGATATAAATTTGTTTACTATAGAAACTGAAAGCACGACCGTTGAAACCAAATGGAAATCAGCATATGAGCAAAGAAGAAAGGAAACACATAAGTTCAGCTTTGGGTTCAAATGTTGCTCAGATTCTTAAAGAGTGGCCTTTACTAAAGCATGCTTATGGGCAAAGATTGGTCATTTTAAACAATCAAATAATCAGAATCAAATACCTACATACAATTTCTCTTTTTTTTAGATTGAAATAAATTTTACTTACGCGCATACTGATGCAGTCAGCAGAATTTATTCGGAGTGGGGGCATAAAAGCCAAAAAATAATTGCCGCTGTTTAATAGCAACATTTCAGAAATTGACATCAGTTTGTGGGCACACTCATATAAACATATCTATATATATAAAAATGAATTGATATTTTGTGCGTTTACTTTTCATGCCTAAACCGCTGAACCAATTGTAATGTAATTTGGCAAAGAGATAGTCTGGGACCTGCGAAAGGACATAGGCATTAAAACCGCCCGCTAAGTGCCGCTGGAGTCAAGCTGTTGACAAAACCTTTCCACTCCTGAGCCGATGAACAGATTATAACGTAATTCTGTAAGAAGATAGCTTAGGACTTGAGGAACAATAGAGGCGAAAAGCCCCCCGTTAGGTGGCGCTGGAGTCAAGTAATTGACAAAACCTTTTCACGCCTAAACCTCTAAACTGATTGTTATGTAATGTAAGGGGCGAAGCCGGGCGGGACAGACAGAGAGACAGATAGACAGATAGATAGATAGATAGACAGATGGACAGACAGACAGGCAGACAAGCAAACAGATAGACAGACAGATAGACAGATAGGCAGACAAACAGACAGACAGACAGATAGATAGACAGACGGACAGACAGATAGATAGAAAGACAGGCAGACAGATAGACAGAGAGACAGATAGATAGACAGACACATAGGCAAATAGACAGATAGATAGAAAAAACAAATGGAAATTGAAGTTGAAAAATAGAACAGCAGTGATTGCATCCGTCTATACCCGAATAATTAAGTGCGCGGGCAAATTTTGAAAAGATAGGTGGAGCGAAGCGCACCGGGTTCAGCTAGTATTAATACATATTCTACATTTCTTTTTCTTCGTAGATTTAAACAACTTTAAGATTTTTGAACCATAACGTTAACTGCTGCCACCAGGAAGCCGACACAAATTAAAAACAGCTTCAGGTTCTGCACTGTACAAGCCATCGATAAAAGACTCAATTGATGCTTTGTTCCTAGTTGCAACTGCTCAACAACCGAGGTAATAGGTTTTAACGAACACTTGCGATCTAAATAGTATGAAATCGTTTCATGTTAATTTTACTAACAAAAAGATTCAACACTGTTGACGGTATACAAATACCTTACTCCAATACAGCAAAGTATCTAGGAATGAACCTGGACGCCAAACTACGATGGAAGGAACATATAAAGAAAAAAAGAGAAGAACTTTACATTAAGCTGAGAGCACTGAACTGGCTCATTGGCAGACGATCTGTTTTGTCAATACACAACAAACTATAAATATATAAACAAATACTAAAACCTGTATGAACTTACGGCATTCAGCTTTGGGGTGTGCTGCTAAAAATAACATAGAAACTATACAACGCTTTCAAACAAAGCCTTAAGATGCATAGTAAATGCTCCATGGTGTGTGAGAATTTCTGACTTACATCGCGACCTTAAGATAAAAACAGTAGAAGAAACGATTCGTGAACACGCAACAGCCCACCAATCAAGACTTAGACCACATATCAACCAGGAAGCACCAAAACTTTCCGATACGACTGGCATTACTCGAAGACTAAAGCGAACTAAACCACACGAGCTAACTGGCAATAACGTTATCTAGTAGATGCAACACAAAATGTAAAAATAAACGTGTATTTATTTAAATTCAATGCAAAGTATATAATAATATAACAAATGAAAACTACTTGTTAGTGTAAACTAGGTGTAGTATAATGAAATGTTGTCAATCTTATAATACTTCAATAAAAAAAAAAGAAAAAAAACTTGCAATCGGATTAAGTAGGAAGAAAAATGGCAAAACAATTTAAGCTTTTTTCCATAGAGAATTTTATAAACTTAAAACTTAAAAAACTTTAAACTTTTTTCTTAATTATATAAACTTAAAATAGCTAACGAATTTAGCTTAAAGCTAAGGGCCACAACATGAAATTTTGTTTGTTTATTTTGGCACTGAAGCAATATTAATTTTTTTCGTAACTACATATTTTGTTAATTTATTTATTAATTTATTATTAATTTATGTATTGATCATAATTCATAACAATAAAAAAAAATTAACTGAATAAATATTTGGATATGTGTTTTTATAGCTTTTTTCCAGATAAAAAATGCAGCAGATTTTGGGTAAACATTTTTCTCAAAATTTAAGGGCTGCAAAAAATGGGGAAAAGCAACAAAAGAGGTTGTTGAATCTACGGTTTTAAGACTTATATATGGGAATACATAGTTGATTTTACTGAAAGAGTCGTAATATCAACATATAATTACGCTGATATAACTATTATTATTGTTATTTTTAAATGCACTTTACGCGTTAAATTCAACAGATTGGTAGTTGATTCAACAATTCAGCAAAATCTTAAATTCAACATTTTATGCAATTAGCTGAAAATCAAAGCCGGAAAATGTCGAATCAACTGTCGTTTTCGGTAATTTCAACAACTTCTTTTTCTTCGTGTTCCCTTCTTCCAATTAGTTGTAACTCTGCAGAATTCAGAAGCCCATTTCCAAAGCACCCAACAATGAGATGAAATGTCCCAAACACTCCAGACGGTATTCCCTTTCAAGGGCCCCTAACCAAGTTTACTATCAACAAGTAAACTACTCAGGTGTCTTGTTTTGATTACATTTGCAATGTTTGCAGACAATATCAACGCAGCCACAGATTATGTTTATTATGTGAATAATTGCCCAGAGTAGACATTGATTATTATTTATGGCATCTTATCTCTTATCAGGAACGTTTACATCGCATCCAGATACTGGACGATGAAAAGTAAATATTTGAATATCCGACTTTAGCACTCTTGAACAATGCTGAACTAAAGATGGATTGGCGAGTATATAAGCCACCTGCCGATACCAGAAGGTATCCAAGTTACCACTGAACAGTTCAACTAAGCAAAGTAAATGCACATCCTACGGTCTTGAGTAAGCGTTTATAACCAGACAAACTTTTTTCTTCTTTTCAGATGAAAATCTTCCTGATTCTATTGTTAGCCACGGTGGCCTGCTCCGCAAAGCTCTACATCAACCGTCCGGTGTACCTGATTGACATTCTACGTGAAAAAACCTTAGCTGATGATTTCAACGATCTGAAGGCACTTATGCCCGAGCGTAAACTGGAAGGACTCATCGCCAGATACTTGCTGAAGGATGCCGAATTCCAGGCCATTATTCGTTACCTCAACTCCGAGGATGTTACCAGAGCCATTGGAGCAATCAGAGGTCAACCGGAAATCAAAGGATTTAATTCTTGGCTGCAACAGAAACTGCAAACTCGTCCACTGGACGATAGTTCCGATGAAAGTCTCTCAGACGAGCTGCTGTATCAGATTCTTAATCTCGCACCAGCTGGACAGGACCAACTCCGTGGCTGGAAAGGATTCATTGCAGAACTATTGTCCTTCTTTCCCAGAGGTGAGATAAAAAATCTCATCCGTGATAAGGTCGCCGCCAATGGAGTGTTCACTGAATTCTGGAATAAGATTGGTGCTCTGCGGCCTGTCTATGAGCGAATCTTGAAATTGACAGAAGTGCGCACAGTTATCGAGAAATTCCGTGAACTTGGTGTGGACATTGAGCAGTTGGATCGTTTGATTCGTGAAAATCTTGACTGGACGATTAGAATTATTCAACAAATCGAAGGAAATAAACTTGATAAGAACACCGGCGAGAAGCTAGAAGGTGGTAAAGCTACTGCTCGCCCACTTGCTTGAAATGGATAACATTTACATTTGGATACTATTTCTCTTATACATACATACATACATACATATATCCACTTTTATAATCACAGCTAATAAATAGACATTGCATATAATTCACAATTGTATTTTGTAAATAGTTCTTAGGTAGGTCTATGCGGCTTGTTGTGAGGTAAAAATTCCAATATATTGGGCTCTTGATATTTCTGTGGTCACAAACCATAACTTCCAAAGTCGATTTTTGCACATTTTTCAGGAGAACAGTTTAAAGTTTTAAATCGGTCTTGTTTTTGCTATGTTCAAAATATCTAGGAGCTATTTTGTTGCTAATATTCTACAAAAAAAATTGTCATAATAGCATTGTGAATCCAATAAAACTTATAACTCAATTTCGTTCTAACTGGACTTTGGCTGTTATGGTATGTGACCACAGATTTGTGACTCAAGTATTCGAACAATCTCTGTAAGGCAATTGGGAGTTTGCCCCTTTGTATAAGCTATACATACCAACTATACCGTTAGATCTATTGCACTCCACTATTGTGAAGGCATACTACGAACGTGCTGAGTGTTCGAATCTTGCACTCAATTCGAGAACTTTCAAGTTCAAAACAAGACACTTTAGATTCCTTACTATCACTTCGGCTATGCGCTGATGATATTCTCTATCTGTCGATGGCCTTTTGGAAAGAGTAAAAGGGGTGCCTACGGGCTCTACTTGTCCCTCTCTGTGACATACATCATTTTTACTATGTTCGGCCACTTTTTAATCCTTATTAGTTTGACTGCGTAATAGATTCTGCTGCTTGCTTGTCAAAGACGAACATAATCACAAACAAAAACATCAGATTTGCTCTTCCCTGGTTAGGTTATGCAGGGGTGGCTTAAGGGTGGCATTAAGCCAGTACAATTACAAAACTAGAGGTCTATTGGATACCAATTATCTTTGGGGATATTTTCCCAGCTACCCGTCGAACCAGTTGTTTATGCCAGATCGCCGTGCTGAACAGTTATAAAGAAGGTGAGGATTACTTTTCTTAATCGTCTCTGCAGCTCCGTCAGAAGGATTTCAAGTCTATTGTCCGCCTGCTTATAAAGCAGTGTCTTTGTGTTGCCACTTTGAGTCTTTTAGCGACAACAAAAAGTTAGAATGTTTAAGATCTAGTCTGGACGGAATTTGCTTGGTGACAAAGCCCGTCATGCTGCCTTCCCATCTTTATTTTATTCAAGTTTCAGTTATAGCTTCTATGTAGCAAGAGACATGCCTATCCATCCTTTGTCAGGTAGAATTGGTATTATCATCTGTATGTACTATGTACTTGGTCTGGCGAGTTCGTCACCCTTACAGATCCCTGGAATATCTCCCTCATTCTTTCTTCTTTCTATAGGTGGCGCTGCAGTTCGGGGTGAACCAGGTCCTGCTTCTCGCAACCATTTTTTGTGTGCGTGTTATATTTCTACACGAATGGAAGAGACCTACAGTTTTGTGCCGGCTTCGAACGGCGAGTTGAGAAGCTCATCATGACAAATTATACTCTTGAATGCTTGTCAGTCATTCGAAAGAGGTGACACCATGAAAAAACGTTTGGGTGTTTGCTGAACTTGAGCCCGGGCAGCATTGCGTAGTAGTCCAACGCATTAACCCCTACGCCACGGTGCCTGTCCGGTGATTGTCCATTCCGCTTATATCCGTAATTGGGGCCCACTTCAGGCAAGGCAGGGCTCCTTAAATTGCTACTTCAAACATGCTTAAGTATTCAGGAAGGCGGAAATTTAGGTTAAGATTCAATATACTAGAGAAACACCGTCTACTACCACGGGAGCGCGGCGTGGGTCTTGCACCCGTCAGTGTACAAGTGCAACTTGTCTTCCATTACGGCGTAACTGTTCCAGAACGATCTATCGGGAATCGTGAAATTATAGTTTCTGTCGAAATTGAGCTTGGGAAGAGCATAGTCTATTTTTTTCAAAAATTAAAGTTTTATGATTATGGTGAAACATATGTGGGGTATAATTCCAAAACTCATTAAGTACCCATCTCTCGATTCTGAGATAATCGATGTTAAGGTTTTGAAGCACTTCTTGGCGTCCTTTAAAATTCTGCTTTTGTGTATTTCTTCTTTACTGCATTTAAGTAAAATCCCACTAAAAAAATAACTGTCCGTAATGTAATTGCTTAAAGTTATTAACAAATCAAATCCTACATAATCAGTTTTGATAAAAAAAAGTTCTAGGTACTTACTGAGTTTTGAAAATGAAATCATAACCCTTCCTCTGCGTAGCCGGGTAAAAAGGTACTTAATCAGTTTTGTTAATAGCAAATGGTAAATGTGTAACCTAAATGAAAAGAATTGGCTAAAAGTTAACGAAAATATAAATCATTTATTTCAGAAAACTTCAAATGTGCCACATACACACACTATGACGTCAACCATTGCTGCATGGCTGTTGGCATCGGTTTCACTGATGTGAAATTGTTGGCGATGATTTCATGAATTGTTTTGAGCATAGCTCAGCTCCAGAATAACGCAGAAGGTTGATTTATACCTTAAATGAATCCTAAAAGAATTTACTAAAAACAATTTTCTTTGGTTTTAAATCCAATTAGCCATTGATGAGTTAAGGCTGTGTAATGACAGAAATTTAAATATATATATGTATTTTATTTTATTTATTTAATTTTATTTTTCCGAATGCACCCACTTAGAGATGAAATTTGAAAAAAAAACCTCCCTTAGCGGACGTCTATGTCATTATAGGAATGTACTGTCCGAATTTCAGCCCTTAAGGTCCAGCGGTTTGGTCTGTGCGTTGTCATTCAGTCAGTCAGTCGGTGAACTGTTTTTTATATAGAAATAAAAGTAAACAACACACAAACCTGTAAAAACTCCCGCCAAAAATGTACAAACGAGTTTTGCTGCAAACTAATCGAAAATGTTCAAATTTGTATGGAACATACACAGTTTTGGAAATAAACGTGTACATAATGAGTTTTGGTATGTATACCATAGGGAACATAACTATGGTTTGGAAATAACTCGATATTTTAGTTGCTATTTATAAGGCCATTAGTTGAGTTTTGAAATTTTTTTTTGAGTGAGATGAAAGAATTCAACGAAACGAACAAAACCTCATCATTAGTTCAG
Organism: Brachyopa scutellaris; assembly: GCA_949775065.1. NCBI lineage: Eukaryota > Metazoa > Arthropoda > Insecta > Diptera > Syrphidae > Brachyopa > Brachyopa scutellaris. The sequence continues at coordinate 114,384,640 of OX459113.1, forward strand.
TTTGACCCAAAAGGGTACATAGTGAGTTTTGGAAATATACCCCACAATATGAACCATTGACATAGAACTCGTAATCTTATGGCTTAACTTGCTGTTATTAGGTTTGTTTGATGCCAGCCCTTGCCCCAAGGACGCACTAGGGTGCACTGGAAACGCACTGATCCGTTTTATGTCCGTCCGCCATTGCTACACTGAAAACGCACTGAATGTGCTGTCCTGCGTTCGTTGTCGACACTAGTTCTTCACTAGATTTACCGTGAGTATTTCGTCAGTGCAAGAAATAAGGGCTGTCAAAGCATTAAATCAGCGAATTTGTCATTTCGCCATTTTTCATTGCGTTGGCGTTGCCATTGTACTTGTGTTTTTTGTGTTCAGTAAGTAAAACAACGAACTGAACAAGTGCAAGAATATACGAAAATTATCCAAATTTGATTTCTGTTAATTTTTTAAAAAATGCCAGTTGTCAGGGCAAGGTATTTGCGTTCGATGAAACGGGGGTTGCTCTGGGTTTATTGACAACTACGAAAATAATTGACACTAGTCAGTGCACCCTAGGGCTGGCGACATCAAACAAACCTATTTATTTGCTTTAAATGTCAAAGGAAGAAAGATTGATTGTTGATCTCGTGCTTCATTTTTACACAAACAGGTCGACGTTTGGCCTTTTCCCAGTAGGTCTGTTCCCGTACTGTTGCAAACAGCCGAAAACAGCCGAAAACTAGACTCTCTTCTGTCAAAACATATGAAAAATCTTCGTACGGGAAGAGGATTTGACTGATTTCGGCTGTTTTCGGCTGTTTTCGACAGGTACGGGAACAGACCTAGTATAACGTCATATATAGCTTTATCTAGAGCAGTCAACCAGACAATCTTCCATACAGTACATGTACAAATTTGGAATGGAATTTCCCTTAAATCGCCCATGAAAATTGTCAATGTTGCTTGTCCATACATTTACCTTATGCGGTTCATCTTACCACCGGAATAGGCACTGGAATAAGACTTAACTGTAAGAGTTTCTTTCTTTTACTATTTCAAGTTGATTTTAATTAGCGGCTCCTAATTCAATTCGAAGTCATGAAAACCCTGGGAAAAACTCAAACATGAAAATAGCCAAATGATTTTATCTCTTGAAATTGTTTTTTTGTTTTCCAACAGTGTACATCCATTCAAAAGGTACCCTAGAGTCACCTATAAAACGTATTCAAATGCATGCTCCATAACAGAAATTTCACTACTATACCAAAACCAGAAGGTATACCTTCTCGGGGATCACAGAGATCAGGTCATTGTTTTCGATTCCCTATAAAAACAAAGAATAACCAAAAAAAAAACAACATCAACCTAACAAACAACAAATTCATCGATGGACTAAGCCCATAAAAAGTAAATAGGTTACCGGCGCCCAGTAAGGGCATGATCGTGCATATGGAATCACAAAATCGAAAGCAGGACCACAAAGCATCAATCCAGGGTATAGTGCGGTGTGTAACGAAGTTACTAAACGAAATCGAAATCAAAATGTAAATGCGCGCGCAGGCGCACTCAAACAAAACGAGTTCACATGGTGTTGCATCTGGAAAAATGGAAGACGTGTAATAAGGAAAAAAAAATCCTTCAGCTTTTGACATGATCGGGTGTAAGTACACCTACCTGCCTGAGGCGAGATTCAATTTCTATGACCGCTTTTTTTAAGAAGAGCATTGAATGAACGCAGAGACGGTCTATCGCCTTTTGACAAAGATGGGCGTGTATGCTACTGTCAACTCTCTCAAGCCAGCTGCACAACTTTCTTTAAAACCAACTAAAGTTAATTTACCATTATTCTACACGCTAAGTTGCTATAATAATGCGGAATAATCCTAAATTGTTCGTTTTAATTAAATTCTTCGAAAGTTCGTTAAAATAGTTAGTTATTTCCAAATTCAATTAAACGAATCCTATGGCGTTCACAGTCCACACCCTGCTATCCGCACTCCGCAGCTATAATAGCGTCTAATCCACCAACGCAAATACATAATAATAACCAACCGATTCTAGGAATTCGATTTGCGTTAGCTTACAACGAACGCCACCATGTTGGATTGTAGTGGATGGTATAGTCTGCAAAACAAATTTAACACCTCAACGCGGAAGTGTGAAACGCCCAAATGGTCAACGAGCAGATACTCGTACGTAAGGTTGCAATGCACAGCAGCAAACAGCAAACATCAACTCCAGCTCGCATCTCATGGAGTGCGAGAGAAACCAGGGCAATCCTTCCATTAGCAGTTGGACAGTTTCGTGTATCGATCAACATTAAGATGGCAAACTGATAATGCGCGACAAGGGATAATATTAGCATTGGCATTCGTGCGGCTGTTTAATCAGCTACAGCTACAGCTTACAAGACAACATTGCTCCAACATGGACTGAGATCTGAGACTGTGCTGAGCCTGATGCCTGACTGACCAACCATGGACCAATGCATTGTGCTGCACTGCTGATTGCATTTCTGTAAACAAAAAACATTTCACGTAAGTGAGTTTTGTTAGAACAATTTATACCGTTACTCGGGAGGTAAAATCAACACACGCGGATGTCAGCGTCAGGAGTATTTGTGAAATTTACCTACGTGCTTCACGCTTTCCGGTGCAGTGCAGTTTCAATAGATATTAAATTGTTGGTACGACGACGTACGAACGTGTAATGTTACCGGCGGGACGATCGGTGTAATAGCAGATGCATGTCGTGAATTTCAATTATATCACCACTTTACTTTTCCAATGAAAATTGACAAATCACTTGCGAATAGCTTACGTCTGACTGACCGACCAAACCTAGGTAAAGTATACATAACATGTCATAGGTGTAACTCTTCAAAGAACAGACTAAGTCCCTTGGGCAATTTATGTGAACTTAACTGTTTGCTCAACTTTTAATAAACGCCTCCGACTGAGTTAATGGTCCTTGTTTCAGTTTGGATATTGCTATAGAACCATTTTCGGCCATCGGCCTGTTTGGCTTTCTGGGCTGAAATGGTTGACGGGAACTTCATCGGTTTCCACAAGTTAAAATGTACTTTTAAAGCAAAGGTATAAAAAACCATCTTCTTGAAACTTTTGTAAAACAATCCATTGGAACGCAGTAGGTAATGAATACTATGCCATGTTATAAAATTTGGATTTTGTGTTAGCTTTCAAATTTCACAAAAATTTTAAATTCAAAAAAAGTCTACATTTCGAATCTCTTTTTCATGAGTCAGGTTGGGCTCCAGGGTATCGGTATGTATGATGTTTGTATTGGAACGAATGGGTTAAGTAACAGCCTTCTTTATAGAATTGGACATACCGGACGAAGTGTATATGTTTGCATGCGTATACATCTACTTTCAGATTTTATTTCGATCGCGTTTATTTTACTTTTTGATTGTGGTTTCCCTGTGCATTTGGATGTGGGCACTTATCACTGAACAACTAGTTTTAATTTTACATGTGTAACGCATAACTCTGGCTTTGGGCCTGATCCATCTCAAGACTTCTAATATCTTAATCGTGAGACAAACCAGAGTAATACGACGCCAGATACCTGCAATGTAGGTACATAGATACGGAGTAAATTGAAGATTATTCTTTGCAAGATCCACAAAAAATTAACGTGTTGATTCTGTACAGTTAATTTTAACCGGATGGCTGTATTATAATTTGTTGTAAACTTAACGTCAGGATAATAAAACAAAAAAGATTCGCATTCGAGTCTCAGTCTCATTCCATTTCCATCACTTCTGTAAAATATGCTTTGAGTGCGTCTAATCCAATACTCCACTGCGATCTATGGAGTGGTTCTTCCTTTTCCGAAGATTCTACGGTTAAGTTTGTAGCATTTCTTTTCCAGCAATAGCAAGGTTTTCTTTTTGTTCCGCATCCGGGCGGTCAGAGAGATATTTCAGGTTGGTGTTCTTATCCTTATCAGATGATAGCAGACTAGCACTGAACAATTAATTTACTACATTAAGTTTCATATTGATTGACATGATTTTGTTATAAAATAAAATTGCCAAAGGCGCATTCAGAATTACGTCCCTTGCAAAGCAAGGCTCACACGAAGATTCAAGAGAAATATTTTCATCATAAAGCGCGTCCAAATATACTGGTGTAAGAACTAGTACAACTAAACATAAAACCAATAAATTTCTGCGAATTAAATGTAACCACACCAAATATAAGCACAATGCACATTTTTTCATCGAATGCAACAACCTATCCGAAAAGTCTCCACTTCAGCCCAAACATGGAAATTCATTTAAAAAAATATTTATTTATACATTATTCGCTCTTATCACTTACTATGTAAATATTTATTATTTATTAAATCACACAACAGTTTATTTATCCTCCATGAAGAGTGGATATAAAGAGAACATTGTCATTCGGTTGTAATTCGTATTCTAGTTCGCCCTGTAAATAAAAGTACAAGTTTATCAATACATTAAGACTTTGAATGAAAGAAGCATTTGCATTACCAGAAGTTCCCAATCGGTATCGTTAACTAAAACAAGAATTCCCGGTCGTCTGAAATTGTACAAAAGAATAAAATCAATCAAATGACGATGAATTCGGTGATACCTTACTTACACTGAATCATTTTGGATAAACAACTCTGGCCTTTCTGTTAGAATCGTGTCGTGCATCCATTTTATGAAATCCTTTAATGTCCCTGTATATAAATAGAAGTTCACGAAATACATATTCTCTGAAGGTAACTCATTTATTTACAAATTTTGCTTCCATCTAGAAAAAGTTCGCGTTTTTTTATATTCCCAAATAGAAGTTCCGCGCCGGAACTGGAATAGGATTTCAGTCAATAAAATTATCCAATGAGAAGTCGTTATTCGTAGTCAATAGCTACCTGAATTCTAATATAATTTTTAAATCCGGCTTTGTCATTGCACAGTTGAAACAAACAATAAAAGCAAAGAAATTACACAAAAATACTTTCGTCTATTTTGATTCAGTGAAAAGTTTATAAACGTCAAAATCAGCCGGCAAAAATAAACACGAATGAAGTTGGTTGCGGTTGCTTCTACAGTGTTCATAGGCTGACAAATATCACAAAGATATTAATTTAAGTTTTATAAACTTTTTTTTCATGGACAAAAGCCTATTCTGCATATAAAATAAATGCATGTACAGATTTATTTTTGAAATAATTTTCACATATTCTGTGAATCAAACCAAAAATTGGTAAAACATTTCAATGAATAAATGCATGTACAATAAAAGATATTTGCACTGGCACCAGATAAAGAATTGAAATAGTTTTCTGCTGATAGATGTTTTAATTATACAGAAAGCGTCTAAGCAACTTTATTGCTTATTAACTGGCGGTCGAAATCAAATTGTTTTCTTGATGCAATGCTTTGGCCGCTATTGTGAGTGTCGATCGACGATCGAAAATCGACAACTAACGATCATCGATCGTCGATTGCAGAATTCGGTATTGTCTATTGTGATTGTGATCGGTAGTTGTCGATTTGACAGTCGCTGGTAGTCAATCACGAATTTGTGGTCGATGCTTTTTTTTTGAGAAATGTTAAAGAGTTTTGTGCGTATGAAATGATAGTAGTTTTAATAAAAACCATATGTTAAAAACACTTATTCACTGGTATTATTCATGGAAACAAATCCTGATATCGCGAAGAGAGTTTGTGCAAAAAGCACAAGCAGATAGCCGATGGAAAAAGATAATTATTAGTTGTTATTCAGCTTATTCTCCTCAGTTTAATACCACAATATGATGAAATAAAATTAAATAAATTGCAATTTTAATTATTTTGTTTTTGCTTTATTCCATAAATTATAAGGACATGGATTTGGGAATATTATTCCAGATTTCTATCGCTTCTTCGTTTCCAGAAAATTCTTCGCCATAATATGGTGCATTCCCTTATTCCTCGTTTCCACAATTTAATTAAACTCTTTTATTAAATTACTTCTAACAAAAATAAATAATTATGAACACAATAGCCAAGCAACTGTCAAAAGTATGATGTATTCACAATATTCACATTTTTATTCACAATAATCTATTCTTCCGTCGATTGAGTTACACAATAGTAAAGCCAAAATTAATCGACACAATCGACGATTGTCGTGACGATCGTTGATCGACACTCACAATAGGGGCCATACACTTTCATTCATCAAAATGTTAGTTTTCAGTATTTTCAGGTTAGAATTTCGAAAATTAGAAATTTTTTTTTTGCTTTATTTGTTATTTCCCCACTTTGGTTTTTTTTTTTTTTTTTTAGGGGTCACTTGGGGCCTATAAAAATAAATTGTTTAAATCCGAAGGTTGACCTATTGGAAAGCGGCCCCATGATTCCTATTTTATTTAGAAAAAATTGTCTATAAGTTTAACACTAAAATACATTGTTATTTTCCCAAGTTACCGGCATCCGCATATTGAGTTCGCCTATTTGATTTTCAATAAAATCTCCTTCACGTCCATTAACACTAACGATACCAACAAAAACAAGATGTCTGCCACTTTAATCAAATACAACACCAAATAGAATTTCTCCGCTAATTGCACATTTATTTTCTAGAAGTCCTTATTTACAATTATTTACTATCCATAGGTTTTCCCTTGTCCTCTGACAAATCTAATTTAAAATCAATGGGCTTGTCGTAGCCCATAATCTTCACATAATGGTCGGTATCTTCGAATAATGCAGGATCAACGAACATGGACTTATTGCCGATTTTGAAAGAAGTAAACATTCCAGGAACATCTGGCACCTTAACATCACCAGCCTTGAATTTTGTCTGCAAAGAATCAACGTCAGCGCGGAATTACAACCACATTACAACCTTACCTGAATCTTGTACAAAAGAATGGAAATCGTTGTGGCCATGTACTCGTCTGTCTTTGAATTGTAGTGAATCTCTGTCACATACTTCTTCGTGATGAAATGCAGCAGGAGCGGTGTGACAAATGTAAAGAATCCAGCGAAAGTACACAGGGCTATTGCCATACCAGTGCCACCCATCTTCATGCCCTGCTCCATGAGAATTGGTTGCGCCGCGAGTCCAGTTAAGCTGGTGGTGAGTGAGAATATTTTGACGGCTTTCATTCGAGGAGCCAATGTCCCATAATATATTCGTGTCTGATCTGGATCGGGTGAATTTGATGCGAAAGTACGTTTATATTGCCTGGCGAAAGACGAACCAGCTGCGTAACTCTTCAGTGAACCATCGTATACAATTTTGTTGGTTATAGCTGAATGATTAGCAAACTGGCGGGCACATGGTAATAGACCACGAATGGAGAACATTTTTTATTTATCGCGGGTTTAAAATGTGACTTTATTTATTACGGAAAATCTTGAATAAAAAAATCTGGTCCAGCAGAAGTGAGTTGAGTAACCGACCAACCACAAGTAAAGTATAAACATATGGTTTTGACAGTTCATTCGCGAGCTGAGACAAGAACCACATTTCAGCAGAGACTCGAAAAACATGTCACATGAGTTGAAGTGGAGAGATTATTGTGATTGTATACACTACTCACAAAAAATAGTGGATTCTTATTTTGCATTATATTGTTTTGGACTTACCCCCCTGTTCTGCGTTTCGAGTGAAAGTGGAATGGAATTCAGTGTTCTGCATTCCGAGTGATTTCGAATTTTTGGAATCAACTTCGAATTCATTTGCTTGAAATGTCAAACACAGCTGTCAAATCATTTCAAAGTCATTGGAGATTTTCAAGTCTTGGTTTTTGTTTTGTGCAAGTGAATTAAACATATAAGAAAAAATATATTTTATTAAAAACATGGAAAAAATGGAAAACAACATTTTTAAATGATTTGTGAAAACCGCGAAGAAAACCGAATGGAGAGAGTTCGAAGGAAGATTTTGCGAGATAAATCTAACATTCTAGATCGTCCCGACGCATTGTAAGCAGAAGTAAGACAACCGAAGAAAAACAATTTATTTAATGATTTTTGCATTTTTAGAAACAGTTTTAGGGTGAGTAAGAAAATATTTGTTGATATCTTGCGAGAAATGGAGTCAGAGAAATCTTGATCTCGGAAAATCTTAATTTTCTTTCATGTAATTCAAGGGAATAATCTCTTTCCTCTAATTTTTGTGTTGTACTATATTAAACAAAAGAATTATTTCATAACACTTATGGAAAGTCTTCTTATTCTACTCATATGTTTCAAAATAATTCTGATCAACAAATTAATCAATTAATTCACTTTACAACGGCATGTGAATTCAATCACGTCAAGAATCTCAAGTGAATTCAATTCACTAAAATCATAGGATTTTCGGAATGCAGAACACGAACTTACAGCTGTCATCTTGAGTGGAATGCAGAACACCAAAATATTCACTTTCGAACATACAATCCACAATTCATAGTTTCGTTCGGAATGCAGAGCACTCAATTCCACTTTTGGCGGTTGAATTCACTAAAAGTGGAATGCAGAACAGGGGGGTTAAAAAAGGATTCTTCGCAAGCTATTGATGGCTTGCGATTTTTTAACATTTGAGTGGAAATGTACCAAGATTGGTTGTATTCGTTGTTTTTGCTTAAAAAAAAATTATGGCTAAGTGGAAGATGGCACAGGAAGAAATGTTAAAATCAATTAGAAATTACCGCCAATTTCAATGTTTGTAAAGCTCTTTGCTATACGGCGTCGACATTAGGCTCGTTTTTTTTCGAATCTATAGGCGTTATTTCTTTCAAATCTATATAGACTAAACATGTTTTCAATGCAAAATACAACAAAACCTTAGCCTGGATAATTATCCAGTCTTATTTTTGCATGGAAAGCTTTTTCGAAGTCAATATAGATTCGAAAAAGAAAACGCGCCTATTCTAAATTTTATTATGTAATTAAGATTTGGTTAAATAAGTGGGGTGTCCAAGAACTATCATCCATCTTATTCAACCACACTTTTAACCAAGAAAAGTCATGCAAACACGCATCATATTTCAAAGTCAGGTTTATTCTGCACACAATCATAATTATGTGCATACAGTGCCAGCTTTTGCCACAAAAAAAAAACACACACACATTTAGCAGTTGTGTATGGATTTTCTATGAATTGCCAAGGATACACTCCAAGATACCCTGGTTACTATAGAACAAATCTTTCTTGATTCCATGAAAGCACCACAAACCATTGGAGCTCCCACTCTATACCACAGATATTTCAAGAACAAATCTAGGGATAAGACATTCGCGTTCAGTGCAAGTGCAAGAAATGCATACCCACGCACGAAGGACAAAACAGAAACAACTCCCACTGCACACTCAATATGCAAGACGAAGCGGGCCCACCGCTAAATCCCATCCCATTGCAGTCCTTCAGCCACCATTCATTCGTCCTGTTCACTGCGCTTTCGTTGCTTATTTATTCCGCTTTCGATTCATGATCAGAATTTTGAAGGAAGCATTGAAATTCAATACATAAGAGTTAAATGCAGTGGGTCCATTGATGGAACAGAGGCTTTTGTTTTTCGTTTTTAAGAGAAAATGCTTCATGCATTGTCACAAGTCTCAGACTGAACAGCCGCCTGGTGGGTCGAACTCTAATCGACCAAAATCTCTTCATCATCAGGCGAGATCCCACCCCGGGACCACTCTTCGCATTACTTCTATGGGCTGTTTCTTCTTCTTTAGCCTTTTACGATGGTATATTTGCATCTTCCTCTCTCTTTTCCATTTTGAAGACTGTCTCAATAAACGAAGATATCTTATTACACGTAGGTATGTCGATTGTTGAGATCATTTGCCTGACCGCATTTTCTGGGCAGGAGTTGCCTATCTCCGACATCAGCCTGTTTCTCTGTGTTGTCTCTGTTACAGGTGAAGAAGGTATGGTAGGCGTCATATCTTCTGGGAATCGCCGTACTGTGAAGCTGGTCTCTCTGCTTTTTTTCCATCTTGTGGAAGTATTGATTAAAGTAACCGTGAAGGGTAAGTAACTGGGTGATAATTTAATCTCCATGTTTCCGATCCGCCCATTCAGCTACGTCGCTGATTAGCCTCCACCTATTTTCCCACCTCTGCTTCATGATCTCTTTCGCGTCTACAGGTACCGTTTCCATTCCTATTTTCGTGTTTTTCTCGTGGACGTACTTTCTTTCTGCTGCTAAGAGATCTATTGGGGTGACTCCTGCGACTACGAGAGCGGCTGGAAGCTGGATTCGATACTATGCGGTAGTAGCTTGCGATTCTGAGAGCTACGCGTCTCTGTACTGCTGCGAACTGTTTCCTGACGATTTAGTGCCTTAGCCCGTATCTCACAATCATACAGGAGAATGACATGCCTGATTGACATGAGGAGTCTTGGCTTACTCTGTGTAGGGCCGCCAACGTTTGCCATGAGTCTGTGTTGTGGCTACTATTCGGGGATCACACAGATGCGGATTATATCTGCCGCCAGAATGAAAACTTGCGGTCCACGGTTATACCGAGGTACTTTACTGCGTCCTTGCATGCGACTACTTCTGGGCCTACTTGGAAGTCCACGTGCTTCGGGATGTGTTTCCTGGTCTGCAGTACTATCGTCACTAGGCTAGAGTCTTCCATCCAGGTGAAAACTCCTTCTCTCTGCTTCTTCTGTATCCCTTGCCGTAATCACTGCGCCGATGTCGTCCGCATGCCCTACTAGAAAGGTTTCGTCAGGTATCTCATTGAACAGAGGTTAGCAGTTGTAGAATTGCCTCACGGGGATATATGTAGATATGTATGTCGTTCTCTCGTCGCTGTCTCTCCTCTTTTTAGGAGACCTGACAGGTATTTGTCTGCCTATATTCTACGAAAACCCCGGATATGGAATAAATCTGCAAGAGTTCTTTTAATTTACTTTTAGCGTCCATTTAAAGATTTCTTCCTCGAAAAGTCTCCACTGTGCACACATTTCCCTCCTCATCAGTCTGTGTAAAAGAATTCCCTTAATATATGACACGCTGTATTGAGGTGCATCATAAAGTCATTCCTTTCATTGGCACCCAGCTCCTTTGAATCGCCATATTGAGTTCTTCATTCTCAATAAGTGTGAAGTTTGCAATAGATTTGAATATTAGATAGTTCACCGTTACACAATTGAAAAAGAGATGACTTTTGCATTCCTTTGAATCGATTTGAGCATAGCCATCTGGACATGATGATTAAACATTAAAGATTTTTAAACCTCTCCCAGGGTGTCTATAAGCAATGACAGCGGTTATTTTTCTTTTTCCCTTTTTTGTTTTGTTTTAAAATGATTAATATTGAGGAGCAATTGTTCCGGTGGGGTGACGCAGTTAATTACATTGGCCTTGTATAAATTATTCATTTGTCAACTCACTAGAGACACACCTTCAATCTATCCCCTTGTTACCGCTGCAGCTACACGATTTCAAGTTGACTGTCTAATTAAAATTATTTAGCGCCGCAACTTTACACTGATTTCCGTGACAAACGTCCATTAGGCTGTGTTTACACTTTTGTAGCTCAACAAATCGCCAGATATAAATCACACCAGAGGTGTCTGTGCCAATCGGTTTACACCGTTGCATCCGTGCAGTGCCCAGTGCCACAGGGATGGGCAATATAGTCCAGAGTAGGACTTTACCGTATTAACTCATTATTTCCGCATTTTTCTCGATTAATGACAGACAAAGTGTCAAGTGGCAACTGGTCTATAGTGGTATTAGCTAAGCACTCACTTGACAGAGCGCACGCCAGCAACAATAATAATTGTCCTGCCGTGTTCAATCGTAATGCAGACGTTTATGTTGGCTGTCACCTCGATCGCATGGTAAGCGGACTGGGGTATGTTTTCCCCTTTTTTTTTACTTTCTTGTATGAGTTCCACACATGCAACGGCGTTTGAGTTTCCCGTGGCTAATTGTAATTATATATGTAGAAACACTACATACATACGTACGACGTACGAGTATAAGCAATTTAAAAGAGTAATTAAATAACAGGGCTGTGAGCCTGAAAGGCGAGAATGGGTGATTAAGTTAAATGAAGGTGTGATTGTTTTAACGAAAAAGAAGTGAACGACGCGACGGGTGGAGCGGGTTTTTGTTTTCAATTTAATTCGTGTTAAGAGGGGGGTAATTTACTGTTATTTAACAGATGTTTTACTTAATCGCGGATTGCGTCAGAAAATCCTCGTTTTTTTGTAATCGATAGCAGTGATGAGAGTGCGGTTCAAACATGCACGTACATATGTATATATTTCAAGGAAAATAGGTCAAGAGAGAATTGAAGCAAATAAGGAATTCTACTTGTCATCGAAACGTCAAAAGTCTGCTGATATTGCCTTAACTGTTTGTGGTAAAAACGTGAAAAATGGCATAGTCGTAGAAAATTTGACACAAAACTTAGAGTCGTTTGGGGGTAAGAATGCGCAGCGGGTAAGAGTACGCAGTGCCATTTTCTCCATCTGTGAAAGAATTAGCAGCAATCGCGAAATGAGAAAATGCGTGCTTCACCAACCGCCAATGGTGAACAACTTCTACGAAAATTTTCCAATTAACAGTAGAAAGAAAATCAACAAGGAAAAAAAAGCCGGATTTTGTTAAAAGAAAAGTTAATTTTCAAAAGTGTGTCAGGAAAGTGTGGCAACACTGATACCCCATAAGTAGTATGCAAAACATAAACAGTGTATAATGTGTGTTTGATTTAGGATAAAATTTAAGTGAACAATATTATTGGTTCTTAGATTTTCAAAACAATGAAAAAAAGTAGCGTCTAGGGAAAGAGTGCGCAGTCGTTCTGTGGGTAAGAGTGCGCAGTGCTTTCTTACCCAGTATTTAACTTTTTATAATAATAACATTTTTTGGGCTATTACCTTCTGTCGAAAGATGCAACGAGCAGTCGTAGGCGGTAGGTGGTAGCTCGTAGCTGAACTATTTTTCTGTTTTTGTTTTTCCAGAAAAATGCCTCGTATTTACCAAACACAAACGGAAAGGAAATTGATAACCCCAAAGAAAATCTTCGAGGCTAGGGAGCTGATTTAAAGTGGAATCAGTTCATAAAATGCTGCCGAAGAACTTGGTTTGTGCAAAAGTACAGTTTCAAACCATTTCAACTACGAAAACTGTGACTTAAACTGGTTGCGCACTCTTACCCATACCTCTGCGCACTCTTACCCTGACTTCGGGGCAAGAGTGCGCAACATGACTTACTTTGGTTTTTTGATCAAAACATATGAAACATTAAAAAAAATATACAATATTTTCATATAATTTTGTTCCTAAAATATAGAGCTACCAAATAATAGGCTCTTTTGTTTGCTATCTGTTGTAAGTTTTTCAGAATTTAAGCCCGAAGTTCAAAATGCGCACTCTTGCCCCGAACGACTATAATAGGTCTATTTCCGTACCTGTCCCGTATGAAGATTTTTTGTAGTTTTTCGCAGAACTGCGAAATTTAGCCCAAGAACTTTCTTTGAGCAGCTTTATGAAAACTGTCAAATCTGTCAAATGTCATCCTTTTGCATTTTTTGGCGTTCTTGTACTTTCTCACATTTTTAGCTCACTCTGAGAGATTTTTACCCCCACTCCTTGAGATTTAAGAATCTGTGAATTGTACTGCAGAAAGTACGGGAACAGAACTAATGAGTTTTTGTACTTTTGCACACTTTTACCTCTCTCTGAGAAATGTTTACCCCCACCGCTTGAAATTTTGAGAATTTGTGAATTTTGTCGCAAAAAATACGGGAACAGACCTAATATATGACAGCAGTGGCTTAATGTGTATTTAAATTATTTATTAAAATAAAAAAAAATTAGATTAAATCTAAAATGTACCTATAGGGTGATTCAATAAGATCGCAGATTTTCCTCTTTTTACAAGCTTTATAATTAACTTCACTTTCTTTGAGGGCCAAATCTGCGAATCGATTTTACACCCACTTCCAGATATCCCATAATACTAAAATTTTGCGCACGTGTATAATTTCGGAGACAATACAATATAGTTTATTTGAGAGCATTCTAAATCCAATATGGCGGATGCTTTTTGAACTTCAATTTCTGTGAGAGCCAAATCTGCGAATCGATTTTACACCCACCTCTAGATATCCCATCAAAATTTTGCACACGTATATGAACATATATGTAAGTCCGGAGACAGTACAATATGAGTTATTTGATGACGTTGTAAATCTAATATGGCGGACGCCCTAAGATGGTGGATTACCGTTATATTCACGATCTCCTTAATATAGGTATCAAATAAAAGGGGTTGACAAGTAGATATAGATTAGTTGAGTGATGTCCTTCTAAATTCAATATGGTGGACACCCCAAGATGGCGGACTACTGTTTTCTTAACAACCGCCATGATATGAGTATCAAATGAAAGGGTTTGACAAGTAGAATCGCAAACAGTCGAGTTAAACTTTCTCACATCAAACCCACACAAGCCAATATACGGTGAATTTGTTAAAAAATTCAGACACTAAAAAGTAGATAATAAATACATACATAGATAAAAAAACATTTTTTCAAAAACAAACTTTAATGAACTAAAAAGTAAAAAGTCTTTTTTTTTCCGAGTCAGCAATATTTATTTTTATTTTATTTTATTTATTTATTTAATTGACTGCTTACACATTAAGATACAATATCTTATGAACTAGTGATAAGCTATATAATTATAATATGATGAAGTGCAATAGAGAAGTATTTTGAAAAATGAAAAGTTAAATGAAAACTACTGTTGAGTAGAAAATGGGGTAAAGAAAAATGTTATATATATACATATGTACATAATGATTCTCCAATTGAAAAAAGAAAAATTCAGGAGATAAAAAAAAAAAAAAACGAAACTAAAAACTAAAATAATTTATATTTGAAATCTTTTAAAAATAAAAATACATATCTCCATTTAAAAGCAATATCTATTTGCATATCAGCCTCGATGAGATTGAAAGTAAATCCGTAGCTCTCTCCGAAATTGTACTATGTTACTGACTCTCTTAACATGACGTGGTAAAGAGTTCCATAAGCGGACTGCGTTGATGAAAAACTGGCGTTCAGAGGTCAAATACGAATAGCGAGGATGAGTGATCTGTTCCGATCTATTAGACGAGGACATACTTAGTCTACTAAAGAGATAACAAGGTTGATGTGTATGTATGACATTGAATAGCAGAATCAGTGCTCTATATCGCAATAGGTTGTCAAAAGAAAAATTAAAAATTCTCCTTGAGAAATTTGAAATATGGTCCAATCTTTTTAGACCATATATGTACCGTGCTGTATTGTTATAGGCAACGTTAAGCTTACGCCTGCTGGTAGCATCACTATTGCAAAATAGTTCACAGCCGTATATAAGGATAGGTATAACTAGTGTTTTTGCTAGCATTAGACGCGTTTTAAGTGGCGTAAAGTACTGTGTGGACCCTAGCAAGCGAAGAACTCCATACACTTTCCCTACAGCCGCATTGATATGCGTATCCTAACTTAAAGTCCTATTGAACACCATTCCAAGATTTTTTGCGGTTTGAACATATTCTATAGGAGAATTGTTCAACATTATGTTTGGAAAATAGGACAGGTTAAAGGACTTCCTGCTGATAACGATGCATTTAGACTTCTTTGGATTAAGAAACAACTCGTTTTTTATCGACCAAGACGAGATGCTCTGTAAATCAAGATTTATGGAATTAGCACAATCTTCGATGAGACCCAGCGGGCAACTTTTAAATAACTGAACATCATCAGCATATATTTGAATCGAGGAAGTCGAAATTTGTAGAGGGAGCTCATTAATGTAAAGGGAGAAAAGGAGAGGTCCCAATATTGAGCCTTGTGGCACACCTCTGATTGTGGGAAGAAAGTCGGACATATTGTTGGCAACCGCAACAGCTTGCTTTCTGTCAGAAAGATACGACAGCAACAAGTTTGCAGCAGGAGCGGTAAAATAGTATAACGTTAAGAGCTTGTTGCACAAATTAAGATGATCTACGGTATCGAAAGCTTTGGAAAAATCGAGAAGTACCAAAAATGTAACATTGTCCTCGTCCAAAGCCTGTCGTACATCTTCAACAACGTTAATAAGAGCGGTCATACAACTATGTTTTTGACGGAAACCGGATTGCATAGGCGAAAGAATGTTCCGAGTTCTAAGGTGAACATTAGTCTGCTTTTGCATTATTCTTTCGAACACTTTGGAAAAAAAAAGGAAGGATCGCAATAGGTCTGTATTCATTACCATTTTGACTTTTTGATACGGGAATGACTTTGGCCAGCTTCCATTGACTTGGAAAGATACTTGTCATCAATACTGTATTAAATGCGTGTGTGAGAAAGGGTAGAATAATTGGTAAAATAGCCTTAACAAACACAGGATGAATTCCATCAATCCCAACAGCATTTGATTTGATGGATAAAAGGCTCTCAACGACGTCAGTGGTATCAACCCGCGTAAACTGAAATAGTCCTTCATGCATATCCGATAAATCGTTATGTAACCCGTGTATAATAGATCTGAAGGAAGAAACTTCAGAGAGCACTGGATATGGTAGTGTTACAAAATTAGAATTGAGTAGATTAACAGCTATACTATCATTATGATGGCTTTTTTTGCCTATCCCAAGTTCTCGTAGGTTTTTCCAGAGCTGCCTTCCACTCGAAGACAAACTAAGGCGTCTGTTATTCACCCGTGTTTTAGCAGCCCTAATCGTGCAAACGACCTTGTTACGCAGTGACCGGTACATTTTTTGATGTACATCTAGCTTAAAACGTTTCCAGCAATTGAAGGCTTGATTACGTTGTTGAATTAGCTGTCGGATTTCATTAGTAAACCAAGAGCGATGACCCTGGTGAACAGTTTTAGTCAGGAGTGGGATATGGTGATTAAACAGGTTGATGATATTGCAGTTGATGAATTCAATTTGTTCAGTAGAAGATGTTATGCGATCGACCTGTTCCCATTCAATACTTCGTGTATTTTGCTCCAGAGCAGCGTAGTCAATATGATTGAAATCTCGATATTCGTAAGAAATAGTAGGGCAGTTCACACAAAAATCAAGCGCTAAATATATTAAGTCATGCTTGGAAAAAGCCGGTGCTGAGAGCTGATCATAAAGTAATATGTGACTATAAATTAAAGCTTATGGCGCTCAGCCACAAGACAACTCACGCAGGATGTGCAACGAGGACGAAGAATTGGCAGAACACATTTTGTGTCACTGTTACTGTTTAATTAGAACTCGTATTTAGACAAATTTTACCTCGAGGCTGAGTGCCCCAAGCTTAAATTTATAGTCACATATTGGTGACTCGGAAAAAAAATTATTTTTTTACTTTTAAGTTCATTAAAGCTTGTTTTTAAAAAATGTTTTTTATCTAGGTTTATGTATTTTTTAAGTAAAAATTCTCCAAAAATTGTCCAAACGATTTCTCTTTTATTTAATTTTTTTGCAAGCGTCAACTACGACTTCACTGGCAACACAGGATGTGTGTGTCAATAGTTTCCATGATTCCATTTCGTTTATAATAGAACCATTGTTTGACGCGATGTTCAACGTTCGTCATATTAACAACGTCACTGGCCTGCCCAAAAACTGCATCAGAGAGTGACTGGTTGTAGATAGGCATTTTCATAGACTTGGGGGTTATCAGTCTCCCAAATGCGGTAGTTATAACATACTTGTTGACGCATGTAGGTATCTGTTTAGAGGAAAATGTGCCTCATCGTTGATCAATATTCAAAGTTGCAAATGTTCTGAGGGCTTTAGTTCCTATGCTAATTGAATTTGGTAGGCGTGTAGTAATAGGTCTACACCAAACGACTTAATGTCGTCTCAATTGGCCGATCATGTTGAAAAACAACCACAGAATACGTGAAATGCATTTCTTGCAGAACGACCCATTTCAACGTTCTTATACGATATTCAACAAGTATTGCTCCATGACTAAAATTGGTAAAGCCTACAGTATTAAATGAAAGGGTTGTATGAAAAAATAAAATTAAAACATAAGCATAGATATCAGAAATACCAAATCACGCGGTAAAACTGATACCGATATAAAGTTTGGCCACCGATTATTTGCATGATACTCCAAAGGAGTTCAGCACAATTATTCTGAGTACTGTGCGGCTTACATTGTTGGCTTCCTTGTACCAGAAATTGTATCACAAAACAGAAGACGTTTATTGCCCGCACTTTGAATTACCTACATGTGATTTGAAAGTTTGAATAAACATTTCTACCGAGTCTTGCCAAAATCGAAAAAAAGGAAATCAGCTGAAAAAGGTTGCGCGGCTAAGCCATCTCAAAACACTATGCGCCAGATGTGGCCCATCGCAATCCTCTAAGAATCCATCCAAGGATGTCACCTAAATCGCCACAATTTCTTCAAAGCATTTTATGACCCTGCAAAATTTTTTAAACGAGTCTATGGTTGATTTGGCCTACCTCCTCCAGGTTGCCCCAAAAGAGCAAAGTGAAGTTCAGAATGATTTCCGAAAAAAAAAGAAAACGATTTTTCTTTAAGGAACGGGAAAACGTCAATTGACAACATTATCTGTCCAGGTCCACGCAGTCGACCATAAATGAAAGCAAACATTTACTATTACAGGACGGTAGATATTCTATTGTATACGTACGTAAAGAGAGAAGTTTCCTCAAGCACAGTTAATATGCATAATTACTACACAGCTCGTACTCGTATATTATAGGAGTAAAAAAAAAAGTACAATTAAAATGCACTCAACGAACTTACACTACAGACAACCAAAGCACATAACAACGAATGCTCATTTAATTGTGCAACTGCAAAACTTACACTGACGTTGCTGGCCAGAACTTTTTACTGTGTCAATCACCATAGTTCGGACTCTGCCAAGAAAGTGTCATTTGCACTGACAGTGCCCGACCAGAAACTTTTTTCCTTCTCATATTTTTGTATGCATAAATAAGTTCTCCAAGTTCTTGGTACCTACTTGGCAGCGGATGTTTTCCAAAGAAAGGGAATAATTTACAAAAATTGTTGTGGACGAGGCAGGTGGTTGCCTAGGTCAGGTTCTAAATGTTGCTGGTTTATGGGCCTATTTACATTGGGGTGAAGAAAGTTTGAACTTTAATAAAGGTAAATAAAAAAATCGATGTGGGTTTACAAAGAAATAGTTGCATACTCGTTGGCGAATAATTGAGAAATGGGAAAAGCGACCTGGCAGCACTGGTATTAAATCAAAGTTTGTTAAGTTTTCAGTGTAAATGAACGCTGGCGAGGTTTATGGCATAGACTTCATTTGAGACCCGTTTTGATGCCAAACAAGAAAGTTTTACAAATTGGCGGTTGTTTTTCCCTCCTAAAACCATGCTAACGGTCATTAAGAAAATAATTTCTTTCAAAATAATTGACAATACTGTCTGTGAGGTTTAGCGTGGCTGTCAACAGTAGATCCGTCCTTTTCCGAGGTTATTGGTTGTTTCGGAACTGTACTTTTTTACGTGGGAAGTAGTTAACCTCACGCACAACCCCCAACCTGGAGGGCCAGATCCTTGTATACCCCTAGTACAAGGGCCGGGTGCACCGGTGTCAGTAACACGCTACGGGGGTGTGAGCGCTGCCGTTGGCCCAATAGCGGTTCATCCGCCACCAACTATTTTCCACGACCCTGACTAGTACCTACACCCGTGGACAAAAAAAAACCCTCGCACCATTACTTTTCCTCAATTTTTATGAAAAACACAATGTTTCTCTTATGTTATAAGATACATTTTTATTTTTTGGTTTAATATGGAAAAACAAAAATAAATGTTAGTCGAAATTTAACAACACAATTCAGGTATATTTGAATGGCAATGACGTCATC
The DNA here is from genome assembly GCA_949775065.1 of Brachyopa scutellaris. NCBI lineage: Eukaryota > Metazoa > Arthropoda > Insecta > Diptera > Syrphidae > Brachyopa > Brachyopa scutellaris. The sequence continues at coordinate 114,404,467 of OX459113.1, forward strand.
AATCCTATTTGGCATCGAATCAAACAATTTTTTTATATGGGAGATTGTTAAATCTTCATACCAGATGTCTTTCATTATACTTTCCAGTTGAGTAACAGATGTTGGCCTTGCCTCTCTAATTTTTTTGCCCATGTAATGCCAACAGTTTTCTCTAGGGTTAAGTTCCAGGCTACTACAAGGCCATGGAAAAGAAAGAATCCCCAAAGAATCCTTGTAGTTTTGTACCCAAAATTGAAGTAAAGTAAAAAAAAGTTTATAAAAATGTTAGTTTACGGATCATACGCAGCAGCCCTATGTGCAAGACCTGAATCGTCCTGAATAATCACACTATCCAGTGTTGTCAAAGTTGCTATAAAGTAGGCACAGCATCGTTTTTTATAATTTTTTTTGTTATTCTGGGCATTTACTGAGCCCCTAAGGATTATAATTTATCCAACACCAAATCGGGTTATTGCCCCCCATACCATAATATAAGGCGAATGCTTAACGGTAGGTAAAATGCAATTATCTGAACACCGTTTACCTTTTCTTCGGTGAACCACCGCGTTCCCGTCTGGGCCAAATAAATTGAATTTGGTCTCATTCGAAAATATCACTCTTCTCCTTTCGGCCTGAGTCCAATTTGTATAAGTTTTTGCCCATTCAAGCGTTAGTTTTTTCATTAGCGGTGTTAACAGTGGTTTTTCTGCAGGACACCTTACATTGACTCCCATTCTATTAAGCAGGCACGATACTGCCAGATCATTTATTGTTTCCCATTTTGCTTCTGGAATGACCAGCTAATATCCCCAGCATGTGCAAACCGGTTTCTTAAACAAATTCGCTGCATCAGACGTTGATCTCTACTTCTCTAGTAGATGTCTTTCGGGAGTTTCCGCTTCCAGCTTTCCGAGCAATGGAGCTCTCTAGTTGAACATTTTTCAAAATGTTTCGCACACTCCATTCAGTAGACCCTAGTCGACTAGCAAATTCGCGATTTGACACATTTTCCTTACGCAAAGCAACAATATACGCTTTCTCTTCAAGAGTCAACACCATTTCAAATCTTTGAAAAAAACGAGCCCATTGTGACTTATTAGCAAATAAAAAAAAATACAGAGCACTTACCAGTAATCTTGAAGGATAATCAGATAGTTAAAATATTGGCAATAACTGAAAAAATAAATGCTTATAAATAATTTCCCCATCGGAATGGAGAGAATACAAATTATTTTGAATGCGAGGGTTTTTTTTTGTCCACGGGTGTACGTGGAAATACTTATCGATCTGAGCTCCGAATATGTCGAAGTAGCTCAGATAAGGTTTTGTTTCCGTTCTGGAAATTTATCGCCACCGTTGGTTCCATCTATGGAATTCGTCTCCTAACGTGTATTATAGTGCTGCTATTTTCGCTTGCTCAGCACTTATAAGCTTAGCAAGTCGTGCCCGGATGGGCAGCGACCGTAGCCGATGGCTACCACTTGGAGGTAAAATAAGCACAATTGATGTGTAGTAACAGTTACAACACTGGGCTTTGCCAAGTTAAAGCCAGTCAGTGCCTACCCTATTGCTACAACATCCAACCATCCATGGTTGAGGCCTTGGTCCACCCCGGACTGTAGCGCCACTTAAGTAAGTAAGTCTGTGAGGTTTCCATCTACTACTGAATTCTTCAAGAATTAACTACATATATCAGTTTTTAAAGAAATAAAATAAAATTCAATTCACCAGAAAGAAGTCCTACCTACATTTTCACCCACTACAGACTACACCTTCATTTACTTGATTCATTCCGAAATTGTATACCTAAATATGACAATCTTAAATACACTCCCTTGTAAATCCTTTTAGGACATAATTTCACTCTTCCAAATGGGATAACCACCCATCTAATACGAACAAGTAAAACCGATCTCCTACTTTCGTGTTTGATCCCAATGATAATTCGTTGCGGTAATTTTCTTTTGGCAAAATAAAGAATTGCCCCTTTTTCTTTTCGTTCATCCGTACACTAAGCAATCCTTCTGTCACTACAAATAGAGGATACAAATTTATCTCCACTCTTGTTGGCAGGTTTTCTCTGAGTAGACCAATATAGAAAACTCAATGTTACCATTAGGACAATTTGTTCGTAGTAAATCGTTGTAATTTCTCATCGTGATTTTCTCATTGTTCATTCAGGTCCTTGTCATAAGGCTTACTCAATTTATTCGCAGTGCCGGCGAGGATATGTTGACATGTGTGTATATTTTTGTATGTTTCATTGAACATACATACATATATTACATATTTATGTAGGTTAGATTAAGTGTGTGTATATTTGCACAAAAATCTAAGGCAAACAACAAAAAAAAAAAATGGGGATGTGGTATCAAATGACAATTTTGTGAATGTTCTTTCTACGGTTACAGTGTGAAGTGAAAGGAGTGTTACACTTTTTCTAATTATCCATTTCGAGTTTTTGGAGCTTAGGTTAGGTTAGGTTAGTTGGCTATCCCCATACTTGTTAGGATTCACTTAGACCAAAGAAGGTCCATTGTGTTGCCACATGAGCCGATTCTTATCGGTACTCTTGGAACCATTTTGAAAATTGGATAAGTTTCCATATTTTATTGATTTTCGTTGCGGAAATATCTTGAATGTCTTTAAAGAATTATTCACCTAGAAACTTTTTCGAGAGTGCTGGGCAGCTGCATAGGAGGTGATAGGGGGATTCCTCCTTCTCCTCATCCATGCAGCTTTGACAGAAGTTATTGGCGAGGATTCGCAGCCTGCTGGCATATCTGCCTATTGCGCAATAACCTGTCAATATGGCAACGAGGATGCCTTATGTGCTCCTCTAATTTTTAGCAGGTTGTAAGTTTTACGTCGCTCTAGCTGAGGCCAAGTCTGCCTGGCGTGGCTACACGTATCAAGATTACGCCATCTTTCATTAGCCTACTACAGTGCTTGCGTAGAGATTTTGTGTTTTATTGTTTCTATTGATATGCGGGGTTCACTTTCTGTGACAAAACTCCCCAGTTTTGTATCTTTTCTGGCTAGTTCGTTTACTTTACAGTGACCTTGTATATTTTTTGGAGCTACATATATCAATAAAAAATTTACATAAAATCCTATGGAATACTCTTGGTCGTAACATTTAAGACCGCCTGTCGGAATTCTGACATGTCGATGACGGACGGCGCGGCGTTTTTAACGTACCCTTCTGTATTCAACACTCAATAGAGATAACTAGTCTTTTGTAATTGTATTTCTAAGGCACGCTATTACCGATTATAACTAAGTTCGTGGAAGAACTATGAGTCCGTTTATTTTATCTCTAATTTGAGCATCGGTATCGTTGAATGGTTGAATCTGCTGATGTGAATCAATCCATTGGCGGTGATGTGAATGAGTTTCATGGCATCGTGGAAAACTTTTAAGTCCTTTATCATCCGCAGTAACTAGTGTTACGGTGGTATCCGATAATGCCAAATAGTAGATTGCATTCCATTCTTGTTAACGAAAGGACGTACTTAGTGCTGCGACTGTTGAGGTGCGGACAGAATTTTCGTAATTTTGCACGAAGTTCTTTGATTTCACATATTGTCGGCTGCACTTTGTAGTTGAGCATCAATTTCTGAGAAAAGGTGCTTTATCGGTGCGTTGAAAATTACGAGTTCTAACTAAGTAATACCTGGAGTTACCTGTTATACCTGGAACCCAATATAAGCAGATCTAGTTGCTTCTGCTGAGTTTCTGTATCCTGTATAGTGAGGTGTGTGTCATAGGCGCATAGCAGAGAGCTTTAAGCACAATTTGGCTGACAACGTAAATATTAGGCGCGTTTTTTTTTCAAATCTGTATAGATTTCGAAAAAGCTTTCCATACAAAAATAAGACTGGATAATTATCCAGGCTAAGGTTTTGTTGTATTTTACATTAAAAACATGTTGCGGAAACATGTTTAGCCTATATAGGTTTGAAAAAAAAACACGCCTATTGATGCAGGAGTTATCTTTGATATTCTGCGGCTGAAAGATTCTACACTGATGCATAAAAGCAGCATAAAACAATGTTGTTAGCTAGATTTTGGAGTGAAAACTTTAGTGTTCACGCTTTCATTTTGCTTAGATCCATCTTTGTAAAAAATGATAATCTCTGTAAACAATGCACACATTGGATCGACTATCCGCTGGGTCCCATAGTCTCCGTGAATCTTTATAGAATAAGTTCTGTCGAACCTCATTGATGTTGTTCTATGTTAACCGGTGATTCCAAAGCATAAACAGGGATCAATTTAAAAAAATTAATTTCCATCAGTTAAAAATTATAGGCAAGTTACTAATTTCACTTTTGAAGATATTGAAAATGGGTTCGGATTTTTATCTGGTAATCTCAATATGTCCTAGCTCCTCTTAAGCATGCGCGTGTTTTTCTTTCCAAAGATAGTTCTTTTCCTTCTCCTGACGAATCCAAAAATAGAGCTTTGCTATACATTGTCTTATATGTTTCTTCTTCTTATTTTTTTTTTTATTCCAAACATCAAAAGGCAATTCCAAAACACTAATTGTCATTGCTGTCATAAATGCTGGGTTTGCAAGACACCTCCATTTTGACACACTCGTTAGAAAGGAGTCGTAGTGAGTGAAGTGAACTCGATCCTTCTTAATGGAGTGGATTGAAAAGGCAAGATTGCTGATTCGGAAATATTTACTAGATAAGAAAAATCATATTATACATATTTATATTTGTTTCTGAGAACAGGAAGATTTTAACAGTTTTAGCTTAAATCTAGTTGATGAGAATTTTAAAGGTTATAAAACAATGTTGAGCTACAGATTTAAAAAAACAACTCGAAGGAACTACAGCAAAACTGACCGGACTCGAGAGGAATTCAAGAAAACGATAAGATACCTACTCCTCTTCTTAGTATTTATAACTTAATTGCTAGATACCCAAAATATGAACATAATAATTTGTTGGAACCCAAACAGATTGCGCACTTTTGTCCTCTTTTTTAACCTTTTTCAATCGAAATTGCTCACAAATTAGGACTGTTTATTTCGAAATTGAAGTACAAACCATTGGAGAAAAGATTCCAGATCATCCTGAAGTATATAATAATTGAAATATTGGTATGTATGTAGCTCCATTTTCAAGTTGTTTTTGAAACTGCTGTAAAAAAAAAAATTCAAAGGACAATGGAAACACCCCACCGTCTGTCTGAATATTTTTTTGTTTTTCTTTAATTTATTTTTGGACAGCAATTACCCTGAAGCTATAAAAAGCCCTCACAGAAAAAAAATAAAAAAGAAAAAAAACATTCGGGTCATATCTCATTTCTTTTGTAGCGCGAGTAAGTGCACTTAAACGAATATTTTGCTATCTTCTATCTTTCCAGGACTACTGTTTATTCACTCATTTCTTGATACGGGGGAAATATTGTGAAAAGAAACCTTTCATTCGATGTATAGTGTTGTGTTATCTATGGGCGATGTCATTAATGAACGTCACAAAAGGAAGCCTGCGTTTTGTTTAAAAAGGAAACCGCCGCCGCCCTCATATCCGCCTTCGTCCAAATAAAAGGAAGAAGAAGCAAACTCAGGCTGAAAGGTTCACGTCAACCAAATAAGGAAAAAGACACGAAAACACCAAAGATGGAGACGAAGAAGACGCAAGGGCGACCAACCAACACCAAGATGAAAATCAAGTGTATATTGTAATCCTTTGGAAAATATTCTACACGACGACAGATGATGATGAAAATATCCTTTTGCGTTGCCGTTGATGATATGAATAAGATGGATTATTAAGATTTATCACTTGAGTTCAATTTGATTTATACGATATAATTTCATGGGATCCTCTCACACGCACCCCCTTTATGTGCCACCCACCACCCCATAATCTAGTAAGTGTAACTATATTTTCGGGAGTACCCTTACGGCCTGGAAAATTTCATTAATATCCGCTGGAGCAAATTTTAATGGCCAGAATAAATGTATTTATACGAGTATGTGTGTACGCGCCCCCTCCCCTGACTATGATGCTGCTATGTGAGTTGGTGGAGTTTATGTTTCCTTCCTGTCCCTACTGCCACTCGCCATCCGGAAGGGAATTACTGAATTTAATGTCAGAAGTTAATGTTCCATTTTATAGGACTAGAAATGATGGGTTGGTTTTAGAAGATTGTAGGACGGCTGGCATCGTTCGGTGAAAAGAAAGGATTTGCTTTAAAGAATTTTTCATGTTTTTGAGGAAGCAGGACACTGTGACTGTAGTCTGTAGTCTGCAGTCTGTAGCCCGCCAACAAAATGGGTAAGTAGTGTGTTTCGTGTTCCTTTTGTTCGGGTGATGTTATCTGAGTGTCCCTTTTCGATACAGTTAATGATTTGGATTTAAGACAATGATCGTTGTTACTTCTCCGCAGTCATGATGATTTCCGAGCATTTAATTAGTTGCTGAACATTCCATTGTGTGGTCGCTCGGTGGGTGTTGGTTGCATGCAATTAAAAGTCTTTACTCCGATTTGTTCGTTTTTTTTTTTTTTTTTTGTTCTTAAAGTATTTTGTTGATATCGGTCCTGAGAGTGGACATTAATCACTGGTAAGGTTTTATTGAGGGCAATTAAGGAGTCTATATTTGGGTGAGTTTATGATTGTGTAAATTTTATTCCTAGTTCAAGGCTTCGAGTTGAGAAGTTTAAACTTTAACATTGCTTCTGCTTCTTTTTAATTTATGGAGTTTATGGAGAAAAGGAGGAATCCGATGTAAGAAATATTTAAAGTATCATAAACGGCAGAGCCGCTGAGTTAATAATTTGGCAAGGAGCATGCACCAACTCATCTGTAAAATATGGTCAGATACAAGTATGCTCGATGAATGGAACCTCAGCATTGTTGACCAGAATCTTAAGAAACTGCGCCAACTACAGAGGCATTAGTCCTTTGATATCGCCTACAGGATCTTATCTGCCACGCACCGTATCAGTGTGGCATTAGGCCAGGAAAGTCCAACATTGCCCATACAATCACATTGCGGCAGAACCACAATATTATAATCGGTCTCTAGTTTTGGCATTCGTGCCAAACTCTTCCATTTGTGTAGGATAACTATGAAGAACGCACGCTGTTCCATCAAGGTCGGTAGAAACTTTTACGATAGCTTTGATGTCAAAAAAGGCGTCGTGCTGTCATGCGATTCCATCAATATCGTTCTTGAAAGAATACATTAGAGATTAGACATTAGAGGCACAAAGTCCGCCCAAACACCAGCGTACACTAACTCGACAATCGGATGCTGTATACAAGTAAGGAGCCCAACGCTGATGTTTTGAGCGTAACTTTACCGTAGACAGATACAGCTTTGAGGTAGTTAGGGACTTTGTCTACTTAGGTTTCGCTATTAATTCAGACAACGATACCAGCTTTGATAAATAAATGAATAATACTTCTCGCCAATCGCTACTTCTTTGGACTAAGAAGTCGAGCAACCAAAGTTCCACTCTAAGAGACCTTTACTGCTCTATGGTGACGAGGCATGAACTTTGTTAAAAGCGGATAAGGTTGCTCTTGGCTGTTTTGAGAGGAATATTCTTCGGATGATTTTGGGTCCCGTCCGCATAGAGGAGGAGGAGGTTATACAATGACCAACTGTCTTTGGCTGCATCAGCTTAGTTAGAAGAGTGAAAATCTTCACAACCACCGCTGAAGGGACGACGCAGTAGAGCAAGACCGCGACTCAAGTGGCGCACGTCACAACCTATTTCAACTAACTTAGCCTGCGGAGTGGAGGCAGGTAGCTAAAGATTGAGCTGGCTGGAGACGCTTGTTGGTTGGATCCAGTTAATAGATTCCCCTTATTTGCCACTCCTTTTTTTTTTACTTTTTAAAACATTTTTATTATTTCATTTTCAATATAAACTTACATACTAGACAAAAATGCTTAAATCTAATTTAACAACTAACAAAACTGACTTAATCTAGCTTACTGGCCCTTAGGGGGCACTCTAGGCTTAACTCTATTTTTACAAACTATTGCATTTCGGCCTTAAACTAACTAAGCTTATTTAACACATATTTTATTCCAAGAAAAGTTTGGAAAACTTGGATACTTTATCCGTTTTTATTATTCTTAAAACTATAAAAACTTAACCCACCTAAAATACCCTAAGCTACTTAACCTAAACTAATTGTAATCAGGGTGGTAAGCGCTCGTTGCCTCGTGCCCCGAGCGGTCACCATCCCGATTGCATCCTCGGGCGCTTGGCCATCGCCATTACGATGCCCGCTCGCGGCACCGGGACCTGAGCGAGGCCGCAGTATTTGCCACTCCCTGTAACATCTGCAAGATCAACGAGACTAAAATATTGGCTCACAAAGTTGCATCAAGTGGTCCTTCAACCTTCACTTATCAATGCGTTTGCATGACGATGGGGTTATTTTCGGTTATCGATTGTAGATTTCGATGGATATAATGCGAACTCACAGAGAACCATTTCATAACACCCTGTAGATTTTATTGATAAGAAACACATAATTTATTGGACTGGTGTGGTCGAAATTCATTAAAGTTTTCCCTAGTGATCATAAAATCAAAAAGGAGTATGAATTTAATTGGTAATTTAGTTCTTCATAAGTCGCTAAGTATGATAATAATCAATGAATAATTACAGGATGTGGTTGTCAACAGATACCAGAGGCAGTTAAAATTTATATGTATTTATTTTATTGCAATTATAGCAATAAAATTCTGAATTGATATAAAAATTACATTTAATAGAGCTATTTTTTATGAGGGTAAACTTGACATAATAGTTACGGCAATGGCATTGGAAAAAGTATTTTCGAAAATTGCATTTTCAGTTTAACGATTTAAGGTTAGGTTGTAGAAGTTTGCGCTATTTACAGAGTAATGCTTTGGCAGAGTAATAGAAGTGGTAGGGCGGCGGAGCTTCTTGATTTAGTATAATCAGCCTCGGGAGCTCTGGACACCACAAGCTCAAATTACAATTGTGGGTGAAGGTTCCAGCGGTTGGTCTGCTTTCTTACCAGGAAGTATAATCTTCTATACTGACGGATGCTTAATGGATGAACTCTCTTGGGGCAGTCATGAAGAAGAATCTATACCATTGGGCAGGTTCACAACAATCTTCCAGGCAAAGGTGTATGGTATCGCTAAAACATTGAAAATTCAACTAAATCAAAAATGGAAGAACAAATCCATCTACATCTGCTCTGATAGTCTATCAACTATAAAAGCTTATTCAACAAAGTTGATCACTTCAAAAATAGTGGTGGAAGCTATCAACAAGTATTTCCCAAGATGTAATGGTATATCGGGACAGCGACCCTTTCATTGATTCTCAGCTTACAATTGGCTGCAGTTAAGTCCACGTAAGATACAGGCTGCGAGAACTGCTGCGACTAGAATATTACAACCACAAAATATAAAAACAAAAAAAAAAACAGACGAAATAATCTAAATATAATTACCTGCCTTGCTACGAAACAAATCTGGCCTAGATTAGATCTAAACCGATCTAGACTCAAGACTACATATTAGTACGATTATCAGTGTTATTACAGGACACTGCCTTATAGGCAAACACGCAACTAGACATGACGTCATCTCGAATGACTTCTGCAGAAGCTGTAGGGACGAGGAGGAAGAGGAAAGTCCAACACATCTCCTCTGCTCATGAGCAGCTCTTTCTCGTAGTAGAAAACTATACCTAGAAGAATACATCTTCGAAGATCTAAGTGATTTAACACAAAAAGACATAGGAAGCCTTCTTTGCTTTGTACAAAGCTCCAAATGGTTCTCTTAAGTGGCGGGGTAAATATCCCCAAGATCCTTGGTATCACAATGGGCCTCTATAGGCCTAAGTGCGCTGGTACTTGTTACCGGTACCTAACCTAACCTTACATAAATAGAAGGGACCTAAAACCCCTCACGGTACTCGTCACAGGGTTAACTCTCTTAAACGAACACCTAAACAAAATTGGTATCAGAAGCTCGGGTCTTTGCGAACTGTCACTGGAAGATGAAGAGACAGCTAAACACGGACCAGAAAGGCCACCCTTGGTAACTACATCTTTCGAGCTGAAGATCTTCTTAAGCTTAATTTTGTCTAACTGCTGCGCTTTGCGAAGGTGACGGTTGGATTTAGATCGACGTATAGTTCAGTAAATAATCGCCAACTCATGCGAATGTGGTTGCCTACACCAAAGTAAAATGGACGTGCTTGTTGTCCTTATAAATAGTTTCATACATACAAATCTGTTGAAGAAAGTTTATAGTTAAAGTCTCACAAATCAAATTCAACAAGTAGCCGCAAAGATAAAATTGTCAGTCGAAGCAACCTTCTTATAAAAAGGAACCATCTGATGCTGCTGCGAGTTCCCGAAAATGAACAATGAGTGATTATTTCGTTCGAAAGAAGTCGGTATTCGATTTCCAGCCTTCACTTTCGAAATGAAGATTGGTGAAGGTGTTTGGAAGTTATAGAAACTATAAACTCAGGATCGGCGAGGATGGGTGATAGTAATGTAACATCTCGATGGCAAGCGATCCGTCATTTATAATCATTGATGTCATAAGGTTATCCATCAAATAAAACGTTGGCTCATTTGCTCAACTTGTGTGTGTTTTATTTCAATTTCAAATCCTACAGCTCATCAAAAAACATCCTTTAATTTGTTTTCTGGTCAACTCCAGTTTTCTCGAAATTAGATCTAATACTATGTTCCTACTTAATGCAAATCACAACGATATCATGCAGCGATAATGTTGAGAAAATCGCAGCTGAAAACCTTTTTGATCTTTTTTCTCCTTTTTCCAATATTAACAAGCAACAACTGATTTTGACTCTGATATTGTTAGTTGTTGAATAGTCACTACTTTGTATCTAGCTCTCAAAGCTTGGTAAATTAAACGCTCGTAGCGAGTTAAGGATGGCAATTAGACCCGGCCCAAGCAACTTAGGAATAAATTGGCGACCGCTTGAGCTCTTAACTAGAGATATCCTGTTTAAACAATTGTATGCAAAGCTATTGTACACGTCCCTGATTTTTTTTTATTCAAAATCAGTTTTTGTTTTTACTTACTTACTTACTTAGGTGGCGCTATAGTTCGGGGTCAACCAAGGCCTCAACCAACAACCAGTTACACACGTCAAGTTGGCTGAGGTCTTGTTCTACTTGTGTGCGCCACCTTAGGCGAGGTCGTCCTCTGCTACGCTGACCCTCCGGGTTAGAGTTGAATATTCTCCGAGCCGGAGCGTTGATGTCCATACGCTCTACATGTCCTAGCCATCTTAGACGCCCAATGTGCAGTTTTTTGACCAGGTTGATGTCGCTGTACAGCTCGTACAGTTCGTGGTTGAATCTTCTCCTCCAGAGCCCGTCAACGCAAACGGGACCAAATATCTTACGAAGGATTTTTCTCTCGAAGAGACCAAGAATACCTTCATCCGCTTTCGATAAAGTCCGTGCTTCAGCTCCATATAGCAAGACTGGGATGATAAGGGTCTTATATAGAGTCTCCTTAGTCGATCGAGAAAGGACTTTACTACTCAATTACCTTCTTAGCCCAAAGAAACAGCGGTTGGCAAGAGTAATCCTTCGTTATATTTCCGACGAGATGTAATTTTTTGAAGTTATGGCAGAGCCGAAGTAGACAATTTCCTTTACTACCTCGAAGTTGTAGGTGTCTTTTGTGACGTTCTGTCCAATTCGTCGATGTTGGGTGTCCCTTTTTGTTGACAGCATATATTTTGTTTTGCCCTCGTTTACCGCTAAACACATTTTAGCCGCTTCCATTTCTATACTCGTGACAGCTCGCTGTGTTCTACCAATGATGTCAATATCGTCGGCGTATGCAAGTAGTTGAACGGACTTTTGAAAGATCGTTCCTTGTGTGTTGGCTTGTGAGTTTCGAACAATTCTTTCAAGTATGATGTTGAAGAAGTCGCATGACAGCGCATCACCTTGTCTGAATCCTTTTTTGACATCGAAGGTCTCGGTGAGGTCATTACCGACCTTGATGGAGCAGCGAGTTTTCTCCATCGTCATCCTGCACAGACGGATGAGTTTGGCAGGGATGTCAAAACTAGACATGGATCTATACAGTTCATCCCTCCATATGCTGTCATAGGCGGCCTTGAAATCGATAAACAGGTGGTGGGTATCGACTTGGACTTCTTGGGTTTTTTCCAGGATCTGCCTGAGTGTGAAAATTTGGTTTATGGTGGACTTTCCTGGCCTGAAACCGCACTGATAGGGGCCAATCAGGTTGTTGAAGAAAGGCTTCAGGCGTTCACACAGTATGGCAGATAGGATCTTGTAGGCGATATTGAGGAGACTGATGCCTCTGTAATTGGAGCAGTTGAGGGGGTCTCCTTTCTTGTGGACCGGGCAGACGATGCTGAGATTCCATTCATCTGGCATACTTTCATCTGACCAAACCTTGGAGATGAGTTGGTGTATGCTCACTACCAAGTCATCTCCAGCTGCTTTAAATAACTCTGCGGGCAGACCGTCAGGTCCAGCAGCTTTGTTGGACTTTAGCTTGGAGATTGCTATCCGCACTTCGTTTTGATCAGGTGGATGGGGGTTTTGGCTATCATCATCTAAATTGAATGGTACATTCTGCCTTACAGCGGAGTGTTGGTCTTCGTCACCATTATACAGTCTGCAGAAGTAGTCTTTCCATATTCTCAGCACCGACTGCGTTTCCACTACAATATTTCCATCCGCGTCTCTACAATTGGTAAAACAAAAGGAATCTATCTATTTAGGCAGGCATTAAAACGTTCATTACTTATTATTTTCTCTGTCAAAACTGCTTCCTTTTGTTACATTTTGATAGAAGTCTGCTTCGTATAACTCAACGGTTTTCGTGGCGTATTGAGCAGTGGGAAAGTCAGCCGAAAACGAAACAGTTTCTTGAGGAACCTCATTACGCGTGCTCGTTACAAATTTACAGATACAGATAAAATCTACGCCAAGATTTCCGTAAGATCGAATTGAGGACTTGAGCTCTTGATTTTGATTTTGAGAAACCTTGATTCCAGATCGCATTGTATTTGTTACAGAAGTTGTATGCGTCCAAATTCGTACTGCATGAGTTTTCATTCCATTTTAAATTCTGCCTTCGGTAGTATAACATTAAAAAAAAAACAACATAAACCTTTTTTTTTATAACAAAGGGCAATACCGTCACAAAATTCATACATTTCGTATAAAGCGCCCTGATTCGCATGTAACAACGTCTGTTTGTTTACTTATTCGCATGTACAAAGTACAACACGTAAATTACTCACCTGATTTATAAAACAAAAAACCAAAAAAAAAAAAAATGTGAAGTTAAATGCAATCCACTTATTGGATTCAATTTGAACGCGTACATCACACAAAAACACCACCGCGCGGAGTGCAGCAATAATTTCCAACTATTTTGCGGTAAGCCACCGATACGTGAGCGGCCATGAGTTATGGATGATAAGCACTGGGTACTGGACAGTAGCACTTTAATTCCGGGCCCCCTCACCACACCGTCAGGTTGAGAGATCACTCGCCAACACAGTGCAATGTCATGCGATAGCGATATGGACTTGGACTGGGCTTTAGTGAGACCGTTTAATATGAGCTCACCGCGATTACCAACCGGACGAGAGCGGAGTAAACTTTTAATTAAACGGATTTTCTGATTTATATCTACAGGATATCTACGTGTAGCTACACTATATACGAGTATCTGTCTGGCTGTGCAAGTGCCACATTCTTCAGCGATTAATCGTTTTTCTGTAGATTTATTGTGTCACCAAGTGATTTGTGGTTAAATTACTAGATTTGGGGCGCGACAAAGAGAGTGGAAGAGCTGCGCTGTGTTCCACAAATTACGACTAAATGTGCCAAACATCCGTGCCACACCCACTGCGCCAGAAACATTTTACACTTACACCGAGAGCGCGCACCGCATTATTTACACCTTTGGTACAATTAAATTGTCACACTGAATGTTCGCGACTTTAATGACATTTCTCGGTAGGGGCGGAAATAGAGGGTGCTGGGCTGGTTCCCGGAAATGGTAGAAGTAGCGGCGGCGGCAGTGGTTTATACATCTGCGGGTGCAGAAGGCATCACACATTTGCGGTAAGCGATGAACTTGCCTGACACGGCAGCGGCACGAGACTTTTTATGAGGTCGCCGTCGCATACACACAGAACTCCAGCAGAATTCCATTTCTGCATGTAATCCAGATAGGTAATACGATCTCGGATTCCATGTAGGCTACAAAGCCGCCATGCCACTTGATGCAAGGTGTGGCGCAGACATTTCACATCGGTGTCCTGTAGCCCCACCAGAATTGTTGTCGGTGTCGGCGTGTCGCTGCCTACACTCTCCACTCTACCGCTATGGTATTTATTTGTATAATTATGCTTGGAATTTTGTTTATGAAATTTTTCTTTCCGCGCATGGAATAGTTTGGCACGTCTGTTGGAATGAAATGTAAAAATTCATCCTATATGCATACATCCACATACACACACATATGTATGTACATAATACAGTACTCAAAAGATCCTGAAAATTTGCTGAACGTTTTAATTAAATTGGGTCAAAGTTAATGTACCGGTATATTGCACAACGGGACACCGACACTTTGAGGTGGAAATTGTTAATGGCATTTGGCTGGGTTGGGTATAGATGTGGCTGTGAATGTGGGTGGACATAGTGGATGAAAAGGATATAAAGTTGGATGAAAGTTATTTCTGTTATTAAAGTCCAAAGTAAAAAAAAAGTATAAAAAAAAATAAAAAAAAACAAAGAGAAGGACGAAGGGATTCATTGTTTGAGTGCTTTATAATGGGGCTTTTTTCCAATTACCTCAAGAGTTAGTTTAACGTTGGCACAGGCAAAAATTAAACCCTACGACAGACAGGATAGAAGGACATAACTCTCAAAGCCATGATATTTAGTTTTCTTCTGATATTTCTTAGTTTTAACAACTGCAGCGGCTAAAGGGTTCTTTTATGAGTTTATCTGCGTAAAACAGCTTTAAAGGTAATTTTATTAGAACTTAAATGCGACGGGAAAACGAAAAAGAGGATGACTGGAATATCAGATTTCTGACGATCGTTGGAACACAATAAGCTCCCAACTTTAATAGATATTTGAATACTTCAAGTATCCAAGAACTGTAAAATGCTACTTACACTATTTTTTGTAATGATCCTGTCACGAAAGATAGAAAGCTTAAATGTCCTAAAATGTACGCAAGATTTGATTTTTTCACCATTTGTGCAGTAGATAAAGTGTTGCCAACGAAAAGAAAAAATAGCTTCTGGCCATGTTTCCAATAATACAGTGTTCGGTTATAACACAGACGAGTAGAGTCATTTGGGGTAAGAGTGCGCAGCGGGTAAGAGTACGCAGTGCCAATTTCTCCATCTGTGAAAGAACTAGCAGCAATCGCTAAATGAGAAAATGTGTGTTTCACTAACCGCCAATGGTGAACAACTTCTACGAAAGTGTTCCATTTAACAGTACAAAGAAAATCATCAAGGAAAAAAAAGGCGAATTTTGTTAAAAAAAAGTTAATTTTTAAAATTGTGTCAGGAAAGCGTAGGCATAAATAGTGTATAATGTGTGTTTGATTTAGGATACAATTTTAGTGGATAATATTATTCGTTCTTAGATTTTTAATTCAATGAAAAAAAAAAGTAGCGTCTAGGGAAAGAGTGCGCAGTCGTTCTGTGGGTAAGAGTGCGCAGTGCTTTCCTACCCAGTATTTAACTTTTTATAATAATAACATTTTTTGGGCTATTACCTTCTGTCGAAAGTTGCAACGAGCACATCACAGTCGTAGGCGGTAGGTATTAAGCTTGTAGCTGAACTATTTTTCTGTTTTTGTTTTTCCAGAAAAATGCCTCGTATTTACCAAACACAAACGGTAAGGAAATTGATAACCCAAAATTTATTCAAAATGGAAGCAGCCCATAAAACGCTGCCGAAGAACTTTGTTTGAGTGAAAGCATAATTTCAAGCCATTCAAACTACGAAAACTGTGACTTAAACTGGGTGCGCACTCTTACCCTGACTTCGGGGCTTTTGTTGACTTTTGTTTGCTATCTGTTGTAAGTTTTTCAGAATTTAAGCCCGAAGTCCAAAATGCGCACTCTTGCCCCGAATGACTATATATGGTTTCAACAAGACGGTGCCACATGCCATACAGCCCGAGACATAATTCAATTACTGCATGAGTCATTTCCTGGTCGTGTAACTTCCCGTTTTGGTGATCAGAATTGGCTACAAAGATAGTGCGATGTCATGCCGTAGGACGTTTTTCTTTCGGGGTTTTTTGAAGTCTAGGATTTATTTCAACAAGCCCACTCATATCAGCCACATTTATGGAAAACGGTCATGGAAAATTTCAACAAAAAGGTGCGGATGTGCCAGCAAAGCCTAGGTTAGGTTAGGAGGGTCATTTGCAGTAAATGCAATTTCACCCAGAGGCCGTAAAGGTCCATTGTGGATAGCCTAGTTGTGCATGTCGAAACATACCTTTAACAAAACCATTTCGATATTTTAATAAATCTCTTTAGGTCTGTGATCGGTATTTTAGTCAGGTCATCTAGCAAGGCAGTCGAAGAACAGTGCTCCTATACAAGATAGGCACCGTTCTTGAAGAGCCAGGCATATTGGCATAGAAGGTGTGCTACAGATTCTAATTCATCCTATACAACTTCTACAGAAGTCATTTGTAAGGATGCCGTATCTTCTGGTCATGTTTCCAATTATACAGCGTTCGGTTATAACACCGATGAGTACATGGATTTGGCTTCTTTTCATAGAAAGTAGGGATGTTGTTCATTTCTGTTCGACTGCGGGCCACAGGTTGCGGGTTATGGCACAATCGCTAGCGTTGGACCATCGGTATTCGGCTAAATTAGTGGTGATGCGGTCTATAAGATGTTTAGCTGTGTTGAAAGCTGGTAAGTCCTATCTGTTAGCTGGTGTCATATCCATATCAGAACATTTCCTGGCCAGTCCATCTGCTGTTTCGTTCCCTTCTATAGCCGCATGTTCAGGTACCCAGCAGAGTAGAACTGTATGGTGTTTCATCGCTCTAAGTCCCGTGAGGCACTCCTATACGCATTTTGACTTCACGGAAATGGAGTCCAGTACTTTAAGTGCGGCTTGGCTGTCCACGTAATATGTGATTTCCGTTGCGGGTAGTTTCCTTGCTAGGACAATTTGTGCTGCTTTCTTAATAGCATATATGTATATCTGATTAGAAGACGCTGCAATAGTCGGCTAGTCGGTTCTTCTGAGAAGACACCTGCTTCGGTATTCTCCTCTGTTTTTGAGCCATCTGTAAAGCAAAGCCTACACTGTATACTTTATGAATCAATCAATCAATCCTATCGAAATTACTTATTGTGTGAACACCCTTTACAAGGAAGATTTTGAGGACCAAGATGGCTAAAGCAGTATTATTGACTAAACGAATATTAAGCAAATCTCCTTATATCGACGGGGATGTATCTCAGGTAGAGTCCGTACATATTTCTCTAGATACTTGCTTACTCCAGATGATAAATAGGTGAATGACGGACAGATTCAATTATTTAAACTTAAAACGCCTTAAAAGTATCTATATATCTTAAGAAGTCTTATCACTCCATAAAGATTATACCAAAAGGAGTCCGGTGACAAACTGAGTCCCTAAAGTAACTTCTTTAAGGGACAACAGTGTTCGCTGTGATTTAGTAAGTAAATCCTTTTCTTCCTGACCTATAGAAACTTTTTTTTAGAGATAGGTACGTGATGTATTTCGTAAGCAAAATACAAACACCTTTACAGCATTGCGTTAAATTTACACTTGTTTCCTCTTACAACTTTTTCCGAGTCTACCTCTTCTACAGACGGACTTTGCCAAGCAGCACAATGCACTTAATACAACTCCAACAAAGTGCATACTCGTGTCGGGGAGTGCAAATCTTTCCCCGACAAACTTTCACAGAGTCTCTGATATATGAAAGGGGTGCGCATAGCAAACATACATACGTATATACCTTCAAGGCTCCAAGGAAACAATTTTACCTCCTTGCGTTGCTTTTTAAAAACAAGAAGAGAAAAAAAAAAACCGAAGGAAGAGAGGTCTCTCCACAGAAAATTATGCAAATCAGGTGAATTTAAAAAGATAATGCATAAATTGCTGGTTGGAATGTTGGAAACCGTTAAACGTGCCGACTGTTACACTAGATACTCGAGCCATATATTTCTTGAATCACTTCGGCAGACATCCACCCACCTATTCATACGCTGAAGCAGCCAGTGCTGCCATTAGGCACCGTACACATTCGAACAGAATTAAGAGATGAAATAATTCTGATAAGACGCTTCACCCACCCACAGTGGAGCGATAATGCTGAACATAAAATGAAATGCCAGAGGGTAATGCTTTTACGGGTTAAACTAATAAATTTACCGTTCTAAGTCTTAAAGCTGCAACGGTGTCTTTAAACTACGTTTCATTGGAATGCTTCATTTCTAATAATTTTAATCACACGTTGAATTAAGGAGCTTTCAAATTCGAGCACCATTCCGGAGAGACAGCATAGACAAACAGGACCTTTCATGTTCCATGCACTAGCAATAGGTTACGAACGATGATGACACCCTGGGAACTTTAGCAAGTGTTGACAGTCAAGAATGTCTATGTGTTTGCCAGGTTCAATAACATTTTATATCAAAGGAAAGGAATAAATGGAAAAAAAAATACCTCCGCTTCAATATGCCATTCGATACTAAAACATCTAGATACACAAATGTATCTAGATACAGATACATAATCGAAAAAACGAAGAACACCCATAAGATGTAGTTTTGTTTTTATTTCCTGGAAGAAAATGGCTTTTAAGGAACTTTTTGTAGAAATTGTATCTCCGCATATGGTATCCGTTTGCAATAAGTGTTTGGTGTTGCTGTTGCGTGAATATGTGGGATAGGGATAAAAACTAATAGCGCTTATAATGCTGGCAAAGATTTCCAACTATTTCGACGCACTACTAGGTATACATATATTGTTTATTCCAATGCAAAAAGCTCCCCTTTGAAAGCGTATAGGCATAGCTTATGGCTCATTTAATGCCGGACGACGAATGTATTTTTTGTTTGTCTTTGAGTTTTTGTATTTAAAACAAAAACCGGTAAAGCTATGGATGGAGGGAAGAATTTTAAGAATAAGCCTTGGCGTAGATGTCTATTTTTTTACATATATTTTTTTTTTTTTTTTTTTGAAGGGAGCCAGTTGCGCAGGGCACCGCGACCTAGAAGATCTATTGTACCACAGAGTCAGTTTTAAGTAACCAGGAGAGGCTCAATTCTTTTGATGAATTTGAGGATCTAACTGGTGGAGACTGTACGAAGTTCCGTGGGAGTTAGGATTTCTCTGTGGAAATGTTGTCTCCGGAGGGCACAAAGTGCCATGCAGTCACATAGAATATGTTCCGCAGTTTCGTCGTCTTCCATACAAAGACGACATTCAGTTTCTTGAATAAGACCTATTTTATTTAGGTGATATCGAAGATGGCAATGCCCTGATAGAAATCCCACTAATCTTCTGATATCATTTCTACTGAGGAGTAGGCTGTTTCTGGATTTATTTTGGAAGGGTAAAATGGCTCTTTTAGCCTGACGAAGACCCTGTGTATTTTCCCATTAAGAGATACACATGTTGTGTTCCCAACTTTTGATTTTTAAGTTAATAGCTGAATTTGGAATGTTGCAAAACGGTTCACGGCCGATGAAGGATTCAGCCGAACCTTTCCTAGCCAGTTCGTCAGCTTTTTCGTTTCCATCAATACTCTCATGTCCGGGCGCCCACCAAAGTTTGACTTTGTTTCTGTGGGAGAGGTCTTGGAGAGTATTGAAGCAGTTCAGGACTGATTTGGAGTCAATCAGGTTTGAGCTTAGTGCCTTAATGGCTGCTTGACTATCCGTGAGTATATGGATGAGGACACCTTTTATTCCCGATTTAAGGATGACGTTGGCCGTTGGCACACCCTTGAATGGCATGAATTTCCGCTTGAAATACACTGGGAAAATGTCCCATTGGTATTGATTTTCTAGTGTTTGGTCCAAAAATACCAGCACCCATCCCGGTGTCCATCTTTGATCCATCCGTATACCATTTGTTACCTTTAAGGTCTGAAGTAGGATTTTTATAGTTCCATGCTTCAGGGCTTGGGATCACTGAATCGAACCTCCTGCCGAAGCATAAAGTTTAAGTTTTTGGTAAGCGGTCATGTACCGCGCAGATCATGTCAAGCTTTTAAGATTTTTATATACATAACGTTAAACTTAAATGATAGCTAAATTGTTTTAGCAGTCGAAACAATCGTTCAAGCAACTTAAATATTCTGCTTAACTGCTCTTCTAATGCTGCTAACACTATATCGTTTGATTCGGGTGTATAAAAATTACCTTTAAACATTTACTCACTCACTTTAACCAGGGTTTAAACTTACATCCGGTCTAAAATGAGTTTGAACCGCAAATTAAACCCAACTCCATAATATTCATTCGATAGACCCGCATTTAAACTCAGTTGAATAAACATAGCCGGCGTTAAATCCGAATAAATTTACACTGACTTTTCGGAACGAGCTTTTAGTGATTCATTGAGGCATATACAAGTGTTTATGTTCTATACATATGGCTGTCAAGGCCTTATGTACAAATGAAAAGTATTTTATTCCTGTTGCCACTACAAATGAAATACAGTAGAATCCGCTTAAGGATCTACTGCTGCCGATGAACTTAATGTATGCCAGAAAAAGTCGTCTTTGTGGCGGCATCGGCATGTCAAGAAGTTGAGATTGACCACAAACATGAGAGTCGCATTGCAGAACGATCCATTGGCTGCTGAATTCTCGAGACAACAGCCGGCGCTTGGCAATGGCCAAATTCCTGTGGATGTTTCTACTGGATTGATATCGTTCCCGGTAAATTTTTGCCAGTTCACATCGTCGAAGGAGTAACTCATCACCAAAGTGTTCCCCGGCATTGCACAAAATCATAAAAATCTTGATTGGATTAGTGAACGGGCAATACTTGCAGCGAAGAAAAATGAAGTCGATAGCTTTCATTTCATTATTCAAAGTCAAATCGCTGGAGAACTGCATTCGTACAAATCCGTTGACACGAGGATGAAGCGACGAACGATCCGACAGAATTTTTGAACTCGCTTGATGTGCCAGGAACTCCGCCACATAACTGACAGCTGAAGGTGGGATCGATCATAATCATGTTGCGGGATCTGAATCATCCGAAACTGTGCAGCGGTGCGCGGCTGTCCGTCAAGAAACTGAGCAAATTCAAAGGAGAGGAAGTCCTTATCCCACGAATTCCGATTATTTCAACTGATCTTCCCTTCCGGAGGATTCAGTTCCCCGTTCGATTGGCTTTTGCGATGACAATCAATAAATCGCAAAGCCAATCGTTGGAAGTCTATGAGATTATTCTCGAATTTCTCTGTTTTTCACACGGTCAGCTGTGCGTTGCCTTTTCGCGTGTTGGCAAACCGTCTTCGTTGTTTGTTTTTGCGCCGTAAAACAAATCGAAAAACATTGCTTATCATATCGCTCTCTACTGATTTCGATTCCATTCAAATTGAAATTTGAACTATCTGTGATTTATTATCGATCTGGAGTTTATCTGAAGCGGTAAATTGGGGCGAGACGAAGTTCGCCGGGTCCGCTAGTTATTTTTATTTGTTTACTCTTGTGTATTTTTACCAGCTGTCCTCGCATAGGGCACTATTTTCTGCAGGTCATTTGAAGAGCGTCTTAAGCGGATTCTGCTGTTTTTAGAAGAACTAGGTACAATATATAAAACTGCTCCCAATTTTTGACAATATCATTAGCTATGCGTTTGTGGTGAATATACATTTTTAATGGATTAACATATACTAATATTCGTTCATTTTCATTTTAATATTTTTGTTTGGCAATACCATGAAGTATACAATACGTTTAAAATTCATTTTTTGATTCATCTCTCTCAATTGTCATCCTTCTGATGAAATAGCGACGCCTTTTAACTTTTCAACTATTAAAACCTAAAAACAACTGTGTATCTTTATTTAATAAAAACATAATTTAAGTAATACTTTTAGTGTTGTGTTTTATTGGTGTTACGAAACACCAAATTGGTGACCCCGACAAACGAACACCAGTAGTTTTAAGGTAATTATTGCACCGAATCTGCAATGATTGAAACGCAGAACAACGAAAATAAAGACTCTACGTCCACGGGCTCTGGCGCCACAGCCATGAACATCGGCCCAATTGTGAACCGTGTAGCTGTTAAGGTTCCACCTTTTTGGCCTGATCATGCGGAAATTTGGCTAGCACAAGTCGAGGCACAGTTTAATGTTGCCGGAATAACAAGCGATGCATCCAAATTCAACACCGTAGTTGCTGCAATAGAATCGAATGTTCTGGTCCAAATATCTGACGCAATCCTTAATCCGCCTGAAAAAGATAAGTATGTCAATTTAAAGAAGTGTATTGTAGAACGTTTCTGTGAGAGCGAATTAAAAAAAACACAGAAATTACTATCTGACATCGATTTGGGTGACAAACGACCAACACAATTGTTAAATGAGTTGAGCGCTCTTGGTAAGAACAAAATAACCAAGGATTTTTTAAAGTCATTATGGCTGCAACGATTGCCAATACAAGTGCGAGCCATATTACAAGCATCTGACGCTGATCTATCCGAACTAGCAAAATTGGCAGACAAAATTATGGAAGTTGGTGAGTTTCACAATTTAGCTGTCGTTTCGAATGTGCAACCATCAATCTCAGGTAACACTGAAATAGACAAGCGTCTAGGGCGTATTGAACAACAAATAAACAGCTTAATAAAAAACAATAGCAACTTCAAACGCTTATCCCGTTCAGTTTCTTCTAGACGTCAAAAATCCCGTGATCACTCCAACGTGTCAATACATGCCGACGAAGAACTCTGCTGGTATCATCAAAAATTCGGACAAAACGCTCGCAAGTGTCGTGATCCGTGTGCTTATCGAAAAAATACGCCAAAAAACTAACTACGTCCTCCGATCAAGCGGGCGGATCTGAAGACAATTATCGGATAGCCCGCCTAGTTATTAACGATAGCATTTCAAGACAACGATATTTGATAGATACTGGTGCGGATCTTTCCGTGCTACCAGCCCATAACACCATTAAGCGAAGAACAACAAAATCAACTCAGCTGTTCGCAGCCAACGGCACACCGATACAAACATACGGCGAAAAGCGAATAACACTCTCGTTGGGATTAAGACGAAATTTCACCTGGACGTTCCTACTGGCTGACGTCAGCTGTGCTATTATTGGATCCGATTTTTTAAAACATTTCGATCTGTTAGTCGACATTAAGGAAGGCCAACTTATCGACCGAATGACAATGCTCAAATCAAAAGGAAAAAACACCTTATGTAATGTTGTACAAATAGTGGCATACGATACGCACGAACGCTACGCACAATTACTACATGAGTTCAAAGACCTCGCTACAATTAACGCCAACAAGAAACCGACCGACTCTAAAGTAACGCATCATATTACTACAAAGGGGCCTCCGACATATGCACGTGCTTGTCGCCTTCCCACCGATAAACTACAAGCGGCAAAAAAAGAGTTTGAATATCTGTTGGAAAAAGGCATCTGCAGACCCTCGAAAAGCAACTGGGCCAGTCCGTTGCATTTAGTAAGAAAAACGAACGGAGAGTGGCGGGCATGTGGTGATTACCGTGCGTTGAATGATATCACAGTACCCGACAGATATCCGATACCATATTTACACGACGTCACCAGTATCTTATATCGCAAAAAAGTTTTTTCCACGATCGATTTACAGCGAGCATACCACCAAATTCCGATGGAACCGTGCGACATTCACAAATCAGCTATTATCACTCCATTTGGCTTATTTGAATTTCTCTATATGACATTTGGTTTGAGAAATGCGGCTCAAACGTTCCAGCGTCATATAAATGAAGTATTGAAAGGTCTCGATTTTATCTTCGTTTATATTGATGATATCCTCATCGCATCGGAATCGGTAGAAGAGCATGTAAAACACATCCGCATCGTATGTTGTCGTCTTCGTCAAGCACACCTGGCTATCAATTTTAATAAATGTCAATTCGGAAAACGAGAACTAACTTTTTTGGGCCACACAATCAGTTCAGATGGATTAAAACCGCCAGAAGATAAAGTAAAAACAATACGAAATTTTCCACAACCGAAAGTCGCAAAAAATTTAAGGAAATTTCTAGGAATGCTGAATTTTTATCGTCCGTTTATTCCGCATGCCACGAAAAATCAACATATATTACAACGATTGGTCAATGGCAACAAAAAGAATGACAACAGTGTTGTAAATTGGACACCCGAGGCTGAGATCGCTTTCGTTGCTTGCAAGGACGATCTCGCAAATGCAACGCTATTGAACTATATGGCACCAGAAGCACAAATAACACTCACGACTGATGCTTCGGACGATGCTGTAGGCGCTGTTCTTCACCAGATCATCAAGGACCAAATTCAACCACTCGGATTCTACTCAAAAAAGTTTACACCTGCGCAGAAAAATTACAGCGCGTATGATCGAGAATTAACAGCCGTATACCAGGCAATTCAACATTTTAAATACGCACTCGAGGGCAGAGAGTTTATGGTTTTCACAGACCATAAACCACTCATTTTCGCGTTTAAGCAGAAAAGTGAGAAAGCATCGCCACGAAGAGCTCGACAACTTGATTTAATAAGTCAGTATACAACCGACATTCGTCATTTACCAGGATCAGACAACGACATTGCAGACTTACTCTCACGCATTAATACTGTACAAAAAGAAATAATTAGTTTCGATGAGATGGCCACACAACAACAAACAGATCCAGAACTGCAGACTCTTTTAAGCGAAGGTAACGATAAATCGATAAAGTTATCAAAACTATCCATTCCAGATTCGACGTATGAGATTTTCTGCCACGTTCTGCGAGACAAAATAAGACCATACGTACCGAAGTGTTTTCGTCAAACAGTGATTCATAAACTTCACTCTTTATCACACCCCGGTATCAGAGCAACAAAACAACTGGTAGCTGATCACTATGTCTGGCCTTCGATGTCCACAGATGTAGCTGCATTTGTCCGTTCATGTATTCCGTGTCAGAAAGCAAAAATACATCGACACACGAAATCACCTTTAAGCGACTATGCGTCCATCGATGTCCGTTTCGAGCACATAAATATCGACATTGTCGGACCGCTGCCAACTTCAAATGGATTTCGGTACTGTCTGACATGCATTGACCGATATACAAGATGGCCAGTGGCGATTCCGCTAATAGACATAACAGCGCAAAGTGTGGCAAGTGCACTAATCAGCGGTTGGATATCTACGTTTGGTATCCCCTTACGAATTACTACGGATTTGGGTCGTCAATTCGAATCGGCTATTTTTCAAGAATTAACGCAAATACTCGGCATCAAACATTTACGCACAACACCGTACCACCCACAGTCTAATGGGATTATAGAACGTTGGCATCGAACATTAAAGGCCGCCATCAAGTGTTCGGAGACGAATTGTTGGAGTTCAGCGCTTCCACTAGTGCTCTTGGGAATGCGATCAACTATTAAGAGCGACATCGGTTTAAGTCCGGCAGAGATGGTGTACGGAGCGCCGCTACGAATCCCTGGTGAGTTCCTTATGCCGCGAAAAAGCAAAACCAGCCAAACCGAGTTCGTGGAATTACTTCGAAAATCAATGCTCGAGTTACCAATGACGAAACCAGTACGACACGGGATGGAACGATATTATGTGCAGCCAGCATTAAGAGACGCCAAATACGTGTTTATCAGGACCGATCGTGTAAAAACGCCTTTGGAATTCAACTACGAAGGTCCGTTTGAAGTAATATCCAAATCTGAAAAATACTTCGTTTTAAAAATAAATCAGCGAGTGACAAAAATATCGATCGATCGTTTAAAGGCCGCATACATATTCGACGATACAACAACACCAACAGCAATACCTCAACAGGAAACCAGTAAAGAACAAAAGAACGACATCGCTTCGAAAAATATTACTACATCAAATGATGCAAAACAAAAACAATCGAAAACCGACAACGAGCCACAAACAAAGAAGACATCATCTGGAAGACATGTTAGATTTCCTCTTAAATATCGTTAGTCGATAACTAGGTGGGGGATATTGTGGTGAATATACATTTTTAATGGATTAACATATACTAATATTCGTTCATTTTCATTTTAATATTTTTGTTTGGCAATACCATGAAGTATACAATACGTTTAAAATTCATTTTTTGATTCATCTCTCTCAATTGTCATCCTTCTGATGAAATAGCGACGCCTTTTAACTTTTCAACTATTAAAACCTAAAAACAACTGTGTATCTTTATTTAATAAAAACATAATTTAAGTAATACTTTTAGTGTTGTGTTTTATTGGTGTTACGAAACACCAAACGTTCATTACACCGCGTCTCCACGAGACATATTTCTGCCAAAACTACATCTTGACTAGAAACAGGTTTTTTTCTTGTTTTCCTTCGCTGGGCAAACCATGCCAAGACATTTCAATCTACAAGCTGACGTCGAGAAAGCAACAACGCACAATTTTCGCTTAAAAAGCAATGAAATACTCTAGGGAAATGCCATTGAATGAAAATCTACCTACCCAACCAGCATCTTCACTCTACGGAAATACCCTAAAATGAAAATCTACCTACCAAACCAACTCAGCGCGACATGTTCACTCTACCGAAAAACCCACCGAATGAAGATCTACCTGCCAAACGGCCAAATGTCAGAGAAAAATCTGGATTTCAGTTTGCCGAGAAGACAAAACTAAAATGCTGACACGCGGACATGTTTTTAGTTTGGACATCAAATTAGGGGTCTCCACGAGACATTTACATGTCAAGTCGAAGAACATGTCTTGGGTAATGTCTCGTGGAGACGGGGTATTAGTACCTCATAAGATAAAAAATCACAGTCCCA
This sequence comes from Brachyopa scutellaris, assembly GCA_949775065.1. NCBI lineage: Eukaryota > Metazoa > Arthropoda > Insecta > Diptera > Syrphidae > Brachyopa > Brachyopa scutellaris. The sequence goes on from OX459113.1 coordinate 114,431,550, forward strand.
TCACCAAAGCTAACATTTTTCTTTAAATTCTTCTTTCTTCTTTAGGTGGCGCTACAGTTCGGGGTGAGCCCGGGCCTGCTTCTAGCGGGGTTCACATTGAACGATTTGTTTGAGACACTTGTTTGACGACCTAACAAATCGTTCAATTCGAACGGCGTTCAAACAAGTCGTCCAACTTATCGTATGGTTTTTCAAATTTTTCAACTTTTTGCCATGCTTGACACACATATCGTTCAATGTGAACGCTTGTTGTCAAACTTCAGGTCATTTTTTTAATTTTTTTTTGTGTATTCAATGAGTAAACATCGAAAATATTGTGTCGAGCGCGGACAAAATATTTTAAAATTTTTGATATTTCAAAGATTTAAAATTCCAAAAAAAAAAACAGGAAACAGATATGGAAGGATTATTTACTATTGATTTGGAATTCAAAGACGATAATGCTGCAATTAAAGAAGTAAACAAAATACCCGCCCCATGTTCACAGTTCAACATCTTATCAGAAATGATGTGTGTCAAACATATCGTTCAATTCGAACGCTACCCTAATTTGGTCGTCCAACAAGTGTGTCAAACAAATCGTTCAATGTGAACCCCGCTTCTCGCAGTAATTTGTGTATGGGTGTTATATTTTTTGCACGAAATTTTTAAATTAGTAATTAATTTTATTAAAAATATTAAAAAAAATACAATAATAAACATGTATGTGTGTATAAAAAATTTATTTCATTCATCGGTTTTATTTTCGGAGACAAGGATTTATGATCCATATGCATATCTGCAATGTCATTGATTCATGGCACGTTTAAACGTACATATAAAATATAATATAAGGACACATAATTATTTTTCACCATCGAACTGAATTTGAATTGATTTATTCCATTGCATAGAACAAATAAATAAATCAATGTGAAAATATAAATAAATATTTAAAATACAGTTTTAAAATCTACGAGTTGTTAACACGAGTATAATTTACTTTTTTTATTTAACAAATAAATTAATTGGTTATTTTAAATGACAGGAACAGAAAAACTGTATTCACCACTAGTTGACACGAACTTGCAGTGAGGGAAAAAATGTTATACTCCATAAGATCACTGACACATTTGTTTGACTCCGGTGTTATGTATGAGTCAAGTATTGGTTTCAGATACCAGTATCTGTTTCAACTCATTGCGATTCTTTGATCTATTTGGTTGTCCATTTTTTGAGTGAACGTTACCAATTGGGTGAATGTTGATTGAATAGATGTACCAGTAGTCATGAATGTATTTATACAACTTCGATATAAGAGAGGCGTCCATTAAATGTGTATACAGATTATGTTAAAGGTATGTAAAGGGTTCTCTAATAAAGGGCTATTCTGACACATGTGTTCACATTTTTTGACAGATGACAAGTAAAAACTACACCATTAATAAAAATTGAATGGAACATGTTTGAGCGACTCATTGGAATTCTCAAAATCTAGTACAAAAATAGTAAAAATTTGGCTGAAACAGCTCGAAAAGGTAAAGGATCTCTCAGTCGACCTGACATCTTCTTGTCCAGCAATTGCGAAATTGGTTTAAAAATTTGAGCTATTGTGACAAGTTCGTGATGTGAAGAACTGAAATCATGCCCGTCGCACAGGATCGATTCTGTGGCTCGAAATGTGACCGAAAACGCAGGTTTGTCGATTCCACGTCGAGCTCAGAAATTGGTCATATCACAAGCAACACTCCAACGAATTTTGCCTAAAGGCCTAAGGTTCAGTTGACGGAAGGTTCAGGCTTGCTGACTATCAACTGCGTCGTTACTTTGCATGAAATTGATTAAGAATTTCACCGACAAATTATTCTGAGCTACACTTCTTTCTATCATTAACTCTTTCTGGCCCACTACCAGAAAATAAATAAAATTGCACGATTTTTTTTTGCATAAATCAGTTTATTTGCGTCATGTTACTAAAAAAATTACAAAACAAAAAAATTATCCTTACAGGATTCTTTACAAGGACATGCTACGAAAATTAAACCGCTGCGCACAAAATGTGCATTTCTACCATGAAATTCATTAAATCAGGATTTTGTCTTACTAAGACTCTTTTCACAACTGACTGACACAACTGGCACAATGCCTAAAAATCTTTATAACTGTCCCACTCTTTCATTGGATACATTTTTTTTTCCAAAATATAAGCTTAAATCTACAAGACAATGTGGTATATGAAGTATACTAATGCGCATTGAAGTCTAGAAAAAATTGTAGATAAGTGGTATATTTTTCATACCACCGGCCTTGAAAGAGTTAAGGCTTTGTTAATAAGAAGATTCTCCGTATTTGGGGCTATAATCCTCATTCCGAGAACGTGTTATTGTTTGGTGCGGTTTTTGGGCAGAATGTATCATTGGGCCTCATTTCTTCGAAATGAATCGGGCTCGGGTGATACCGTGAATGGATTTCGCTTTCGAACCATGATCCATGAATTTTTTTGGCCGGATTTTGAAGGTACGGATGTGGACGGTGTTAATTTCCAACAAAACGTGGCGACGTGACGTGACGTATCATATGCGTGGCGAAACCATTACTCTTTTGCTATTAAAGTTTCCTGGTAGAGTCATTTCTCAAAATGGTAATCATAATTGGCCGTCGAGACGGTTTGACTTCTTCTTTTGGCGCCATGTGAAAGATAAGGTCTATTAAAATATATGTATCTCTCCTATTATAAAATTAAGTCGATATTTTTCGGTCGAAGGCTATACGAAAAATAGCTGAACGGAATATAATGACTTTTTTTATGTGATCATAGATTTCTCAAAATAGGTCCAGGTGTCAGTTTCGAATAAGACTTAAGTTTAGTTTTCGAGTTTAACCCTCCGTTTAGCGGTGACCCAAAAGGCGGTAAGTCATACTTTGTGGTCTGACAGACCACATTATCCATTTTGTAGTTACTTACTTACTTAGTTGGTGCTACAGCTCGAGGTGAACCTGGACCTGCTTCTCGCAACCATTTGTGTGTGCGTGTTATATTTTTGCACGAATGGAAGGGACCTACAGTTTTTTGCTGACTCCGAACGGCGAGTTGAGAAGCTCAATCGTGACAAATGATACTCTTTGATGCTTGTCAGACATTCGAAAGAGGTGGGCGCTGTGAAAAACTTTTAGGTATTTGCGGCGGGATTCGAACCCAAGACCGCTGGCTCAGTAGTCCGACGCACTAACCACTTGCGCTACGGTGCCCACTTTGTAGTTGTGGCTTATAAAATCGCGGTATGGTCTATTCCATGTGTAAGATGAAGTGTTAAATCGGTGTATAGTAAAGTTTTTAAATTATATATGTTTGTGTAGATAGATTCTTACCTTTATTGGATAGAAAGGAAGAACAAAAAAGAAAGACGGATTTAGTTCCACACTGGTAGAACTTACATTTGCAGAGCTGTAAGAGGCAGACGGGGCAAACAAAGGCCAATTATCGTTCAATAATTTCGGAGAATATGATGGCTGCAATGTCGATGAGGAATATGTTCGAAGTCAAGGGAATTGTATAATATGTAGTAAGGGAGGGGTAGTATTAATTTTGATACTCGCAGCTATGCCAAAAATGTTCATGGCATCTTTAATATGCTGAAAAAGCGATGTTTTGGATTTGACTGCCCGTAACTCCATCTGAGGTTTTACTTACTTAGTTGGTGCTACAGCTCGAGGTGAACCTGGACCTGCTTCTCGCAACCATTTGTGTATGCGTGTTAGTAGGGACCTACAGTTTTTTGCCGATTCCGATCGGCGAGTTGAGATAATTATCCAGTCTTATTTTTGTATGGAAAGCTTTTTCGAAATCTATATAGATTTGAAAAAAACGCACCTAATACTAAGAAGCGAGTGCAGAAACATATATGTACATACCTACATAGCACGCTGAAAAAAAAAGTCTGTGGCCAGCGATTAGTAGCGCGCTCGCACGAGTAAAATGATACCATATGGTCCATCCATTGTGCCACTCCCGCCTTTTTTATATTGTAGTCCAATGTTTGATGGGTTTTACTAGGCTCTTCATCAACATTACATGTTAAGTCTTCAGTTGAAATAAGAATGACTGACTAACTCTTTTTTGGCAAGTAGGAATACAATGAGAATTTGTTGTAGTGGAAACAAACAAACCTGCTATTCTATGGGCGAGTAGAAGAGGCCGGTAGTTCTGGTGGAACAATTTTTTTGTTCTTACGAACTGCTTAAACTTAAGCATGGCTCTTGGACATCAAGGCACTGGCTAATTCGAGTGTGGAAAGGAAGTTGTCAGCGTATATTTTTCGTCCTGTACCAAACAAACGCTATAACAATATCCATTACCACTTGCCCTGATTCACCTCTCTATCTTCATGGGGGGCTTACCTGTGTAAATTTGACCCTGCAATGGATAGCACGTATTACAGTCATAAGCCCACCACACATTGACACCGTATAAACACACACTCCCACCTTCAATTTCAAGAAAAATCGTTTTTAATTATGTGGTCTGACAGACCACAACGCTAAACAACGTTGAAATTTTACTCCAACTGTATTTTTATTCCACGAAATATGGACAACTGTTTCAACATATATCGCATTCGACTCGCTGCATCGAGTTTGACAAATTCATGGCACCGTTTCCCGAAATATTTAAAGGAAAGAAAATTACAATACAATAAGTTTCAAAATGGTCTGACAGACCACAACGCTAAACGGAGGGTTAAGAGACCTGAAATAAATCGAAAAACGTCTAAGTCTGATTTATCGGATGATCGTCTAGAAATGGATACACCTGGGTTTTCAGTCAAACTTTCAGCTAAGGCGGCGGTATTTTCAGCTGATCTTGTCGGACGAACACGAGTTGGAGTAGCCACATCACCAACCTGTCCGAGGTGTTCAAATTTACAGATTAGAACGTTACGAACGTACGAACGTTACGAAACGTTTTCGCGATATTTTCGCCGGTTTTGTAGTGAGTCTTCGCTATTTCAACACGTTATGCGGGTGTGTATCGATCCATATTTAATGATAGTTTAAAATTGGCAGTTCAACAATGGCGCGAAGTTTAATATGGCATCTCTTGTTGGATGACCTGCTAGTAGTCTCGGTAGGTTAGGCTAGAAAAAAGTTGCCGCCGGTAACCAGTACAAGAACACTTAGGCCAATAGAGGCCCATTGTGATACCAAGGATGTTGGGGATATTTAACCCCGCTACTCATGAGAGCCATTTGGAGCTTAGTCCGATAGCCATGTTTATATGTAGTCTTTTAGGGGCAAAATGCATTTGGAGCGGTTTAGATCTACTCTAGGCCAAATCTTTATGGTGGCAAGGCAGGTAGTTCCACCCTCCCATCTAGCGTTGGTTTTATTGACTATATTAAGTTTGAGTGCTGGTTTGTAAGTAGCGAGGGGCATACCTACATAAATTATTTTTATATGGTAGAATAGCTATACATTTCCCTGGAATGTTTCTGTAAGCCATCTCTATAAGAGATGAACGGTAGTTGGAGGTGGACTTAGAAGTGGATGAGACTGAACCCAATCATTTCAAGGCCGCCTGTCTATCCGAGAGAATCGTTAGTGGATATTACATTCCTCTTGATCCAGGACAGTGCTTCCGAAATCGACATAATTTCCGCTTCAAACACGCCTTCAGTGATCAGGGAGGTGGAAGGAGATATTAAGTTACACCATCATTGGCTTTACAGCCATCAGTGTAGAAGTGTATGGACTTGTCGGCTGAAGCTCCTAAAGTCATCCCAGACGTACCTATCAGGAAAAGTGACCTTAAATTTTATATCAAAATTGGACTTCGGCACTGTGTTTTCTATGTTTTCGGGGAGAGTTAAGTGATCTAATATTGTGGAGTGACCAGTTTAGTAACTTGACCACTGTGAGATGATTTTGAGTCTTATGGCAGAACTAAAGGCGCCTAGTGACAAACAACAGAAACAGGAACAGAAAAAGAAACAGAACAGAAAGTGCTTTCGTTTTGTCGTAAATTCTGTTTCTGATTTCTGTTTGCGTTGCTCGCTCATCTACAAAAACCTAGAACAGAACTTCAGGCTGACGAGAAAAACATGGCTACCTCAGTTTATCTATAATTTTTTCCTCTTCGTCGACTGTAAACTTTTTTTTATACATTTCTCCCTCTTGTCAATGCAAAATGAAATCATATAGCGAATTGCGGAATAAATTCAAATTCAGAAACAAAAATCATGGCTACTACGATAATATTGGCATTTCTGTTGCTGGCAGAAATAGAAAGAACTCATCTTGACTTGTTTCTGTTCTGTCGCCAGACGGCATTTTTCTGTCGCTAAATTCTGTTGCTGCAAAAAAAAATATTCTGTTGCTAATTCTGTTTCAGTTGCAAATGTATGGGATTCTGCTTCTGTTCCTGTTTCTGTTGTTTGTCACTAGGCGCCTTAACTGCCATTTGCTTACCGGTTATATTAAGGGATGTGAGATACAGTAGGATCTAGGATGTCTAGTGCTGCGGAGGGTGTAGTTCTTAGAGCTCCACTAATACACATACAGGCTAATCTTTCAACTTTCCCCAGGCTATCGCGATGTATAGCTTTGTTCAGGGCGGTCCACCAGATAACTTCGCCATACGGTCGGATTACAGACACATAGAGCCAATGCGGGGTTAAAGTCCCCATTTCCTACCAATGGGTTTCTTACAAGAGTAGTGGGCTATAATAGCTTTCTTTACTCTTTCCTGGATATTGAGTTCTCAGCTAAGTTTTTTTTTTTTTTTTATCTAGAATGAGACCCAGGTACTTTGCTTTGTCGGCGAAGAAAGAAGGAGGGTCAATTTGGAGATTTTGTATTTCATGGTGAAAAGAACCAGTTCCGTTTTCTGAGTGTTAAGTAGTCTCGGTGTTTTCACTGAAATCTCAGAAGTGCTATTCTTCGAATCCTTAATATTTTTACATTTTCAGAAAATCTTTGCAATGTGGGTATCTATGGACTATTGAAAGGTATAGGTATATATATATAGGTTTTTTCTTGTCTTAAAAGTGGCGGGCGAATCAAGGCGAGCACGGGTGAGCTTGTTAAAGATAAAATGCTAAAATTATACCTTGTTTTTTAAGTCCTTCAACAACTGACACAAAAGTGACTTAATTAATTCCTTTGCTCGTTCCATTCACATCTCCTTAACGTTTAATTAGCGAAAGAAATACCTTAGAGAGATAAAAATCTGTTTTTTTCACTCGTTTTGTGTTTGGTTTTTTTTTTTTTTTTGTGTTGGGGGTTTGATGGGTAAATGCTCTTCAACAATGCTTCATGCGAAACACATTGTCAACTCCATGTCAGTTATAAAGTGTGCGAAACAAGGCGACATAAACGCTAACGTATTGTCAATTTGTAAGGACTCTTCACTTGGAAAGCGCGCGCAAAGAGGAGATCACAATAATAAATTTCTTAACACCGAAACCGTTCTAAATGATGTTACAGTCGTTATCCTGACACCATTGTCAAACCCCACTACCCGGTGACATATCTAACAATCACCCGTATTAAACGTGTGCGTTGCACACACATGTATATACTTGTACGAATATAATGCGAGTATAGATTCACTTCACTTCAGCTTCAATCTTCTACCATAGAATAGAGCATATAAGGATGGATAGCAAAAGAAGAATCCACGCCCCGCGCTCAGACTGTGCCTGTGTTGTGTGTGGTGTTCTTTTGACGTTATCCTGGAAAGACAATAAATTATTATTGAAAGGAAATAAGATTAATGACAGTTTGTCGAAGGTGCAAATGGTAGTAACAAAGCGTCGATATATAATATGTATGTATGTACATACAAGCGAGTATGAATAAAAAGGCGAATGACGAAAAGTAAGCTTAACAAAAATGAGTTGGGTGGTTGGGTTGCCTTTGGGGTGGAAAGGCAAGGTACTGTAATGTTAAATCTATATTTTATGCATCCGTACTTCGTGTGTGTATGTGTAACGGGCTAAAGTCTAAGGATGCTATTTATAACTTTGTCATGATAAATCTTATCTTTTGGAAAATTTCCATAAACATATCATTCTCGTGTGTGGTGCGGTTGCTGGTGCTACTGCTGTGGCGGTGTGCTTATTATCCTGCCCGGGATATTGGCTAACTGATGGTGTTGGTGATGCTTTTGTTCAAACTCTGGGTGAGATGACAGGATGCCCCTAATTAATTGAATGTGATTAAGAACGTCTAATCTATTTTCCGAAGCAGTACATATGTACATACATATGTATCCGTATACACAGGGAGTGACAGCAGCTTTGGCTTTCGGTTGATATTTCAGGTTAAATGGGGTTGAACGTTCCAAATTAGGTTAGCGCTGTGTGCATAAGTACAAAGCACATACACACACATATTGATTTTAGTAAACTAATTAGATTTTCCTTGCTGAAGAAATATGGGGTAGTAAGTAGTAGTATGCACGAAGTTTGAAAAATCATCCTGCACTTCTGCCAAGTTGGATCCTTAATAGAAACCGACTTTTGTGAAAGCCATCTTTTTTTGGTCAAAGTAAATGGAAACCTCGTCTAAAAAGCTAGTCATTTTGTAATCCCAACGGGTTATCACTTCGATCCTTACATAAAGTTCTCCAATCACCAATCAAACATGACGAAACGGTCCACCTACTGCAGTACTAATTATTATTTCAATATTGCACCCGCAACCGAACCCGATTGAGAAGAGATACATATGTGGAAAGGATGAGCATGAAGAATATAATGATACTTGTTCGTTCGAACGGTGGCAGGTGGCGGACGAGGAACGTTGGACAGAACTTAAGCAAATCCAGTGGTTACCGGTAGCACTTCGTCTGCACTCAATTATTTATCCAGATGCGGTCAAACAATGATGGTTGCATGCGATCAGGATGAGAATTGCTTGGTTTCGATTGGGTTTTCCAATGTACAAGTACGAGTACGAGTACGAGTATTGTATGCTGCGGTATTGGCACTGTAACTGTTGCGACAAACTGTGGTGTTTCGTGGTGGTTCATTGCCACCAATGTCCTGTGGGGTTAAGGATTTTCTCTTCACACACATGCAACCTACACAACACATGCCTATAGAATAAAGTAGATTCGAGTTGAAATCTCGAATGCCATAGCACTATCACAACGACTGGTGGCTGAGACATGTGTTTTACTCGTAAGTATGTCCTTTTGCCGTTGTAAGTAGGAAAGCTGAAGTACTGTGCTAGTGTTGGGGTGGAATCCAGGTAAATTGCATTAATTAACAAGCAGTGGAGACTAAATTGAACAATTGGCTGCATTGCATTTTCTTAATTAACATAAAATTTGTGTGCGTTTGTAAGGGTAGAAGACTCAGAGAAGATTAATTTCACGTGAAATTAAGTAGATAGGTACTCGTACCTGCACTTAGTAGTTGTAAAGTAGTTTACCGTTTTAAATGGAGTTAGTAGAGAGCGATGAGATGAAATTAGTGAGTTTTTTTTTTATTTAGAAAATGTTGCCGTTTATTTTATAGAGAGGGTGTTTTTTTTTTTCAATATGGTAACACTCAGATAGCTAATAGTTAAGCTGACATTGGACACCATATTTTTATTCAGTACTAGTGATTACACGGTGCGCTTCGCTACACCCATTGAGAACAGGGCTTATGTCATAAAATGTTCTGAAATTTTGTCGAGTAACTTTTGGTGCACCGAACGATGTAGTCTGGAAGCACGAATTGTATTTGCAAATGTTTTTTAAGAAGTGCTTGGAATTGAATACATATTTACATACTGCACGTAAATATAATTCTGAATCAATTTTCATCGTGCATTGCTGTAGTAGTAATTTTGAGATTTTAAATTTTTTGATTTACAAACATTTCTCACTTCATAACAAATATATTCTGTAAGTTTCAGCTCAATCGGATGGTTTTGAAATGTTGGTGTTTCAGCGCCATCTATCGGAAAACTTGAAATCTTTTGATGAACGAACATTTCTCACTTCACAAACTATAATAATAAGAAACATCTGGAAAAAGCTCCTGTGAATCATAAGCAAGTACAAAAATAATACACAACTCTCCAGTTATCCTGGACACCACCCATAGAGTTAGTTAAAATTGAAACCTATCATCTGAGTTTCCTACCACTACGTCGATCTGTCTGTCTCTCGTTCTCGTCCTTCATGTGCTTGCGCTGTGTGTAAACATTAAAATGGTATTCATATCCCGTTTAGCGTGTGTAGATTATAAAAAAAAAAAAAAAAAAAATATATTGTGTAAGCTTAATCGTACGGTAAATTTAAAATTTTTTGAGTTCCAGCGCCACCTAGTGGAAAACTTGAAATTTTTTGATGTACGAACACTTTAAACATCAGAAAAAGTATATAGTGTAAGTTTCAGCTCAATAGGATGGTTAGTTTATGAGTTCTGAGGTATCAAACGAACAGTTTATTTTTATATATAAAGATTCTAGAAACTTATTTCCATATTCAGTGCTCAGGAAAACATTTCAAATCGTCCAGATTCACCTTCAATGGCGCCTGGAACAGAGCTGTCAGTTATGATTTACTCAAAAGTACGCAGAATATTCAGATGGTGCCATATTGGGAGCGAAACTCTCGAGTTACTGAAGGAAGTACTCAATGGCAACATTTTCTCTAGAAATCGACCTGTGGCCTGGCCTCCAAGATCGTGTTATTTGACGCTGCTAAATTATTTTCAAACTCATTGTTTTTAGGTTCATTCGTTTTTACCAGTTCGAGTAAGTCACTCGTTTATCTCGTTAATAAGAGAGACACATAGATTCCTTCTTCTTCTTCTGCATTTTAGGTCCAGTTTACAAAAGTTTAGAAATTTGTACACTTTACTAGCCAAGTCTGTGATTCTTTGTGCCGAAAACTGAGGTACTACACGTCACGTACCATGAATTTTGTAGGATTGTCGTATGACATTTTTGGGTTTTCTATTATTTTGGGGAACTTTTTCAGTTCTCGGCGCACTAACAGGATTAGTATTTTGTCACGGCGCGGCGCCCTATTTGAAATATGTGTACAATGACACTAGGCATATAAAATGACACAACCAGAATCTGAGGCTTTCATACTATATACGTATATTTGTATGTGTATGTACATAGTAGTTTAATTACAGAAAAATACGAAAAACAAGTCAGTGGCAAATTAGTCAATGTGACGTGTTTGCTTGGTGATCTGCATACATTTTTTGGAAGCGCGACTAAGGCTTGACACTTCCACTCCCATTTCTTGCTTCACATTGATCTTTGAGTGATATTTGCTCTTTATTACAGCTACAGGCCTACAGCTGAAAATCCGGATGAGCATTAATAGGATGTTGCAAAGGGAATAAGAATCCTTACAGCTTTTAAACTTAAAATTAGATATTCATTTTTGACCGGTATCAAAAATTCGACCAAATCGGAACAAGCGAATTTTGTTTTAAGGCTGATGACGCAAGAGAGTTCAATTAGACTTCTTGTTAACGAATTCTACTGGAGCTTGATCATGGAAAGGATCTTGGATCAATTTCAACATTGTCTTCCGCGAAGTATTTTGTAAACCATTTAAATGTTTTCCCTAAAAAGTTTATACCATATCGTATCTTAATTAAGGCAATGTGATTGTAGGCTTTTCTAAAGAAATAAATGAAATTAAAATAAAATGCCTTGTGAGACAAGAAGCTCATTAGAGACTACGTATTTATGCAATTCCTCGCGGCGCGCACTTTGGGAACCTCTGTATTTTTGGATTTTCGCTGCGCGTTTTATTGGATACCCTACTCTCATGATTAACTGTCGATAAGCCTTGTTAAGAATTAAGGGTCTTACTTTGAGCAGTATAGTGCACTTGGTACCTTTACTCAACTCTTAGATTCTTGAATAAGCCTCCTTTTTTTCCAACTCAGCGTCTTCGAAGCGTATTGGCAGTCCCAATTATTTCAGAAACGATGTGGTCGGTTGTCTGGAGTTTTGTAAATTGTCCACAAGTCAAGCTTTTCTAAGAAGAGTGAAAACGTCTCGTGAGGTCAAGGACTTAAGTAATCCAAGGAGGAAATCGTTCAGTCTTTGTATCCCTTTGTGGGGTACAAGCCAACAATGATATCTGCGTTGGAAGCTAACATCTAGTGCGCCATTCACACCCACCGCCGCCATTGAGATCCTTCTTGCCTTGCCTCCACTGCATATCTTCATTGAAAACGAAGCTAGGAAAGCAGTTTCTCGATTCAGTACCAGGAGACTTGAGGGGAGCTCTGGACACCACAAGCTCCAAGAGGTGGGCAGAGGTGTATGCTATCGCTAACATAGCGCACATTGCACTTAACAAGAAATGGAAAGGCAAGTCCATCTACATCTGCTCTGATAGCGAAGCAGCTATTAAGGCCTGTTGATCAACTCCAAAATTGTTGAAGAAGCTGTCAATAAACTGAACCAACTTGGGCGATGTAATAAGATCACATTGGTCTGGGTCCCGGGACATTGTGACATCCCGGGAAACCATAAAGCTGATGCTCTAGCTAGAGCTGGATCAACGACCCCTTTTATCGGTCCTCACCCTGTTATTGGCTATTGTGTTAAAAACAAGCAACAGAACTAAGTTTCTGTTACACCTTAGCAAAATTGACCTTAAAATCCTCACGGGACTGGTCACTGGGTTAACTCCGTTAAACAAGCACCTGAACAAAATTGGAATCAGAAGCTCGGGCCTTTGCGAGATGTGCCTAGAAGAAGACTTCATTAGCGAGTTTCCGGCCTTTGCTCGGATCAGAAAGGCCACTCTAGGCAGTTATGTATGTCCTACGGGACGTTGATCTACTGGAGCTCAATCTTGCCCTATTGCTTGGCTTTGCGAAAGCGACGGGCAGATTTAGATCGATATATAGCTCAGCAGCAAATCGCTAACTCAGCGAACGGGGTGGTACTTCACCAAAGTACAATGGGCCTACAGGTCTATATGCTTGTTGTCTCTATGGGATAACCAGCTTCTAAATACAATACAAATACAATGCACCATTCACAAAATAAAGCCTAAAATGCTCGAAAAATTAATACCATAAAATTATCTCTCGATTTTGAGCTCATTTGCGCATCATGTGTTTTTTCTATTTCAGTCTCATCAATCATACAGCTTTAAAAAAAAACATAGAAGAGGCATTTTTAGGCCGAACACCGTCGCTATAACTATTACAGTAATTCTTTCCAAATAGTGTCCATGATAAAGTTAAATATGTTTCAACTTTATAAAAATTTTCAAAGTCAAGTTCCCAAGTGAGACTAAAAATAATAACGAAAATTCAAAGATCATACCCGTCACAGTAGACAATGACAACACCTAACTCAAAGAACTCACGACGTCTATGGGCAAACATTTGCAACTAATCTAACGGTATGTAAATAAATCTGTCAAAAAGAAATAACTCTGTGGTAAATAGATTTCAATGTCAGGCAGTTCTTATCGAAATTGAAATGACTTTATATAATATTTACGGGACACATTTCCCAAGACGGTTACCATATTTCGAGTTCAAATCACATCTGAAGCACTTCCACTCTCAGAACCGACCTCAATTTATCTCGAATTTCAAAATTTTCTCGTGGTGCCCTCGTAACCCTCAGTAATACAATCTCTATTCTTCATTCGAAAATCTCTTTAACAAAAAAAAAAAATGGTACAAGTATATCCGTAACCGTAACCCAACACGACGGATGGGATACGCAATGGAAAGGAATCGCATAGAAAATCTCATCCCGGATGTATGTATGTTCCCAAAACATAAAACGCATGTTTCGTAAATACCCGCATAAACCTGCAGATAGAGATGGAGAGAGATTCCATCTAGAGACCATCAGCTAACACGATAAACTGCCATACCTACATACATACATACATATGTGTATCTATTCCACATACGATTATCATGCAGTTTCATCAGCGTAAAGATTAGGGACCATCACATTAATATTTCATGAAAATTTTGTATATTTACCTCCAATTGGATTCTGTGCCTGGAATACTAAATATGTGTACCGTTCGCTCTGTGTGAAACCGATGTAAGAAAATATATTTTGGCAGTTCAACGCCATCATCATTATCATCAACATCATTGGAACCAGTGATGTTTCTACTCTACCACCAGATTCGAAGAATGAAACCCGAACCGACGACGAGTGGAAGGAAAACCGAACACCACGGGCAGACACCGTTGCCGCTTCCATAGTTCCATTCTTGAAGTTCATGAAAACCAAAAAAGATTCACCTTCAATTCATTCATCGCATTCCACCCATTCACCTTTACATAGAGACACGGGGAAAGATTACTCCTGTGAATTTTTGAGATTTTTCACATCCCTCTTGGTCCGGGTATCGTAGTCAATTTTATAAAACGGATGGGCGGCGAGGGGGAGCCATGTATATGTGGTTTTTAAAATGAATTTGACATTAAGTCTCGGGACCGGATTTTGTATTTACTCAATCTGAATATTGTTTGAATTTGAATTTAAAAACGTTAAATTTTGCTTTAATTTGTGGGGCGGCTGATGGTCTTCTTTATGAGTGTAATATGACATAAGCATCACGTTATCATATTTTAACAATGTGGTAAGAATGAGATAGGTTATGAAAACGAAATCGGAAAATTAAAGTGTCAAATTTAGATATGTGTAACGTTGCGATTTTAGAATGCCTGTTTGAATATTCTGCCCACCTCTCAGGCAACTTCTCAATGCCGCCATTAAAAAAAATTGTTTGGCTTTGACGAAAAAAAAAATACCCCAAGACCCACTTGGACATCATCCCGAGATCTAAAATTTTTTCCTTCAATGAAGTTTTTCAGACCTTGGAACATGTGGAAATCTGAAGGTGCTAAATCTGAAGAAGAAGGTGGATTTTTTCCCCAACCGAACTCCTGTAACTGTGTGCAGGTGTTTCTAGCTGTATGAGAGGTTGAGCGTTATCCTGAACCTGATGGAAAAGAGCATCTCTTCGATTAAACAAAACTGGTCGTTTCTGCTTTGGTGTCGACTTTAATCTGTATAGTAGTTGACAATAGACTTCTGCGGTGATAGTCTGGTTATGAGGAAATAGCTCAAAATATACTGTCAGTATCTCACCATGCAGACAGTAACACCTTTTGTGCTGGTCTGTCTTCTAAGACAGACCTAAGCCATTAGTGACGACGCTTAATGTTATTATAAAGAACCCATTTTCCATCTCCGGTAACGATCCGGTTCAAAAACAGCTCTTGATTTTGACGAGATAGAAGCGCAGTGCAAGCTTCGATTCTGGGTTGAAGATTATTTTACGATAGGTGGAGTGGTACGCATTGTCTTAAGCCCAATTCACAATGTCGCGTTCGGGCGCTCTCGCGTTAATGGGCTTTATATCGACTTTACGATAACTTCTGTCCAACGCACGAAGTCCGAATTTCTAAAACTAAATACCGCTTCAAGCTTCAGGCGTTCATAGGTTAGGAATTTGACAAATAATATGTTCTGTTTCCTCAAATCTCTTATTCACGAATTTATGATAGAAAGAAGATTTGAAATGTATTTCTTTTTATTTTTATTGGTTTATTCAGAAACACAAAATATAAGGAATTACTTTGTAAACAAGATTGTGCGAATATGTAAATTAAAAAAAAGAACCAACACAATTAATTTGTGTTTAAAAAAATTAATTTAGCGATTTAAATCTTTTACACATATTAAATGCTAAAAAATTGTACTTTAATCGAACAGGCCATCGAATAGTACATATAATGTCAAAAACAGCTGTGAGTTGTCACAACGCACGCCCTAGTAGAAAGTAGTTCTACTCGGCCGTTGCCCAGAACTTTACGATATCTACGATATAACGCCTGGAAGTCACATTTTAGAGCACCCCATATGTTCGCATTGTTTGTACTTTACCTGTCAACGCGGGAGCGCCCGAACGCGACGTTGTCAATTGGGCTTTAACTTTGAGTTTTTGTTAGGTCCCGATGGATTGTTAACTTGACTTGCGTTGAGTTCCCTTGCGATTCCCTTTTCGTAACAGTGGGATTTCTTCCGACAGTGGACTTCAAGAGCTCATCGTCTAGCTCTTCTGGCCTACCCGTACGTGGTTTATCCCGTAGGTTAAAATTGCGATTTCTTAACAGTGCAAACACTTTGAATTGCTGAGAACACCCGCTATATACACATTTTGAATTTCTCTAGTGGCTGCACTTCCATTGTGGTTTTTAGGGAACAAAACAATAAAACATGCCGAACATACTCTTCCACTACATCCTTTTCCAAATTCAGTTCAAAATGCTTACAATGATGTAAACAACGAAATTTGAAGACAAAATACTAATATCTACAACGGTTTTAGCTATACATTGGATTTATTTATTATTTATTTATTATTATTTATTTATTATTTATTTATTTTATGGCATTTACTTATGTTACATAATCTGATATATTATGTAAGTGTCACTTTATATGTTTCACCAATCTACTTACATAGGTGGCGCTACAGCTCGCAGTGAGCCCGGGTCTGCTTCTCGCAACCATTTGTGTGTGCGTGTTAGTAGGGACCTACAGTTTTTTGCCGATTCCGAACGGCGAGTTGAGAAGCTCAATCGTAACAAAAGATACTCTTTGATTGCTTGTCAGACATTCGAAAGAGTTGGCACTTTAAAAAAACGTTTTTAAGTGTTGGACCAGGGCTGGGATTGAACCCGGACAGCATTGCATAGTAGTCCGACGCACTAACTACTACACTACGGTGCTCATGTTTTACCAATCAGCTGCAGTAAAATTGTATCTTCATTCTTTTTTATAAAATAATAGATGTGGGGCTGGTTGTTTAAAATTTAGAACAATTTTTTTTTTTTTGTATAAGAGGGTTAGAGTCTGCAAAAATTGGAAATGGAATACTTGTGAATTGTCAATGCAATACACGGGAACTTTCCGTGCGAATGCACGTTCGGAATCACTAAATTTTAATAGAACTCCAGAGTGGTTTGGTACTGATATTGTGGTATAACCTGTGAAGTCCATAAAAGACACCGGTGTGAAATAAAAGAACCTTCGTTGGTCACGTTAAAGTTCAGAAGCAAGTTTATTGCATAGAAAGAGCTGTCACAGAGCTTAGAATGCTTAGAGTTTCTCTTCGATAGAGTGAGGACCTGATGATCTTAATGGGTCAACATTCTCCCCCTACGGTGAACGAAATTCTCAGCGAAGTTCTTTATGCTGTATCTGCTCAATTTAAAATGAGAAGTAAAATTAATAATATTAAATCACCACACATTATGTATGTACTTTACATCCGGCTCGAAGGACCAAATTTCCGGGTAAGAACTCGAGAGTTAATAGAACTCCAGAGTGGTCTTGTCAGCGCTGCTATTAGGTACGCTTTTGCGTCATTCTGACGCTTGTTTATCGATGGGACCCTACTTTTTTTAAAAAAAAAAAGCGAATTTGATGCTCTTTGCAAAAATAGAACCCTTGTTTCAATTTATTTTTATTTTATGCCTCTTTTACCTTTAAACCATAATATACTTCAATACTTCAATCTTTAAACACATCCATTTTATTCAGCCAGCGATCAAATCAACAAAGTATTTTTATTACTAATCTACTTCCCAAAAAAAATATTCTGCATACATCCATAAGTATGTATGTATATTTTACAATATTTATTTTATTTCCAGTTCAGTAATAAAATACAGTTTTTCGAAATATTGCATTTTTTTATACAAATACTAGTGGTTACCCGGTGCGCTTCGCTATACCTAAATATAATTCTGAATCAATTTTCCCGACATTAAAAAATAGTAATGACTCTGGTGGAGAATTAAATACCGACAACTCTATTTGGATTTAAAAAACTGTCCAAACAACAATATCCAACTTTTTCGACCGAGTTTAACTCCAATATTTTTTAATTCATAATAATTAATTTTTAAGTTCTACACACGCTAAAGGGGATATGAATACCCTTTTAATGTTTACACACAGCGCGAGCACAGAAAGGACGAGAACGAGAGACAGGCAGATCAACGTAGAGGAAGGAAACTCAGATGATAGGTTTCAATTTTAACTAACTCTATAGGTGGTGTCCAGGATAACTGGAGAGTTGTGTATTATTTTTGAACTTGCTTATGATTCACAGGAGTTTTTTCCAGATGTTTCTTATTATACTTTGTGCGATCAATTTCTTCGGCCATATCCAACATCCTACTGCCAGTGTTATGCCTTCGCAGTAGGTTTCGATATTAACTTCTGAAACTGATCAACTTATTTTTGTTTCGTGAGAAATAAATGCTTCGAAGACATCTGGATCCGAACCGTGAACCTTTCGCATGACAAGCGACGCTGAAACTTATACAATATATTTGTTATGAAGCGAGAAGTGCACGTAAATCAAAAGTTAGCTGTTAGCTGTCACCGTGCATAGCTGTAGTAATAATTTTGAGAATTTAGTTTTCTGCGCCATCTATCGGAAAACTTAAAAACTTTTGATTTACAAACATTTCTCATTTCATAACAAATATATTCTGTAAGTTTTAGATCAATCGGATGATTTTGAAATTTTGGTGTTCCAGCGCCATCTATCGAAAAACTTGAAAACTTTTGATGTACGAACATTTCTCACTTCATTACAAATATATTGTGTAAGTTTCAGCTTAATCGTACGGTGAGTTTAAAATTGTTTGAGTTCCAACGCCATCTACCGAAAAACTTAACGTTTTTGATGTACGACCACTTCAAACATTATAAAAAATATATATACCTACCAAGTCTACGTTCCTGCTCAATCGGATGGTTAGTTTATGAGTTTTGAGGTATCAATCGAACAGCACAACAATTAAAGTAGACCGAACATTATTATTAAAGTTTAAATATAAATGGACTCCATGTACGAGTACCTACCAACTGACAGTTGATAATATTTATTCCATTCGCGGAACCACGTCCAACATCGAACTGTGATGAACACTAACCATTAAATGTCAATCACACATTATATTAGAACTTATGTATCATAAAAAATACATTAGCGAATATTATAATACAATAGCAATCACTTGGTCGGTTCATTGAGCCGATGGTGTTTGGGCGTAGCTACATACTTACGTATGTACACTTGTGTTATCTCTCTGTTCATGCAATTGTGAATTTATTAAATTTTAATAAATTTGATTTTCGCCATTACCAACGCGGCAGGCTGCACCCTTGCGCGGAGTACATACGAGTACTCTCGTATTAATCAGTTTATATAGGAGCTGCTGCTGAAAGGAGAATGAGATGAACAGAACATATCCCCTACCATTGGGTGCATCCAACCATAATTCAACCTTCTCACGTCATAATATAATATAAACCACATGAAAATAATTTTTCCGGTCTATCGAACACGACAAACATAACTTTTTCATTATTATTTTCTCTGCCGAAAAACCGAGTGATTCCCTCTGGTTGGCTGGTGCCGGTGGATGGCGGAGGGGTATGGGTGAATCAAAACATGATTTCCATTTCCCGGTTCAGTTTTTCATGGGATTTTCGTTTCGTTCACATTGAAAAATATCGAAACACAACATAAGGCGAATATCAACCTGCGAAGAGTAGCACCGTAAAACAGGAACATCACGAAAATGCACAACAAACTTGGTCCTGTTTTCGGTTGAATCCGTATACGAGAGTATGTATCTTGTATCTAGATGGAGGCACACGGTTTTTTTTTTTTTTTTTTTGTTTTTGCATAATTTTGTTGGCTCTGCCTTATAATGCATGCCATGTACGAGCACAATGATGGCAATAAGGCATCAGGCGTCAATGCCATTCGTCGACGAACATCGGGCGCGGTAGGCTGGCTGTACTGGGCTTGAGTTCGATTGGGTTGGGCAAATTGGGGTTTGTAGTCTGCTAGTGGACCATGATGTTGTTACAGTGTTGTTTTCATTAATGCATGCCGGCCACCGCGATTGGTAATATGATGGACTTATTCAGGCAGATGATGGAAAATCCAGTACCTACATGTCACAAAATCGCAGACATTGTGTCAAATGGAAGAGAAGAGATTCAAACATTCAGATTTCAGATTGAACTATATTACGGTGATTTATGGATTGCTGGTAGCTTGTGTTTTTTTTTCTGTGCGGTTTAAATTCGTCCTAAATTTAATTGTTGAGGATATTTTGGGGTGGAGTGCTTTATTACTTAAAATGGAAAATGGCGCAATAAGCTTTCATTGTATAATGGTGTTTAATACGTTTAGATATTATTAATATCTTAAAGCAATTACAGAGATTTGAGATAAGAAGCAGAATCAATGCATAAACCGGTGTAGAAAGTAAATGCAAATGTCATTAAGCCATACAATGGTCCCAATATAACTGCAATTTAGGTATTTTTTTTTTGGAAAAGTAAGACTTTTTCTAACTATGGAAGTAGGTTGCCTATTCTTCCGCCGCCAGTTAGTTCTGAAATATCAGTTAGTCCAAGAAATAAAGACAAATGTGAAGTTGAACGTTGTGGCATAATAGCCTTGCATGAAGAAGGGCATACAGTGCGTGCTATAGCAGACCAACTTAAAATATCGAAGGCTCGGTGTACTAAGTATACCTTCACGGTCCAGAAGCGGTACCTTTGTTTACGACCTCAAAACAAGCGGCTGCAATGGGATGAAGAGCATTAGGATTGGATATCAACTGACTGGTCGAAAGTCTTATGGGCAGACGAGTGCAGATTTTATATTTTTGGACAAAAAACAAGAGTTTATGTAGGTTTGGTGGTTTTTTTTATTTTTTTTATAATCTACACATGCTAAAGGGGATATGAATACCCTTATAATGTTAACACACAGCGCGAGCACACGAAGGACAAGAACGATAGACAGACAGATCGACGTAGTGATAGGAAACTCAGATGTTAGGTTTCAAATAACTCTATGGGTGGTGTCCAGGATAACTGGAGAGTTGTGTATTATTGAAAGTTATGCCATTGCTTATGATTCACAGAAGTTTTTTCCAGATGTTTCCTATTATAGTTTGTGCTATCAAATTCTTCAGCCATACCACCACCAGTGTTATGCCTTCGCAGTAGGTTTTGATATAAGCTTCTGAAACTGTTCAACTTATTTTTATTTCGTGAGAAATAAATGTTCCGGCGACATCTGGATTTGAACCGTGAACCTTTAGCGTGACAAGCGACGATGACTACCACTACGCCACGGCCACCCACAAGTTCAGTGGTCTGCTGAAGAAAAGATGCTTCCTAGCTGTGTGGTCCCAACAGTTAAACATGGAGGTGGTTCAATAAGGTCTGGAGATGTTTCTCTTCAGCTTTAGTTATGTATGTATGTGTGCGATTAATAGGCACATGGATCAAGAGGAATAGGAAGGAGCACTGAAAAATATGAAATGGCCTACCCAATCACCCAACTTCAGCCCAAAGGGGCTGGGACGAATTTGACAGACAGGTTCGAAAACAGGGTCCATAATCAAAAGAAAACTTTGGGAGATCCTTCAAGTAGCCTGGAGATCAATAACATTGGAAACTATCAAGAACTTGATCGATAGAATGTCTAGATTGACGGCCAAAGTGGTGCAAGTACGAGGTGGATTTTTAGACGAAAAGTGGTATAACTCTATAAACTCTATAACTCGTACAATCCGGAAACTTATTGATGGCGATATATGTATGTATTATATATAGAACATAGAATGCTGTTTTCCTCAATACGATATCATAGCTATATCTGATAGTCTTGGTTCAGTCTGAAATTACATGTGTTACATACATCATAATCATCATAACAATATATAAATCTTTATGTAACGGTTTTACATGTTAAACTTCTACGGGGATGAATAGGCAAATACTGAAAAGAGCCAAGCTATCGTTATAAGCCCTACAAAATTAGACACTTCCTGCCTTCCCCCTATCGAAATAAATGGTGTTCTCCTACAGTAGTCTCCGAGGGTTAAAACCAATATCTTAACTGGGACGATCACATTACAATAACTGTAGGCAAGGTATATGGTGGTCTACGCGCACTGTACCAATCCGGATACTGTCTCCCAACTAGAGTACACTGGTGAAAACTTTAATCCTTCCTATCCTGTCTTTTGCGATGTGAGCACTCTGAATTTACGTAAACTAAGAGTGTCTTTCAACAGTATCTCCGGATATGCAAAAGACTTCCTTGGTCTGGAGTTCCAAAAATATTTGGATCTTAATGTCCTATCCTTCTTGTTTAAACTCAAAGAAAACAAAATACTGGAGTACCTTTATCATAGACTTCAGTTCGCAACTCCCGAAAGAAGTCGCGCTTTCATCGTGCCCACCTTTAAATATGGCACAACCAAAAAACAATTTTTTGTATATGCGGTGCGACTTTGGAGCTCACTTCCAGCCAATATAAAGAGATGTCAAGGTGTCGGTGACTTCAGGAGACGATTATGACAGCATTTGTGTACATGAGAGCTAATGGATTATCGATGGTTTTTGAAGAGTAAGCCAACATTAAGACTAAGGCACCAGGGATTCTCTTCTTTTATCTTTTCCTATTTTTGATCTTTGGCTTAAAATAAAACTGTTAAACTATTCCGCTGTATAATCTCTGCACAACAATGGATTTATATATACATATATCTACGTGTGTGATAATTGAATAAATTAAATTGAAACTGAATTGAAATAAACTCCAAGACTAATTGACAAACTGAAGCTAAACTTCGGATACCTGTTCGTGAACATCCTGTGCGGAGTATGGGCCGATTTTTAAATTAATTTATACGTAGGTAATAATTATTTAAATTAATTCAAAAATAAAAACACTATCGAATGATACTTTTTGACGAAATGCCATTCATTCAAAATACAAATACAATCCACACTTATTTTGTGGATTGCATTTGATGGTTGTTTTAAAAAAACCTTAAGGTGCTATCGCAAAAAGTGCTTGCGCTGTCGTTGACAGATGGCGCTACTTAAAATGATTTCGTGCTTTAATTGCTATTGATTACGATCTGGAATATAACTTGTAATTAATATCGGTCGAAAAATAAAAGAGCAGTGATTGCTTTTTACGCGACTGTTTTAGTCCACGGGTAACGCCGAGCGGGCAACAGCTAGTTGTTTATTGGTTGTAAAGCCAGTGACCAGAAATTGCATTAGTCAGAAAATCGAGTAAGGTGCTGACGACTGTGCCGACCGATTAAAAGTTTTGTACTATTCTCTAGAAATTATATTTTGGCAGACATACCCCAGCCAAGATGATGAACCTAAATTCGCTTAAAGTTCTGTTTAAACGCTTCACCTCTTTACTTCAATGATTAAACAGACGATCAAAAATCAAACATACGTCCATTAAACATAATAGCCTCATTTGCCAATTGAAAATGTGTGAAAACCACCTAAGGACCTTGCCCTGGGGATACTCGTTAAAACAGCTCCCATAAAATCCACCGCACTGAGTTTTGTGTTTAAGATCCCTTCAATGGGGTAAAATCATTTACGCTTAACCCACATACATATGTATGTACCTATGTATATAATCTCGCAAAGTGAGGTTATGTTCACATACTTTTATCCACCATCCCTCAACGTACATAATACTCATTTGTGTAAAAGTGTGTGTGTGTAATAAAAATCCCATAGAAAGTGATCTGAAATTTACAAAAAAAAAAAAAAAAATTGATTTTAAATGGAATTCCGTGTCCCACGTGGATTGTGTGCGGCTTTGCCAAATAATATCCTTTCTACTTTCATAAGCCAAAATATCAACAATGTTCCATCGGTTTTGCCCGCAATGTGTGTAAACATCTCGTTCGCAAATATAATCGACACCCCAACCACTAGCAGAAAACCAACAACAATGGGGCTAACAAGAAAGGAAAAAAAACAATAATGCTACAGGCTGTAACAATATAAACATCCGCCCCCAACCCCCTACCACCCAAACCGATCATAATAATAACAATAACAACAACAAGGAGAACGCTGAGCAGCAACAACCTACAGCAGGCAGGAGTATGTACATATGTATATAGGAACAGCATTAAAAGACCAAACCAAATACGAAGGAGCATCACACAGAAATCAGAATCAGGGACGAGAGAGCAAGGAAAAACCAGAGAAAAACACAAAATTATTATGCAAATTGAGTTTTCCACATGACTGAGTACATCGATGTGTTCTCTGGTGCTCTATGAGGTGTGAGGGCATGCGTGTGAGCCCGTATCACTCACTCCTATTGGCGGCGTGGCGCATATAACTGAGTGATGATGTTATTCCCAATCTGATCCATTCCTAAGGATGTCACTGAGATTTCCATTTCCTTTGGGCTGTATGCGGAGACGATGCTAAGGGCAAGGTAGACGCGGCGACGCGTGATAGCAAGAAATGTGAAAAGTTTCAATCGCATGCGGGATTTTTTTTTTTTTTTTATTTTTGCTGAAAAGTCCTTCGTTTTTGAGTGAATTGCTATCGCCATAGTCATAGCGAGTAGCAGCTATACCCATGGGTCTCTACCATTTCATAATCCTTGTTGGATTAAAGTGGCAGCAATGTCGTTTCGATACATGTCTTGAAATGTTATTTTATTTAATGAAATCCGTTACGATGGTGCTGGCGCAGGTGGTGGTGCTGGTAGTGGGAATTCTCGTCAAAGGAAATTTATCATATTTATCCCACAGGAGACAAACAGCAAATGAATTACAATGAATTAGAGTTCTGGAAGAATGAACGAACAAATCGACGACAATTGAATACCGATTTGCGTCCCCCTAGCACTCACGCGTAATTTGTGGCATTTATTTCCCTCATTTGTCTTGGAGCGCAGTTCCTCGTGTCTTATGTTACATCTCATGTCACGTGAAACACATCACTGGATTGGGGCAGGAAATAGGGGCTTATTTTCCGGCATTTAAGTAAATCGTATAGAAAAAGCCCCCAGCAGAAGGTTGCAGCAGCAGTGTAGCTAAAAACTCTGCAATAAAAGTTCCAGAGATTATCGCTGTTAAAATGTGAAGCCTTTAAATGGTACAAATAAACCAATTTAACTTTTTTTTAGGTTTTGGTTTTCCATTAAAAGGAAAACTTGAAACCAACGAGTACGTTCGTTTCCCATTCGGTAAC
Organism: Brachyopa scutellaris; assembly: GCA_949775065.1. NCBI lineage: Eukaryota > Metazoa > Arthropoda > Insecta > Diptera > Syrphidae > Brachyopa > Brachyopa scutellaris. Next base: position 114,456,648 of record OX459113.1, read on the forward strand.
ACCCTAAAAGTGTTTCGATGAAATTAGCCTTTGGGGAAATTAATTCACAGACGTGTGATTTCAATTTAATACCGTTACACGATGGTTTGTATTGTAGGGGGATTTGTTGAATGATACGGGACAAGGAAGTAACATATAAACGTCATATTGTACGAAAATTAGTTTGTTTGATGTTTAGATTCTAATATTTCACGGGGTTTGTAAGCGAAAAATTAAGTGTGAATAGTATTGCGGCTCTATTCCTCTGGGAAAAAAAATGTAAAAACATAGAAACCTCTAATTTATATTTTTTTCGCATTTAGGCCGAGCGTGACATTTCTTTTTGACATTTCTATATACCCAATACCGATGAAGGAGTAAGAGAGAGCTTTGTGTTTGTTTTTGGTTTTCCCAATTTATTGTCTAGTTAACTTGAATAACGTACGGTGTTTGTTCTTCAATCATGTACACAAATTCATAATATAAAATTTGTAAACAAAAACGTTAACACCGAAAATAAATACAGTAAAACCCGGCTAAGAACAACCCTGTTAAGTGCAAAACTCGCACAGCATCGTCAGATTTTTGAAACTCTTTTTTATAAAGTAATGCTCTTGTGAAAATTCCCTTTTAAGTTGATATCGCTTAACTACATTCCCCGCTTAACTATGTATATTCCCCTTTTAACCCTTGTGTCGACACCCAAATCCGGCACCCTATGACAAACACCCCACATACCCGGGTATACACATGTATTTTCATACATTTTATATGGATAAGGAATGATTTTACTTTCTTTCATTGACAAGTTAAACGCGTTTAATTTTTATAACGGTACATTTGTACGCTTTGTTAGTTTCTATGTATGTGCATAGGTACTTGCACATTTTGTTTATCCAAGTGGATCGAACTAGACATAAAATCTCAGTTGTGATATGTCTGGTCAACGTGGAAAATTGTAACTTCATGACGAGTATCCAATTTGGTAACTGGGAGCAATTTTATCCGACGAGGAAAAACATGTATGTTTACCTACGAGTAAATATAAAAAATTATATGTAAACCTTGATACTTGTGCTGCTATGTACATACATACATGTGTAGATGTTAGACCATTATAACCAAGATGAGATCGTGGATGAGACAAGAGGACATTGAATGTAGGAATCGAGCCTGCACCCGACAAGAAAGAAAACAAGAAGAAAACTCCACCGAAACAAAAGGAGAACTTGCTGAAGAAATAGCTGCTGAAAGTGCTAGACGTATTCATCCAGGATTTAATTGTTATATACACGTAACGGAAGGGTATGGCGTAAAGTACCCCATGCCCACGTGGTCATCTACAGCTTAAAATGTTCAAAGCTGCTTATACTAAAGTCAGTCCACAAAATCTTTGAGCATAAAGTGTATTCTCGAATTGCTTATTACACCAGAAATGTTTGATGTCATCTTACGGGAAACCAACCGTCGGGCAACGCAAACGTACAAGGAATGGAACACGGATTATTATGTTATTCCACCGCGTGTATGCAAATAAGTCACAGAAAAGAATTAGATGCTTACATGGGAATTCTACTTTTTACTGGTCTTAACTGCTCAAACTATGAGCATACAATAGACCTTTGGGGAAATATTGTAAAATTGCTACCGCTACCATGGGACTTCCCGCTTTTGGGACATCGGAAGAGATATTCGGTCTGATAATGGAAATACGCGTACTAAAAGGCTCAAAGTAGATAAAGCAGTACCCATCAATGACCTTTGGTTGATGTTCAATGCAAACCAGCACAAATGATATGTACCTGGCTCTATGCATACCCTGGTATGTTGGGTGTTGAGCAGGCGGATACTTGGTCAGAATTATATTGCCTCGCCTCCAAAAAGTACGGATTTTATTTTTTATTTTATTATGTGCTTTATTTTTCATATTTGCTAGGTTTCCCAGAAGCTCGTTCCGGTTGTAGTTCGAATTAGTAAAAATATTGCTCTTAAAATTCCTAAAACATACCCGGGTATGCGGGTGTTGACACAAGGGTTAAATACACTTTTTAATTAAGCCCTAGAATCGGAACAAAACAAAAGGTAATGAACATAATGTAGTGAGTTCTAGTACTCTAGTAAGACTTTGACGTTTTCTCTTGGCTGTCACTTTTCGATAGTTGGTTGTGAAGATCTTTCGCCTTTTCGCAAACTTGTCTTGTTCGTGGATAAGTAGATACCTCTGAGCAGCTAAGCGGCTTTTCGTAACTACATATCCCATTGAAGTAGGTACCTCACGATATTGCACAATACCGCTAATTCACTTATCCGGGTTTTACTGTATTGATAATTTTTTTATTTACTTTTTTTTATAAATATCTGCGAAAACAATTTGGTAACTTAGGTTGTATTAATATTTAAAGCGAGGGAAACATTTAAATTCTAGTGGGAAAATAATGAAAAAAAAGAATGTTAAAAAAATTCAATTTAATTCAATCGACACAACAAAAAAGCTAAAATTTTATCCAATTCTGTATAAACGTCAAAAATTAGCCAGTGGATAAAATTTTAACGCAATATACACACGGCCTCCGTTGAAAACAGAATCGAACATGAAATTGAACTTAAACAAAACTTTCGTAGTAGAATTTACTAGGTACCTTTGCTCAACCGTTTTGAACAAATAGAACTCAAGCCATTCGATAACTGTAACCAACACACACATTTAAAGATGAATCGCCAAAAGAGTGCCCTTTCCTTTTTGCTATGACGACGTTTCATAGCACGTTCAAGGTCGATCGTTTGATGTTTAGAAAGGCGTAATTTCTACTCTGTATAAATTTGTGGTGTTTATTTACTTTTGACAGACGAAATTTACTCCTTTTTTGTTTTCGTAATCGTTTCCAGTGAATACAAGTGTTGGGAAATAACCTTTTATCTTTAGATCTATTATTAGTTAGGTTAGACTGAATTGTTTTAAATCCAAATAGCAAATAATGCAATTGTGTTTTATAAATAATTGAGTTTATACATTTTTTAAAATACAAAATAATACCATCGATTTAAAGTAAATACAAAATGTGTGAATGACGTACTCTATTGCTAGTGACATAGCATAGGTCGAACAAATCTTGGACCTTGGCTAGTGTCAAAACAAAACTTAGCAGATTTTACTCCACTCAGGCGAACAAATGTGAATCAAATAATTTCTAAAGCTTATTTCTTATTCAGACAATCGCATTGGACACAACTAAGAAATTAAATAAAAAAATATTACTTACATAAAAATAGAAGTTATAAGCCTACAGACACTGAAACGCTTCCAGGCTAGTGAGGATTTGCCAAACATTTATTTAGAAATGGATCAGAAAAATACGCAGGTCAGTGTTGCATTTGGTGGTCAATGCTTGCTGAATCAGTGTATCGACTTCAAACTTTTTACTTTGAAACAAAATGTATTAAATATGGACTGCTAGTGAAATGCAGTGTTATCGTTTTGAAAAATTCAATAGTAGTACAAATGTTCTCTAAAGAGTAGTATTTTCAGTGAAAGAATAGTACATCAGACTAAATGCAGGCTAATGCTCGTTTTTGAATGGTTCTTGGACTATATTACCTTAATACCAAGAAAACTGTTAATATGAGCACACTTTCCCGAGATAAGTGCGATTTACACAAAAATGGGTTAAAAAAATCGTGGTTTGAAGATCATTATCTAGAAAATTGAAATACGGATGGTAATAGTTTTTGACTTTGATAAACACTTATCAATTGTGTATAGAATGAGTCCACTTTGGTTGCTCAAAGTTTAATACAATAGAAGTTATTATTAAATAACTGTTGGTACCTACTTCTGTGAAGGAATTTGTTTGGTTGATCAAGCATCGTTGCCATTATACAGTGAAACCTGTCTAGTTGGCCAATATTTTACTGCACCAAGAAAATTCCATACAAATTTCATACAAATGTTCCAAAATACCTTTATATGTTATCCACCTGCCTATCTTGGAACTTGTCCACAAATGTTCATAGTTTTTCGCATCTCTCATATTAAATAACCTGCGAAAGTTCGTCAAGGGTAGTATGTATAGATTTTGTTCCATATTTTCTGTTAACCACTGAACAAAATGTCTAGACAAAGGTAAAATAACGAAAAGTTCGTTCTTGTTTCATCGTGTACAATATATCGATCTTTTATTTTTATTCCGAATGCAAAACAAAAAAATACACACAATTATAAGTTGATCAACAATTCTTGCACCGCAGTTGGCCTACTTACCAAGGTTTCACTGTTTTAGGTATGTTTAAAAATATGATGAAGTATGCATGCACACATTAACATATTTGGTGGCAACGTGGTATAGTGGTAAGTGCTTTGGACTACTACGCAATGCTGTTCGGGTTCAATCCCAGCCCGGGTCCAACACCTATAAAGTTTTTTTCACGGTGCCACCTCTTTCGAATTTTTGACAAGCAATCAGAGTATCATTTGTCAATGAGCTTCTCAACTCGCCGTTCAGGGTCGGCAAAAAAAACCGTAGGTCCCTTCCATTCGTGCAAAAATATAACACGCACACACCCAGGTTCACCCGCACCACCTAAAGTAAAGTATTTGGGTGATATTTATGTTCGGATTCCATTATTTTCAATATGTAATTTAAAACTAGACACTTTTCTTGCGATAGTATGAATAAAGTTCGAACTGAATACTGATGAATTCACTGTAAACGATGAAATAAAATAGATATACAATGAATTTGAAATAGTAGTACAAAAGTAGAAGGAGTAGTATGGGTAGTACAGCAACGCCGATAGGAGTACAATACTACTATAGTAGTACAAACGACAGCGCTGCTGAAATGTCACTGTCATGCAATCTCTGCAGAAAAAATTATACAAAAATAACTATCGCCACGTGTCTCATAGGGACAGCAGAGTGAAACAAATATCCGACACCAAACAAATTATACGAAATAAATTCCATTTGTTGCCGCGCTATTAGCGGCTACTCCAACATATTCGGAACTCAGGTCGATAAGGATTTCCGTGTACTAGTCAGGGTCTTGGAAAAGAGATGGCAGATGAGCCCTCACTGGGCCAACGGCAGCGCTCACATCACTGAAGTGGGTTACTGACATCGGTTCAAAACCGGCCCCTCGTCCTAGGGGTTTCAAAAAATGGAACTGGCCGTCCAGGTTGGGGATAGTGTCGTCGGGGTAGCTTTCTTACCACGTAAAAAAAAAAGATAGTTTTTATAGAGAGACACTACCCTCGGATAATAAACTCCCTCATTTAAAACCACGACCCGGAACGTCCACGGACTACGACTTAAGAATAAGCACCTGGAATGTGCGTTTACGTTCACTTTTCAAAAAATTGAATCTGTCCTCACGCGGCACAAGGCAGATATTACCGCGATCGAAGAGATACGAAGGATAGGATCAGGTATGCAAAAAAGGAAAAATTGCGACATTTATTACAGCTGTCTGAAAAGACTGCACATGTTAGGATGCGGATTCGTCGTGAGAAATCAGCTACGCTCAATGATAATTGACTTTAAGCCAATCAGCGATCGCCTGGCTGTGATTCGTATCAAGGGAACATTTCAAAACATCAGCATAATATGTGCACACGCCCCTACCAACCAAGCTGAAGACTCTATCAAGGAGGAGTTTTATGACCTCCTGGACGGAGCCTACGGAGCCTGTCCGGAGTATGATGTGAAAATCATACTCGGGGACGTCAATGCCAAATTGGTAAGAAAAACATCTTCGGCGGATAAGTTGGAAAGCACAGCCTCCACGATACGACCACAGACAACGGCTTCCGGCTAATCGATTTTGCAGCAGCTCGTAATACGGTGAAAACTAGCACTAGGCTTCCAAGACTACGAATCCACACAGCAACCTGGCTTTCTCCAGATGGTCAAGCCTACAGAAAGCGCCTGAGCGGGAGACTCTCCGCTGTGCATTCACCATCCACAAACGCCAACAATCTGTGGAACCAGTATCGCGACATTATCAAAGGGGTAGCAGAGATCACCATAGGCTACCAGCCACCACCCAAAAAGAGCCCTTGGTAAAAAAAACCTTCTTCGCCAGAAAGAAGCACAGGTTCTTCAATAACTCTTCGGTAATTTTCTAATTATTTTGTTCACTTTAGAAAGACTTTCAGAAAAACTGAACCTTCCATAAAGACTGACTTTCCAATTTGTTTTCATCACAAAACTCGAGTGCACATAACTAGCGACTTCATATGTTCAGACGTCAGTTGATAAAATCATTTTTCCCCTCCCACCCCCACTATCTTCTTCAGAGACTACCACAAATTCTTAACTCTTCAATCATAAGCGCATCCCTCCTCGACTTACGCTGTAGAGAGTAACACTAAAACACATAACAAAATACCTCTCATTTCTCTAAAGGGACTCCTCCACAGTGGCAGGATAAACAAAAACGCATGTGTTTTCCTACCGCAGTACATACTATAGTTGGAACGGAAGGATGACGAAGTGATATGTGATGACGGTTATCCCAAAAGGCTGACTTCAACATAGCATATGCTCTGACAAAAATTTGAATATCTACGTCTCGTGTCTACACCCGTTCCTGTCATTCGTGAGATGGTTGTTCGTACCATCACCGGATACAACCCCCATACCGAGCGCACCACTATGCATACCGAATATTCCAGATCCAGATTAATGCCCACGAGACAGGTGTGATTGTCTTAACAAGATGTAAGCTGTCAGATTTGATAGATTCACATCATCGTTACCTCGACGTTTCCGAAAAACCCTTGTCTTTAGAAACATCTTCAACCAGAGTTGAGTTGAGATGACTTCTCCCGTATACCGTTGCCGTAGCGTATATAATTCGCATGAAGAGCTTTGTGAGTGAAGAAGTTTTAAATTTACTTAACAATACAAAAAGGAAAGGACGAACAAAATACAAAAATTATTTCATCCTAATTGATGGTCGTTATTTTTTATTCACCAGTTCCGACGGGAATTCAAAATTTGTACACGCGAACGTGTCCTGTCGACGAACGATGCAGATGCAGCTATTAGTTTAACGCTTTTAAAAATTCATAATCAAAATGCATAACTGTACTTGGAAGTCTTGCGTTTCGGCAAAAATTTGCTTGCTAATTAAATTTGGTACAACTAGATACGAGTCGAGTACCTAAATATACAAAATACATACATATGCATCTATGTACGTGTGTACGGGAACTGGGATTGGATGGATGTTTGGAAGGATGATTGGTGCTGGTGAACTGAAAGTTTCAAATTCAGTATTCGACTCTTTTACATCAAATGTACTCGTATTTAGCAGACATTAGGATGAACAAAAAGTCCATTAGTAGCGGTGGAATGAATTGCTCGCATGAAATATTTTATAAATTTGCACAACACAGGCAGATGAGAAAAGGAATATTAACGATGTTCCAAGCATTCTCTGCGAATTGGGACGATAAGCGTTCAAAATTGAGGGAACGTTGGATGGTTTCCACGGTCACAAAATGTAATACAAAAACAAAAAAAAAAACCTACTTTTATACTATTGGCGGGGGTACAGAAGACAGACAAATTGAGACATGTTTGGATTGGGTCGGTAGCTAGACTCGTTGAGATGAGGAATTGTATGCACCATTTTCGAACAAGTAGCTCTCAACTTCAAATATTTCATTATCCACATCATGAGGCGAAATTAAAGCAAACGATGTCTTCAAGCTACAACATAGGCATTAATACGTTGCATTTATATATTAGGTTAGGTAAGGTGGCTATCTACCGCATTCGGTAGGATTCACTTAGGCCAAAGTAGGTACATTTTGTTACCACGTGAGCCGATTCTTATAGGAACTCTTGAAGCCATTTTGAGAATTGGATAAATTTCCATCCCAGAATCTCTTTTCGTGGACAAATTCAGGCCGAGCTGCCCTGAAAAGATACCCGCTCCTATACCATCGCCTGTCTTGAATCTATCTGTGTTGTATAGATCTCGAGCGCAGATTAGTCATTTAGACAGATATTTCCTACCCATTCCTGTCGGCCACCTACATTTTATATTGAAATCTAGGAGCGGAGTCATATAGTTCGTAATTCCTGTTTTAAGATTATTCATTGAGAGTATTCTGTCGTACCCTCATTTAAAACGTTCCCACTGTGAGGTTTCTTTAAGTCGCAACGCCGTTTTTGCTGCTATGTATGTCCAACGGAAGTATGTTCAACATGGTTTCGAGAGCCGCTGCGGGGGTGGTTCGCATAGCTCCAGTTATATTGAGTATATTTACGTAGCTAACTTTATCTAATGCATTCCACCAGACTACAATTTCATATGCATATGTCTGAGTTTGACTACCGCAGTGTAGAACCAGTGCATAATCTGAGGAAGGATTCCCCATTTACAGCTAAATATGTCACGGTAATAAGTGACACTAGGCAAATAAAACATTTCGCCTATGGAACGATTTGGATTCCGAAAAAAATCATAGCGCGTCAAGTCTCACGGCCAAGCCCTGAAAGTAGCAAGTAGTGGATCTTCGACAGCCATGCTTTTCACATAGATAGACAATATGTCGCATGTTTGCGTGTCAGTTACAGTAGCAATTTGTATATATGCCCAATAGAAAAAACGAGGAATGTAAAAGAGGCCCTACGATAAGAGAATCGTTTTAAGACTAGAAACAAAAACAACAAACACCTAATTTCTTGCAGAATATTAAAATGTAATAAACATAAATATGTATGATGTTTAAATAAATATGTTTGAATTAAAAATAATTGATAAAATTATTTCATAATCAACATTGAATAAATTGTATTTAAAAAATTATATTTAAAAAACCTGAGCATAGCCGCGGGAGTTACACGGCAACACTGTCAACCTACCGTCAAATAGCCATAATTTGACCGGTTTTTTACGAAAAACCTTTGCAGTGTCTTTTTATGTAGCAAGATCTTTCGGATTTTAGGCTTATCTTGTCGGGCGCTGAATTCTGAACAAAACTAAGACTCTAATTACCTGTTTGTATTATTATTAGTATTTCATAAAGGTATTTTTCTTATTTGTATAAAATTAATTGTGTTATACCTATGACTATAAAAAAAATTACATTTAAAAGATAAAATGTTAGTCTATATACTTGTAATAAATTCGACGCAACTAAATAGCTTAAAACACAAAATATCGGAACCTTTTTTAGGAGCTCAAATCACTGTCTTAAAATTGCACTACTATTTTTGACGATTACATTTTTTTTTAAATATTTTCACCTCATGAACTGAATACCGCAACTTAATTGATAAACCAACCTTTCAACTCATACCCAATATGTTGAAATTACCCAAATATAGTTGACTCGGTATTAAAAATAAAAATTTTCTGATTTTGGTTAAAGTAATCATCCCTGGTCAAAGTTAGGCAGTTTTACGGTACACATTACATACATACATATATTTATAATAAATACATAAAAACCATCAAGAACATACAAGAACATCATATAAATGGACATCGAAAGCGAACCCCAAAATGCTTGCCGTTGTTACCATGCCTAAGTCATGCACGACATAAGATCCCGCTTCACCGCTGACAACACATTACCTAAGCTCGTAATTACACATAAAAACTCATTGACGTCGAATCACACACGATGCCAACAAGAAGCTACCATCCAGCTAAGAAGCGACACCGAAGTCCAACACGCTGACCCCTGTTACCATGTGCATAGAATGCAAGTACATAGGAAACCGTTTCACCTCTGGCAACACATCATGCATTGATTTAGGAAAAACAACATCTAAGCGTCACTCTTGGATTAGTCTTTACTTAGTAATGATATTGTAGTAGAAATGTTGTATATTTTGTTCAAAAGTAAAAATTGAATATTGGATACAGTAAAATAAAAATTATAAATTATAAATGTAAAAATAATAAGTAATGAAAATAAATAAAATAAAAAATAAATATACGGCGTCAGCAGTCCTATACGGAACCAAGCCTAGCTCCTCGCAATCATTTGTGTGTGCATGTCATTTTTTCCACGAAATGGAAAGGACCTACTCCGAACGGCGAGTTGGGAAGCTCGTCACGACAAATGAAACTCTTCGATTGCTTGTCAGACATTCGAAAGAGGTGGTACCGTGAAAAAACTTTTAGGTGTTTTGTTGGGATTGAACCCGCGTTTTAAATAATAATTGCATATTTTAAGCACTGGAAAATTAAAATCAATGGAAAAGCACGGTCCATCGGCTAACTCGTATCAGTTTTTGAACTCTTTTTGTAAAGATCTGAGAAATCTTAATTAGGATTAAAATTTTGAGCGGAAATATGATTCTACATAAACAGCATTTTGGTAGTCTAAAACTCCGCTTAGGTTAGGTTAGGTTGAAAGGGGCTATAAGGCTGAGCCATCATAAAAACACTAGGCACCTAATGGGCCCATCGCGATCCCCTGGGACCATCGCATGATGGCACCTAGACCGAAACACTTCCATCGAAACATTTAATTTCCCTGCAAAATTTTAGAATTTTTTTGTGGCCTGCTTGGCCAGCCTCCTCCAGTGTATCAAAGAAGTAATGCCCTAAAAATTTCTTACGAAAACGGGCAATAGCCTGACAATCGCAAAGGATATGTTCAACATCCTCCGATGTTCCTATGTCATTGCAGTATCTGCATTCGTCCGTGTTTGAAAGACCCATTCGTTTAGCATGTTTCCTCAAGAGACAGTGCCCGGAGAGAATTCCTATTAGAGTTCTTAACTTTGCCCTATTCATTCCAAGGATTACCCTGGTTCCTTTACGGTTCATAACCGGCCAAAGAGCCTTGGATACCCTGTGTCCCTCTATTTCTGACCATCTGTGGTCCGCCAAACTTATGATCTTGTTGTTAAGTTTTGCCCTAATGCTGCATGATCCCGGTGCCATGGTCACAACCGACTCGGTTACAGGCAGTGCCCCCCCTTTCCTTGCCAGCTCATCTGCGAGTTCATTTCCCTCTACGCCAGAGTGTCCAGGCACCCAGCAAAGTTTGAACCTATTGTGTCTGCTTAATGTTCTGAGCACAGAGCGACATCCTTCTACGATTGCCGATTTGACGATACACGTTTCTAGTGCTCTGAGCGCGGCCTGACTGTCGATGTAGATGATGATAACCTTATCCGTTATAAGCTTCGTCACCAACAGCTCCGCCGCTCTCTTCACAGCTAGGACCTCAGCCTGAAATATACTACAGTTATCCGGAAGTTTGAGACACGTATTCAACTCCGGTTCTCTTGAGAAGATACCAGAGCCCGTGCCGTTGTCGGTTTTCGACCCATCCGTATAAACCGCAATGTGTGTCTGCCGTGTAGACGATGTGTTCCCCCAGACTTCTCTCTCCGGGTACAACGTTTCATACGGTGTAGCGAAGTCCAGAACTGGGAGAATGTCATCCGTTTTATCGAGGTTTCCAATTTTAAGTTCTTTCAGAATAGCGCTATGACCATATCTTCTATTTCTGAAGTAGCCTAAGTTAGTGAGTCTAATCGCGCTCCTACTTGCCAGGTGCATTGTATGCAAATCGAGTGGCATGAGATACAGAAAAGTATCCAGTGCCGCCGTGTGTGTTGTGCGCAAGGCTCCCGTAATGGCAACACCGGCTGTTCTCTGAACCACTGCTAATTTTCCTAAAATGTTTCGTTTGAGAGCTGCTTTCCACCAGACAAGTGTCCCATACGTGAGTATGGGTCTGACGATCATTACATAAAGCCAGTGCATCATTGTCGGCTAGAGCCCCCAGGTTCTTCCTGCTGTTCTTTTACAGATAAAGAGCGCATTGTACGCCTTTCTGATTCTGTCCTTTGAATTTAAATTCCAGTTAAGCTTTCTATCTAGAATAATACCAAGATACTTTGCGTGATCTGATAAACAGAGTTCAGCACCGTCTAGCTTGGGAGCTTGAACGTTGGTATCTTGTATTTTCGGGTAAAAAGAACCAGTTCCGTTTTGGTGGGGTTGACGTTAAGTCCGCACCCCTTTGCCCATTTGCTGATGGTCGCCAATGCGGCTTCCATGATTTCACTCAGTATATTAACGAATTTGCCTTGAACTATAATAACCACATCATCAGCGTAGGCAGTAACGCTGATTCCATCAGAGCGCAGTTTCTTAAGGACATCATTCAGGACCAGCACCCACAATAGAGGTGATATGACACCTCCCTGCGGAGTGCCTCTGCTAACTGATTTCCTTATTGCACTGTGCCCTAGAGTGGATTTGATGGTTCTTGTGCCTAGCATTTTATGTAGCCAGCAAGATATAGCTTGGTCCACATTAAGCTTGTCTAATGCATTTTTAATAGCCTTTCCCTCTACATTGTTGAATGCACCTTCTACATCCAAGAAAGCTACTAAGGCAAATTCCCTGTTATGCAGACTGTCTTCAATCTTTCCTACCACCTCATGCAGAGCAGTTTCCACTGATTTACCTTTTAAGTAAGCGTGTTGTGCTTCATCAAGCTGCCCTTTGTCACATTTACCACGAATATGAACATCCAGAAGTCTCTCAAACGTCTTTAACAAAAACGATGAAAGACTGATGGGTCTGAAATCTTTCGCAGTGGTGTGTCCTTGTTTGCCGGCTTTGGGAATAAAGACTACCTTCACCTCCCTCCATGCCAGGGGTACGTATCCTAATTTCAGGCAGAGCTTGAATATTTCCATAAGTTTCTCCTTGGCAAAACTCCGCTTAAAAAATATCTGAGTTTATTTGCGATCCCTTCACGCTGTTGATAACAATGATTCTCTCCCGTTGATAGAATTTTTAGTCGTCCTTTCCAAAGTAGTGCTTTCGGTATTAATTTTTGAAACAATTTTTTGTTTTAACAAATTCGTCATCATCCGTATCAATTAAGTCCGGCTCTTTACGTGAATCTTCATTTATGTAGTATCAATAACCGCTGAATGCGTTCCTGATCTTTTTCAAATGACATTTTAAAATTAACTAGCTATACAAATGCACCAAATAAAAAAAAAATTACACAACCGGGTAGGTGGGGTGCTAACAGCACCCTTGCAGCTTGAACAGTCTGTAACGGCATACTTGTGCAACTCCACTTTTTTAAAACCATCTGAATCTGTATAATGGAAAACAATAGAAAGGTACTGTACCGACAACGAGTGTTGTCAGTCGCAAAGTATAATTTTTTTTTTTTTTGAAAAAAAGGGCTTGGGGTGTTGTCAGTACCCCACCTACCCAGTTAAAGTTTAAAAACCATACATTTTTAAGCAGGAACCACTTGTTTAAAAAAATCGAAACTTTGTCTTGTCTTTTGCTGTGTGTAACATTATAAGAATATTCACAACCCAAGTAAATTATTACAATCATTGATTTCATATCGATACTTTGCCTTTGGCTACGAATCAAAATTACAAAACCTTTTACTTTGCGAGCATCCTTCACAAGTTATGCAAATATTACACAATTTACTATACAATCACCGAGACCGGATGACCCTTCTCGAAACCAAATTAAAAAACCGCTTCTATATTGAGTTTCATTGTTTTACCCTTCTTAAGCGAAGAAAATTACTTCATTTCGAGTACACAAACAGTATGCCAAGCAAGTGGTGCTTTTTCAAAGTGGAGTTCCGTGCAAATCGTTCAATATCCTTGCTTGCATCGTTATATTCCCCTCATCTTCTCTCGCCGATATCATAACATAATCTTACTTGTACGGCATCATGGATGCATATCCAAGCTGCTTCTTTGTTAGCATCCAGAAGTCAGGATAATGCAACGAATATCGGAATATGAGTTTTTGTTGTTATCACAGGAAATTTGTTTTCAAAAACGTTTTTCCATACCCACCCACCCACACCCACTTATCACATTACTGTAGCAACTCGTTTGGGAATCGGGATTCGGGAATGTGAATTACCTCGATTATGGTTAAAGTTTGCATCACAGTGCATAGTCACACCGTCGTCGTTCTGTAGCGGTATTTGTACGTGTGTAATAACATCAAATGGTATTTGTATGCCAAGGAATACTAGAGATGGTGAACGCACACCTTTTACGATGGTGTGCGTTTGTTTTTCTATAGAAAATTACGTTTCCGTAAAATTTGATGGTAATTTGAATTTAATTCAGTGCTTTATAATGAATTAATTGGATCGTTATGTAGAATTCTGATACACAACGGTATTTATCTTTTAAACACCACATCAAACCACCATCAGTGATGCACAACTAGACCCACACAGTGGTGAAGGAAGTTATATGGTTAGGAGGGTTGGTTGTGTGTTTTGGAAAAATGTTCAACAACTATAACTGGAGGAACTTTTTGGCGGTGTATGAGATAGAGAAAAACTCAACTGCTACTGCTACAGTGAGTGGGTGTTTTGGGGAAGCACAGAGTGTCTGATGACGAATCCTAATGCAGTTAGGATATATCGTGTGTCTATATTTCTATGTCAATAATTAGTCTGGAATACTGTTTCTTTGTGCGTAATTAAATGCTTTGAACTGTTAACAGTATTGCACTGATGTAGGTAGATGAGTGCGTTCCTTGGTTTATGGTTGTTAAGTTGTTGTTATTTTGTTCTTCTTCGGAAAATATGTTTCCGTTGAATTCGGCTTTTAATTATCTCATAACACTTTGTAGCATTTCATAGAGAATTAACGATAGATTAAATGTAGTGATTAAGAAGGACGACAAGGATTCGGAGAATTTGCAATGGAAGAAGAAAGTTTAGATGAGAGGCCATTGTTTTGATTTAATTAATCCTAACTTTGACAGATGTTAATAAGCAAATTAAAAATTTGAATTACATATATTGTTTTTTTTTTAAATAGCTTTAAACAATCGAAACTTGGGTTTGTATCCAATTGTTTTCTTATTGGCAAATGCATCAACAGATCATAATAAGAAAAACCGGCCAAGTGCGAGTCAGACTCGCGCTCAAAGGGTTCCGTAGTTTTAAGACTAGTTACATACATATATTTTGTTTAAATAACTGTTTCGTTTCGTTTCGTTAACACAAAACACGAAAACGACCCACCTCTATATTCACTTTACAAAATTATAATCAGTAATATTATTCACTATGAGAAATTGGATAAACATTAAGAACGCGGCTGAGTGTGTAGCTGAGTTCAGTGGTCTCAGGTTCGTTTCCTGGCAAAATCCGTATTTTTTTTAATTTTTTTTTTTTTGTATGGCAGCACAATTTTAGATAGTCTTTAATTTTCCCAAAATTATTGTTAATCGCGTAGTGATAGTTTCATTGAAATTGGTCTAGTAGTTTACGAGTTAATCGATTGAGAAATTGAATTTTTCGACATAACTTTGAATTTTTCGTCGTGAATTTCTCCAAAACTATACAACTTACGAGATTCGTTATATTTTTCTTCAAAAATGTGGTTAATCACCTACGAACTATGATTTTTTCATATTTTTGACTTAAGTTGTTTCCGAGAAAAAGTTCTGGTGCTTTCTGTATGATATTTTTCACATATTTTTGACAATAAATCCCAAAGTTTCTAACAGAAAAAACTGAGCAAAATATTTTTGGAATCTTTGTTTCGAGCCCTTTCGAATGATATCCTACATGATATATTTTTCAGAATTTTTTTTTTTTTAGCTCACATTTTACCCACCCTATGTAGTTGTTTCACAATATTTTTGAGTAATATTTTGTCCATGTATGTGGACCACCATAATGTATAAGTTTCTAGGAAGAACGGTTCTTGACGTTTTTATCGTGACAGACATTTTTGAGTAAGAGCGAACTTAGAATGGTTCCGTATTACCATATGGGTACGGAACCCTAAAAATGAAGAAGCTTCTAACTTAATCGTAAGCAAATTTATTTGTGATGGTTAAAAATGATGTGAACTACAACATATTTGATTGGGATGTTTCTAAGTACATAATGTACATACATATATACAATATACCTATTGTATATTTTCCGGAACAGATTTGTAGGCTGTGTTTTAGTTTCCTTATCGATACACATAATCAAAATCACTGCCAAAAGCATTCGCAGGATCACTGAGCTATGGTTGTGGTTCGGGTCTGAATAAAATCACATTATTTATTTTATTTTTTTTATATTGTAGTGCAATTTTGGAAAGTCTGTAATACTACCCAACGAATTATTGATCGAAATTTATACTTTAATTAAAATTGGTCAAGTAGCTTACATGTTAATCGGTCGCGAAGTTAAATTTTTCGACGAGAACTTCACAAAGGCTAAACACATTATGAAATTCGCTATAGTTTTCGTTCAATGTTTAGCTAAACATCATACCCCATAATTTTTCAATATTTTTGACTTAAGTAGTTTCGGCGATAATGGTATTCTGTTCGCATATTTTTGGCAATAGCTCCCAAAGTTTCTTACAGAAAAAAATACAAAAAAATATTTTTAAAATCCTTGCTTCGAGCTCTTTTAAATGATTTCGGAATTTTTTTTATCAGTTTACATTTTGCAGTGATTTTTGAGTGATAAGTTCTTTCAAATATGTGGATCACCGTAATGTATAAGTGTGCCGAATTTCAAGTTCCTAGGTAGAACGATTCCCATGTTTTTATCGTGACAGACGTTTTAGAGTTAGAGCGAACTTATAATGGTTTCGTCTTACTCTATGTAAGGAATCCTAAAAATGTATGCATGAAGTTATCGGCTCGGACATCCCTATGCGGAGGAGTGTAATAAAGAGGCCTTTCTCTCAGACCCTTAACAGCCAGGTAAAGGTCTGCTTCTCTGTGGACTACCTGAAGTGGCTTATGAAATATCTGAGAAAAAGCTGTCAAGTTTTATAGTTAATTTTCCATTAAAAGCGTACGAAGAAAACCATTTCAAGATTTTATAATGAAAACCGATCATTGCTCGGGTAGTTAATTCTGTCCAATGTTTTTGCAAAATCCGTAGAAAGGATATCAACCTGCACACCATGTTGGATTGAATGTTTTGTAAAATTTTCTCAGGAAACTTTCGTATATCAATGGAAGAGCGCACAGAAAGAAATCCATGTTGCGATTGTGAAATGTGCTCCTTAAACCGAAAATATAATTTTCGTTTTACCATTTTCTCGAAAAACTTCAGTATTGTTGACCCGATGGACCTATCGTTTTAAGCCATATATTTCTGCCTTATGAAGTTTCAGCCAAAAACACGCTAGCCTTAATATTAGGGAAATAGTTTGCCTCTTGGAATAATTAGTATCCTATTATACAATAGACCTTTCTAGGTTGCAATATCTGCTTTAGGGTAGGATCCAAATAAAATTTACGGCACTTTGACAGTTAACAATCTGTCAGAACAGAGGGCATCCTATTGAAAGAGATCATTTTTGTGGCAAAAATTAGATTAAGCTGGTAACAGCAATTATGGGCGCTTTTTGAGTTTAAGTTTGATGTCATTCTTAAAATCAGTAAATTATGAAGTGAATTTATCCAAAAGCACATTTCGAACGTAAAGATGTATCCCACCAGCGCAACCACATCAACGCACGGTGTAAATGTAACATCATTCAACCCTAACAATGGGGTGTTCCGCCTTGAGTACCAAACTACCAGGTTCGCATGTAGGTACTCCTACGTAATTATGATTTATGGTCAGTTTGCGGAAGTAAACTGAATACTACTCGGTTGTGGTTATTTTAACACCACTGCTAGCGCTTCAATGGCTGAAATAATTGTAATTGCCTGTATTGGGTGTTTGCAATAGTGGGGCTCCACTGTTTTACTGCTAATTTGTTTGTTTCTCCCACAGTCACGGATAGGGGTTATCATAGTCGCATGTCGATTGTACAATCGCCGGTAATTGTGTGGTTGTGGTTGTGAGGTTATATCAAATATTCGATTCGCATTTAAAGTTATTTACCTGTACACCAGGTGTGATGACTGGCCACTAATTCAATTAACCTGTGAAATATTCTCCAATGCAAATATGTAGGAACATGAAATTATACTTTCTTTCATCCTCGCTCGGGCGCCATTAAGAAAAAAAAGCGACTAAAATTCTGTTGAAACTGATAGCCATTTCAGCTAATTAAGAAGTTTTCCCAATGGCACGACCCTCTGATGGTCTTCCACTCATCCAACGGCCAGAGTTCAACTCCTTCGGAATACTAATTATCCATTCTTGTTATCTGTCGGAGCATAATTACGCTCCACTATGCAAATTATGCTCATGAAACCTCATCGGGACACGGGACCTTTACGCAACAGCATTGCATAAACCAAAAGAAAAAAATAGAAGCAAACTCACACAGATGCAATCATAAGACTATATATGTATGTATGCAAAACCAAATGTAAAGCTACTAAACATTTATGGGTCACGTGCTCTGCTTAAAGTCCATAAACGAACACATTCACACTGCCAATAACCGAAAGCAAGTTAGTACAGCGGGCGGCGGCGGCGGTATAGATACAGTACCTACAGATACAATACACCATAGATCCGGATTTAATTCGTGTCATAAACAAAATAAATTAAATTTTACGCTTGTCACTGGGAACGGTCGTCCTTAAAATACACACATACCCCTGCCTCTGCCGCACCTCTAAAAAGCAAACATTTCCCAGTATTTACTGTTCATAAGGAGATACGAGTGGGCGAATATGTGTGCAGCCGATTTGCAACAAGCGAGAACCCTACAAATCCTCAATGCATTACCAAACATTTTGAGGTCGTCATTCACCACATGTGGTTGAACCGATGGACCATCATCAGCCAACAGGAACTTCAACTGTTCAACGACACAGCAGAGTAGTTGGTAGTGGGAGTATGAGCAGTAGCACTAGAAGTATCTACAACCAACCCGAAGATGGATGCATTGGTGTCTAAAATAGTAATTTATTGCGATCAAATACAAATATCAAAATGTATCTAGATTTAATGTGAATATAAAGATGTCTCTTAGTCGAGTGTGTGTACGGTGTAGCGTAATGAATATTTGTGCACAACCAATGGAAGATGGTAGATATACATATGTACGTACGTATGTGGCACCCGTTCGATGACTGAGTACCACATTTGTGTGTTTCTATATGTGCGGCTTCCATATTCGTTGTTGATACCTGTGGTGATGATATTTACTGTAATCTAGAAATTGTAGACGGTTTCCAGTTGTTGTAATTGTAATTTCTAATTTTAACTTCGTATAAATGTATTCGCCTTGTTAATTAGAAGATTGAATGACATTTCGAAATTTTCCAAGTGTTACCGCCTTCCATTTGTACTGTAGAAGTATGTATGACTTACTTTACTGTTAAATAGTTGAACTTTAAGAGTGATTAAACCTAGTAAAGTCGTGCATGATTGATTTAAAATACTTGGGTATTCTTCGTAATTGAGTGTTGGGGTTAGTAGGTATCTTCTTCTCATTGCATCCATGGTCAGTTGTAAGTCAAGAGATGGTCCCCAACTATGGCAATACAATAACCCAAACTTACCCAGCTTAGTCTAACCAAACCCACTGCACCGCCCGATTGAGAAGATTTGAGTAAGTCTATTAAATGAAAAAGTTTAACCAAATTTTAACAATAATCCAAGTTCCTAACATTAACTACTTTTCTATATTAACTTACAGCTGTGGACAACTTAT
Organism: Brachyopa scutellaris; assembly: GCA_949775065.1. NCBI lineage: Eukaryota > Metazoa > Arthropoda > Insecta > Diptera > Syrphidae > Brachyopa > Brachyopa scutellaris. Next base: position 114,476,215 of record OX459113.1, read on the forward strand.
TAGAAACACCCCAATTGAAATTAATATTACTGTGTTTATTTATAAATTACGTCTTAAAACTTTGAAATAAGAATGTTTTTCATAAGTTTCGTTAATTCTCCAGTAATAAAAGCAAAAAATTATGGTTCAAAATAGTAATAAATAAAAAAAAATATATAAAATAAATAATTAGCCCTTTAAATTGAATGGACAACTAATTAGAAACACTTCAAAAAATGGTTATAATTTTATGTTGAGTGGTTGGAAGGCATTTTAAGTTTATACTGCGTGGTGAACCCCTTCTGCCGATTAACTTCCTGGCATAAATTTGGCATAGACTGAATGGGTCGTCTGCAGCGTTCCACAGTAATTGCTTTCCAGGCACCTTCAATATTATTACCCGAAATGTCTAATAATGTTGATTTTTTTTTAAGCCAACTGCCCTCTTGACATCGTCTTACGATTCAATTTAGGTTGGCACTTGATCCCGCCCACTGAAGAACACTGGTTGAATTGTACTGCAAAGATTGTTTCGTGACCATAGCCATATGTTTGCGGTCTTTCTCCAACTGGAATTTACAAATAACTAGCGAATTTGTCACGGCCAAGTTACCAGGTTGTTTTCCAATATCACACCAATATTATAAATGCGAAAGTAACTCTGTCTGTCTGTCTGTCTGTCTATCTGTCCACTACCTTTTCACGCCTAAACAGCTGAACCAATCATAATGTAATTTGGTACGAAGCTGGTCTGGGATCTGGGGAAGGACATACGTGGAAAAACCGCTCGCTAGGGGGCGCTGGAGTTAAGTTATTAACAAAACCTTTTCACGCCTAAACCGCTGAACCAATCATAATGTAATTTGGTATAGAGATAATCTGGAACCTGAGGAAGGACATAGGCGGAAAAACCGTTCGCTAGGTTATGCTGGATTTAAGTTATTAACAAATTCTGTATTAATTGACCAAAATGACACAAATTCATAATATGTGTTGGTTTAGTGCCAAAAGAGAAAATCACAAAATCTGCACCCAAAAGGTGGCGCTGTAGTTATTGACAAATTCTATGTTAATTGACCAAAATAACTTATATTAACGATTTATGTTGGTATAGTGCCATAAGAGAAAACTACAAAATCTGGACCCAATAGGTGTCGCTGGAGACGAGTTATTTACGAATTCTATATCTAGGGAGACAAAAAACAAACAAAAAAAAATCCGGATCTAACGGACATGTATCTTTCATGTTGAATGGTAAGGAGTTTTATCAAATTCTCAACTGCAAGACGGAGAAGATAGGCAGGATAAAGACCTGTGGTGATAAAGTGGAGTATATGTGGACCTAGGCAGTGGTGTAATGTACATATTATATGCAATACTAAAACACATCCCTAATTCCACTCTTCACCCAGAAATGTTTATGGTGACAGTCTGATGGACTTTTAATTTTATTAACCACGAGCAACGATAAACGCCTTACAATTTTCTGAGAGAAGTTCATGCAGTTGCATGGTACGATACTATTACATGGCAATTCTAAACCCCATATATGTATATATCACGTGTAACAGTACAAAAACTCTTTGCATTTGGATTTGGAAATTCTTTCCCATCAACGGTACTATCCTAATATACCAGTCAGTCTGAACTCATTTAGCCACCAGATAGTCTTCCGATACCAAGCAAAATGCCATAAGAACCTTTAAAGTTTAAATATACCATTGCGTTGAAGATTCACAAATTCTTAAATAAGTTTATTGTTGACTGTTGACGTCGGAAGAGCTAGAGCTAGAGCTAGAGCTAGAGCTAGAGCTAGAGTAGATGCTCACGCCCCATATTTTGATTAAAGATAAATGTATAAAAAAGTATTATTAGCTTTTAAATGTTTGTTACTAAATCAAGAATTTCATGTCGTACAACCAAATAGTAGTAGAAAAATGATGCTGCTGCTTATTCACACTTTGAACTTTGTTTTTGGGCGCGGGCGAAGCCGAGCGGGACAGCTAGTCTAGATATATTTTTCAGCCAGTAAAATGTCATCTATTCGGTTTAACGAACCAACACCATTGCAGGGAAAACATTCCACAACATTGGCTGATACCCCACAATGTTTAATAACTGGTAAAACAAACTTGGGGCTCAAAGCTGTGCTTTTTGGTCATCGTACATATCGAGCGACATCTTGTCCCATGCGGCTGTCCTTAGTTTCATCGCTCCATACTATGTATTTCCACTGCTCTGCTATCCAATTCAGGTGAGACTTTGCGAACTCAATTGTCTGTTTTTCTTTGCTTAAAACAAACGAGCGGTCCATCCATCCCAGATACTACCAGTCGTCTCCTTATGGTGCGTGTGGAGACTGGAGTACTTGATTCTTCTAAATTTTTTTCCCCACGATAAAATATGAACCGCATGGGGAACCAACTACAAATGCATTATTTTTTGACAACAAAGTCATCTCTTTGCCCTAAAACAAAAAGCATTACCATTATGTTAACAGAAAAAAATGTGCGCTTGTTTGAATATACAGAGTCAGGGTGTTTCTAATCAGTTGGCCACAGCTGTAAGTTAATATAGAAAAGTAGTTAATGTTAGAAACTTGGATTATTGTTAAAATTTGGTTAAACTTTTTCATTTAATAGACTTACTCAAATCTTCTCAATCGGGCGGTGCAGTGGGTTTGGTTAGAATAAGCTGGGTAACTTTGGGTTATTGTATTGCCATAGTTGGGGACCATCTCTTGACTTACAACTGACCATGGAGGAAGGTAAAGAAGTGGATGTCATTACTACCGACTACAGTAAGGCGTTTGATAAAATCTGTCACCTAACTATTTACCTTAAACTTAAAGCCCTCGGTTTTCCACCCTTTTTCATTTCATGGCGGAGATCGTACCTAGAGAATCGTCAGTATAGGGCTCTCTTCAGATTTCTTCAGCCTCGGTCCCCATCGATGCCACTTCAGGTGTTCCTCAAGGCAGTCATCTCGGTCAACTGATCTTTGTTTTAACAATAAATGATGTTGGTCATTTCATAAAAGACTCCGATCTGCCTATTAACGGGATGACATGAAAATTATTAAAGTAATCACGTCTATCACAGAATCCGTCGTACTCGAAATTTTGCTACGAACCCCGAAAGAACTATCACAGAATCCGTCCCCACCGATTCACATTTATCTACTTCAAAATGACCTTAATTCATTCTATACATGGTGCAACAAAAACTTTTTAGAACGTAACTTCGGGAAATGTCAATCCATAACCTTCTCCCGTAAATGCCTCCCCCACCTCTCAGAACCTATTACTTTCGTAACGAGACGCCAATTTCCCTCAATTTCCTGCCTACGCAATCTTGGCATTATTTGTGACAGGGAGCTTAAGTTCCGCTCTCAAATTGATCAAAAAATACACAGAGCCAATTCCTCTCTTGGTTTCATAAAACGCTGGCCCAAAGAATTCTCGAACAATTACGTTACAAAATCTCTTTATATAACTTTTGTCAGACGTGGTCTCCCTTGGGCTGACAACTATATCTTACCCCCGTACGAAAATCTGCTAAAATTTATTAACTTGTAAACCCTTGCAAAACGTCGCCAAGTAGCAGACATACAACATACTCTTCGTGCACCAACTTTAAATAGATACAATTGCACCTACTAGAAATTATTTCCCTTTGCACCAACCCACGTAACCACGCTCTTTCGTCTTCCTCAACTACGACCATTTCGAACCAATCTTCAGATAATTACGTCTGGCCAACAACGCACAGAACACCCTTGACATTGATTCCAGTATATCCTCATTTAAAAATTCTTTCTACACCTCTTCATCCCAAGTGTTAGTTTAAGTTTCCCTCTCCTCTTCACGACTTCATCCCTTATACTTTAGTTTACATTTCTAAATGTTAGTCTTAGTCTAGTTTTAGGCTAATAAATAAGTAAATTACCACTCACCACATCCGCCACCAGATTCGAAACACTAAAACCATAACCTTTTGGCCTTAACCTACGACTACGCAAATCTTAAAGTTGCTTCCAAGAAAAGTTTTGCAAACTTATCACTTTTTTTCCCCTTAAAACTATAACAACTTAACCTACCTAAAATACATTAGGCTTCTTAGCTTATACAAACTAGATGGCGTCAACAAGCACTTGGCCAGCGCCATTCCGACGGCCCCTCGCGGTATCGAGACCTGAGCGAGGCCGCGGCGTCGGTCACCTCTCGGATTTGTTGCCTCGTATTGCTTTTAGGTATCTATTGTATTATGTCTCGGTACGCAATTGCAGTATTGAAACGAAAGAGCTCATGTGAATTGGCTTAGAAACCGTCCTAGATGAGCCGATTATCTCGCGCACCACTGCACTGTAGCGGTAGTACCTATAATACCAAAATACAACCCCATTTTTAAATAGCCCTTTAGCAACAATATGGAGAAATACCTCTGGTGGGATAAAGCCAGCTCAGAGCGTACTCTCATGGTATGGTAAACTAAGGCATATTCGGCACCTTTTTAACTAGGTAAGTCGTGTTGTGGCAAAATTTATTAACGAATTGCAAAATGTTTGATTACACAGTGAACCACTTTTTTCGGGCCTTAAATTTGAGCATTGATCCTGAAAGTACTTACCAGAACTAGAAACTCTGCATCATTCGTTTTTCCAAATTGGCTGCCAAACGTATTTTGTAGCCTCATGAATATTTTGGCTCAAACCTCATTTTGAGCACTTTCTCATGGCTATATATTTGTTAACCGTAGGGATATTTTTTTTTGTCTTCATCAAATTATCGGTATTGATTAGGAAAAAAAAAGTGCCAAACAAGCTGACCCAAAAAAACTGCATCAAGGGCCTCAAAATCGTAAAAATGTAAATTTTTTTTACCATTCCTGCACATTTTTCTACCGTTTTTGGCCTATAACTAGTACGTAATTGCACTAACACCATCAATTGAAAAAAAATCAGTTGAAGCCTTTTCTAACATTTAATTTACAAACAAAAAAAACGTATTTTCTATATAAAATGAATTAAAACATAATTGTTACAATATATTTGTGGACAATGTGGCGTATACGCAATTTTGTTTCTCCTTTTTTCATTGTTTGCTTTCTCTGAAGATTTTTCTTTCTCTGGGCATTTTTCCGATTTTGAGGCTCTGGATGCAGTTTTTTTGAGTCAGTTTGTTTTGCACTTTTTTTCTCCTAATCAATACCAATAATTTGCTGATGACAGAAAAAAATGAGGCTATAAAATACATTTGGCAGCCAATCTGGCAAAACGAATGATGCAGAGTTTCTAGTTTTGGTAAGTACTTTCAGGATCAAATCTTAGGCCCGAGACGATGACCTGAAAAATCGCACACAGTGTTATGGAAGAGATTTTGATCTTTAAGCTATGATAACTCATAAGAATTTCGCCCTTATACATAAATGTTTTTTAATTTTAAAAAAATAAGTAGTATTGTCGAATGTACCGCAGCCCGGGGTACCAATACATCGCTTTTGTTTTTTTTTATAAGAAAACAAAACAATAACAAAAAAAAGTATAAGTAGTATTAGTCAACGACCACGCCACGCTGAAAACATCGGTTCTCGTTAGATCACCAAAATCAAGCAGCGTCGGTCTTGGTTAGTACTTAGATGAATGACCACCTTGAAACACCGTGTGTTGTTGACATAGGAGTAGGAGTAGGGGAGTACCGATAAATGAATCGACTCCATATGGTAACACAATGGACCTCAAGTGTCTAAGTGAATCCAACCAGAGTGATGGGGATAACCACCGTAACCTAACCTAACCTATAAGTAGTATTAAATGTTGTGACAAATGTAAATATGTAAGTACCTACGAGTCTCAGGATTATGTAGGTTCCTCTCCTTGGTTCTTAACAAAATCTACCGCGAAGTATATATGTAATGTGGTGGATTGAAAACCACCTCCTGAATGACTTTTGTTCGCTGAATCGGAAGTGTCCCCAAAAAGATGATGCTTTTTCAGGTGCCGAATGTGGCCCGATCTCTCAAATTGTCTTTAACTTTACATTTTTCATAAACTTTTAAAATCCACATGGATTCTAGTTTCCTATCTTAAAAATCAATAATACATGCTAAAAATAAGAATCTATGAACAATTCATGTAAACTGTACCATGCTAAACAGCTTACATATCCGTATTGACAAATATCACCGAAACACACAAAACTATCTTTTTTGTGGGTATCTTTAGCCTCTCATACTACAATGGATCCCATTTTAGCATAAGAGAGCGTATTTAACTAGAAGGGCATTAGTTAATAAAGCCTGGTTCACACGAAAAACAGGGTTGCTGAGTATGCCTCGATAACGAATGTTTGAAAATATGCCCTGAAGATCACGCTATAGTCATCGCCCTGGCAATATGCCTTCGAACCGCGTTCATGGGGATATTGTCAATCCTTTTTAGTTGTGACCCATTGTATAGGGTCTTTTATAGGGACTAGAATTTAATATTTAGAGTTAGTATTTTATAAATTGGCAATAAGCTAGTGATATATGCACTAGACTACTGAGGCAGCTTTGGTGACATAGCTTTAAGAGTCCGATTACAGAAAGTCTATAATTAAGGGGTGTTTTAGCAGTTGTCTAAAGCATGATGATCGGAGCGTTTTTTTTTATTAGCTGACTTCATAACTGACTGACTAAGTTACAATAGACTTAAGTGTTAACAAAGAGTTGGTTTTTACCCATGTATGCATCAATGCCATAGTCTTAATACGCTTCTTCTTTCTTGGAAAAATGCCCTCAAGTTTCTGCAAACATCTGTTGTTTCTGATCTTGAATAGTTGATAATTGTAATCTGAAAAGTCTATGTCAAATGAACCTATTCCCATCTCAAAAGTTATGCAGTAGAGTTGTGAAGTGCTATAATTTCATCGGCAAGCAGATAGCAGGTTATTTCTATTCCATAGAAAAAGACGTCGCGAGAATCTAGATAGCTGAGAAAAGCTCCATTTACAGAAAAGATATAAAACAAAGTCCATGTCACCTTATTCCCCCGAACCATCCTGCCTTATCCATTCGGTGCTGCTTATAAATAGTTAAAAAAGTTTTTTTTATTTTTTTCAATTAATTTAAGCTCAGCATAAATTCGGTGATAATAATTATTACTCAATTAAATTAATGGAATTTCTCATACGGATGTACCTATTCGAAAAGAACAATCTCAAAACGGAAAACAGTTTGTCGGTACTTAAATACGCGTCCGGAATTTTAGATACGCACAATTCATTCAACGGGGGATGTACTTTTCCATTACAACTCTTCCTTCCTGTTCGCATTGCCACCGTCAATGGGTGGCAATAAGCAGTGTAGCAAAAGCAATGGCAGATGCCAACGAAAGGGGGATGTCAAGGTACAAGGAGGTGGAACAAAAGACATAATCGGAGGTAATTTGAAGGATTCACGTGTGAAACGGATGTGGGGTTGTTTGTAGGTACTACGTGACATCTTCTACCGTAGGTAGTGATTTAACTTTATTACCGTCATTTCCAGTGTCGATGTTAGGTGTATATTGTTGTAGTTAATAGAAAAAAAAAAGTAATAATAATGAGAATACATTTTCAGTCAGGTATTTATGGATTAAGAATGAATGTGTATTTCTGTATGTACTTTGGATAAGGATAACGTAATTAATATGGCAAAGGCCATACAATTTCTCAATTTGGAATCAATAACTTGTCTATATGTAGTATCCTTATAATTAAAAAGAGATTTTCCGAGATATTGATACGATAATGTCCGCAACAGAATGTGACTTGGACATTTTGATTTATAATAATCTAACAGACTGCAGATTAAGTCGCTTTTAGGTGTCATTTCTGGCTGACATTTCAAATTAAATTGTTATTTTTATATTTTCTGAAAGCGGGCTGGACTACAGAAAAAGCAGCTCTGGAAATAATTAGGACATAAACAAGGATTGGGCTGGAATAGCTAGTTAATATGGAATGAAGCTGAGCATCGAGAATGTGATGACTTTACTAGCTGCTCGTTCGTGTAAATGGGAAGATCAGGAAATAGTTTCTAGAGCAAGCATCAGGGTCACTCCATAAAACAGGCACATTCCGTTATGTCAGAATTTAAATCAAAATACGTACCTAAGTACATACTTAACTATTTTCGAGATGAGAACAGCATATACGCTGAATTATACGCCCCATAGAGTTGATCTACAGATAATTCATTATCTTGAGAAATGGCAAACAAAAGTTTAGAAATGCCATCTTGTGGCAATAAAATTTAATGAATAAAAATGTTTTTAATTATATTCTTTATTTATTTATTTGTTTATTTATTTATTTATTTATTTATGTTGAAGCTGAAAGCCCTAGTAGCTAAGCTGTAATATCCTTAGTCATTAGTTTTATATTTATAAATAATTAATAAATAATAATAATACAAATAATAATAACAATAATAATAATAATAATAATAATAATAAGAAACAAAAACTTGTACATCCATTTTAATTGCAAAAAAACTTTAACGACATACTAATCATGTCGTGATGCAGAGTCTCCCATACTATAAGTACGATCCACCACCTGTGCTAGAAAACAATAGCTTTACAATTTACTGGGATAGATCGATAATAACTGACCGCACAACACGAGCTAGTAAACCAGACATCCTCCTATTCGATAAAGTTAGAAAGAAAATTACTTTGTTTGATGTAGCTATTCTCCTCATTAACAACATCCAGTCGACGTATAGTACAAAAATCAACAAATGTACGGACCTGGCAAACGAACTCAAGGCAATGTATGAGGTGGAGAGAGTGGATATCGCGCCAATAATCCTATCCGCCACAGAACTGATACCCAAATACCTTTTAGCCCAACTAAAGAGACAAAATCTTGAAAACGCACTAGAGATTATGCAAAAATCTGTAATCCTTAACATATGCAACATAGTGCGATGTTTCCTGCTACAGACCAACTCGAACTAAAGGGCTAGAACATGGTCTACGCCCCAACAGAGCCTAATCCCTTGGTAACCACTCGGGATAGGTGCTTTCCAGCCTTACAGCTGAGAATAAGCTTTTGAAAAATCTATGATAATAATAATTATGTTGATCTTAATAATTCTTTTAATTTATTTATTGAAACTTATTGAAAGTGACCTAAAGTAAAGTCTGTAACGGGCACGAAACCTATTTGAATTAATAATACGTTCATAAATTTTAAATATAGTAAAAATAAGACCTATAGGCAGTTTCGAAAATGGAATAATGATCCGGAACTATTAAAAGTTTATAAGGTGATTCCAAAGGAATTTGATATTTTAAATAGACAGTATGTCCTTTTCGTTGAATCTAATAATTAATTAATAATTAAATTATTTAAAGACTTATAGTTAACGTTTTTGGGGTTTCATCAATAGCAAAAAGCAATCTAATGGTATTCCTAACTCACTAACTGTATAAGCCTTAATGATAAATCCTCACCTGATCTTTTAACTTTTTGTAATATGTTTCAATCTGTTGATGTTGATGGCCTAGAGTGCTCTATCCATGAAGTTCAGTTTGCGCTTTCTTTATTAAGATTGGACTAAAATCCGGGTATGGATGGCACTCCCCCAATTGTACTTCAAAAGTGTTCTTAGGCGTTATCTGTGCCTCTTGCTTTAGTGTTTATTTATTATTTGAAGGTTTATAAGAGGAAACTTTTGTAGGAGCTCATCTCTCCGTTTAAACACGGCTTTGTGGCTGGTAGATCTACTTCTTCAAGTCTATCAATATTTTGTCATTCCGTCCTAAACGACCTTGAGTGATGTAATTTATACTGACTTCGCTAAGGCGTTTGACCGTGTTAATCACAAAATTTCAATTTCCAAACTGAGCAGGTTTGGGTTTCACTCGAACCTTCTACAGTGGATTACCTCCTATCTTATGAATCATAGTCAGTATGTTCGCATTAGCGATATATGTTATATTCGTCACCAGTTTATGTTACCTATGGAGTTCCTCAGGGTAGTCATCTGGGACCGTTGCCTTTTCCTTTATTTATTTGTATATTTGTTGATATTATTTCTTTGTTTAATGCCTGTGATAGTGTTGTAATGTAGTGTAGCCTAACCACAAAGACCAGCACTAAATAATGAGCCTGTTGATACATATTTTTCCCTGGCAAATCTCTGCTTGTGGTTGTTGCTTGTATTAAGCACACCACGACACAGATCTAATGGTGTTTTAAAAAATGCCATTTGCGACTTGTTTTTAAGTTCACAATGTCAATGCCGATGATTTAAAATTGGTCCGACCTATTCATTCGGAGCAGACTTTCTATTGGGGTATCATATTAATGACCTTCACATCCACGTCTCTAAAAATGTCAAAGTCTTTCTTATTGTCGTAACCTCTTCCCAGTTTAAATTACGTACGTGATCGATAATATCCCAATGTCTATTATTTCTTCTAAAAAAGGACCTGGGAGCCATATATGACAAAAAGAAAAACGAGTTTCTGCAGGCTTATCGAGTTTTTGGTTGATAAAATCTACAAACTTCCACGATCCGGAAACTCTTATCTTACTTTATATAGTATACGTTTGGATTTAATCTAATCTAATCTACTGGCACTGCGACAACGACTTCTGGCAAGGAACTCACTGAATCCAACTTTCAGCTTTAATACGATGCAGAAAAAATGCATACTATCCATATCTCTAAAGCGGGCCACTCACTACACGTACATATGTATGTACATATCCCAGTAGGGAACTTAGGCCCCCAGTGATTCTTTCAGGCCTCCCTAAGCTAAGCATCGATGACTTTTGCTATTACTTCAGCCATGATTTTAACATTGCGATGTTATAGGGATCAAGTATTTCCCATCTCGATTCCTTTGCAGGCCTTATTTCAGGGGTTACCAAGAAGTTGTTCCAGCAGGCCTTCCTATAGCCCTTCCAAGGAAGCACTTATTTCATCGGTTACCAGTTATGAGTAAAAGCTGGACTTCCTATTGTATATATTGCTTCCAGGAAAGGCTTAGTTCCAAAACAAAATCAAATAAATAAATCCAAGTATTTATATGATGTGTTTGTATATTTCAGACATAGTATTTACATATGATAAACAAAACATGTATGTTTAAGTTTAGTTTAAGAAAAAAATATTGTAAATAAAAAACAAAGATAACCAACTTTAACTAATAATCGGTGATTTAGCATTCTTCCCCTCAGCTGATTTTGCTAGAAAAAAAAAACTTACTTAACGTTATCAGACTTGCTGGCTAGTTACACATTTCTATTGGAAAAGAAGACCTGAAAAAAGGAAAATATAGGAAGCGGAGCGGTAATGCCATTAAAACAGATTTTAAGACATATTCCATTACTAACTCGGTTCCTTGGCAATGCCTAACAACATGCCGGTAAACGTTCATTCCCTGGTAATACAATTAATGCTCAAGTTTTAAAAGTGGTGGGAATTTTAAAACAAGAGCCATTACCAACTCGCCTCCTAGGCATGATTTTTGGAAGGCCTTCCTATTTTTTAAGATTTTCATTGATGAAGTAAGGGGTGATTTGGCAAGGTCTGCTGAAATCGCCAACGATTCCCTACTGGGATGTTATGTAGATATGATTCCATATTTTCAAATTTTAACCCTTAACGGCCCAAATTTTTATTTCCTAATGAAATAAATTACTTAAAGATAACATAGCATCTAAAGTGATTCTGCGTACTTAATAATGTATTTCGTTGCGTTGTTTACCTGTGGGGGCGGATATTGTGGTATATATCAAATTCGATCAAACGGGCGCCAGGGCTACATTTTGAGCTTAAATACGAGATGAAAGGTATATTACGAAAGAAAAAATATTTGTGAAAATGAAACATAAGTATTCACCCCTGTGATCAATTCCGACCGGATTGAAAACGAACGGAATAACAAGGGATGAATTCGGAAAAATGCGTTAATTCGATCGGAATTGATCACAGGGGTGAGTATATTTTTGAAACCGGATTCATAAAATTTACTCAAATAACATTTTAAAGTAATTTCTGGTCTTTGTCGAATCTGCTTATATGACACGACCAACTTTCAAATTGTTGCTTTTATTTGAATTTTAACATGAAATTGCATAATCTGAGGCACATTTATATTGAAGAGGCTTGTATTAAATATGATACAATGGCCAATTATGATAAAATATGAAGTTTTTCGAATTTACAGCATTTTTACTAATATGTATCAAATTTGATACACTGGGCCGTAAAGGGTTAAAGCTTCACAAATTCACAAATCGATTGAAAAAGTGGTCGTTTTTGAGAGAGTAGTGCACCTGGGAATATGATTCCATTTTGGAGTATAATAGTGGAGAAATAATTGCAAGTATGTGGCCCTGCCAGTGACATTAGCCTTTGTATACGTCTACGGTATTTTTATCAATCCAGTCTAACAAAATCTCCAGATCTCGTGGAGCTTCCATCGCTATAATCTCCTGTAATTATTTTTAATTGTTTTCTCTTCCAATGAAATGAGAATAAAGAGAACAGTAATTATAACCATCGAAGCAGTTACACACACAAATACCTTTCAAATCGAACGCAAATATCTGCTCGCTTTGATTGTCCTTGTCGCCATCAATCGAGCACGTATACTATTGTGCCAATAACAGTTTACTACTACCACTGCTAGTGCTATCCATTTCGACACAATACGTTCAAATAAAAATAAAATTAAATAAATTTATTTCTTCTTGCATTTACATGTCATCCTGCGAACGAGTGACATGAATCGAAGAAAATGCATTTCACTGCTCCTTTTGTTTATTTCGTTCTGGATGAAGGATGCATCGATACAGTGCTATGAGTATATGTGTATGTGTATAAATCCATCTTAAGACGCAAAGACAAATCAATGCAACAATATAAAAAAATAAAATATGGAAATGAAGGACCACACCTAGAAGGAGTTACTTTGGCTTCCGAGGCACATGCAGCTACTCTACTACTATGTATATAAACATACATAGCTCTGTGTATCTGTGTATCACAATAGTTGCGTTTATAACTTGGAAAAAAGGAATTCAATTGCAAAATGATTGCATATTGAAATATTCAATTGGCGGAAGGGTTTCCTTATGAACCTGAAAAGGATTGAGGAAATGGTGCGGACCGGAGTATTCCCAATTCATTTTAAATCCTTCTCTTCTCTTTTTTATACACATAAACATAAACACATGTATGTACGTGTTTCGCAGACGAGCCGAAGGATCCGAACAAATAGAACAAACGAAGCAGATGATTTGTATTGGTTTTTGCTTGTTTGCCCTATCTATCACATTACAGAGGGAATTTTGCAGGAGCACAAAAAAGGCCACCCACCCGCACAAGAAAGTAGAATGCAACAAATTTTCCTTCATGTAGATCCTTGTCCTGAATTGTATAAGGATCAGTCTCAGTCTATGAAACAAAACGTTGACGGTAAGTGGCTTTCATCAGATTACCTAATGTTACTGGCTGTCAGTATAATGGAACATGATTGAGTGTATGTGTGTATGCGTATACTCACCTATGCATTTTAGTGCCACCCTGTGCTGTACATTTTTACCTTGTTTTTGATTTACATTTAAGTAGCCAATTTTATAAACACATGGTGGTTTTAACTGACTTTCTTCTTTCATGGTAGGCGCCGTGGCTCAGTGGTTAGTGCGTTGGACTACTATCTGGCTCGATCTACATATATCTACGTATAAAATGGGCTGTAGCCTTATTTTCAGGTCATGGGAATTTCGGGTATCATCGAAGGAAGATGGGACTTATAGAGGATGGTACCTGTAAGCTATGACTGGAGGAAGTTGAGAAATGTCGCCCGATACGAAGAATGTTTTACAGCAGTCAAAAGGACTCCAGGGTACAGTGACAGTCGTTATGTCACCCTAATCAGACCAATCATAGCATAATGGTTGTCTGGTGGAATTCATTACTTAAGGGATAGTTCCAAAAAGGACAATATGCCAGTTGTATACATGGTGTCGGTGTTTTAAAATGTGAATATCTTCAAAAGTTATAAGAAGTGTGGGGCAATGTTGGCATCATTTGAATCACCAAGACTGTGGGTTTGTCGATCATAGTCCGCAATAACCGGGAGAGCATCGTGTGTTTGCTATCGAGCTATTTTTATAAATCACGAATCATACGTGAGGATCGAGCATTTTGTTCACATTTAAATATTCGGCGATGAGTGTAAATCTTATTCGTTCGTGGGTGTAAAGGTTCCGCGAAACTGCTTTAGCTCTGAATACCATACCCTAGCAGTGAATCAGGGACTACCGAAACCATTCAGGAGGTGGAACAAAGTCCTATTTTTTGGAAAATTTACATACATACTCCAACACACGTGGTTTCAGCAAGATGAGGCGTCTACACATATCGCTAGAATCTCCTCGAATTAGCTGAGTGATCATTTTCGGAGGAAACTTTTGCGTAATTTTTACCCTTTTTCGGCGATGGGACCTGGCACCCCACTTTTTTAAAAAACCGCGATTTTGACGCATTTTGAAAATATAGGACCCTTATATCAATTTATTTTCATTTCATATCTCTTTTACTTTTAAAACATAGTACTTCACTCTTAAAACACACCCATTTTGTTCAACCAGCGATGAAATCAACAAAGTATTTTTGTTAGCCAGAATTTCCTTCCCAAAAACTCGATCTGCATACATGCTTTTTTGTCTTTGTTATTTTTTTCCAAATATTAATGTTATTATTAGTTTAGCAATAAAATAAAGTTTTTCGAAAAATTCAATTTTTTCATACAAATAAAAGTGGAACCCCTTTTTTTCTTCTGGAACCCTTTTTTGGACGCTTTTTTAATTTTGCTCGCGGCAACGCTGCCCCGTGGTCTGTCATGGAGTTAAAGGAAAGTAACCGCCGTGAAATGCTTGACATCCAACGAAGCCTGCTGCACTGCATGGCACGCAACATGCTGGTCCACTTCAAACAGTGTTGTAAACACACTATGTTGAACTTAGTATTAAAACAATATTTTTTGTATTAAATTATATAATTAATCTGCCACCGGATACCCGGTACCATAGCCACAGCAGTGTGGGAGATAAGTGGATCATCCACGACGTGAACGATACCAATGCCTGTGAGCTCCTTCATCTCAGTTAAATATAGAATTTCTATCTTCGAGTATGTAAGTTGAGTTGGAAATTGAAGGACTGTTGATGCTGAATATGCTGAATTTATTTTAATTTTTCAATTTGAGTTTTGCTTATTTACTGATGTCCTGGAAAGATTTGCTGCTCTCTATACATATAGTAAAGCAGTATTTTAACCTACCTCATTATAAAAAAATATAGAAAACAGGATTTTCTGAGGTCCAGGTGCCTATGGAGTTAATGTAAGAAATAAGAAATACAGCATCGACAGAAGAACAGTTAACGTTTTATTTTTCCAAATTTGTATGTATAAAGACTTTTACACGTTTTTATATATGTACGTCGTTTGTCAATTTCAAATCGACAAGTGGAGTCACAGCTTATTGAGGTACATATTGACAGTTTATTCATAGGTTATTTCAATGCCATTATACAAGTATGTGCCATGTTAACAACGTCCTTCGGTCTGATCTTATGGGTGTAAGACTTCCACACAAGGCACCACCAAAGTCTGCTTCGCTAAATAAAGATTATAAAAACAAAAAGGTTTTTTTTTGAAATATTATAATAAATTTGCTTACTTACTTTAGATTTAGTGGGCACCGTAGCGCAAGTGGTTAGTGCGTCGGACTACTGAGCCAGCGGTCTTGGGTTCGAATCCCGCCGCAAACACCTAAAAAAAAAAAGTTTTTCACAGTGCCCACCTCTTTCGAATGTCTGACAAGCATCAAAGAGTATCATTTGTCACGATTGAGCTTCTCAACTCGCCGTTCGGAGTCGGCAAAAAACTGTAGGTCCCTTCCATTCGTGCAAAAATATAACACGCACACACAAATGGTTGCGAGAAGCAGGCCCAGGTTCACCTCGAGCTGTAGCGCCAACTAAGTAAGTAAGTACTTACTTTAGATTGATTCGTCGGTCCACTGCATCCACTATATTAGTTTTACGGAAATGTTCAGCTTGAAGCAGATAATGTCCTTGAGTTTTCATTCAGCCAGATTTTGCAGTTCATTGATCGCATTTTACCGGGGATCTTACAAAGTGCAAGTTGGACCATCACATTCATGAAAATAATCTTTTTTTTTTGTTATCCTGTTGATCCAGTTCAACTACACATCGACCTGGCCTTGAATTTCGTGAAAGCAGTTCACGATTGGGGTAGAGAAAAACATATTTAATTATTCTTTTATTTTATTATTTAAATCATGCTTACAAAAATGGTTTCTAGAGTACTTAAGTCCTGTTACTCGTCTGTACATTCAAAATAAACTAAAAAACCAGCACTTAGTTTGTGTAAGATTCTCTTTCTCTATGATGTACAGCAATCTAAATGCTGCCATGCTGGTTAGCTCCTTCATCGAATTAGATCTGAATTTCCATCTTGCTAGACAACTCCTTCTGTCCGATAGTCAGGAGCAGGATTATGTAAAGTAAGCTGCAGTCTACAGAAAAGTGGAGAATATATAGGGGGATTAACAGTTTAGAGTTTTCAGTGCTAAAAACCTTTCGTCCTACTAGAATTTACCAACAAAAAACCTTTATACAAACTTCACAAAAATGACGGTATGATTTCTATAACATAGTCCATTAGTACTTTAAATCCTCCACTGGTGATGAGTGATGAGTGATGACCAGGGATTGAATTTTGTCCACTTTACTTTTATTTTAATTTTTTGGCCTTTTTTACTCACATTTCTTTTTTTTTTGCCTTTTTTAATCCACACAGCGTGCTACTACTGTTTAATACTGCGTGTGCTAAAATGCATGCTATTCTCAAAATATTTTGGTGCTTTTCATGTCATTGAAAGTGAAAATGCCCAAAGGCGCGGGAAAAGCGAAATAAAGGGTGATTTTTTAGCTGGTTTGGTTTTGGCAACACTGGTTTTGACAGCTGACGTGTGTTTAGTACCTTGTGTCACTGTCAAACAGCTTCAGTTTGGTTTGCAATTTAACCATGGATCGTCTTACAAATGAACAACGCTTGCAAATTATTGAATTTTACTATCAAAATTCGTGCTCGGTTCGAAATGTTCATCGCGCGCTGCTTCCATTTTATGATCGGCATTCTCGACCTTCTAAGCAGTCTATTCGGAAGATTGTGACCAAATTTCGCACCAAATTTACTTTGTTGGACATTAAACCACCAACACGTTTACGTACTGTGCGTAGTGAAGAAAATATTGCGGCCGTATCAGCTAGTGTGACAGAAGACCGCGAAATGTCGATTCGGCGCCGTTCCCAGCAGTTAGGCCTTTGTTACAGCACTACGTGGAATATTTTGCGGAAGTTCTTGACTTGCATGATATGTGGTTTCAACAAGACGGTGCCACATGCCACACAGCACGCGAAACAATGGCGCAATTGCGAGGCGAGTTTGGTGAACAGTTAATTTCACGTTTCGGGCCGGTCAATTGGCCGCCTAGATCGTGCGATTTGACACCATTAGATTATTTTTTGTGGGGGTATGTCAAGGCTAATGTCTATAGGGACAAGCCCGCTTCGATTGACGCACTGGAAGCCAACATCCATGCATTCATTCGTGAGATACCGGCCGATATGTGTGAAAGAGTATGCCAAAATTGGACTCAGCGGATGGGCTACCTGAGACGCAGCCGCGGTCAACATTTGCATGAAATTATCTTTAAACATTAAATTGCAAGGTTCAAACTATCGATTCAAATAAATATTTCATTCATTTTTTCGAATTTTTTGTGTTTTTTTTTTAAAAAAAAGTTCTCAACCTCTTAAAAAATCAGACTTTACAAATAACAAGTGAGTATTTTTTTTTTTTAAACACTATCAGGTCTGTTTTGTTGAACATTTGATCTTAGTGCAATGCATAATATTTCTTCTTATTGAAGAAGTGTTGTCTTTTAATGGGATCGAGTTCACAAGCGAAAGTGCCAGAACAAATTGTACGCCGTTTTTTCAGCAAATTAATGAAATGGCGCTGCAAACGCCAAATTGGACTCAAATATTAAAGTCAACGACGTGCCATCTTTTATCTTGGCTCTACTAGTCTCTGCCCATGTTGAAAGATCCTTCAGTTCACTCAAAGCTTTTCCTGAGAGACAATCGCAGGTGATTGTTACCAGAGAACTTAAAAATGTTGCGGTCAATTAAATTCGTTCACTGGTGATGACCATGGGAAACTGGAAAGCTACTAAGAACGTTTAACTTAGAATGCATTCCTATTCCACACTTATCTCCAGAATGAACTACATATGTATCTATATTAAGGGTGCTTCAATTCGAGCCGTGGTCACCGTGGCCGTGGTTGTTAGTGCGTTGGACTACTACGCAATGCTGCCCGGGTTCAATTCCTGCCCGGGTCTAACACCTAAAGAGTTTTTACACGGTGCCACCTCTTTCGAATGCCTGACAAGCATCAGAGAATATTATTTGTCACAATTGAGCTTCCCAACTCGCCATTCGGAGTCGGCAAAAAACTGTAGGTCCCTTCCATTGATGCAAAAATACAACACGCATACACAAATGGTTTCGAGAAGCAGGCCCAGGTTCACCTCGACCTACAAGCAACTTCCTCCACAGGTTTCAATGAAGTTAGTAACTTAATCCAACCTACGAAATGGTTCCAAAAGCACCAATAAAAATCGACTCACGTGCCAACATAATGTACCTACTTTGGTCTTGGTGAATCCTACTGAGTACAGTGGGTTGCCACATAACGTAACCTAACGTAACCCCACAAATATGAATCCAACGGCATTAAGTCGCATGATCCTGGCGGCCAATTGACATCACCAGAACGTGAAGTACTATGACCTGGGAACTTTTCACGCGAAGCACCCAACTTTGCACCCGATATGTGGCAAGTTGCACCGTCTTGTTGAAACCAAATGTCTACCACATCAATATCTTCGATTTCATGCTCAAATCAATTCATTCATTCAATCATTGAGTTATAGCCCGACCCTCATCTACTTCAAAAAAGTAAGACCCAAGACGCTTCCTGATCCTTACACAGCAAACACTCGCTTTTTAGTCGTGTAATGGTGTCGAGTGAATCAGTCGCTTTTCAACATACCCAGAGAAGAACATTGTCTTTAAAAAAACCAGCATCAACTTCCTGGTATCTGGGCTTCAGTTTAGGTGCAGGTCCTTAATTAAAATACGCCTAAGGAAGCCATAAGACGATTTTGGGTCTTCGGTCGCACAGCAGTAATATTCTCTGCATAGGAAATTATCGAAAATGCTTACAGTCTCTTCAAAAAAAGTCACTACGTGGAGAATTGCTCTCTCAGTATGACGTTCTAATTGACCAAGATCTTCGATATAAAGTTCGTGTATATAAGTTCTGTAGAGAAAAGGCTTTAAAGACCACTCGTTTCGTTTCATCGTAACCATCATGAGAATCAATTAAAAAATAAGTCGCTCTTCAGACTTAGATGTAACCTTGCACTGAAGAGTGCCGCAATTTTAATAAACCCCACAATATACAGCCAGCCATTCATAAAATTAATTACTTCGTCAATTTTGCCCTTAAACAGCTACTTTCTGGTGCCGACATCCAATCAAAGGTAAGGAGAGTCGGTCCTTTATAAAAAAAAAAAATACATACAATGAAAAAGGACGAACAAAATTAGCAAAACCAAACTCCTCTCGACGGGAGTCATATCAATTTTCTTAAATACACGAAGCCCTGCAGCTCCCCCCAACGTGGGTGCTTCCTGCTTCCTATCTTCAAATTGTACAAAACCAATTTTTCGTTATTGAAATACCATACCTGTACGGACATGACGTATACACGGGACATTTTCTGATGTTCAAAAGGACTCACCCTTATGTCCACCTTTTTTTGTTTTGATTGTTTAAAAACTTTCTCACCTTTTGCAAGCAGAAGAGACACAACAAAACTAAATTCTAACACATAATTGGACTTGGACAGGAATCTATGCAAACTGCAGCAACAGTTCCTCGAACTCGCCTGGTTATCCTTGACACTGGCTTCTTATTGGTTTTTCTGATTTTATATTGTCATGGTATTTTTCCCATTGACAATGATGTTGTTGATTACTTTTATCTGACACCCCAACCCCCACCCCCATTCGCACTGCAACCCATTGCAAAGGAACAAAAACATCCTCAACTATACAACAGGAGCACGTAGGTATACCGTATACTGAATACTCTGCTGCACTGCCACGCTTTGTCATGTCAGTCACGCTGTCACGTTCCTGAGTGGGAGGGTAGACTTTTCTTTTTTGATTTTATTTCGTCTGTATAACGGTATATTTCGATACTTTGATGGTTTTTTTGCGTTTTAATGTAAACTTAATTGAAGTTCTCGAAGCCAGTTCCAGTTTGTATTACGAGCACAACACAACGCAGCAGTGCTGAAGGAAGTCGTCCTTCCCGTGTGTTGCACGTTTTGAACTTGTTGGCTGCTTTAGAAATAACTTATACAAGAGCACTCCTCCAAGTTAGTGGTTATATGTTAGTAGGTGAAAGTTTTCTCCGTGGTTACCCACTGCGTTGTTGCGAACCCAACAGAATGCAATTTCAATATGGAATTTGCGCACGGTGTAGTGCTGCTCCTTCGCCATTGAGATTGACTTTGGCCAGGAGAGGAGGCGAAGAGTTTGCCATAAACAATTTGCTTCGCTTGTGTTTCGAAGCATTTGTACGCATTCGTCGTTCGTACGAATGTTAGTTCCTTCTTGTCGTTCCTAGTTCTAGTCCTCGTCATCGTCATCATCAACCTCATCCTCATCGTCGCGTCGTCGTCGTCGTCCTTGTCGTCTAACACATTGGGCGAGTAATTAAAAAGCAATTATTCTGCGTGAAACGTGACATCATGACGACTGGCTTTGTTTTGACAGAAAAGCAACGAAAAAAAATAATAATAATGACACGAAGAAAAAGGAAACATTTTCCACTGAGCGAATGAAATGGAAACGGAAATTTGGGCGGGGAGGGGCGTTGAGTTGGTTGCGTTGAAATTCTGGAGAACGATGGAAACCCCTAGCAACCTCAAAGAATGGAAATTAAGTTGCTTTCATTTGTACCGTGACGGATGAGAATGGCGTTAATAATTTAGATGTTAGCGGAAGTTGAACACTCGAGCCCGCGCGCTTCGCACAGACGACGCGACGCACAATTTTTTAAGTGCGATAAAAAAGGTGATTGCAAGGCGCTCCTAAAAGAACGGGGAATATGTTTTATTTGTCAATTAGGTTTTATTGCCATTAAGCGTTTTAGCTTTATTAGCATGGCGGGCATTTTTAAGACGACCAAATGCCATTAGGCTTTGTTTTATACTCGTTGATCCTATTTATGTTTTTTTCTTTTTCTTTTTTGTTTTCATAAAAGTGGAAGAAAATGTTTTTAATTGATATTAAGCTAAATAAGCTGCAATGGTTCAGGTTAAACAGGATGTACAAGCTATTAAATTCGTTATTACTACAAGGAGATGGAATTATAGCACTTTAGACGGTTTAGCTGTAGGTCGTCGCTCGATCTCATAATTATCTGGCGCCTTACAGCCCCGTCAACCTGATGATGTTTGACATAAAGAGCTTTGATTTTAAAGTTCATGATATTTCTTACTGTCAAATTATAAAGCTGTGCTTCTGTGACATCCACCAAGTAAAACTTATGCAACAATGGATCGATAAGTAGGACCTCTTAATCGAATCCAATGTTCGTGAGTTCTTGAATGTCCTAGTTTGGAAAATCAAGGCCGCAACTATATGCCTTTCTCTTTAGATGCTAAAACGCGCCTTCCGGTGCGGCTAGTCTAGTTAACCCTCCGTTTAGCGTTGTGGTCTGTCAGACCATTTTGAAAGTTATTGTGTTGAAATTTTTTTTCTTGTAAATATTTCACCAAACGGTGCCATGACTTTGTCAAACTCGATGCAGCGAGTCGAATGCGATATATTTTGAAACAGTTGTCCATATTTCGTGGAACAAAAATACAGTTGGAGTAAAATTTCAACGTTGTTTCGCGTTATGGTCTGTCAGACCACACAAGTAAAAACGATTTTTCTTGGAATTGAGGGTAGGAGTGTGTGTTTTTACGGTATCAAGGTGTGTTGGGCTTATGGCTCTAATACGTGCTATCCATTGCAGGGTCAAATTTACACAGGTAAACCTCCTGTGCTGAATCAGGTCAAACGAGTGGTAATGGATATTGTTATAGCGTTTTTTGGTACAGGACGAACAATATACGCTGACAACTTCTTTTCCACACTCGACTTAGCCAGTGCATCGATGTCCAATAGCCTTGCTTAAGTTGATACAGTTCGTAAGAACAAAAAATTTGTTCCACCAGAACTACTGGCCTCTTCTACTCGCCCATAAAATAACAGGTTTGTTTGTTTCCATTACAACAAATTCTCATTGTGTTCCTACTTGCTAAAAGAGAGTTAGTCAGTTATTCTGATTTCAACTAAAAACTTAACATGTAACGTTGATAAAGAGGCTAGTAAAACTCATCAAATTTTGGACTACAACAAATAAAAGGCGGGAGTGGACACAATGGATGGACCAATGGTATCATTTTACTCGTGCGAACGCGCTACTAATCGCTGGCCACTGAATTTTTTTTTTCAGCGTGCTATGTACATATATGTTTCTGTACTCGCTTCATAATATTATATTTGTTGACGGATTATTAAACACAGAAAATCAATTGGTAAAACCTCAGATGGAGTTAAGGGCAGTCAATTCCAAAACATCGCTTTTTCAGCATATCAAAGATGCCATGAACATTGTTGGCATAGCTGCGAGTATCAAAATTAATACTACCCCTCCCTTACTACATTACATATTATATAATTTCCTTGACTTCGAACATATCCTTCATCGACATTACAGCCACCGTATTCTCCGAAATTATTGAACGATAATGGGCCTTTGTTTGCCCCGTCTGCCTCTTACAGCTCCGTAAATGTAAGTCCTACCAGTGTGGAACTAAATCCGTCCTTCTTTTTTGTTCTTCCTTTCTATCCAATAAAGGTAAGAATCTATCAACACAAACATATGTAATTTAAAAACTTTACTATACCGATTTTACACCTAATCTTACACATGGAATAGACCATACCGCAATTTTATAGGCCACAACTGCAAAATGGATAATGTGGTCTGTCAGACCACAAAGTATGACTCACCGCCTTTTGGGTCACCGCTAAACGGAGGGTTAAGACAACGCCTATGACAAGTCAGTTAGCTTGACAACTAAAGCAGATTTTCCCATTCCGATAGGTAAACACGTTTAAAGGTCACATTTTATTTGGTTTCTGTTTTGACATTTCGAACAACGCGCAAAGGTTATTCAAGTCTATTATAAAAGTGGGGGTTCAAAAAAACGCGCATAGTTTACTTTATGCAGAAAATCATCTTCGGTGATGAGACACACTGGGCTGATTAGAACCCAAGAGTTATTGTATGCATTCACGAAAAGTCACTGTTTGGTGCGGGTTTTGGAGCGGTGGAGTAATCGGGCCGTACTTCTTTTCAATTGGTTGGCCATCATCATGTGATCATGTGATTCGACACCGTTGGACTTCTCTCTTTGGGAAATTTCGAAAGAGAAGGTGTACGTGTACGCCCATGAGGAGATAATTCGACCCATTAATGAAATTGAGCCGCAATTATGTATACTTCAGCGTTATCCAAAATGTAGACAAGCGGATGGAGGTCTGTCGCCAGAGCTGTGGTGAACGTTTAGGTGAAATTTAGTTCCTTACGTGATTGTGATAAGCCACAAATAAGTTATTGAAGTGAAAGTTTTTATGGCTCGTTGGGCAGTAATTCTAAAAAACGATGAAACGCGAGAGGTAAGTGTATAATGTGAATAATTGTTTTTGCCGTAGCTAATATCTGAGCAAACTTCTGGGGGCAACCATTGTATACTTTAAGTAGCTAAAAACATCACGCTAAAGATATTTGCACAACAATTTGTCGCTACAATGTAGAACTAGCCATAGTCCAAAATTTCAAAATTTGCGATTTTTACGTCATAAGAGAAGCCAGAGCATTCCGTGTGATCCACTACGTGCAGAAGTTCGTTCGCAGTTTTAATCTAATATATAAAAATCTCATGTCACGGTGATTGTGGTCGAACTCCTCCGAAACGGCTCGACGAAATTTTTTGGGTATATGTGATAGGTATGAGAATACATCGTAAAATAAATTTCATCCCGCTAGGTGGCGCTGGAGTCAAGTTACTAAGAACTTCCATATTAATGGACCAATAAGGCTCATATTCACAATATAATATGTATGTCGGTTTAGTGCCAAAAGAGACAATGTTTAAATATGGAAACTACCCAACCGATTTTGGTAAAATTTTCAGAGTACGTTTTTCGTTTTTCTTAATATAGAATACAACGTAACATTAGTGCGGTTACTCAACAACCGGTGGTTTTGGTACCTGTCATACAAAATTTCGTAATTTCAGATAGACAGACAGACAGACAGCACCGGGCACCGTAGCGCAAGTGGTTAGTGCGTCGGACTACTGTGCCAGCGGTCTTGGGTTCGAATCCCGCCGCAAACACCTAAAAAAAAGTTTTTCACGGTGCCCACCTCTTTCGAATGTCTGACAAGCATCATTTGTCACGATTGAGCTTCTCAACTCGCCGTTCGGAGTCGGCAAAAAACTGTAGGTCCCTTCCATTCGTGCAAAAATATAACACGCACACGCAAATGGTTGCGAGAAGCAGGCCTAGGTTCACCTCGAGCTGTTGCGCCAACTAAGTAAGTAAGTAAGACAGACAGACAGACAAATAGATAGATAGACCGACAGACAGACAGACAGACAGACAGACAGACAGATAGATAGATAGATAGATATACAGACAGATAGACTGAGAGACAGACAGATAGATACATAGTTGATAGACAAATAGACAGACAGACAGACAGACACGCAGGTATACAGACAGACAGACAGACAAATAAGTAGACAGATAGACAGACAGACAGACAGATAGATAGACAGACAGAAATGGAAATTGAAATTCGAAAATAGAACTGCAATGATTGCTTCCTACTATGTACTTCCTTTCTATCATACCCGAATATCTATGTGCGCGGGCAAATTTTGAAAAGATAGGTGGAGCGAAGCGCACCGGGTTCAGCTAGTAGTTCAATATAATCCTATGTCCTATTTGTACAGTTTTCATAAATTTTTTAAGTTTTCAAATTGCTCTCCTGAAAAATTTGGTAACTATTACTTAATACAGTTCTGTATAGTAGCGACGAATTATGTACAAGTTTAAGAGACTGGCTCGTTGCTTTTCAGAGTTCCGTATTCAATTGGCTAAACGGAACACTTGTGGAATCATCTTGTAGACTGTCTGTTTGCAACAGGCGGTTTTCTCAGCGACTGTTTAACATACATAGACTCAAATACAGAGGTAAACTTCAAAAGTTGAATTTTGACTTTGCAGGGCTCGTTTTGGGGGGAGGAAGTTAACAAAAAAAGGGTCAGTTTCCAATAGGCCAAAATCGCTACATTTTTGGAGTGAAACAAAACAACGGACGTTTGACGCTGAGGAGGTATGAGGGGAGAAAAGGGAATAAAGCAGAGATGGCGAACATCGATTCAAAGAAAAGGGGCAACATAATGCTTATGTGCATATTATTTCAACATGTTGCACCACGACAATACTGAACGCTACTTTGCAAACTAGGGTGTTACTTTCATGGTGAATTTATATATTGTTTTGAAGTGTTTTATCTGCTCAGTTGACATTTAGAGACTTTACAGCGTATTCCATATCTGTAGTGCTTTACATGTTCGATAGCGTGAATTCGATAAACTCGGAAATTGTGTGGATGTCTCCCTCTTCTCACAAACTCTTCTTCCTTAGTCCAGAATTACACGATAATTTCCCAAATAGGATACCATTTACAAACACTGTCCCTAGCAATGACGAATATGGTAGGTTCAGAAGTCTTGAGCGAGGACTCTTCACAGATCGAGACATCTTTGCAAGTAAAACGCCAAAGCCAAGCCTCCACCAGTAGATTACCAGATCCTCGAACTCCGCTTTATAAGCAGGCTTGCTAAAACGATTTGACTAAATTAATTATAAAATGTTAATTTAACACGTTGAGATTAAATTTAAATGCAAATGTCCAGAAGTCGCATGCAGAGTCTCAAAATGCGACGCATATTTCACATAATTTTCATACCGCACCCTAAACGTTCGCATAACACCCCATATGACACATGGGAATATGATGAATCATCTGCGGATCCATGGAGGAAGCATTTACCAACATGCTATGGTAATGAGAAAACGAATCGTCGAAATAGCTGCAATAATTTCATTCCCACTACTTCAGCAAGAGCATTTTCACATTCACCAACTTTCCACACTGGACTAGTGTCCAGGCAAAAGGACACGTCACGAGACTACTCCCACAAAAGATTTTATCTTAAAATTTTAGGATCCAAACCAAAGAGAGAGCCGACGGGTGGTCTCTTCCATGGGCAACGCTATCTACGTAAGTATCTGCCGATGTGAATCTGGAATTGTGTCGGTGCAAACTCCAACATTTCTAATCCATTTTTGAGTTATATATTATTGCAGTTGTGTTGGAATTTCCAGCACACACCACACGATCCTGCTAGCAGATGCGGTCCATTTTCTCTGTTCGACTGGTGTGTCTCCTCTCTGTCCAGTGTGAAAGTATTTTAATGGCCAAAAAGTATAATTTCCTGTAGATGGCAGAGGAAGCGAGCAAAGTCCCCAAAAATGGAATATTGTTCTCCATGTTGGCAATGGGCTAAAAATGAAATGTGTATCGCATTTGAGTCATATGCGAACGTGAGGTGATTAGGTCTTTGTTGCCATGGTGGCGGCGCGCTGGTGCTTAAATCAAAGCACAGGGATCTAGTGGTTGGGGGTGAGTGGGAGCCATGCGAGTAGCCATAAAATAGCCGAATAAAGCAATGAATTATGCTCGGGAATTACGTAGCGTTATGGCTGGTGGCGGAGAGGTGTGTTGTCGTTAAAATGGTTTAAAAAAAATAAGGAAGAGCTGGTAGAATCTAAATTGGGACACGTTCGGGATTTATAGTGGCTGTGGTGGTGGTAGCACCATGCAATAATGGCAGTGGCTGCTTGACAGTTTTTTTTTTCTTACTTTTTTATTAATTAAATTTTATCAACCGTCCACGTTTTAGACAAAGAGATATTAGTTTGGTAGATTAAAATTGGGATAGAGTTTAGAGGGGCAAATTGGAGGCTTTTAGTGAATTATTTTGTTGAGTTACTTTTACCATGAGATATGAGACTGTTTTGCTGTAGCTTGTATGTGTATGTATATGTGTAAATTGTTCCCACTGAATTCTATTCTAAGTGAGAGATCAAATAATCCATTTCAAAATTTAGATTTTCCAAAGAGTTGCTTTTTTATTTTTATTAATCTTAATGCCAAAGACAACACAGTTTATAAGGAAATCATAGAACTGTTGTGTAAAAAAGAATTACGGTTCCACAACGAGTATCCTATCCTATCTTATCCTATCCTATCCTATCATATCCTATCCTATCCTATCCTATCCTATCCTATCCTATCCTATCCTATCCTATCCTATTCTATCCTATCCTACTAATATATAAATTTGAAGGTTTGGATGTTTGGATGTTTGTCACACAATAACGCCTTAACGGCTCAACAGATTTGGATGAATAGATACTCTACTTAATGGATTAGCCAATGCGCTACTTTTTATCCCGAATATATAATTCCTTAATTCCATAATTCGCATTTTTCCAGATTAAGCTCATTATATTTTTCTCATTATTTTTTGGGTAAAGCATTGTCATTGATCGTCATTCTGTTGAGAGGGGGGGTTGTTCGTATAGAATGTTGATATGATATAATGCTCTGTCTTGCAATCACAATTCTTAAACCATTCCAAGTGAAAAACGGAATGCGCCCATTGGTGATCATAAACTTGGTTTGTATAGCATAGTCAGGTATTGACGGTAGAGCTAAAGACCTTGACATTTGGTTGTCAACAAAAGGTTTTTTTTTAAATGAAAAGCTTGACCACTACTAATTTTGCTAGATTTGAAGTCGCAGATCAAGGACAGAAGAAAACCCAACTTCTTTAATTGATTTACGACTTAAATGGGTTCGTCTATAGCAGTGGTCGGCAAGTAATTGAAAGTTGGGATACGGTTGAAAAATTTTATCGAGGTCAAAAATAAAAAATAAAAAACTTATAATTTTTAGCTTTTATGAGAGACAGATTTATGCAAGCCATTGAAGTCGGATTGAGAGGCAAACGTCCTTTCCTCCCTGCACTGAGAGTTTTTGTTGGACTGAGTACAATTACGGTAAAATTTGGTACACAAACAGAGCACAACAGTTACAAGTGCGCCTTAGCTAGGGATTTTCATTCAAAAAATACATCGATCGGATTGATTCAATACTTTGAATAATAAACTTCGATGTTTTCGATATATCGATGTTTAACAAGCAACCCTAGCCGCAATAACGCATGGATGCGGACGGTGTTAGACGAGTTCACACATTTATTTACGTGAAATTCGGTAATAAATAATTATTTATTATAGTTAATTATAATTAACTGTTTTGTAGTGTTAGTATGGGTGTTGAAGGTATAAATGTAGGGCTAGTTCTGGAAAATATATGTATCAATTTTAAATTAAATAGGTAGATAGGCATATTAAAAAATATTCGGCGGTTCGGAAGTGGACCGCGGTCCGCCTGTTGCTTACCGCTGGTCTATCGTCTCACACTGACCTGTTCTCTTGAAAATGTCTTGATCGTTGGGAAGTGCCAAAGATCATTGTCTTGAACTTCTCAGCATTAATTTTAAGGTACCACAAAAACCAGCTTGAAAAGACTTCGACCCAGGTAATTAGCCTTTGGTATAATATTTACTTAGACCTCTACTGATTGGATGCCACCATTCTCAAAAATTGGAAAAATAATTGATTTAAATAAAATACTTAATCACGACTGTCATAAATTATTATCTAATGATTAAACTCTACAAGGTACTATCCACCTCTGCTGCTTTGCCTCTTTTTATACTGCACCTACAATTTCATTAAGCGTAGAAGTTGGATCCAATTATTTCACTAAAACCTCAGGCAATGGATATAAAAGAGTGATTTGGTCGGGTGAGTGACTCAGATAATTGTTAAAGTGATCAGCAAAAATGTCATAATTAATTACTCGTAACTAGTGTACCAGTGCGAGAAATCTCGCATGTAGAAACCCTACAACCGCTTACGGTTAACAGATGAAATGGTTACCTACTGATACTTAGGCTTAGCAGAAAGTAAAAGCTTATTTTTGGTATCACGATCGTGATAAATATTAAGATGAAGTTAATTGATAATAGAGTGGTGGTAAAGTATAACGAATACCGATATAACGAATGGTCGATATAACGTACACTTTATTCAAATGCATTGTCGGCTCTATATAGCAAACGAAAAAAAAAATTATATTCGATATAACGAATGTTGCTACAATATCTTGTGCATGCTTTAAAAATAGAAATAGACAAATTTACCCAAGAAATACAATAATGTTTAGGAAACAGTCGATGGAAAAATTTGGGGGTTGTACATGCAACCGAAGGTAAGCTCCTTGATCCAACCATTCGCTTAGTTAAGCTAAGCGGAGGATTTGGAATCTTGGGACAATACTGCAATGTTTCTTTAAGAAGATACACGTATCAGCCCACTCGAAGCCGTTGAAAGTGTATTAACTGAGCCAAATAGAACAACATTCGAAGTTCTGAAAAACTTGTTCTAATAAGTCTATGGGAAATAGCTACAAATTTCTGCGCTGAACGTTTGCAAAAGCATGTCCTTATTGGCGATTGCTTTTTGGAAAAGGAAAGGAAAGAAATTTTGTTTTAGTTTTTTTTACTTCTTTTTCTACTTTTTAACTTGTTCTGTTGACTTTATGAATAAATTAAATAAAATGTTATGAATCAGGAACAGTATTTGTAGATTTATTTAATGTTTCGTACAAGGAAAATGTGTTCGATATTTCGAGTTTTTCGATATAGCGAATGCAACTGGACATTATATCATTCGTTATATTGAGCCACCACTGTATTTATAAAATGAGAGTGGAGTTTGTCACTACTTCAGGACATTATATTGTTAATATATGTACATTTGGTAATGTATTGGTACATACATGGAAATAATGTTTTTTCGTAACACCCTTACTTATTTCTACTTTTTGAAAATTGTTTATGCTGATAAACAAAGTTCAGTTGATAAGCTTTCGATCAGTGTTAGAATAATTTAATTCAGTGCAGAAATAAACACGCAGGAGGAATCACAAGCTCTATCGCTAGCGATTTAATTATACAGGGTGTTTCCAAGTTAAATGTCAAGACTTTGGCAACTGATTTCTGGGTCTATCTCCAATTTGGACATCATCTATCGAGAATTTAAGAAAACACCTACTTTGGTGTACCTTGACCCATACTAACTCAAATATCTCCGCTAATACTTACTACAGAAACTTCTTTTAGGGCTTTTATTTTAGAAGAAATAACACCCCTTTTAACTGCGTTTAAATAAATTGGATACCTTTTTTTGCTTTCCAGATATTTTATTTTTAAGTCAATATCCTAAATCTTGCCCATACATTTTTTTGACTTTCAGGTCGCTTTTCTACAAAAAATGTGTAATAAACATCCCATTTTATTATTTTCCCTTATGAACGTAACAACTCTAAACAAAAAAATGTGTAGTAAGTATTCTGAAAAACTAGCAGATTTTATGATACTTGGAAAAAACCGCAGCAGGTAAAAAGCGAAAAAATGATTTTTTACCTATTTTTTAACCACAGTTGGCAATTAGTGCGATTTTCTAACTAAATCATAATTTAGCAAATTGTTTTTTGAATAAAGTATGACTTTGCGAAGGTTTTAAAGTATGCTCATTTATTAGAATACCCGTCAAAACCCTAATTTCTATACAATTTTCCACTTAACATCCCAGACTCAAACCTGACTGAGTATGTAGGCCTAGTTGGAAAATTTAATTAGGAAAAGTGGTATAAATGATTAGAAAACAAAATTCAATTTATCACTTTAATTTTTAAAGCCAAGGTTACATAACGGTTGTTTGGAAACGGTATTTGAAATGGTATCTTTTACAAACTAAGAATACGCAGATATTATCTACGTTTATGGGCTGTGTGACGAAAGTTCCAATAGAGCACGACAAAGGTACCGTGAGCTTTATCCTAACCTTAACTGATAAATTGAGTTTTGTTTCTGTAGTAAGTATTAGCGGAGATATTTGAGTTAGTATGGGTCAAGGTACACCAAAGTAGGTGTTTTCTTAAATTCTCGATAGATGATGTCCAAGTTGGAGATAGACGCTTGCTGTAGAACGATTTTTTTCTTAGAATAAACCCAAGAATCAGTTGCCAAAGTCTTGACATTTAACTTGGAAACACCCTGTATAGAAGATGCCCAGAATGGCAAATGTTATGCTATGTTATAATGGTAAAAATTGGTGTCAAAGACAGTTGCACGCGAGCTTCACTCATTGCCAATTCCGCTATATTTTTGAACAACGTGGTACTGCTTCTTAACGAACTTCTATCAACTGATCTGGAGAAATATTTTCTGCACTTGGAATCCTGTATAACTGACCACCTAAATTCAATCTGTATTCTCCTACTCTACATCCACACTGTTTTAGTGCTATAATTGTATTTCTTATTTTTATATATTTAGGAATTTTGCTTAAAAACAATTCTGAACTCAACAATAAATCTATTCAAATCTTAAAACCCATCACGTTAGCCTCGGATAAAGAATTTACAGCCAGGGCTAGGGGAGCTCGTGTAAATTCATTCCACTGTTGAAATGTTGTCTTCCATTCTCATTTTAAATGGACGAAAACATTTCCCTTTTAAAAAACAATTAAGTTGCAACTGTTAGTGGAAGGAGCAAGCAACCCCATGGAAATCTTAATTTAATCGCGCGACATTTGCTTCCTCGAGTAATTTAAACTAAACGCTCAGACAAACTGAGACGCATTCAAGTCAAAATTACCCACAAAGGACTTTGCGCTTTTTAGCAAATTGCGCCAATTAAAATCAAAATGTATGAATCCCTCCCAGACGGAAGCAAAATGGCCAAAGTATAAATAAACAGAAAAAAAAACATTTACTTACTTCTTCTCGCAGGACTACGAGAAGTAGGAAAAAGAAAACTGCAGCAAAAAGGACGAAATGTCTTCTCATCTAGTTCAGTGTTAATTATTTCTCAGAACTGCTTACAAAAGTGCAGTTATCCAATTTAACGCAAAGAAACAGGAGAGTGACATTCAGCATTAATTTCCCAAAGGTATTGTTGAAACTATACTCCCAATATGAGCGCCTCAACACATCCTTACACGACAGCGAGTGAAGTGGGACTCTTTTAACCAAGTTCGGGGGAAGTATCGTTTTGTTACGTCAAGTCCTCACCGCGCTGAATAATTGCTTTTTAATTGCTGGCGCGCTTCGTCACCGGGTCTGGGTGCGGAAATTGCATTTTGTGGTTTTTCAATATTTAGCCAGAGCCATGTGACAGAGCGCTGATGGATGAGGACTGAAGCGCCTTCGATGGGGTAACACGTTTCAAATCACTTGCAACAACCATTTGTGTAATTATGAAGAAAACAGTTGATGGGGGTGGGAGGGGTGGTGCATAAATTGTCCAAGGATCTACAAACGCAGCTGGATAGAGGAACTGATGGAGTGCGGTTTAGTTTCAAAAGTCAAAAGTTTCGCAAATAATCAACAGCACATGGCATGGGGTCGGTTTGTTGCCTAGACGCCGACCCCAGCTAGTGGTAGTGGTAAGTGTGGCTGCTTTCGTTTAAAGTCAGCAAACCCTGAACCGGATTCACTTCATCGAGAGTGCAAATACTAAGCCACTGACAATGAAGGCTGTCGACACAGACAGAGAGAGGGAGAGAGGGCGAACACGCGTCGTTATTAACTTGAGTTAGGGAAGGGCAGGGCATCCCACCATGGGGAGCGGCCACATTCAGAGAGTCATAGTGGTAGTTCCAGTGGAAGCCGTGGCCACCATAGCGATGATGGTGCAATAGCATAGATTACATTTTTCACTGTGTTTAGAGTTTATTTCTTTTCTTGTCCTCGCCCGTCGCCCGTCGCCTCGTCCTGGGCAAAGGGTAGGGCGGGTGTTGGCAGTTTAATATTTAATAGCAGTTAGTCGACAGGACTGAACTTAATGAGGAAACGAGGAGCAGCTCAGTTTTAATGTGACGGAAGTTTCTTCGAGACGCAGTTAAGTTCGGAAGTGTGTGTGGTTGTTTGCGTCTATAGATGGTGCTGGTGTATCAGCATGTCAGCGTCAGGATGCCACCACTGCTATGTGCTCGCTTTGTGGTGCCGACTTCACAAAGATTAAATTGACTTTATTAACAGATATTTTCAGCGAGACTTATTGTCGCAATTACTTACACAAAGCTGAGGAGCTCTCAACTTTTAATTGCGAGTAAGTTTTTGGAATTCTCCGCAATTTAAGCACAGTCATGATTTTAATTGGCAGATTTAGTGCGGGTGAACTTCGGTTCGGGACGATTGTATTGGGAAAAGCTACGTAGGTACAGTGCTGCGTAGACTGCAAAGATTTCCCCAGGTGCATATTAAATCACCAGGTTTGCTTTACATTTACATGGATCACGAATTTTTAGGCAAAATCATTTAATTTAATTAAAGAATGCTTTTTGTACTGAAGAATTTGATTACAGTATGGTACCTGTAAAACGAACAAAAATAATTTTAGCAAATACTCAATTCTTATAAAAAAGTACCAGTTTTCCATATTGCAGTTAATCCTTGCGAACACTCATTGTTGTTTGACAGATGGATAAGTAAAGGGTGTGTTTTTAGGAGGTTAAGTTTGACAGCTGATACAACCTTTTTATTCGGCATTGCTTGACAAATCATTATAGACAACCATATAGCCGAGACACACCCCAAAAATTACTGTTTGGTACGGTTTATGGGCAGTTAATGATGATGCCACCGAACCGTACTTTTTCAAAAATGAAGAAAATCGAATTGTCATTTATGCCCGGTACAGAGCCCCAATCAACGATTTTTTGTTTTCAAAAGTGCCTGAACATGATCTGCAGGACATTTGGTTTCCCCAGTATGGTGTCACATGCCATACTACAAACGAAACTACCGAGTTATTGAAGAAAGTGTTCGATATTATCTCTGGCCTGTGGCCTAGACCTCCAAGATCGTGTGATTTGGCGCAAGCCAACATCTTGTGCATCATTTGAGGCACACGGACTCAAATTTTTAAAAATTGGCGTTGCAAGACGCAGATACAGACACACTGCCTTAAATTAAATTATCTGACCATAAAAAAAACATTGGCTCTTTTTTGCCGTTTCCGAATGGATTCAAATAAGTAGTAATCGGACGGAGCCAAGTTTGTTGAGAAAGCCGCATGCGAAAGTATCTCCCAACTAAACGCCTCAATCGATAGCTTGGCGGGTTTTGCTGTTTGTGATTGTGCTTTAACATGTATCAAAATCACGGCGTTTTGCCTTTTTGGATATTCTGGTCGTTTTTCAGCCAAAGTTGATTCAAATCGATCATTTGCTGTCGATAGCTTTTTTTATTAACTGTTTTGCAAAGTTTTAGCAGCTCATTATAGATCACAACGTTCTGTTCTTTCTTCATTTCTTTTAATTTGATTTAACCAAGAGCATTCTCACCGTAAGCTTCGACAAGCATTCGATACGATTCTGCAGCAGTTTTCTTTAAATGTTAAAAGAAAATCAATGCTGTCCGCAAATTATAATTTATAAACTATGATGTTGTATGAAACTTGTAGTCGTGAGTTGAAAGTCTTTATCAGATGTCAAAACAAGAAAATAGCTCCAATAACGCGGTTTGACAGTAACTAAATTGACAGCTAGG
The DNA here is from genome assembly GCA_949775065.1 of Brachyopa scutellaris. Taxonomy (NCBI): domain Eukaryota; kingdom Metazoa; phylum Arthropoda; class Insecta; order Diptera; family Syrphidae; genus Brachyopa; species Brachyopa scutellaris. Next base: position 114,511,298 of record OX459113.1, read on the forward strand.
TCCAACTAAAGGTAAAATTCCGGTTTCATATATATACATTGTTTTCACCAACTGGTCGCCTTGGCCGTGGTGGTTAGTGCCCGGGTTCAACTCCTGGCCGGGTCTAAAACCTAAAAGAATTTTTTCACGGTACCACCTCTTTCGAATGCCTGACAAGCATCAAAGAGTAGGTATCATTTGTCACGATTGAACTTCTCAACCCGCCGTTCGGAGTCCGCAAAAAACTGTAGGTCCGTTCCATTCGTCCAAAAATATAACACTCACACACAAATGGTTGCGAGAAGCAGGCTTAGGTTCACCTTGAGCTGTAGCGCCAACTAAGTAAGCAAGTTTTCACCAACTACTTTGCAGCTTTGTACAATGTTGCAAAATGTTTCTCTTTGCAAAGTTCATTTCACGAAACTCTAAATTGCAAAGTGAAAAGTATTTTTTCTCAAAGTGCAAATGCAACAGTATCGAGTCGCATCTTCTAAGCTAAGGCCGATGCGAGAGCACAATAATAAGAGATTACAGATTTTACTTTGCAAAACTTGATTACAAATGCAAAGTTCTTCATTTTGATTGGTGAAACACCTACACCTTTCACTTCGCAAAAAGCTCTGAAAATTTCCAAAGCGCAAAAATGTGAGAACTCTGTATTTTTAATGAAACACTTAGCACTTGTTCTTTGTAGGAAATTATGTATTTCTTTGCAAAGTTACAAAGTGCAAAGTGAAAAGGGGTTAGTGAAATAGGCCCCTGGTAGCTATATATATTGTAGTGCAATTTGAAATAGCCTATAAAATTCTTTAGAGTTAATGAATTCAATTTTTTGACGTGAATTTCTCAAAAACTATTTAACCTATGTTTTCGTTCATTATACGGTCAAAAATTTAAAACCCTTGATTCTTTCATATTTTTGGATCAAATAGTATCGGAGATAAAATATTTTCGGAAATCACTCCCAACGTTTTTGATATCCCTTTTTCGAGTTTGTATTTCGCACTCTTAAATTTGTTTGACAATAGTTTTTAGTGATAAGTATGCAGTCAGAACTCGGAAATATGTGAACTACCGCAATGTATAATTATGCCGAATTTCAAGTTTCTAGGTGAATGGTTTCTGAGATAATATTCGTGACAGACAAACGAATAAGACCGATTTCCTGAAGTGCCTATGTATAATGTGAATAGGGGAAGGTCATGTACCTTGGACCGGAATTTACTATTTTTACTGCAACTTTTGTTCGACGTAAATGTTTCCAATTTAGTTTGTTTATGTTAAAAGTGTATTATTTTGGATATTCAATAGTGCTTAGAAAATGCTTTTTTGCAAGGAAACCTCAAACGGTCCGAGGTACATACACTGAATGTACCTTGGACTGTTAGTGTATGTACCTTGAACCGAAATCAATTGTGTTCAAATGATGCAGTGTAAATACTATTTTATTTCATTAAAAAAAATTCAATCCATTTATTAATTCATTAAAAAGTACATTTAAGAGAAAATAAAAGAACAAAGACCAGAAACAAATAAGAAAAAAAAAAACGTTAGAAATTTAATATTCTTTTTCTGGCAGCTGTGAGAAACTCCGAAATCGACCCATCACTTTGCCAGGAGATCTTCTTCTTCAGGCGAAAATATTTGGCGGTGGATAATTCGGCTTTCATAAACAAAATCAGAATGGTTCGATGCTTTGTGTTTGGCGATGTTCCGCATTAAAGTAGTCTTGGAAACGTTGAACATATTTGCTGCAGTGTTTCCACTGTACACTACTTTCTCCACAGCTCGCCGTAAAGCGTCAACGTCAACAGTTGGTCTTTTTGATCCTGACTTACTCCTGGGCATTTTTTGAGGAAAATGGAAAACAGAACTCTTAAAAAAATTCGAAAAGCATGTACCTTGGACCGGTCCAAAGTACATGCATGGACATAGATCCAAGGTACATTCACTACACTTTTTTTAGAAATACAAAATTTTAACACATTATGTTGTGTAATTGTAGCAAATAAAATATTGAATTTTGAAAAATATACATATACTTACACATTAAAACCAGTAACTTGAAAGAAATATAATAACTGAATGAACAGAACACTTCAAAAAAACATAAAAAAAAAATACTTTAGAGTGTGTAATTTATATTATGTTGTTTTGATTGCACGTCCGTCTCATGCGATAAATGAACACAAGCTGAAATGAGTCCCATAAACATACTGGAAAATTTATTGAACAACTTGTTGCAACATGTTCAGCCAATTACCAGGAATCGGCACTCGGTCCAAGGTAAAATCGGTCCAAGGTACATGACCTTCCCCTATATCTGTGGTCACAAGGAAACACCGCTAAAGTCGGTTTTACTCATTCAGGAGAGCAGTTTAAAGTTTTTGACAACAAATTACAAATTACTCTATTGGGCGTTTAGAGATTCCGATCGCGTTAAAACAAAAAGTGAAATAAAGATAATTTTACTCTTTCTTAGTTGAATTTTTTTCAAAAAATGATTTTATTGACATAGCATTAACTTTAGTCGTTAGGCATTTTAGGTTTTTCATCATATAAATTCCTATCTGGAGTTTAGTTGTTTTTCCATTTTATAGAATCACAATTTAATCTTGGAATAAGCCCTTAACTGCAGATAGGAAAGTCCTTTTACTTTAAAAAAATTAACAAAACAAATAATATTAACACGGAAAAACAACTATTTTTCCTAAACAAAAATTTTGAGGCCCTTGATGCAGTTTTTTTGGGTCAGCTTGTTTTTCACATTTTTTTTCCTAATCAATACCTATAATTTGATGAAGACAAAAAAAAATATCTCTACAGTTAACAAAGATATAGCCATGAGAAAGTGCTCAAAATAAGGTTTGAGCCAAAATATTCATAAGGCTATAATATACGTTTGGCAGCCAATTTGGAAAAACGAATGATGCAGAGTTTCTAGTTTTGGTAAGCACTTTTAGGATCAATGGTCAAATTTTAGGCCCGAAAAAAATGGATCACTGTGTTATGTTTGTTAGCTCCTAGTACGACATGTTAAGTTTCCTTAAAGATGTGTTCCATTTGACAAACTTCTAATGACAATGTTGCTTTATTAGATTCTCATACAAATCTGAATTTAAAATTATTACAAATGTTTGGAGAAATATAAAAATTTGGTTTTTGTTAGGTTCGTTAAGTTTGAAACTCCTTAGCCGAGCCAATCTATAGGAGTCCTTAGGCCATATTAATATCCTATTTTTAGTAAATGAGTGAAGACGTTGCTTTCATTTTCAAGCAATTGCTAAAGACTTTGGGTTTTGAGAACCGAATGATAGATAACAACATAAAAGTATTTACCTTGGTTTTTTATACTGTCAGATTAACTTTACGAGTAGTCTACGAGTTGTTCAAGTCAACGAAGATATCAAAAGGATGTATTATAATTTCTCTTTGTTAATTGGTCCAGTCGAGCGAAGCTTATTAATATTATTACCATTTAATACTCGCCGGATGTACATTTACGATAAAAGATAACTGGGTTAATGAGTGTCTTCACTTTAAATATTTACAACAGCTGCTGTTCTACGATAATGAATAAATCTGCTTCGTTATTCAAGCCTACTTAACACGATTATCGTCGTATTTCATGGCGAAAAAATGCATAAAAATGACAAAAAAGTATTACAAGATTCTTTAAGTGAAACATCATTCTGAAATGTAGGCCAGTATTACAATAATGTTTATATACCATGAAGCTACCTACCCTATTTCACAACTCAATGAACGTGACTGCATAATAATTACTGAGCTAAATGAGTTGTTTTTTTTTGTGTTCTGTATTTTATTTTTAAAGACTCATTATATAAAACTTCGTCGGTCGTAAAATGCTAAAAGTCATGTCGGACAATAATACTGCTTGGATATTTAAGGTCCTTTAATAGCAGGAATTCCTTAATTTCCCATTACTTTCAGTCAAGTGAATTTTGCGGAAATGATTTTCTAAGCTTTATTTTTATGTTAACAACCTCGTTTCACAGCTCTCACATAAATAGTACCGATATCAGGTTTGAAAGTCGCTATATGTACTGAATCGCACACTATGACCATGTCCTTTTATTACCAAAAAAGGGACTGCCAAAGCAATAAATGTAATATACTAAACTATAAAACTGCACTACTTCTATCGTGTCATATGGGAATAACCTGGTATTCATTTTTTTTTTCCTTCTCGTCCTAAATGGGCGTATGTCCAAATACACTTCAATGTCATAAAGTCAACCATACACCGCTCCGCTATTACATCGTATGGTTGAAGAATGAAAGAATTTCAAGTGAACAGCTAAGCAGAGCAGGACGATAAAAGAAAAGCAAAAAAAAAAAATGAAGAAAAAATCCAAACACTATTCGTTACTTCACTATAAATGCGGTTGCACGAGAGAGGAAAGTTTTATGGTTTTCAATTGTAAAGTGTGGATAGTGGATACCTCCTTTCGGGTGTTATCCTGTGGTGTGGGTGCAGAAAACCATTTATGTTTTTTTTTTTTTGCTGTTTGGTTAAAAATCTCGGAAATCGCAACACTTACCGTGATATCCGTTCATGTCGAGAGCGCACAATTTAATTCAAACACTAGACCAACACATACCTACACAGAAAAGGCACTATATTCACTACGAGTATGTTTCTATACTAGTCGACACTTGGACTGGTTGCTATTATAGTTGAATTCGCATTTCGAGCCACGATGTCCAGGCACAATCCTTGAAGTAGTATGTACTAAGAGAAAAACAAGAATTGCGTTTGGACAATCAGAGCTAAAAATTGAATTGTAGATTGTGGAAACCACAGGATATTTAGTGGAAATATCGATATTTACACATACACACACTCATGTACACTTAACTTCACAACACTAAACGGGCGAAAGGATATCTTAGCATTTCCGGATTAGACATTTAGCTGTGGTCGAATAACAAAAACAAAAAAAAAATCACAAAATGTTAAGGACACTCCAACACTACCGACACTATCGACTCTATTACGTGACAAAAATTGTCCATTGAACCAGCACTCGCTGCAGCTCTATATGTCTGTGGTGTCGTATTATACGTTCTTTTCATTAAATCGAAAGTACGCTGGAAAAACTATTCTAAATCCCAATGAAAGATGAGGATAATGTGCGAAATAAAAGTGTTATCCTGTAATGAAATGTGGCTGCCTGGCGGAGGGTTTTAGAATTGCACTTGGATTCGTTTAAGCTGCATGTCCATGGATTTAGTTCGTCTGTACAAGAGAATAGTTGGTTTAAACCACCCACTGCCACCGCAGAGAACGACAGGACGAGTACATTTTCGTGAGTGCAGGAAATTCTAACTCTCATGGTCCTTTATTCGAGTGATAGCACACGCAATATTATGGCTGCACCCGTTTTGAGCGTAACCATATCCATATCCACATTCCTCTGTATGGTGACGAAATTTTCCAAATGAACTTAAGTGAATGAACCTCATGGATTATCCTTGCTGGACGGACGGTAGTTTTCTTTCTCATTCTGTGTGTAGATTCACTGCAAATAGAAATGAAATGGCAATTATTTGAAATGCTGATAGCGCAACGGGAGAATAATACAACGAAAAACTTAAATAGAATCAAAGAAGCTAAAAATAGATGATGCTCGACACGGGTAAGGGTTGGGTCAGTGGAGGACATAAAAAAAAAAGAAATCAACAACAACTGTATCTAGACTGCTTCTGGGATTTGCAGCGACGATTATCTCACGTTCGCTGCAAGGACTCCTCTTCTTTTGTGAAGAGATGTGGTAGGTGAAGGAGATTTCATTTCTCGGTCCTTCTGCGTTGCAGATTGACTTTTATTCGCAGAGAGACAACGAAAATTGCGCTGTGCTGATACAGCAACAGCATCTATCCTTTTTTTTTTTGCTTTTCTGTTGTTTTCAATTAAGTTTATCCGCACTGTCGATAGATTGATATCGAAGACGGGGAATTTTTTTTTTCCTTTTTTTATTGAATTTGAATTTTGTTCGTGTCCTTTATATTATAAACGATAGTTCATGGTTCTTGTGAATGTTAATTGATTTCGCCGGAAAACTGATAAATTAATCAGAGTTATGCATTTTCCTTGGTTGTTGCCGTATCGATTGAAGTTGCCATTTCTTTGAGTACTTTTGATGAGTTTTTTGATTGTATTTGCTCTGGAATGCTGATTCTATTTGCAGAGCTTAGCAATAAGGTATAGACGAGAAATTTAATAAATTAGTATTTATTCCGTTTGATGTTTTCAACATAAGAATGGTCAAAATTCTTGTAAGTGTCATCCCTTTTAGATGGATAGGAAACCCTCCCCTTCTCCACAGTCTTGTTTTATAATATATCATTGACGCACACATACATATATGTAGGTATAAGCCCAATTTAGAAGCCTTTTATATAACAAAATAAAAAAAAAACAAATAATTGATTACATTCCGAATCTCACTCAGGTCTTCGCATTTGTCAAAGTAGTGCTTTCGTGACCATGACACATATTCAAAAGGAAAAAAATCCTTCCTTTTATTTAATTTGCATTTTTTTTTTCTAACAAATAGCTGCTATACAATCCACTTTAGGCTTCTAAGGCATCACAAAAAAGAATTCTGAAAAAAAAAAACACCTCCACCAACCGTTCCCTCCAATACGAGTAGGGTTCAAAAATGCAAAAATATTCCAAAATGTTGAATGAAATTGTTGACATAAGCGACCTTTTGTCCTCCCACCCATCACAATCGCGGCCATTAAAAATTGCCAAATACTCATTGATGGCAAAATGACGGATGATAGCCCAATAACCATAAGAACCTCGGTTAAGTGAAGCTACACAATAATAAAAAAAAAAAAGGATGAAAGAGAGCAACCAAAACCCATAAAAGCCATAAAAATTTCCAACACAAGAGGTCGCAAGTCAATGAAACGGAAGTAAGAGTCTAATAATAAAGAGAGCAACCGTCGTCGTCGCTGGGTTGTCCCTAGACCGAATCCCATATCCACAACAAGGAGTCCACTACCGGACAGGATGAAACAAAAAGCAAAAAAAAAACGAAAAAAAAAACTTCGCGTCCATAAATAAATAAAGCGAAACGAAAAATTGTTTACAAAACAGAAATATTGCGGACAGTTGTTACGTATGTCTGTATGTGGGTGGTCAGGATCAGGATATCCTTCTAGTTCACACTCGCACACGCACACACACACCCCACTGATGTCGGATAAAGAGAAACTTTTGGCAGGCTTTTAATACCTTTAATACCACCCGCCGGCCGCCACCCGGGTAGTGTGTGATGAGATTTTACGACTGCTCTAAGGCCATTCATATAAATATTAATAAAAACGCTTGCTGCGGTCAGTTTGGTTGTGGATACGTTTTCTTTTTTTGTTGTGCTGTTAGAAACGGGTAGAGGCGTGAACGTGGCAGCAGTTCAAATTGGATTCTGATGGGATTTCGCACATTCCCCATAAAGACAGAGGGCGATGGGGACCAAAGACCACACACTCGGCGAATGAAACGAATTACGATATGTAACCAATGCGTGTTTGTTGTATTAGTGTTGTCCTTGCGGCATCAATTTATAGCCAATGAACCGAAGATTGTTGAAATCTAGGGTGGCTTCCATAAGAATTCATATATGTTGTTTCTTTCGTCATCTTCATCATCTTCTAAATCGGATTGAATCTAATGGTGTTTTTTTTTTCTAGAAACAAATTTATTGCTCGGGGATTTAGTGAGTTTTGTTCTATTTATCTGGAGAGGTGGGCAGTGTAGTTCGAAAGGACATTGTGATATGTTGTCAATTTGTGAGGTTATCTTTAAGTCAATACTGATTAGGTACGGCTCTGGAGGAGATACATAAACGTACATCAATCTGTTTAGAGAAATCAAGTTCAAGCTCGCTTACTGCTAAATAAGAAATAAACAATTATTTTGCTTTCCCAGTAAAAACAGTGTTAGTTTTAGTTTTAGTTTAGTTTTTGATGTACTTATGATGAATTTTGCCAATTACCAAAATGAATGAGTGACAGAATACATATATCCTTGATGTACCCCACTATGACTTGCGTGACCTGATATGCACCTGAATTGACGTCAATTCTCAATGCGATCGATTTGATAGAGGTAGACGGAAACTAAAATGATACTATTTCGAAAATCTATATTAATGTTTATTTATTTCTCATTAAAGTTACAAAAATACTTAGAAATATGTCAATAAATGAATTGTTTAGAAGATTCACCTATACATGTATGTGGCGGGTAATTAGGTCTTTGATAGCAACAGCTGCTGGCAGCACCACACACGATGATGGAAGCTATCAGAGAACGGACCAATGAGGAGGAGGCTTTTATCGAGATTATTCTTACTTACTTAGTTGGCGCTACAGCTCGAGGTGAACCTGGGCCTGCTTCTCGCAACCATTTGTGTGTGCGTGTTATATTTTTGCACGAATGGAAGGGACCTACAGTTTTTTGCCGACTCCAAACGGCGAATTGAGAAGCTCAATCGTGACAAATGATACTCTTTGATGCTTGTCAGACATTCGAAAGAGGTGGGCGCTGTGAAAAACTTTTAGGTGTGTGCGGCGGGATTATTCAGTTTAGTTTTTTCTGAGACGACGCGACTTTTAGTTTTCGATCTTAATCTTCGTCTTTTCGTAATTTTTGTAAATAATTTTGCTTTTAAAATACGAGTTTAAAATCGCCGAGATAGCGAGTTTGTTTTGTGAATTAATTGAATTGTTCCTTATAAAAGTTAAGTTTTTGGAAAATAGTTTACATGGTTTGGTATATAAAACAAAGATGGCATATGTACATAAGATCGCGCACAACTCAAGAACGGATCGTATGATTTAAGCTGTCTTTTCTTGTTGTGTTCGCCACCGCCCAAAGAAAATTTTTACGGTGAGAAAATTTCATTTAGATCGTAATATAACAGTTCAAATGGTTGCAACAATTCAGAATTTTGAAAAAAAAATTATATTGACTTTATAATACAGTGAAAATAATTACCAAAAGCGAATGAACAGCTTCGAGCACATGCGTCACGAATTCGTGCAGGACGAACTCAGGAGAAACGAGAAGCAGACGCAGCTGCTAAGCAACTAGGACAGCAGCGCAATCGCACCTGCATCGTCAAGCTAAATCAGAAGCCAATCGTCGAGTGAATGTCCAATTACATCGCGCTGCAATCCAATATGACTGCACGATTCACTACTGTGAACTGCCGTGTGCTACGATTGGGCCCATGGATGTGATCTGCCAATATTGCAATGCGCTAAAGTTTAATTCAGAGACACCAGGATTGTGTTGTGCAGGTGGCAAAGTCAAATTACCACTGTTGACTCAACCACCAGGAACTATTGCGCTCTCTGCTTTACGGCGACTTACCAGAATCAAGACATTACTTGACGAATGCTCATAAATCTCCAATAAGTCTATAATTAGATTTCTGTGAGCCAACGATACTCGCCCATTTTGAACTTGCCACTAACTATACAGATTCAAGGGCAAATTTACCATCGAACTGGATCATTGTTGCCGCCAGCGAATGAAGAACACAAATTTAATATTTAATTATTTTAATAGTAATATTTGATTTTTCAACATTCAAGGACACCTACTTATTTTAGCACCACGGATTACATTTTTGGAGATTTTAGACGTTGGAAACAACTGATATCATTGCCTGGCATATATTTCAACCCTGAAAGTGTATACTTATTCTTTACACATAAAGGACGCACTTCACACGGCAAAACCGGCCGGACAAATGGCCTATGAATCACAAACTTTGTCTCAAACCATATTCGAAAGAGGTGACACCGTGAAAAAACTTTTTAGGTACTAGGTTGGACATACAGCACAGTACCTATATAATTTCCCAAAGGTCTGCGGAATATTTGTGATATCCTTAAGTGTTAGCTCCACAATGATGGATCTGAAGGTCAATCCCTTTTTTGTTAATATTTTATTGACCGTGTAAAATGCCAAATCCTTTAGTACAATCTCTGACATTACATCAGCAAAGCGTAAGATTAAATGCAAAAGAAGAAATCGATGTAGTGGTTTGAAGCTTTACTTTATGGCTGATATCCGAACTAAATTAATAAAAATTTTACATTAAGTTCAGTCTGGAAGAGGGCTAGATGTCAGACTTCTACTGGATATTATCAGGATTATGTATAAATGTGGGTGGTTAAGAAAAACTTGATACCTGATTCACTTAGGACTAACTACAGCGTGTTGCTTAAAGACCTCCTTCTCTGAAAAGGTTTTCAAGTGGAAAGAAAGAGCCAAAAAAATAACCAGAATATTTTTAATATTCCTCACATGTACAAATAACCTCATACCTTATGTTCCTTTAATTAGATTTAAGAACTCACATCCCTCATACACACCCAACCAACTGTTGCTGAAAACGGACTCTGGTGACAGAAACAAAGGATCTGACATATTCAATCGTGCATAGGAAAAGCTGGAATAAGTGAAAAAAGAAAAGTTCTTAATTGCTTGCGGGTGGATGTACTCGTATGTATGTAGGTATATGTCGTGCCTGTTTGAAAAAAAGGTGTAAAGAGAACACACTCATTTCCACATCAGTCATTGATTGATTCCAACGAAACGTCATTCAGTCACTCGGAGATCCTTCGTTTCTACAATTGGATTTAAGCCTCCGTCTCCATACTCATTGTGGACTATCGAAGGACACGTATGGAAGTCATATTGCCCACTGAATAAGCCACCGTCGGCGTTGTCGCATCGATCTCTGGACAATGACAAGCTAAGTCGGCGGATGAGTTCAATGAGTTGCTTGCCTCGTCGCAGTTAACACCCGGCAAGGAGCAATATCCTGTTGGTCGCTCTGCAATCATCATGGGGTTAATTGTAACTGAAATCGATAATTCTGATGTGGAATATTGTAATATAGCACCTAAGGGTGCACCTCCTACCTCCCCCGCACTGAACGAGTATCTGGGTGTGAAGAGTCCTTCTTTTACGTGTGAATGTCAATTCTATTCACCACCGGCAATGGTGCAAAGCCAAATGACTTTCAAATGGAATTCAATTCCAATTATTTAAATGCAGATGGAGTTTTATTACATCCTTGCGATAGAATAGACACACACACACACAATAGTGAGCTCATATGCAAATGTAATTCTATGAGTTGGTAGTATCGATTCGGGTAGCGCATTGGTTGGCTCAGCTGCAGGTGCTGACGTTTTATTATTGATGTGTATTGTGTTATTGTTGCTTTTATTAGATTAGAGCACCTGTCTCTTGGAGTTCGAAACAGACTAACTACGAGTACGCTGGCTGGGGGTTGACAAAAGGTCAGTTAATGGATAAATATTACGATAGAACTTCAAAACTGTGCATACACTTGCAAAGTTGAATGAGCGTTGTTGGGGGGCCAGGAAGGGCTCTGTTTTAAGGACATTCTACTGAGGGCAGCTGAATGCAATTTAATTTGTAATTTTAGCTGGATGCATACAATGGTATCTGTGTGTGTCAGGCCGATATGTAAACACGTGTAATGTACAGCTTAGCTAGCTAGTGAGATGTGTACTCAAATGTGGTATCACATTATGTTGATTGAGGGCATTTCAAAAAGAGGTGAGTGCAGATTAGAAATAGCTCCGAGGGAATACAAAAGCACCTTGGCATTCAATTTGCAAAATCCCCGTAGTTACAAGTGTAATCTGAACTCACATAAAGGGAGCTCGGATCATATTTAGGTACCAGGTGCGGAATTAATAATACTTATGTGCTTTGCCAATGAAATTATAACTCTTTGAGGTTAAGGACAAGGAAGCACCGTATCTAGGATATTCCATGACATTCTAAAAGGTGTACATTTCCATAAATAGGATTTAACTTTCTCTCTAAACGGTGGCAACATCAGACTTCTGTTTTAATTGTCGTCATAAGCAATTGCTGTAAATAGTTAAGCCCGCGTTTTAGAAAAACTTTTTTTTTGCGACATTTAAAAATTCTATCTGAACACTTTGCACACCCAAAGGAGGACATACGCTTAGCCAACCAACAAGTTGGCAACGATGCAGAAAAACTAGTGCCGAGGAGATGGATTTTTGGATTTTTTTTAGAACCAGGAGAGAACTGGAACTTTAATTTCCTCTACCATCCTTCACTCCCTTTCATCATCACCGTCATCCTGGTTTAATTATTTAATTTTAGTGCAGGACTGGTCCATGCTTTAGTCCAGCTGTCGCAATAAAACGTTGTTCAACAAAAACAAAAACGTCCACTTAACTTGGTTTTTTGTTTTTTTTTTTTTTTTTTAAGAAGTTCTGCATTAGGTGAACAAGAGCGGTCGTTCTATGATTTCAACATGTTGAAACTTTTTTGATTGAAAGGGAGCAGCAGAAACCAACGGCATGTTGAAAGGAAAGTGTTTGTCATTAATTGTAAAAGTTTTTTTTTTTAAAGAAATATTTCCAGGAAGGTTTTTGATTTTTTTATTTAAGTAAATGTTTTATAGCGACAGAATATAAAAGGCAATTAAGAACAAATGTGCAATTCAGGATGATCGTGCAGTAAACGGGTGTTTAAGTGAGTCTTTTCCTGGTGTTGTGTTGGATGTTATTTAACGTCTTAGACTAAAAGGGTGTTTTTGATTATTTTTCGTTTCAGGCGCAGAACGAAATCTTAGAAATTTATTGTAATTTACTGGTTCATTAACGTCATCAAAATCTAGTGAGAGTAAAATTTTGAAAATCATCTTTGAAAGTTAAAGTGGTTTAATTGGTTTTTGCTTAAATTAAAGTAGAGAATAACTTAAGAGACCGCTGTGGTGTCTTTCTTCTCACAGAATCGCTTATTGTGGCATGCTGCAAGGAGGAGTTATTTCCCTCCTTCTTTGTATCATGGTCATTAATGAACTATTGGCGAAATTTAGATACAGTGGAACGAAAGCAATAGCATACGCAGCCGATGTGGTGCTACTTGTTACAGGAAAATTCCTAACTACCGTTAGCGAACTAGACTAAATACTTAACGTTTGGACGAAACAATGCGGACTGGGACTGGACCCTCCGAAAACCGAACCAGTCCTGTTCACTAACAACAGAGCGAAACCAGCCTTTACGCTACCGACCTTTGTGGGTATTTCCCTTAAGCTGTCCAAGAGCGCCAAATATTTAGGCCTCATACTCGGTAGAAAGCTTAACTGGAAGCTGAACATTAGGGAAAGGATAAAAAAGGCACCAGTTACTTTATACACCTGCATGCAGTAGATTCTTCGGGAAAATGTAGACCGCAAAAATAACACTATGGATGTAGGTACTGTGCGATAGTCAGACACATACTAAAATACGGAGGGTCGGTCTGGTCGCCAGGACAACCAACCTTAAGATCACTAATTGAAGCAAATAGCATCCCGCAGGGGATGCGGTGACAAAGAGGGACAGTCTGATGACACAGTCCATTTTCTATGTCACTGCCATAACCTCTGTCAACTGAAAAATAGAAATAGAATAGAGAAATAGAACTATGGTCGAAACCTAAACATTGACACCACGGGTGGGAACACACTATGGGTATCACAGTGGGTCCACATGGACCTAAATGTGATGAGGATGTAACCATTCTCATTAGCCCGCTAACATACCTTAACCTATCTGCTTATTATTTTTGACCTTGTTCTTTAAGTGCGGGTACAGAAAAAAGCTGGTACGGGTCAAATTAATGAATCAGTTTATGTTATCACTTTTTAAATTTATATGGACAGGATAATGTTCTTGCGAAATTTTGCATCGCAGTCTGGGCAGTGGGCACCCAACTCTACAAATTTCCCTAGATAGGTACATAAGTAGGTAAAAGTGGTAGTTTTGGTGGCAAGAAAAACCCAAATAGCGCAAAATGCCGCCGAACTGTTTATTCGGATGTAGTTTAAGGTATTTAAAGGGTGATTTTTTAAGAGGTTGAGAACTTTTTTAAAAAAAAAAACACAAAAAATTCGAAAAAATGAATGAAATATTTATTTGAATCGATAGTTTGAACCTTGCAATTTAATGTTTAAAGATAATTTCATGCAAATGTTGACCGCGGCTGCGTCTCAGGTAGCCCATCCGCTGAGTCCAATTTTGGCATACTCTTTCACACATATCGGCCGGTATCTCACGAATGAATGCATGGATGTTGGTTTCCAGTGCGTCAATCGAAGCGGGCTTGTCCCTATAGACATTAGCCTTGACATACCCCCACAAAAAATAATCTAATGGTGTCAAATCGCACGATCTAGGCGGCCAATTGACCGGCCCGAAACGTGAAATTAACTGTTCACCAAACTCGCCTCGCAATTGCGCCATTGTTTCGCGTGCTGTGTGGCATGTGGCACCGTCTTGTTTAAACCACATATCATGCAAGTCAAGAACTTCCATTTCGGGCAAAAAAAAGTTTGTTATCATCGCTCGGTAGCGTTCACCATTGACAGTAACGCTGCGATTCGCATCATCTTTGAAGAAATATGGCCCAATAATGCCGCCGGCCCATAAACCGCACCAAACAGTGGCTTTTTCGGGATGCATTGGTAGCTGTTGCAATGCTTCTGGCTGATCTTCACTCCAAATGCGGCAATTTTGCTTATTTACGTACCCATTCAACCAAAAGTGAGCCTCATCGCTGAACACAATTTTTCGATAAAAAAGCGGATCCTCGGCCAGCTTTCCAAGAGCCCATTCACCAAAAATTCGGTGTTGTGGTAGGTCGGCTGGCTTTAGTTCTTGCACCAGCTGTATCTTAAAAGGATTTACGCCCAAATCCTTCCGCAAAATTTTCCACGTAGTGCTGTAACAAAGGCCTAACTGCTGGGAACGGCGCCGAATCGACATTTCGCGGTCTTCTGTCACACTAGCTGATACGGCCGCAATATTTTCTTCACTACGCACAGTACGTAAACGTGTTGGTGGTTTTATGTCCAACAAAGTAAATTTGGTGCGAAATTTGGTCACAATCTTCCGAATAGACTGCTCAGAAGGTCGAGAATGCCGATCATAAAATGGAAGCAGCGCGCGATGAACATTTCGAACCGAGCACGAATTTTGATAGTAAAATTCAATAATTTGCAAGCGTTGTTCATTTGTAAGACGATCCATGGTTAAATTGCAAACCAAACTGAAGCTGTTTGACAGTGACACAAGGTACTAAACACACGTCAGCTGTCAAAACCAGTGTTGCCAAAACCAAACCAGCTAAAAAATCACCCTTTATATCCACCCTGTGGAGTTCGAGAAAAGGATCAGTTCAAGAATTCTTTTCTCGGATATCTCTTTAAGGTCGTCAAAGAAAGCTTTGCCCAGTATGTATCGAAGTCAAAATCGCTGACTGAACATCGATGATCGATAATAATCGAACTCAAAACATCGATGTTCTAAGACATGAGATGTTATTGCATGAATAGACTAGAATTTATAAACGCCGACTAATGACATAAAAAAACAACACACTTGCATGGAAGCGGCTCAAAAACGCGACTTTCAAAATCCCAAATACACAAAATCCCGAAAAAATAAAACATGATGTTCTAAAAATCCCGAATTTTGAGAAAATAAAAGTTCAAAATTCGCGAAATTTTTCAATTTCTCATATGCACTTATAAGGTAACGCATGCTAAGTCTTCAATTTAAAAAAAAAAATATTCAAAATCTTTAATTAAGAGTCGGTTCTCTTTTGTTAACATCAATGGTCGATGTTTTCTTCTTAACATCGATTATGCGATATATTACGTACCTAAACATCGATGTTTTGTGAACATCGATGAACATTGCTCATCCCTAATTCATTTATAGCAAATGTAAATCCGTTCGTTAAAGCATTAAATGTTGTATAACAAATCGTTACCATCAAATGTTACTCAAGTGAGAAATTCTAAAACTTTAAAAACACTCACCACACCAACTGCATTTACAGTTTCCAGAACCAACAATTAATTTTCATTATTTCACATCACAAAGCTAAATAATTGTCTGTCATAAAATTTCAAATAACCTGTGGGGTTTGAAAATACCAACTTCAACACTTGTTGCGACTTCATACAAAAAAAAACAAATGGAAACTTAATTCAAACAAGCAATAGAAAAACAGTTGAATAGAGCAATCAAAAATCACTCCAAACCTGACACCCAGATAGGAAGCATTGGAATTACCAACACAACCCTTTATGCCTTCAAATGGGGATGAAATTAATTTCTATAGAAACAGTAGCCTACCGAAGCGTGTAAAATCAGAATTGCTGTATTGTTACCTTTGTTCTTCGTTGTTTCAATCAAGTATGTCCATATTTTTATCCCTAACAGTCACTCCAGGACGGTCGGTAGCTTCGTATTTTGGGGATATGAAAATTAACCCCCCTAAACGTGAGAATGTACCGAAAGTGTATGAGGAACAATACATGCAAATGGGCACTCTCTTCTACCTGGTACTGTCTCAATGATAAGCGTATCCTTCATTAGGTTATTTATTCCTCGTGATATTGGTATAGAATTTGAAAATATTGTTTTAAGGCTATAGAACTTATTTGATCGATACAAGCTTTGGATTGAATATGCAATACGGACAACAAATCGGACACGAAACAAGAACACACACGATACTTATTTCCTACCCAGCCTTTGGAAACGGTATAGTAGAACAAACAGTTGACTTATAAAATAGATTCATATTACACAGTGTGTTGAATAATATCCCGGACGTGAACCATATCTCAGCAACCAAGAGTGTCATCTATTTGCTCGAACATGCGTTTTAAAGCTTGAATCTTACTCTACTACCTGTCAATCTCATGACATTTGGTTGACATTTAACAAATATAAAAATAATTTTTCCATAATACTTTTTCATTTGATGTTGAAAGGGAACAAAGAGCGGTCATTAAATTCCATGCAAAACTTGATAAAAATGCGTCAGAAACATTGCAATTTGCAA
This sequence comes from Brachyopa scutellaris, assembly GCA_949775065.1. Taxonomy (NCBI): domain Eukaryota; kingdom Metazoa; phylum Arthropoda; class Insecta; order Diptera; family Syrphidae; genus Brachyopa; species Brachyopa scutellaris. The sequence continues at coordinate 114,528,249 of OX459113.1, forward strand.
TTTATGCAACAAGTTTATTGTAATGATTCCTTTTCAGTGGCATAATTCTTTTTTACGGTGGCAGAGAGATAACGGAGGAAACACAAAAAATTCCTTCAAAAATCAAGACAATGCTCATTACATTCTTCGATAGCAAAGGAATTATCCACAAAGAATTCGTCCCATCTGGTCAAACAGTTACTGCCGCATATTATCTTAAATTTTTGAAACATTTGATGGCCAGAATGCATCATATTCGACCCGAATATCACGATGTAGAAACTTTGTCTCCCTTCCCCGATAAATTCACACAGTCACACAGTACTCATTGTTCACCAATTTTTGGCTCAAAATGAAGTCTATTCATTAAATCATCCACTGTGTTCACCTGATTTGGCACCGTGTGACTTCACTTTGTTCCCGAACTTGAAATTGAAGTTGAGAGGATGCTTTTTTGATGATATTGCGACCATTCAAGCAGCTGTAACAAGAAGAGTATCGTTTTCTACCGCCGCCGTTGGAATTTCCTACTAGATAGCGATGCTAGATGAAAATAGCACAGGAAAATAGGCAGTCAATCAGTTCAGTTGCGGTTTGTTAATGTTATAGTAAGTGACAAGATGTGTAGCTAAAAAGAATAAAGAGATAATAGATAAGTAGATAAAAGTGACTTGTGAGTTGTGAGTTTGATTTAATTCTTAACACAGCTTTGACACGGGCACTGGAGGCAATTCCGTAAAATGAGCTAGAGCAGGCATTCGAATCACTTTTGAATCGCTGCAACAAGTGTATTGAATCGGTAGGAGAATATTTCGAATTAAAACACCGAAAAGTAAACAGAAATCGTGTTTTAATTATGTTTTCTAGAGCTAGTCCGGGATATTATTTGACACACTGTGTACATATGCATCTGCAAAGTTGAAAAGATATTTAATTGATCTAAGAACCATGTAATCCAGCGAGTGTAAGATCTGACTTTGTTTTCACAGGGGTGGTACTAATCAACAAAATATTGCAAATTTATCGTTCTATTCTAACGAATGTGGTTAATCCGAAATACTCGAAACTTCAGGTCTAGTCTTTTTGGTAGTTTTAAGGCTCATTCGGGGTTTTGAAGAAAAATTCGGTCGAGGATAAGCACTCATTACGTAAAAAAAAAAAAAAAAAAGCGCCTAATGGAGCTACAGACATGGATCTTAATGCTCGGCTTCAGATATTATTATTGTTTAATCTGTTTTATTGATTCATCTACTAGCTGTTGCCGACCGTCGTTGCCAGCGTTCAGAAATAGTCACGTCACTTGCTGCACATTGCAAGACAAAAATCGTCTTTTTTGTTAAATTCGAGCTTTCTTTTGTGAAATTCAAGCCATGATTTTGTGTTTCTTGCCGCATTCTGTGCAGAATATGTTGGGCCATGTAGTCTTTGTGTATCTGTATTTCTCCCGCAATTGTACTGGTTGTAACCGGGAACATATTGATAGAATAGCGTATAAATTAGAAATGGATTAGAGGTGGCGGATTAATCTTCAATTGACTTGAATTCCAATGATCGTCGTTTTCCAGCAAATGAAGTACTTTTGGTAAATGTATAAATGATGTAAGACCACGAACGGTAATAAGAAGCAACCGTAAATATAAGCAATTAGCATTGTTCGGATGTAAAGTGTACAATCTGCTTAAGGGGGTATTCTAGCCTAGAAATTTGAAAAAAATCGGTTTTCTTATATATTAGACCTTCAAAAATATATCCTGACTTCCTGAGGGTGAATTATCCTACAGAAAGTCTTTTATACACTATGAATTCTCAGAAAGTCGTTATATGAAGGTCGTTGTAACGTATTTAGTACATTTTCATGTTTAGTGTGCGGTGAAGCTCAGGTTATTCTAAGCTGTGTAGAAGAAGGCCCAATGAATGGAGCAGGAATCACCGATTAACGAAATGTAAGTACAGACTGCCTGCAACTTTGCTTAAATCTTTAATACGGACGTGATTTTTCAAGTTCTAATGAAGCGATTAACTTGAAATTTGGCGTGGAACTTCTTTATATACCTTCTATCGTTGGAGCTAGAGTTATGTAAAAATTTTGTAAAAAATTAAAAGCTTTGAAAAAGGGAAAAAAATCACTACTCAATCACACCTTTTTCAAACAGTCGCCAGTCGTTTTTTTTTTCATTTCCGTAGTTCAGCCGATAGCGACATTCTTACTGCTTAAGAATATTTTTTTCTTTTTTTTTTTTCATATCACTAGAAGGGTCGGAATCATGTCAAGGAGGACCCACCCTTTTTTTCACAACCCCACTTAAGCAGCCTGTAATTTTTTGAATGTTCAATTTTTTTTTTAATTTTTTTTTTGTATTGTTAAAATATTAATAAATATCTAATAAAAACTGACTAGTAAAAATATTCTTAGTTTTTTTTTATCGAATTTTAAAAGACACTTTGTACCGCTAGACTAGAATACCCCCTTAAAGCATTCGATAAAAATATTTCAGGTTGTCCAACCACTTTCTTTCACAATTCTTCCTTTTTGCGTTCTTAGTGTAATAAGTCAGAATGTCTTCATACATACATCAAAGTTCTTGCAAAATCATCTGTGTGACATAATAAAAAGAACGCTTTTAATGTTGTGTTCTGTGAATTTGTTACTCTGTCATGTTTGTTTTGTTCCGTGAAATACACTATTTGTCCGTTTTCAAGATGGACGGCAAGATGAACGACAGTTTGATCCTTCTCGTGGATTGGAAATTCTTGAATACGCCGCACAGCTTCATTGCTGCTGATTCTGCCGATTTAATATTGAGAGATTTCAACTAAATTACTTCTTGTTGAAACTCCAAACACTGTCATATCACTGCCTTTGTGGACGTATTTACAAATATTTTTTATGGATTTGACAGAATTGCAATACTCAACGTTGATATGTGCCTTAAAAGTTTAGTAGGCTGAATTTTTATATATTACATGTATAGATGAGTCATTTTGGTCAATAAATTTAGAATTTGTTAATAACCACCTATCGGATCCAGATTTTGAAATTTTCTCTCTTTGGCACTAAACCAACAGATATTGTGAATATGAGTCATTTTGGTCACTTAATACAGAATTTGTTAATAGCTTGACTCCAGCACCACCTACGTAAGAACCTTACTCGGACTATTACTAACATTTAAAACAAAAAGTAGCCAAATCGGTCTAGCCGCTGTCAAGTTACGCGCTTACCAACGAACAGCATTTCATTTTTATTATATAGATTGCATCAGTATTTTGAATTATTAAAATAGTTGTTTGGTTAAAGTAATACAGTACCCCGAGTTCAAGCCCGCGAATATTAATGAAAGTTGATGATTATCGCTATAAAACATTTTGGTTGTCTTTGTCTTGTGCAAATCCATCTCCCAATTTCTAATTAAATAGAAACCTACAGGACGATTCGAGATGAAGCAGATGATAATCATGCAATTCGATTAATTCAATCGTTCGCACTTCTTAATTCCAGGTGTTGATTTTGTTCCCTTAATTAATCAAATTGTTTTAACACGCCAGCTACCGTCAGTAAATCTGATACACAGTCTACAATATTCGATAAACCAATAACACAAGACAGCCAACAGTCATATCCATGCAATCATCCAACTTGCCACAGCCGCCCCACCACCGCACCGTTCTGAGTTGATTAATTTTCAATTAAAGATTCCCTTGCCTCGAGGATCTTTAGTTTACCGCTTCAGCCTATTTACACTTCCACCCCCAAACGGGTACTCGCTCATCATAAATACACTTACGAGTGTCCTCCAAAAGCCCTTGGAGTCGTATTAATTGAATTATTAGTACACACAATCGAAATCAACCCTACTGGGCCTCACAGGCGGTATATTTATCTCAGAAAAAGAAGAAAATAATTAGCAAGTAAAACCCCAAAAGCCTAATAAAGTGCCTAAACAAATTTGTGTCCAAATGGAGCCGTTGCCTGGCACGTACATATCTTCACGATCTCGCAGCGAATCAACTACCCCCTTCAATAAACTCTAACGCACGCACACATGCATGAACAGACAGGAAGTAGGTAGGTATGTATGTACGATGCCCAATATCCCCAGTATTGTTATATTAATATCTTCACTTTGTTTAGGGATGCTGTTCATTTTTATTTGTTATTACTTTCTCTGGGTGTCCTCCTAGTCAGCTAGCTGAGGCTGCTGATGTTGTTTTGTTTTTGTTGTTGATGTTGATGTTGATGTTGATTTGGATGATGATGATGATGATGGCGGTGATGAGGCAGTGCCGCCGGAAGTGCACATAGATAGATGAAACAAACGGAAAGTAACGGCGAGGCAAGCAAACAGAAAGACGATCCCATAGATTCACAATGTATGTAGGTATACACTCGTGTAAGGAGGATAAATTGAAAATTATTATTATTATACAACGACGAGTAACAGGACGAAATGAACAAAAAAAAAAATAAAATATTGATTTAATCTTGAACAAATGAATAACAATAACATTGCTGTGGCAATGCTGGTGTAGGTTCGGGAAGGCTGTCGACTTTGTTTACCCTGATGGAGTGGCCAGAGTGGTTGCTTGCTGCCTTTGTTATCATTATTAAAAGTCACTTCCATTAGCTGCTTGTGAATGTTTATTTCGAGTTAAGCACACCCCCCCCCCCCCCTCTAACGGATAAAAATGAAGTTTGACCAAATATTTAGGCCGATAATGGAAGTAAAACTTTCAAATGGGCCAGTTTGTGTGTTTAAGATGAGTTGGAAATGGAAGGAGGTGAGGCGAATGTAATTTAAGAAAATTAATTGGAGATGAAAAAATATATTTTTTCGCGATATACTTTTCCAAGGAGTCCGTATTTTCATGGGGGGAATCGCAACCATCGATCAGCGCTTTAATCAAAATTTTGAATTAGATTGAATTAGAAAAATGGCAATTTTAAACCAAATTCTATGTCAACTTTAAAAGGATTTACCCGTTTACAGTTCCTTCAGCTTGTAAATCCAAATTGTTGTTTTGAAAAGAAAAAAGTCTTAGGTTCCTAAAAGCCTAAAAGAAGAAAAGTGAGTTATGCTACAGCAACCTTAATGACCTAACACGAACGGATGTTAGAAGCCTTCCTCTCGGGCAATAAGAACCACGTCAACTGCAGGTCTGGAAGCTCTATTGAAATCATTCCACTTCACCTAGCAATACAGGAAGAAGTAGCTAAACAAGCTCTTGCTCTTCATATGATCTATAAATTCAAAGACAGTAACCTAAAGGAACATCGGAGTATACTGAAAAAGGTTTATCTACCTTAAGAGAAGACCAGAACACACATATCTTTAAAAATAAGCCTTGTCAAAAACTACGATACATTCTTCCCGAACAGAGACGTATGGAATAACAATCCAAAATGGACCAAGAGCGATGCCCAACAATGGTACACATCTGGGTCGAAAACAGAGAATGGCGTCGGAGCGGGAATAGTGGGGCCAAAATGTCACCCATGCATATCCCTCCATAAAGATGCCACAATTTTCCAAGCGGAACTAATTGCCATCAATACAGCCGCACAAGTCCTACTAGAGAGAAACTGAAACCAAACAAAGATATACAAAATGTCTGACAGCCAAGCTGTATATACAAAAGGCAGTAAGAAGCCACAACTACAAATCAAAAGCCACATTCGAATGCCACTCAAACTTAAAACATAGTTAGAAAGTTGTTAGGAAAACATTATTAAATTCATTGAGGTGCCAACGCATTAAGGACATGAGGGCAACGAAAAAAATGGCATCTAGGCGAAAAAAGAAACCAACAGTCCCTCACTATGGCTTCAAAAGAGAAGACACCAACAAAGTCATCGCAGAATAGACAACAAACTAACTACAAAGTTACTGGAACAACTTAGAGGGCCTGAAGCTAGGGTTACCATATTGAAAATGACGAAAAGGGGGACCAGCGTAAAAAAAGTGAAGGAAAAAAGCTAAAGCAAATAAAACATGTCGCATATTCAGGACTTTCTTTGCTTTCTGTTAATCACTCGAAACACTTTTCCCAGCACTGATTATATGTACACTTTCTTTTTTTATTCGCTTTTTCAGACATTTTAGGTACTATTAAACGCAAACGAAAATAATTTGTAAATAATTCGTAAACAAAAACTGACAAAAGACAGACAGCAGCACAAATCTTAAGCTGACAGATGAAGGAAATCTTTTGCGTATGAAGTGATATGTAGGTCATTGAGTGGATGCGTTCAGCTTTGAAAGGACTTTGAACTTCAAATGGATGTGTTTACAGAGAATCTTTTTAAAAATATTTAATGAAAATATTTTAACAGTTTTAAATTAAATGTTTTCTCTTTTTGAATGTTACTTAATAAGGGGGACAGAGGTTTATATAGGGCGGACAAACAGCATTTTGGTATGAAAAAGGTGGCACCTGAAGCACTTAAAAAAGTTCCTCAATCACAACAAAAGAACAAATGAAACCCCGAAACTAAACAGAGGAAAGTTAAAAATTCTTTGCGCAGGCCTGACGGGACATTCAATCTGCAACAGCCACCCTCTGAAAATCAGCAACACAGACACCTGCGGATTCTGTAAAAAAACAAAAGAAACTATTCTTTGACAAAAAGAAGAGCCAAAACACAAGACAAATACATACTAACAGAAGAAGACTACAAAAGCATTCAAAGAGATTATTAAATTTCTAAAGATTTTGTATGATTCCTAGACAAAAAAGGGGACACAATAAGCCAACTCTGGTCGCAGTGCTAGCAGACATCTCTACCATACCCCAGATTCATCACATCACATCACAGACCTCGGAATGATTCTCTTGAGTATTGTGGATGCATATCCCCAAAATCCTGTGTATCTATCACAATGGTCAAACTGTGCTGGCACCCGCAATACGGGCAGGCACTGCTACCTAACCTAATCTTAAAGCCCATTTAAATTTGGAAGGTATTCCCACTTAATGGCCCGTCAACATAAGACTAGAATTAAAGGTATCTTGCAAATCTTCGAAGAATTACAAAGGAGATCTGTGCAAATGAATCTGCTCATAAGAAATGGACGCGAAATGTGAATAATCAACGCCCTCTTTTTTTTGAAAGTATCACACTACATACTTCCCATAAACTAAAACGCAGTCATGTAAAATGTTCTAATAATTCTTATACATATAAATATTTAAATTGATTTAAGAAAATGAAACAAGTTCAGCACGGAATAGACTCTAGGTCAGAGGTTTCCAAACTATTTTGGCCTACCGCCCACCTATCAGAAATGCTTCAACCTCACCATCTCTCCAATATATTAAACCTTAATCACATGTGTGTGTAAGATGGGAAATACATATACGGACAGTGGTTAAAGCAGTTTGGCCTTCGTTACCGATACGATAAGTGTATATGTAAATGATCATTTAAGTAGGTATCCATTAGTATTTAAATATTTATTATTAACTTCTTTTGTACGGAGCCAGTCAACGGCCGTAAGACCATTTCACGCCCCCCACATTTGCCTCATAGGCTACGAGCTACAACCATCCCATAGATGCCTTCAGTGCCCACTAGCGGGCAGTAGAGCCCACTTTGGGAACCACTACTCTAGGATAAGCATTGCAATGTCTCGGAACAGAAACAGGCTCTAACTATTAAAAGAATTGTCGGGATGAGATACTGAACACGTTTTTGCTCTTATGTCCGCAAAATTTAAAAACAAAAAAAAAATTAACGGCAGCCAGTCCACCAGATATATTCATATTGAAAGACAGTAAGGTGGCGAAAAAAATTGACGGTCTGATAGATGATCTTTCGAAAAAAGTCGAATTTCAATGAATTAGAAATTGCGACACTAGATACAACCAACGATCAATTGTGAGGCTCTTCCTTAACTTTTACTCACTTTCCCCGATTTGATTCTTCAGCGTACCTACAAGCTGATTTAGGTATTAATAATTTATGTCAAATGAAATAAGTAAAAGGATAGAAGGCAGGCCACTAATGTACAGGCCACTAATGTACAGGCAAAATACGATAGGAACCAAGATTGATCGCTGAAACATCTTGTGTAAGCGACTTTAGAGCTGAACATTTGTTATCAGTGGCGACTTCCTGTGATCTGTCACACAAGAAATTTCTAGTAAGTTTTGTGGCTGTTTCGCTAAAACCGAAGAGGTTTTGCATTTTCCAGCAGAGAGTAGCATGGTTTTCCTTATCAAAGGCCTTTAAAAAATTCAGAAGACATACCAAAGTTAACCCTAGAAAGAGTGACATATACCGCTCTTTTGCTAATTATTATGGATCACGGGATGGGCGTTCGTGACTTACCAGCCAGTAGGTATCCAGAGCAGAAAACTCACGTCGTGTCATTGAGTCAAGTCTCATCAATTTGGAAATACTCACAACCCTGTGAGTAAATTTTATACATAAGTGTCATTTTATACATCAAAATATGATTATCTTTCTAGGGTTAAGAAACCTTTATCAAACCCCTGTCTAATATCATCTATTGCTTTTTCTGAGACCCGACTGATGCGGGCTCAGCAAGGAATTCGAAGAGATATGGTTCCGTGTTTGCATTGCCAAGACTTGGCATCCTTTCGAATGACTTCTGTAGAAGTTGCAGAGATGAAGAAGAGGAAGAAAGCCCAACACATCTTCTCTGTCCATGCCCAGCTTTTTGCTGTATTTGAGAACTACACCTAGGAAAACACTTCTTCAACGATCTCAGTAACCTAGCACAAAAAGTCGTTGGAAGCATATCTACCTTTATACAAAGCTCTAAATGGTTTTCATGAGTAGCGGCGATACATATCCCCAAGATCCTTGGTATCACAATGCGCCTCTCCAGGCCTTAGTATGCTAGTACTCGAGTTACTGGCAGCAACTGCTACCTAACTTTACCCTAACCTTTATAATAAAATGCAAATCTCCACTTATTCTGATAAAATAAACGAATCTTCACACGTCTCCTAGTGATTTATTTTTTCCATACCTGTTCTTGTTTTTATTTAAATATTTTCATAGATATTTTTGTTTAATTTGACCAGATTTGTCTTTTACTTGACAAATACTCAATTTCTGGGAAAATCAATTAATCACTCAATATCAGCTTTGCTTATCTGTATCCGGAAGCAACTGTAAAACGTATAAATCCACAACAATAACCATTTTTCAATAATAATTTTTACAGACCAACCCAAATGACTGCAATAAATCGCAAAATTACTCTCACGGCCATCGTCATGTCTAGTTGAAAAATGTGTCTCTGTGTGTGCTCTTTATTGAGTAGGTGGTGCAGGATAAAATCTTTCAAACCCCATTCTCATTGACACGACAAATAGATCATTTACATTCAAAGGACGCGATGAGGGAGCGAATTGGATTTCAGCTTTGAATGGAGAGAAGCTTCGGAACCAGAAAAAGTAAAATAAAAATTCTGCTGAAAATTTGCATAGCTTCATTTTCGCCATTGGATATTGTATATTTGCTTAGGGAAGCATCCACCACAGTTACATTTATACGTACATCCACGAGTAAAACAAGCAAAGTTTATACAACAAATATCCTTCTGGGAGTCCTTGATCTATCCGGAATATAGTGGGCTAACAACATTAATCTAGAATGATTGGGGCGTACCCGTTACGTGTCTATATTGCGAATTAAGATAAACTCAATGGGACAGTTGCCGCTACTACATACACATAGAGTGAGGAAATGCCAGTCAGTGGAAGATGCTTCGTCATGTGTTATGCACCCGTAGTGTGTGATATCGCGCGATGATAGTACCTTCGGATTTCGAACAACATCGAAGCAGTCAGTCGTGTTTGTCCCTTCTTCGGTTTGGAATGAATGTGGGATTTAAAGGATTTGTACAGAGCGTTGCAAGGCAAACAATTCTAAAAAGGATTTCACAGTTAACGCTCGCTTTGATTTATTACAGTTGGCCAACTGGTAACTTCAGTATATTGTGTGTCAGAATTGTCTGTTTATTGTAGAAGCTTCAGAAGGATTTGCAGAGTCGATAATTTTTATGTAACACGATTGTGGTTAAAAATAAATGTATACCTCAAAACAGATAAAGTTTTAGATAGTTTTTCGAAGATAGCTTCGTTTCTTAGGGATTACCGTAATAAAATAAAAACATTATTTCCTTTTATTTCCAGTATGTACGTATGCTTAAACACAATTGTAATATAATACCAAATCAAGTTGAATTATTTAGTTTAAGTGGAACAATCAACGAGTCTCGTATTTCTCAAAAGCAACTTGAGTCCGTCCTTAATACGATATATTCTCGCTATCAAAGGATTTACAACTCCTTGAAATAATTAAGCTATGATGGAGAATGTACATAGTACTCGTACATACATATGTATGTATTTGTGTTGCAATAACCACAAACACACCTTTCATCTAAAATTAAAAGCTCCAACTCAAATACTAGGCACGTATACCTTCGTTTTCAATTTGCAAGTACAGACAGTCCTTCAGATAAACATATTATTAAATTCTCTCTGACAAAACCCGCACAAGAGCTGGCGCCCCACTCCCTTCCGCCCACGAATTCTGTTCTCAATAAAGTGCAAGTTATAAAATAAAATCAGACACTCAACTCCAGTGGAAACAACGCCATATGGCTGACATAACAGCCAAAGGAATCGTCATCCTTTTAAGAAGGCGAGCAAAGCCAACCCCTCGGGATGTAAAGGACCACTGCTGTGCACTTTGTTACAAAGTCAAACCCTTTTGCATAGCAAAATAATTACTTTCGCCGAAAATGTTCGGTACGCTTTACCTAACTTTACCCAAACTAACGATGGCTCTCTTCGACACTACGTTTGTTATCCATTTTGGTGTTTTGCAGTTTTGCACCACTGCCGCGCACCGCCATCATCGCCGTCATAGTTGTCGGCGTCGTATTCAGAGCCAAACAACAAAAACTCGGATTTATTTATATTCCCTGGCAGTATGCTATGCTGCCGCTGCTGCTACTGCTGCTGCAACTGGTAACAAAGTTTTCTTCATTTCCAATTACAATTCCACAATGGGCTCTTTTGTGAGCACTTTTATGTCTTGGCAAAGTGTTCTGTTAGTGTGTTCTAACTTTTCGGGTTGCCTTCAGTTGGTCTCTCCTCACCGCTACACCGCTTGCCATTGTTTTCGTTGCCAGTGGAAACATGCATTTTATTTGTTCATTTATTAAATGAAAACTTTAGCACTTTGCCAAAATATGCTAAAAATTTTACAAACGAAATACTATGAAAAAACAAAAAATAAGCAACGGACCGGAATGTTCGGCACACAAAATATTCAAAACGCAACGATTCAACGTTGTTGCAGTTGGAATAGCACCGAGAACGTGTTTCTGTCCAATCCACACTTCTCAGATATAATTTAAATGGATAACAAAAAAAAAAAAAAGAATAATAGGAACTACCTACCTACAAACGGAATAAAGGATATCATGCCAAAAACAAACGGTTGTGGCTAAAGTAGATTGTGCTGGTAATGCAGTGCAAATGGCAATAGTTTTATTGCTGTAAGTTTTTAGCCGATGGCATGTCTATACATAGATAGTTCCTGTAGTAGTACGAGTAGTTACCCAAGAAGGTTGTCCGCATTTAATTTATGAGATTTAATTATTCTATTAGTTGTTCGGTTAACCGTGGCATTTAAGTGAGACACTGTTTCAATTTCTCTAGTGGAACTAACGACGTGAGTTAGTGTGAATGGTGATATTTATTGGTTTAGAATTTAAAGACTTGAGCCTTGAGGCATTTAATTGCGAAGGCCAACCCTCTTTGCCTTGTGGAGACTTGTGGAGACTTGCTCTGAACACCATAGACCATAGTCCTAAACTTGATTTCAGAAAATCCACCTAAGTCTTTTGCTCGATCAGATTGGATTGGAAAAATGACTGTATCATATCGAAGTACCAAGTAGGGATATTGGATGGATCCTAGATGAACTGCGGCGTCGGATTGGGTATCTTCTCAACTAAGAATCTCCATGTTTTCTTCCCCTTCCTGATTGCTCTAATGTCTTCCAAGCGGAATTCAACCAATACCAATGCGCATCGGTATCTCCTCTTTCATCCTCCCTAAAATTCCCTATGGCCCGCGCTGTCTAAGGCATTTTAAGGGTATTCATAATCCCTTTAGCACGCGTGAATTCTAAAAAAAAGCCACATCATCTGAATTGGTGGAACAGTGTAAGGAGGAATTGTCTCGGGCAAGAAGCACAGTTACTCTTCTCGAAAAGACTACAACCAAGAAGCATGAAAAGCTTTAACGGATGGCGTGTCTTGGTATAACCAGTGCTATGCGCACCTGATCTTCAGCAACTCTAGAAGTTATAATTGGTATCTCGCCATTACAGATCTTCATAAGGAAGTCAGCCGCGCTATCAAGCTACAACTTATTAGTAAGTACACAGCAGGTAATCTAACGGGTCACCTAAATATTATCAACAATATTCCCGATCAGGACATGATGTGGACTGTCGCTAATTTTATGATAAGTGAATACTGCTTTGGCAGAAAATTCCAAAGTTCATATTGGGGAACGTACCAGATGGTCAAACAACGGACCCATCCTAGTGGTATGGTACACTGATGGATCGAAGACGGCCTCTGGTGTTGTTGCTGGGATCTTTGGGCCCAATACCAGAATACCTGTCCATCTTGGATCATTCTTCAGCATGTTTTAAGCTGATGTCCATGCCGTTGAGATCTGCGCCTTGATAAACCTACAGACAGCCATAAATGGCGCTAACATAAATATCTTCTCAGACAGCCAAGCCGCACTCAAAACTTTGAGCTCCTACTCTGTGAACTGAAGACTGGTAAAGTGCTTCTTCAATACTCTCCAATTCCTAGCTACTCACAATAAGGTCAAACTTTGGTGGATACCTGGTCAAAAAGGCCGTGAAGGAAATGAGATTGTGGATGAGCTAGCTCGTTCAGTCTCTACTGCACCACTAATGTACACCGAAATTTGATCATAAAACTGAGTGAGGAAGCAAAATCATGCCAGAAAATAGAAGCCCCAGGATGATGGAAAAATGGTTTGAATAACTAAGTTAGAACCAACAAAATCGACTATCCAAATAAAAAATAGAAACGGGACCATTCTGTAAGTAACATGACAGTACGTAGAAGGTTACTGGAAGTCAATTTGGCTGCTCGCAGTTCTAGGAAAAACCACTGCCAACAAAACAGTATTTTGTCAACAAATTTGTTAGTTGGCCTAATCACAAATGGCAGAGTATTTTGTGAACAGATGAGTTGTTCAAAGTTGTTCTGTAAGGAGGCCTTGGTTCTCACTGCCTTATACAGAGCAACAGCCGAAATATAGTATAACAAAAACGGTAGTTCGAAAATAAGTGTGTGGAGATATTTCGCCTACTATGACGTTGGTCCGATTCACAGGATTGATGGCTTTATGGGCTAGAATGTTTATGTTGATATTTTGACCAACACTATTTTGCTTTACTGCATCGAAGAAATACAACCGAGGTTGACAATAACCCGAAGCATACGAGTCGAAAAGTTAAAAAATGCTTTAAATTTAATCGGGTTCAGGTCATGGCCTTGCCAGCACAGTCTCCTAACCTCATTTCCATTGGAAATCTGACGTGTATATAACGAAAAACCCACCAGCAACTTACAGCTTTGGGAATGTTGCCTGTGGTTAATAGATTTGATATCAAGACATTGAGAATGAGAGGCCGTAATCCCAAATTATAGTAGTTTCACAAAATATTATTATTATTATTAGAAAGTTATAATAAATTACAATTTAACTTAAAGTACATAGTAAAGCACTAGCTACCAAGCCTTTCAGCTACAAATTATTACTATAGTATTAGGTTCCACCAAAAAAATGGTTGATACATTTTTAGCTCCTTATTTCGTGCAAATAAATGTAAAAAATAAAATCCCACGCATCTACTGCTATTTTTATGTTAACTAGTTTTTACTGCTTTTAGTACAGTGAAACCCAAATAAATGCATTACTTGAACTGTCCAATATCGTGGACTACTTATCCGGGATATGTAGTAAGGAAAACCCAGTTATGTAGCTGCTCAAGGGTACTTATACATGAACAGGACAAGTTCGCGGCGAAAGATCTTCACAACCAACAATCGAAAAGTGACAATCAAGAGGCAACGTGAAAGTCTTACTAGAGTACTACAAACTTACCACATTATGTACTAGATTAAGTTAATTACCTTTTTTTTTGTTTCGATTCAAGTGCTTTATTAAAAAAATGGAATTTAGAAGGGGAATATTTCATGTAAATTTTGACGAAAGAGAGGGAAACAATGAGTATGTACTTAAACGAGGAATATAGTAAAGCGATGGGAACATAAAAGGGGATTTTAAGAAGAATATTACAATACTTTTGAAGCTTGGGGTTTCAAAAAACCAAAGATGCTGTGCGGGTTTTGCGCTTAAGACGGTGGTTCGTAACCGGGATTTACTGTATTTTTACGTTATTTATCCGAAAACAACAAAGCACTCTAAGTACTGAATGACATGAATTCATACAAAATCAAATGATTGTAGAAGAATGTGCTAGATTTCCACTTGTCGATTTGAAATTGATAAACGACGTATTTTTAGGTCAATTAGAAAATTGGCAATTGGAAATAATAGGTATGTTTGGTGTGCGGTAATTTCACGTAAAATTACTGAATCTGTCAAAAATCAAGAGAAGAGACAGCCAAATGAGGTGTCAAAAAATTTAGTGAGAGTCTCAAAAAATGTCCCCTTTTGTGAAATCGTGCTATACCTTCATCCATGGAGTCACCGAAGGACATCTATCAAACAACCATCTGACAATTTGTGAAATGTCAACCACCAGGAGCGGCGTTAGGGTAGGGCGCGAGGGGGGCGACCGCTCAGAGTGCCTGACATGAAGGGTCGCCGATCCAGTTGCATATTGTGACCTTGTCGCATTTGCGGCAGCGGCCAGGTTACGTATAAGAGTCATAAATTCCCTAAATCTGGCGACGAAATCATTAAGGTTGCAACACTGGAACGCGAGTACTGATATACATACATTTACTGGGAATGCCCGTCAATAGACAAAACTTATTATTTATCCCCTGTTAGCATTGAATTAAAAATGAGCTATTGTTATTTTTGGCTTATTAAGAAGCGGGACACAGCTCATTACACTGGTGCACTAGAAAATAATTCGAATCCGTCACATTATTTGGGGTACTTCAGAGGTTGTTCATATTGTCTCTAGCTCCCGATCACTTAGGATTATATACTATAAAAAATGCAGTGAAATACGTTGGAGAGCAAGAATAAGCAGTGTTAAAGCAGTCCATCAATGGCCATGGATCTCGTTAAATGCACGGAAGTCTTAAAAAAATACTGCACTTTCTTGGAAGAGTATAGAAAGACAGACTTCAAAAGCGTCATTTTAGCAGCGAAGGAATTGACTGAAGAACTTGAAATTCAACTTGGATTTAAAGCCACAACAAGAATGCCATGTGTTAATGCCAAGCTGGTAAAACTGCCAGCGATGAGTACAGCTTCTCCAGAAAATAAATTTGAAGTTAGATTTTTTAACTGTCTATTGGACACTACCTTAATTTCGCTCAGTGAATGATTTGAACAGTTAAATTAGTACTACGAATCTTCGTCATTTTTGAATAAAATAAAAAAACATTCCAGAAAATTAAAATTCTTTTAGTTTTTAATACATAAATGGTTATTATTTCATTGTTTCCCTTGTTTTAATCTTTACACTTCTCACATGGGTTTGTATAGCAGATAACGGGCCCCGTAGAAATCTCGCCCAGGGCGCTGGTAGTACTAAAACCGGCACTTTCAACCACTATTTGTTAGAAAAATAAAAGAAAATTTGTTTTTCGTGAAAATATTTAATAGTTAAAAAAGAAGAAGAGATGATTTTCCCCTCTTAAATTATTACTATTTGACAGATGTCCCCTTTTGATCACAAAAACACATCAAGCTGACCTAATGATATATATAAGCAGTTTTTCACTATTTCCACTTGCCAATTTTCTAATTGACGTAAAAACACGTCGTTTATCAATTTCAAATCGACAAGTGGAAACCTAGCCTAAGTTTTTATGTAGTTCGTTGCCTACTGCTATTGTTCAAATTCTCAACAATATCTGGGACTGTTTACTAATGATGTTCTATTTCATTTGCCGTGTCTGAAAAAAAAGCTCTGTCTCCAAAAGTCGTTCTTCTTTAGAATCTAATCTAAGTACAACTCAATTCAAGAATACCATCTGCTATCGTCCTAGATGTATTTCCAGGTCACCTGTTTTAAGCTCAAGGGTTAACACTATCAGCTCGAAAGTCTCAAAATTTGCTACAACAAAATATCTACTCGTACTTGAAAGTACCAAGTAACAATTTTACAAAACAAAACAAAATATTACAAACCACTTGTCACCATTCAATTCAAATGAAACCACTTAGCTAATTCAGACATTCAATGAATGGAAGAAAAAAATATATATTTTGAACAAAATATCCTTCGGCACGAATACAATTTTCTGTAAAAATTTTTATTTCCCTTAAAACGGAGACGAGCAACTTACAGAAAAGTGCCCCCACTCAACACTAATTAACGTTAAAAAAGGGGAAGAAAAATTTAAAAGAATGTTTCCCCCATCTTGACAGGGTGTAGAAGTACCCTCGACACAAGACAGTAGCCACGACAAAAGTCCATTGAATCATTAGTAATTATTTACCATCTTCTGTCGTCATCTGCTTTCATCAATCGCTATAATCCACCTGAATACATTTTCCCCCCTTAATGAATGATTCCGACTCCTTCGAGGAGTTCAAAAACGAAGTCTCGCTTAGTGCCACTCCCAATATTTTCACCTAACGACTGTGAACCGAACGAAGAAAAAAGTCAGAAGAACTCTTCCATCCACCGTCGCGTCGTGCCTGTTTAAATATGTACACATCATCGTGTAAAACATCCTTCCAACTTCCGATGGAACAAGGTAACATGATAGCAAGGATCCCAAAAAAAAAAAAAAAAAACACACCGTCCCTCAATTTCTTAATTAAAAGCCCTTTATCCTCTTACCGTGTCCGTTTTCATATCCCGTTGTATGTACATTATGCCAAGAGATGTTCGTAGGAAGGATCCTACTCCTACTTCTTCGTCGTCGTTGTCGACATCGTCTTCTCGAAAGTCACGAGGTTGACTCGGAAGTTTCTTCACCTGAAGTCATTCAATTTTATTTTCCTTTAGTTTGCTCTTTTCTGTGCGTCTTGTTTGTTCGCCTTGAACGAGCACCACACCAACAGCAGCTAGAGGTGGGAGGGAGTACATGAAGGTCGGATTTGCCTGGCGCCACTTATGAAAATCTAGGTGAAAGTTCAGGCAGCTGCCTGGGGTTTTTTATGAGGTACCCACCCAAAGTAAACAGACCAAAGCATAGAGTAGTGGTGCTCAAGAGTGTAGAAATTCATTGGTGCCTTGTTCTACTTCAACTTCGTGTTTAATTTTCACCAAGAGGAGTGTTTGTGTTTTAAACTCAGCAAACATATTAAGCACCATGTGCCAGAGGCAAGGTGGCACTGAGGCAAGGTTGAATGAAATGATGATGATGGTTGCTTTGCCATTTGGCACTTTCATTTCTTGACAGTCCCAATCACATACATACATACATGCACACCTGCTAAATTGGCAAAACACATTCGAATTATGTTCATAGAAACGGGAAAGGTAACGGAATGTACTTTAATATTTTTATTTTTTTTCCGTAAAACTGAACAAACTGAGATGTGAAACGATCGAGTGCGGGCGTGATAATCGAAATTAATTTTGTAAAATAATATTTGGAAGAGCTTTGAAGCTGGATTAGCTTTATTAAGATACTTGCTATAACTGTATTCACATTTCGGAGATAGTAGTGCAGTGTTATTGGTGTCTTCACCTTCAAATAATTACATGGAAGAATTTTGAGCCTAAGAAAATAATAAAATTAATTACAACTATGATTGATTTGTGTAATGTGTTTACAGCACCCACACCCACAATTTAATCGTCGAATTCGCAGACAATGATGTATTTCTTAAAAAGAAAAAAACCCGAGGCTTAAGTTCGAACAAGACCAAGAACAAGATCTAGTGCTGCCAAATCAATGAGTTTGTTTACTAACTTAACGGGCTCTCAACCCTTGGAGGGTCCCTGTCTGAGACATGGCACTTTTCTATCCTCTTCGGTCCTGGGCACTTTGTTTCCAGTTTTTTAGTTTTCCTTCAAACGGAGATTCGATCTTCCCAGTCGTTTCGAACCCGGGAGCTGGGATTCGGAGACCCTCTTAGCTGGAGCAGTTAAGAGGACCAAATATTCGACAAAGAATTCGCTCGCAAATATTCAGAATCTGCTCTGGTTTCGTGTCTATCGTCCAACACTCGGGAGCATAGAGCAGAGCTGACAGGATCAATATATTTTAGAGCATGCATTTCTACCTTCGAGTAGGAAGTTTTGAGGTAGCAGCGATTTTTAAGCATTCGAATTGCTTCATCTTAATGTGAAATTTGATCTATCATCAATCTGATGGGCTGGAAATAACTGGTACGTGGCGATGAGTGTGTTGCAGAAAGGTTTGATAAGTTGAACAGGATTTTGTAAGCGACATTTAACAGGGATATTCTTCTGTAGTTCCTGGAGAATGAGGCATGTGGAGCTGATTGTCTTATCGTTGGTACGTTTTCATCCACCAATACTTTGCTGATAATTTGATACATGCACCCTACCAAAACTTCAGCATAGTTAATGTTGCCAACGGTACTGCTTTTGAAAGGACAGTACTGCTTTTCTACTTCCTGTACATTTGCTTTTTGTACTGCTTTTCGTAGGGAAAAAAAACTTTGCTATTCGTCTATGGACTGAACAATTCGAAGATAAAAATTGCTTTTCGTGGATCGTTTTAGAATCATTTCCCGATTGGATAACTGTAAATGCTTCAATGAAATAAGTTGCGGAAAGAACGTCATACAATTTAACATCAAATTTATCGAAAGTTTTAATACAATACGATTTTCTGTAGAAATACTGCAGCGAAGAGGAGTTTCAGGAGTGGGCAATAAAAAGTGCGACAACAGAAGAATGATGAGTGGAAGTTTTTATACACATGAACCCACAGCGTGCCATATATGGCAAATCAAATCATCGAATACGTGTTCTGTTCACCGGTCCATCATCTCCAGTCGAATATATTTTTGCTAGAGCTGAAAAAATATGGAAAGTAGAGTCTGCAAATCTTCATGTATCGACATTTAAATCAATTCTGTGTGTAAAATACAACATAGAATATAGCTGCATCGAATTTTTTGATTTTCTGAAGACTCAACCAGAGCTTCTTTTCAAAATCGGCAGTCAAGAGAAATACACCTTCAAACAACCATCATTTACAACTAACAATGACACTGGTCCTGATGGAATGTCAATCGATTCAGGCGGTGTAAATGAATAATAATTTTTTTTATTCGTCGATTAATTGAATTAATTTTAATAAAATGAACACCTTTTTTTGCTCTGTGTGTAGAGTGTACTGCTTTTTGTAGGAGCAGAGTTGGCAACATTGAGCATAGTATTTGAAAAGCTCAGCTAGTTGTTTTTCAGTTTTTTTGAAAGCTGCGCCAACTTCTTCTATATATAGAGGGGAAACTGGGTGCCTGATCACTCAGAGATAGAAGGCAACGAGTTCGGTGATGAGCTGGCTAGGAAAGGGGGGAGCTGCCAATACCCGAGGCGGTGGAAGTTGCTCCACCGCTATACTGGATCAAATCGAATGTAAAAGATAACGTTGTAGGGTTTCCAAGGCACTTTGGACGGCACTGAACCATAAAAGTACTAGTGAAATCCTTAGACTTAGCAGGGCTATCCAGGCATTCTCTCATAGGCAAACACGCCGAGAGGCTCAGACCCATAGACACAGATATTTGGAGATACTGTTATGATATAGGTGTAGCAGGGGATATCGCACACTTATTTAAGGCTCCTATTTCTTTAGAAACTTGGAGGAGGTAGGCGGATAATATATACTACAGACTCGTTCTAAAATTTTGCAAGGTAATAAAATGCTTTGAGGTAGTTGTGGCGATTTAGATGCCATCCTTGGATGTATTCTCAGGGGATCGACTCTGGTGCTTAGTGGTGATTTGGGATGGCTCAGCCTCTCAACTCCTCCCAACCTAACATAACCCAGAGGGGAAACTTGTTTTTCACTAACTGAATATTTGTGTTCTTCTTCCCCTGTCACTTTCTCTCTCTACATGCATATGCACATAATATGACATCCATTAAGCAGCTGCTGGAAGTACTCTCTGTGTTTCGGGGACTAGAGCCTGCATTGCGGACTTAAGGCCACCTGCCAGTTGCACTCGGACTCTCCGATACTTGAGCTGAGAGTCAGCGATGCAGGCTAATGTGTCCAACTTTAAATTTTCTTTTCTTTTTCGAAAATAGTTTTCAAACAACTTAAAAATTTAATTATCAATCAGGCAGAAGACAAAGTCAGGCACCTATTTTTTTAAGTTGTTATAAAGTTTTCCTTAATGTTAATTATAATTATTGAATAATCTCCTAATTCACCGATTCGCTGTTACCTATATATATTTTAAAACTATGCCAACTGACCTTACCTTACTCAAATAATCCCAGAAAACCGATTTAAATTATCTGCAAAGGATGGAAAGAAAAACCCCAAATTATTCACATTAATCTCGTTAAATTGTGGCACAAAAGTCCACACAATACCTAGGTAAAAACAAATAACAAAGTTTCCCTATTTTTCCCCTATCTTATCTCGGCATCGTTCTAATCTATCAGGAGCAGGGCTCAAAACTCATGCCGCAAAATAAAAAAATACAAACGCCTGATTTTGTTATCACCTTACAAAGGGCAGCCTTTTTTGAAATGAAAGGAGCTGGAGAGTAAAAAAAAAAACAACAACAAACCAACCAACCATCTACATAATGTTTTCACCAAATTAAAATAACCGAAAAAAGACCGACTAGGCCGATAAAAGGAAATCACAATTGCCCCGCATCCTTGCACAAGGGTCTTCAGCTTCGCAATTTACTATCGGATTTCAATTTCTCTCTCACTCACAAAAAGGGACTAATGTACTTTTCTACTTTCCACACACACAAAAGAAAGGCCAAACGTCTAGGACATGCCAACGTAAAAAGGGATAAACTCATTCTACCTAGATTCACCTTGCCATCCATTATTGGTGCGGGAAAAGAAAAATAAAGGAAACGAAATGGTCACAATTCCACCGCATTAATGTTGACATTTTGAATAAATCACTATTTTGCATAATTTCAGCGCACAGGATACAGGTTACGGGATATGGGATACACACCCCAAGAGGGATCCTTTTAAGGGAAATTGATTGATGTCTTGATTTGTTCACTCTAATCCCATTAATAGAGGTCGGTTGCCAGTCCAGTTTAGATCCAGGAAAGGGGCGTACCTACCAAAGAAACCCCATCCTCTGCTGCTGCTCCGGCACTTAATAGAAACAAAATAAAAGACAAATAAATGAACTCCTGATAGTGTTTTATTTTATTTTTTTCCTTTTTGTTTACAATCAGCGATCCTTTTCCTGTCGATTTGTATTTGACCTTGTAATTATCGTTGGGAATCTAATTGCCCAAGCTAAGCTGTTACTCATGACGATGGAGGGGACGGCGCGCGGTGCGTCTAACCCCCTTTGGCTTTGAAGGGATGAAGTCAATTCCAACTAATTGACTTAAATCTTTCAGCGGCACTTAAGCTAAACGTCCTTCTGTCATGCTACAAGGAGCTTCATCGTGTGCATGTGAATAACGAGGTTGGCTTTGCACACGAAATAGACGCGATTAAATGTTAAACGATACATGTCGTCAGAGAGACGGTGAACCGGTGAAGCAGTGAACCAACTCGTCTCCCCCGAAGGATAAAAGGCAATTATTAAGCATTTAAGGAGTTGAGACGGAAAAGTTAGTACGATTTTTTTTGGGTAAGCATATGCTCGTGTCTCGGAGCGGTTTACTATGGATTACCATCGTTCGTCCTTTTTATTAGGCACTCCACTCATTCTTGTAATTTCCTCTCAAAAAGTTTAACTGTGGCATACAATTCACATCTGCTTTGCAGAGGTTTCTGAATGTGAACAATAATATCTTTTGCTCCGTGCCGGGTTCGTGTGAATTGCGATCCGTAGCAACAACTGCTACTACTGCCGCTGCTGTGCACCATTTGCTGAATGGTATTTTGTACATCTAAGTGTGTGAAGGGAAAATCTGAATTCCACTGAAAGCGTTTTTTTTTTCCTTTTCATAAAGGTGTGAAAAGGATCAACTTGTTGCTAGAGTGCTATGTGAAAAAGTGTTGAAATGCAGAAGCAACAAAAAAAGGCCAGCAAGGATTCCTTTTTTTTTTTGCAGATATATTTGTTGTTTTCTATTTAAAAATTAACCCCAGTGGCTATTACAAGCCTGAAAGTGCTGTGTTACCGATGAAATAGCGAAGGAGAGGATTTTCTTCGACAAGGATGCTTCAGGACTAATTCAATGGTTTAGCAAAAGTGTGGCAATTCTTTGAAATTCACGTGCGAAATTAAGTACACGTAGTGATAATGGAATGCAGTTCTTAGTCACATGGAGATGCATACGAAGTGGCTGATACTTTTAGAGATGAGTGGAGAACCTTTCAACTAGGATTTACTGAAAATTGTACGTAAACGAATTTTGTCATTACATTTTCTTTGGCAGATTGACCTCTAACACGGCAAAAGTATGCTCTTTGAACAAAGGGACGTGCCATTGCATAAAGTTTAAACACGTTCGACGATGATGGGATCCATTTGCCGCTGCAAAAATGACTTAAAGCAATTTGAAGAACCAAATTCCACATTCGGAATCTTCAATGTAAAGAGAGAAACTTAGTAAATCTCTGTTTTGTGTAGAGATTTGGATGAATACACATTATCAAGGTTATTCCGGTTAACGCCACTGGGTAAGCATTATATTCACCACCAGATGTGGTGACATTGTTACTGTCAATGTCATTTTGACAAATGAATTTCTTGCTTCTACCACTCTACTTTTCAATCTCTTCTCGATCGGCAGTGTAGTTTACAATCAATAAAACTTATAGCAATAGTATTGAAATCTCTTGTATTTTGAAACATTTTCTGGTCCTTCGAGCCGGATTAGATATCCGGTTAACATATTAGGTCGTTACATATGAAGTTGCCGATTTTTATGTGGAAAGTTAAAAATCGATATTTCAAAGATTAATAATAATAATAATAATATTTGGATTCAGCAGTCCTAGGTAGAACCAAGCCTAGCTTCCCGCAACCTTTTGTGTGTGCGCGTTATATTTTTTTGCACGAATGGAAGGGATCTACAGTTTTCTGCCATCTCCGAACGGCGAGTTGGGAAGCTTTACATGACAAATGATACTCTTGAATGCTTGTCAGGCATTCGGAAGAGGTGGGCACGGTGAAAAACTTTTTAGGTGTTTGTGGCGGGATTCGAACCTAAGACCGCTGGCTCAGTTCGACCTAATATTTCCAATAAATATGGAGAAATTAATTAAAACTCAGCCTGAGGAAAAACGTCCAATAGAAAGCGCGTTTACTAACTTCAAAAAGAAAGGTGAACAGTCATCGCATGGGAGTTACTGGAAAAACGATGGCAGAGCATCGAGAACCGCCACTGGGATATTACGGTATTACTAGATATACATGACCCCACTTCTCGATTTGAAGTAAAGGAAAGACTTCCCTAATTGCAACCGACTTTTTGCTGGACGTGGAGGAAGATTTCATCGACGAGAAAGCAAAGTTCCTGGATGCAGCACATCTGTTGGTTTCTGAAGCTCTCCTTCGTCTGCTTCTAAATCGGTACCCAGTGGTGAAGTCACCAAGGCATACCTTCCTTTTAGGTGGCACTACCGAACTACCGTTCAGGGCCTGCTTCTCGCAACCATTTTGTGTGTGCGTCCTATAATTTTGTACGAATTGAAGGGACCTACAGGTTTTTTTGCCGACTCCCAACGGCGAATTTGAGAAGCTCATCGTGACATATGATACTCTTGCTTGTCAGAGAATCAGAACCGTTTGCTGGGATTGAACCCGGGCTGCATGTGAAGGAGTCCAACCACTACGCCACGGTGTCACGGTTTGGGTTAACCTGTATCTGCTAAATTACAAGGCTCTGCATTCGTTTTAATTTATGATTGTGAATCATTGCTATCTAGCTACGCCAAGTTTTCCTCTGCTGTAATTGAATAGCGGCGCCGATTTGTTGCCAATCCAATTTTTGATAAAAGTGTTAGAATGAATGTCTAAAAAATTTATTAAAAATACCTCTTCCTGCGCAACACATATGAAATCAGTAATACTGTTTGTTTGTTACGGTTATTCTTAAAAACCACTGAAAGGATTTCGATGCGATATTTACTATTCCATAAAGCATCTTACAAGGAAGGTTTACTTTAATAAAACACCCAAACTTCATACACATAGAAAACAATAAATACCCAAACCAATGGACTATTATTTTAGAAATCAGCCATGGACACGTAAAATGTTCCATAAATCACAAACCACATTATCTCTTAGCCACACACTTAAACAATATATTTTAATTGAGTCCTCAATGCAATCAAATCAAAACCATTATATCGTCCTTACACTACATTCAACTTAAATGCCTCGATGGTGATAAATTCACTTGAAATCGATCCAGTTGTTCCCGCATCACATAGGTACTACAAATGTATGCACACATATTCATACACACATCCATTTGTAGAAAATTCAAATCCAACATAGGTGTATTGAAATACCTGCCATTTACATTTTCAGGACGAAATTCCCGAACATTCAAGAGACACCCAATATACATATGTAATCGTTTATGTGTATGTAGACGCTCAATAGTGGAGCAATTTTATGCATCCAATCATTCTGGTTCATCCTAGTCTTTATTGTTGTTGCCGGTTGTTGAGTTGTCGTGCCGTTGCTTGGTCCACTTTATTTTGTTAGCCGTTTTTCTTCCCAATCGTTTCGTTTTCTTTTTTATATTTTCAGTTTCCATTTGATTTTTCTTTTATTTCTTTGTTCATTTTTATGCGTCCCCCCATCCCCACTCTGGCTTCAGAAAGGGAGACAGTCACTTTAAATGAAATTCCTACTTATATTGTCGTCATCGTATCCGTCATCGGGGGTGTATTGTGGCCACAAAGGCTGGGATAGATTCTTGTCCCGAATGGGCCCCAATCTGGCATCAACCTACCAGGAATCCTCTCAACAAAGCAACGAATATCCCCATTTATTGTGATTACCATGTAGTTGTCGTGAAAAGGATGAATGCTCCTTCCTTTGGTTGCCTTTCTCCAGCGACCGCCGCTGCCGCTTCACCCGCTACGGTTTATTTTGCTGTTTTCTTTGCATTGGTACGTAGTTCGTACATCTGTTTTCTTTACTCCTTCGATGGTGCAGCTAAAATAAATTCGTATAGTTCTCCACGAGAGGGAATTCTTCTTAATATCCTCTCGTTCTCTTCGCTTTACGATGGAAAGTCTTTTATCCAAACAAAGGATATGCAGTGAAATCAGTGTTGCTACAACAGGATATTCTGTGAGACGACTACTGTTGTTATTGTTGTTCTCGGTGATATCTCTTCTTGGATTTTTATTTAATTTTTTGTTTGTTGTTGTATTTTATTTTGTTTCAAATTGTGCTCCTGAGCACCCCAGTAGGTACAGAGACCTGTAATGGCCTACAAAATAAAACGAACGGCAGTGACTGTACGTTCTAAGGACTTGTAAGGGCATATGGGAGCCATTAAATCGACTCGAACACACAAATACATATACTTGAGCCAGATTTGCCTACTAGTGTTAGTCTACTCGCACAACTGAACAACCGAACAACCGAAGAACCGAACAAACGACCTACCGACCGACCGACGGAACCACCGAGCGATGTCTAATGAACAAAATCAAATTAAATTCGCTCCAGACGACAATTTACTGGGATTTCAGGTGCTAACGGTAAATTGCTTTATTAATTTGCTTGTAGCTTGCTAGAGCTTCGCTGAAATGTTGTTTTACCCTCCTGAGTGTAAAGTTCTTTCTTTTTTTCTTCACAAGGGGGGGTGCTACGGATTACCTCAACTGCATTGTGTCCTTTAATCACTGTGGCTTCAGTGGTTAGAGGGTTTAGGGTGTCGTAAAAATGAAATTAAGGACCACGAAATTAGAGCTATGGATGTGGTTGCTCAGGGAGGCAGGTACATACATACATACATACACAGTAGGTGTGAATGAATAGTGGCGGTTTTGATGTTGTAATTCGGGACAGGAATTATTCGGGTTGGATATGAATTTTTGATTAAAAGGGACATGAAAGCTACTGTATTATATGGGCGTCTAAGGACTTATGCTATAAATTATTCATTTTGCATCAAATATCTTCGATTGTGTGCCGAGTCCAAGGTGCTGTTACTACCGAAAGATATTGGCACAGAATTAGAATACTTTAATCTGATGAAACAAATTTGAATTATAGGGGCCCAGGAGGCTCATCTTGGTGTTTCAGTTCTCTGGGGGAAGTTATGGTAATTACAGTGTCTACGTGGTGATGAATTCAGTCCAAAGCAATTGGTTTATGTGTGGACATGGAATCTTCTGCCTTTCAACCTACAGGTCAGCTTATAACAAAAACTCTTCTAAAGGGGTACAATAATTGCTACAAAAATGTCTGCATAAGCGGAACCGAGGAATTCACTTGTAGGTAGAGTACAGCTCGAGCAACCCAAAAAGTCTTTGGTTTTTTTTTTCTATGTTCGCTTGCAACATTTTACGGTCCTTCAAAGCCGCTTGATTTATGCATTTTAAACAATAAAAAAAAAATCTTAATACAAAAATTCACGGACAAGTTGGATTCCACACGTGGTCAAAACAAAACAACGAATCCGATTCGGCAGAAATTTTGGCAGTGAATGTACTAGACGATAGCAAATCTCTCTTGCGATACTGGCACCATCGAGCGGTAAGGCTAAGTACTTATCGGACCGCCCTCGTAAGTTCACTCTAACTCAAAAATGTCTGTCATGATTATAACATCAAGAACCGTTCTTCCTAGAAACTTGAAATTTGGCACACTTATACATTACGGTGGTCCACATACATGGTCAATATATTACTCAAAAATATTGTGAAACAACAATACAGGGTAAAATGTAATCTCAAAAAATAAAATTCTGAAAAATATATCATGTGGGACATCATTCAAAAGGGCTCAAAACAAAGACTGCGAAAATATTTTGCCTAGTTTTCTCTAATAGAAACTTTGGGAGTTATTGCGTGTGTGAAAATTTTTTTACAAAAAGGACCCTACATTTTTCTCGGAAACTACTGAAGTCAAGAATATGAAAAAACCATAGTTCGTAGGTGATTAACTATATTTTTAAAGAAAAATATAGTGAGTCTCGTAAATTGTATAGTTTTTGAGAAATTTACGTCGAAAAACTCAATTTTATGTCGAAAAATTGAATTTCTCAAACGAAATTCGTAAACTACTGGACCAATTTCAATGAAATCACCACTATTCGATTTACAATAATTTTGGAAAATTAAAGGCTACCCGAAATTGTGCTGCCATACAAAAAAAAATAAAAAAAAATTAAATAAAAATACGGATTTTGCCAGGAAACGAACCTGCGATCTCAAAACTCAGTAGTATAGCGCAAAAAAGGTTAATGGCCGCGTTCTTAATTTTTATCCAATTTCTGATAGCAAATATTAATACTGATTATAAGGGTGCAGGGAAATAACTTCACGGGCAATAACTTCACATGGGAAATAACTTCACCTCAAGTGGGAAATAAATGCACATTCTTGATGTGAAGTTATTTCTCACTGAAGGTGGGCAATACTTTAACCAGAAATTTTGTGAAATTATTTCCCACTTATGATTTTTTCGAAAAACACAGGGGTGCCGTGGAATAAAGCCGACCGAAATAAGGCCAAATTTGGCATTATCTCTACTTTTAAGTGGAAAAAAGGCCAAATGAAGAAAAATTTGGCATTTGGCTTTATGTTTATATATAAAAATGAGCTGTTCGTTTGATTCCTCAGAACTCATCAAATAACCACCCGATTGAGCTGAAACTTACACTATATACTTTTTCTGTTGTTTGAAGTGTTCGTACATCAAAAAATTTCAAGTTTTCCACTAGATGGCACTGGAACACAAAAATATTTAAATTTACCGTACGATTAAGCTGAAACTTATACAATATATTTGTAATGAATTGAGAAATGTTCGTACATCAAAGTTCTCAAGTTTTCTGATAGAAGGCGCTGGAACACCAACATTTCAAAACCATCCGATTGAGCTGAAACTTTGTTCATGAAAACCAAAATCTCAAAATTATTACTACAGCAATGCACGGTGACAGCTAACAGCTAACTTTTGATTTACGTGCACTTCTCGCTTCATAACAAATATATTGTCTAAGTTTCAGCTCAATCGGATGGTAAGTTTTGAGTTTTTAGGGTATTATTGTGTCGACAATTTTCTTAAATCGAAATATAGTTTTCGGCATTTAATTCTCCGCCACATTACTATTCACTATTATGACACAAACACTGTTTTCAATGGGTGTAGCGAAGCACACCGGGTAACCACTATTTACTTATAAAATTTGTGCGAATTTTTCACTATTACACTATCTTATGCTCAAAAACTAAAGATTATATTTAAAAATTAGATATTTAATTTTTAGCTTGCTTGGCCAAACAAATTTTAAATTTAAATATGTATCTTATTTTTAATCTTTAGTTTTTGAGCATAATATAGAGTAATAGTAAACATTTCGCGGGAATTTTTAAATAATTATTAAATGTGAAGTTATTGCCCACCTTTAGTGAGAAATAACTTAAAATCAAAAATGTGCATTTATTTCCCACTAGAGATGAAGTTATTTCCTATGTGAAGTTATTGCCCGTGAAGTTATTTCCCTGCACCGATTATAAGTGAATAGAGGTGGGTCGTTTTCGTTTTTTGTGTTAACGAAACGAAACAGTTATTTAAACAAAATATAACTAGTTTTAAAATTACGAAACCCTTTGAGCGCGAGTCTGACTCGCACTTGGCCGGTTTTTTATTTTTATCAGAAGCGCAATCTAGACTAAGAAGGAAGTGCACGACGCTAATCAAGAATTTAGTAAAGAAAATGTTAATGTAATGACACTGTGCTCCATACGATCGAAAAATTTACATACAAAACGTAGTGAGAATCCCCTTAATTGTGAAAAAATTAACCACTGTGGTTACAAGTCTTAAATTGAAGGAAACTAAGACCATTAAGTTTACGATTTTTAATTAATCTCAGAACACACTCAATCTACTACCTTATTACCGGCATCTCTTTAATGCGCTCCGCATTAATTACTTCCTGAAATAAACTACGATAATTAAATGCATTTACAGCTCCATTAAAAGCAATTACTCGACTGCAATAAACTACCAGTATCGTCCTGCAGCCAGTGCAATTGCAGCACATATTAAATCGAGCACCGAAATCACTATCCAAACCAGCTACCAAAGTGCAGATAAATTCCAATAATACCACGCCCCCAAACCATGACGCGAGTCTTTAAAAAAAAAAATCTGCGCATTTTATCATTGCACCGTTATGTGTGTGATAAAATGTAAAATGCACCCGCGCTATTACCAAAGATCGCTCTGGCGATTAAAACACCTCCACCCCTACGACCCCTGTGTGGTTTAATAACATGCTTCGTCGTAATTTTCCACCAAACTCGATTGGCGAAGCAGGTGATTACGGACACGGGCTTATAGTCTCATAAGCCCCCCAGTTGGCGGTATCGTAATTTATTCATTATCGAAAATTAGTTAACCACCCCGTATTATTAATTCATCTTTAATTCAGTCTGCGGGCAGTGTATACCGTTGCAGCTCCACATGTGTGCATGAACACCCCCTAAATCAATAGAACGTAAACCTACGACCCCAAACAGTGCCCCTGGTCATAGTACCTATTATACAAAAGCGTTAGATAGGAGACAAAATTAAAAAAAACTAAAATACAACCAAACTCACCAGGATCCCCGGTACACTGTGGCGGATGAGTAACTTTTGAAAATTTAATTTCTTCCACTATGCCACTGGTCCGCACGGTCAGTGATTCTAGCTCCTGTTCGCAGTCCTCATACGATTTTGTATGTCCACTAGTTGGTGTGTGGTGCGGTGGCCAATGGTAGCAACAACTCACCGGACCTTGCCTAATAGATTTTCCACAGCAACACACAGTTATAGTCGGCAGTTCGTTTCGTCTCCCAATAGCTCACTAAATTGAGTGTCAAAGCTGCAATAGAACACGTGAAATGAATTTCCAATGCGCAGTTCGGGATTTCCACCTAAAACGGCATTTAGTACTTTTCCACATGGCATTCACTTCAACGGTTGCATCATTAATCAGCGTTTTGCCGCTGGATCTTGTACGAGGCTTTTTCTATCTACACTATCGGGGCTAATGAGCAGATTCGAATGGACGGTTGCACGTTTTGTCATTTTCACTAAAAGGCTTGGTTTAATTGGAATTTGATAACGTAAAAGGGTGGATGTTGTGGTACTTTGCGCACGTGGTGTGTATGTGTGTATATAGTGACTATTGACAGGACGCGGATATTAATTTCGAAAATTTTCATAAATCCATGATGTGTGTCATTGTTTCGGTAAAAGAGACAATGCCTGCGGTATTCATTAGTGTAGGGCGGTAATGTGTCAACAGAATGGCAATGTGCAATTGCAACAACAAAATAAAAATGATTTGAAAACTTTAATGATTTGAAATTGAATTAAAGTTTATCATTCTATCAAATTAACATGAAATTACAAATTAGTTTGCGGTTAATGATTACGATGCTGATACTGGGTATGATGATGGCCAATCGCTTTTGTTGAGTGATAATTTCCGGTATTTGAAATAATAGATTGGCTGGATTTCATGGAAAAGGGCAATTTTCAGATGATCGTATTAATCTTCGATCTCTATAAAAATCAAACAATGTTTGTATGTATTTATGGACTCCGAAACAATGAATCGATTTAGCTCAAATCTTTAGGGAAATCTTTGGTATTGTCCTCAGAGTGTTTCTGTGGAGATTGGTCCACCCGGTCTGCTAGGAACTGAGCAGAGCATGTGGCATAAATGGGTTAAGAAACTTTTTTTTTTTGTCGTTACACAGCTCTTAACTCAACAATGGCTTATCGGATTGAAAAACAAAATAAAATTAGATTCAGTAAATTTTGCACTGATTTATTTGAACTATAAATCATTCTTCTGCGTTATTCTGAAGCTGAGCTATGCTCAAACCAATTCATGAAATCATCGCCAACGATTTTCCATCAGTGGAGACTTAGGCTGCCGAAGCGAGTACTAAGGGAGTATTCGTACCACCTTCTCAAACACTGTACTCCCGTACTCTAGTCATGATTGTACTCCCCTATGCACTATTTTCAATTTATAAAACAAGTATGTAGGAATTTGAGTACCTTTTCTTCAGTAAATAGTTCTTTGTTAAAATACTAACACGATAACTTTTAATGTGTTTAATATGCTGTCACCTTAATTTCACTAAATGAATTAATTGTCCAAGTGTTAAATCCATAAACAGGATGCCTTTTATATTCCGTATTTTCCAGTCGAGGTTTTTTTTAAATAACTTTTAAATTAAACTAGCTGTTCCTGTCCAGCGTTGCCCGCGCACTAAACCGGTCACCATACTTTGTCCTAAGAATCTGATCTACCCGGATTTCCAAATTTCCTGGAAATTTTCCGGGATGTTCGCAGACTTTTGGTGTTATTTCAGCAATTTTATTTCGAATGTTGTCTTTAAGCTTCAAAGTTGTTGACTGATTTGTTGGTGTATACATTTTCCTATAAGGGGATAGTTAAATTTGGAAGAAACCGGGAGGAGTCAAATTAGGGAATCGTAGGGATCACTCGATATCACCACTTTTTGTCATCATTCATTCGGCCGGGAAAAATGTCTCGCAAGATTTGCATTGTAGCACGAGCTGTGTGTTATGCACCTTCTTCTTGGAACTACAAGTTCTGTAGGCCTAATTGATCCAATTGGGACACAAGAAAGTTTTCCAATATGTAACGATAGTGGTCACCACTTACATTTATAGTATTGACTCTAGCATCCTTAAAGGATATGGTCCAATAATGCCGCCAGCCGTCCCAAATGGAGCACCATGCAGTTACTCTACGAGGGTGAAGTAGTTTTTGGTGTATCAATTCAGGGTTTTCAGTACCCTAATAGCGCCTTTCTGTTTATTAACAAAACTAGCCAAGTTGAAATGTGCTTCGTCGTTTATAATAATCTTCTGCCAAAAATTGTGGTCGTCTATACTGAGCAATACGACTCGAGCACTTCAATTGTTGCGACGTTAGCTGCTGCACAATCAATTCTTATCGACGCCTCTCTACAACTCTCAAATGCCAAATATCATCCAAACCGAAATCGACCTGCAACATAAAAAAAGCATCCTGTACCTTCATAGTTCCATCAGCCATATTATCAAAAACAATTTCTTGAGGCTACAGTCAAAATAAAATAATTGACTTTTAGAGTTTTATTTTAACAGGCTACTGCTTGCTTGATTTGTATTGTTTCTTTGGTGTACTCCTCTCAAACACAAAATACTTCAAAACGGCAGCCCTGGCTGGAGACCGCAACCAATAGTCATGCAGCTGTGGGTGACGTCATAGTGTGGGTAATGTGTATACGCGCTCAATTCGCCTTCGACTATCTTTGTTCCATTTATACGCATATGTTTTAGTATGCGCGACAGGAAGAGTAAAATATTCAATACATGTTTATGAACACAAGTATATAAAGAGTAGGAATAAAAATTATCCAACCAACGCGGGTAGATATGTTCATATGTATTTTTTATAAACCGTAGCAACGTACGCAGGGTATCCGCTAGTTTGTTATAATGAACGGTGCAATACAGAATCTGCAGAGGTGTTCTCTGCATTTTTGCAGAATTTTTTTAACTTATAACTGACCTTCGCTTTACAGATATCAAAGTTACAGAGCTTCCCCTACCTCAATAATCATATTATCTACACCGAAAACCAATCACTGTCAGCTATCTCTATTGCGACCATTAAAATAATCCCGACAGAAATTCATTTCCAGTCCGATAAAAATAGAACAAACTTTACCACCAATATATGGATAATAGCTGAAATCCATGAATCATAAAATGTAAGCCGCTTACTTTTAATGATCATTCATCTTCTCGCCTTGAAGAAAACTACATAAAAAAATCCAACAGAAGTGCGATGTCTTAAGATTAATAATCTTAACTTCACACCCCCATGCCATACCCACCAGTCCGCCTTTGCTCGTTGCACACCAAAGCAATTCAAAATCTGTTAATTTACAAAACTGACTTACTGTGTAGTGGCGTAAAGACGAGTTCACTCGTTAAACTCCAAAAATCCATAAAAACCGAACCGAGAAGAAAAACAAACCACCACTGTTTTGTACCACAGTTTCACACACACAGAGGACCCCTTCCCACTCACTGAACTAATACGAGAAGGAAATAAACCACATCCACGGTGTTTAGCTAATAAAATAAGAGCACAGCATCCTTCTACCATTTTCATGAATCCGTCTTCATGTAACTCAACATATGTATGTATGTGTACACATGTGTCAGGATAACAAATTACCAAAGCCCAAATCACTTGCGATAGAGTATAATAATCTTGGCAAAAAAGGCTTCAGTTTCACAAGTTTTTCCCTTCGTCCTTTACAGAGGGTCGGTCACCACCCACGCCACCACTGTCGACACCGCCTGTCGATGGGACCGCCGCCGCCGCCGCTTGTGGCACTTAATATATGTTTTTATTGCTCCATCGTTTATGTGAGAAATTTCCTTTTCCACCCTTCTTCTAAGTTGTTCAAGTATACCTACCACCAGGAATTTATTTGGTCGGGAGAATTTGTCAAATTACAAACGTAACACACAAGTATGTGTGTGTATCTGTCTGTCTGGACGGTGAAATGATTCTCTGTTTGTCCAGACCAACTGGAAAGTTCCAAGAGTCCTTCAGTGCTGAGTGATACTGCGAACGCAATTACAGCTGCCGTTGTTTTTATTATCCCGAAAAGTTATAACAAATTGAGTGTGGAAAATTTAAATATTTGATGAAAGTGATTGCGACTAAGTGATATAAAGGGAATACACACATCAATGATGTACGAGTATTACGTGGACAAGGATGTGTTGTGCGGCGCTGACTATTAGTTGAATTTTTGATTTGTTTGGGGAATCACTGGAGCCGCATAGTTGGGGCTGTTTTCGTATCCACACGTGCAAGTGAATTTAGTTTTAATTCAATTAGCTCTTGCACTGTAGTATCATGATTTTTGCATTTACACTTATGAAGCTGGGTCAGTTCTTTGCAATTCTGTTTGGTCGTTTTAGAGTTAACCTTAGTATGATTAACCTTCCAATTTACAAGATATGATACCAATCTGTTTCATTAACTCGCTATTACCATGGATCTGTCAGGACACATACGCAATCTTAAAATTAAAAAAAATACCCCAGTATGTAAAAAGGTTACGTATACGCCTACGGTATAAATTCTTCTTTGATTCCTTTGATCTCTGCATACATCTCATCAGTCTAGCACTCAACATGGCAACCGTAAAGGGTAACAAATTAAGTCACATAAATTCATCGGCTCGAGGATCCGCATTAAGCTATCAAATGTAATAATCTAATTAAAACCACACCATAGGCCGCAAAAGTCAAAGAGATGTCCTGTTTGCATCACTGCGCTATCTGCAGAAATCTCCCTATACCATTTTGTACCCTACATATATCCACACACATATACACGGATATGCCTGACTACCGACTTATCTGTGTGTTATGTTCAAATGCAAAAATCCCAGGATTCAGTTCGTATGCCTCTTTCGCAGCCGCCACCAGAAAATGGATATTCGTGAATTGAATTAGATAACCGAGTTCTTGCGGGTATATGAGCATTCAGGCCACCACAGACACGAACACACCATGTCCAATGCACAGATTTAACTTTCAAATCAAGGCGTGATCGGGATTATATAGGCAGATGGCCATGGTTCACCCTTTTCTTCCAGTCATACAGCACACACGAAAACCAAAAAAAAAATACGGATGGGATTTTCACATTTCGATGGTCAGGATTAAAGCTGTCCTTTCTGGTATTCTTCTCACTCCCTTTAATTGCGACCGACGCAGTGGACTTCGTCAGCTTTTGCATCACAATGGTGGCAAGCGAATTCCATCAAGCAAGCCAAAAAAAAACAAATGTGAAAAAAACGTTACAAGTAAAATGGAAAAAGAAACGGCTTTTCAACAACTAGCTAAGCTTTTAGTGATATTAGAGTTGATGGAGTAGCATTCTCTTTTAGCACAGTACCAGCACCAGGTATCTCCATACCGCAGATACAAGCATATTTTGAAGCAACATTCTCTTACCCCCATACCTATTCAGAATTAGTTCAGTACACAAGAAGTAGAATTTAAATTTAAAAAGAAAACTAAAACAACAAAATCGGTTTTCCAGGAAACAAATAGTATAACAACAAAGCCGTTAGTGTCAATAGATGGAATTATTTTTTGTGCCAATTAAATGAAAGTAAACACGAGCGTTAC
The DNA here is from genome assembly GCA_949775065.1 of Brachyopa scutellaris. Lineage (NCBI taxonomy): Eukaryota > Metazoa > Arthropoda > Insecta > Diptera > Syrphidae > Brachyopa > Brachyopa scutellaris. The sequence continues at coordinate 114,564,026 of OX459113.1, forward strand.
AAAGAATCTAATTCCTATAACCCAGTCCCTGGAATATTTTCAATGATTCCATGGAATTGTATTTGGCATTTTTTTAAATAAACAATTTGCTTTCTATTGATTTTTAGCAAACAAATAAAAAAACATGAAATAGAAGCAACGAGAGAGAGAGCCTGTAAAATAAAATATTATACTGTCACTCTTAGATTTGCCTACATAGATAAAAAAAAACCAAACAAAACAAAATGAGCTAAGTAAGGATCCGGTGCCCTATTTAACAACAAGATAAATATATGGGTAGCAGCCGACTACATAACACCTTATCTAGACTATTTGATACCGCTCTCCTGTCTCTTTAGGATAAATAACGGGGTTGGAGGGGGCATTTCCGTTGTATCACTCGAAGTATCAAAATCCGTCAGGCTTCCAGACCACATCAGTGGAAGCCCCAAGCTTTAATTAATAGTCACATATTGGTGACTCGGAAAAAAGTAATTTTTTTTACTTATTAGTTCATTAAGCTTTTTTCTAAAGAATGTTTTTAAGCTATGTATTTATTTTCTACTTTTTAGTATCTGAATTGTTTTAAGAAATTCACCGTATTGGCTTGGGTGATTTTGATGTGAGAAAGTTTAACTCGACTGTTCACGATTCTTCTTGTCAAACCCTTTCATTTGATACCTACTCATATCATGGCGGTTGTTAAGAAAAAAGTAATCCGCCATCTTGGGGCATCCACCATATTGAATTTAGAAGGACATCATTCAACTAATCTATATCTACTTGTCAACCTCTTTTATTTCATTTCATTTGATAATCATGTCATGGGGGTTGTGAAGAAAAAAGTAATCTGCCATCTTTACCCTTTCATATCATAATTAATTTGGGCAGTGTTAATATTGTTTTGATGACATTAAGTTGTTGGTCGAGCATTAAATATGAACTAATATCAAATTCAAGGTTCTATGTTTCCTGGTTTGACCGCTAGGGGGTGTGGACTCTAATCAATAATTATGTTACTGAGCTTAAACTAAAAGTTTTTTTTTGAAAATAATATTCACTTGTTATTGAAAATTTACTTTGTTTTGAGTCTTTTTTTCAAGTTTTTGCACATTCCTTTTTTGGAATTTTTTTTTTCATTTTTTTTCTCGTAGTTACAATGAAAAACAGACAGAATCTTATCACTTGTAATGCGTATGTCATGAAATTTATTTTATAATGAACTCACAACATACCAACCTGTCGTGTGAAAAAAACAGTAAACAAAAAAATTGAAAATTGCGGGACTTATGCTAGGTTTCCACTTGTCGATTTGAAATTGACAAACGACATATTTTTTTCGTCAATTAGAAAATTGGCAAGTGGAAATAATGAAAAAATGCTTATTTTTCATAATTTCTAATTGCCAATTTTCTAATTGACCTAAAAATACGTCGTTTGTCAATTTCAAATCACCAAGTGGAAACCTTGCATTAGAAGCTAAATTGTCGCCACTTAGCTAATCTATTTCTACTTGTCAATCCCTTTCATTTGATACCCATATTGAGGAGGTCGTGAAAATAACGGCAATCCACCATCTTAGGGTATCCGCCTTATTAGATTTAAACGTCATCAAATATACTATATTCTATTGTCACTAGACTTATACACCGGCATGATCGGATATCTGGAAGTGGGTGAAGATCAATTTCCAGATTTGGCCCTCACAGAAAGTGAAGTTCAAAAAAGCTCGTAAAAAAATAAAATATAAGCACACTTTCCTGTGATAAATATGATTTTCACAAAAATTGGTTGGATTTTAAAAAAAATCTGTGTTTGAAGACCAATATCTCGAAAAAGAAAGTAGGCAGGTAATCATTTTTAACTGTGATAAACATCAATCAATTATCTATGAAACGAGTCTACGTTAGTTGCTCTAAGTTTAATGCACTACAAGATGCAATTAAATAACTGTTGGTACCTACTTCTCTGAAGGAACATTTTTAAATACCCTGTAGCTCAGTGGGTGTTCAAGATAGACTCATACGATTTTTTACATAATATGAACCAATAGATCAGATCCCAAGATATCTATATCCTATACCGGATCACCCTGTATAGTAAAAACCAAACAGAATCTTACTAAGAGATAAAAACTCGCTCTCCAATTTGAGTGATCACCGATTATAATACGCTTCGATATCGCACCAAAAACCCAGGACCTTTGTAGAGGATGCGGAGATGAAGAGATCCAGGAGGATACATCACATTTTCTCTGTCCATATAAGATTTCAATTCCTGGGAACACATTTCTTTAAGGATATAGAGGAACTCTCCGGTAAACCGGTAAACGATATCTGTGGCTTAAGACCCCTTTGCAAGACATCCGCGGGAAAATAAGAATTATTATATAGGCATTGCAATGGATCTTTATTGATCCATGGCCTTACCTCCATGTTAGCCCACACACCTAACCTAACCTTAAACTATTTTTGATTTTAAACACTATCAGATCTGTGTCAGGGTGTGCTTAATACAAGCAACAGCCATAAGCAGAAATTTGCCAGGGCAAAATATGCCAGGCTCATCATTTAGTGCTGGTGTTAGTCGTTAGGCTACGCTACATTTCAACACTACCACTAGCAATAAATAAACAAATAACGAGAACAAATATACATTATTATAATAGTATTTATGTGTGAGGAACTACATTACGCAATACATTTTTAAGTGTAATCTTGTTAAGATTAAAGTCAAGAATGTTTGCATTTAAGTTATAGATTTTACTCATGCGGCTAATAGGCTCATGCATCCCGTAATTTGTTTTGTGATGAGGAACATGCAGTAACTCTATACTACGCAGGTAATGCGATCCCCCATGAAAGTTTAATCCTGAACAGGATAATAAGTCAGGTGCATCAATCAGACCTGAGATCAGTTGATGCATAAAAATTATATCATTATTGACCCTTCTTTGAGCCAAAGGCTGCATTTGCAACAGTTTTATCCGATGCAAATATGGGGGGAGGTTAAAAGGATCGTCCCAGGGAAGACCTTTCAATGCGAATCGAATGAAGCGTCGCTGGACGGCTTCAATACGAGTATTGAGATTTTTCTGATAAGGTGTCCATACTTGCGAAGCATATTCGAGGTGAGGACGGACAAGAATGTTAAATAGTGAGAGGGTAACATAAGGATTTTTAAATTCTTTACACCATCTTTTAACGAAACCTAACATTGAATTTGATTTATTCACAATGTGGTTTATATGCTCTTTAAAATCAAGTTCAGGGCTGTAAGGAACCTACTTTACGAAGTACAAAATAAATTAAAATAAAATCATCCACCTCCTAGATCCGTGCACTTGCATTCTCGATTATGTACTTAATCATTTTGTAACAGAACGAACATTAAACATTTCATATTATGTAAATTGACATCATTTACTGTCTAATCGAACGATATCACCGTTTTATAGAACGAAGAAGTTATGTTAAATAATGTTAATGTTAAACTAGAGTTAGTTGCAATAAAGCGTTCAAAAAGAAAACATCGTCTTGGTCTTTTTATTCAGTTGTTCTGTTAATCTTATAACTAAATCAGAAGTGGGATTACTGTACTCAAAAGTCTTAATATATATCGAGTCAGTGCAAGTTTTAATAATTTTATGGAACTTTATGTTATGTGTTATTAAGTGTTTACCTGTTGTACGTAAAACTTGAATAATTTTTGGCGAATTTTGACGAAAAAAAATTGAGTATCATAAGATGGCAGAGCGCGCCACGAGGTTTTTGCAGATGGCAATTGTTCCTCAGCTAAAGGACAAACTAGGTGAAATGGATTTACCTACAACTGGATTAAAAGCAGCGCTTAAAATTCGATTAGAGCAAGCAATCGGACAACTCACTAATGCCCAATTGGAGGACTACTTTCCAGTCAGTGTTCTTGACGGAATAAGTATTGACGAGAGCTCATCTGAGCTCGAAGAGGAGAACAGACTTGTGACGCAACAATTGACGGCCTTACGTGAAATGGTGAAGAGGAAGGAGGAGATTCGTGAACTGCAGAAGAGACTTGCTGAACTAAATGGCCCATTGGAGACGACAACAAGGACTGAAAATGTAAGTTTCAGGGACATTGAAGAATCCCTACCAACATTTTCGGGTGACGACAACTTTCCTATTACGAGATGGATTAAGGCCTTCGAAGACTCTAAACACATATACAAGTTTGAAGAATCAAAGTGCCTAGTTTATGCCCAACGATTGCTTAAAGGAACAGCAAAATTATTCCTGAGGTCAACGCAATGTCAATCATGGAGTGAATTAAAATCGGCTTTGATCAACGAATTTCATCAGCATTCTACAGCGTCAGATGTACACAATGCATTACGTAAACGTATAAAGCAGAGGGACGAGAACTACCAGCAATACGTGCTAAGCATGCAGGAAATCGCCAGCGCAGCTGAGATTGTGGAACAAGACGTCATCAATTACATCATTAAAGGTATACCCGATTCAATGGTTAATAAACAACTTCTGCTTACAGCTAACACTCTCTCTGAGCTAAAAGTTACACTGAGAAAGTATGAGAAGATGAGACCAGAGATCCAGTTGACATCGAGCCACAGTAAGGCAACAGCGCTTTCCAAATCAACACCATACGCACGCAGCAACTCTACCACCAAATGCTACAATTGTAATGACGTAGGGCACATTGCTACTTATTGTTCGAAACCGCAGAGAGACAGAGGGTCTTGTTTTCGTTGTGGAAAAACGGGGCATCTTATCAAAAACTGTCCACAATCAGCCTCAGTGATGATGCTCCAAGAGAACGAGTCAGTCAACACACAACCATCGTTCCTAGAAGACTTCTATGGTACCTTCGAATATGAGTTCGTAAACAAGGAGTTTGGAGCAGCTAGTTCAGCAATGAGAGCAGTGACGATAATAGATACTGGGAGCCCCATAAGCTTCGTTCAGCAAAAGTATGTTCCTGCATATCTGATGACAGCTGTAGAAACCTCGCCGCAAGACTTCACCGGTATCAACAACAGCAAATTAGTTATGTTTGGTAAGGTATTTTGTAAAATTAAGTTCAATAATATGCATGCCAATTTATGTTTATATGTAGTTAAGGATGATACAATGAAAAATGTTATTATCTTAGGAAGAGATTTTTTGCAGAAAACCAATATTAAATTGATGGTAGAAAATGATAAAACTAATTTTGTGGAAAAACAAGATTTATCGAATAGTAATCATACTGAATTGATAGATGAAACAAGTGAAATTCTAAATATTGATACGTGTAGTGACCGGGATTATAATAATTTACAAATTAACGAAAACTTGAAGTATGAAGAGAAAGTGAAGATAACAAATTTAGTTACTAGGAGTGTATTAAACAATAATGAATCAAATAGAGAGGGTTCAAATGGTGTCTTGTTAAGTGAAAGTGAGGATTACGAAATGAAAATCATTTTGACTAATGAGAAGAAAATGTTCAATTGTGCCCCAAGGCGGCTTCCTTATGCACATAAACAGGAACTACAACAAATTTTAGATGATTTACTTACAAACAAAATAATTCGTGAGTCTAATTCTCCTTTTGCATCACCAATTGTTTTAGTAAAAAAGAAGTCAGGGGAATTGCGGTTATGCATAGATTTTCGACAGTTAAATAATATTACCTTGAAAGACAATTTTCCGCTTCCTTTAATAGAGGATCATTTGGATACTTTGCGTGGTAAAAGATTCTTTTCTCTCCTGGATTTAAAAAGTGCATTTCACCACGTAAATATGTCTCCAGAATCTGTTAAATATACCGCGTTTGTAACACCATTAGGCCAATTTGAGTTTTTGCGCATGCCTTTTGGGCTCAAAAATGCCTCTGCGGTATTCCAAAAATATATCAACCTAATTTTTAAAGATCTTATAAAGTCGGAAAAGTTATTAATTTACATTGATGATCTTTTTATTGCCTCAGAAACAAAAGAACAACATTTTGAAATTTTAGAAGAAGTTCTGGAGATAGTGAGAATGCATAATTTGCAACTACGCTTAGACAAGTGTTTATTTATGGTAGAAAAAATAACTTATTTGGGATATGAAGTGTCAGCGGATGGAATAGGTCCAAATGCAGATGGGTTACGTGCACTTAGAGAGTTTCCTACACCGACAAATTCTAAGTCCTTGCATTCCTTCTTAGGCTTATGTTCATATTTTAGGAAATTCATCAAGGACTTTTCTATTATTTCGAAACCTTTATACGATCTACTGAAAAAAGATATCGAATTTGTTTTTGGTGAAAATGAATTATTTGTTTTTGAAACTCTTAAGACAATGCTTTTAAATGCACCTGGTATAAATAAAAAGCTTATACCCAAATATAAAGGACCGTATCAAATTATTAAATTTTTAAGCAATGATAGATACCTCATTCGAGACTTAGAAAATCTTCAAATTTCAAGAATTCCTTACGAAGGAGTAGCTGCTCCAGAAAATATGAAACCGTATAAAATGTTTTTTACATGGCTTGAAATATATATATATATATATGTACATGTATACACGTATCGATTTTTGACTTCACTCTATCCAAAATCCATCATTTTCTTTGAAGTGTAAATACGAGTTATTAAATCTATGTGATATTTAAAAATTATGTTTTGTACATATCTTATTATACGATTCGGTTAACTAGTTTTGATTTTATTTGTATTTTCAATTTCAAATGTTGTTATCTATGTTATAATAAATCTGTATTTTAATATCATTATTAAAGTTTGTCAAATATGTAAATGCATGTGCATGCGATAAATCGAGGACGATTTGTTGTCAGGATGGTCGATCTGTAAGGAACCTACTTTACGAAGTACAAAATAAATTAAAATAAAATCATCCACCTCCTAGATCCGTGCACTTGCATTCTCGATTATGTACTTAATCATTTTGTAACAGAACGAACATTAAACATTTCATATTATGTAAATTGACATCATTTACTGTCTAATCGAACGATATCACCGTTTTATAGAACGAAGAAGTTATGTTAAATAATGTTAATGTTAAACTAGAGTTAATTGCAATAAAGCGTTCAAAAGGAAAACATCGTCTTGGTCTTTTTATTCAGTTGTTCTGTTAATCTTATAGGGCTAAAGTTAACACCCAGGTCCTTAAAACTATAGATCCGATAGAGAGAGTGATTCGATATCAAGTAGTTGAATATAGTCGGTACCCGTTTCCTAGAGAAGGTCATGGACTGACACTTGAGTGGGTTAAGAACTAAACCATTTTTACATACTGAAGCTATCAATATCTGATTGCAGAAGTCTACAATCATTTATGGTTGTAATTGCTTTACTGTATATATATCTATCTATATCTTAGTTGGCAGCTGGTGAAGACGAATCAATGCATATTGTTTCGCACGACAGGGCTCCCAGATTTGGCAACCAATCATGCAGTTTACCCGCTCCTAGAAACTCAGTTTTCTCAACCGCATTTCTCATATGTCCCGAAAACGGGACCACAAAGACAGAAAACTGAATTCTATGATTTTTACAAAAATCAAATTTATTCTAACTACACAAAGAATGAACCACTCGCGTCTGCAAACAATCTTCGCACACTTTCATGATTGACAAACACCATCAATATCCTTAATTACTGGTCATGTATGTTGCTGTACATGAACCACACCCACAAGTCCGGCATTTACTAAATGCGATAAAGTGCTAACGAAATCGTAATTACATGACTTCCAAATCCCCTGCCCCTCCTCGAGACCACCAGTCGTAATCTATCGAATGCATGCAAGTCCTTGTCTCTTTTTTTTTGCTCTCTCTAAATTGTCCTTCAACCCTCTGCCACTGGCGGCTGTGTGCGACTGCTGCTCATGCCAGTTAATAAATGCCATTGAATGTGCAGAACAATAAATCAGAATCCCTTACAAATTGCTGTCATCAAGATGAAATTTCCGGTGTAATTCGTACAAGTCGACTGCGAAATCTTAACTTTTCTACGATGGTGCTATAATGGTGTATACTGGTATCGTAGTGCAGGCTGACGACTAGGATACCAATTGTAATATGTCTAGCTATCAAGTGAAATTCGTCGAAAAATAAAAGAAGGCCGCACACACACAGGAAAATAAATCTGCGAAATTTCCCTTCGTCTCGGAAAAGGAAAAAAAAAAACAGATAAAATGCTTTTTGACACGAATCCTACAATTTTGTCTCAAACACCACAACAAGGTTGTTTCGCCGACACTCAGTCCTTTGGTCACCCGAACCCCAGTAAGCGCCCATATCAAATGCAAACCGAGTTAAGCATTTTCTATACACATCCTTTGTGAATTGTGCCCTGTCCATTGAGTGTGTTTGTGTTACAATGGCTAAAAGCCATTTAGATTTATTGCCTAATACACAATGATAAAATCACCAATAGTCATCGTGAATAGACTCGAGAGTGTAAGTAAAAGGATATGCCGCTTGACTTTTGTCTTCAGCGCAAGATATATTGGAGTCATATGTAAGTAATGCTTTTATGTGCAAGTCCTTATATGTAGGATGAACCAGCAAGCCAAGAGGAGAACAAAACAAAATCGCAGATGGTCAGTTATCCTGATTGCAAGGACATTTAATGAAAATCAAAAGGGCTCCTTCTTTGAATGGCACTCTTACTCTAGTTTAGCTTTCATTCACGCTTCCTTGATTGTCCCATTTGTCGCTTGGCCTCCTCGTCTCCGCTGCGAGTATATGGTATGTGGTGGTTGGCTTGGCTCCTTTCTGTTACATAAAGTATAAACAGAAAGAAAAAATCCAAACCCAAAGAAAGAAAGAAGCGGAACAGATAAAGAAACGAACGACAAACGATCCAGAAGAGAATAGATTACTTTTTGGGGGATAATTTGTTGGAGCGGTATCCTGAACTCATTCAACTATTTCAAATGTGTGCCTGAGATTGACAAATGACGTGACTTTTGGTAATTTCAATCAAGGATAATATCGGTAACAGAGTGTGTTTCTTTTTCGTATGATAAGAGGAAGCCATTAGGTGTATCTTTCATGGAAATACGGGTGAGCAGCTGGCACTGCTATTTGCCAATTGCTATTGGGTACGTACCTAACTGTGGACACTCATATACATAACTGGAGGCTTTCATACAAGTATGGCATAAATGGGATCAAATATTGAAGTATGAGCTTAAGTGCGGTGGTATCTATCGATTAAGTAAGGTTTTGAACTTCGCCTTCGATATAAATTCTTACTCACTCTTTTAAGGGGTTACATGGGTTTCCTCGGGTAAAAAACGGCTCATTTTTAACAATTTTTTTTTTTTTTATATAAAAACTGAAATATTTCATTCAAACTTTTTACTGCCTTAAGTATACACATTTGATAAAGAGTTTCTGAAATTTTTGTAGAAAAATATTTAAGACTCTGCCATTGCGACGTCATTTCCGGTGACCACTCGGAAAAAGGGTGCTTGACAGCAGAACTCATGACAGGATCCACTGAGGTCAAAAACAAAAAACATGTGTTAATACCTTAAACTAGAACCTAAACGAAGGAAAAAACAAAAAAAGTGAAAATTGGAAAAATTTAAAAATTTCAGTAAAATTTGCTTTACATTTATTTTTTAAAAATAGTTGCACTAGAAAAAAAAAATAAAATCCTTCCTCCAAGTCCTTCTCAATAATATCTTAAAGACGTGTGTAAAATTTCATAAAGATCGGGTCATTAGTTTTCGAGAAATCTTGACAACCGACTTTGAAAATACAGTTTCGAGAAAAACGCGTTTTAAATTTTGAGTGACAATAAAACTGAGCCCAACTGGCGTTGAGTGCGCAACTTCCCAAGGCTCTATCTCCGAAACTATTACTCCGATCGACTTGAAAACAAGGACAATATTCTAGAGATATTGCAAAATTGAATAAAGGTGCGTGTCTACTTGAGAGTAAAACTACTGCGAGTAGCTCTCAGGCCACTCTCGAGAGCAGTTTCGTAACTGGACACGGTCACGAGAGTAACTCGCAGAGAGTTGGTGTGCTGCTCTCAACTTTACGACTTTCTGAGAGTTTTTTGTAAGTGGACACACATTCTGCTACTCTCGGAGATCAACTCGCACTATTCAAACAGGGTTCGTATTCTGAGAGCAGCTAGCTGCGAGTAAATGAATGTATGCCTATGAATAAATTGTCAAAAAAATTATATGATTTTGATAATTTGATTTTAAAATTGAATTTCTGGAAATACTAAATTTGGCATCAATTTGGAATGTCGAAGAAGTAAAAAAAATAATTGAAATGTACGAATTCGAAGAAATTCTTTGGAATTCATTTCTTCCTGAGATTCGAGACAGGAACAAAAAAAATTTAGCACTTAGGAAAATTAGCACCAAATTGATTTCGAGCAAGTTTTTGTTTTTTGCACTAATTTCGCCCTTTCATAGCTATATCAATAACAACCACTGCTGCAACTTTCTGTTTATATGACATCATTATGACTGCTCTCAACCGATAACTAAAGTGAAGTGGACACGGGTATGAGAGTACTATCCGAAAATTTACTCTTAGATATCTCGCAAGCAACTCTCGATGGTAAATCTAAAAAAATTCACTCTCAAATGGAAAGCTACTTGAGAGTTACTCTCGAGAGTTTACTAGCGAAAGTGCTCTCAAATGGACACGCACCTTAAGATTCGATTTTTTGAATCCGTGAAACCCATGTAATCCCTTAAGTGAAGTGAAGCAACATTACATACTTGTATGTAAGTCAAATAATGGTTATATTATTTCCTGCAAAGTGTCACTTCCGACTCATATTAATTCTAATTCATGTGGTCAAAATCGATAAGAAAATAATAAAACAATTAAAAAACATTATGGTATTTGTGCGACAACAGTGCTCGAAAGATAGTATGTAAAACAAAGAAACCATTTGTTATGAAAATTGTTGAACAGGTGAATATAATCGGACGAACTTTAAAGCCAAAAGATGGAGCTTGTCATATTCACTAGGAAGCACAGCATTCTCCAAGTCACCCCTCCAAAATTAAATGGTACTCAGCTCAGCTTTTCAGATCACGCCAAATATCTAGGTTTGGACAGGAAACTGAGCTGGGAATTGAATGCTCTTGAACGAGTAAAAAAATCCGCTGCCGGCTGCCGCATTGTATTCGTGAAACAAAGCCTTAGGCTTAACAAAATCCAAAGACCAGCTTGTATCTGCGCTACTGAAGCTATGCAAACTACCACCACCGTGGCTCTCGAATCAATGTTGAACATAGGAAGAGCAAAAAATCGCAATCTGCTATTCACTCACTGCTAATGAACATTCACATACGCAACCTGTTAACAACTTATAGATAAACTGCTATCGCCTATAATCATTTTATCTCGCTTCTATACAGATACAGACACAGAGTCACAGTTTCATTTTTCATACACTACACACAAATACGAAAAACGTGAAGAAGAAGAACAAAATTAAAAAAACTAAACCCTTTTTACACGTCATCTGCCGAACGTCTCATACAATCTTCAACATGTTCGAATATGTGTCTGCGAAACAAGCACCAAACCAATTCGCAAAGTTGCATTATCGCAATCGCGGCTGGTTGAAAGTATAGTTGTTTGATACATAGCAGTAGCATGTAAGGTAGCAGTAGCAGGTAGGGTAGCAGTAGCAGATAAGGTAGCAGTAGCAGGTAAGGTAGCAGTAGCAGCGCAAGTTATACCTGCTATTGAGTTGCGAATGCGATTTCTCAGCGCCAAAGGGGATTAAACCAATTCGCAAAGTTGGTATTATTGCTATCGCAATCACAGCTGGTTGGAAGTGTGGTTGGTTGGTATATAGTAGAACAGGCTATACTTGCTATTGGTGCTATTGCTGCTATCGAAATCGCAGTCGCAGCAGGTTGAAAGTATGGATGGTTGGTTGGTAGTAGTAGCAGGTCCAGGTAGCAGCAGAGGTTATACTTGCTATGGTGTTATTGATTGAGTTGCGAATGCGATTTCCTAGAAGGGGAGTAATTACTCTCTGATCGCAACATCAAAATGTTGCTAGGTTGCGCTCCATTGCGAACTCGCATTAGCAGTTTACATTAGCAGTTTATATTCACTGTGAATAAGAAATCGCATTCGCATTTATAACTGCGAATATAAATTCACAACTTAGCCCATCTCTAGTTGAACATGCTTTTGAATGGACATTTACGGTAGAGACATAGCTGCTAAAACGGCCTTGTGACTAAAAGAAGCTTTATAATTGGAATTTCCTAGATTACGCCAGAATACTTTCAATGAATAACCGAAGTACAGGAATTACGGACTATATAACTACGCTCCTAGATTTTAATATCAAATACAAAATTTATATTCGCAGCCGACAGATTTAATGACAAATCCGTGCTGGTGATATACACGGATAAGGTCAGCTCAATCTCAACTTATTTTTAAGACTTCCAAACCACACCAGGCGGAGTTGATGGCAATTCGTGAAGGCACTGGGTAGTTATCGATGAAGTCGGGACATTGTCATTTACACCGGTAGCCAAGCAGCTATTACACTTTAATCACCAATTTTAACATCAGAAATGATTTGCCAATGTCGCGCATCTCTAAACGAGATATCGAGCAGATGCATTCTCACCCTGTGCTGGGTTCCTGGTCATAGAGACATACCAGGTAACTGTAAAACAGGTACAAAACTGATGAATTCTACTACAAAAAGTGTACCCCATGTACCAAAAGACAATACATCTTCACGCAAGCACTGCAACAGGATAATGAAAGATGGCGCAACGTTGGTACGTGTAGTAACGCTGTACAGACTTGGCCTTAGTTCAATCGCCGCAAATCTCACAGCCTGCTAAAAATCAGCAGAGCACATATCGGCAGCCTAGTTTTTAACAGGTCATTCGCCAATGGGTACACATACCAACATATTGGGAATCATCGCCAATGACTTCTGTCGCAGTTGCATGGATGAGGGAGAGCACTCTGCAGCACTCTTCTTCTTTAGAAAAAAGATTCTGTGATGTAAAATATGGAAATTCATTAAACTTTCAGAATGGTTCCAAGAGTACCGATAAGAGTCAGCTAAGGTGGTTACACAATAGACCTACTGTGGTCGAAGTGAATCCTACCGAGTACCGTTGATAGCCACCTCCCCCAACCTAACCTATAAACTTATTTGTAACACCAAATATCGGACAAATATTAATAATCAGTTTTACTATTTAGGATTTACAGTCTATAATAATAATTACCAAAATTTTATTAGGACACCTATTTTTATGTTAAGCAATTAAAAAAAAAATTATAAATATTTTATACAGTTCTAATAAAACCACAACTCGTTAAAAACTCACCTTATTCCCGGTTTTGGCATAAATCAAAAATTGATCCTGCAACAAAAAAAAAAAAAAACAAATAATTTTTCATTAAAATTATTATTATGAATTATTTGTATAGAATCTCATTAAAAATTTCCAATTAACAGGCGTCAGCTAATAAACACACGAAATTAATTTTCCATTGAAATCATAATTTTTTTTTTTATTAAGCATTGCTGCCTATTTGCACAAAATAACAAAATCAAAATCTACGACTAGAGCTTTCATCAGATACGTTCATAGTCTCTCCTGTCTCCTGTCTCATGCCTCAGCCTAGGGGCGGACCAGAGGCTACAAATAAGCGATGCTAAACTAATTGAACAATCTGCATTGACCACTGTTACACGAGATTCTCATTTTGTGTAATGCGTGTATAAACCAATTAATGGAAATTATTTTTATTATTTTTTAAACTGGATGGGTGGGTGATACGGCAGGTTTAAAAGTGTTGATGCGACCGATGACCACCAAACATGCAATCATTTTAATAAATTTTTCATTTCTCACATTTTGCCGGCTTTACAAAAAAAAAGCTTTCGCCCCGATATAGAGTCGTGCATTAATAAAGTATTAAATGGAAGGGCTGACGTGAGTGTGTACATATATTTTTTTTTATTTTTGGTAAAATCGAAAAGTGCAATGGCCATAAGGACATTAATTAACGTATATATGGCAAATACACGATTTCAGTTGATTTAAAACATGACACGGGACCCTCTGCCTATAATGACAAATGGTAATAAAATTGTATGTTTTCTTGTGTCGCGTAAATTAACATTATATTTCACAGTAATTGTGTTATTAATGACGAGAGCCACATTAACGGACAAGCGAAAAAAAGGCAACGGGCATGTGGACATTTATTTTATTCATAAAAAGTGTTCAAGTAAAAAACAGAAATGTTAAAATTAAATTAAATGCCAGCAGTCATGCTGCTTAGTTAAGGGGAAGTGTAATAAAATTAATACCTCCGTGACCGCAATAAAATATTGATTCGTATTTTGAAAATTCAATTACATTCGCCACAATGTATAGCACGGGTTTCGCTTTGTGGTCACAAACAAATTTCGCTTCTTTGGCAATAAACTCTGCATGACTTGATAGCGCCCTGTTCTATTTGTATACGAGACAATGGTTCACAACACAAAGGACGAGCCATATGTAAATTACAAACCAGCAAAAGAAACTTATGTATGTATGAACGTTTATTTATTTTGAATAAGTGAAGCCATAAAATTTGCCTTCTAGCAGTCATAAGTACCATCCATGAACCATAAAAGTTTTGCAAAATTCCGCTAAGTGGGAAAAATTAAAAAAAAAAATCAAATTGTTTCCCCAATTGCAGACTGGTTTGTTTTCTGACAAAATTGTGAATTGTATGCATTACAGATCTCCCGACAACAAAACTATAGCAAAAGAAAAATATGCAATAAGAAAACCAAATTGGTCCTTCGAGCCAGATTTCAAACAATTATTGAATTTATTACTCAGCAGCTTCATGCATTTCTATTAGCTAAAAGCATATATTGTTACTACCAAAAAAACAATCTTTGTAATCCAGAACTTCGCACTTTGTTCGAATAGTTTTTTTTTTTTTTGTAGTCGTGTGAAGATGTAAACTTTCACAAAACTTTACTGGAAAATCCTTACTATGACTTCCTAAGAAAGTAAAACTTTTCAAATACACTGCATGCTTTGAATGAATTTTTGTTATTTAATATGATTTCGTGTCTGAGCACGTTTTAATTAAGTACTCGTAACATCCTCCATGAGTTCCCACAATTCAGCAAACATATTTATGAAAGTACATATGTTCATACATGTGTTTCTATTTGCAAAGGAATTCAACAAACGTCATATACTCGTAGCTAAAAGAATGTTACTTTGCAATGATTACCACATACATTCCCCGACGGTACTGTCACATTCAAACTGTAGAACAGGGCAGTTTAGGAAATGAAACAAAACAAAACTTTAAGACAAAGGTGAATAATTTTGATCGAGCTTAATGAAATATCATCAAAAGGAGAATTTATTCTCATTTACCACCTGTCAAGTTGGGTGTCAGACAAAGTGAAATATATTTTTTCCAGCCATCAGCTGCTCACATCGTTGCTTATTACAGTTGATGAAATGTTAAGTTGGCTTTAAGTAGAAACAGTAAGCTTTAAACAGGAATTGAAATTGTTGATAGGAATGGAATTGCTTTACTGATAATATGCCGATGAGCGGTAAACAAACAAATTAATAAGGCATTGATACTCTTGTCTTTGTTAAGTTTTTGGATTATAAAATACGTTGACAAAATGTACCTACATAAAGTGCCGTTCGAACAATTTTTTCTTTTCCTTTTCTTACTCTTTCGGATGGCAGTTTTTGGAGTTTTTGAAAGCTAGGATGCAAAATGTCTTTCAATTAGTTCAATTACTCCATTAGTGCAGTTATAAATTAGAGGTGTATTTAGCTCGTGTTAGCCGTCCAAGATGAATCAATGTAATCAAAAAACAAAGAAAAAAACAAAAATCAGTTCGGAGTGCAAATCTAATATTTTGTGTCTGTCAGGTCTAAATTTCTCAATCAATCAAATTTCTGAAAGAAAGTGTTGCTCAACGAACTGTGGCTAGAAATTTTAAAAAAATATCGTTAAACCGGGACTACCAGCAGAAGGAGAGGCTCAGCGAGCCCAAAAAAATTACCCCACCCAGTGAAAGACGGTTTTTTTGTGCTCCGAAACCGTCGGCAACGGTTCAAGACTTCAGTAGATATCTAAACTGATCTATTTCAAGTTATACAAAATATGATTTAAGCACCCTCAAAAGGCTCATAAAATGTAGACTTAGAGTACTCAAGCCACTACTAAAGCCGGACCTTCCAATAAGAATCAAAAAAAAAAAACGATTAATTTGGGCTAAAAAACATCTTAATTGCATTCAAGACATGTGGAACAATGCTATCTCTTCCGACGAATCCAAGTTTAAGCCGCATGTTGGAGATGAGAGGATTATTGCGCGAAGAGAACAAATGGAAAGACTAACCTCTGAATGCTTCTTACGGATGCCTGCAAAACTGAAGGTCTGATGATCTGAGGATGCTTCTCTGGAGGTGGAGAAGGTAGAATGGCCTTTAAAGAATGGAAAGACTCTGCAGCAAATTATATACGAGTCCATGAATGTGAATTAGAGTCATCAGCGTCAGGGCATTCAGGTGACTCTTGCGGATTAATTTTTGAACTGGACAATGCTCCTAGCCATACAGCCAAAATTATAAATATGAACTTGTTTTTTTTATAAATAAAAGATTGCCTTGTAGCTCTTAAATAGGTTACAATTTATATGACTAAAGACTACATATGTATTTTTTTATTTCTTAAGCTAAAAAGTGCTTCTAAAAAGACAATGTTGATGTGCTAAGCTGGCCTCCCCACATCCCAGACCTCAATCTAATTGAGAATATCCGGTCAATCATGAAACCTAAGATTGCGAAGAAGCGTCAAGAATCAATTGAAATCCTAAAACTTTAACTAATCCGGCTCTTGAACACCATACCTGTATCCACATAAAAAAGCCTATCTGAGTCAATGAATAATTTCATTTAATTTATTGCAATAAGAAATATTTAACATGATACTACAAGATATACATATTATCTTAAAATTAAGTATCTCTCTTTATATTTACTGTATTTCTTAAAGTTACTTTACAATACAAGATAAATAAATAAATAAATAAATAAATAAATAAAATACTTAAACAACTAAAAACAATAAAGCAGCAAGGATATAGCAAAATTGATTTTACGATACAAAATAAAGTGGAAGTCTATTCCACAATCGAATTGCAGTAACAAGGTAAGATTGCTTTCCAATGGTGTACAAGAAATGTGTCAGAATCGCGGATGTGCAGCAGTTATAAAAGCCAGAGCTGGTCCAACAAAGTACTGATTAAATAGACAATATTTCTTGGAAGCAATAAAAAAAACTGCAATAGTTAAACATTTTTCATTTATTATTAAAATTGACGCAAGTACCCAAAAACCCAATTTTTTTGATTTAACAGTATTTTGCTCTTGGATCACAAGTAAGAAATTCTTACACTCTAAAAGCGTCATGAAAAGTTTGAAATTGCCTAAGAAAACAAAACCTCATTACAGAATATGTAGTTATCGCAACCAAAAAAATAATATAAGCAACATTTTTTGAACGACGAAGAATAACGAATGAAGAATAATGATATGATATAATGATTTTCAATGGGTATTTCATTAAATAGCAAAGTTCTCCCCATTAGGCGCCATTATATAAAAGCATACTGGGTTAATACTCCTCACCCAAGGATAATATATTTTCTTTAAGCAGGTGCACAGTGCACAGAAATCTGATTAACGATAAGATTCACCGACATTTACTTCAAATGAACGACATCATAAAACGAGCTATGGATCGAACTTATCCTCCGCTAGAGCCAATAGTTTTAAAATAAATTTTTAATAATCTACATTATCCATCCACACTTCATTTTATATAATTTATGTCTTCCATTGCACACACACATTATGACTTCCTAATAATAAGCTCCAAAAATCAATAATTATATTATTTTTAATATTTACTATCGAAGTTTTATTTTTATTTTACTGTTTTTAACACCATTTTGACTATAAATTATCATTTATCCTATCGCTACTCGACACAGTTTTTAATTTGACTAATTAGGTAATAAACTTTCACCTAATCGGCACCGTGTTTTAGTGACAGTAGTTTACCACAAAAATTAAAATCTAACCACTGGATACATATATTTATCTGCCAGTAACTCAAAATTTTATTCGAATTAGGCTAATTACTGAATCAGTGATAACTACAAAAAAAAACCTTCAACCAATTCTCTCAAAATGTAAATTTTAACCATAAAGTCCATCCACACTCAGTAACCACATCCCTGTTGTAAATCTACTCCACATGCAGTCACCCCATATGGTGTTACTAACTTAAATCACCAAAAATGCATCAAGTATCTGTGCTTGTGTGTGTTTGGTTTGAGTTTATTCTTAAAGCCATACTGTACGTCCAGAGCAATTATTTTCCGGGTTGAAAATTCCAATAAGGAGGCAAATTGAAACTTTTTTAATCAAAAACTCAACGCTAGTTCTGTCTTCCATTGGCCCTGGTAGATAGTATCACTCGTGTACATATATTTGAATGAACTTTTCCAGAACTCATATCTTCATGGGCAGTATGGAACTAACTGCACTAGAAAATCTCTTTTGTATTGCCATCTATTTCCAGTGTGTATACATCACTGGTAGATACATCCACCAACAATGGATGTGGATTTGGAAATTTTACCGATTTTATGCGAAAAAGTTCCAAGAGCTAATAGTCTAGACTTTAGTAGAATTTGGAAAAAAAAAAAGAAAATGAAAACAAAAAACCCATCGAAAGATTTTCTCTTCATAGATTGCCTGCAAATTGCGGCACCGCTATGGGTATACGCAATATAAATGGATAAACTAGACGCTTGCCACCCTGTTCACTGACAACGAACGCATTTAAATGCAAATTGGGTAACGAATTCAATTAAATTATCCCCGGAAGCGGTAAAAAAAAGGATTTAACTGGATTAAGATTGAAAAGGAAGAATAAGGATACAATATCTAAAGTGAAGTTGCACCATCCATATTCAATGGAATATTGGTAGATTGACATTTTAAATTGATGAGGTCGTTTCGGATAAAAAAATCATTGACAGCACGCACACTGTTAAATGAAATGAATTGAAATCTAGTGGCTTTACATTACAAAGAAAACATAAGACACAGAGAAAGAAAGGAATCATTTTTTTCCGAAAACGGTGTAGAATAAGTTTTCCAAAGTTACCGCTTTTTACTGATTTCTTCGTTTTAACCACTCATCTACTGATAGCCTGTGTTGATTGATTTCAGATGCAATAACTTCGCTCTACAAATAAAAGAGCACCTAGCAGAAAACTCATAAATGGCGCCCAATAAAAGACTTGTCTAGCAATTTATCTAAAAGTATGCTTTCAATAACGTTAATGCATCTCTGCAAACTGTTCTAACCCATTAGCTTTAAATGCATATTTTTTATATCTCTCAACCCTAATACCTACATAAGTTGTTATGAATAAATTAGCTCCTAATTTTCATTCGCAGAAGCACATGAAAACATACAAAAAATAACTCCACTTAGAGTGCTCTATCTGCAGTCTTCTTGTGCAAACTATTTTCTTGAAAATTCACATCCTCCCATTCCCATCCAACGTAATATTGCAAATTACCTAATTTTTTTCATCACAGAAAAGCATTACCATCAAACATTTTTCATTCAAAAAATTTATTCAGATTCTGTCTGCATAGACGCCAAGGACGATGGGCGAAAATGAAAAAAAAAATATTCCAACAAACATCGCACATACTTTCAGCCAACTGCACGCATTATTACTCCGTTTCTGACATCCTTTGCTACACACATACACCCAAGACACGAGGATACACATCATAGACTTGAAATATGCACATAATAACTGACACAAACAGATGGGGATGCTGCTAACATACCGACAGGGAATTTATCTTAAATTCATCTTGATCTCGTACCCCCCCATTAAGTTTTTCGTTTTCCTTCATGCATTTTCGCTTTTCTGCGCGATTATTGCTCCGTTTTTCTAGTAGAAAACTCAAAGGAGGTGCAAGGCAAATGAGCTGCACATTTAGTTCACTTAACCGTTCGTTCATTTTCCTTGTTCGTTGTGCTCGCAAAATGATTGAAATTGCAATAGGGACACGCGAACTCCCAACTAGCAATAACAAATCTCATTTGTAGCTTCTAACGGTATCATTCTGGAATATTTTCGGATAGAAAATTACGTTAGCACAGAGCGAAAGTATCACATGCAACTGGCGAGATGCCACTATGAAGATGATAAGGACAACAACAACAAGAAACAGGATGTCGACTGGCATCATTATCCCGCTCGGATGTCGAATTGAAAATCTCATATTAAGGAACAGATTCTGTCACTTAAAAAAAGAATACAAACATGGGGTGTCCTCTCATCCTCGTCGTTGGCCATTTGTCAAAGTTCTATCTGTCGGATTTCTTCGTGACTAAGTCGAGGTCCCCCATTGTTCTTATAAGGGGACTCAGCACTCAGGGGACACAGGAGCCTGGGAGAGTCTATATCTTAAGAGAGTGCCATAGTGTTCATATGCATGTTCGTATGTGTGTGCACTTCTTTCCTGGACCATTAAGTATGAGTATATTTATTCCTAGCTATGGAGTACGAGTATAATAGACAAGAAACGAGGAAAAAACAAAAGGAAGTCGTCGTATAACAAAATTCTATAATTTGCTTTCGGAGATTTTCCCGTCAACCCCTGCTCTAATGTTGAGGTTTTCCTTTCTTTGGTTTGTGGTATTGGTGGTGGTGGTAACACATTATCCTTGCAGAAGTATTTGCGAAGATGATGAAATATTGCCGTGCGGAGCCCTCAAAATGTCCGTTACATTTATCGTCGGCATTTGACTTGGTGGGGCTTGTAAGTTTTATTTTTCCTTTTTTTTCTTTTTGATTTTGTGAGTGTGGTGGAAGAACGTGGTATTTTCCTATTGTCCTTTGTTTACTATAAACTTAATTCCTGTCATGATTGTCTTTTATGTCAGAAGGAAACAAACAAAAAAAAAACGACAAGGATACTTCAAGTGTACATAGTAGAATTTTTTTTTCTTTGTTTTTTTTTTTGGACCATTTGTTGGTGTGTGTGTGAGTTTTTTATGATATCCTAGCTTTTATGTTGGGTAGTTAAATGCTTAAAATGATGGTGATTTTGTCCGTGGATCCGATTTTATACCATATCATGGTGATCGTGTAATGAGAACAGTTTTGTGGTCTTTAGTTTATTAAGGAAATCGTTGGATATGGTGGTGGCGCACGTATTATGAACTTACATATATCCTTTGAGCCCCTGAGTCCCTGCTCCCGATGATGGGTGTGCGGTTATGAGATTTTTTTTTTTGTTTTTTTTTATTAGAATGTTTTCAAATTATATAGGGTATGGGAACAAATGATTGGTTGTAATGGCTTAGATTTGGACACAACTGGGACTATTCCATGGTGAATGACTAGAATAAAATCACTGATTCTTCGATAGAAGTTGGCAATAAAAACGGTAGGAATGGAATTTTATACGGAACAGGGTTCACGTCCACTTCGGACTGTTCCACAAGTCTTTTTGCGCGATTAATAGTGAAAGCTTCCAAAATCTACGACACGGCCAACTAGAAATGTTCCCAATAAAATGAAATAAGGCCCCAAAAATAAATGAAAGAAAGATGTAATAATGTCGATCGATTTAATTAACATCGGGTAGCATCCAGTTGCGAAGTTTTATGTATGAACAGTGATATCTGTAACACCCCTGCAACCCCCTGCTTGGGGTCACTGTTGGATTGCGAGATTGGGTAGGGTGGGCAAAGTTTCTCACATATGGAAATAAAGAAAGCAAGCGGGCAGCATGACCGCCATACATATTTCCACTGTCTACTCCCAAGCTCTTGTTATTTCTATTATTAATTTCGACACGAAAAAAGGTGCCAACATTTTGGGGCAATTTTTCATAAAAATATGAAATATTCGAAATTCACCCCAATTGTTGGTTTCCATATACATTTTTGGAGCCATTTTTCATTTTCGTTTTGGGGCCATTTTTCATTGGGGCCAAATTTCATATTTGTATAAACGTATTATTTAAAATTAAATATAAGCAATATATGTACAGTACAGTACATACATATGCGTGTAAAGTGCAAAGCATATTTATGGTATAGTTTATAGACTCTTAGTATTAGGCCCATTCCGACTTTATTCGTTCACAAGTATCCACAGTGAACCTTAAAGTGTATACACAATCGGCAAATTCTAACGAAAAATATTTAAATACTTCTGACAATTGATATCTTTAAATACTGTTCATTCGATATTTATGAATGAATTGGTTGAATGAATACCATTTCCATGGTTTTCCACTCTGTACTTTGACAGAACAAAATCAATTCACAAATCTATTCTTATTTCAATGTAAACATTGACAGTAGCGAACATAGAAAGTGCAACACCCATTTTTTACAGAATAATCCTTAATAATTACTTTTAGGTAGCAGTTTTTCTTTAATGCCATTCATAGTTTTTGGGTGTGTGCTACAAGTCGTTTAGGGTCATTTTAGTTGTTGAAGTTATCAAAGTTGGTGTGAAAACTAATAGTTGTGAAAAAAAGTCCAATTACAGGCAGTTGGCGGAAGGCCAAAGAAATCAAATAACTGCACTATTTGAAGTGGCCATTATCGAAATGTATAAAGAGGTTGGGTGCAGCAAGTCGACTGTTAGTAGACTAATAAAAAAAAACTTAGAGGTACAGTTGAACAGCAAAAAGGAACAGGTGCGATTCGTAAGACATCTACCGCGGATGATCGAGTTTCACACCGGATGTCATTGAGGAACCGTTTTTAAACAGCTGTACAAATAAGAGCAGAGTTTATGGAGTCAAGTGCAACTGAAGTTAGTGTGCATATAGTGTGTCGAAGACTCAGAGAATTCGTCTTAATGGCTCGTCGCCCCGCAAAAAAAACCGATGTTGACACCTAAAATGATGAAATCTCGACTAATTTGGACAAAAAGATATGAGAAGTGGAATTCGGAAAAAGTCATATTCTTTGATGAAAGCAAATTCAGCATCTACGGATCAGATGGAATTCATTACGTACGGCGAAGAGCTGGAGAGCACTTAAGAAAATATTGCCTTGAGAGAACAGTGAAATATCCAGCGATCCAAATGATATGGGAATGTTTTTCCTACTATAGAGTTGGAGATTTATGCTTCGTTAAAGGAACTGTATGCTCGGAGGCAGCGTTGCCGATGTGGCACGATCGTGCCTTTTTGACACGGTAATTTCCTGAAGGCACGCAGGTACGAAAAAATAAATGTTGGCACGTTTTTCTTATTTCCATTATTTGTATGGTACTTAAGCTCATTTGAGTTAAATTGAATGAACTGAAAGATTGCCAACAAATTTATAAAAAACTTTCACGAAAAAAAAGTTATTTTTGGTAAAATGAGGGACATATTTGAGTTTAGGTTTGCTGACATTTTTAAAGAAAAAAGAAAATCCGTATCAGTCAATCACTTTTATCGTCAATTGAAAATTATTTCTCAGAGGCCATCGATGTTATTTTTCAAGACGGCTCTTCTCCATCCCATCGCTTCAAAATGGTAAGTTATTTTCTTTTTTTATTTATACTCTAATCCCTTAGTAATTCTACGCAACGAAAAAAAATTAATAAAATTTATTTTCTTCACAAGTTTAAAGAATTTATGATCGATAAGGACATTTTCACACTCGACTGGCAATGTAATTCACCGGACCTCAACCTTATGGCATTAAAAATAAACAGCAAAATGTCTGCCTCGATAAAAAAAGCCCAATGAAGTAATTGAAGAAGTTTGGGATAAGGAAATATCCACAGAAGATCTTCAAATTTTGGAGGCCATAAAAAATAAAGGAGGCGCTACAAAGTATTAATATGTCAGTAAATTTTATAAATGTAAATGTTCTTGCCTCAGAACTCCAAAATGTACAAGTTGTATGACCGTAAACAATAAATAAATATTTAAAAGACTTGTCACCTACTGCAAGAAAATTATATGTTTTTTTTTCAACACTTTCTTGGAAATTTTAATTTGCTCGGATTCTGTACTTGCAACAAATAGTTCTATATGTTGTTTTATTGCACTTTCTATGCTCGCTACTGTACGTCGAGTGATATTGGAAAATTGTTGCAAATTCTCTGAAAAATTTCACTGTACTTTCTACGAAAATCTCTTTATGTGTTTGCATTCTCCAAACATTCGGTACATTCGAAATTTTAACAACAGAAGTTTAATCGGATCTGGACTCTTTAGTTAAAAGCTGAATTTCGTTACATCAAGGCACCAATGAAACAATTGGTCCTAGTTTGAACGTACCAAAAACATGGATATGCGCCCGCTGATTGGGAAATAAGACCTCAACGTATATGAACTCGACCAACAATCGAAAACTACAAAAAGGATTCCGCGGCCAAAAAGGTCCAGAAAGGCGACTACTAACAAAAAAGGCGTTCTGGCGAGGTTTATACTATACAGTCCACTACGAATTTCAATGGAAACTATACCTCATATAAATGAGGCAATATGAGCAGTACTGGCAACACAAGTGGAAGGCTACTGAGCAACGTGGACTCCAACTGTAGCAACAACATGTCGATGTTTAAGCTTTAAGTAGGTAGGTGGGTAATAGTAACATTAGTAGGTAGGTAAGGTGCTGACAACACCCCATAGAGTTTTTAGTCGTCCTTTCCAAAATACTGCTTTCAGTATATTTTCAAAACAATTTTTTGTTTTAACAAATTCGCCATCATCCGTATCAATTAAGTCCGGCTCTTCACTTGAATCTTCACTTATATAGTGTAAATAACAGTTCAATGCGTTCCTGATCTTTTTCAAATTACCTATACAAATTCACCCAGTAAAAAAAAGTTACACAACTGCCCAGTTAAAGGTTAAAGATATAACGAAAACCAATATGTACTTGGATTTGACAAGTCACTAACGATCGAGATTACAAGGTTATCATGGCGATTCGTTCAGTTCAGGCCAAAGACCAGTGATGGCAACGAACAACGTGGTGTCGCTGCCTTAGCTGGTTTTACCAAATTTCGACGACAACTTCTTGAAATCGATACAATTCGACGGACTCTTTATTTACTCTTTGTGGGAATGGTGTATAAGCAGATGATCAGCAGATATGGTTCTTCAAAACGAAGCTGAAGGAATTTTCCTGCTTCAGATGCCAATTATGTGATATCTTGGAATATGCTTAAGGAACAATATGAAAAACCAAAACCAGGGTGGATCAACAAGTTGATGGCACATCCTATGGACAAGCCCTCTGCGATCTGCGCCAGCGTATGAAACTTATACGACACTACTCAGGAGTGTGATAAAGAAGTATGAAAAGGATGCTCCCACAATATATGACCAATCCCTATATAGCCTAAGAAACCTGCTTACAATCCAGAACTTTCTGAAGTTCATCCAAAATCGATTTCCATCGTTAGAATCCTTTCACAATATTATACTTGCTTTAATAAATTACACACAATCTAGCTAAAAGCTTAGATATCGCTTTTTGATTTCTAATTTTGTATTTTTGAAGGGACTTTTGAAGAATCTGTAGAGTTGAAGAGGGGAGGAGTCTGTGTAGCATCTTTGTTTTCACTGTCCAAGGTTCGGAGGAGGCCTGCTTAGATCGTGAGCTATACAAAAACCTGGAAGATCAAACTTGGATACTTTCTTTAAAAAATGCTCATTCCTAACTAGGGGACTCCGATTGAAACTGCTGTCTTTGACACATTACAAATGAAGCCATAGCCGTTTGCAAAAAAAAATCGGCTCCAGTAGACGAAAAGCACTCATCTTTTACATTGGTCACTCAAAATGGAATAAAAACTAACCTCTGCGTACCATATAGGAAAGAAATGATAAAGTTGAAAAACTACGAACTTTTACATGTAGGTACCGCACTTTACCATTGAAACTTACAAAAGGAGACACTTGTCACAATCCAAAGGAAGAAAAAAACTTCACACTTTTCAATCGCTCCACACTCAAACATATGAACTTATTGTAGGATATTAACATATGTAGGTATGTCCATTCGGCATTGCATTCCCCTGTGTCTACACTTCATCAGAATGCTTTTACGCTTGAATTGGAAATTCAAAGGATATGACAACGACGCGACGCCGACGTGTGTATTTGCACAAAATCCAACTCAAGCGATCCTAAATGCGTTTCTTTTCTGGAATTTACTCCACTTCTATTTTTTTTTTTTTTTGCATATCTTTCTCCACTTTGTAGACGCTTCGGGGACAGGCGAATAATAAATTCTCATGTACAGGTAGATAAAGTGTCCTTGGAGTGGGTAAGCAGTAGGCGTCCTTAAGAGCTTCTTTCTGGTTTTTCCCGATACCGCCATTGCTAGAGGTACCTATTCAACTGAAATATTTTTATTGCATTATATGATTGTAAGTTTTGTTATTTAAATGAGATACGTCGGCGAAAGGCTCCTTAATCTACACACAGACAGATAGAGCGAACGAAACACACTCTGCATATACGCGCCGGATGATTTGTCATTTTGTCTGCATACTATAATTCGATGAAAGAGCGGATAAGTGTAATGCTTCTGAATTTATTTATATCCTTGTGTTATTCCTTTTATGTTAAACTGCAATTGCACTTGTGCGCCAGTGGCTTTGCAAAAGAAAGACTGTATGTATTTCTTCAAGATAGTTGGGGAGTTATTTAGCATTTATTTTTGGCAAGCATCCTTTTTTCACGATTTTCAAAAGACTGGTCTCGAAGTGGTATAACTTTTTAATAGCACAGACTGACTTTTTTAGAACTTTATTTTTTAAACCAACAACTCTACCGCTAAGGCTATTGACCCTTTCTTCAATATTTCAAGGTATTCAATGGCCAAAAAATGTGTAGCTTACCAGGAGTATCTCTTTAAGGTAGAGCGTTAGCTAAAGGAGGTGATTCAAACTGACATACAACTTCAAAGTATCATATTTGAGAGCTGTCATTCAGATATGTTGCAAATCCATAGTGTAAGGTTCTCAACTAAATCAACGAACCATTTAATTAGTTTAAAGAATATGCTCTGTGTCTCAATAACAATAATCCAGTGGAAGCACTAATTTCCAGTCGGGTTGTTATTATTTCAAAACGAAGACTTAAACACATTGCTAAATAAAATCTCTTTGGTTGTTCGTTGGACGGCTTTTCTACAGTTGGGTTTTAAGCCTAAAGAAATGCCAATAGATGGGGTTATCCTTTTTATTATCTGTCATTTGGTATCATTGTTACTGATTCGGAAGGACCAAGAAATAACACTCTTCACTGCCGCCGGCTTAAAAATTGACTTACATACATAGGTACTCGAGCAGGGTTCTATTCAGATGCACTAACAAATGGAAATCTTTCGGAGATAGCCATTCTGGTGGATAGTCAGCCCGCCCTAAAATCAATAGGATCAAACACAATAAAATCAAAGGCAGTCCAAGTTATAGCAATGCACTAAATGCCATAAGGCAGTACAAGGTTAGACTGTGCTGGGTACCTGAATATAACAGTAATATCGAAGGGAACGAGATAGCAAACGAATTTGCTAGAGCTGGAGCGGCTTTGAGCAACAGTGATGCTGACATCTTCATGCAGCCACCGATTGAAACACTGTTTAACACAATCGACCACATAACCGAAAAAGAGACCAACGCTTTGTGGCTCGCAAAAATCGACTGCGTAACATCTCGTTCTTTATGGACGAAACTTGATCTTAATAGGACAACAACGATGTGTAACACTACCTACACATTTTGTACAAAAAAACTATCTTGTCGTTCGCAACATTACAAGGCGAACTCGGACGGACGCCCTTCCGGCTTGGATGCGCAAAGTGATCTTAACTCAATGCGCCCAACCCATCCACCGAGCTGCAGTTGCAGCCTAACTACCTATCTCTATCTATTATCCTGAGAGTAGGAGGGATTTCCCCACTCTCCTTAAGCTACCTATCTGTTTACATTCGGCCATCCGACTTCACACTGTCCTCAGTGTGGGTCCCTTTGAAGTAACTACTTCAATTTCATTCTCTTTTCTCGGACATTCGGTCCTACATTTCTCACACACATTCTTTGTGTTTCCTCGGACTTTCGGTCCTACACTTTCACACACATTCTTTGTGTTTCCTCGGACTTTCGGTCCTACATTTCTCACATAAGACACGCGGTCCCAGAACCACTCAGTGAGAGGATAGGACCAAAAAGTCCATGCCAGTCAACGGTAGATTCAGTGACACACGCTTTAACCGATTATTAGGTTACGTTATCCCCAGAATTACTCATAAACGGGTTGGCCCTAAAAAGCCGCGCCATTTAACGGTAGATTCAGGGTAAGGGCCTTCGGTTGTCTTTTTACCTTGGGTTACTTGATCCTCCGAATTACTCAGAAAATGGGTTGGCCCTAAAAGGCCGTACCATTTAACGGTAGCTTCAGGGTCAAGGCCTATAATTGTCTTACCGATAGTTTCTTACTATCACACTGAGATACAACTCAGTCGCCTTTGCTTTTACAATTCATCAGTCGTACCTTCGACGTTCGAATTCTTCCACTCGTGTCTGCATCACTCGTACTGGCCAGCACCGCCTTCACTTAAACTGTGAAATAAAGAAAACTTTTCTCTTCTTTTAATTAAAGTATGCAGAATTCATTTTTAATTTACTGTATATTTTTATGTACGTATTTTGTAAATATATTTAATTAGAGCATTTCTACCAACTACATTTTTATCAACTTCAAATATCTATGTATATGTATGTTATGTATGTTTGATATACCAATATTATTAATATTAATGTTAAATCAGGGTTTGTAATGCATATAATTATTCATGTTTTTTTTTTTTTTTTTACGATTATTTGAATATTTATTTTATTTTGCCTTTATTTTATTTCATTACGTAAAAAAAAATTAACTTTATTCTAAACTTTATATTTCGCCATCTGAGTCTTCATCGGCACTTAACTCGTCCCAAGCGAAGTCTTCAAGTCTCCCAAATGGTTTCATATGATCAGCCGAATGAGTTGATGAATATGGCTTCTGCGAGATCTGGAGCGCTGTTGAATCTCCGACGACATAACGATCGTTACCTACTATCTGTTTCACCTCATATGGTCCTTTGTATCTCGGTAGTAATTTCCTCGAAGCTCCTGTGGCACCATGTTCAGCCCGGATAAGCACCATGTCTCCCACGGCATAAGTTTGTGGCTTGCGATGAGCATCATTGAACTTAGCTGCTTGTATGGTCTGCAGATTGTGAACTCGGTGACTGGCTCTATCTCGAAGTTCGGACAGTGGTATGTTTTCCTCATCATCAGTGTCTTCTCCGTGTATAATATTGCTGAGTTGATTGGATAAAATATTTCTTGGTTCAAATGCAAAAAGCAACTTTTGCGGTGTTTGGTTAGTTATCCGATGTTTTAAACTATTCATACCCCATTGGATCGCAAGAATATGGTCTTCCCAATCTCGTCCATCTTGGCGTGTTGTCATTGACGAAAGTGATGTTCCGACAGTTCGAAAATAACGTTCGATCTGTCCATTCGCACGCGGTGTCCTAACTGCATTAAGTATATGACGTATTCCATTCTCAATACAATATTTCTTAAACTGTTTGGATGTAAATGCCGTACCGCGATCACTCACAATATGCAACGGAGATCCAAAAAATTGGGATAACTCAACCAATGAACGAACAACAGCTTTTGTGTTTGCAGCTCTAACTGGACGGAGAATAAGGAATTTGGTGAAGCTGTCTATTATTCCAAGAATATAACTATTACCCTTTGTGCTTTTAGGAAAAGGGCCTAAATGGTCAATGTGAATTGTATTAAATGGAACTGGAGTTTTTGTTATGGGATGTATTTCGTATCTGGTTTCGTCCTTTCCTCGTTTATTGTAGAGACAAGTATTTATGTATTTGGTCACGATAGTCTTCATTTTAGGAAACCAGTAGTTCTTCTGTATGTGTTCAATTGTTCGTTCTGCTCCACAATGTCCAATAGAGTCATGCGATGATCTGACTATTTGCCACCTTACCCCATGAGGGACGGCAAATCGAAGTCCATGCGAAGTTTTCTTAAAGATACGTCCAGATTGTAGCGCGTAATCTTTTTCTACACTCTTTCGTTTTGGATTATCCTTCTCCGTGCCATTAAGGATATCATTAATCTCTCGCAATTGTGCATCTTGTTGTTGAAGTACTGCTATCCAATCTTCTATTTCGAGTTGAACTATTCGCATGTCTACTCCAGCTTCTTCTAATTCCATCGACTCTTCAACGGGATTTCGGCTTAATGCATCGGCGTGTTCCATTTGAGATCCAGGTCGATATTCTAATCGAAAGTTGAAATGCTGTATTCTCAGCCACCACCTCGCTATTCGCGGAATTAAGTCCCTCTTGTTTTGCGTCATTTTTAAACTATTGCAATCGGTGAATATTGTAAATTGTTTTCCCAGCAGATAATACTTGAATCTCTCTAAGCTATCAACTACAGCTAATGCCTCTAGCTCATAGCTATGATATTTCTGTTCTAATTCCGAAGTTGCCCGACTAAAATACGATACCGCACGTTTTAAACCAGATACATCTACTTGCATAAGAACACCTGCAAGCCCTAATGCGCACGCATCGGTATGAAGTTCGTGTTCCTGTTTAGGATCATACACTGCTAGAATTGGACTATTAATCAGTTTCTCTTTAAGCGTATCAAACGCTATCTGTTCATTCTCACCCCACTTGAATACGGTATCTTTTTTAAGCAATTTATTAAGCGGAGCAGCTATGTTCGCGTAGTTTTGAACAAAACGACGGAAATAACCCGAGAGACCCAAAAATTGCTTAACTTGCCTAGGGTCACTCGGTTTTGGGAAAGATTTAACCGATTCCACCTTCAAGCTTCCTGGTTTAACTCCACTAGCACTTATCTCATGACCAAGGTACAGAATTTTACTCGCGAAGAATTTACACTTTTGGATATTTAATGTAAGGTGTAGTTCTTTCAACACTGTTATTAATCGTTCCAACATTTCTAATAAAGTTTTTGTCTCTTTTGCGAAAATTACGACGTCATCCATATAAATTAATATATTTTTCGAAGCAACGCGGCGGGCGACAATATTCATGAGACGCATAAAAACGGAAGGTGCATTAGTTAGCCCGAACGGTACACGCTTAAATTGGTAATGCCCTTGTGGTGTCACGAACGCGGTTAAATTTCTTGAATTTTTATCTACAGGAATCTGGTAATAACCACTCATTAAATCTAACGTAATAAATACTCGTGCTTCTGTCATAGAATTCAGCTGTTCCTCGATATTAGGGGTAGGGAAATTCTCTCGCACTGTCATACCATTAATCTGTCTATAGTCTACACACATTCGATAAGTACCGGTTTTCTTTTTAACTAAGAGTACTGGACTAGCGTATTCGGAGGAGGATTCTTCGATTATACCGCACTTCAAAAGCTCGCTTATGATAGTATTTAAATGTTCTTGTTCATGATAGGGGACGCGGTAAGGTTTATAACGAACTATCCTATTTTCTTTTAATTGAATTTGCATTTGTATTATATCTGTTACCCCAAGTTCATTCAATTCAAATGCAATACAATCGCGATGATGATTCAGTATTTCTAACAGCTTTTCTTTATCCGCATTTTCACATACAAAGTCACCAAGTAAAATGTCATCTTCAACAATCGTAGATTTGTTTGCTTGCCGGCGATTATGTGCTTCTACGGATTTACACTCCTTCAGTCAGGATGATTTATTTATAGAACCATCCACCTTTTTGATTTCTAGACTACGATATTTTTTAATAACGCAAACCATTGGTGAATCAAGGAAATTGCGACCAAGAATCATGGGAACATCTTGAACATGATTTTCTATGACAAGTATTTCGGTCATCATGCTCACTTCTCCAACTTTAACATTTTTGTTAATTTTTCCAATAGCTTGGGCAGAGCCCCTACCAAATCCTTGCAACTTTGACCTACACGCCTGCATGTCCCAATTGAATTTTCTTAATTCAGACAATTTAAGTGTGGAGCAATCGCTTCCTAAGTCAATGAAAGCATCAATGCGTTTGCCTCCCACCTCAATAGTTTGAAACAATCCACTGTCGTCATCAGTATTAAGTAATCGCAGAACTTTCCGATTTGATGCGTCGGAACGCGATTTAAAATATGGCTGAGGGCGCATTTTACACTCACGAGCAAAATGTCCGGGTCTGGAACAAACAAAACAACACCGTCCATTAGGTGGATTTGGAGGAAAATTGTTTTTTCTTATAAATCGATCTCCTTGTGGATTTCTTTTAGAAAAACCGTATTCGCCATATTTTGATTTCGGATCCACCGAGAAATTATTTGTCCGTCGAGTAATAAATTTACCGCGCGTGTTTGCCTGTTCTTGAATGGCATTAAGCGCATTAAGCGTAGATAAAAGCTCAGGAATAGTTGAGCAATTGGCAGTTGTTAAGTTATTCATCAACGTTCTATCGTTTAGGCCGGATATAATATATTTAATAATTGTCTTCATTCCTAACTTTCCTCTCTTTCCTATGGACTCAACTTCGTACGCGTAATTTTCAAATGATTCATTTTCCCGTTTTTGCCTTTTCATTATTTGTGCGTATACATCGTCGTTGTCCTCGAAACTAGGAAAATCAACAACTACCCTAGTCTTCAGATCCTCCCATTTACTAATGTGACCACGGTGCCCAATAAACCAATGCGACGCAGCTTCTTCTAAACGAAGTGAGGCATAAAAAAGGGTGGCTCGATCATCCCATTCATAAAGCCGACGAATGTTGTCTACCGTTTCAACCCATTGACATGCTGTTAATGCCTTTTTATCGGAGGGATTAAACGGAGGAACAATTCTTCTAACTTCCTCTGGACCCATTCTGAAGGAATGCGAACCAAAACTGCTCGATGTGGTGCCTACTGCATGGGTGTCTACGCTACTGGAGCGACGTACTAGTGCAAGCTGTCTCTCTAGTTCACTATTCCTTTCACTTAATTTTTTTAATTCAGATTTTATTGAATCTAACTCACCCTTGCTCTGGTCTTTGGATTTTGGTGGCACTCGCTTCCTTTTGGTCACTCCTTCCATCATATGTGTTTTTCTGTCTTTGTGTCGATGCACTGTTTATTTATCTAAATATTTTTTTTTTAATTTCACACTGCTCGTTTTTTTTTTAAATCACTTTTATATATCTTACTCGAGCAATAGTATTTTATTTCACTCTGCTCGTTTTGTTAAAATCACTATTTTTTTAACCACTGTATATTTTACTCGAGCGTTAGTATTTTACTTTTTTTTTTTTTTTAGTATTAGTAGGATTATTTTTATATCACTTTACAAATTTGGAATCCTATTTCACAGTAACTTTTCATATACACACTTTTATCTCGACAATTACTCGCACTTTACTTTTATCTGGATAACTACGCGTAAGAACATCCGACTCGGTTGAAATGAGAAACAGTAATGTTTTTTTTTTACGCATACGCCGGCTGGGGTCCTTTATTCACTACTCGCGAACCAACGCAATACTTTTTTACGACCCGTCACTCATTTGTAGATCCTAAATTGATATCCTTCGACCTAAACAAACAACCGGATATTCCTAGCAACGCATTATCCCGAACCGATGCACGTGCTAGCTAAAACGGCCGGGCGATCTACGAAAACAACAAGTCGATAC
The DNA here is from genome assembly GCA_949775065.1 of Brachyopa scutellaris. NCBI lineage: Eukaryota > Metazoa > Arthropoda > Insecta > Diptera > Syrphidae > Brachyopa > Brachyopa scutellaris. The sequence goes on from OX459113.1 coordinate 114,597,840, forward strand.
GCACTACACACTTATATACACACAACATGAGTGGCGCAGTAGCTCGTAGGGTGCAAATATATGATCTTACCCTGTGTACATACTCACCCAGCACACTGATCGTGTGCCTGTATCCGCAGTGGAAAAAAGGGTTGACGTATTTTATGACCTCTTTTGCTTACGGACTTATCCTTTTTTTTATGACCACTCAACATTCCTATATTCAGATAGTACGGGATCTTATCTTTTGTAAATATTCAGCCACCGATCTGCGCCTACGTACGCAGTAGAAAAAGGGTATTGATTTATGGTTTTGTTTTTTTTCCTGGCACACACTTATGATCACTAATCACCACAAAATATTTTTTTTTGTTTTTTTCAGGCTGCCGATTGCCTTTGTTTTTTGTTTACGCACATGGATATTTGTATCCCACTTCTGAAATGTAACACTACCTACACATTTTGTACAAAAAAACTATCTTGTCGTTCGCAACATTACAAGGCGAACTCGGACGGACGCCCTTCCGGCTTGGATGCGCAAAGTGATCTTAACTCAATGCGCCCAACCCATCCACCGAGCTGCAGTTGCAGCCTAACTACCTATCTCTATCTATTATCCTGAGAGTAGGAGGGATTTCCCCACTCTCCTTAAGCTACCTATCTGTTTACAGATGTTACATCTGAATAAATCCTCCATACGTTTAATCACCGGAATAATCACAGGGCATTGTGCCATAGGTCATATGACAAGCAAATGGTCCCTGAGTCCAACGATATTTTTGTAGAAGTTGCGGAAATGAGGAAGAAAGCGATTCGATCCAACATCTACTCTTCTATTGCCCCGCCCTCCAAGAACGATGCCTCCGTATTTTAGGCCATAGATTCTTGGCAGACATAGCACAGCTCGGAAATGTAAAGATGTCGAATCGTTTAAGATTCACCAAGAGCACAAACTGGTTTACGAGTTGGACGCTTTTGCGGCATTTTGACGCTTTTTCGGCTATGGGACCCGGGACCCACTTGTCAAAATAAATGCGATTTTGACGCATTCTAAAAATATAGGACCCTTATTTCAATATATTTTCATTTCATGTCTGTTTTACTTTTAAGACATAGTACATCACTCTTAAAACACACCCATTTTGTTCAACCAGTGATAAAATCAACAAAGTATTTTTGTTAGTCAGAATTTCCTTCCCAATATCTCATTTTTCCAATATTTATTTAATTTTAAGTTCAGCAATAAAATACAGTTGTTCGAAAAATTGCATTTTTTCATTCAAATATAAGTGGGACCCCTTTTTTGCTTTTGGACCCCTTTTTCGGACGCTTTTTTAAATTTTGCTCGCGACTACGCTCTTATAATATTTAGGATCAAAAACAGTATATTTCACCCAAAAATTAAAAAAAAAAACAACAGTAATGCCCAGTTTCGTTCGGTTTCACAGTCTAAATAAATCTTCCAGTTAAATAAACGCAGTTTTGGAAGCTATGTTAGACAAAAATTCGGCGCTATTGTTTGGAAATGTCAAACGATTCTCTTCATTCTCTCTATGCTCCCACCAATGAAAATGCATACTCTCAATTTTTGAATGCGTGAACTTCAGTATGTGACTGTGTCAACTTAAATGCGTGAATATTTGAAGTGCCAACGGATCGATGGATGTAAAAAGTAGAAAGAAAACCTACCTCTATACAGGTCATAGGAAAGTTTAAATAGCAGAGTACTGGTGTTTAACTTAAACGACGAGATACACTCTACTTTAAGTTTAAACGAGCACTGTGAAACCGAAAAAAATGTAAACGGGAGACTAAACCAAAACGCGAGATTTCAGCATTTTTTTACAATTTTAAATAAATAAACCAAAGCAAACTCGAAGTAACGTGCTCTGAACAAGAATGAATAATAACAAGCCAATAAAAAAGGGAATGAAAGAAACAAATCTATATAACTTCGCTGTTCACTGTTTGTATGTACAGTAAAACTTGGGTAAAGTGGTATCTGCTAATAAAGAATCCTGCGAAAACTACATAAATAGTGGAAGTTTTTTTGGCCAATTTTGATTTTCTTCATACAAAATCACTCTTAGTGGAATCTGAATAATGGAACTTTTTCGATGGATTTTTTTTCCCTAGCAGTCTTCAATAGCAGAACCTAGAAATGTACCTATGCGCCAAAGGTCATTTACACAGGTATTTCCTCTTTCTGTTATCGTCTTATTCTGCGAGCGGCTACATTCATAACATTTTAAAACGTTTTTCTTTTATACCTACACATTCTGAACTCCGATAACAAGATTTATCGAAAAAAAAATAAAAGAAATAACGTTGGCGACTATGGACTCCCAAGTTGTAATAACAAATTTACCCAAGCATTCCACTATTCACAATTTTTACTGTATTTACAAATACACGCTACATGTAGCTACTGTTCTCTCTGACATTTTGCTCTGCGGCTACTAAATTTGAATTTCAAAGAATCAAAGCGTTAAAAAATTAAAGTTTTATATTTTTTCTCAGAATAATCACAGTATTTTGGGAAAAAAAGCTGTATACGCAGTTTTGGAGTCTAAAAAACCGTATGTACTACGAAAAACAGTATAGATACGAGCATGAGGCATTCACAATGGACCCTCCCTCCGGTCTCCGAGTGAAAATGATTGCTCGAACAATCACACACCCTTCATAAACTTACATAACCTACTGATTCGGATACATTAGTTGTCCATTATGACATTCTGTCCGAGTCATCGATGTCTGCTGTCAAATAGAAAGGAAACCCTTAGGTGGGTTCAATGATTAGTATTTTCCTAATCAAATATCAAAATCAGGCTGATGTATGTATGTACAGTACATACATATATATATTCGGAAAGGTAATCACCATTTCTGTCACAGGATGACAGAGATGATGTACATAGGTGTGTCCAGGCCAGGTCTGATACCATCTTATCTTCTCAAGAAATGCACTGTCACTATGATGGTATTATACCTTGGGCAGGCCTGCCTAAAACAGTATTGAGTTTTGTAAATCTATAAAGACATTAGTGCGCCTACCGTCATTATGACATTTCAATTGGATTTAATATTCGTCCTTAAACTAAGACTCCCCCCAAACAAAAAAGAAAACTCTCTGTCACGTTTTACATTCGGTTCTTGTTTATCATAAAAAGGTATTTAAAAACAAATTCCTCCACACAGACACGACAACCAGACCCATCAACGTGAACGTGAATATAATTAATTTTAAATTCTCAGTGATATTTCCCTGGCAAACACCAAACGGTCATTCATCATTAATCACACATCATCTTCACAAGAAGCATCTCACAAAAACATCGTGTCTTTCATACAAAAAAAGAAAATATGAAAAAAATATAATATTTTCACCCAAACTTCCTCCTTCTCACACAGCCTGACAACGCAACCAAGTCATGTTCGGAAAAGTAGCCTTAGCCTCCCGACATAAAGTATCTTCTGACCATCCGTCCAATCGTGCGTCGACCATCAAGCCTCTTAAACGATACAAAACTTTTTCGGAATTAATCTTCCACCCAGAGAAGTACACGCCTTCATTTGTACATCATTAGATTGCTTTTTTTTTTTCTTTTCACTTTTTTGCCCACTGCTGGGTGTTGTTGCCGTAGATCTATCCTTAACGGTATTAGAAGAGGAAGTTGAACGAGAAAGTTCATCCGTGCGTTGAGAGAAGGAATTTCCTTTCGGCTCAATGGAAAATAATTTCCAAATTATGATGTTCAACGGCAACGGCCTTCACTTGCCTTTGCCATCCACACTGGGAAAATTCACCTTCCACGCCTTTTGAGCCGCCTCTCTGTCAGAAAGAAGAAATAGAAAGCTGCGTCATGGCAGTCATCCAAAAATTGAAGGAGTGGAATGAACGAAAAGAAAAAAAAACAGGAATACTGCTCTATTACTGCAGTGAATCAGCAGAAGATGAGTCGCTATATTCAGGACTTTTTTTCTTCTTCTCTCTTTTATCCTGCTGCACCCTAATTTCAATAATGGGACAAGGAGTCATTACAACACAAAGGTTGCTGTACCATATCTATATAGCTGAGCTGAGGAAACAGTAACAATATCATAAGAGCTGCGATAGTTTTTTTTTTTTTTTATACAATTCTATCCTTATGCCGTTACTGTATAAGTTTTTTTTTTCTATTTGCCAACGATGAAAATGAAAAAGATACTTTGGAGCTCTTTGACAGAGCCAATCCATAATGAAAAATGCGAGTGAAAAAAGAAAAAAAAAGGACTCGCAACACATCTTAATGCATCTATCTTTTTATCCTATGGTGATGATGCTTTATCATTGGATTTTATGCAACGCTAAGGTAGGTAGGTGGACATTTTGAGTGTTATCCTTCGAGTATCGTCATTTGGCTGCCAAATAGAGAAATGCAGATCAGGCAGAGTGATTGGGGTATGGTGAATAATGCCACCGGAGTTGACAAAGTGCTTTTCATCCATTAGAAGGTTTTTTTTCTCATTCATTCGTAAAAACTGATGACTTTTTTGTTAAATGAAATGCTTTGTTGATTAGGATTTAGGATGACACGCAGAAATGGTTAAATATTTCGAGCTAAATGAAGAACTAAGCTTAGGCATCAGAAAGCGATTTTTGAGGTTTAGTTGCATTTTTTTTTCTCACAAATAAGCGTTTTTTTAATTATATTTATTGATTTATTTATTTCATCAATGGATATACAACCTATTGACTACAACTACAGTGTACTCTCTCCTTACGGACACCTTTTATAACCGGACAGATTTCAAAGAACGGAAAAAATACACGATTTTTCATATAAAAAATTCTTCCATAACCGGACTCTCTCATAACCGGGCACGGACACCAATTTCCGTAACCGCAATAGAATGTCGCTCTCTTTTAAATGGACAAAACACATCTACGTATGGCAAAATTTATCAAAATCGATATCTATTGGATGCTATTTGTTTCATTGAAAATGCATGGAATCAAGCATGTTAAGTGCCACAACGATACAAAACTTTGTTAGAAAAGCTGGATGTAGAGGACTACTCATATGCTTAATCCCTAAAATGCTCATTTGGTAATGCGGGACGATTCAATTCAAACTTCCGAACTTTTTTTCTTAGGTAAACAAAAAAACTGAATTTAAGGAAACCATCTGTCTTTGATTTTATTGATCGAAAATGTTATGTATTTCGTTATTTATGAAAAATAATATGGACGCCTCTGGATCTTCCTTTAGCTTGGCGGATATTGCTTTAAAGTAGTTCCAACGATTCGGATTTGTTGGCGTAGACACGGCTTTTAACGTACCACTACAAGAAGAAATCAAACGTCGTTGAATCACTTGGCGTTCAATTGACATCACCAGTACATGGAATAATAAGAACTTCTAACGCAAAGCATGTAATATTGCATGTCTTTCACGTAAATATCTTCGATTTCGCTCCAGAAATACACGGCTATCATACCATTGACTGTTACCGCCCGACCCTAAAGTAAGGCCAAATGACGCCTCCTGACTACAAGGCGTAGAAAACAGCCACAGGTAATGATGTCTAGTGAATCATTCGCAGCTTTTTGATTGTTGACATAGCCAGAGAGCTGCAAATGCGTCTCATCAGAGGAGAACAATTTTTTTTTTTTTTAAATCACAATAAACTTCCTGCTGCTCTAACACTCCGACTGTTTAAATTTTTCGGTGTTTATGGGCTCTTTGCTTCAGTTCTTTTGCTACCAGAATTTTATACGGTGTAGGGTTCGGGGTCCAAATACACCAAACGGAGCCACTCTGAACGTCTCGATGATGCACAGGCCTAACCCTATCTCCAGTGCTTCCAGTCATGTACTACGTCGCGAATTGCTCGCCCAGTATTTTTTTTTCCTGCAGAACAACTGAACAATTGTATTGCTGCAGTGCAGACATACATTTGAAAACAGGTGCTTATTGAAAGCTGCTTGATTTACAGTGCTGCCACCATATGAAGTTCAAATTGGAGGTCCCTTTATATTGCAGCGATTAGCCAACTGACCACAGTAGCATCATATATATTGTAATATTCCTGTCTCTCTTTATCTCTTTATTTAATCTCAAATACAATTGCTTGTCAATCACATATCTTTTACTATCGCACTGTATCACTTTTCAAATAAACTCACTCTTGAGTCTCTGCTAACTGACTGACTGAATTCGCCTCCTGTTTGGGGTGTATGTAACCAAAATACTCGAACCGTCTGTAATGCTCTAGGACGAGAACCTTCTAGATCTCCACTGAAATACTGGGATCCACATAGCGGAACATAGCGGTCTACAGAAGATACATCTATTCTCGGCTAGATGGCGCTATCTTCGATAAATTCTTTTTGGGCTACATACAACAATATATTATTTCTGTAGTGTAGGTACCATTTGCGGCACTCACACTTAACCAATCTTAACAAATGAGGTGTCAAAAGAAAGAGAATTTCCTTGAGCACTGACGAATTGCACATACACTTTATAAATTTAAAAAAATTGAAAAAGAAGGAAGTTTGGATTTTGGGAGTGGGATTTTCTCTTGCGAGAGTTCTCGCACGGGCAAACTACGGTGAAATTCCTCTTAACGGACACCCCTCTTAAGTGGACAATCCTCATAAGTGGACAAGATTTACTCTAATGGTTGGCTGTCATGATTTTGTATGAGATTTTTTCCTCTTTAGTGGACGATTCTATTCTGGCGAAAGATCGTTGTATACTTACATATGTATTTGTTTGGCAGCAGGGCAAGCGCGTGCATGTGTGAACGGTGGTGTACACACAAATTGTACAGGAAAATCTTGCATTTTCGCATTCGGTTAAAAAGTTATGAATGTGTAAGTTAACAGACTTTGTGTTTGATTATTATCGGCATCTAGAACGTTTCGTTCGTAAAGTGTTAACTTGTGGGAGTAGATCTCCATAATGTAAAAGAAAATCAATTGGAAGTTTTTGTTTGTTAGTAGAAGGCGGTCAGTATTCTGCGTTAGCCGATCTGGGGTGCGCTCCATAGAAACAAAATTGGGTTTTGGTTGGAAAATCGTGCGTGGCCAGCATATTGAAAAACAAGCACTACTGTCACGAATAAGCTACAAAAGCGGAGGTTTCATAGCAGCGATGTAAAGAAGGTCTATACATGGACGCATGAATTGTATGTCAAAGCTCGCAAAAAGCGCATCCCAATTTCTGGATCATCCATTCGAAAGAAAGCTAATTGCGATGGAGATTTATTTCAAAAATTTAAAGGCATCATATGTTTTTATTTTTACCCGACTATGTCAAAACTAAGGGTTCTGATTTTCACAGGCTGGGTTTGTACAGCAGAAGCTATGGAACTGCTTTCAACAAATAATGTGTCGTTGGATTCGTCTGGTAACGTCGCAATACATATCCTATGGACACAATAAGATGACGGATTACCTTTTTTTTATCTTTACAACTGTCTTCTTAGTGGTATCAAATGAAAGGGCTTGGCGATTAAAATACGAAACGCTATGACGTTATTCTAAATTCGATATGACGGACGTACAAAGATGGCGGATTATCGTTATCTTTACTTCCCCTCCTTAATATGGGTATCAAATGAAAGAGTTTGACAAGTAGACCAAGACATTTTTTACCTACTTACACTCTAAATATTTTCTAAAACTAAAAAAGTAATAAAGTTGAAAAAAAACTAAAGCCCGACCGTGGGTACTTTTACTTAGTTGGCGCTACAGCTCGAGGTGAACCTGGGCCTGCTTCTCGCAACCATTTGTGTGTGCGTGTTATATTTTTGCACGAATGGAAGGGACCTACAGTTTTTTTTGCCGACTCCGAACGGCGAGTTGAGAAGCTCAATCGTGACAAATGATACTCTTTGATGCTTGTCAGACATTCGTGAAAAACTTTCAGGTGTTTGCGGCGGGATTCGAACCCAAGACCGCTGGCTCAGTAGTCCGACGCACTAACCACTTGCGCTACGGTGCCCACCCGACCGTGGGTAAACTAACTAAAAAGTACGAAACAAGATGAAATGAAACGATGATGTTAAGAGTAGGTATAGCCGTAGTCGCATGCCACTTTGCACTGTGTATGCGTGTAAATAAAAACGACATTAAGTATTTTTATCTTAATTTATATAGGACTGCTGACGCCGTATATTTGTTTTTATTTAACTTAATTTTGTATTATTTTTCCTCTAAAGCGGACACTCTCTTATGTGGACAAAAAACTCCGGTCCGGTGGCTGTCCACTTAGGAGAGATTTCACTGTAGTTCATTTTCAAATTATGACCAAAAAAGTGAATACAAGATGAAGTACGATGCTTTTTCCATAAGTATTTTGTTATGTAATATAAATGCAAAATCTATTTGCACATCGTTGAGAAAACGATAAAAACACCTCCGTACGCACAATTTCGCAATATGAAATAAGAGTAAAACTGCATCAAGTCCATAAAACAACTCGTTTTCCTTCCGGTAAGGAAAAACCAATTTGTTTGCCAGTCAATAACAATATTTTGAACAGACTTACCAAAAAGCAATAGCTCTCCTTGTCATAAAACTGCTAATACTTTCCAATCGACGACATCCCAGCAGCAGAGCGATCCTTACTAAACCAACAAAAAATGTTAATGTTTTCCACTCCTCCAGTTACAGACGAACAAGTTCATATGTATGCATGCAGCTATTTCGAACTCAAGGTCGCCTAGCTAGCTTACGGATACAGTTCGTAAAATATTATTTCTTTAGGTTTGGAATTTTTATTTTATTTTTGTTGTTCTTTTAATCCGCACCGAACAGAGTCCTTCGTTTATTTGCAAGACGGGTAAACAATAAAAATTTGGCGCGCACATATAAATCTGTTATCCCTTCACCAAAGAGGATATGCACAGTCGAACACAATATACTCGGCAAAATTTATGGGAAAAATTTATTCGCTTTTAGTACTTTTTTTTTGCTCTTTTTCTCGGTGTACCGTTTTTATGTCCGCTTTTCATATAGACTTTCATACATAAGAATAAATAACTCGCACTCGAACTCTATATGAACGGATGGTTACAGAACGGGTACGGGACGCGCTCAGATAGATACTCGTACTTCTGCGTCGAGATGGAACTGTGTAAAAGTGGTTAAGTTTCGTGATGAATTCGCCTCATATCGTCGAGTTTTTTTTTTTGCCGTCTGTCTATCGTTGGGGGTATTGAAAACATCGAGTTTGATTAATGCCCGAATTATCCGAAGTGATTGATGAAATGTCGGTTTAGAGTTTCGCCCGTTTCCTCCGATATGTAATTTTCTCGTTTTTTTCTCTCTGTTTTCGTCCTTTTTTTGCGATAGAGTTTTAGTAGTTGGGTGGTATGTCAGTCATTCATTCTTTTTGGTTTTTGTTTATTGGGAAGGAATGTTTATCAAAATGGCAGGGTCTTCCCTGAAACGGATGTTCATCAGTAGATGAGTTATTGGAGATTTTATTGTACGCTATTGTTGTCCTTTTTGGGTGCTTTTGGTGTTTTTATTTTTCCTATTTTTGTGGGTTTTTCACTGGCTGTTTGCCCGGTGTGTGTGGTTGAAGAATTTGTCTCTCGTTTTATTATTTTTTCCGTAGCTCTTTTTTTATTGGTGCCTATTTCTGTAATTAAGATAATGGTGGATGGACATTAATTTGACGATACAGCGAGTGATGTCCGAGAAAATGAATCTTCCCATTGGCATTATGTGGGATATGTGAGCTATGATGAGTTTTTTTTTTTTCCAGTAACATCTGTAAGAATAGAAAATAAAAAAAAGAAAATATTAATAACATTCGTTGAAGACTTAAAGGCACTTAAAGACACTTAAATAATGCAAATTGAGTGTTGGAAGGGGTTTTTTTTCAGAGAGATGACAAGGCAAACACGTGGAAATTCAAACTTGGACTAACTTTGCTGGGACCTTAGGGGTTTTGTTATGCGTTTTGTTTTCATAATTTAAATTATCTCTGGAATTCGTCATTAAATAAAAGCGTAGACATATTTATGGGAGTTGAAAAACTGGAAATGGAAAATGTTGGTAGATTCAAGATTAGAACATTAATGGTGGAGCCAAAATTAAGTCTTTTTAAAAAAAAAAACTGGCCAAGGATGCCGTTAAATATAAAATCTAATTTAAGAGAAAGCACTCAATTAGAATAATTAACTTTATGATTCTCTTTCCATTTTTTCTGGAACCATTCTTGTAACAATATTTAGGGCAATTGTATAAGGATTACGTGCAACATACATATGTAGTATACCTACTCGTGGGCAAACAAAAAAAATGAAGTTAAAAAAAACTAAAACCCGACTACGGAAAAACTAACTACACGTAAAAAGTCCAAGACAAGATGAAACGAAACGATGATGCTTAGTATGCGGCTTTGCCTTATGAATGCGTACCTATAATGCGTAGATAAATACGTTGTTGGCTATACTCTGAACATTATCGTTTCATTTCATCTTGTTTCGGACTTTTTGAAGTGAAACTTCTTTAGCCGCGGTAGGGCAAATTTGCCTGAATCAGACGAAAAAGTGAAACGCTTCTCCTTCTCCAACTTCAACAGGCAGTAAAATAAATTCTAATAAGAAATAATATACACATAAATGTACATATCGAGCCCGAAAATATCAAAAGTACAAGCAAGCGAAGAAAAAAACAACAAACCAAGGGAAGAAAATACAATTCCTATTTTCAAACAACAACACAACGAGTCAAGAAAATAAAATTCTTATTTTCAACCCCACCATGCAAACATTGGGCCATCGCACACGAGATGATTTTTGCGGACAGAAAATCGGTTTTGTTGGCGAATGGACTGAGGTCTGCGGTAAGAAAGGACTTCGAATCCTCTACCGAGTTAGAGCGGTTGATGCGGTTGAGCGGAATGATGAAGGAAACTAATGCATACAGCATACCTACGCAACTTTCAAAATATTTTGTCCGAAAAAATACTACCACAGTGAAAAGGGGTTTATGTACACAATTTATTCTGCCGGTAAAAATGTTTTCAAACAAAAACTTTATATGAGATGCGATTTCTTGGGTTTGTATATTCGTTGGTTTTATTCCTAAAGACATGAAGAATAAATAACGTCGTTTTTAGTTCAAACCTTAAAATTTAGCTTGCAGTACACTTTTGAATATTTTGATAGTTTTTTTGGTGACAGATAAGACTTCTTTCTTGTGCAATACACCTTTTTGTGAAATAAGTTTCACTTCTAACGCGAGAGTCTCACGCACTTTTTTTTAGTTAGTTTTTTCCGTAGTCGGGTTTTAGTTTTTTTAACTTAATTTTTCATTTACAACTTTTTGATTTCAGAAAATATGTACAGCCGTATTTAGAATCGTATCATAAGGATTGTATAAAGTTATGCACTCCTTAAAATGCCTCTAAACGCAAAAACCTTATTTATAAAAATTATGAAACGTTGCATAGAGCTTGCATAAGCTAAACGCGTTTGGAGATTGATTAGTACCTGTATAAGGGTGGAATAGTATCTAATTGTCAGTTTGACATCACATTATAGACCAAAATCTGACACATTTTATTTTGAATAAAATCAAAAACAAATTGGATATGCCTTTTCATTATTCATCAGTTGTTAATGATTTGAACGCATGGACAGTTTTGCGCAACTTATCAATCGATTTTCATAAAAGTGATTTAAATGATATGATTTAACTGATTTTAACTTTTCCAAAAACAGATGACACTTTAAATTATAATAGCCACCCCCCCAACAAAGTTCGTCGGAAAGTCAGGAAACGTTGCAGACACAAGGTCATCGAAGTATTCAGAAATTCTTTCCATAAAAAGTAAATAATAAAATGTACATACAATACTTCATTTCATTTACATTGATAAATGATAACACTGTGTTATATTTTTCAGGTCATAGTTTGTTTTGAATTTATGAGTTTTTTTTCTTAGCTTATCGTACTTCACTTTTCGAACCCTTTCATTTTGATACCCATATTAACCCTTTGTTGACCGACAGTACCTATAAGTAGCAGCATGTTTAACTTAAAATTAAATCCTTATAGGAACATATTGAGACACTAAGACCAAACAAGACTTTTAAGTATCATATAACCTCAATGAAATTTGTTTTTTTATGTATGTTCACCTTACTTCAGCCACAGATATAACGGTTTTTCTAACAGCATATTAGACTTTGAAGAAAGTAATTTTAGTCGATTTCGGTACTAGCAAACTAAATTGGTATTTTTACACAGTTTCGATCTTTTATTTTATTAAATGCTTATGTATTCGAAAGCAAAAAATATCATAGTTTAGTAAAAAAAAAACTTAAAAAAAAATGTTTCTTTTTATAACTTTAGTTATATAGCCTAACGGTACTATGAGTCATTGAAAAATTTAAAAATTAGTTTTCCATCTAAAAATAAATCGAGATTATAACTTTTTTTAATATCTTGGTCAACAAAGGGTTAAGAAGGTAATAAAGATTACGGTAACCCGCCATCTTGTGGGCGTCCACCATTTTGAATTTAGAATTGTGTCATAACGTATTCTATTCTACTTGCCCAGCCCTTTCATTTGATACCACTATCAAGGCGGTTGTAAAGAAAAATAAAAAAGCAAAAAAACGGTAATCTGCCATCTTGCTTGCACCAAGCAAGTCCGCCATATTGAATTTTCTGTAATATCACATTATCACATAGCCAAAGACACTCTCCGGATTAAGAAAAATCCAACGACACCTCATTTGTTGAAATCGGTTCCATAGTTTAGGCTGCCCGCGGTGAAATCCTAATATACTAACAAACAAACAAAAAACCCAGCCGCTGAAAATCATAACCCTTCAACGTCTTTTACATAAATAACCCACAAAAACAGGATGATTATTCGAAATCTGATATCACTTTAAAAAAAAGAGTTTCCAGCTCGGATACTGTACTAAATTTGAAGATAACTCCATTCTGAATGTATGGTCAGTAATTACTTTTTACCCAAAAAAAAACAACCACTATCAACGCAAACAGCATCAATTCAGATAAAAAATCTAATTTTCCAAATACAACTTATTTCATCTCCCAACAGAGTTGTTTCAGCGAATTCCCATTCGGTACAAAAAAAAAATATACATGCACACGAGTGCCTACATATACTTCAGGCTTATTTCATGTTTACTTAAATTAATTTAAAAAAAAAATAATTCAAAACCATCCAAGTCCAAAATATGCATATATGTACATTCATATATACATGTGTATGTAAATACAACTGCATCTATGCATACGCGATCCAGAAACAACATTATTACAATCTGAGTAAATACCCCGCCTCGCATATGAATATGTAAAATGTCCTTCAACAATGCATGTGTAAATATGTATGCATCTACTATTTGGATGGGTCCTCGTAGATTTTTATGCGCCATTTGCATATTTACTTTGTCCAAACGAAATCAAAACAATTCCAATTGATTTGGTCGAATCCACCCGCGCAAACAAAATGATGTCCTTTTCTCTCAATGGCGTGTGGTAGTGGATGCAGTGAGGAACATTGTTTATATTTTTTGTTTATTTTTATTTTCTGCAGCTCAACTCAATTTTATTTCACAGTTTTGAGTGCGTGCCTATTTTTTTTTTTTTTATTTTTTATTTTTGGAAATAATGCCGTTCTGATATCTGCTTTCGAATAATGATGGCATTCGATGTGATATATGATGGTAAAGTGATATTACACTGGAAAAGCCGACAGCCGAATTCCCATTAAGAATGAAAAATGCTGAAATAAACTTTGGTCATTGAGCAGCGAGCAAGTAAAACAAAATAAAAAAAAAAACAAAATTAAAGCCAAATAACAATGAGAGCCCCACTGGCAATGGGGAGTGAAATAAAAATCCAAAAATAACAGGAAAATTGTGAATGCGGAATCGACTTCCATCGTGGCAAATCGGAAATTGCAATCATTCGTAATATTTCGGTGACAAAGTAAATAAATCTCTGTATCTGTCCCTTGCAACTGTTTGAATGGGAATTACTACTTTTTTTTTTATTTCGTATCAGATGATTTGGCGTGTGCATTGCAAGTTGTAACCTTTACGAGTTTAAATTGAAGAGTTAATGATTGAAAGTTTAATGACGATTTAACTGTTTTTATTTTTTGCTTAATTCTTTTTTTTAACAATCTGTTTAAAGTAGAACTTTGGCAACAATGGAAAATAGCTTTAAGGGAAGGTTATAGATGAAAAAGGCGAAATGTATGGTAATGATACTGAGTACAGGTGGAAATAAGCTCAAATTTACTAATTTTCCTGTCGGCGAATCTATAAATATAATAAAAATGTGAATTGAATTGAACGTGCATCACGTGGAAACTACTCTGGACAGATTTGGATGAAACTTGACATAGTGATTGTTTATATTGAACATGTCAACACTTTTTATACTTTTTATCCCGGAAAATGACATGGTTTTTATAAAATAGTGAAAAATTGCTTATCTTTAAGGAATATTGTAATTATACTGCCCTAATTCAATAATTGCTTTTCGAATTGCAAAATAAAAAATATATGAATTTAGTAAATTTTCCCCTGATTCATTTGAGGTATAAGTCATCTTCCTGGACCTGAGATATGCTTCAAACAGTTCATAAAATCATGGCCAACTATTTCCCATCAGTGGAGGCCGCAGCCATGCAGGGGTGGGTGACGTCATAGTATGTGTATGCACGCTCAACACAATATCTTCTTATACATTATGTATGAATGGAAGCTAGTGTCGCCTGTGGTCGAAATTCAACCAATTGTGTGAAAGAAACGCACTTGATTTTTACCAGGCTTAAACACAACATGTTGGGAGAAAAATTACACACCGCTCTGCCCCTCTTCCAAACGTTTCCAATGATACAAAAATGAAACGAATATGTTGAGTTTAACCCTCGACCGACCCTCAATTTTTTTTCCTTATCCAGATTAGTATTAAAAATGACTCTGCAGCTAAAATCTCAGTTCCGAACGATTTTCGAACGGGCATTGTTAATAAAAAAAGAAAAAAATATAATTTACGAGAGTCGAAAATCGATTATTTGAATAAAAAAAAAAAACCGGCCAAGTGCGAGTCAGACTCGCGCTCAAAGGATTCCGTAGTTTTAAGACTAGTTACATTATGTACATATGTATATTTTGTTTAAATAACTATTTCGTTTCGTTAACACAAAAAACGAAAACGACCCACCTCTACATTCATTTTACAAACTTATAATTCAGTAATATTATTCACTATGAGAAATTGGATAAACATTAAGAATGCGACTGAGTGTGTAGCTGAGTTCAGGGGTCTCAGGTTCGTTTCCTGGCCAAATCCGTATTTTAATTTTTTTTTTTATTTTTTTATATATGGCAGCACAATTTTAGATGATCTTTAATTTTCCCAAAATTATTGTTAATCGAATAGTGATAATTTCAGTCAAATTTGTCTAGTAGTTTACGAGTTAATCGGTTGAGAAATTGAATTTTTCGATATAAAATTGAATTGTTCGACGTGAATTTCTCAAAAACTATACAACTTAAGAGGCTCGTTATATTTTTCTTCAATAATATGGTTAGACACCTACGAACTATGATTTTTTCATATTTTTGACTTAAGTAGTTTCCGAGAAAAAGTTCTGGTGCTTTTTGTATGATATTTTTCACACATTTTTGTCAATAACTCCCAAAGTTTCTAACGGAAAAAACTGAGCAAAATAGTTTTGGAATCTTTGTTTCGAGCCCTTTCGAATGATGTCCCACATGATATATTTTTCGAGTTCACATTTTACCCACCCTGTATAGCTGTTTCACAAATTTTTTTCATATTACGCCGTCCTGTGAAGTTGTTCCACAATATTTTTTAGTAATAATTAGTGAAACAGGTGTGGAACACCGTTATGTATAACTATGCCAAATCTCAAGATTCTACGGCAAACGGTTTCTGAGATAAAAATATAAAAACATGAGTCTGACAGTCATTTCGGCAGATATACCTGAGGTAGTTTCAATAATTATTTCCTTTTGTAACTTATATTCGAAATTTGCAACTCATATCTTACAAGTAGCGGTGGTGCTGACGGTGAAACTCTGACTGTCAACTCGAATGCACTGGGATCGAATCTTGGGCACTGTGATTTTTTTTTCTTCTTTGTTCTTTTCTTCTTCATTCAGTATTGTATACGTATATATGTTGTTGTTGTTTTTATTATTATGTTTCTTTTGTTTTCTTTTCTTGTTTGTATGAAGATAGAACCGAGTATCTGGCTGATATTATTTCTTATGTACGAACTTAGACATCAAATTTTTGTGACCGCGGTGGCTGGGTGTGTAGCGCGTCGGTTTTCCTCTTTTTAATGCTGTACTACTGAATTTTAAGGTCGTGAATTTCTCAAAAACTATACAACTTACGAGACTCGTTATATTTTTCTTCAAAAATATGGTTAATCACCAACTATGATTTTTTCATATTTTTGACTTAGGTAGTTTCTGAGAAAAAGTTCTGGTGCTTTTTGTATGATATTTTTCACATATAATTGACAATAACTAACAAACTAACTAACTAACAAAAAAAACTGAGGGAAATATTTTTGGAATCTATGTTTCAAGCCCTTTCGAATGATATCCCATATGATATATTTTTCAGAATTTTTTTTTTTTTGAGCTCACATTTTACTGTATAGTTGTTTCACAATATTTTTGAGTAATATTTTGTCCATGTATGTGGACCACCATAATGTATAACTATGCCAAATTTCAAGTTTCTCGGAAGAATGGTTCTTGATGTTTTTATCGTGACAGGCATTTTTGAGTTAGAGCGAACTTATCATGGTTCCGTATTACCATATGGGTACGGAACCCTAAAAATGGCAAAAAAACGAAATGAAGAAAAATCAAAATTTCAACGTGCAGATAAATGCGTGGCTGACTTCATACAAACACATAAAAATGCATTTGGCTTTTGCTAAGTAGCTATCATGCGCGCCAATATCAGCCAAAAAAAGCTTGAATTTGTTTGATGCTCTTTACATTTAGTACTGAAATTGCGTAGGGTCATTTTTGATACTATGGGGCCTTTAATGTATAGAAAACACCTTTGGTCCAGAATTTCGACCCCGTCCATAGGAGTCATCTACCGAAAGTGAAAAACGATGTATTTCGACGACGAAATAAGAGTCACCAAAGCACGGGTCTAAAACTCTGTGAGCAAAAAAGTTATTCAACATTTTTTCACGAAATAGTATCAAAATTGATACTAGGTCTATTGAGGGCTAAGGCAGTTAAAAAGGGGTTGAAATGTTTTGCCTTCGCATAATGATGATACATAAAAATTAATATTTGTGTGTTGGTTTCTGCGTTCGCGCATCATCGCTCATCCGACTTCGATGAAAAGTTGGTGAGTTTTTGTGCGTACGCCGACGGGGAAGGTTCTTATCCTACTACATTGGGGGAAGGCTTCTACTGCATTGCAATCTCATTGTTATTTCTTTTTTTCTCCAAAAGCATTCATCATGATCTAGAATCTGCACTCGCTGGAAACAATAACACAGTCGTATCCCTCTAAGTCGAATTTTCACAGACGATCAAAATTAGTGCGACTTAGAGGGTTTTTCGGAAAAATTCGTATTTATTTACACATAGTGGAGGTTAACGAAGAAAAGAAAGAAGAAAGACTTTTAAGGAACATTAGCTTATGAAATTGTTTGTTATTATGTAAATTTCAGCATAGGCCCGCAGAACAATAGTACCAGTCTATTAGAGTTCTCGATTTCCTGGTATCTACGTTATAAAATTAAAATTAATTACGTTATAGAATTACCGCATCCGTAAGCGAGTGAGCGAGCAGGACTCGTTATCGAATGATCAAGTTAATTGTATGTAAAATGATACTCGATAACGAGAGCGGTAATGCCAAATCGTCACATTTCGATAACGAGTAACTCGTTAATGGATGCGGTAATTCGGCCCCAGCTTCCAAAAATCATTTCAACTTTCCAAAAAAGTATTTAAATACGTTCTTGAGAAAATAGGGCAAGTTTTGCAAATTAGAAAAAAATGCCAGGCGGGCAAAACCAGACGAGTCTAGTATTACTAATAAAGGTAGTGAATACCAAAAGAAATACAAACACAAACATAAAACAATTTTATTTTCCTCATCAACAACTTCGAAACAACCACTGATCTTCATATTATTGAAAATACCAAATAAATTGTCAATCGTTGGGCGCCATTCCATACAGTTGGTTTTTTTTTTGTTTTTGTTATAGACCAAATAATATACTTGCGAAGAAGTAAGCTAGGATAATGCGCATAAGTCGATGAAATTAAATGGATTCATTCGGTCATCCATCAGTGCTGCACTGTACACATCTTAAACTCCTTATTTTTTACCCTCTTTAATTTTTTTTCTTTTCCATCCATCATCCGTATTCTCATCTCCATTATCGTCTGTATCCTCAGTTCGGGCTAACTTCTATTAACCAATTCGTAAAATTCTTAGTCTACCAGATGACAGTAAAACCCCAAAGAGTTATTTATTTCAGTCTCCGTCGTCGACCACCACCTAATTATCTATCAGGAAACGAAAATAGCATCAATTTATATATACATATACATAATAGGTATATAATTTAATGTATATTGCATTTTAAGTCTGCAAAATTTGCCAACAAATGGCAAAAAAATGTAATGAGAAGTTCTTTAGAAAAATAAGAAAAAATTATTATTCAATTTTTCTATAAGGAAACTTACATAAAACTAAAAAAAAATCGCTTGAAATAAAGTTATTGCGGTAAAAGTTGTCTTCTTATTTATAACATCATGCATCTCTTTTGGTATGGCTTGACAGAAAGCTGGTGATAGTTTAAATTAATTCAATCAAAGTATACTCTCGTAACTTAATGTATTTCCTTAGATGTCATGCTAAACTATATACCATACTATATCTTACCTTGCTACTTGTTTATTGTCAAAGAAAATGTGCATGGTCCGATGAATCCGATGAAAAATTGATTGAAAAAAGAGACAAGAGAAAACGATGACGTGCTGTGTTTGGAATTTGTGATCATTAATCTTAACTTTGGTAGAGTGTATCTTCGTCTTCTGTCACTGCAAAGAATTTGATTTGGATTTTGGGTATCTCAATTTAATTTAGATGCGATAGGGAGATGTGTTCGTATTTGTATCTGCAAATTCATTTGCTAGTTGGGTAAATGAAATCATGTTGCAGAGAATTATATGCTTTATAAGATTAAAGTGAGACACATACTTGTATTCGGCTCGAAGGACCAATAGTTTAAACTGAAGTATAAATGAATAAACCAAACGACCATCGTTATTTATAAATAGCATAATTCAAAATGTGTACCTACTATGTATTTACTTTCATCGAGTATCTGTCATCTGCCACCCAAAATTTAGTACTTAAATTTTCACACCAAAGTATGTCCTGCTTGTCAACAAAATTAAAATCACTCGCCGCACTTTGTAAACAAAATCCAACACAAACACCACATCATTATAATAGACTGTTCCAAGAAATCCATCAGTCATCGGTGCCCGAACACTGCCGATGGTTATTATCATAATTCTATTGATTTAACTAAATTGCCGCCGTTAGTAAGCGTTACAGCCTACAAATCAAATTCATAGAAACGTTCTCCCAACTGAATTATAAGTGAATGCCAATGATGATGTTCTTCTTTCATCCTTCGCCTTCCCCTCCCATTTCACCTTTCTTAATTTAAAATTTAATTTACAATTCCGCTTGTATAGTTATACCGAGCATGGCCTTTCTTCTTTTTTTTTTTTTGTGTGTGTGGCAAAGTGAATGTTACGAAAACTCCTCGTTGATCCTCACCCCATCAACACAAGCATAACCTAATTATTATCATTAGGTACGAGTATTGTTATTATTATACTCCACCGAGATGTAATGGAAATTACTTGCAAATATCTTTCGAAGGCAGAAAAACATTAACATATTTTCTTGTCGAACAAAAACCCGGCCGGATTTCATTCACCCAGCGCTACAAGGAGCAGCAGGATTTTCCCATTTAATTTTATGCAAAGTAAAATCGTATTTAGTTCAGCGTCTAATATCGTCTGTCAATGGGGAAGGGGTGGGAGGGCATTTTCAAAATTATTCCGGTCCAAGTGCTTCGCTTTGGGTTGTGTGTTTTTGTTTTTTTTCTAAAGCATGGCATGGTTTTTTTTCGCGGGTACTGGTTACGGAGCTGAAAAGGTTACGGAGCTTTGGTCAGAAAAGGTTTAATGTGTCATTAATGGTGATGGTTGGGATTTTTCATTTCTGCGTATTTTATATTAATTTTTTTTTTAATAATTAATATCTACCCACCCGTTAGGACGACGTCGTGATAGGGACATGGCAAGGCAATTCTTTTTAGAAGCAACGAGCTTTGAAGTATTGTATATAGACTGAAAATGTCTCAATGGATGAGAAGATGGTTACACATAAAAAACCAACAACAATAAATAATATTCATGAGGAGGAACCCTTTTAAGGCGGTATTCACTTGCTTTTAATTTTGTTTATACACAATGTGATTCCTTTGTTTTGCGGGTTGGCTATGAAGTTATTGCATGATTAAAGTTGGCAACTGAACAAGAAAAGATATTTATACAGACATTTTTTTATGTGATATAGAAGTGTTTTAGTCTTTTGACTTCAATTTGGTGAAAAATTTAAGCCTACCTTTTTTGGCTGCTTAATGTTCCGGTGCCAGTGAGAGAGAGAAATGCAAAGAATGCTGAAAATATTGAAGCCATAAGTGCATCTATTGAGAGCGATTCAAATCAATTCATTCCATTCGCAAGAATTGGGCGGGCATCGCTCAGATAACATTGTGGCGAATTTTGCGAAAGGATCTCGACCTACACCTGCATAAGATCCAATTGATGCAAGAACTAAAATCAATCGACTATTTGAAGGGTCGAACTTTCTCAAATTGGTCTCTGATAATGGTTACAACCGATTCGGAATTTGTGAGGTATAATCTTTAATGGAAAACCCTTTACTATAGTCATTTCATTTATCTACAAGTATAGGTACCATAAGTTTGATGAGAAAAGTCTATACGAATATTATTAAGCTTTTTTTTAAACGGGGGTAAGGGAGCGTGTTACCAGTCGACCCTGGGAATTATAAGGATATATATATGTATGTACCATTTTATTTTAATAAATTTATTAACAAACAAGAGGAACAGAACTGATTGCATCTAACGTAATTGTCCTTGAGATATTCCCTTCCTATGAACATAAAATCTAGCTTAGGACATTGCCTTAATGAAGTAAAATATTTTGACTTTTTAAGCTTTTCTTTATAAAATAAAATGTTCTTCGATTTTTTTTTTCAAAATAAAAACTTATACCTATGAGATTTATTTTTATTTTTAATCAATTATTTTAGAAATGAAAATATAAAATAATAAAATTGCTTTCGATCACTTTAATTGCCATCGCATTTTGATGATCGCATTTTTTTTCTTTGCTCAACATTTTGAAAACAAAAATCAAGAAAAATTACAAAAACAAAATTCTTAACAAACATAAATCTAAAAACAAAAATATTTCTCACACATTTTCGGAAATTACTCCCAAAGTTTCATACAGAAATAATTTAAAAAAATTGTTTTGAAATCCTTCACCCTTTCGAACGATATCCCACGTTATACATTTTTAGAATTTTTTTTCGAGTTTATGTACATTTCGCCACCCGGTATAGTTATTTCACAATATTTTGAGTGCTAAGTAGTCTAAAATATGTGAACGACAATCCTATATCCTTACTATAATAAATATGTAACTTTTTTTCGACTGCAAAGACTTTGTCCGGATTTGTCTTGAAAACTACTGCACGAAATTGACTACGTTTTTCACAGTTGTATTGCAAAATTTAACGATTAAAACTTAGGATATCGTCATCCGCTGTCGGGAATCAGGGAGTGTTTTTGCGAATATATTCTACCTCATAGCTCTAGAATGCTTTGGCCGGTTGGAATGAATGGAATTTCTTTTATTATAAAGTTCAAGTCTGTACAAACATTTTAAGGTATACGTCACCTTCGTACTTTATCCTGAAGTTGAACAACAAGCATTAAATTAAAAATGTTACACGATTCCAAAAAGTATATGTATATCGTTGGCGTTTTCATAAGACCTTCCAAATCACCAGTTACCTCATAAGAATGAAAATCTTTAAAAAAAGCAATGCCTACCCAAAATCATGCCTAGGAAGCAAATTGGTATTGGCTCCCACCACTTATAAAACTTAAGAGGACCTTCTGGTCTAGCTCCCTTGAATTTAACGAGTTTTTACGATTTCTTTTTTAATGAAAATAACGAGGAACAGTATTTAAACTTTGTAGATATATTTTATCACTTTAACAATATACAAAAATATTTAAAAAAAAAAAAAACAATAATAATAATTTTAACTAAACAAAAATTGGTTTTACAGTTACACTCTTCAAAAAAATGTATCTTGGTGGTGTGTCGTGTGTTGGCTCTTCCAATGATCAAAAACAAACAAAACAAAAAACATTTTAATCAGTGTGAATGTAGTTATCGCAGGAACTAGAATGAAAAAATAAATTTAAAATTGACAAAATGTCGCGTTGTTGAAATTTACGTTTCGAAAAAAGAAAAAAGACAATTTTTCATAACCTTTTGTATGTAAAAAGTAAGAAATATTCAACGTCAAACATTTTTTTTAGTTCTGACGATAAGCACTGGTTTACTGAATAACATACTAAAATTTGAGACGAATCGGTCGAGTAGTTTTTTTTTTTTTTGTCTCACACCGTGCAGAAAAATAAATAGTTTCGAGATAAATAAGTTAAAATTTTACCTGCTCCTTTTACCTGCTTCTGCGCTGACTGACTGAAAATATTAATACGAACATTTAACAGTATATGTGCTTTTTAAAGCCTATACCTTTGAAATATCAATAAAAAAAAATCGATTTTTTGAAAAATCTAGACCAGAAGGTCCCTTAACCCTCATCCAGTAAAGAAAAAAAATTACATATTCAGTGTTTTGGGTGAATTGTTCTAGGCCCAATTTTATTGCATTATTTGCACTTTTTACAATTCATTTCCGAAAATGAATGTTTTTTACAGATAACTGAATTACATTTGTTACATTTGGTAGCATACATATTATAGAAATCGCATCGTTTGGGCAAAACTTGCCCAAAATACAGGATGAGGGTTAAGCATCACTACGCTTCTTAAAGAATTACCGTTTTCAGGCCTGCGCTAAGGCAGGCGAGTATAGCGAGTTAAAAATTCTGAAATCTATTTTGATGGCATTACCGCTTCGTTTCCTATATTTTCCTTTTTTCATGTCCTTTTTATATTAAGTGGAAATTCTTAGCAAACAAGTACGAGCACGTTGTATATCAATGCCATTTACTGCCCCCTTATTTTCGGTTTTTGTTTTTTCGAAAAATAAGTTTAGATGAAAAATGCAAACTCGCCGATTTTTATTTCAAGTTTAATTTTTGGTGAAAAAGTGAAAACGTCGTTCGGAGAAAATAAAAAGTGCCGAGTGAAATTTTAAAAAGGTACAAAGTTTTAAAAAGTGTGGTGAAAACTAGTTCTCTAAGTTTTTATTTGTTTATTTTTTTAAAACTTCTTAATACATTTAATATACCTTCTTAGACTGAAATATACAATTATAATTAGAATGTATGCTTGCCATTTATTTATTTGGTTTTGTTTTGGAACTATAAGGCTTCCTTGGAAGGGAAAGAGGAAGGCCTGCTTTTACTCATAACTATTAAACAATGAAATAAGCACTTCCCAAGAAGGGCTATAGGAAGGCCTGCTATTACAACTTCCTGGTAACCCTTGAAAGAAGGCCTGCAAAAGGAAGCGAGATGGCAAGCAGTTGCTCTCTATGACATTGCAGTGTTAAAATAAGGCATGAAGTAATGCCAAGTAAGTAGGTACTACAAGTAAGTAACGCGACTACTGTTTTAGTGCACGGGCAGCGCCGGGCGGGAAACAGCTAGTGTATAGATATAGTTATGCCAAGTTTCAAGTTTCTATGTAGAACGGTTCTGAAGACTCTTATCGTGACAGACATTTAAGAGTTATGACGGACTTATCATGGTTCCCTATTGTCTATTAGGGAACGAAACTCTAGAAACAAATTTCAAGGTTTGTCTGACGATGAATCTCCTTTTTCTTCTTTTACTTCTCCTAACTTCTCCAACTGTTCATTGGTACCCCTGTCTGCGACTTGAAAGGCATACACCAATCTTAAAGATGCTAAAGCTATCACATAACTTAAACTAATGCTTGTATTAGCCTCGACTGACAGTGCCTCAACTAATTCTAATACATCTAACGGTCCTTAGAATATTAATCACAGAAGATTTCAAACTATAAATCAAACTCGTTTGCGTCTTGAAAATAAATAAGTATGTACACATATTTTCCTTAAGAAGAAACAATTTAAGTATGTACATTAAGCGACTGCCACTGGTACCGGTGCGATGGCTCTGTGAAGGCCCTTTTTTTAAAAAACCACAAAATTGCTGACAGGTTTGGTCTGCTAGTTGATTATAAAATATCCCAGGACAAGTTTCCTTGTGGCTTAACTTTTCACAAAACTTTATGACCCATCATAGTTACATGGCATACAATACTTCATCCCTTCACTCTTCTCTCAACCCCATTGATATATTCATGTTGGAGACATGATTAAGTATGTACGAACATTTCTTTAGTAACAATATATCACACACACACACACACACATATATCTATGGATGTGACTGTATATTCATATAAAAGAATGCGAGCATAAGATTCCATTGCAATTTAAATTTACAACTTTCATCACGTATAACGGTATGAGTGCTAGATGTCAGAGAATGAGACCAAAGAGCAACGTCGTCGTCATAAGGCGCTCCCCATAGAAATGAATCATTCGCATCCTTTACCACACGTTCAAGCACTCACATCGAGAGGCAAGAATGCATAGTTTTTTTTTTTATTTTTAAGTTCTTCTATATTTTTTTTTTTTTATTTTATCACCCGGACTACCACTTATTTCTGCTCGGTTTTTCCTTGTGCAAAAGTTTAATTCACTTATGGAAAGAAAAGTTTTGCAGATGCGACAGAAAAATGGAGAAACGAGGAACTACTCTCGGGAGATTTCAAAAGTGCACTATATGTACTCGTACTCTATTTTGCTGTACGAGTGTCTGTATTTTATTTTTATTTTTTCGGTTCATCACATTATTATGCTCCTTACAGGGAAGAGTTAAATCTAAGGAATCGTATCTGCTTCGAAGCAAAACTTAAATCCATTGAACGGAAGAAATGTACATAAATACAAGCGCAGTTTGAGTTTAACCTTCCTATTGAAAGGAGTTTAGGTTCGAAATGACCATAGTTTCATAATTTACCCACTAGATGTCTACTTCTTGCAGAATTAATTGAATAGAGTACTGTCTTGCAAAGTGTGTCAATACGTAGGTCAATAAACCAGTATGCGTGTATTGGTGTATCTGGTTTAGTTTCGGAAATCTTGAGCAGTCCTGCGAGTTTGGGAATATCTCGTACAATGATTTTCGAAGAATCCTTTGTTCACATACCTTCAAACGTTTTTATGATTTTTGTTTTAGTTTGACACCTCGATGTATGCTTATGTTCATATGTATGTCAGAAAACTAAGAATACTGCCCATTGATTTGTTTTGAATGAGTATGAAGCGAGTTTGCTCATCTAGTGCTGCGGACGTTATTTTCGTATTTCGCTACCTGAGACGCTGTTTTGGACTTTCATTTTAAACTTCATCATTACCTAGCTAGATGATTAATCTAAGTGGCTTAAGCTTCCATAGAATCCCATACGTAGAGACTAAAAGAGTTGGGTGTCAATTCAGTAGTTTTTGAAAAAAAGAGATGAATTTCTGTAGCTCATAAATCTAACAATATTTATTCCCAAATTTCAGAACAATAGGTAAAAATGGAGACGAGAAAGAGAAAAATTAGTGACGTAAGCTCGATTGAAGTTCCACCGCCAATACAGGAAGAAATTCGTTTTGCCATTCTCTTCAGATGTCCACGTCAAAATTCTGCACGAATGCCAAAATGCATACAAAATTAATAAATGCATCATCTCTTGTTACTATTTCAAAGTGATTTCGAAGATTCCAGACTGGCCATTTTTCTGTGGATGACGAATCTCGTAAGGGTTGGCCCCTCCTCGACCGAGGATACAAATGTGGCGCTGGTGAAAGCTAATATTAACGAAGATGGCGGGATAACATAGGAGATGATAGCGGATGAACCTGAAATATTCCAAGAAGTCAGCTCGATGAGTTCCAAAAATTTTGATTGGAGAGCCAAAAGAGGCTCGTGTTTGCTTTGCTCAATATTTCCTGGATAAGTTTGACAATGGAGAGTCAAGCGGCTTCAATAAGATCGTTACAGGTGACGAATCTTGGTTTCACAAGTACGACCCGGAAACCAAATATCACGCCATAATATGTAGCCCAAAAGGAACAAACAACAACAGTCAGCGACAAAAGTTATGATGTCGATGTACTTCACCGGGGCGAAAATGATCGACGTCATCCCGCTTAAAACTGGTCAGACAGTCACTACTAATTATTATACTGTGACTTGCTTGCCACAAGTTTCCCAAAGTTTACTAGGACACCGAAAAAAAAGAGGAGCTGCGCCGCTATGTTTTGCAAAACGACAATGCGCCTGCGCACTGCTGAAAAACCAACAACTTTCTTGCGCTCTCGGGCATCAATGAAATTAGCCAGCAACTTATTCTTCGTCGTGTGATTTTTGGCTATTTCTGAAAATAAGAAAAGATTTGAGGGGAAAAATCTTCACTTCTAATGAAGAGATTTTTAATGCAGTTAATGTCGAAATCGAAAAGCTCCAAAAAGAGTATTTGAAAGGTGTTCTGAAAAATGGACGGCTGAAGAAATGTATTGAAATAAAGATAATTATGTGGAGGGAACAAAAAAAAAAGATAAAGACTAAATACCTAAAGTTAAAATTATTTTTGTATTTTATTATTCAATCAACTAAGCGAACATTTTTTAGGCTCTACGTAGAATGCCCAATTCTTACAAAAATTATGCCATTACGCCCAAAATCATGGTGTTGGAGGGATCAACGGATTCTGTGAAAGTGTCAATTTGGAACCTAACTAACTATGAAAATTTTATTCAGCAAGGAATACGAGGCTGGATCAATAAGTCCCTGAAAATTAAAGCAGATGGCATTACCACCTCAAATCTAACATTTCGCTTCTCAAGAAGCATCTTTCAAAAGAACGACATTTCAGATCTGTCAAATTGTGACAGCCACTGACAACAGACGCCTACTAGTATTTTGGTAACAATGGACAAAAGTGAATTTCGTGTGCTTATTAAACATTATTTTTTGCGCGAAAAACTATCACGGAAACCAAGCAGAGCTTAAAAAGTATTATGGGGACTCTTCACCATCGATTGGACCCATCGACCACTGGTTCACTCTATTTCGGTGCGGTCGTACCAGCAGAAGTGACGCTGAACGTTCTTGTCGCCCAATTGAGGTCATAACACCAGAAATGGTCGATAAAATCCACGGAATGATATCGGACGATCGGCGACTGATGGTGCCCGGACTTCAAGAGGCTACAGCCGGATTGAATTTGTATCGATTCGACACCGATTGAAGCTAAAAACGATCGCATTTAGCGAGGAAAAAAATTCTCTTCCACCAGGACAACGCGCCGGTGGCGCACAGGTCTGCAGTAGCAAATGGAAAAATTGCATGAATTAGGTTACGAATTGCTTCCTCATCCAGCATATGCCTCAGATTTATCACCCTGCGACTATTTTCTGTTTCCAAACATGAAGAAATGGCTCGGCGATAGGAGATTTGGGTCGAATGAAGAGGTCATCAATGAAACAAACGCCTATTTTGAGGGCCTCGAGAAATCGTTTTACGAGTATTTGGAGGGCATCACAACAAATTGAAGAAACATTGGACAAAGTGCTAAGAGCTAAAAGGAGACTATGTTGAGAAATAAAATGTTATTGTTGCTTATTTCAATTTTCAGGGACTCATTGACCCACCCTCAATGATGAAGTGATTCAAAATCGGGAGGCCTGCAGATATTTTTTGAGGTCTATCCGGCTAACCCCACAGGCGGACTAGTAGGAATGCAGTGACGTGGGAGGGTTGTGATCCCTATAATTCTGATCATAACCTCGTCATTTAAATGGAGAGACGAATTGAGCCACCCTCGTATGTATGATAAGCTTTCATATATAATTGTTTCAAATCCTTGTTAGAAAGGTTTCAAAACTCCGATAGCTAGCGCAGATATTATAAAAGCTGGCCCGAACACCCATTAAATTCACTTAAAGCCAACAAGCCACAAAAGATGACCTCACATAGCATATCTGTCATTTGTTGGTTGTTTACTATAAATAGATTTAAATTCAATTCAATTCCTTAAATTAGCAATTTAAATTCTCCTATCCAAGCGCACATATTATACTCGTATATATCCTCGCATAAAAAAGTACTAGACTTTATGTGCTAGCATTTGTTGGTCCAACTACAATTTAATTATTCACCAACACAGGCTCTGCCAGAGTAAACAGATTCTAATTCTATTATCAAACAACAATACTGAACCCTAGCCAACCAATCACACACATAGAGCCAGAGAAGAATACAAGCAAATTAATTACCAATGTACAGTTAAGCTCGGCATTTAAATGCGTTTACATGGATTTCAAAGAATTCGATCCTTTCGATACGAATTGCTGTTTGATAATTTTCGATATAAAATAATCCAATAAAATATACATTTGTATACTCGATGGCTATGAGTCCTTATGTATGGCTCCGGTATATCATAGAGAGCACGTTCAGAATGTCCTCAAAAAGACATAAAAAAGGAGAGAGAAAAAGTTCCCTATGATTCTTCGGGATCACAACATTTTAAATCAAAATGTGTGTCCATGTGTCTATGGAGTCCGCCTGCTAAAGTTCATGTAGTCTTCTTGGTAATTAATTCTATCGTATTCTGTGCTGCATGCATTCTACATGGCAGATCGCATGAATGCAATTATCGAACATGGTATCCAGGATTTCAGAAACATGGTGTTCCTGGCGATGTCGATGGTGGTGATTGGATCTATTCACACAGCTTCGGTTGGAAATGCTGTGAGTTCGTTCGGTCGTGTGCATAGATACTTTGTGAGTCAGTAGATTATCTTTGAAGGCCTCACAGATGCGATAAGGGAGCTTATGTGTCATGCTGCCGGTTGAAGGATATGCTTGATAAGAAATTATTAGAAATTTAAGAGTCCCATGAAATTTAATTTATTCGATAATTGAATATAACTTTAAAGTTAAGGGCAGTAAAAGAAATGGCAGACAAAGATGGTGTGTGTATATTATATGTAAAGGTAAATTAATATGTAACGTCAATAGCATTTCCTCAAATAAAAGGAAGGTACCAAACTACATCGACGAACCAGCTTAATCCCTAGAGACCTTAAGTATCTTACCAGGTAAACCATAAATCTCAAAGGCTGACATGCCCCGATATTATGAATACTCGAATCAGGAAAGAATAAACAAAGCTACCGTAGACCTCTACACTTGCAAGTAAATGGGGACTACAACCTCGTGTAATCCATTGGCTCTATATATTTGTTATCAGACCACCTCAGCCATCTCACAATACTCAAGTAATTACACCGGTTGCTCCACGATTCTAAGTCAATTAACGCTTCTCAATAACATAGACTACACAGTTTCGAGGCCTTTCGATAAAAAATTCTAGGTCATCATTCCCCGATAGACTCTGTTTGTGATGACGCATAGGAGCACATTAAACCTTCATCCCTCATTCCGTCTTCCTGATCAGTACAATGTGTTTGGAAGCGGGACTATGGCGATTTTAGAAGTGCTGAATGTTTTATGTATTTTCTAATGATATAACCATTTTCAAATATGGCCAGGCGGCTTCGAAATCCTTGGAATGAGTCTCATCGACATCGGAAACAACTTCCTACCTCCAATTTACCTATATTAGGTGTCAAGGGTATTATAAAGCTTTCTATACTTGTATATTCGGGTATGCCCTTTGCTACATTCAAACTACCACTCAAACTTGACAGTCAGTAGAAGCAATGTTAAATGTGAAGGCGGGTCAATATGTTTTACCACCAATCAGATCTGTCCCTTAAATTGTTGGTGTTTGGCATATGAAGTAATACAATCTCACTAATGAAATACATAAGCCACTGCCATCGTTCTCTCTCTCTCTTTTACTCATCTATACAATCCATATATGTAGAATTAAGAATGTATGAATTGTAACCTTTGTGTATGACACTTGAAAATAAAGCAGTCGAGCTTCAGACATTGAAAACACAACATGGCGCAGTCGAATTAGTGAAAGTATATTTAAAAAAAAAAAAAAAAGTAAATAAAATAAAATAAACGCAAATGCCCATTTCACCTGAAAATAAAACTGATTCAGATAATTCCGAGTCTGAACAAGAAACAGAGCTAAAGTGTGAAAATTACAAATTGCAAAGTGAACAAAATAAAGAAAATTGCGGCGAAAAAATTACTAGCTGTATCATCATGGATTATAGCAGACCAGACCCGTTAGTTATGGAAGGCAATCTTGCCGTTAATTTTGACCTTTTCTTAAAAGATTTTAAGATATATATGGAAGCTACAGAAAAAAACACTAAATCGGAGGCATGCAAAAAAGCTAATTTTCTAAATTATATTGGGACAGAAGCCAGACAGAAATATTACACATGGGACATTGCAAGTGATACTGGTGCTACCTTGGAACAAATTGAGAAGGCGTTCAAAGAATATTGTAATCCAAAAAAGAATACGATTTACGAGAGAATGAAGTTCTACAAACGAATTCAACGAGCCAGTGAACCATTCGACAATTTCCTAAAGGATTTGAGGGCCTTGGCGGAGGGATGTGAGTTTGGTTCTGGAAAAGAAACCATGATTCGGGACTTCATAATAATTGGACTGAACAATAAGCAGTTGGCAGATAAATTGATGAATACAGCTGATCTTCTATTAGATACAGCTATAAACACGTGCCGAGTAGCAGAACTGGAAGCATCGAGAATAAGAGAAGTGCATGACGTTACGCCTGCTGAAGTATCAATGCTTAATAGAAGAGCACCTAAAAAACATAATTTAAGTTTTAATTATAATAATGCCAATCAGCACTCAAACTTTTCTAACTCGAGTTTTTTAAAAAATAATTACAGGTCACAACAAGGGGACAACATTAACTGCGATCGGTGCTTATCAATCCATGTGCGAAACAAATGCCCTGCGTTCGGGAAAATTTGTAAAGTTTGCAAAAAACCCAATCATTTTTACATCGCATGCAATAAATTCAAGAACAAAAATAATTACAAGACAAACGAAATTACAACGGAGCAGGATTCTGAAGGCAGTGACGGCTGGGGCGACGAATGTTCAGGTATCGATTCTATTAAAACTTTTTACATTGATAGCTTAAAGGAAGGTAGAATTAGCAGCAAAATGGCATCAGGTACACAATGGTTTGAATGTTTCGACTTTGGAAACTTGAAAGTAAACTTTAAACTAGACACCGGTTCAGAAATAAACGTTTTGCCATTGAAATATATGAAGCAAATTAATCAATCTGCCGACATAAAACCGGTTAAAATGGTCATAGAAACGTACGGTGGAAACAAACTAAGCCCAATCGGTTTAATTAAACTAAATTGTAAATATAAAGATGTCATTTTGCTGCAAAATTTTATTGTCCTTGAAACAGACTCTGCTCCAATCCTGGGTCTTCCGGGATGCCGTGACTTTGGGCTAATTAAAAGAGTTGATCAGATTGTGGCTGAGGAAAAAGAAAGGTTTATTAAAGAAAACTTAGACATTTTTACGGGTTTGGGCAGTTTTCCTAATGCATACCGAGTGCGGACAAGGCCAAATTGTGAGCCTACGGTAAAAGCAGCTAGACGGCTACCATTATCGTTGCACGAGCGGTTAAACGCGCATTTAATGCAATTGCAAAAGCTCGGCATAATTCAGGCCGTGGCACACCCAAAAAGCTGGGTAAGTAATCTAGTTGTAGTAGAGAAACGCAATGGGGAGTTACGACTTTGCCTGGATCCACAAGATCTGAATAAAGTTCTTATTAAGGAAAATTTTCTTATTCCAAAGATGGAAGAGCTTACTGCGAGTCTTAGTAATATGAAATTCTTTACAGTTTTGGACTTCAAGCAGGGATTTTGGCAAATTAAATTGGACGATAAATCCAGTGATGTGTGTACTTTTAGTACGCCGTTTGGATGTTTTAAATTTAATAGATTGCCTTTCGGGCTTAACATTTCACCAGAAGTTTTTCAAAGATATGTGTCAAATCATTTTAGGGACATTCCTGGAACGGTGGTATATATCGATGATCTGTTAGTGTGTGGAAAAACACAGCAGGAACATGACAGAATTCTAAGTATGGTCGTAGAAAGAGCTCGAAAATTAAATATTAAATTTAACCCTGAAAAGTTACAATACAAAGTAAATAGCGTAAAGTATGTGGGGCAGATTTTCTCTGCTGATGGTATGAGTCCGGATCCAGGTATCGTTAAATCTATTTTAAATTTAGAGATACCCAAAGATAAAAAGAGTCTGCAATCGTTTATGGGTATGATCAATTATCTCAGAAACTATACGCCTAACTTATCGGAGGCTTGTGCCAATTTACGTGAACTTTTAAAAAGAGATAAAGAATATCTCTGGACACGGGCTCACACCGAGGAATTTGAAAAAATTAAGACATTAATCAGCAAAGCTCCAACACTGCAAAGTTATAATCCTGACAAGGAGATAATATTGCAATGTGATGCATCGCAATCGGGAATGGGTGCATGTTTGTTACAAGAGGCAGGTCCGGTGAGCTATGCTTCACGAAGTTTAAGCCCAGCAGAGAAAAACTACGCGCAAATTGAAAAGGAAATGCTAGCAATCACGTTTGCCTGTAGAAAATTTCACTACTATATATATGGCAAGACAGTGAGGGTACAAACGGATCACAAACCGTTGATGTCCATTTTTAAAAGTGATTTAAGTAAAGTTTATGCTACCAGACTCCAAAGAATGCGTTTGTCACTATTAAAATATTCACTTAATGTAGAGTTTGTGTCTGGCAGATATTTACATATCGCGGATTTATTATCACGTAATTTCGATGTCACTGAACCTATTGTGAATGACGAAGATTTTAATGAGGTAGTACACGCGATAAATATAAGTGAAAAAAGAAAGTCTTTAATACAAATCGGTTCATTATGCGATCCTGTTCTAAGCAAAGTCATACAAAGATGCAAAAATGGCTGGCCCAGGGACAAAAGCAAGGTTGAAGACAGCATGATGTTCTTTTATAAGAATAGGCAAGAAATTTACCTTGAAGATGGGATGCTTTTCTTTGACAAACGGGTCATAATACCTCAGGGTATGAGGAAAGAAATCTTGTCTTTACTGCACCAAGCACATTTAGGAATCCAAAAAACTAAAGATAGGGCAAAAGAACTAGTATTTTGGCCTAATATTAACTATGACATTGAGAACATGATTCAAAGTTGCAGGGTATGTCAGAAATATAAAAACAAAAATTGCAAAGAACCAATCATCTTTCATAACATTCCTTCATTTAGGTTCATGAAACTAGGTATGGACATAATGTATTATGAAAATAAAAATTACCTGGTAGTTGGCGATTATTTCTCGAAGTGGATTGAAATTATAGAGATGAAAACCAAAACCAGTAACGAAATTATAAATCATTTAAAATGCTTGTTCGCAACTCATGGGATCCCAAAGGAGATAGTGTGTGATAACAATCCGTTCAATTCGTTTCAGCTTAACGAATTTTCCAAAAATTATGACTTCACGGTAACATTTTCAAGTCCCTATTACCCTCAGTCCAATGGGTTTGCGGAAAAATGTGTAGGCATAGCAAAAAATCTTTTAAAGAAGTCTATGGAAAGTAGAACTGATCTGTGTTTAGCACTTTTAGAATACCGCAATACCCCCATTTCGACATTAAGAGCATCACCGGCACAGATTTTATTTAGTAGGCAATGCCGAACGCTGATTCCCGCGCATGATAGTAATCTGCAGCCCCAAATTGTAAAAGATATCCCAGCTAAAATTAAAGTAAATCAGGAGAAGATAAGAAGTTATTATAATTTATCCGCAAAAGAACGTCCAAGTTTTCAAACAGGCGATAACATTATGTTTCAAAAGCCTAATAGTTTATGGTATCCGGGTAAAATAGTACAGCCACTTTCTGAACCCAGGTCATATATCGTGGAGGGCTCAGGTGGAGAATCATATCGGAAAAATAAAAAATATATTAACAATCGTCATACGTTGGACGACAACGCGGTTGAAACAAAAAAAACTCAGCAGCCTTACGAGCCTTTTCCTGACTCTGTTATACAAGACCATCTTAATTTAACACCTGACATTCAAAATAATGAAAACTATGAAATGACAAAAACTACGAATGAAAACTACATCACCCGTGCCGGTCGTGTGGTGAAACAGCCAAGAAAATTCCCAAATTGATAAGCACTGATCGCCGATAGTGGTGCCTCCTTACGGACTTAATAGTTAAATAGTATAGGTATACTTAAACTAGACTATATACTGACTGAACCTATCGTATAAAACGTTTATTTTTTTTTCTCGAATTTATGTTCATAATATAACAGTTAACAACATGTTAAAGTCCGTTGATGTACCTAGATACCATAAGATGAATTGTTTTAAAGATTGTTTTTAAGAATTATCTTTCAAATTATACTTTGTTTAAAAAAAAAAAAAAAAAAAAAAAAAAAAAAAAAAAAAAAAAAAAAAAAAAAAAAAAAAAAAAAAACAAAGATTAATAATATGTACTGTAAATTTGAATATGAATTCACTGTATAATATGAATTTTAATATTTTATGAAACATAAAATAAGATGAATTGTTTTAAAGATTGTTTTTAAGAATTATCTTTCAAATTATACTTTGCTTTAAAAAGAAACTAAATATGAAGTAATTTTATAATATGAATTTTAATATTTTATGAGACATAAAATAGGAGGGAGATGTTGGTGTTTGGCATATGAAGTAATACAATCTCACTAATGAAATACATAAGCCACTGCCATCGTTCTCTCTCTCTCTTTTACTCATCTATACAATCCATATATGTAGAATTAAGAATGTATGAATTGTAACCTTTGTGTATGACACTTGAAAATAAAGCAGTCGAGCTTCAGACATTGAAAACACAACATAAATTGTAGTCTTTTTTATCACGATTATTGAAGTCATCACAGGACACTCGTCACAGGCCTCATTCCGAACGACTTCTGCAGAAGTGTTAGAAACGACGTGCATGCCCAACTCTTAGGTGAATAATTTGATGCTTAAGGGCAATAATAGAAATAATATTGCTGAAATAACACCAGAAGTCTGCGAAATCGTTATCCCAAACGTGCATAATGTTAAAGACTATCAGCCCTATTCTATCTATCTTTCACAAATCTGTCCAGCCATTGGGATACGCGGACGACATCGACATCATCGGTCGATCCCAGCGTGCCGTACTAGAGGCTTTTACGGCAATTGAAGAACAGACGAAACGAGTTGGCCTTGAAGTGAATGAGGACAAAACCCAAGTACATGTTCTCAACAAACAAAGAAACATGTGTCCACCGCCTAGGATAAAACGTTACTGTTTGCAACAGTAACTTCGAAGTGATTAATGAGTTTAAATTCCTCGGAGTAAATATCAATGATCCGACGAAGACTTACCATAGGAAACCGCTGCTACTTCGGTTTGGCAAAACAAATGGGTTCAAAGCTCCTTACTCGGAAGACGAAATGCATGCTCTTCAAAACATTGATCCTGCCAGTTCTACTGTATGGAGCCGAGTGTTGGACAATAAGCACGAAAGTAGAGCAGATTTTGAACACTTTCGCGAGAAAAATTCTTCGTCCTATATTCGGTCCCGTATGCGAGGAGGGCGAATGGAGGAGAAGATACAATCGCGAACTCTATGAGCTGAGCCAAGATGTGGATGTAGTCCGAAAAGCCAAATACGTCGACTACACTGGCTCGGCCACATCAAGCGAATGGACAACAATCCTCCAACAAAGAGGATTTACAACTCGCAGCCCCCAGGTTCGAGACGACAAGTAAGACCGAACGTCCGGTTTAAGGACCAAGCTACCGCGGATGCCAGTGCACTTGATCTAGACTACTGGAAGCAGCGTGCCCGGGATCGAAGAGAGTGGAATTCTGCCGTGTCTCAGGCAGAGACTCTTCACGGGTCGGGAGCCCATCCTTTAATACCTTTAATATATCCTTTAATGCGTTCGTTATTCATTATATTTTCCGTCACTAATCAACGTTGATCAAGTCTTAAAAGTTAAATGCCGAAATTGGCATTTAAAGCTTAATTTTTTTTTTTAGATATGTTGATTTAGACACATAATGCCCAAAGAAGCATAGAATTTCCATGTTTTTTTTATTTTTGATTAACGTTTATGTCATAATTTGACACTATTCTATTCCATCACAATTTTCAAACAGCGTTTCCATAACAGTCAATCAAAGCAATATTAGTTATTATCAGGTATGAATAACACAATGATCAACTTTTTAATCGAGAATTAGTAAAACATGAATCAAAATGCAAATAAGGAAACATAATGAATGCGGCTGTTATGTTTATTCGATCAATAAAATATCTATATCTATAAAAATGAAACATTATTTGTATGTATACATATGCTGTAGACTCCGAAACTACTGATCGATTGAGCTCAAATCTTTGGGAAATCTTTGATATTTTCCTGAGAGTATTGCTGTGGAGTTTGGTCAAAATCGGTGTGGTAGGAGCATATGGCAGAAAGGGGGTAAAAAGTTTTTATTTTTGTCTATACACAGCTCCTAACCCAACAATGGCTTATCAGATTGAAAAACTAAAAAATAGATGGATTTAGTAAATTGTTCACTAATTCATTTGAGCTATAAATCATGCTTCTGCGTTATTTTGAAGCTGAGCTAAGCAGAACAGCTTCATTCTTATTCGTGTAAGAAGTTTCGAGTGATAACCATGTTCAATATAAATCAACGCATGCAATATTGTATCAGTATGTATAGTAAAACAGGGAAAAACTGTGCAATAAAGCGTAGCAACACACGTAGGGTATCCGCTAGTATGTAAATTATTAAATTGTATTTCATTTAAAAGTTATTAAAAAAAAAACATCGGCCTGGAAAATAAAAAGCACCCTGCATGTACATAGATATGTAGTAATTCTACGTTTTACAGTTCGTATAACACACAGCTACAGACAAAGTGACAATCTTCAATATTTTGACTTTGTTAGACTAAAAGTATCTTAACATCATACAATTATTCAGAATTACATCTCTTAAATCTCGTTTTGTATCTTTTGACATAACAACCCGGATTACGTGTACTTTAGACCTGATGCAAAGTACATATATTTTTTTCTGCATATTTAGTATACCAATTTGTTTCTGTTTTCTGTTTCACTGGCATTTTATTCTGAAACTTGGCGATTTTTACCAATTTTTGAAATTCCATTCCTAATTCTTGACCTCAAAAGTAAATGAATCAATTTTCTACTTGAAAACAAACTAAAACAACAGACAGGCTTATGTATGATCTATCTTTAAAAGTTAACACTTCATTTCTCTCTAATACCCATTATTTCTCCCCTTTTATGGCCATCCAACTCTGGGCACTAAGCCTGCCAAATAACGCTGCAGTACAGCGCTCAGTTAATTCTCGAAAAATGATCCATAAAACAAATACCATAGCCGTCATCTTTTCATCACAACATCATAACTCAAATCATATTATAAATTTCATCCAGACCATCGCGTTTGGTAAAGATCATAAGCAAAATCCCCAGATATCCTTAAAACTAGGGCAGCATTTTATGTCTCTTTCCTTAGGGCTGGGAGATGAACCACACCTCCTGGGTCCTGGCATGGCGAAGAATAAATTAGTTTTGAATGCCAGCACCCTTAAAAAAGCCCAAACATTGACATCGAACATAATTCTTTTGCCTATCAGATTCAATCAGAGAGTGTATCCTTCCGCTCCCATCTCCATGAAGTGTCCGGGCGCGTAGCTACCATAATTAATAAACGTCCATTCCATTATCAATAACATTCAATCTTTTTGGCAAATAACTTTTGCGCCACATTAAATTCTCCTTCTCCGCTGAGAACTATAACAAGAATTTGTGTACACACATACTAAAAATATACTACAGAAGGGGCTCCCTCCTACTCACCAACTGTGCGTGTATGTGTCAGTCTTAGCGCCCTAAGTAACTGATGCCATAACCATACCCGTAGCTATCAATTTAAGATCGGCGAGGGAAATTTATTACCCATTACTGTGAAGAGATAATACTGGCATACTAATCCTTATTATCATTGTTATATTATGGCAAAGGAACCGTAACTAACGCCTGAACATATCTAAACTGTTCCATGGTACTTGGAGCACTCTAAACCACCCTCCGTCTGGACGGGACAGCAGCACTCTTGATATAAATACATACATACAAACGGGCACGTCGTCGTACATATGTTGTTGTACATTTTGTTGTCGCTGCTTTGATCATCATCGCATCCTCCCATCCACCTACTTCAGTGACTCCGACTCATCCTTGTTGTCCTGGTATTCCATCATAGAAAATTCAAAACGATTAATCATGGCAATTCATTGTGAATTACCCTGCCGGAGGACATTTTCATCATTCGTCATATTGTTGAGGTCCTATGTTGGTAATGATGGTAAATGCTGATGTTCCATTCTGTCACACTGGTACTGCTTTGTGGATACGTACTGTTTGTTGTTGGTGGTACATTACTTTGGCTGCTCCTGTTCTCTGTCAGAGTTGTTGTCGTTCGAATGAATGGTTTATCAACAACATACAGAACTCCCAATCATGGGGTATTTGTTTATTCTTGGATGTTTAACTGTCTGTCTTAAAATATAACAGCGGGACTCATGTTGTGTTCCAGTTTGAGTGGTAGTTGAATGTATTCTTGTTAAGGTTGTATACTTAATTTTTTTCCCCTCCGCGCCTTTGCAGTTTCTTAGCCTCAATTGAAGCTGTTCTTCATTTGTCTTCCTGTCATATTAGTTGTTGTTTTCATTACTATTGTTGGTACATATCTTATTTCAAGTGTATTTGGGAGTTAGTTTAATTGACTTGGCCAAAGTGTCCAATAAAAGTGGCATCTACATATGTATGTGATCGGAGTTAAATTCGACTTTGACTGACTTAAGTGTCCCTAGAGTCCGGATGGACCAAGGCCTCAATTAAAAACGCTTTTCAGTTAGCTTATTGCCTCCACTTGCACACTCCAAGTTGGTCGAGGCCCTCTTCCACTTATGCGCGCCATCTAAGGCGAAGTCGTCCTCTATTGCGCTGACCCACTGGACTGAAATCGAATAATCTGCGAGACGCAGCGTTGTTGTCCATTCGCTCTACACATCCTTGCCATCGTAAACGTCCAATGCTCACTTTTTGAACAGGTCGATGTCGCCGTACAGCTCGTATAGTTCGTGGTGGAATATTCTCCTCCGTCAAAGTAAACTGGACCGAATATCTTACTTACTTACTTACTTAGGTGGCGCTACAGTCCGGGGTGGACCAAGGCCTCAACCAACAACCTCTTCCAGCTAGCCCGGTCCTTAGCTAACCGCCTCCAGTTGCGCACTTCAAATTTGTAAAACGCCCTAAACCAAATCGCCCAAATGCGAAAAATCAAAAAAATGTGAAATCACCCAAAAAAAAAAGTTCGGCGATTAGACATTTTTATATTTTGGGCGATTTGGCATAATGTCAAAATACCCAAAGAAGTGATTTTGGGCGATTTTGTGTTCTAAAACCAAATCACCCAAATCTGAAAAATGTCACATTACCCAACATTTTTAGGCGATTTAACACTATGACAGATTGACCAAAAAATATAAATGTCAAATCAAGAAATGTCCGTTTTATCGGAATCCGAAAAAACAAAAAAACCAACAACCGCTTCACGGGCTAAAATACGTTTCATATTATTTCATTTCATAATCATAATATGAAGAAAAAACAACATTTTGCTGTGACCGTTACTGTAGTTGTTACAATCCGCCTTGAGCACACTTTTAAACCCAATTTAACAAAGACGTCAAATCGACCAAAATGTTATATTTTTTGGCCATTTGACAGTATGCTAAAAAGTCCAAAAATTAAAAATGTTAAATCGCCACAAAGATTTTTGGGCGATTTAACAGTTTTCGGATTTTATTTCATTTTCGGGGATTTGGTTTTGAGCATGAGTCCTGACAAATCGCCCACAATTTTTGGGCGATTTGTCATAGTGTTGAATCGCCCAAAAATTTTGGGCAATGTAACATTTTTGCATTTTTGGCGATTTGGTTTTGAGCGATTTGAAATGGTGCCCTTTACGGTATCTACGATATAACGCCTGAGGTCACATTTAAGAGCACCCCATATGTTTGCATTGTTTCTACTCTATCTGTCAACGCCAGAACGCGACATTGTGAATTCGACTTTACTTCGCAGAACGGATTTTCCATTTTTTTAAACGGCTTCTTTTCTTGTTTGCGCCCGTTCAGTTCTTCTATGGCTCTCCTCCCGTCTGAACTCTTTTTGTATGCGGACTAACAATGTTGTTATTGCATTCTCTGCTATTACATTCTCTGTATTAAGTGCAGTATTTAATTCAGTTTCTAAACTTCTTTTTTCTTCAAAGAACCTTCGGCAATCGAAAACTACATGTTCCGGGACATTCTGAT
Source organism: Brachyopa scutellaris (assembly GCA_949775065.1). Classification (NCBI taxonomy): domain Eukaryota; kingdom Metazoa; phylum Arthropoda; class Insecta; order Diptera; family Syrphidae; genus Brachyopa; species Brachyopa scutellaris. The sequence goes on from OX459113.1 coordinate 114,638,790, forward strand.
GAGCCGTCGAGTTGGAAGTGATCAAGGTAACAGCGATAACCGCCACGACCTGACAGGAAATTTGTCAGTTGGTAATTTACTTCGTCATGACTTCTATTTATCCATGGTTCTGTCTTCGGAATGAGTTTGTACGTCCATCTGCCTTTTTCTGAAACATTCCATCGCTGTTGCCACTTTATTAACGACACTGCCCTTTCTTGCCTTCTCATTTCTTCTGTTAGGTGTTTTGGGCTTTAGCATCTAGAATTCGTTTCGCTTCTTTAGCTAGTATATCTATAGGGATCATCCCTGCGATAACGCAGTTGAAATTGTTTTATGAGCGCTTATAACTCTTAGTGCAGTCAATCCATAGACCCTATTTATTAGCGATCGGTTTTTCTTAATGCTCAATGCATCCGCATCCACATAGGCGGCCTTGAAATCTATGGACAGGTGTTGATTATCGATTTGGACATCTTGGGTTTTGTTCCAGTATCTGCCGAATGGTGAAAATTTGGTAACTTTCGAATAGAGGAACGAATAGGAATAGAATTTTTCCAAACGTAAACCGACTTAAAATATAACATAGAATTTCAACGTAAGAAAATGGCAATGATCTTCTTAGTTACCACGGAAACGTTAGTAAAGCCGATTACAAAGCTACCCTTTGTTGGGTGGGAATGGTGACATTTGATATAAAATCCTCGCATTCCATACAACTGACCAGAAATATTTATCCCTATTTTCCTTGTTTTTTTTTAGAACCTTTCACTCAATGTCATCGTTCATGTCTATTGTAGCATAATCTTTGTACCCTGCGAAGTTCTTCGAATGAATAGCACAAAAAGAAGGTTATGACATGTTTCTCGTATCTTTATGAGTAGCTACCACTTTACTTATCCTTTCGATAACGGAATATGAATCTGCCATCGTATTATTCACTTCACTTCAAACAATAATTGTGAAAATAAATAAAAGTCAAACAATATCCTTTAAACATCAAGGTTTTTCTTAAAAGAAAAACATATCTAAAATTTCGTTTCACATGTCCTCCAATCAGCTGCAACAAATCAAAACTTAAGGGCAACCCACTCAGAGGACACAAATAAATAAATCAATTCAACTTTTGCCTCAAGGATAAGAAATTGAATAAGTTTCCCCAAAAGAGGTTATGATTTGTTGCTTAAAGATATGGAAATTCGAAATGCTATCTTTGTGAAACGTTATTGAATTCCAAGTTTTCACCACGTTATCCACGCAAGGATCGCTCAAAAAAATGATTCTTCTCACAGGAAAAAATCTCAAGTGGTACATGTGTGTGATCTTATTTACATACATTTATGATTTTCAAGTGAATTACAACAGCATAGCAGAATGTAGTCTGTGGATGGTCTCACAAGCAAAAAAAAAAGGGACAAATGACAGGAACTCACAAACAGATTACTGCTTGACAATGTCAAAAAGAAGAAAATACTTATACACATGTATATTGTATATTGCTTGTCAGATAAGTGAAGCGAACAGTGTCCTTAGACGATTGGATTCCACTCTAACTAGAAATTGATTGAATGTCTCATTGATTGAGTGCAAAAAGACTTCGCATAAGGTTTGTTGGAAAAGTAATAAGCTACTGTCAATATGAATCGAGTCACTTTCGTGAAACGTGTATCACACACTTGAGATATGATCCAAAGATGATGTCCTTGTAGTCATTTCCATAACAGGTGGTTCACTCATCGACAATCATGGTCCAATCCACCACATCTAGTCTTAGACTTAGCCGATGGCTTTAATCACCAAGATACCTCAACAAACCCATGGTGTTGTTCGGAATATTGAGAAAGAGTTGACTATAAAAGCTTACAGTCCCCCAATAAAATGTTCTCTGTCAAATTTTTCATGTAGGGGAAGCCGGGGCATAACGGGCCCCCCAATTTTATTAGAAAGAAAATTGATTAATACATCAATATGGAAAAGAAAAATAAATGCAAATGAATAATTCAGTATGATAAATTAATTTAAAAAAAGGATTGAATTTGCCCATTATACCCCGGTGCTGGGGCACAATGGACATATATAGGGTGATTTTTTAAGAGGTTGAGAACTTTTTTTAAAAAAAAACACAAAAAATTCGAAAAAATGAATGAAATATTTATTTCAATCGATAGTTTGAACCTTGCAATTTAATGTTTAAAGATAATTTCATGCAAATGTTGACCGCGGCTGCGTCTCAGGTAGCCCATCCGCTGAGTCCAATTTTGGCATACTCTTTCACACATATCGGCCGGTATCTCACGAATGAATGCATGGATGTTGGCTTCCAGTGCGTCAATCGAAGCGGGCTTGTCCCTATAGACATTAGCCTTGACATACCCCCACAAAAAATAATCTAATGGTGTCAAATCGCACGATCTAGGCGGCCAATTGACCGGCCCGAAACGTGAAATTAACTGTTCACCAAACTCGCCTCGCAATTGCGCCATTGTTTCGCGTGCTGTGTAGCATGTGGCACCGTCTTGTTGAAACCACATATCATGCAAGTCAAGAACTTCCATTTCGGGCAAAAAAAAGTGCTGTAACAAAGGCCTAACTGCTGGGAACGGCGCCGAATCGACATTTCGCGGTCTTCTGTCACACTAGCTGATACGGCCGCAATATTTTCTTCACTACGCACAGTACGTAAACGTGTTGGTGGTTTAATGTCCAACAAAGTAAATTTGGTGCGAAATTTCCGAATAGACTGCTCAGAAGATCGAGAATGCCGATCATAAAATGGAAGCAGCGCGCGATGAACATTTCGAACCGAGCACGAATTTTGATAGTAAAATTCAATAATTTGCAAGCGTTGTTCATTTGTAAGACGATCCATGGTTAAATTGCAAACCAAACTGAAGCTGTTTGACAGTGACACAAGGTACTAAACACACGTCAGCTGTCAAAACCAGTGTTGCCAAAACCAAACCAGCTAAAAAATCACCCTTTATATGTAGGTGCGGCATGAACTCATAAAGCTATGCTGGGTTACAGAGCAAATGTGACTGGATTCATCGTCAACATCACCCTTTTCAGCAGAAGAACAATGCGCCCACTTACCACAGGATCTGCTGGAAACCTGTCCTTCTGTAGACTGAGTATCCGTTCCTCGTCCTCTTCGTTTTCTGATGAAGATTCTTCCTTCCTGGTCATTTGCCTTCCTGTGTTGGTTTTTTTTTTTTTTTCCTTTTAAAAGTGAGGAGCTGGGTTTGGTGGATTCAGCCTCAAGGGGTTGGGGTCACAATCCCGAAAACCAAAATCCCGAAAACCAAAAATCCCAAAAATCCAAAATCCCGAAAATCCAAAATCCCGAAAAGCCGAAATTCCGAAAATCCCGAAAAGCCAAAATTCCGAAAAAAAATCCCGAAAATTTTGCGCAAATTTTTGCATTTTATATAAATTTTCGGGATTTCGTTTTCGGGACTTAAAATGAAAGTAGACAAGTGTTTGTCCATTCCCATTGGCGTAAGTGTTGTAATATTTTACAATTCGCAATGTGAGTTCAGTGTGATAGCTGATAGATAAGATATTAGTTTCAGTTAATGGATTGGTTTAACACATTGGCGTATATACTGATCGCTCTTTTAGATGAAATTTAAAAAAAAATAACGCGGCACATAACGAGTGTTCTGAAATAAGTTTTTTAATATGAATTGTGCTCGATATTAACTTATATTAGATATTGCTTTGCCATAGATCGTTTCTTAAATGTTTTTTGTCAATAAGACTTGAACTTTCTTGTTATGTTTTACTTATTTGAAGTTTGTTATCATTATATAAATATGCGAATGCAAAACAGTTCAACCCCTTTTTAACTGCCTTAAACACAACATATTGCTTGATTTTTGTGCAGTATGCTATTTTCTTACTAATGTGTTGTGTCTTAGCCAGGTAAAAACCAGGTGCGATTCTCTCGCACATTTGGGTTCATTCCGACCACTCTAATTTTGTTTAATATATGAAAAACAATTTCTTCTAATTTTTTTCCTGCAAACAAAATTTTATTTTCACTTTCGGGATTTTGGTCTTTCGGGATTTTGGATTTTCGGGATTCTGGATTTTCGGGATATTGGATTTTCGGGATTGTGAATTTTCGAGATTTTGGATTTTCGGGATTTTGGATTTTCGGGATTTTGGATTTTCGGGATTTTGGGCTTTCGGAATTTTGGTGTTCGGGATTGTGTCCGACTCCCAGCCTCAAGCTCGGCTTTGTAAAGAGAGCTTGTGATTATAGCAGTTTTCCCGTTTAGAAACTCTTTTTTTTGCTGGTGCTTTAGGAACAGCTACAATATGAGATGGAGAAAACTTTTAAATAGGCATGGGCATTTGTCAAAACGGGTCATAGGGATGATATCAATGGATCCATTGGTCTCAGATTAACAGAATAAACGGTGGCACCAAATATGAAACGACAAGAGTGGTTTCATCTTAAAGCGGAGACTTCTCCTCATTTGGCATGTCTGTGGTTTGACATGGCAAAAAGTAATGCTGCTTGAATACATTTGGATTAACCGGCCGTACTCCAGTCTTTTAAAAACAGTTTATGGCGACTGGCATTGTTCGCTCAAAGAGGCTTTGCATACTTCGTGAAACAATTTCAAATAATAGATAGAATTAGATAGAATTATACAAACAAATAAAAAGAGTGTAAAGTAAATGGGGCATAATGGACGCCCATGCCCATTATGCCTCGTCCATTCTGCCCCATAACGTATTCTGCACAAAATCTATAAAAAAAAATTTGTTTAACCTAACCGAAAGAGGGAAGTAAATGGATTTATACAAACTTTATTTACTTACGCTTAGATCAGACGATTGGTGTATACATAAATATTTATGTATAAATTTGATATAAAAATACTCAAATCGTCTGAACCACAAATTTGATGAACATAAATGGCATACATAAACGATTTCTGTATCATTTATGTATAGCATACAAAAATCGAATTTGATAACATATACAAATCGTCTGATCGGGTACATAAATGAATTTTTATCTATTCGTGTACATTTATGTACCATTTATGTATGTCAAAACGTTAGTGTATTCTGAAAATTGATGCATACACGAATTTTGTGCGTATACATAAATGGTTTTGAGAGTTCAGCTGAATATTCAATATCCCAGTATGGAATCTTTGGCGATTTCATCATGGAAATCTTGAAGAAAGCAGTGTCTTTCCAAAATCATGCCTAGGAAGCGATGGCTCTTGTTTTAAAATTCAAACGACTTTTAAAACTTGAGAGTCAATGCATTAGCGCTTCGCTTATCAGGGAATGACCTTTTTAAGTGCTGTGTTTAAGCCTTGCCAAGGTAGCGAGTTCATAATCGCATCTGTTTTAAAATGATTAATTCTAACCATACTTTTGAATAACCTGGTAACGATGGCATTACCGTTCATGACGTTAAATGTTAAAATAATGCATAATATAATGCCAAAAGGAAGCGATGATTAGCAAGGGAAGGTCTTAAAGAATGACTGTGTCTGTGGTAATGTGTAAGTTCGCTATTGGGATCTAGCAGTTCGATTGAGTTCGCACGAGATTGCATCAAGCACTTCCGAAATAATGGTGGAGATGGTATTCTGCGGAATGCGGAAAAGATACTGGAGCAAGCGGAAACTGTAACCAGAGGCCAGAGAGCGTAGCATTAAGACCAGCCACACAGATGCCGGAATGCTGGCACGCCTAACTGTATCGGCTTTCTGGAAGTAGGGCATTACCAAAGCCAGATAATTATCGAATTGAACGGCTGACATTCAGACAAAATTTCAATACAATTGCGACTCTTCGGCACGCAATTCCACGAGTAATTTTGTGCAGAAGCCCTCCGCCTCGCGGTGGCCAAGCCAATTTTTTCCCCAACAAGTACGGCGTTTGCGTGGCAACTCGACGACATTTTATTGGCTTTCGTCTTCCTCTTCACTATCGAGTTAATACGCGGCTAAAATAATCGCGACACATTTTTTTTCAACATTGCATTTAATTTTATTTTTTAATATTATGTACGGCAGCACACGATTAAATTAAAACCAATCTGGCACTTGCAGAAATATGAATATAAATTCCATTTTTGCAGAAATTCATAAATCGTCTGAACCCCCAAATCAGTATACACAAATTAATTTATGTATGCCGTATTGGTGTATGGTGATAGACAAAGGAAATTTGTAACTTTGTGATAAAATACAGATAAACCTCTTTTATCCGGAATTCTCGGGACCAACGGTGTTCCGGATAATCGATTTTTCCGGATATTGGAGGTTTGAATAAAATCGAGCTCCGAGTTCAATTTTTTCACAAATATTTACAACTTTTCTCGCCCGTTTTCACATGGTTAAACTCTTAAATACACTAAAAGCGGGTACATACCATCCAATAAGAGGGTCACGCAAAACTGATGTCATTCTTCAGTGATGAAGCAGGTGTACAGACTATTGGTTTTGTATGACACTAAAATCATTTTTCATCATACATCATCATCATACCTGCCTGCTTTTTGAATGACGAAATCGAGCAAATACAAAATATCAAAAATGTTTGTGAGATAATTTTTTAGTGACACTCCCATCACGCAGTTGTGCACAGCATCATATCTATCTGTCAAAACTGACACTCTTGTTGGATGGTGTATCTGCTTTAAAACCAAATAAAAGCACACACCGTTAAGACGCAACTTGCAAAACAACAAAATATCTTCTGCAAATGGATATGAGTACACAGACCGATCAAAATTCCGTATATTAGAGGTTTTGCGGATAATAGAGGACAAAATTAAAAATAAAAATTCTGTGAAAAATTACGGTTAATAGAGGTTGCCGGTTATTGGAATTCCGGATAAAAGAGGTTTATCTGTATACAAATCGTCTGAACCACAAATATTTCTGGCATACATAAATCATTTTTCTGTATGAATTTTTGTAGAATTTGTATATGCCATACATAAATTACACCAATCGTCTGATACTAGCTTTACTTTGATATTAAATAATAAAAATCCAATTTCAAATTGCCCTTTGATTAAAAAAAAACACGCTTTATTTCACTTGTAAATAACTTCAACTCAATGAAAAGCCTTCTTTTAGAAAAAACACAGCACACGTGTCACTTTTATTCAAAAAAGATTTTCGCCTAAAATCCGCCGATAAAATTAAAGCAGATAGATTTGCTTTCGGAGCTGCACCTTTGCTCAACAGAAAAATACGGAGGGGGACCATTATGCCCCGGGTTCCCCTATATCTCGTGTAAAATGAGCATCCTTTCTTGAACTATGCGAAGCTGTCCAAAAGTCCAAGTGCTCATTGTCCGTATCCGGGGATACTCTATCAATTCAATTTTTACGCGTAGCTTAACTTTAACATTACAATTTACAGGAAACATGTCTGAATTGAACTTCCAATTAAACGAACAATATCCACTTTTATCAGGAAAAAATGAATTATTACTAAAAGTACACACTCGGAATATTCACCCCATCCTTTTATTAAATTCGAGAGCATCCGTTGGGTACTCTTGGCTTTATTGTTGCCCTTAGCCATCACGTAAATTCCTCGTCTATCATCATCACTGGCAAAAATGTCCGATAACTTTATATTTCGAATGCAAAAGAGAGAAAGAGAGAGAGACAAACAGCATGAAGCATCCAATTCAAACCCACAATCGATTAAATCGAAAAAATTTTATGAAATTCCAATTCGAAGAGCACACACCGCAGTCAAAAGTCCACAAAGTTGAATGCTGCCCTCAGAACAACCACACTAACTTATCTCAGGATTCATAAATTTTCCGAGCGATTTCGAATGGTAAAAGTTTTTGTTGTTGGCTTTTTTTTTTTTTTTGTTTATCTGGGTGGAATTTTCCTTAATACGAGAAAGGGTTAAGGGATGCCATTGACTGGGTTCTGATTCATTTCACCTTACATATCATCACAGCATCGAGGAGTTTTGTAGTTAAAGTATCCCTTACGAGGTGTGGGGAGTGGCGGGGAGTCGGGGTTTTGGCTCTGCCCGTTCAGCGCCAGTTAAGTTGATTTATGACACAATTGTTGTATAGTTGTTTTCCGCTATAAATTTTCCATTTGGTGGCTTAAAGCATCTGTAGCGGGTGTTCATGGAGCTATTAAGGAGTTTTTTCATTGCTCATGCTCCCCCCCAACCGACATAAAGTCAAAAATGAGAGTTTTATTGAGTTTTGATTGAAGAGAGAGGATTTGTTGGTACTTTATTGAAGTTGTGTGTTATAAACCTGAAGGAGTTCACGTGTGGTAGGTGAATTGTGGAACACTTCATCGCAAAATAAAATCTTTTGATAGACTTCAATTTCACTGCGCAAGTTTTGTTAGTAAACCTATGCGGTATGACGTATGAGTCCAATAATAATGGCAAACCACCGATTCGCCTCTATACTGGTGCTATGGATGTTGAAGATGTTCCCATTATAAAAATATATGATAAAATGCAAAAAATATGCGGTTCTCCAGAAACTTGAAGTAAGTCATGTGACCGTCAAGTTTGGAAAAACAAAGAATTCGTAACGCCAGCAGGATCACAAATGGTGGAACACCAACAACTCAAAAATAGAAAATTATGCTACCGGTGCTGAAGTCTATAGGCCCAGGTTCAAAAAAGGTATAGCACCGGGGAAGTCATGGAGCATCTTTCAAGCGGAAGTGTACGCATTTATATCCTCCCGGACAGCCAACCTGCTCTGAATGCCGAAGATCGTATTCGACAGTGTCTAAACTGACAATCACTGTTGTCTGGATACCAGGTCACGAGGATTTCGAACTGAAGGATCCTGCATATTGTCTGGCGAAAACAGGCGCCTCCAACCTGCCCTTCTTTGCGGTAACTCTAAAAGTGGGTATACACCATTGAAAAAGAGTGTCAGTTTTTAAGGATAACACGCAAGACTGATAATGTGTATGCTCGAACTTTGGGGTGGCACCCAAAAATGATGCTCACAAAAATGTTTGCTACTGCGTGACACTCAGCGGCCATCTTTGTTTGTGTTCGATTGTGTGTATACAAATTTCGTCATCCAAAAAGCAAACACAGGTAGCGACAGAGAGGGTTGAAAAACAACAACGATGATTTGAGTGTCAAACAAAAACTATAGAGTGAACGCTCGCTTCATAGCGCAAAAATTATATCAGTTTTGTGTGACACTCTTGTTCGGTGGTGTGGACCTCTTTGCAGTCACATATGCTCAAAAATCAGGAAATATGAAGAAGATAATTTTGCAGGCTACTGGAAAGGGATCACCACGTACGACCAACATCTCGAACGAAAAAAATCTCGAAAATTTATTTGATAAATCTCGAAAACAAAAATCTCGAATGGACAAAATCTCGAAAAAAATTTAACTTTTTTGAAAATAATAAAAATTCAACAATCTTTTTGCAAAAAAAAAAAATTTTGTTAGCTCATTTATTAACTCAAAATATTTATGCATATGATACATACATATGTATAAATATTTGAAACTCAAGTTGTAGGCAATGCCCCTTAAATATCCCATAAAACTTTTTCGTCCATGATTTTTAAAATATTTTTTTCTTTTGGATATTGTAGGGACAGATAAATGTGTCGACTTTCCCCCAAAACTTTTAGCTTTTATGCCAAGACTCACATTTATTTTGTATTCATGGTAAGCTTAGTTGTGCTTCTTCAGTATATGACCCAAAGGAAGGCAAATTTATTGGTTTATATAATTTTTTTGAAAAACCATGTCCACGTCGGTCAGATTTTAGAAAAACTGTTTGTATTGGATAAACTCATTTGCATGCATGGGCATGGACAGTGAATAAAACACTTTTCTATATAAATAAATCCAAAATTAATATCAATTCGAGATTTTTGCAATTCGGGATTTTTTTTTTCTAGATTTTTGTTGTTCGAGATTTTTTTTTCGAGATTTTGGTTTCGATATTCTTTTTTTCGAGATTTTATTTTTCAAAATATCGTGGTAAACCCTACTGGAATAAACCCAAAAGCCAAAAACAAGCTAAGAAATTCAGAACCCTAGCTCTTGGCAAAGCCAAACGGCTACAAGACCTAAGGGTCTGAACTGTTTTTATGGCGGGCACTGGCTACTAAGATATCACCTGAGGAAAAGGCAGAAAGTTCCAGATAGGAAGAGCTTTACCGAGTACGAAAGACATTATGAAGCATGGAGCCATGCTGAAGAGTCTCAGAACATCCCTGCGTTAAAGTAATAAAGGCCAGTTCAATAGACCTCTCTTGATCGCATTGCACAACGCTAGGGCCCATTACATTTGTAATCGATCAATAGATATGAAATCTTTATTTCCACCAAACTCTTAGTTAATGCTAGCATGCCACAGGACTCCAAACTATCGTGTTAAGTGTTCTTATCTTTAACTTCACTTGTACGTTAAACGTTACGTTATGAATGCCTCATGTTTTCCTTGAATGATTCTGAGAATCATAACATTAATGTGGAATAGACAGATATAACTGTGCTTTTAGTCGTGGTTTGGAACTTCGATTATGTAAGTACCGATCAGTTTATTCCATAGATGGCGTTCGAAGCCATTCGTGGTATTTCATTTATTTCTTCATACATAGAAACAGTTTAATGCAAATTGTAAAAATTGAATCTAGGTCAGTACAATTATAGTCCCTTCACACTTCAACGGATCACCAGGGGCCTGTAACACAACGCGACAAGTCGACAAGTCCTAATTCACTTGTCGATCTATGCTTGTCCGACAAGAACAAATTAATTCTGTAACAGAACTCAAACCGTTGCACTTGTCAAAAGAATTAATTTCCCTAGACTTGTCGGCACTCGTCGACAAGTGTTTTACAGGAGAAAATGGCGAAAATCACGGCGGACAAAAAAAAATGCTATTAAAGTAGTGGACTGTATTTTATTGTTAAGTCTGGTAGCAAGATTATGTGCAGTTGATTGAGATAAGTGAAATTTTTCAATAAACATATGATCATTTAGGTACATCGAAATTAATTCTGGGGTTAAAAACTTTTAACCTGTGACGAGGTTCACTGTTATTTATCAAACTCAGACTCAAGAAAGTACATTTTACAGACATTGCATAAAAAAATGCACTTGTCAGCTCTTGACAATATTCCAATCACTTGTCCTAATTGAAACACAATTCTACAATTAGTGTTTCTCGACACTTGTCGTGTTCTGTTACAGAAAGAGGGATATTATATAATTTCCCTCTTGTCAACTTTCCTCGCGACAGTTGTCGAAGAGCTCACGGACTTGTCGTTTTGTGTTACACAATTTTTTATAAGTTGTCGAAATTCACTTGTCCTACAAGTACTTGTCGCGTTCTGATACAGGCCCCAGGTAGTCAAAATTTGAGGACAAAAAAAGTGTAACTAAATGTTCTTTATTTAAGTATAGTAGACTCTCGTTAGCATGAACACCGGCTAATGTGAACTCTGGATAACGTGAACATATTTTTTTTAACATTGACATCTCTAAAACGTGAACAAATCCTGAACACTCTAAAACGTGAACTACAATTTCCACTCAAAATAACTGTAAAATTCAAGCAAGATGCAACTTGAAATTAGTTTTTCTTTGTAAAACATCTCGTCTTGTACAGTTTTAGTTAGCTACAAGTCTTCGGTGCTATTTATCCTGAGGTTTGATTAGTATATTTTTAAGAGTTTTGTCTAAAATAAAATCGTTTGCCTAAGTGGGCTGTAGAATTGAAGACATCCATGAACGGAACGAGGATATAGACGACTCTAATGTCGTTTCCAAAGTAACCAACATCATAAGCGATGGAGAGACCGATGATGGAGATGTGCTTGAATTGCCAAAATAAAAAATTAAGCCTAGTGAAGCCATTTAAATCTTCAACAAGGCTTTGGAATAGGCTGAAGATGAGCTTGTTAGCCAAAATGACTTAAATATCTTCTTAAGACGCCTTAAGGAAAGAGTGGTAGGAAAGCCTTTGGACAAAAAGAAGACAAGTAAATAGATGACCGACTTTTTCTACTAAATTCCAATTCCAAAACTTTGTATTGACGTCCCTTTGTCATAACTTTTTCTTAAAAATCTATTAAAAATACAGTTATCTAACAATAATAAAGTTTTAAATGAATTTCTTCTGTGGGATTGTCCTATTGTTTTGTTAAAATTCAACCGTCGCAAACGTGAACTCTCTCGCAAACGTGAACTGGCTTGGTTTTTAATTGTTCACGTTATCGAGAGTCTACTGTATATGAAAATTCCTACTACGCTTTCTTTCGATGAAAAAAAAGATTGATGACATAACCTCTCTAAAATTCTAAACCATTGTAGCCCTGGATCCCTCAACAGCCATCGTAAGAAACAAATTACCGGATGGCATTTAATTCTTCTTTTTTTATTGCAACTTTCTTCTCCTGTTTGTCCTTCCTTTGTTTTCCATAGCAAGCCAACTGCCAAAACAAAAACATTCCCGCCTTTGTGGACGAATCGTAGTTGCAACAAGATCTATGTCGGAACTCGCACCAAATACAAAGGGAGCTAACTTAGCAAGTTCCAACCACAATACAAAACAAATGAAATCTTTGTTGTTGTTCTATTTTTTTTTTTTTTGTTGTTTTGCGCCATTAAGAAAAGTTTTGTCCTGACTCCCGAAAACCAAAACTAAAACTAAATAATGTCATGCATCATGCTCCTCATCATTCTTACATCATTGTTGTCCTTGTCATGTACTCGTATACTCGTATTGTGCATAGCCATCGTCCAAGTGAATTGTTTATGTTTATCTAAATGTCACTTTAGTTTTTCTTACTTTTCCGGTTTTCTTGTAGTTTCAGTCAAAAATGTAGGAGCATGGCCACATGAATGCGAAGTGGACAATGAACCGGTTTCCTGTAATTTTTTCGCGGCCGGGAAATGCCAGCATTGCGGTGAGGGACTTCAAATAAACTCATAGATACTATATACAGACATTAAAATTGAAAAGCACTTAACCGATGCATATATGAACGGCAATGACGACATGGCCAAAGGATAATCGACATACACTTCAATTACAAATGATTCCAAGGCGTAGCAGCAAACGAACACACACAACGAACAATGACTTGGGAACAAAAGTACAAAGCAATAACAATTCCAGGATTTTATAGTTGAATTGCAGGATCTGGATATACTCCCACACCCCGGCCTGACCAATCAATACACAACAAGAATCAGTTGAGAATGTATTTTTACCCTGGGAATAGTGGCAATTGTCGGTTGCGAAGTTGTTTAGATCCTGTTCGTGTTTTTCTATTCATTTCACTGATTTTCCTGTGCAACATGGAGCGGTGTAGCGTCAGCAGTGATAATCGGTGGTGAGAGAAAAAGTGAGAACTCTCCTTAGGGCAAAATTAAAACGCTGAAATAAATGTTTCTCGTTCACTGATATCGTAACCGACCCGAGGTTCACTTTAAGCTCTGTTGGCAACCTGCTGCAATCCAAACGTGTACGAACGAGGATACTCGTTGTAGGTGGCCGGCATCGTTGAATTTTTGATGTCTGATGTGCACGTGAACCAATTCGCTGATAGTTGCTGAGATTGTTGTGCAATTTCTGTGCGCAAAAGTTGGAAATTATTTTCCAATCGATTTTTGATCAGAAACACGTTAGATTGCAGTATACGCCAACGAGGAAAGGATTTTGTGTACATGTAACTGTGCATTTTTGATTGCTGGTGAGGGTTGTTTTTTTTTTTTTTGTGTTAAGGTCCTTATTTTTTTCCCCCCTTTTTGACGTGGTGAATGGTGGCGATAGCAAAGGAATCAGAAAACTTATTAATTTTATCATTTTCCAATCTAAGTAGATGTCGTTAACAGAATTTAAATGTTTTTTGTTGTCTTTGGCTTTTGGCTTAGATTGCAAGGCAAAGCTAAACAATTACAATTCAAGTGAATGGTTTTTAATTACGCCAATTGTGATGTTAAAGGAATTCAGAGAATATAATTTGTGTTTGTGGTAGTGAGCATGGGGCTTACGCGGGTCACTGCACTTTGTAGACCTAATGAAATGTGAAAAGGATAATAAATAGATTCCATTCTCATGACTTCGACCGAATATTCACAATCTAACTTTTGAGAAGGGTGAAGCGGGTCCCCAGCAGACAAACATACATATGTAGTTTCGTGATATTTCCACCTTCTTCATGGGTGTCTTTTTATTGGTACTCGGAATGGTAGCCACATGTCCACAGGCAAAACCAGCACCAATGCACATAGGAGTATGTTGATCGAAAACCTGGCCAAAAGTCAATTTTCTAAAAAGTAAAATTGACAACTAAAAGCTTGTTATAGCGGGTGGTAAATACACATGGTAAGTGTTATTCAATAAGTGATATCGAAGTGTTGTGATAGAAAGCTAAAAAAAATTTAAATGCAGAATTTTGCTTACGCTATGTATTAACAATTTCAATTGAATTTAGAAAATATTAGGCGGTGTTTTTGGTTTCAATTCGGGCTTAGAACTATTGTATTAAAACATGATATTTTTTGAGTCATTTTCCAAGTTTTAATGATTTTGTTTTAGTATACCCCGTTGTTCTGCAATGAATTGAAGTTGATAAGCTAGTTTCAATATTTCTTAAGTCAATGCAACAAAAATTGTTTGCTCATACGTGCTCTTTACTCTGTGGGTCAATGAGTTTTTTTACTTTCGTGTAAAAGGCACTTAAACGCTATGCAAAGTGTTTATAGTACTTGATATAAATCCAAAATTGGAAGATAATTTAGCTGGATACTGCAACAAATTCAAGAACCAGGGATAAGTGAGAAATTCAGAACCCTAGCTGTTGGCCAGGCCAAACGGCTACAGTGTGCTACTAAGATCAATATTTACAAAGTAGAGCGTGTTGTGGCCAGGACAAACTTAAAGAATTTAAACTAAAAATATCACGGTACGAATTTAATTATTTTTTTGTAAAAAAAAACCAGCCGTAGTTTTAAAACTATGTAGCTATATTTTGTTTATATAACTGTTTCGTTTCGTTGACACAAAAACGAAAATTACCCACCTCTATATAGTAATATTATTCATTATGAGAAATTGGATAAACATTAAGAACGCGGCTGAGTGTGTAGCGCGTCCATTAACCTTTTTTGCGCTGTACTACTGAGTTCAGAGGTCTCAGGTTCGTTTCCTGGAAAAATCCGCATATTAATTTTTTTTTTAATTTTGATTTTTTTTTTTTATAAGGCAGCACAATTTCGGATAGCCTTTAATTTTCCCAAAATTATTGTTAATCGAATAGTGGTAATTTCTTCAAAATTGTTCCAGTAGTTTACGAGTTAATCTGTTCAGAAATTGAATTTTTCGACATAAAATTGAATTTTTTGACTTGAATTTCTCAAAAACTATACGACTTACGAGATTCGCTAAGTTATCTTTAAAAATATAGTTAATTATCAACAAACTATGATTTTCTCATATTTTTGAGTTCAGTAGTTTCCGAGAGAAGCGTAGTGAACATTTTGGTATGATATTTTGCACATATTTTTGGCAATAACTTCCAAAGTTTCTAACAGAAAAAATTAAGAAAAACATTTTTGGAATCAATGTTACGAGCCCACATAATATATTTTTCAGAATTGTTTTTTTTTTTGAGATTACATTTTACCTACCCTATATAGTTGCTGCTACACAAATAACAACGAAGCTTGTAATGTGTTGCCGCGAAGAGCTGAAGGTTCTCGGCACGCAGCACAATGTAAAACTCTGCTGGGTCCCTGGGCACAGAGGGATACCAGGCAATGAAGCTGCGGATGAATTGGCTAGAAAGGGCTCAGCCCTAGATAGAGAACAGGCAGATAGGACGGTCAAACCTCCACTCTGCAACCTTCGTGCCAAAATTGAACAGACATTAGAAACTAAAGCAAACAACAGGTGGAAAACACTAACCACCTGCGAGGTATCAAGAACACTGTGACCAGAATACGACAAAGCTAGAACAAGAAAACTCATGCAAGAAGACAGGAAGTCGGTGTCTTTGCTTATAGGAGTGCTAACTGGGCACAACGCTCTAAGATACCACATGAAGAAATTGAGATTGAACGATGATGACATCTGCAGAGGACTCGGTGATAAAGAGGCACATGAGGATACAACCCATTTCCTCTGTCACTGTCCTAACCTCTGTCAATTGAGAAACAGAACCCTGGGCAAATTCTTCTTCGATGATATCGACGAGCTATCAGATGGATTACCATCTAACCTGCTGAAATTCGCCAAGGCTCCGGGATGGCTGTAACTGAGACAATAACACCACGGATGGGAACGCACTATGGGTATCACAATGGGTCCACAAGGACCTAAGTGTGATGGGAATATAACCATTCTCATCAGCCCACTAACCTAACCTAACCTACCCTGTATAGTTGTTTCACAATAATTTTTAGTAATATGTTCTCCATATATGTGGACCACTGTTATGTATAAGTGTACCAAATTTCAAGTTTCTAGGAAAACGGGTCTTGATTTTATTATCGTGACAGAGATTTTTGAGTAAGAGCGAACTTATAATGGTTCCGTATTACCATATGGGTACAGAACCCCAAAAATAATAGACATGCCTCAAAAATTATATAAGTGATTGTTTCAGATATAGATCAGACCACTGAGACACAAAAATAGAGTTTTGTCCACTTTTTCCATGCAAATACTCTACTGTGCAACGTTTTGAAGATCTTATAACCGAACATTCTGACAAAATATAAATGGCCCGCGTTAATGGTTTCTTAAAAAATCCATCCCAAATCCCAAAATCCAAACTTCCTTTTTTTTAATTTGTTAGGATTTATAAAGTAACAGTGCAATTCGTCAGTGCTCCAGGAAAATCTTTTGCTTTTGAACCCTCATTTGTTAAGATTAAGTGTAAGAGCCGCAAATGGTGCCTATACTACAGAAATAATATATATGATATTATATTTAGGCCTAACCGTATTGTATGTCAAATTTGACACCGATTCTGAACGCCGAAAACCCATACAGATATAGTTCAAGCTACTACACTGGTCCCTCGAGTTGCGCGACTTCTTTTTGCGCGGTTTCACCTTTGCGCGAAATGCATTTGTCTACCAAAATTCGATTTGCGCGGCGCTAACATTTCATTTTTGAGGAACGCAACCCCCTAAATTACATTAAATTCATACTTCGCTTTGCGCGGTTTCGCTTTGCGCAAGCCTTTTCATTCCCCTAACCCCCGCACAAAGCGAGGGACCAGTGTACTAGGCTATGTCAGTAG
Source organism: Brachyopa scutellaris (assembly GCA_949775065.1). Lineage (NCBI taxonomy): Eukaryota > Metazoa > Arthropoda > Insecta > Diptera > Syrphidae > Brachyopa > Brachyopa scutellaris. The sequence goes on from OX459113.1 coordinate 114,656,054, forward strand.
ATGAATCTGAATGGCATGCCCCAATACGTGTACCTACGATTAGTTTCACTTTAATACCCTTTGCCAACTTCATCTGAAAGTACATATATGCAACATTCTTTTCCAGCAATTAGTGCACAGTTATTTATGCCCACAAATCCAATTTTGAAACAATCTGAATACGTTCACCATTCGTAGACAATTTACAGCGTTTTCAATGTTAAGGGATGAAAAACGAAAAAAAAAAATCCAAACCATCCCTACTTGGTGCAACAAAAAACCGAAACTTTACATTCACCTATATAAAACCACAGTTAGTCTATAAACTTCAGCTAACTATCTCAATTTTTAGCTGAATTTAGTAACCGAACTTTGGTGTTTTCTCGCCGCCCGGCCCTCGCATACCAGAACTTGGCTGACTAAACTACAAAAGTTATGTGTCTCGCAACGCCTCTACTCATCGCTACACTGAGAAAGTGGCTCTACTCTAGGATCGAGGTAATGGCGGAGGTATTATGCGCTCAAGTTGGTTCCATAAGTGATAGTACTACTACTGGTAATGCGCCAGAAGCTGTTATTACCCCATCAAAACAGCACAAGCTGTACGGGTGGAAAACAAATGGAAAAGAATAAAGCCACTGCCGTCACCATTCAGGGAACTGGTGTGCACGGTAGTAGTGGTAGTGGTATTGGCGGTTTCTCGCAGCGACAACGTTTTACATACAAACATATACCCTTTCTCATCCACCGTTAGAGTTATCATCATAGTGCTACCCACGCCCGTCAGATGGCCTCGCAATATGAATTTATTTTCGCATTTTTGTGTGTTTCCTGCCACACAATGCATGTGTCATTTGCAAGCGCACAATTCAGAGTATGCTTCAGGACCTTCATGCAGACAAATCACTGCTGTGCCACTCTCACATATTCACACACACACTCACTCAGATTCTCTACTACCACTGCGATCATATTAGCTTTTGTCCCATTGTTCGTGCCGCAAACGGGTTGGCTTTTAAAGAAAAGACCAATGGGGTGGTGGATTCTGCTATGGGGGGGTTGAAGCCAAACCACCAAACTATGCAACTTTAAATCCACATTGTGGCTTTGGGGGCGCTGTACACTGAGGCGGATGAAGCATGTTCCATTGTCCTTTTGTTAGGTTGGCATCTTTTTTCACACTTAACTGCTAGAAATCGCTTAGCCCTTACTGAATGGGTTATATACGATGCTCCTTTTTGTATTTGTTTTTTTTTTTTTTTAACTTTTTTGCTGCGTATGAGTAGGAAATTCGGTGGGGGAAAGGATACAAAATGCACATGTGGCAGGATATACATATGTACATACATATGTATATAAATAAGTAAGAATAGCGCCTACGATGTGGTATGTCGTAAAAAGTCAACAGAACACATGTGAGCCAGTGCAAGGAAAGGCTCTCACTGCGTGGTGCTTGGGTACTCTTCATTTGCCTTTGTTTCATTCTGCACCTATTGATAATGATGGAACAGGGAAAGAACCACATCAAGTGGGTATATTGTCATTGCGGTTTGCAGAAGACTTTCATTGTGCTTTGCATAGGGAATGAGGTGGTGGTGGGTATGTTTGTAGATGAAGAATGGGACTCTCTTTATTAACCTGCTCGATACTACGATAGTGTAAAACTAAGAAAGAAAATAAAACTTTATTTTAGTTATTTTTAACGATCATATTATTTAGTTGTCATAAAAAAGATTCAGTAATTAGTCGCAACCCGGCTAAGGCAACGCTAGTACTATTCACAAGAAAGATGAAGCGTTCACATCCGAAGACTATTACCCTCACAGGATCAATCATCACTCCTGTGCTAAAAGTCAAATACCTAGGAGCAGGGTTGCCGCGACCAAATTGCAAAAAGCGTCCAAAAAAAGGGGTCCCACTTATATTTGTATGAAAACATGCAATTTTTCGAAAAACTGTATCTTATTGCTGAACTTAAAAAAAATAAATATTGGGGTAAAAAAAAAAAATTAAAAAAAGCATGTATCTATGCAAAACGAATTTTTGGAAGGGAAACTCTGACTAACAAAAATACTTTGTTGATTTCATCACTGGTTGAACAAAATGGGTGTGTTTTAAGTGTTAAGTACCCTGTTTTGCAAGTAAAAGAAACATGAAATGAACATAAATTGAAAAAGGGTCCTACATTTTCAAAATGCATCAAAAAATGAGTTTCATTGAAAAGTGGGGTCCCGGGTCCCATCGCCGAAAAGCGTCAAAATGACGCAAAAGCGTCCCAAACGGCAACGCTGCCTAGGAGTGTAACTTGACTCAACTGGAAGAAGCACACAGAAGAGGATACCAAGAAAGGGACTCGTGCATTTATGATTGTAAAAACATAGCCGGTAAATCATGGGGCCGTCAACCTCATATTCTCAGATGAATGTATATTGGCATGGTGAGACCTGTGATCACCTATGAACAAATGGCATGGGATATTGATTACTATGAAAATTGACTACTTTGAGAAACACACTCAATAAAGTACAGAGACTAACATGTGTATACATTACGGGTGCAATGAGAACCTGTCCAATTGCAGCACTGGAGATGCTACTCCAACTAACTCCACTGCATCTTGCAGTGAATGAAACCGCAAATAGGACGTTTCTAAGAATGGGCAAAGAAGAAATAGGACCATGATACAATGGCCAATAAGCATCCATTTCTACCCTTTCCTAAAGACTATTGGATTAGGAACTTTAGCTGGAAAAAAAAACTTCTACATCAAACTCAGCAACAAGTAAGACTGGAGCAACGAATCTAGAGTCTACAGGCTGAGTCCTCAAACCATAAAATGGTACACGGATGGTTTAAGAACTGAGAAAGGAACGGGAACAGGAGTATTTGGGCCCGAAACTAAACTACTCGAGTTCATGGGCAGCTACACTAGCACTTTTCAAGCTGAAATCTGTGCTATCGACAGATGTGCTCAACTCAATCTTGATAAACGCTACAGCAGACGCGACATAGAAATAATATCTCACAGCCAAGCAGCTATAAAAGCAATTGGAGCTCAGATCATCAGATCTAGAATCGTCTATGAATGCCTTGATAAACAAAATAGACCCGGCGAACGAAAGAAGATCACTATCTACTGGGTACCAGGACACCTGGTAATGAAGGTAATGAAGATGCGGACGAACTTGCCAGGAAAGGGGCTGCCATACCCTTTGTGGGTCCTGAACCCTTCTGTGGCATAGGGGAACACACAATAGAAGCGGAGCTCCGATCACTGCAGGAGACAAACAGGACTAAGTCCTGAACAAAACATCAGGGTCTAAGATAGGCGAAAAAACTTTTGGCTAATTACAACTTGAAAAGATTCAAAGCTTGAATCAGCATTGACAAAAACAAACTCCGCATCCTGACTGCGTTCCTAACGAGACACTGTGAACTGAAGGGGCATCTCAAGAAGCTAGATCTATCAGATGAAAACTCATGCAGATTTTGCAATGAGCCCAGTGAAACTCCAGAGCACATAGTGATGGATTGTGGGGCACTAACCTAGAAATCCCAAGGAAATCATACGTGAAGTGTCTATTCTTTTGAGAGCCCATTTTGATTAGAATATTTGTTTTGATCGGTGTTTTAATTTGTTGAAATTTATAAAGTGAAAATAGAATTCGTCAGCGCTCCAGGAAATTCTCTTTCTTTTGACACGTCATTTGTTAAGATTTGTTAGCAGTGAGAGCCGCAAATGGTACCTATACTGCAGAAATATTATATACTAGTGTGCTCATGCGAGAACTCTCGCAAGAGAAAATCCAACCCCCAAAATCCAAAATTATAAAGTAAAAGTACAATTCATCAGTGCTCCAGGAAATTCTCCTTCTTTTGACACCCCATTTGTTAAGATTGGTCAACAGTGAGAGCCGCAAATGGTACCTATATTACAGAAATATTATATATGATGATAATAATCAGCGTTGCCGCTATGCGACTTTAGTCGCAATTTGACCCTTTTTGGACGTAAAGAGACTATGACCCGACTTTTCTAAAAATACCTCTTTTTGACCCTTTTCAATTTTTTTTGAGACTTTTTGACACTTTTTCGTACAAAAAATATATTTCCAACAAAAATGCCATTTAGTTGCTCATCAGCAATCCCTCATAGCAAAAAAAAAATCAATTCATCACTAATTTCAGTATATCACACAAAAGCTCACCAATTTATTTTTTCCAATGTGTTCCTTTTGTGCAGATTAAGTTTAATTTGATTTAATTTTTTTTATGTGTAAACTATAGTATATAAAGGGTGATTTTTTAGCTGGTTTGGTTTTGGCAACACTGGTTTTGACAGCTGACGTGTGTTTAGTACCTTGTGTCACTGTCAAACGGCTTCAGTTTGGTTTGCAATTTAACCATGGATCGTCTTACAAATGAACAACGCTTGCAAATTATTGAATTTTACTATCAAAATTCGTGCTCGGTTCGAAATGTTCATCGCGCGCTGCTTCCATTTTATGATCGGCATTCTCGACCTTCTGAGCAGTCTATTCGGAAGATTGTGACCAAATTTCGCACCAAATTTACTTTGTTGGACATTAAACCACCAACACGTTTACGTACTGTGCGTAGTGAAGAAAATATTGCGGCCGTATCAGCTAGTGTGACAGAAGACCGCGAAATGTCGATTCGGCGCCGTTCCCAGCAGTTAGGCCTTTGTTACAGCACTTTTTTTTGCCCGAAATGGAAGTTCTTGACTTGCATGATATGTGGTTTCAACAAGACGGTGCCACATGCTACACAGCACGCGAAACAATGGCGCAATTGCGAGGCGAGTTTGGTGAACAGTTAATTTCACGTTTCGGGCCGGTCAATTGGCCGCCTAGATCGTGCGATTTGACACCATTAGATTATTTTTTGTGGGGGTATGTCAAGGCTAATGTCTATAGGGACAAGCCCGCTTCGATTGACGCACTGGAAGCCAACATCCATGCATTCATTCGTGAGATACCGGCCGATATGTGTGAAAGAGTATGCCAAAATTGGACTCAGCGGATGGGCTACCTGAGACGCAGCCGCGGTCAACATTTGCATGAAATTATCTTTAAACATTAAATTGCAAGGTTCAAACTATCGATTCAAATAAATATTTCATTCATTTTTTCGAATTTTTTGTGTTTTCAACCTCTCTCAACCTCTTAAAAAATCACCCTTTATATACTATGTGTAAACTATAGTAAACATCTAAGCTCTCGGGATGGCCTTCACGAGTTTCTCGACGTCACGCGTAACCAAACTTAGTATTAGTTCTCTTCTCTCAGGAGAGAGCTCCCCAGCAGGAAAGTACGGTATGTATTCCTTGGAGAATCGAATACACAATTAGTAATTATAGATGACAAATATAACGTATCCAAAAGAATCGACGTGGTAATGTCATATAATAACAAAGCGAATTGTTTACCACGTAGATTCCCACATCTGCAGAAAATGTAATGTAGTGTTTTTGAATTTAACGATTTTTCGGTTACAGTATTGTCTGTCGGCGCCTTCACGTCACCTTCAAATTTCGCGTTTTATGTTTAAAACATGAAAAACTTATTTTGTGTTGCAACGCGTGACAGCGAGGAGTGAAAAAAGTTAGAAATGTATTCTAAACGGATCGGCGAAGACAATTGAAAAAAAAAAACTTTGTGCATTGGGTGTGCCTTATTTTATTAATAATATTTTTTTTTGTATTTAAATTCCTTTTTAATTGTATCCTAGAATTGTTTGTAATAAAATATTTTAAACCGAAACAGTGTACTTTTCATTTAAAGCTGAATACATTTCTTAAATTTATGTCGGAGAAATGTATTATGTAACTAAATATAAATGCATGAATTCTATAATGTATTCTTAAAACACTTTCAGGTAATCGATTATTTTCCTAGGACATAGTCTGTGTTAAGAATAATGAATTCTGGAATCAATATTCTATACTAGCGATTGATTCCCTGTTCGATAGATTACCAATAGATTACCTTTACCTGCTGGGTCCTTCATACAGAGAGAGTAATAGTAATAGCATAGCAACGTCAACGTTCTCTGTATGTGTTTACACATCAGATTTCACGAGTACCTGGTACATACTCTACTCACGCCTTTTTTTATATAATCTAATGGGTTTTTTTTTTTTTTTAAATAATAATGGATATGGAGGTCTAACGTCGTTACCATGTTTACATTAGGTATATTCCTTCACCTAAAAGTTGTTACGAATTCGTACGAATTTATGCGAATTCTAGACCAACTGCGTTCCTTTACACAAAATAGTAGTAAAAGAGAGAGTAAAAATTTCCGCTCACTAAAAAATCTTACGAATTCTTACTTAACAAATTTCTGCAGGTAAAAAGTGAACTACATATCTGTCAAACTCAGATGTTTCATTTGTTTTGAATTATTTGCATTTTTTTATTTTAATGCAAAAAGGAGAATAATGGAAAGAAAAGGTACATAGACCAAAGTTGAATGTTCTGAATGTTAAAATTTGCATTTCGCAATATATCCTTTAATTTCCACTTTGTTTACGTTGACTTCACATATGTTTATGAAATTTCGTTTGTTGCAACTTTTGTGATTCAACGTGTTTTCTTTTACTTTTTCGTAATTTTGCCTCTGTCTAAGAGAATTTTACCCCCACTCCATGAAAATTAATAGCTTACTATTTTTGAAGCAGAAAGTAAAGGAACAGACCAATTATTAGTTTTTCTTGCGAGTTTTTTTGCTCTATGACCCTTTTTTGCGACCTTTTCAAATTTTTCAACGGCAACCCTGATAATAATAATAATAATTAGTCGCAGCAGTGATGGTGAGGTATATTTTTGTAGCCGCTTTAGCTTATAATTACAATACCGAAATACTCTTATTTTGTTAAGAAGTTGACCGAATAAGTGTGTATTCAGATGCTTCAGAATGCACCGAGCCCAAGCAGTGCAGCCTCTATAAATCACACTTCAGTGAGAAAACAAAAGTCGCCTTGCATTGCATATGTACCTACATTGCCCTGTGCCCAAACGCTATTGTCCTTTTACACAGTATATCGTGAAAGTTTATCGATCGATTCTCATAGATAAAATGTATAAATTTCTTAATGAACCAATATACTTATGCATATCGTGTATTGTTTGAGAGCCTTATTTAAAACCTCACACTGTCTGAGGACGACATTTCGATCTGCCTCAAGACTATTCTCCATTCTCTTTCACATGCAAATACTTGAAAAAGATTTACAGCCGATTCTGTTTCTTTCTTTCATTCGCTTATTAAAGAATTTTCCAATTAATACAAATATCGGATGTGCGAATCCCCAGATACATACATAGATACACCCACAATGTGCCACAAGGAGCAGTAGCGCTAAAATAACAATAGCTCATTCACCCCACTAAACAAATAGCTTTAAACGCTATAATCCATTATTAAGCTTTACTATTAAGCTCAACAAGGACTTGAATGGAACACTGTACTCTGCGCACCGTACTCGCACAAATTGCCTCCTTTCATCAGCGAGACGAGGTGAGGCGAGGCGAGGCGAGTATCCTTGCAAGCAAAGCACATACATATAGATACTCTAATAAAGTCGGTATACATATCTGCACACAAAACCGGCTTGTACACGAAACACATCCAATATAATAATTATCTTGTTTGCGAAATTTTCGTGTTAATAAGGCGAGCTCGCCTGATAAACGTGCGCTTCACCATTTGTACCAGGATTAAATTATCCGTGCAATTTCGAATGGAATAATTTAATTTGCATGTGGATTTGTGTCATTGCTGTTGGTGTATAGGTGGGAAATTTCCAAATATACATATGTATGTGTCTGTTTGATTAAAGGGGATGTACGAGTATGCCAGGGCACAAAGATGAAGGATTCGAATCGTATTCTTGAAAAAGTTTTCAGTTTCAGTCATTCACACAAGGATTCATTCGATGTACATCTGTGTGTATGTATCTGTGTGTTAACCATTTTCATTTATGCGAGTGCGTTCAAAGATTAAACATTTAATGACAGATACGACAGTCATTCTATTATATGGGTGAACACATCGAGATGATGTTTAACCATTAAGCAGTCAAAAAGGACAAGAGTCCTTTAAGTGCTTGACTGTCAAGTAATTATTATGAATGAAATGGTTATGGCGAGCATTACTGGCAACGCAGTAGAAGAGCAGGCGTTTCGTTCCGTTCTGTTTGACGGAGGGAGGATAGCATCAACAGGATGACATTAAATGGATTTACTGCGTCTAGTTAATTGTGTAGTAAGCTGCTGTCATTTTGTTGATGATGAAGAGTTCATTCGGCAGTTGCTGTGGCGGGGTAATTTCTTTGATTTTTATGGAGTGCCAATGTATGAATGAGCGAGTTGGGTAGAAAGTTCTATTTATCTTCAAGAATATCTTGAGTAACATACATACATATGTAAGTGCTTGAAGATTGACCCATGGTCAAAGCAGAGAAGGCAGCTTATGTAAACCACAAACACACCGCGATTAGTATGCGCATTTCGAAACTAGAAAGTCACTGGACCCAGTTAGAAAAGTATCATTTGCCGTGCACTGGAATTCAAGGATTTGAAGCCTTAAGATTGATGTTTTCATGGAACCCCTAACCAACTCGGCTAGTATACCAGATCGACCAAACTTTTAAGCCCCATTTAAATGATCAGTTTCAGTTTCAGTTGTCAGTTCAGTTGACATTTCAGTTGAAAAAGGTAGTGCATTTAGACTTCAGTTAGGTATTCAGTTGAGCTTTTATTTTACTTTTGAACAGTTTAACTGACAACTGAACTGAAAACTGATGGGAATTCTATAAGTTTCAGTCGCAGTTTCAGTTTCAGATAAACGTTTCTGTTTTTGCATTTACACATCAGTTTAACTGAAAGCTCAACTGATAGCTCAACTGAAACTGAAACTGAACTGATCATCTAAATGGGGCTTTAGAGTAAGATAAAGCTTGGATAGGATCAAAACCACTATTGATCTATTAATTACCACCGAATATGTTATCCCGTTTCAAAGCAGGAGAAAAGCCATTGAAATAACAAAAGATACATACAAATTTACAAGGGTTGTCCAAATCCAGACCATAGTTTGGAGGCTCATGGAAGACCAAATTCTGTCGTTAAAGCAGCACCCATCACTCTAGACTGGGCGAATGTTATCATCTACTGGGTACCAGGACACTTGGGGATAGAAGGCGGACAAACTCTTGGGTCCTGAACAATTCTGCGGCATAGGGTAGCAAACCATAAAAGTGGAACTCCGAACACTGGAGAAGACAAACAGGACCAAGTCCTCGACAAAATTCAGGGTCTAAGATAGGAGAAGAAACTGCTGGGTAATTAGAGCCTGAAGAGATTCAAAGCTTGCATTAGCCTGGACAAAAAGAAAATCCGCATCCTAACTGGGTTCCTTTGTGGGCACTTTAAACTTAAGGACCATCTCAGGAAGCTGGGTCTATCAGATGAAGACTCATGTAGATTCTGCAATGAGTCCAGTGAAATCCCAGAACATACACTGCCGGAATGTGGGGTATTAACCCAGAAAAGGTTCAAGTACTTTGGCAAACACGAACTTACAACAGAGAAGTGCACCCAGTCTCCTGCTGCGATTTCTCAGGGAAATTAGCCTGGATAAAGTGCTATGACCTAGGTAATTCTCACTTGGGTTAGGTGTGAGCAAGTTCTCTCTAACCAGTTCCAATAGGAATAATGACAAAAGGGATGTTCCTTCATCTAGGAATTGTAGAGGGCACAATAGACCTGAAGATCGATGTGCATCTCACCCTTCAATAATAATAAAAATCCCTCTCTAGATCATATCTTAAGATGAAATACTTTCAGAGCCCTAATTTTCCCGTTTCTTCTATCAAGCAAGTAAATCGCATCTAAACAAAAGCAAAGTCAAAATTTGTTAAAAAAAATTAGGTCACTGACTTGCTGAACCATGCTGAAACCTAAAGAACATTTTTCGCAAAGATAACAACGAGGACGACATTGGAAGGACAACCTGCCACTTGCTACCAAAATTTAGAGAAACTAATTCTCCCGCGAATTTCACGTAACTTCTGATTTATTTTCAGAGAATTTATTCGGGTGACAGTAAAAATGATTTATTTTAATGAATGCAGAGCCATTAATGTTGTTGCCCACCCCCATCGAATCCCCATACTCCTTTCCACGTTCATCCCTTCTACACTGTCATCGTATTTTGTCGACTTCATTCTCTACCGCGATAGTGTTACTGTGCAAAGTTTGTCATCCTGTGAAAGTAGACAATTTTTCGGCGGTTCATGGTTTAAATAATAGGCCCTCCGCCCGGCGAAACTGCATCGTTCCCTGTCGACCCAAGGCGACGATGCGGCAGACTGATGAAGTAGAAGGACCTTCCTATGGAACCCTATTATACTGATAATGTCTATTTCGCTCTTGTTTGGTATGGTGCATACTCATATACATATTTCCGCTATAGTATATTTCACATCGCGAATGGCGGCGGTTAAGGTAGTGATGGTGTGCATCTTTACGCTTGATTCGTTTGCCCGAGGGTTGACTTGGTAACAAAGTGCAAATGGGAAACAGGAGGCAAATTTATAGCTAGCAAATGGACGGGTGATAGAGGGGTCGGTGGGGGTGTAAAAATAAACTGCTAGCTCCCGTTTATTTGGAGAAATGTCTGTTTTGTTACAAACTTTCACAGCGGGTGGAATATAGCAATAGGGCAGCTCGGCCTGGGCGATGGAATACGTTTACGACCGTTCCTAGCGGAAGAACAATTTGTTGTAGATTACTATTTTATTTTAATTTTTTTTTTCCTGTCGTTGGTTTGTTTTGTTGCAGGGTGCAACTTCCTGTTAAGTCGATTTTAGTTAAAAGTTCATTCATCTGATTGTAGGAGCGTAAATAAATGTTGGGAAGTTTACTATTTATGCGGTTTGAAAACATGGTAAAGGGTTTTACTCTGAAGTAAACTATAACTAACGAGACACAGATGGAGATCGGTATTTGTATCTTGTGGATACGAAATATGAAAATTAGAATAATTTGAATATCTTCGGTTTATGGAATGGATTCACTTCAATCAAAGAGGCCAATCGACTCCCAAATAATGATTTTGTTAAGGACATCATTGGAATGATGTGAGCTGTCACTTTCCTCCCCGTATTGTGATATGAAAATATCCCTGGATTTTAAAACAAAGTGTCTTTTTTCCAAGCCATGTTAAGCTTTAAACTAATTTAGCATTTTTGTATGTTAGTGTCTTACGTGGTCAAACGGGGGACCCACCCTAGACCCAAAATGTCTAGTATGGTACACTGATGTATCGAAAATGGCCTCTGGTGTTGGCGCTAGAATCTTCAAGTTCAACACCAGAATCTCCGTCCCTCTTGGATCACTCACCAGCGTGTATCAAGCTTAGGTCCACGCCATTGAGATCTGCGCCTTGATTAGTCTACAGGGAGGCATCAATGGCGCTAACATAAATGTCTTTTCAGATAGCCAAGCCACACTCAATGCTTTGAGATCCTACTCTGTGGACTCAAGACTGGTAAAGTGCTGATTCAATAATCTCCAATCCCTAGCTACTCAAAATAAGGTCAAACTTTGGTGGATAACTGATCACAGATGCACTGAAGGTAATAAAATTGCGGATGAGCTGGCCCGTTCAGGCTGTATAGTCAAATTGTCAGGCCCCGAACTCTTTTGTGGCATACACTGGGCAACAATCTCAGTGGTAACATAATCTCCGACTCTCGCATTGGAGAAATGTCCCAGGACTTAGGCAACCCAAACTGTAAATTAAACCTTATATGCATCACAGCGAACTTCTAAACCACGATAAGAAGGATATTAGGTATCTAACAAATTTTCTCACCGGTCATTGCCAGTTACGATACCACCTAAACAAGTTGGTTAGTATCGTTTAATACAAAAGATCTTTTAGGTAGCACTATCAGCTTTGGGGCATTATCCGTAATTTGAAAAAAAAGCTAGTGTTTGATGTATGCTACTCCGCTATCAAGGATCCACAAATTAAATAAGTGGTAATAATAAAAAAAAAAAAAAAGTTAAAAAAACAAATGACGATAGTGGTAGGTTGTAACACTTTTTGGTAAATTCGTCCTCACTCCTTAAATATTGCATACCATACCATTTTTTGAATCATTTCAATTTTGGCGAGTGTTACTTTTAGCCCCGACCTTGGGGTTGGTTGCAACAGTATCCGGGAGATAAGGTAACAACAATCTTACTTTGGCAATAGATGGAATATTATATATTGTCATGATTTTCCCTGTATTGTTTCGTTGCCAAGCGTCTTGTTGATTGGCACAGTACGTCTTAAAAGGCTCATAAACTCCTGCGGTGTAATGTATACTCAGCATTATTATTCTTCTTGAATAAATGAATTCTAAAAATAAAAAATAAAAAATAAATAAAAATTCACGAATGGTTATACCATGTTACAGCCTGCCCCAGAGTCATGTTACTTTTAGCCCTTACACTAGGAATTAACGATAGAGGCACCATAAAAAAAATAACTTAAGCTTTAGGTCTTAAGCAATTACATTCACATTTGGCCAAGATAGCAACTCATACAAAAAAGTATAACAAGTTTCCGTATCCCTCAGATTCGAAAAGAACGGCTTAAAATACTGAGAATGTACAAAGTTGCAACCCTATCGATTTTGGCAGCGGCATACATAACTTGTTCTTTCGACAACTGAGGTACTACTGACTAATATTCTCTCTAAGAATTTGCAAATACAAACACTTCTGTGTATCAGACTCTTTGATAAGCTACTGTGATATTTTATTTTGTAGCTTTTACAACCTACTCCTGTTTCAACGAACCCCAGTCTCCCCTATGCATGCAGCCTTGTTGCAATCCCGAATACACCTTCAACTGTGCACAACGTGGGAATAATAATCAAACTGCATTTTTGCAGTATTATCAATCAATTCAAGAACAAAAAAACACGTTATTTAAATTAACCACGAACATTAAAAAGTTTAAAACTATTATTGTTCGAAAAAAATGCCCAACTAATTGCCATTTATATTTGCAATGGCTCATAACAAGTGTATAACCACAAAAAGAAAATAATAAAATTTATTTTATCTACATACTCGTTTATGTTCAACCGATAAAAATCGACCGTTATTGGGTTTTCTTCGAATTTACGGAACACATAAATAATATAGCCACAGAATTGCAATTCTCGGTTCAACAAATTGCACACGCATAGCATGCGGTGCGGAATGCATTTAATTTTTTTTTCTTTTTTGTTGTATCCCCCCCCAACTGACCCCGTCCAACTCTATCCATTCTACACACGCTCTGCCTATTTGTGGAATTTATTTCATTGTATTCACTCATGTGCACTAACTACTTTAATTTTGAATCTCATTCGAAAGGGTGGGAGGTGGGGGGGGGGGGGTCTTTGACGCTTGAGTGAAAAAAAACACCATTGGAGCTCTATAATACAAAGTTACACATTACCCTATAAACGGGAAATATGTGTAGAAAAAAAATCCGAATAAAAATAAACCAAACCAAATGAAATATCAAAAGCAATTTCCCTTTGAATTCATAAATTCGTTTCCATTTTCGTTTTCGTGTGTTCTCTCCTATTTTATTCGACTAGATTTGCAAGAATGGGTGTGCAATCAAAAAGAGCAAAAAAAGAACCCACCCAACTGGCGAAAATATGTACAAAATAAAATATGCTAAATTCAAATAAGCATATAGGATATATGGGATTGGCTTTAAGCACTATTTTATTGTATAAGTTCAGCTCTGTTGGTCTCGCATTTTGGGTGGATTTTGAATTCCAAATTCCATTTGGTTAAGGGGCGTGAATTGAACAAATAAGTTTAAGTAGGAAATAAATCCTGTAAGGACTATATTTTTATCCTTAAGGATGTTGAACACCGGAGCGGGGACAAAAAAAAAGGAGAAATTCTTAAATTGGAAGTGACCTTTGAAGATGAGGATGTACATACAACATACATATCAATTTTTTTTTTTTTTTTTTTGTTAAGTCCTTAATATGGGACATTTATTGTATGGAGTGTGGTAGAATGTATTAACATTTTTGATTGAATATTCACCTTTTTTAGGATTCATTTATTCTGTCATGGTTGCTGGAAAGAAATGAAAAGGAAAATTCTTAGGTTAGTTGGCTTTTTTCATTTAAATTTATTAGATGTGTTCTGCTATAAATGTTTAAATCTTAAGGGTGGTGGCTTATATTGGTTAGAGGTAGAATAGAAAACACATCAAATCGTACCAGCGTAGCTTATAAAAATACCTCCCAATGATGGTATAAGTTTCGTTGACAAACCTACGAGCCAACAGTCAAGCATCTCAACATCCGGCTCGAAGGACCATGCTACGTTACGTTGATTAGTCGGAAATTTAATTTTAAATAAATGAAATAAAAGAAGAAGTTATAATATTTCGTGAAACGTTATAAATTTTATTTTGTGTTAGTAGTTCGGCGATAATGATGCGAATGGCTGAAAATTGCCTTAAGCACCATCCTCGTAGTCTCGGTACTTCCTATGTAATACGATCAGCTGTTATTGATATTTAAATGTGGAAATACACTATAGACCAGCGGTGGCCAAACTTTCTGGCTTTGTGTTCGACTTTTCGCTGAAATTGGTTACGTGTGCTACCTACCCATTATTTATACTTGGACGGAAATACATATATGTACATAAATATGTACACACAATAAGAAGGTCACTAGTCAAAATGGACACGCCAACGTACTTGCGAAAGATTGTATCTAGCTACTTCACCAATAGAAGGTGGAGATATGAAACCGAAGAAGGAGAAAAGAACTATACTTTGGAATATCATGTATGACGAAGTTCCGTTATTAGCACTAGGAGTGAAAATAATCGCATTCGCTGGTGATATCGCCGTTGTTACTATTGCAGAGAACATTTGCGAGATACAGCCAGCTACGAACGAAACAATCCATCTCATCAAAAACTGGCTAATATCTGCCGGTCTAGAATTAGCAGATCCAAAAACGATAGCTGTTCTATTAAAAAAAAACGGAAAAATATGGAATGCGTGCACATAAGGGCAGGAAGTCAAACTATCAGATCGAAAGATTCTGTAAAATACTTAGGAATGACACTCGACAATAGACTTAGATTTAAGCTATTTGGGCAAAAAGTCATCAAAAGCTTCAGACAGCACTTTCTGGAAAACTGCCAAACATCGGAGGACCCGGATATGCTAGAAGAAACTTTATATCCAAGGTAGTAAGCTCAGTTCCGGTGGGGGCCCTAAGGACAAAGAAAACAAGGAGAAAGTTGTCGTCAACTTATCGAGGGGTAATTAGTGGCTTCAGTTGCAAGGATGGTCCCTATCGATATCCTTGCAGACGAGAGTCTATAATAGGAGAACTTCTAGTAACCAAGAAGCGATGGTCATCAAAAGGATCAGGAAAGAAGAAAGAGTGACTTCAAAGACCAGGTGGGAAACTCGTTTGGACACCACTACGAAGGGCAGATAGACCAACAGACTGATCCCAACCACATAAGTTTGGACAAACCGAAGGCATGGAAACTGTATCTACCACCTTACGCAGTTTCTATCTGGTCATAGTGGGTATCAGAAATACCTACACCCTTTTGGTCACGATAGCTCACCTTTTTGCCCAAATTTCCCAAATCAAGAAGAAGACACAGAGCATGCAGTTTACCATTGCATACGCTTTCTGAGTTAAAGTGCAGTGCACTATTGTCCCATTTTTTAACAATGTTATCCATGTATTGAGTATTTGCCATAATATATTAATTTATAGCATATGCGACGGGGTCGACGGTAAATTGCCTTCGCGTTCAACTAGTCGACCGCGGTCTACGGTTTGGCCACCCAAGTATAGGCTATTAAATAAATTCTTATTACTTAATGCCCACTTTATGGGCTATTGTTAGAGTGCGATAGAGGATACCTCGTTGCTGCGTCTACTCTTTATTTCGAATTCGGCCATCATGGTTTTGTGGATCGTGAGTTGGGTTCCTGTAGGTTGAAAGGGCTAAGATGTACCTCCATGGCCAGCCGTGGTGTGAGACAAACCACACGTCACTTAGATCAACTCGGGTAGCTGTCAGTTGGACGTCTTACATTCGTGATACTGACGGCTTAATTCTTATTTTTCATCTGTCGTGCGGGAGTGGAGTTTCGAGATTTATTCGTGTTTGGTGTCCAATAAATAGCCTTATCCCCGTCTCAATGTTTTTGGAACCCAGCAGCCCCATTTTGAATGCTAAGTTTTAAAAAATATGTACAGTCGACTCTCTCTAAGGCGAATTTTCACGGGATACCAAGATTTGTTCGAGTTAGAGAGTGTTTTGGAAAAATTCGAGTAATAGAGAGAAACATTTGTTTTTGTCTTAAAACGTTTGTTCAATAAAAAAAAAAGGTTCTTACAAACAATAAACAAAACTTTTGACCACATGGTTTACTTCGCAATAATTCAGCACTTACAGAATCGAGTTGGTAAGCAGTAATTTTCTACTGGGTTAGTACATACATAGTTACACATACATAATGTATATATGTACAGTACAATCTCGTTAATTCGGACACTTGCTAATCCGGACAACGCGGTAATCCGGACACTCAATTGTTTTCTATTGTTGACTCTGTAATCCGGACAGTTGGCTTATGATTTACCTCATAAATCCGGACAATTATTTTTTCTTTTTTTTTTTGTCTGCTATATTTCTACGGGGATTTCCCGGTTTCATAAATTAACAGCGGTTTCCTATGGAAAACAAAGTTCTATCTCTTTCTTATACCAATATGTAATGCAGGCTATCAGATGTTGCTTTTTTGTCTTAAAACGCTTGGGATATGGTGGTTGAAGGCGTCTAGAAATGTTTCAGCAAAATTCTTTATGACGAAGAATGGGATTCAGATGATGATCTACCTCTTGCAATGTTACGTTCCAGTAGCTCAACTTATTAGTCGAAATAGCACCGGACTTTTTATGATAACGAAATCGATCAGTGATTGAATGACGTCACGGATGATCAGACTGAAGAAGACGATCTCGATAGCAGTAGTTGCGATGAAAATGAAGTTGAAATCCAAGACCGAAACATTTTGTATTCTGAAGCTATATCTACTTTTAACACATGTATTTAATATGCAGAAGAGCAGGATTTTATCGCTGGGGGTATTTTAAAACTTGTCGGCCTGAAAGATGTTGCATATAAAAAGAACACTTCGATAAAACTTCGACAAGTAAAAATTTCAAATTTTGTTCAAAATCATTAAAAATGTTTATAACATATGTACATATAAAAAAATAAAAAAAATAAAGGTTTGAAAACATGCGTTCAGCAGTAGGACTTTTTTTTCACACTAACTTTTTGTGTCTCGGTAATCCGAACATTTCGATATTTCGGAAACTGTTTGGTTTTTAATTGTTCGGATTAACGTACTCAAATACGAATTCCGAAGGGGTAATGTATTTTTATTTTATTTTGTGCTAAACAAAATTCGACTTAAGGGGTGGAAAAAGATGCCAATAATCGAGAGAATGTGCTCAAGTTAGAGAGAGTTTCGACTTAGAGGGAGTTCGACTCGGAGAATGGTTTTTGTATGGATAATTGAAGGGAATGATAAAATATGGCGAACAAATTTGAGTTAGAGAGAAATTCGACTTAGATTCAGTTCGACTTAGGGAGAGTCTACTGTATTTATGGAAATATGTTCTCTCTCAATAATGATAGATCGCACACCAATAAAAACGCACACCATTGTCCGTTCAACATGTTGCTGAAGTTTTCTTTATCGTTGTTGTCATCACAAAACACATCAATAGCAGACAATTTAACCGTAAATCACCTGTAAAATACTTTCAAACGATGCCGTTTAAGAAAAGAAAAACAAATATGTCTCCCCACAAAAGAACGCGACAGACGAAGAAGTACATGAACATCAAGAAGAAAAAGAAAGTCTGGAAATAGAATACCATGTATCTAACTTGTTACTTTAGACACAATAACAATATACATGTGTATAGCAGGAGAATACAACCCAAGAGGCAGACAAGAAACATTCGTCCCTATCAGACATCAAATGGGAGTTCCATTCCAAGCCGTATACAACTGCCGCCAAAGACTGAAATCGCTGACATAAATCAAATTAAACTGTCAGCTTTCGCTTCGTTTTGTATTTTTGTTCGTCGGTTGGCGTTGGCTTTCTTTCGTTTTTCGCGATGTTTCCGTTTCGTCGTCCTTCTACTAGTCGTGGTATGGTAGTCAGTGCACCGTGTTTCCTTTGTGAAGTAGGTGGTTTGATTTTCATCTGAGTTTTTATTTTATTTCCTTGATACGAAAACGAACTTCAAATGAACTACTTAAATCCGCCTTCAAAGTTGCGGGTCCTCCTTCCTACAACTGCACTATGTAAGTAGAATCATATCAAGCACTTACGAACTGTAGACAGGATGCAAACCCACAGCGGCATGGTGGAAGGCGGATGTTGTCTTGTAACATTGCACACAGTTTGGGGCAGAGAAAAGAGAGCGTTAAAGTTCTTGTCTACAAGAGCATTAGATTATAATATAACAGTCTTTGGGAAGTGTCTCTCTTTCAGTTTACACATTTCTTCAGGGTGTATTCTTCCTCTGTTCCGCATTGAAGGAAAAGCTTCAAACCAAATACCAAGTCCTTCGGTGCTTGTGTCAAAAGAAAGATCTATTCTCGGCGATGTTTTTCATCTTTCTTCCCTTTTTCCCGACTCTCTGTCGTTTGCCTTTTTATTATCCTTTGCCAAGGATCCTCTTACAAGGATTTCATAACTTATCCTCATACTCACTTGCTATATGCGTCCGACGGTTTTAGCTTTTTTTATTCCCATTGGAAATGCAAGAAAGCTTATTATTCAATTTAACATTGGGATTGAAAATTTAAAAACTTAATTTCGTTTTATTGATTTCTATTTTCTATCCATGTGTGTATGTGTGTAGGTTGTTTATCACATTCTATGCGATTTTTACGAGCGAATCCTGCAATGATAGAAGAACTTAAAAATGTTTATGGCGACACAAGCAGGAAGAGCAGTAACTGGCTTCATGTCTTGTGTCTGATCTGGTGATGACAAAAAAAAAAAAATATTCACTCTGACGTATGGGTAATATTTTCTGGATTTTACTGTTTTCTATTGAAGCAGCGGAAGTGGTGAATAATTTGTAAATGCTATAAAAACACTCTGATGAAGTAGGTTAGTGAAGATGATTAAAGTGTTTTTTAAGGCAATTCCAGTAGTAATTGGAAGACATGATTATGTTAAATTTAGTGCACTTAACTTAACTTTTATGATGACTTCTTTTCTTATGTTCTTATCTTCTGTTTCACTTAAGTCTATACGCTCGTAATCATAACCATTCTTTTTACAGCAATTATTTTGAGATCATTCTGCTTGTGAAATGCGTGTTTCTTTTACAAGCAGAGTAGTATTAATCATCTCACTACTCGACGATTGTCACGTTATATGGAATACTAGTGGTGACCCGATGCGCTTCGCTACACCCATTGAAAACAGTGCTTATGTCATAAATCTAATGAAATTTTTTCGATGGACTTTTTGTGAATAGTAATGACTCTGGTGGAGAATTAAATGCCGACAACTCTATTTGAATTTAAGAAAACTGTCAAAACAATAATATCCTAAAAACTCAAAAACTTACCATCCGATTGAGCTTAAACTTAGAAAATATATTTGTTATGAAGCGAGAAGTACACGTAAATTAAAAGTTAGCTGTTAGCTGTCACCGTGCATTGCTGTAGTAATAATTTCGAGATTCTGGTTTTCATGACCATCTATCGGAAAACTTGAAAACTTTTGATTTACAAACATTTCTCACTTCATTACAAGCATACATATTGTATAAGTTTCAGCTCAAACGGGTTTTGAAATTTTGGAGTTCCAGCGCCATCTATCGGAAAACTTGAAACATTTTGATCCACGAACATTTCTCACTTCATCACAGATATATTGTGTAAGTTTCAGCTTAATCGTATGGTGAGTTTAAAAATGTTTGAGTTCCAGCGCCATCTACCGGAAAACTTGAAATTTTTTGATGTACGAACGCTTCATACATCAGAAAAAGTATATAGTGTAAGTTTCAGCTCAATCGGATGGTTAGTTTATGAGTTTTGAGGTATCAAACGAACAGCTCATTTTTATATATAAAGATTGTCAGTACAGTAGAACCTCGATTATCCGGTACAATGACCGGGAAACGGCTGCCGGAAATTTGAAAACCACGGAAAATCGAAAAATTAATAAAAATACATCTTTAAGTTAAATTAAGTTCATTTTCATCTATCCGTAACCCGGTGCGCATCGCTCTACTTTTTCAAAATTTGCCAGCGCGCATAGTTATTCGAGTATGATAGAAAGGAAGTACCTAAAAGGAAGCAATCACTGCTGTTCTATGTTGGTGTCTGTTGTCTGTCTGTCTTTCTATCTGTCTATGTCTGTCTGTCTATCTGTCTGTTTATCTGTCTGTCTGTCTATCTATCTATCTGTCGGTCTGTCTGCATATCTGTCTGTCTGTCTGTCCATCTATCTATCTATCTATCTATCTATCTATCTATCTATCTATCTATCTATCTGTCTGTCTGTCTGTCTATCTGTCTGTCTTTCTGTCTGCCTGTCTGTCTGTCTGTCTGTCTGGCTGTCTGTCTATTTATCTGTCTGTCTGTCTGCCTGTCTGTCTGTCTGTCTGTCTGTCTATCTGTCTGTCTGTCTGTCCGTCTGTCTGTCTGTATATCTATCTATCTGCCTATCTGTCTGTCTGTCTGTCTGTCTGTCTGTCTGTCTATCTATATATTTATCTATCTAGTCAGCCAGAAAAGAACCAGAGAGTCTCCCTGAGTAAGACGGGTCGTGAGATTCGGCTTACTCTCGAGCACATATATATAAATATACATATAGATGCAGTGTCTTTTTACTCGATTAGGAAACAGGAATGGTTATAATTTTAACAGGCTGGCTTTGTTTGTTTGTAGGTAAGGATGTCACCTTATACAGCCTAAACTATGGAACGGATTCCAACAAACGAGGTGTCGTTGGATTCATCTTGATCCACGGATTTACTCTGGACATCATCGTTTCGTTTCGTCTTGTTTCGTAGTTTTTAGTAAGCGTTTTCCTTAGTTTAGTTTTTTTAACTTATTTTTTATTATCTTTAGTATCGATATTATTTCGAGCTTAAAAATGGAGAATAATGAACTTCATGCACGCTGTATTTAATCAAACAAAATATTGATATGGGTCTGCTATCCTTGTAAACTATGGCAATGGTGCTTGTAGTGTCGGCTATTTTCGAGTTAGTGCAACTTTTCAAATATAAATAAAAATACTAAGACAAACCAACGTGCTAACATTGCACCAAACCAAATATGAGAACACTTGGGAATTCACTTTAAAATCTTCTTTCCTGTTAAATTTGTTCAATCATCAATCATTGACTTCTTCGTCAGATGAGAAACTTTTTCGAAACCAACATGAGAAATATATTTTAATCATTTTTTTTTTTACTTTTCAACACTGAAAGGTTTTTTTTAGAGAATTTTGTTTGATTTAAAAATGTTTGTTCATTTTTTTCGCTTCAAAATTAAATTGTTCCCTTGTAAAGCCAAGGATTCTACAGAAACTACAAGTTTTGATGACACTTCGTTATCCTGCAATTGAACTGCTGACCAGATAAAGTTTGTGCCACTTCCCAAAACCAAATACGAACGATTCACAACAACCGTGTGTATGTTGGTGTCTGGGAAATTGGCCAACCGCAACTCACAAGGTATTTCATTTTGTCTGTAGAGTTGTAGAACTTTTTACCAAATGCATGCTGAGATACTTTTCCACTCTCAACTTGCTCCTTATTTCCTGTCATTTTGCTGGGAAACTTTTCGTTTAGATATTTAACCCTATTCCCTGTTCATTTGGTTTGTACCAAAGACCACTAAAACCAAACCAGTAACCATTAACACAGGTACGATACGTAGATGGGTGCATGTATTTGAGTACACATGCATATCGATACTGAAATTTAGGTGTCCTATTTTACATCACTTTGGCTACCTGTCAAATGGAATAGGAAACCGTATTCAGGCCAGGTAAACATATGTGGGTATTATGTAAACAGGAAATATCCACTGGACACTAACACATGGATAAAATCCCAGCTAAACAGGAAACCGAGGACATTGTCTGAACAATAAAAGGTAATGCCCTGGTTAACTGGTTCAATTGTCCAGCCAACATTTCGGAAATAACTTTTAATTGGTTTCTAAAAGCTATCCACCAATGTACAGTCAGTACGAAGGATACTTTCATAGAAAAAAGCCCACATCCTAAAAATGTCATACACGAATTGAATGGAAGAAAAGAAAAATGATTTGCTCATGTTCACCACCACATCCATTCAGGACACGAATTCTTCTTTTCCTCTTTTTTTTTTTTGCCTTTCGTTTGCAGAACGTCAAACAATGTCTAGTCGAGTAGATTTTCTTTTTTCGAAAAAGTCAGGGCGTACGTATGTTCGAGTACTCGTGCTCGCTCCGGTCGTCTTCATTGTGGTTGTCTGCTGGTGTCAATTATTCTGCCCAAGGATAAGATCGTTGATTGATTTGCAGATTATGACGGATTTGAAGTGGAATTATTGTCATTACTGGAATTATCGGAAATTGAGCATTTTCAACGTCAGCTCGCATTTAACACATACAATGACCGTTTGCTTTCATTGTGACAGGAAGTGACTTTTGTAGTTAATCGTTTAGTTTCTTGTTGGTATTGTGAAACTGAAAGAAGAATCATTGCTTGGAGATTTTGGAGAATGTATATAGATATGTAGACATGTACATATATGTATCTATGCATGGGAGATATTCTTTAATTATAAAAAAAGTCAATACAATGAAAGACGGCAGCAGCATATAAATGGCTGAAGGACGTTCAGGATTTAATTCGATCAACAAATACACTTACAGAAAGCAAGAATAGTTTCGAAACGTTTTCGAAGCACGTGCAAAAATGGAGAAACCACAACCGAATGCATGAAACGACAAAATTTTCCCCGGTGTGGTTTGGACACCATCAATTTAGCAAAGTTTCAAACTGCTATACTTCTTTTTCGAAGTGCATACAGAGGTACTTTCCTGCGACAAATTTGGGTTCACAATTTTTTAATCGACTGATAAAGCATGCGGAACAGCAGTGAGGTAAGGTTAGGTTAAGAGGGGTTATGCGGGCAAGACATCATAAAATTCTTAACACCATGGTGGGCCCAACCCGACATTCGAAAGAGATGGCACCATGAAAAAAAATTTAGGTGTTGGACCCGAGCTGGGGTTGAACCCGGGCAGCATAGCGTAGAAGTCTAATGCACCTTACCACTACACCACGGTGGTGCTATCCTCTCACATTCGCATAAAATATGTTTGATATCCTTGTTGCATTATCCGTTTTTTTTTTTGACTCCGATCCTCTTGGCATGTTTACCCTAATAATACTCCTACAATTGTTCTAAATTATGCCTTCTAAGTTTAGGGTTGCCTCTAGTTCTTTTTCGATCTTATGCTGGTCAGAGTACCTTAGAAACGCTATGTTCTTCTATATTAGACCATTCCACAAAATCTTTCTTTAACCACTATTTTAATGCCGCATAACAGTCGGGACATTACTACCACATCAGTCAGTGACAGCTCCGCTCCTTTCCTTGACAACTCATCGGCATACTCATTAGTTCACTACCCCCTCTCCTGGATTGACCAATCACCCAACATAGTCTGCATGCATTGTGCGGCAGCTCCTGACTAATACTGATTTTCTGACGCATAAATCTAGCGCCGACGCGCAGCCTGACTATCAATGTAAATATCAACATCTTTGCCGGCTTTTTATTTATTTTAGCTTCAGCAGCTCTTTAGCTCTAAGTACGGGAAGAACTTCTGACTGAAAAATCCTGCAAACAACCGGGAGTCTCAAGGTCGCTCTAGCCTGGTTCGAGACAGTGGATCCCGTGCCGCTTAAAGTCTTAGACCCATCCGTAAGAACTGCCATGTCTGACTGCCTGGGCGCAATGCTTTGTTTAAGTCGAGGGTGGAGAGGGAATCTGCAATTTTCTTTGGGCTTACCACTCGAATTTCTGTAAGAGTAGCACAATGTCTTCTATCACTCTTCTTAAAAAGCCTAAGTTGGGGATTCGTAACGCGCTCACTATATATTTTAAATACAGATCAAGTGGCATCAGTTGAAAAAAAAGAAACGTACCCAGAGCTACCATTGATGTCATGCAAAGGACACAAGCCATTCCCTGAACTAGCGTTGTTTTCTTATTTTTAGCCTTAAACCAAACTTGTGTACCATACATGAGTATGGGTCTGACTATCAAAATATAGGGCCAGTGTATCACTGTTGGCTTGAGGCTGCTCTTTTGCATATACCCTCCAGTTTGGTTTAGTTTCAAGAAAATAGTCCAGATATTTAGCCTGTCGAGAGAAGGTCCCATCTATTGTGGGTAGCATGAAGATTGGTATTTTATATGTTCTGGCAAAGAGTACCAGGTCTATGTTTGGGGTGTTGAAGTTAAGTCCGCATTGCGGTGGGGAAAAAAATAACTTCCTGAAGATGTTTCGGAATGTATCCTATATAGATGTCATACTTTTTGACAATTGATGCCAAGGGAATGTCTGTCTAGTTCGAATCTTGTCATCGTACTTCTCTCATTTGTCGTTTGTTGCTATTATTATTCATCCAAATACAAAAACATAGAAAATCGTCAGCACAAAAGCCATTTTATGGATTTCCAATAGGCCTACAGTACCTCGAAAAAAATAAATGTCAATTGAATTGAAAAAGATAATCAGTAAGAGCGTAGCAGCTGCCTTCATGGAAGGCATTGCCTCCGCCGATGAAATAACCAATTCTGGGAATCACGTAGAACAAAAGGAAACTCTTGAAACTAGATTTTCGTCTTTTAAAAGTAAGTACATACTATGGCTGGCATGATAACAAAAGACAAATACTCACAGGCGAATAAAAACTTTCAGTAGAATTGTTAATCTGACATTAACACAGATGGTGCTGCGTCTGGTGGACCTTCAGTTGGTCTACATTTAAATACCAAGATATACTGGTATTCCAAAAGTACATATATGAGTATAATTCTTCGTTTTGGATGGATTAACCCCTAAGGAATTTCATCCAAAGTTGACAAAAGTTTTCGGGGACTCTGCTCCTCCTTCTATCAATGGAGGAGGACAACGCACGTCCTTCAAAGATGACCCATGTGAAGGATGGCCAATAACCTCAACCACATCCGAAACCATCGAAAAAGTGCATGATATCGTGGGGCTATCGGAAGAATTGGTGCAAATCATCTTGCACAAATGCGAAAGCTCTACAAAAGATAGGTGCCGCATTTGCTGAATGCCGACCAAAAGCAAATGCGCGAATGATTTTCGCAGCAATCTTAGGACCGATTCATTAGGGATTCGACCAATTTTGTGCGGCGGCTTATCACCATGGATGATACATGGCTCCACCACTACACGAAAGAAACAAAACAGAAGTCGAAGCAGTGGGTGGAAACTGGTGGTTCAACGCCAAAGAAAGCGAAGTGGATCGTATCTGCCGGAAAGACCAAATATTTTGGGATGCGAAAGGGATCCTGTTAATTGATTACCTTGAAAAATGCAGAATAGTTACAAGCGAATATTACTCCAACCTTCTTCACCAGCTAGATGCCAAAATTCGCGAGAAGAGGCCTCGCCTGAAGAAGAAAAAAATTTACTTTCAGCTGGAAATTTCGTTAGCGTCTTCCAAGCGGAAGTACTGGCGATCATCGAAGCCCGTCACAACTTAATAAACGACGCAACAGGCCAGAGTCACGCTTCACTGGGTTCTAGCACATAGCGCCATTGAAGAAAAAGAGAGAGCCGACGAACTTGCCAGGCGAGGGTCAGCCCTTAACAGCTCATAAGCGGAAAACGTTCATATTCCTAAAGGTACTGTTAAGGGCAATATAATCTCACACTTCTTAAGATTAGCCGGTCTCAGATGGACCAGTCTGACAAACTGTGTCATATCCAGAAAATTATTGCCAAGTTACAACAGGCCCAAAATAAATGAACTGCTGCTAAAACACGTGCAGACATCGCTAGAGTAGTGGCAGTAAGTACAGGACACTGGCGGGAACACAACGGGTCCGACTCGAGGCATACGTGAAAAGGAAAAAAACCTTTTTCCTCACCCTCACAAACCAACCAACCAACAGGACACTGGCCAATAGGAGACCATGCAGCCAAACTAGGAATCCCTCACAACAGTTTCTGTCGTAGCTGCAAAGATGAAAATGAAAAAGCGTCGCTTATTCAATTTCTGTGCAAATGTCCAGCCCTAGCGAGGGCCAGGCAACACATACTGGGCGTGGACAAGCTATTCTTCGACGACCTTAAAGAGAAGGAGAACTGATCCTCTTCCTAAATTCCACAGGATGGATATAAATATCCCAACATTACCTTCTAATAAACGGGTCAGCTGAGGTTGTGGTATCAAAACGGCGCTCCACGCGCTATTTGGGTTTTCTTCCATCGAAACCACCACTTCTACCTACCTATGTACCTACCTTCACCAGAATAAAGCACCTGTACATAAGGGTGCGTTTCCGGTGGGCAAACTGCGGAATTTGGGGTATGATTTCCTTAGCCACCCCCCCACCCCTTTTCTTCTGAATTGGCACCCTCAGACTTCCGTCTATTCCCGGACTTGAAGAAATTTGTTCCTGCGAAGCGCTTCGCATACAATGAAGAAGTTGGGAGGGCCGTTTAGATGAATATTTTCACAGCCTTCCAGCTCTCACTTCCGGGAAGGAATTGCAAGATCGTTGACAAATCACATAATACAGATGTAGAATATATTGTTGTACAGATATTTGATAATTGTGAGAAATGTATTGTCGCATGTTGCTATAACCCCGAACGAAGGATTTCTCCTCAACCTTTTTTCTCTAGCCTTGCAGAGGTGACGTCTCAGTTTAATAATATTATTATCTGTGGGGACTTCAATACTGATTTATTGAAAAGGGATCTACGTGCCCATCAAATTTCTGACTTTGCTTCATCTACTGGTCTGACAATAGTTAATAATTCAAACCCAACTTGTTTTCGCCCAAATGCCCTACCTAGCCTTCTTGACCTTCTTATTGTTTCTGATCCATCTGCAGTTCTCCTGTATGATCAACTCTCATTTGAAGGTATCTCTGAACATGATCTTCTTTTTTGTACTTTTGATATCGCTTTTTCTTATAATAGTACTCCAATAACGTTTGAGTATAAGGATTTCACTGCAATCGATCATAATGCTCTCCAAACTGCATCGTGTTCGGTTCCCTGGGGATATTGCAGGTTAATTGCTGATCCCAACGAGAAATTAAGACATTTCCAATCCCTCGTTGGGTATCTATACAATGAATGTGTCCCTACTAAAACTGTCTTTATCCGCAATAAAGCCTGCCCATGGTACACGGAAGAAGTTGTAAATGCGATCAAGATGAGAAACCGGCTCTACAGCAAATGGAAGCAAAACCGATCTCCTACAAACTGGAATATTTATAAAGCAGCACGCAATGCCGCAACATGTACTGTTCGTGCATCTAAGCGACATTACTTTTCCTCTAAGCTAAGTCTTTGCCTCCTAAGATTTTATGGAGGAATATTCGTCAAATAGGTATAAAAAATAAAAACAGTGGTAAATGTGTGCTGGATTTAGATATTTTGAATGATAGTTTCCTGGCACAAAGTGTCGAAACTGATTGTTTCGATTATAATAGAATCTCGGCTACACCCATTGAATGTGAAGCTGATTTCGAGGTAATTACCGAGAGTGAGGTTCTAGACATTACAAAATCGATAAAGTCGAATGCTATAGGAGAAGACGGTATTCCGATAAGGTTTGTAAAATTAATTTTGCCTCAAATATTAAGTCACCTAACGCATATAATTAACTCGTGTATTATGAGCTAAACTTTTCCTCAAGCGTGGAAATGTGCCAAAGTAATACCAGTTGCAAGAAAACCAAATGCTTCTATTGCTAGTGACTACAGACCTATTAGCATTCTACCTTGTCTATCCAAGGTCTTTGAGAGAGTCTTGGCAAAACAAATACAGAACCATATTTTTTCGAATTCTTTGCTGAGCCCGCTTCAGTCGGGTTTTAGAAAAAGCCATAGCTGCTCATCTGCAATGGTCAAGATCTTAGATGATATCAGACAGGAATTTGATAAAGGTTTCTTAACTTTGCTTTGTCTTCTGGATTTCTCAAAGGCCTTTGATAAGGTGAACCATGCAATTCTCTGCTGGAAAATGCGAAACTTATTCGGTTTTAGCGAAACAGCCACAAAACTTATTAGAAGTTTCTTGTGTGACAGATCGCAGAGAGTTGTCATTGATAACAAATGTTCGGCTCTAAAGTCCCTCACACAAGGAGTTCCTCAGGGATCAATCTTGGGTCCCATCTTATTTTGCCTGTACATTAATGACCTGCCTTCTGTGTGTAAGCATGTTTCCATCCACCTTTACGCGGATGATGTTCAGCTTTACTTATCAAAGCCATTTAAAAATATAAATGAGCAGGTTGCATACCTTAACGAAGATTTAGATGCAATAAATAAATGGGCATCAAATAATGGGTTAGTGCTTAATCCCACAAAATGCCAAGCAATTCCGATCTCCCATAGGTCTTTCCATCTTAATCTTATACCGGATATATGGTTAAATGACACTAAAATGAAACTGGTAGAGTCTGCTACCAGCCTTGGGTTTGTTCTAAATCGAAATTTGTCTTGCTACAATCATATAAACCTTATAGTAGGTCGAATATATGGTTGCTTACGCAAACTTTGGATGTCGGCTAGTTTCACTCCTTTAGAGACTCGTCAAAGACTAGTACGAACACTCATTATTCCTATAATAACGTACTCTGAAGTGGTTTATAGTAGCCTTGATTCAATATCATTTCATAAGCTTCAAGTAGCTTTTAATGATGCTCTTAGATATGTATATGCACTTCGTAGATTCGACAGAATTTCAGTGTACTCTAGAAGGTTTCTGGGCTGCTCACTGCTTAGGTATATGGATTTCAGGAACTTGATATTTCTGCATAAAATTATAATTACTCAGTCACCGCCATATTTATTTTCTAAAATAGAGTTTTCACATTCTCAAAGAACATTTAACATCAATACACGTCACTTTCAGTATTTGAATTCGTCTCGCCTATTTTTTGTTCATGCTATCCGGCTATGGAATTCTTTACCTTTGCATATCAAGGGTATCTCAAACGCCACCAATTTCAAAACTGTACTCTTTGATCATTTTACAGCGCAGCAGTAGAAAATTTCTTTCCTTCTTTACCTACTTTTATATTCTTCTCTCTACTATCATTTCTTTCTCCCTTCTTTCTCTTTCTTTAGTTTTAATTTATTATGTTAATTAATCTAAGATCTAAAATTGTTTAAAGTCAACATTACTCTCTAAGTATTATAAAAGACTAAGTCTTAATGTACAAACCATTATCTTTTAAATAAATGAATTGAAAAAAATGAATTGAATACTGATGTTGGAGAAACGCTTGTCCAACTGTGTTGAAGTCAAGGGAGATTATGTAGAAAAATTAAATAATTTTTTAAGTGAAAATCGCAGTCTTTCATTATCAGGCCGAGAACTTTTCACTTTACCCTCGTACACAAAAACTTCTGTAGAAAACCTATAGAAGCGGGCTCATTCAATAACCTCTGACCACAAGTCCATTGAATTCTACTTCCCTTAATCAGTTTGGCGTATCTAAATCTGGCAAATCATTCCAAAAAAAAAGTCATCGTCAGGCGGAATTTAAATTCCCTTCTCAAGTAATGTCCACTCAAATTTATCATTACTGCTTCTGTCATTCTCAACCCTAATTCGCACTCCATTTATTTAATGCACACTCTCATATGGGAGACCATAAAATTTATCCCAATAGGATTCTGTTTATTTGCGTCCACATTCGAAAAGCATATCAATTGTTTCCATTACTGAGGCTGAAGTAGGGCACAGTCTTCGCGGGTTGTCAAGTGCTCTGCGTGCATTGTATATT
This sequence comes from Brachyopa scutellaris, assembly GCA_949775065.1. Lineage (NCBI taxonomy): Eukaryota > Metazoa > Arthropoda > Insecta > Diptera > Syrphidae > Brachyopa > Brachyopa scutellaris. Next base: position 114,686,243 of record OX459113.1, read on the forward strand.
CCCTTAACACTCTCATGAGTAGTGCCATTAAGTCACATAATGAAATAAGAGGCTATGCACGCAATCATCGGTAATAACGACAACAGACAACTACACACGTTGATGTTAAGTCGTGTAAGTAACATAATCTCGTTAGTACCCAATAAAATGTCCTCTCTTTTAATCCATATTTCATGCTCGTAAAGCGCGAGCGATTCTCAATAAGGTGGTGGGTTTGTGGGTTTATTTCCACCTCCCACCGCATATCCTTGACATAAATAGCACTCCCCACATTACATATACCTAAATAAACAAACTCGTAATAGCCATCAGCAGCAGGAGGAGCCGAAGCGAACGGTAGCGCTGGTACTCATTGCATATGGCCCCAATGGACATTGGGATCCTTCATCGAATCCTCATTGGGACCATAAAATTTCCACATAATAAAAAAAGTGAAGCAACAAAAATGTCTGTCATTTCTCGCAGAGTTTTTTTTTTCCTGTTTTGTTTTTTCCCGACGAGATAAGCTGTAGAATTGGAGCTGTGGATGGAGGTGGAGATCCAGTTGGGTATATGGTTACCCTGCTCACCCGCAATACACACGTATTTGTGTAAAGTATCTGCGATGTGATACGGGAAGGATTTATTATTCCTCCGTCTCTATTTCTGTGAGTGTGTTTATGACAGTGGAATTTAACAGGTTTTTTAAGGATATCCTTTTTTTTCCACTTATGCCGTATGGGGTAACAATGCTCAGCAGACGCAACAGTAACCAAAAAAAAGAGGAAATTCTTTCGTTTATACATTTTCGAAATTATTATCACTACACACAGGCGCACATAAACCAGAAACACAAGTGTGAGTCGTGTGATTCTTACACGTGAATCGCTCACATGCACACACGTAGTGCTCACCGGGAAAGACGCATCTTTTGTTTGTGTTTCGTTTATTTCACGAAATGCTACCAGCAATAAATTATGACCGAAAAGGAGGCTGATAATGACATCACAGATGTGGGAGACATTTGACTTGAAAAAGGAAAAAACGAGAAAAGCAGAAAGCCATATGACGGTGAAGATAAATTAAATGCAATATGGGGTAATTTTTGTTTTTTTATGGAAGCTGTTCTCCATGGGTGCTCTCAAGGAGCTAAGTGTGTTTCTTCTTGACGTACATTTGTATATGTGTATTTAGCTCTTAGGAACCCTTTGGCTTAATGAATTAGAGAAGTTTGTTTATGACTTTCTGGAGAAGTAGAATTAGAGAAAGAAAGTTAGAGACTCTTAGAGGCACTTTTTGATAAAATAATGTGAAGGACTCAGATATCAGACTCAGACTTCTAAAAAGCAGAAGCTACCATAGATAAGAGAAATAATGATGTCTTTTTTCAAAAAGGAACATCAACAAGATACATCAAATACACCCTCCCCACAGGTGGTTAGTTAGTTCACCGGAAGCGAAGTTTTTTATGAAAAGGTCATAAAACCACTGGAGAGCAGCGCAGTAGTAAAACTGACTGAGTTTTATGGATATAGTCAGATTTATTAGATATATGTACATAATTAAAGAGACTAAATGAAGTGAAGTTGTTAAAATTTATCTCTGCCATGACGATTTTAAGGACTATTCATAGGGTATGTAGTTGCATGATCTCTCTGAGCTCAGACGGACTCTTCGTAAAGAAGACCTGCTTCGACCAGAGCAGCTCAAAGAAACCACAAATAAGTTGAAACTACCAAAAAAAAACAATATGCACAGTAAAATCTCCCATTACGGACAGCATCCTTTAGATGGACAAGTTTTCTCAACCAAGCTTTTATGTTACAGATTGCATACGTTTTACGTTCCCTTACCCGGATACCGCATTGATTGGACGCGGACACGCATATAAGTTAGGAATTATTTAATTTAATTCCATTAGACGGACAATACCAACTAAAATTCATCCATAGCTTCACATCGGGTTTTTGTTTTTATTTTAATTTGAATTGCCCAGAATCTGTTTTTCTTTATGAAGAGAGTGCCGGGCAGTTGCATACTGACTTAGGTGGCGCTAGAGTCCGGGGTGGACCAAGGCCTCAACCAACAACCTCTTTCAGTTAGCTCGGTCTTTAGCTAACCGCCTCCAGTTGCACACGTCAAGTTGGTTGAGGTCTTGTTCTACTTGTGCGCGCCACCTTAGGCGAGGTCGTCCTCTGCTGCGCTGACCTTCCGGGTAAGAGTCGAATATTCTTCGAGCCGAAGCGTTGATGTCCATACGCGCAATGTGCAGTTTTTTGACCAGGTTAATGTCGATGTACAGCTCGTATAGTTCGTGGTTGAATCTTCTCCTCCAAAACCCGTCAACGCAAACGGGACCGAATATTTCACGAAGGATTTTTCTCTCGAAACGATCAAGGATATCTTCATCCGCTTTCGATAAAGTCCATGCTTCAGCTCCATGTAACAAGACTGGGATGATAAGGGTCTTATATAGAGTCTCCTTTGTCAATCGGGAAAGGACTTTACTACTCAATTGCCTTCTTAGCCCAAAGAAACAGCGGTTGGCAAGAGTAATCCTTCGTTTGATTTCCGACGAGGTGTAATTTTTTGATGTTATGGCAGAGCCGAGGTAGACAAAGTCCTTTACTACCTCGAAGTTGTAGCTGTCTATTGTGACGTTCTGTCCAATTCGTCGATGTTGGGTGTCCCTTTTTGTTGACAGCATATATTTTGTTTTGCCCTCGTTTACCACTAAACCCATTTTAGCCGCTTCCATTTCTATACTCGCGAACGCACCGGTCGGTGACAGCTCGCTGTGTTCTACCAATGATGTCAATATCGTCGGCGTATGCAAGTAGTTGAACGGACTTTTGAAAGATCGTTCCTTGTGAGTTTCGAACAATTCTTTCAAGTATGATGTTGAAGAAGTCGCATGACAGCGCGTCACCTTGTCTGAATCCTTTTTTGACATCGAAGGTCTCGTTGAAGTCATTACCGACCTTTATGGAGCAGCGAGCTTTCTCCATCGTCATCCTGCACAGACGGATGAGTTTGGCAGGGATGTCAAAACTAGACATGGCTCTATACAGTTCATCCCTCCATATGCTGTTATAGGCAGCCTTGAAATCGATGAACAGGTGGTTGGTATCGATTTGGACTTCTTGGTTTTTTTCCAGGATCTGCCTAAGTATGAAAATTTGGTCTATGTTGGACTTTCCTGGCCTGAAACCGCACTGATAGGGGCCAATCAGATTGTTGACGAAAGGCTTCAGGCGCTCACACAATATGGCAGATAGGATCTTGTAGGCGATGTTGAGGAGACTGATGCCTCTGTAATTGGAGCAGTTGAGGGGGTCTCCTTTCTTGTGGACCGGGCAGTCGATGCTGAGATTCCATTCATCTGGCATACTTTCATCTGACCAAACCTTGGAGATGAGTTGGTGTATGCTCACTACCAAGTCGTCTCCAGCTCCAACTCCACCGGGCAGCTGCATAGGAGATGATAAGGGGGATTATTCTTCATCCTCATCCATGCACCTGCGACAGAAGTTGTAATGTTTTTTTTTGCTTTTATAAATAAAGATAATTTATTTAAATAAAATTAGGCGGACAACAAATTTGTGACGCTCACTGTCCACCGGTTTCTTTCACTGTCCGGTTTCATTGTATATTTGTGATTAATTCGTGGAGGGTCCCTCTCCAAGACACAGCAACCTTCCATCATCTTCGGTCCTGAGCAGACTGCTTGCAATTTTCCAGACCAAGTGCTCTAGCACCCGCAATAGAGTTTGATCCTTTAAATGGAGGTTCTGTCGGCAGAGATTCAAAGATCCCTTTCGGTTTTAAAGCATCAATAAAATTCGTCAGTAATTCCTTATGTCCCTAATTTGCCTGAGGTAAACCTTTCTTTTCTCGTAAAGCTCATTCCGAATTTTAGATATTCGTCCATTTTTTCCTAAAAAGCAAAGTTTCAAACTACAGTACAAAAAATCTTTCCTATCACTTTAAAATTTACGACACACTCGAACACTACCGATGGAAGTAAGTACCTATTAGGTACATTTTATATAATTCACTGAGTTTCGACACTGACTACCAGACATCGTTTAAATCTTTAATCCACTCACCGTTCCCAATCTTTCAACCGCAATTTATTTGAAGACAGAAAACCTTGACAACCACTAATTCCCTTTGAACCACAAAGTACAGCATCAACTGAACGCTATCCTCACCTACAGCAATCACGGCAAAGTGCAGGAATTCCCATTCACGGCACGCAATGCCAACATAGAAAAAGAAGGGAATACCTTAGCGATTCTCTGCTTGCACACAAACATACAGACACAAAACAATCCAAATAAAAAGGTTCATTCACCGTTCAACACTCCGACATAAATCGACAACTTTCTTTATGTCCGTTGCAGTAATTTTCATTGAATAGGAGCGCATCCCCTTGCAAGGATTCCTCTCACCCATTTAGCAGACAATCGCAAATGTACGAGTATTTCGTAGAGGAACTTTATCACCCACCAGTATCCTAGCTACCACCCTTAGATTGCTTGCACACTAAATCAATGAATTATTAATTGGGGTAGCATGGCATTGCACCCAGTTTCCTTGCGCTTCGAGTTCGAGTTCGGAGACTTTTATCCAGTTGGTATCAACAACTCAGCAAAGGACTTATTTCACTATTAGTGTTTTAATTCCATCAAAATTCTCCTACGAAATGAAGTTCGAATTTGGAGTAGGTATGTGTGTGTGTGTGTCTGTGTACATCCAGAAAATAATGCGACAGAAAACACAAATAGAGAGAAAAAGAAAGGACCTGGAAAACAATGCTATTGGCGTTGAGCAATAAGGAGAAAAATCCCCGTCTATGGCAATTTAGTTATCCTTTTCTTTTCGGCGAATTCATGAGCTGAATTCGAAAGCGAATATCTACAGCAAAGCCGTCACATTTTAAAATTCACAACCAGTACAAGATGTCTACTCATTCCCTAGTCTAATGAATGAAGTCCTTCTTCATCCGAGAGGTTCCTTGCTTCGACGAGTAGTAACCCACGATTTGAGTTATTGAGTTATGTCTTGGAAGTTGGAACTCCCCCGTTCGAACTTCATTCCGCAGATTCTTCGAATGTTAGGTAGGACGAGTATAAACAAAGTGTAGATCACGACAATGAATGTGGAAGTGGGGGTGTTATGTTCGCGATAATGAAGGTGTCTGAATACACGTTCTGTTTCTCACCAACGACGAATACCAATACCAAGCAGCACCCACTCCTGCTCCATAGTCATGGTAACAGGAACTGCAAAATTTGCCGCCCCATTGCAACAGCCATTTACTTATTATCACCTCTGCTATAGTACCTGCCGATGTTATAGTTTCGAAAGGTGCGCTAAAGTGGGTTCCACAAGTTGAACTTTATTGGAAGTTTTACACAAGAGGACTCTTACGTCTCAACACATCCAGCGACCGTAATTACATCGCCGTTTAGTGTAAAATGTTGAAGTATCTGATGCAGAAGCAACAGCAGGTCCTTTTGAAAGATATGTACGTACACACATACATGTATGTGTGTTTGTGTTGTTTTTTTGTTTTGTTTTTCCGAGTGGGAGATTATATTTAGTGCTAATTGAGTTGTCGTTACCGGATGTGCGCGCGAGAACAAAGCTTGGAAACATCATCGTGAGATGAGGAGAGGACGACGACGACGACGACAGTGAAGGCGTTATGGTGAAATTGCAACGCAATATGTCGTTTGATAAATAATAATTGATATTTAATTGTAAATTAGTTCATTGGCAGGGAAATATTGAAGAGATAGTGAGCAAGGTACTTAATTTAATGCTTTGTCCTTATGTTGCATAAAACAAATTAATAAAAAGGTATACAAGTCTGTATGTAAAAATATAGGATGCTTATTACGAGTAAAGGTGGAGTTTTGATTTTGGCAGGTCTGGTTATTGAAAGAGTCTCTTTGTTGAATATGAAAGCAATTAGTCGGGAGACTTCTGTTCTGACTTATGTCTGTAAAAAAATAGTATATTGCCAAAGTCGTGGCAGTTGCACTTTAATGTTCCTAGAATCCGTCTTTTATCAATATTCGCTCCCGAGCTTGACACACAACTGTGGTTATGTTTGAAATGACAGCGCTATTCTACATGAGCATTTAGGTATGGAAAAGCTGCTACCAGCAAGGTGCCGTGTTTGCTGATAGTCGATCAAAAACGATATCGTACAATGAATTCCCAGTAGTGTTTGGACATGTTTAAATGGAATAAAAGTGAGGTTTGCCGATACTTTACAGAATATGAAACATGGATTCCGCACTATAATCCACAAACGAAAGAACAGCTCCAAAGAAAGCAAAAACCGTTCAGTCAGCAGGCAAATTCAACGTCACTGTTTTCTGCGTAATTTATAAAGGGAAACACAATATCCTGCACCTTATTATGCAGTTATATTGTTGGATCAATTTTATGCTGCACTAAACAAGAAACTATGTACCTACCACATTTAGCGAAGAAAAAATAAATCTTTCACTACGACAACGAGCCCGCTCACACTGCTGCATCAGCCAAATTAGCGGAGGTGCGCTATGAATTCCTGCTCCACCCCCATATTTCCCAGACTCAGCCCACTGCAATTTTTTACTTGGCGAATTTCAGGAAAGACTTGGGTCTAAATTACATCAAGAACTGAAGCCATAAGACTATTGGTATACAATTAAAACACCAATATAAATATTTTCCTAATGGAACAAAAATAGTTTCGATATCTTTGCCGTCGCAATTTGTGCGCATGGCATCACCTACTACTGCTGGTGTACCGCAGGGCATCTGTTTACGCGCCGACACTTTCTTCCACTTGTAATATTCCAAGTGCTTAAATCGGCCCAAAAGTGCTTATTTCGTCCAAAAACCGAAAAGCAAGATTGAGATTTGCAGGTGGCCACATTAATTGGACATCATCTAAACTGAAAAATTTACCACTATTCTCTGATGAATAGAAGTTTATTCTCAAGAGATCGGATGGATGTTGCCATGTCCGCCGGCCAATCAATGAATCACTGAACCCTCGGTAATCAAAGGGCACTATGAAGCATAAAGGAGGCAACTTAATAGTTTCGGGATGCTTTTCGGGGCCTGGAGAAAATAGGCGGAACTGCATATAGACTAATTTATTTACAAGGGCATCTTTGAAAACACTATGCAGCCACATATTGAGGAGGAATAACTATTATTATATGTATTATGAAATGGATATTTCAGCAGGATAATGATCCGAAGCATACCTCTAAAATTCTTAAGAAGTGATTTCAGGATCAAAAAATCTCCCCCAATCTCAACCTATAGGAGATTGTAGATCGGCGAAGAGTTAGGGAGAGGTCCAGAACTAGAGACTAGCTTTATATTCAATTCAAGGAGGCCTGGAAAAACATCCCAACCCCAAGTTCGATAATTTCCAATCTTCTTGAGAGTATACCAAGAATGTGTTGAGCAGTTATCACAAACAAAGGTTTCGATACCAAATATTGAGGCTGAGACGTGATGTGTCCAATACAATGTCAATTTACGAGTATTATGAAGTTGCTTTAGTTTTGACCAGTTAAAAATCGACATATTGACTTTGTATTGATTTTTTTTTTTTTTTTTTTTTGGCTTATAAAATAACTAGCTGTTTCGCCCGGCTTCGCCCGTGTCGAAAAAATATAGTGTGAATAATCGGACGCTCTGTCTGTTTGCCTATCTGTCTGTCAATCTACCTATCTATCTGTCTGGTTGTCTGTCTGTCTGTCTGTTTGTCTTTATTAATTGACCAAAATATTTCATATTCACATTTCACCTGAAACTACGAAATTTTGTATGGCAGGTACCAAAACTCTAATAACTTGACTCTAGCGCCATCTATTGGGTCCAGGTTTTATAATTTTCTCTTTTGGTCAATTAATATAGATTTTGTTAATAACTTGACTCCAGCGCCACTTAGCGAGATGAAATATACTTTACAACCTATTCTCATACCTACCACATATACAAACATTTTTTTTATATAAATCGATCGACCCGTTTCGGAGGAGTGCGAATTGCAAAACAGAATCATCATCAACTCCACACGATTACCACTAAGTGCTCTAAAGTCACTCAGTATGCTTTTAAAAAAAAATTAAAAACTCGCTACGCGCACGCATGCTAGAAATACACACATGGGTGCAATGAGAGCACTACAAAAATAAATCATCAACTCCACACGGTTGCCACTGAGTGCTGTGACTCAGCTTCTGCTTAAATTAAAAAAAAAAAACACTTTGGAATGCATTTTGTACTATTATTCAGCTTCTTGTAATTACACAGATATGATTTTGGCCTATAAATCTGCGTATTGACTGTAATTAAGCTGAGAATGAATATCAATCACATGGGAGAAGCTGCTCTGAAGTAATAGCTGTTTGTTTTAAATTAAATTATCGTTTTCTCATTTAAAGTCGCTTAAACTCTAAAACTAAAAATGTATCTAATTCAAAGCTAATTGATAAACCTTTTCCGAGAAATTAGTAATCTTATACCAAAAGAAACGTTAAAATTTAGTCAGCGGTTCTTGAGATCCTTAATCCCAAACGTAAAATGACACTAATCGGGAATTTGCTTTATACTATGTAAGGATATTTTAGTTCTTGGTTTTTTGTTCTTGAATCTTGAATACAATAATTACTTATTTTATAAAAAAATAAATCTCAGTATGACGCTCTTACCTGTCAATCTTACGGTTAGATAAACACAAAAACTAATGCACACAATGAAGTAAAACTTCGTATTCCAGGTTATTAATATCCTGTGCCTATTATTGGCCGATTTTTAAATTAATTTATTCGCAATATTATTAAAATTAATGCAAGAGTAAAAACACTCTAACAAATGAACTTTCTTGAGAAATGTCACTTATTCAAACTACAAATACTTAAAATCCACACTTGTGGATTGTATACATTGATAGGCTGCAAGCCTTGGGGTGCGTTCGCACTGTCTTTGATTCTTCGAACAAAATGACAATGTATGTATTGTAATGTAAGTAACACTATATTTTTTAGACACGGGCTAAGCCGGGCGGGACAGCTGGTAATGAAATATATTTCCATTTAACTAGTTTTACCACAGAGTTTTGTGTTAAAGTTGCTTTAGTTTTTTTAGACTTGATTCTCTTGAGATTAGGAGAAAGGTGTCAAGGGTTGTTTTTCTCTATAGAGTACTGATTGGTGAGATTGACTGTCCTGAAATCTTAAGTCTTGTGAATCTTAATGTCCCATCTGTCAATTTACGTTATAACAGATTCTTTTATATTTCCCGTTCTCATACTAACTATGGCCGTTCCTCCCCTATAAATGGCTTACTGCTATTGTATAATGATTGTGCGTCCTTAATTGACTTCAATATGTCGATACCATTAATTAAAACTACATTCTTAAATTATTTCCAGTCATAAATAATTGTTTGCTCAATGTAACATGTTATTAAAATTGTATCTATACCTACTCATGTTATTGGTTGATTATTTCATTTTGTATCATTCTATTGTTTCTTTTACTTATTTTTTTTTTTCGTTTCATGTAAACAAAAATTATTAATCCAAATGTCTGAGAAAGCCCTTGTACTTTGTTGATAATCATACAAATAAATAAAAAGTTTTGGCCAACACTGTATATGTGTGTAAGTATGTACATATGTATAAGCACTTTTGCATTCCTTTTTTCCGACAAATAACGTACAAATATGGCACTATGACTTTGACTTATGCATAGAAAGCTTTAACAAACACTACTCTTACCGTCTGGAGAAAATAATAAAACCTTCTGAAATCATAAAATCCCTCGGTATGAAAACCATCTGTTTCAATAGCGCCCCCTTTGCATTGTGTGCAAAACTCCTGTATTAAAATCAACTACAATTTACTGGCTCCTAAACAACTCGACGAGATTAAAACTCGCAACAATTACATATTTTCTGTGCATAAACAAAACCCCAAGATAGGAGTGAAGCAAAATTACTTAAAAAAAGAACAACTACTTGCATTAAAACAGCATTACTTACCGTTGTATTCACAATCATACCAAATCTACACCGTTGCCAGTACCTACTCACGAAGTTGTAACAGAAACTTTAACGCCTACTCTCATCCCGCTAAAGCTACATAAATATTTTTACGATTTTAATTGTTCCCCTAATGGGTTCCACCCGCATTGTCCCAGACACAATAGCGAAGAACTCGCTAAAACTTCTTGCGGATTTTTCACTTGTTTTTGTTTCCAAAAAGCAGAAAACTTTCGGCTTACGACAACCCGGTCCTGTGAAATCCCAAAAACTTTAGATATTGTTTAACCAAACAAAATGCGATAAAAGTGTAGAACTATACAAGGAAAAAACTTTGTTTGGTTAACATATTCGCGAAGGAAAAAGTGTCAACATTATCGCAGTGCTTTTGTTCTGGAGTAGTTCTGGAGTTGTGGAGTGCTGGATAGTACTGTCAAACTGTGTACTCGCAATTACCCAGTGTTAGGTAATTTCCCCTAAAACACCCTAACGCACGATACAACACAGTAGCATAGCATTCCATCGATTAGTATACTACAAGTGGTAGTGGATGGTGCGACGGGGTAGAGGGTTAAATTATAGTCTAACGATGTGATTGTCGTTAACTGCTCGAGTGAAAATCACTCGATAGCTACTACAGTACAACAGCAGCAATTTGTGTAAGGGCGGCCATGAGAGGAAATGGAAAAGTCAAGAGAAAACTTCAAAATAGCAGTTAGACAACTTTTTCATTGGTGGTTACTGTTGGCTGTTTTTTTTTTTTTTTTTTTTTTGTTTTTTTGCCTTCATTCGGCTATTTTATGAAATTTAATAACGAAACTTTTTCCTTTGAGATGGATTCGTCGTTGTCGTCGACATTGTCAGAGGATGAAGAGTGTGTGTTTTTTTTGTAAGTTTTTTTTATTTCAAGTGACATCTGTTGGGCTGCAATAAAAGTTATACGCGTTATTGTTTCTTTTCTTCGTTCTTAGGGTGCTGCTGATGCTGACTCGATGGAAACGATGATGCTATATGTTTCGTGTATTAGCCCTTAAGTAAGGGAATCGGCGGCAATTGATTTTCTGTTTCTCTTCTTCTTTTCTTTTTCTTTTTGCCGAGAATCCATTTAATTTGATTCTTTACTCTTCGAAGTGCCATTTGTGCGGACAGATGTTTTTGGCTGGTTGTTGGAAAAGTTTTGATGGCTTTAAAATTGTTGCCTGATGTACTACACAAAGTGATTATGTTCATTGTTGTTTTGGGAAATATAAACTGAGTTTAAGAGCCACATTGGTTGTTTCATTTAAAGGGAACGAATCAGTTATTTTATGGGGTTTCCGCGTGAACGAATTCGGTTGAGGGAAGGAGGATAGTCTGGCATATCTAAACAGAATCATTACGCGCTGCGATACAGCCTGGAATTGGAATTAATGATTTCGAGTAACAACCCCTGAATTAGAACAATTAGGAACCGTACCAACAGTATAGTCTAACTTTAAAATAAGTCTTAAGAAAGGGACAATAACAATCGCAAAATCATTTGCATTGGTCCACGAATACAAGTATGTACACACACAAAATTGAGAGTTGATTCCTTCGCATTTTTTTGTATCTTGAGCTTTTAAATGTCTGCAAGGATCCTTCCCATTTGATTTTACCTCTCAGTGACTGCTCAAAGGCATTTTTGCATAATGGATATAAGAAGTCCTTGCCAATCTTGATCAATATGAAAGGCTGCCAGCTTCTTCGACAAGACACTTTGACTTCAATGTGCTGAGAATATTTGCAAGATTTCATCTCATAGCAAACTATATGTAAGTGTAGATCTCGACTCTGTTTGTGTTTCTCTATTTAGACTCTTTTACGATGAGAACCTTGTCTATTTCTCAAGACGTAAACTTTCTACCCAAACCTTTGACAAAATTCTCTGAACAGCACAGTGGCATACTGTTGAATCCTTTGATATTGTATTCATCACAAAAATAATAATAATCCTATATTCATGTAAATAACTGTACCCAAAGCAAATTATCACTTTTCCGATTTCGCATCCCCCCTTTCAAATGAACTGCGGGCTAAATCTTTTTCTCCTCATAGCCACGTCGAGAATATTAATAAACTTCCTTACGAAACAACACCCAACGACAGGATATAGGGGGAGAAAAGAAACTTGAAATTTTTCTTTCCACTTTTGTTGGAAATCCTGAATGAAGCACATTACATTACCAAAATATACAAAAAAAAAAAAACGGAGCAACCATATGCCAAAAAGAGAACAAATTTACCAGCACCACACCCGACTGGAACCAGAAGCGGCGGCAAGAATAGAAACACGAACGGAGAACTCCGAAGAACAAACTTTTTTACCTTATTTGACATACGTGACCGACATTATTATGAGAAATTAACCTCGCATCAAATAAACAGGATGAGCGCCCAGAAAACAACAAAAACACGCAGAGGAATACAAGCAAGTCCTCCAACGAAATCGAAGGATAACAACAACAGAAAACAAGAAAAATACATTCAAGTATATATGAACATATGTATGTATGTATGTATGTTTCTATGTCTGTGAGCTACGAGCCACGAAGAAGAACAAAGTGAAAGGAAATTATCAATTAAATTTGGCTTTTCTTCAATAAAACACAGGAAAAAAAAGAAAACCAGCGAAACAAGCTGAAGAAAAAACAGAAATCCTACGAAAGTTAGAAGGAAGAGAAAATAAGTAGGAACTAAGTCCTTGCTTGGAATGTCAAGCAGCGGAATATATTTTTTTTTTTTTTGCTCTTCTTTTTCCAATTTTATTTTAGTGGGCGGAATGGGGGTGGCCATCCCTCTCAAACATCATACGTGCACAGACAAGTATACGAGCATATTTAGCTAAGAGAAAAAAGAATTTTTTTTCCTTCTATTTTCCTTACTTCATTGCTGCCGTTATTTTTGTGTTTGGAATCCTCTTGGAAGACATAGGAAGAACTCTCGCCATCGTCGTCGTCGTTGTCGTCGTTATCTCTGAACAACGTATTTGTCATTTGGAATCCATGGTATCGCATCCACTTCCCATCCTTGTTCACTAATGAAAACCTTCATAAACAAAAAAAAAAAAAAACAAAAAAACCAAATAAAGAAAGAAATACTCGAATGAAAAAGCATCGATAAAACGAGGACCGTATGTAGGCGTATCGCACAAGTGCCTGTCAATCAAAGTACTTTTCAAGCGCCCGTTCAAACAGATCTGAAACTTTTTCACAGTGTAATTCGGCACACACAGCCGGAGATTGAGTGATATTCAAAGTTGTACACTTGTTCTTGGTACTCATTAGATGGCTTCTGTTACCGTGAAGCGTCTTCTTATTGATACGAGAATTGGAAAATGATGGGTGACATCGGTTTCGAGGTTCTTTTCTTTTTCTCCGTTTTTTTTTTTTTTGTTCTTTTTATTTGTTAACGATAACATACGCTCGTCTTGGGATGGATTTTATTGAAACCAATAAGTGTCACAATGGCTATGACAATAGAGTGAATTTCTTTGAATTTGGTTTTGTCTATGGAAAAAGTGAGCAAGTCCTTGATTTATTTTGCGTACTTCACAAGAACAAGTTGCCTAATGTCCTTCATTTTGAAAATAGTTTACATCCCATCAGAGATAAGTATCAGTAGCATCCTTATTTACTTGATTGAATAATTGAGGGTTGTAAGAAACTGGAAGCTTTGCCTATGTATCTTCGTGGCGCCCGTTTAACCGAATATATTGCTGTGGTAAGTGAAAGTGTGGCCGAAGACCCGGAATTATCGATGCGTCGGTGTTTGTTTCTTGGCTTGTCTTCATCTTGATGCATTTTGAATTAGGACCGCCAAGTTATAGCCGACATACCGCCCGATATATGTACAGTGGTGGACATATTTTTAGCACACTTTAAATTTTGTCAATACATATAAAGGTAATTGTAAAACATGAAATGTAAAATAGTATTTATCACACTTTACTTACTTAGTTGGCGCTACAGCTCGAGGTGAACCTGGGCCTGCTCCTCGCAACCATTTGTGTGTGCGTGTTGTATTTTTGCACGAATGGAAGGGACCTACAGTTTTTTGCCGACTCCGAACGGCGAGTTGAGAAGCTCAATCGAGACAAATGATAGTCTTTGATGCTTGTCAGACATTCGAAAGAGGTGGGCACTGTGAAAAATGTTTAGGTGTTTGCGGCGGGATTCAAACCCAAGACCGCTGGCTCAGTAGTCCGACGCACTAACCACTTGCGCTACGGTGCCCAGCTGATAGTGGATTTTGGATTTCTATTTTTGGTTAAGTTGACGCCAAACGTACCTTTTCCCATCTGATCCCAACCCGGACTCATTACTCTAGAGTACATTTTTCCAACAAAAACATCGGTTTCTGGAGGTATTCCCTTGCAACGGTTTTTCTTGCCTTGAACTTTTTTTGTCAAGAGCAGATTTTTCTGTGCTATGCACTCTCTTAAGTTTATTTTTCCTATAAACGCCTTCCAATGATTTTACCGGATACACTAATAGAATGTTTACTCATAAGCAGGGATAGGATTTTGTGGACCTAAAAAAGTAAAAAAAAGGCAAAACAAAAGACTTAAAAAGGCAAAAAAAGGCATTTATTAAAAAACACAAGAAAAAGGAACGTAAATGCACATTTAATTATAGTAGCATTGAACTACCAAGATCTTTTTGAAATTTACTGGTAATAATCTTTTGGTTGTCTCTTAGAAGCGCCTTGAAGGAGCTAACTGACCTTTCTTCTTAAGCTGAAACGAGTGGAACCCAGTTAAAGCTTTCAACATTATTTACATCAATGTTTGACGGTACTTTCTGAAAAATATTTTTCAATTTTCTCAAAAGTTTTTATTAAAATGAATTTTTAAGTAGTAAGATAAATTGTAAACTATCTATCTCTGTACTGTGCAAATCGCTAAAGCCAATTTTAACTGTTTTTCTATGATAAAACTAAATTTATATGTATCTGTATTTTTCGATTTGCCGGAATACGTAAATGCATATTCAAGTATGAATGAACACAAGCAATACAAATTATCAAACCAACGCGGGTAGATATGTACAATGTACTGTACAGTATTTAGATCTGTTATCGATTGCACAGGCAGGGACCCTTTTGGTGGCGGCAATGCTGTTAATATGTATTTTTTATAAAGCGTAGCAACGCACGCAGGGTATCCGCTAGTGTACGATGTTTCCATGTTGACTCTCCCAACAGACTAGACATTTTAAATTGTAATGCGTCGAGGAATGTAAGTATGCGTATTGTATTACACAGTGTGAGGAAGAAGCATATAATGTTATACATGCATATGTACATACGAGCATTATTTTTTTAGCGAATAAACTTTGAGAAGAAAGCAAAATATGCAAAAAAGGCAGAAAATGGCAACAACGGGATAAAAAGCAAAAAAAGGCAAAATAAAATACATATATTTGGAATCAGGGGGACATGAAACGTGTTTGTGTAAAGTCGATACTATATTCCGATTAAGCAAAAAACAGAGGCAAAGTAAGCAAAATCCTATCCCTGCTCATAAGCTTAAGACCTCCAAAATGAGTTAGTTGCACTAACTCTGTTGGTCAGGTTGTCCACATTTGAAGTGGTTTTCTTGGGCATTGGAACTCTTACAACATTTTTGACATTCCCAAACACCTCCACGCGACGTAAGGCATTGTAGATAAGCCGATAAGCCGTTAGTCTTTAAATTGAAGATGAGCCGTTGTGATTCCGCTAAGAAATATTGTCATCTCACCATATTTAAGGACATCTCCCAAATATTTAAGATTATTTTATATTATTGGGAAGTTGCGTGCTCAACGCCAGTTGGGCTCAGTTGTATTGTCACTCGAAACCCGAAAACGCGTTTTTCTCGAAACTGTAGATATTTTCAAAGTCGGTTGTCAAGATTTCTAGAAAACTGATCTTGATAAAATTTCACACACGTCTTTGAGATATTACTGACAAGGACTTGGGATTTTTTGTTGAATGCAACAATGTATTTTTAAAAAAGAAATGTAAAGCAAATTTTACCGAAATTTGTAAATTTTTTGTAAAAATGTCTGTCGAAAATCCAATTTTCACTTTTTTTTGTTTTTTCTTCGTACAAGTTCTAGTTTAAGGTATAAACTTTTATGACTTCAGTTGATCCTGTCATGAGTTCTGCTGTCAACGCGCAAGTACCTTTTTTCCGAGCGGTCACCGCAAATGACGTCGCAATGGCAGGGTTTTAAATATTTTTCTACAAAAATTTCAGAAACTCTTTGTCAAATGTGAAAAAAAAACATTCAATAATACACAAAAACTCTGCAGTTATCCTGGACACCACCCATAGAGTTAGTTGAAACCTAAAATCTGAGTTTCCTATCATTACGCCGATGTGTCTTTCTCTCGTTCTTGTTCTTCATGTGCTCGCGGTGTGTTAACATTATAAGGGTATTCATATCCCCTTTAGAGTGTGTAGATTATAAAAAAAAAGTGCTGTTTATATATGTACATATATGTCCACCACTTGTATACGAAAAAGTCACCGAAAATTACCTCGAAAGGATTGACAGCGCTGGAGAAGGTCTACAGACGCCCATTTAATTGACGTCCTTAAATTCCTTAAATTTGTGTATTTTTCTTCAAAGGCGTGAAGCCCGCATTCCACTTGACAGCGTACTTGAAACGTCGAAAATAAATCCAATAATCTTAGCACTCCAATGGCTGTTGATCAATTTGTTTCCAATTTTCGCATTACGCTCTCATACTTAAATGGCGGTCAAAAGTTTAAATAAATTTGTTGCCATTCCTGCAGTTTTATCTAGACCTAGGTTTTCACAAAATGGCAAAGTGCAATGCTGCTGAATATTGTTGATGTTTGCCGAAGCATAGCAAAGTGCTTCTTCCTAGTTTCTAATGATTTAACTTAATCTTCCTGGTCCAGCCTTACTTCGTTGAACAACTACTTAGGGTTGCAAGAAGAAAAGTATACCCAAAGATAACTTTGTCGGATTTAGTAGGTTCAGTCCAATTTGTCCACCGGTAGTACATTATTTAATATCACACACGGACACCACCATATCCATTAGTTGTGCCTATTTGACTTTAACGTCATGTGCCCATTAAACCACCCCTCCTATCTGCTTACACAGGAAAAAAGAACATATGGTATTTCAAGAGAATAACAGCCGCAACATATCAGACTCCAACCCAAACCACGCCAAGAGCCTTTCAGCCCTAATTGGTGTTTTCTTAAGATCCCCTAAAACCCAATACTGTTCATCTTCAACGAAAACAAAATCAAGTCATTGTTTCGCAGCTTTCAGACAAAGATGTTAGCACCCTTTCTCGATCCTTCAATAACTTCTCGTATTACTCAAAGCGACAACAAAAGCCAAACTCAATCTACCATAAGAATAGCAAGGGCGCCTCAGTCCAGTAAGTTTCCCATCCATGTCGGGGGTGATTACAACTTTTCGTCCATTAAAATCAAACACAGCGGCAGCCATCCCACCGTATTGGTATGCGGAAAAATCTAAGAAAATACCCACCCATTCAGCCCACTCGGTCATTGAGATTTTCCAAAGATTTTTGTGGTACAATTTTAACAGCCATTAGAAGTGTGAAATTAAACACACCGCCCGCGCGCGATCCTTCTTATCCTTACACACGGACAAACTGAAAAGATTCAAAAAGTAATTTGCAAGGATATCTTAAGTATTCATTAAAAAAATATGTGCGCGCATAAGAACCTAACAAAGCATCCAACGCACTTACGTTCATAGGAACAAGGTTGGCAAGCGGGACACGGGTGGCAAACAATTTTAAATCCAAAAGGATACCACCCTAAAGACAATTGGTAAATCACACTTACAAAGGATGAAACGCACACTCAATCGCTACGACTTAACTTTGTCATTAACTTGAAGGATATTCGTACAACTGCACCCACGTCATAGCGAAGCTTAGATTGAAAAAGGAAGCGAATTCTGCGTTTGTGAACCAACTAAGCATGACACAGACTACACTTGCCCGCTGCGAAAAAAAAATTTAAGAGAAGAAAAAAATAATCACTACAAAGCATCCTCTCCTCCACGGTGCGGCACCACTCACCAGTCAAAGGAGCAAAAGTGAGCAACGCCCAGAGCCCTCTTCGTTATTATATCAAACCGAGTCCTTGAGCCGAATGCAGAACTGGAAAAAGGAAGTTTTCTTATTCCATCCATCGTTCGGGCTTTCATTTTTTTTTCTCACTTTTTTAAATTTAACTTTCAACCTCAATTCCGATTTTACTTCAAATTTTTTTTACCCATGTCCTTTTTGTCCTTTTCTGTATGTGCACTTTTATTGGAGTCATCTCCTAAAACTGGTGTCACTTTGCTTTTCCGAAGGACCTATGCATGCATGTTTGTGTGTGTGGCTCATGACAAACGCTCTTAGCCTGCGTTTTATTGGGCGTCCAGGATTAGAGATGACTGCGCGAAAGGCACGAAGAAGCAGAATAAACTCTACTTAGATTTTCTTATACGGTCCTCTTCTATATTTCTGCAACATCGGCAGGATTTTGTCTTTTCTTCTTGACGTATGGCTGTGTGTGTGTGCGATGGTCTTTTGTGGGATACACAAAGTACCAATTTGCACAATGAGCTCTTTAGTTGTATGAAGAGGAGGGGTGGTCGGCGACAATGTAGTACGAATATATGCCTACACACATATGTTAGATGGTAGTGTTCGCCGGAAATTTTGCATAATACGTTAGTGAACATAGAAAAGGAAAAGGATGAAGGAAAAAAAATGCAATGACTAAAGGATAATGTGAAATACCGAAGAAAATGCAAAGGAGGTACAAATCAGGATAAAGTCGAGAGATTTGTCGACAAAATTATCATTTCTCTAAGATGCAGATGCACTGCCTGCATTCGATGTGTTGAGCTTTTGGCTGCAGGATATTTTCTATGTTTTTTTATGAAATTTTTCAATAAATGCAAGTTAAAGTTTTTTTCTATGAATGTGGAACCATATAAAAGTTTGCGAATGGTTTGATAGCTTTTTTATGGAATATGAGAACTAGAAAAGGATTCTGACACTATTTCGGAAATATCTGGACCAAATGGTAGCATTCTGTTTGTGGAAGGATGACGGATGTGTTGTTTGCGAAGAACATATGTAATTTCATAGGAAGAGTATTGGAATCTGTTGTGCGCGCTTTCATCCAAGCAATCATCTAGTAGCGAGAAATGTGGCCTTAAGGAAAAACATGATAAAAGCCCTCTTTCGGTCACACAGTTATAATATTTCTATATTAACGAAGCGGTAGCTGGGCACGTGGAAGCGGTAGCTGGGCACGTCAAGGGAACGAAACAGCAGACGAACTGTCCAGGAACGGCTAGAAACCTAATATACCGCATTACCACTAATTTAGCGATTGTGTCATAACCCGAAGCTTTTAGCCGGCAGTTGATCAGAAAACATTACTTCTTTCACTGGGAAGAAGCTTAATCCATGTTCTCATCGGTGTTGTCACTTGGCATTGTACAAAAGAATACATAACCCCGAAAAACGACTTCTGTAGCACACCTTCTATCTTCTATGTCACTGCGCGGCTCTCCCAGAATCGCGCCCATTTTGCATGGGAGTACGGTTCTTCGACTGTCTGGACTACCCGGCTAAGATACCGCTTACAGGTCTGACTATTTATCATAAGATCAAAGTAGTTTTGTTAAATGCATGTTCCAACAAGCACAACTGTGAGCACCGTGGTGTAGTGGTAAGTGCATTGAACTACTCCACAACGTTGCCCGGGTTCAATCCCAGAAAACACCTAAACAAAATTCACGGTGCTTCCTCTTTCGAGTGTTTGACAAACATTCAAAGAGTATCATTTGTCATGGGGAGCTTTTCAACTCGCCGTTCGGAGTTGGAAAAAACTAAAAAAAACTAGTGCTCTAGCGTAATAGCCAGTTGCATTCCTCCCCTTCAACAATTTTCTCGCAACACACGCCTCGCAAGGAATGCCCATAAGAAATTAAAGAAATTCTTCCTTTAACCGCTCAACACGAATGTAGAATGCTTTACCAATCACGATTTTTCCCTCCCGTTACGATCTACAAACATTTAAGACCAATGCGCATCGGTATCTCCTCTTTCACCCCTATGGCCCACGCGTGCAAGACATTTTAACAGTATGCATAACCCCTTTAGCGCGCGAGAATTAAAAACAAAAAAAAATGTGTCCTTTTCATTGGTACAAAAATATAGCACGCACACACAAATAGTTGCAAGAAGCAGGGCCTGGTTCACCCCGAACTGTAGCGCTACCTTAAGGAAGAAAGAACAACCAAAGCTCTGGGTTAAATTGCCCCTGTTGCAAATGACCCCCCTAACTTTACCTTACCTAAGGAAATATTAGATCAAGCATAGATCAAGCTGGACTGGCTACTGGATTAACTCCTAGGCTACAGACATGCACAAACAGATAACTTAAAGATTTCGAAGAAAGAAATAGGTCGGTCCCACCATACGAGTACAAAGAATCTTGCTAAATATGGCACGTCCCTATTTGCAAACTGACTTGCTTATGTGGCCTCAACCAACAACCTCTTCCAGTTAGTTCGGTCCTTAGCTAACTGCCTCCAGTTGCACGCGTCAAGTTGGTTGAGGTCTTGTTCTACTTGTGCGCGCCACCTTAGGCGAGGTCGTCCTCTGCTGCGCTGACCTTCCGGGTAAGAGTCGAATATTCTCCGAGCCAGAGCGTTGATGTCCATACGCTCTACATGTCCTAGCCATCTTAAACGCCAAATGTGCAGTTTTTTGACCAGTTTAATGTCGCTGTACAGCTCGTGGTTGAATCTTCTCCTGCAGAACCCGTCAACGCAAAGGATTTTTCTCTCGAAGCGACCAAGGATATTTTCATCCGCTTTCGATAAAGTCCATGCTTCAGCTCCATATAACAAGACTGGAATGATAAGGGTCTTATATAGAGTCTCCTTAGTCGATCGGGAAAGGACTTTACTACTCAATCGCCTTCTTAGCCCAAAGAGACAGCGGTTGGCAAGAGTAATCCTTCGTTTGATTTCCGACGAGATGTCATTTTTTGATGTTATGGCAGAGCCGAGGTAGACAAAGTCCTTTACTACCTCAAAGTTGTAGCTGTCTATTGTGACGTTCTGTTCAATTCATCGATGTTGAGTATCCCTTTTTGTTGACAGCATATATTTTGTTTCGCCCTCGTTCACCGCTATTTGCAAAGCTAGCCAAAAATACCATTGAGCCGATAGGCTGCTGTGGTTTACAGGAGAAAGCAAGAATTTAACGTTGAACTCGATGTCACATAGGCATTGTTAGCCGTTATTCCATAACAGAAGTGACTTATTCGGAGCCCAAGTCGATAAGGAGTTTCAAGTGTTATTCAAAGTCTCGGAAAACGATGGTGGTGAATGGACGGTAGCACTCACACACCCATTGTAGGCTACTAACATAACACCAGTATAATACCCAGAAGCTTGTCCTAGAACCTAGAAGAATACTAAGGATCTACACTCCAAGTGGCCCAACCACGAAAAAATAATCCAACCAGTAACATCGAAAAAGAACTACAGTAGACAGCCCAGCAAAACGAAATAAGTTCAACGACGCCTCGGATCTGTGCTTGGAATTTTCGATCACTAAACAGACATCAGTCAGCTGAACTAAGGGGGAAAGTCTTGAGTTTTCGGCACGTGAGTTAACCAAATTATGATAGCCGAAAAAATTCGCTCTGACCGTTGCGCTGCGACATGTAAAGAAAATATACACTAGCGCTCCAACCCGCAAAGTATTTGACTATGTACAACTGGGGGCAGTTAGCTTAGGACCGGGCTAGGTTAGGTTAGGTTACGTTGGCTGTCTCCATCATTCTGGTTGGATTCACTTAGATACTTAAGGTCCATTGTGTTACCACATGGAGTCGATTCATTTATCGGTACTCCCCTACTCCTACTCCTATGTCAACAACACGCAGTGTTTCAAAGTGGTCACCCATCTAAGAACTAACCGCGCCCGACGCTGCTTGACTTCGGTGATCTAACGAGAACCGATGTTTTCAGCGTGGCGTGGTCGTTGACTAACTGTTAGTTAGTAGTTGAGGCCCTGATTCACACAGAACTGTAGCGTCGCCTAAGTAAGTTATTTAAAGGTAACTTCAAAATAAGGCATTTGTGCCAAAATATAACACGCACACACAAACGGTTGTGAGAAGCAGTAGCGAACATCGGAATAAGGACCTAAGTAAAAAATGATCGAATTACTTTCTTAGTTAATTCTTTTTGCAGTTGCTACAGCTTTAATTCGCCCTCCTTATCCCGAAACGGTACAATACAGACCGCAATTAAACTGCAAATAAAATACAAACACCAAACTAAGAAAACTTCATTTAAATGAAAGTAAAACAATAAAATTCTCCAACAGATATAAGGAAACGATCAACTGCAATCGACATTAAAGCTATATGTACACTCGCAGCTATAAATCGTCCTTACCGCAAATAAAACACACACAGCCGAACCGACTGAACCGCTCCAGCTTGAGCTACACTATTCGCATTCGACTGCACCGACCACCGCCAACATTGGGCGTACATATAACACTTGGAATCTCAGACGGAGAAACACCACACAAACAAGAAAATAATATAAAAAAGTTCACGGACCAAGAATAAACAATAAAAAAAAAAACAAAATCGAAACGAAACTGATAACCTCAATTACATGGACGAATGTGTTAAGCACTGCTCCATCCTTAAGGGTATAAAGTTTTATGGTTGGGAATACTCGGCATTCGATAGATGATGCACCTTTTTTTTTATCTTCTTCGTCCTTTTTCTTTCCAGGAGCGATGCAGTGGTCTACATTCCGAACAACTGCAACTATACCTGCGTAGAGCATACACATACATACATGCATAAGATTCCTTTTGCTCTTTGTTTTGTTATCCTTTTTTATTAAGTTTTGTTGGCTCACCCATTCCGCCGCAAATTTACAAATAGTCCTTCATCATTCGTTCATTGCCTGGTCTACACGGGTTTTGAGGCGGTCGAGCGACGCGACGTACGCAGAGGGTGTTAGCTGTAAGGACGAGCAGTGTCCCTACATTGTCTGAGAGGTGGTAGTGGTGGTGAGTTGTTGTTTGTATTGGGAACGGTGCAATAAAAATAAAAGCTCTCCAACCTCCAAGTCTCTGTGCGGTTAAGGCTTGGCTGGTGGGGTTTTTTGTTTCCCTTTTTTTTTATTTGAAAAACTTTTTGATTTATGTGGCAATTTCTAGTTGCATCAGCGATGGGGGAGAGCCTTATCAAAATGTGAAATCGATTAAGGCCCAACCGTTTGGTAGCTCATTCGCTGGGTATTGCAAGGTAGACGAATGACGCTGAAATGTGCACGCTCATATATGCAATGGTCATAAATTTACGCTAAGCCACAGCTAGTTGCGACTCGTGAGTGAGAAACTCCTGCTTCTGCACTTTCTACACTTGAATCGTCGTTGTAGGACGAAGTTGATATTTTGTTGTTGTTTTTGTTATGTGCGGAGTACCGAAGCGACGTTATTCTATTTTTTAGGGGATGGTGGGAATTTTTAAAGATATGAAAACGATTTGTTGATGCCACAACATGGCTCAGTGGTGTGGTGAGGCGAGGTTGGAGGTCATTTACTGGAAAATGAAAATGCTTTATGGCTATGGCGCTTTTTTTTTTGCCAAATTCCACATGAAAAGAGAAAAGTGGACAAAGTTTTTTTTCTATTTTTTACGAAATCCCTTCAAGAGTCAAGAGTCGTGGGCTTACAGATATGTACGAGTATTTGTTTTTGTTTTTTTTTTTTTAGATTTGTTTTGAAAAGTTTGGAGGAAAATCCCTAGAGTGTTGTTATGGTAATGCTGGAAGTCAAATGGGAAACTGTGCGAGGCAGTTACGGTACACGGGAAGAGTAATTGTATGGAAATACTTGAGAGAGACTTTTAAAAATGGATTTCGTCAATGAGTTGGCTTTTAAAGTTGTGAAACTACGGAATAGAATCTTTTTTTGTTTTTTTCTAAATCGGTTATAATTTTACATACACGTGTGAAAAACATCTGCACAAAGTTTTTGGACCGGAGTTGAAAGTCAGAAATTGCAAGGTAGTTTTGGTAGGCAATCTGTGGAAACAAGTCTTAGACTAAGTGTTGTATCTAGAAGGAGAAGTCCAACGTTGCATGCACCGTAATACCATAAACTCCATAATGGTAGAAAAATACAAGAAGAAGCAACTTGAGAACCACATGCTGACTCAGCAAAGTATTGATAGGTATTGACAATTTTCGATATTACCCAATTCGCATGTTTCTGGCCATATGGATTAGGTGTAGCTAAATAAAATTTATAATGGTGAAGAAAATGAAAAAGAAATGACTGATGGGTGTGTTTTTTTATAGCAAGAACCAAAAGTTTCAAATCAAACCCCAATGGGCGGGGATGCATCTTTGACGGCCTTAACTTTAGGTTAGCTTAGGTTGGCTGGCTTTCCACCGAACTCGATAGGATTCACTTAGACCAGAGTAATGACATTGTATTATCACAGGCGCTGATTCTTATCGATACTCTTGGAACCATTTTGATTCTCCCAGAATCTTTTTTTTTAAGGAGGTGCTGAGCAGCTGCACATGAGGTGATACGGTGATTCTCTCTCTTCCTCATCCATGCGGCTGCGATATAAGTAATCAGCGAGGATTCCCAATCTGCTGGCATTACTGTCTATTGCACAACGACTTGTCAATACCCCAACTAGGGTGCCATTATGTGATCTGCCTTAACTTTTATGTGAGCGACAAATGTATTCCGTGAACAATGTAGGGCAAATGTTGAGAAATCGGCAACAAAAAAAGAAGACTCCCTTAGTCAGAAAATGTGGGTTTATTCAAAATTTAAAAACGCGTTACAATTTAGTTCGTTAGTCGACGGAATCTTAAAGACAACTGGGTGATTCCTTTAGATTACTAGCTTATCCAAATCAGAAAAAGAAAAAATTAGTACACTTTATGAATGTTAGAATGAATGTATGATTCTATGAATGTATGTCTATGTATATGAACGTATCAATGAAAAAAGTGGTGACTTATTATGTGAATGTATTGATATTCAACACCCTCCGCGCGGGGCCGAAATCCAAGGGTAAAATTATTGGATTGGTCTTCTGAATACCTTTCCATTGCCACATCTGACTTCACAAGATCGCATTCGTCCATCTCTTCCAGGGAACGCTTTTTCGATGATGGCAATTTCCAGGGAACGCTTTCTCGATGATGGCCAATTTCCAGTGAACTCAAGGTTTTGCGTGGTCGAACAGCAAAACAACATCAGCTTCTTATATAGGAACGTACGTATTTGTGGGAAACAGCCGCAAAGTCTGCAAATACTTTACTTGTCATCGTCGCCATAGTTTTTGGGTATAGTTAAAACGATGCTTCCAAAGCTCTTGGATGTCACTATTGGCCTCTGAGGATATGTTCCTTTCCTGACTTGTAGTATATATGTAGGTGATCGAGAAAAATTCAGACGGTGAAAGCGGAGCTAAATCCAGTAGATCACGTGAGACGTACGTGATCGGTTAGTCGTTAGCGATTGCTTCAGTTTCAGTGGGGAAAGTTCTTAGCTGATCAAAATTCAGCGAATCTGATCCCAATTACTGCCTTAAGGGTATTCTTTATAGTTTGAATTGATCTTTCCCAAAATCCGCCTCAGCATGGCGCTCTTTCAACTATCAACTGCCATCTTATTCGTTTTTGAGATAGAAACTCATGCAATGCGTCGTCACCCATAAAAGGCCCAACCTCCTTCAGCACGACGAAAAGTTTTGGCGTTTTCCGAAAATATTACTGATGGTACACCTCGCCGTGCAATAAAGCATCGTATTGCCATCAAACATCCTTCATTTGTTATTTTCATTACTTATTCTAACTGGACTGCTTGAACTGCTGCACATGTAATAATCATCAAATAAGACTTCCGCATAACTTCATTGAAGTCCATAACAAGTCCAGAACAACGGACCGCCGAAATCAACCCCAACGTTATCAAACGGCCTTGTCAGCGTAATTGTCTCTTTGGGTAACGGAGCAAACGGTTTTTGGCCAGTTGCCGACCTCTAATAATCCAAAATTTCTCTCTTAGCTTTGCCAAAACCATACTGACACTTACATGTAAGGTGCAGTCGGAGAGAATCCCGAAAACCAAAATCCCGAAAATCCAAAATCGCGAAAATCCAAAATCGAGAAAATCCAAAACCCCGAAAGGCCAAAATCCCGAAAATCCAACATCCCGAAAGGCCAAAATCCCGAAAATGAAAATAAAAATTTGTTTGTATGAAAAAAATTAAAAGAAAATTTATTTAACAGAGGTATTAAATAAAATCCCGCCGCAAACACCTACAAGTTTTTGACAGTGCCCACCTCTTTCGAATGTCTGACAAGCATCAAAGAGTATCATTTGTCACGATTGAGCTTCTCAACTCGCCGTTCGGAGTCGGCAAAAAACTGTAGGTCCCTTCCATTCGTGCAAAAATATAACACGCACACACAAATGGTTGCGAGAAGCAGGCCCAGGATCACTTCGAGCTGTAGCGCCAACTAAGTAAGTAAGTAAGTATTAAATAAAATAACAAGCTTTAAATAAACCAAACATAACACAACAGTTTAAGTCTGATTGACAAAAAACATTAGAGAAACGATCTCTGACAATACAATGTCTAATACAAGTTCATATCGAACGCAATTCACATTAAAAACTTATTTCAGAACGCTCGTTACGTTCCGCGTAAATCTTTTTAATTTTACTTTCCTTAATAACGTAACGTTTTCTTATTCTTTGATTTCTACCGGAAGTTATTTTCGATATATGTAAGTTCATGTTTTCACACGGATTTGGTCTTCATCTAAAAGAATGATCAGTATACGCTAATCTGTGAAATTAAAATCAATTAACTGAAACTAAAATCTAATTTAGTAATTTCTAATCTATCAGCTATCACACTGAATGAAATCAACACAACTGAATGCACATTACGAATTGTAAAATATTACAACATTAATGCAAACAGGAATGGACAAACATTTGTCTACTTTACTTTTAAAAATAAAGTCCCGAAAAATTTTCATTTTATATAATTTTACGAGATTCCGTTTTCGGAATTTTGGATTTTGGATTTCGGATTTTCGGGATTTTGGATTTTCAGGATTTTGGGTTTTCGGGATTTTGGTTTTCCGGATTGTGACTCCAACCCCGTGTAAGGTTCTCAGGTGGTAATCGCTAGAAAGTAGCGTAGGGATTCGTGAGCCAGCCGGAAGAATCTTTGGATTGTGTCGTCTAAAAGTTGTTGAGGGCCTCCTAACGGAATGTGCTCCGTGAACAATGTAGGACAAAAGAGGAATGCCCAAGAGCGAACTTCTCGGATAGAGGAAACAAACGTTACTTCTGATCATCTATTAGGAAATTGTGTGGTATATTTTTTAGCCGAATGAGTTGGTATTTAGGTGCTTACTTCATAAGTCGCAAATAAGACCACTTTCTGCAGATAATCGAATTCTAGAATGGTCATATCCTGCAAATATGCCATATGTCACCAGATTGGCCTACCTAACCCAAGAATGATGCCACAATTAACCTAAAAAAAAGGCTCTCGCTCATCTGAAATAGATAAATAAGTATTCTTCCATCCGTTTCTAGGAAGTCGGACTCCCAAACGTTTTTCCTGTCAATTAATTTTGTATTAATATATTTCTCCTCCTCCACGGGATATTTTTGTTTGATTTAAGAACAAATTAAACCAAATCTCTTACTTTGTATCTTTACATGCATCCTAATGAGCGCACAAAACAACAACAAATCCTGCTCCTCTCCTCTCCTCTCCTCTCATTCAACATCAATTTCGCATAATGAGTCGACATTAACTCGTAGATGCAAAAAGTTTTCTTCTTTTTTTTTTCATTTTGTTTTTTTTTTTTTTTGTTATTCCTCCCATTTCTAGCGAAAAGTCTTAAAGTGACATTAATGGCAAAAGACAAAGGGCGACGACACATGAACAATTTCGAAATTAAGGGGGCGAACACACACACACATACCCATACGATGGGTGTATGCATAAAGGCATAAAGTTAATTGGAGTTATTCGAATGGAAAACTTTTTCCCTAATTGAAATCTTAAGTAAATTTTTTTTCTATGTTTTCTTCTATTTTACTCGTACAGCAAAATATAGAAGAAAAATAAGTTGAAATTATAAGAGATAGAAACAAATCCAAGAAACAAATGAAGAAGCACTCTTGTGCAACTACTTACGAAAATTAAGTAAACGAACGTGAATCGTTGGTTGTTGTTTTGCTCGTTAGGAGTAATTTCCACCTCACTAATGAGTCATCAAGAAGGATCAGTGTAGGAGATGAGTGTGAAATAAACAAATAGCCTGAAATGGAAAGTTATTTAGAAAAAAAAATTTAAGGTTAAGTTCGTTTGTGTTTTTTAATGAGCGAATTAGAAAAATTCAAACCAAAGTTAAGTACTACAAGGATGTCGAGTTATCGGATGTGAACATTTTTTTCGTTGTCTTGGAAACTACTCAACTCTTAACAACATGTACACGCCTAAGACTAGGTTCCGACTAGATGCCGCAGAAGCAGAACAAGAAAATGTGGTCTTTCGGTAGTCTCCATTAGCTTTGTACTAAAGAACGTCAGTTAGCAAAATTAGATAAATGGTTCTAGAAGCATATTATGAACCCTTTTTGACTTGTTTAGTAAGTTACAAAATATCTTATTCTTTCTTCTTCTTTGGGTGACGCAACAGGTCGGGGTAAGCCAGGCGTTATTCTTGAAACCATTTGTGAGTGCTTGCTATATTTTTCCGCGAATAGAAGGGACCTACAGTTTAATGGCGACTCCGAACGGCGAATTGAGAACCTAATCGTGATAAATGATACTCTTTCAATGCTTGTCAGACATTCGAAAGAGGTGGCACCGTGAAAAAAAAATTATGGGTGCTTGCTGGGATTGAGCCCGAGGTAGCATGCGTAGTAGTCCAAAGCATTAACCACTAAGCCACGGTGCTCACAATGTCGCCTAAAATAAATTTACGTTTAGTGGGATCATACCACTGTCGAGAGAAAGGGTTTATGTAGAAAAACTAATCATGAGAGTAATATTCAAACTGATTTGTTCCTGTTACTTTGGGTTTAATAAATTTGACTGCCAATGTCAAGTTGCTACATAATAAATTGACAGAACCTTCATGAAGAAGGTTCCAGGTTATGAAAATTCTATGATCGGTGTACAAGCTGGCTGATGAAACGTCAATCGATTTTTTACAGATTAGCATTTCGATTTTATAAAAACTAGTGTGCCCGTGCGAGAACTCTGGCAAATTAAAATCCAACCGGCAAAATCCAAACATCCCATCCAACATCCAAACTTCCCATATGATTTCCATGATGATAAAACATACAAGGTTCCCACCCAACAAATTTGCAATACGAGAAGAAGGCACCAAAATCAATATGAAATTGCGAGATTCTGGAATGAATATGGGCGAAGACGATACGGCGTTGCAGTCCCAACAGTATTCAATGAGCTTCCTAACGAACTTAGAAATCTATCAAAAACAATATTACTTAAAAAAGTCAAAAAAATTTATTTTAATCAAGATACTTAAGAAAAAAGAAAAAAAATATATATATAATTATGGTTGCTTGAACTGTTAATCGAAAAGAATCATAAAAGTAAAGAACTCAAAACAAAACTATATATTTTTGTACACAGTCTTCTGCAGACAAGCCCACAAGGCTTTGCAGATATTAAACAAAATAATGTAAATGTTTGTTATGAATAATTATTAATAAATCTGAATCTGAAATCTGAATAAGTCAACAAACATTTTCCATATGATTCCCAAATAGCAAATATATAAACCAAAAGGAATGAACTCTTAAGACAACAAAGACTTCCAACAATGATTTCCATCTGTCAACTGATGGAAATTCCAGGAGATCATAGGGGAAGTGTTTATTCTTTTGGGAGTTAATTTTGGGTAAAATATTTGTTTTGATCGGTTTTTAATTCGTTAAAATTTATAAATTAAAAGTGCGATTCGTCAGTGCTCCAGGAAATTCTCTTTCTTTTGACACCTCATTTGTTAAGATTGTTTAAGTATGAGAGCCGCAAATGGTTCCTATGCCACAGAAATGACATATACTAGTATGCCCGTGCGAGAAATCCCGCAAGAGAAAATAAAACCCCAACATCTTTTGACATCTCACTTGTTAAGATTCGTTAAGTGTGAGAGCCGCAATGGTACCTAACCTATACTACAGAAATAATATATGTGATGGACGATGACACATTTTAATAGTGCGTCACTATAATGCTTTGGAGTCACAGACTTTAATCCAAAGAAAGCTAAGGCGAACATTTCGCGGCATTCTTCCGAGCAGATGGGCTGTAATGAGGCTAGCTAGCGTGGGATAGTCAGCGAGATCCTTCAGCTGTAGCTGATTCCATACAAACCAATCCTATTGTTTCGACACGGAACTTATCTGCTCAAGTGCAAATAAGCAGATGTTCACTGCAGACAATTCTACACGATGGTTTGAGCTTATTGATCTACAAAGCTTAAATAACAAGCAGATTTGAACCTAGCAGACTTGCCGATTCCCTTGGAATTTCGCCAGAAGATCATTCCAATGGTGGAGACGACTTCATTTTTATGTCTAACGAGACCCATTTTGAAGTAAAAGGCAATGTAAGCAAGCAAAATTGTCAAATTTGAAGTCACTCTAACACGGAGATACTCCATGTGACGAAACTGCATCCAGCTCGAGTCACAGTATGGTGTGCAAATTCATCAAGCTGCATTTTCGGGCCATACTTTTTTTTTGAAGAAAACGGTCGCGCCTTAATGGTCAATGGAGACCGTTATTAAAAGATGTTTATAAAAAGCACTAAACAAATAATTAAAATGAATTACCTTTATCTATTTTGTATTGGTCTGTACAGGGTACAAGCCTACCTAACTCATTCAAAGTTAAACACAAAAATGTCCTTTAAAGTTAAGTCCAACTTGAATTTTTCCACTTCTTTATAACGTCTAATCAAATCATTAGTCCAATTTAAACAAAACAACAGCAAAAAAAAAATCATCAGTGATCAAAAATTCCATTCAGAAGCCATTACAGCTTATAAAAGTATAAATAAGCAAATAAAAGAAAGCGAATAATAAAAAAAAATCATTTCCTCGTGAAGTTAAGTCCGTTTAAAAGAAAGTCCAAGTCCACTAAGGGGGTGGCGAGGGCAGCACACCCCTAACGAATCATTCATTTGATTAAATTCAAAACGTTCCCCCATTGAGCAGCCACTGTTTACTTTATCCGAAGCTTATCCTCGTGGTGTCGTAATGTCTTAAGTCCTTTTATTATCTTCTTTTTTCCTTTTTGCTTTTGCCCCGGTATCCTCTCAATAATAAATATTTTTTAGCTGTTCTATACCACAGACCGAATTCGAGTTGGAGAATAGCGAGAAATTTTCACACCAATTGATTTTCAATATTATTGTTCTTTCCTTTTCTTTTTTTTTCCTTTGGTGCGGTTTTCCTTTTTCATTCAACTTTTCCTTTGGACGAACCGTGTGTTTCCTTTTCGTTTCCACTGTTTACTTATGGTATATTTTGTTAGGCGCCACAACCCATGTGATCTAGCCGCATTCATTGGAGCACAATAGAATGCGGCTCTCCGTGTTTATCCTTTAAATTAGAATAATTAAATTTCGAATGGCGCCCAACGGCGGCAACGACGACGAACTCACTTTAATTCCCATTTAGATATTACAACTCAATAAAGGGAATGGAATTTAACCCTACAAGTACAATTCTTCTTCACGCAGGAAGTCAAAACATGCCGTCTATTATTCTTGTTTGCTTATCATAATTTACCAACGGGACGGAGCATTTTATGCCAGGCTGGGAAGCATCAGTGGGTCGAAAAATATAGCAATTCCCGGTTCCGAAGAGGCAAACACAAAAAAAAATGAAAAAAAGGATACACCGACAGATATAGGCCATTGGTATTGGGCAAAGGGGTGCACTACGTAGGAAAGAAAAACAAAAGAGAACGGAAGCTATTTGTTGAGTAATTATCCTATTCCTGAAACTTTTTTCTTTCGCATCCTACTTTCACTCTTACTAACCAATGAAGTAGAATTACATCTGAATGTATTATCCTTGTCGTTTATCGTCTTCTATTGTTGTTGTGTTATCCTCCGTAGGTGGTTGGTTTGTTGTTTTTTTCGTTTTGTTAGAGCCTATTTGTTCATCGTGTTTTGTTTGTTTCAAGATGTTGAATGTTTACCTAATACTCTTGAGTTTTTTTTTCCTATTTGGTTATTTTTTGCGCACAGCTCCATCCTGCAAGAAAAAGATGAGAGAGAGAAAAAAAGGGATCAAAAGATGAAGTTTGTTGCTCCCCTCTTTTGCCTTAAGCCTATTAATGTACAAATTGGGTTGAACACTCTGAAGGATGCTACAAATTTCATCTCATAAGTTATTTTGAAAGCCTTTTCATTGGAATGGCTTAGAGGTGGGGTGAGTTGTGTTTCTTTTTTTTTTATGAAAAATTTTATCATTGCAGTGTTTTTTTATTATAAAATGTTGACCTTCGATCTAATGGAAGTTGAATTTAGATAGCAGCTGTCAGAATTATGAATCGGCTGGGTTAGACTTTACATAACAAATTGATGGGGTCTTTGAATAGGGATAAGTTGGGGCAATATGATAAGATGATATTATAACCCTCGCAGTGGTGCATTTCTGTTAAACATTTTCGATAATGTGACAAATTTTTGACAGAAATGATTGACTTGTCATTGATATTTTTCTTGGTTTGACTTATGTAATAAAATCGTTTATGTTCATGCCTTACAACTTAACGTATTAATTATTTTGAAATACAGTAGTTTATATGGTCCTTCGAGTCGGATTATACTCAAATGTGATCAAAAAGACTTACCCACGACAGAAAGGGTTTTTCAATACTATAATGTACGGCACTGTAGTCAGCAAGGCTTAAACAAACTAAACGTTTGGACTAAACAATGTGGACTGGGACCTCAGAAAACCGAACTAGTGCTGTTTACCAATAAAAGAGTGATACCAACACTCATGCTACCAAACATTGAGGGTACCGCACTTAAGTTGTCTGACGGCGTGAAATATTTAGCCTCATACTGGACAGAAAGCTTAAATGGAAGTCGAATATTATAGTAACGGTAAGAAAGGCATCAGTCGCTTTGTACACCTGCAGTAGATTCTTCGGAATAAACTGGGGCTGTAGATCGCAAATAACGCTATGGATGTACTGTTCGATAGTAAGACCCATGCTGATATACGGAGGACTAGTTAAGTGGCACGCTGCTGCCAAAACAACCAACCTCAAGGATATGACCAAAATTCAGAGAAAATCATGCACTGGAACTACCGGTTTGATGAGAACAACGCCAGCAGCGGAACTGGAAGCAATTCTTTACCTTCTGGCTTTTGATCTCTATATGCAAGAGACCGCGGCAAAGACAGGCTAAGCCAGTCAAAACACTGGACGACAAATGCATACAGACACGCCAAAATACTTGGCAACTACCTTAATGGTGACATCAACTCAGACTACACTGGCTCGTACTTGAATTTTGAAAAACCCTTCACGTGGGATTTTCCAAGCAGAGAGTAGTGCGAGAGAAATGATGGGTCAAAGATGGACAGAGGTATTGGAGCGGGTTGCTTCTCTGAAGAACTGGGAATAAGCAGCTCCATTCGACTTCCAGATCACAGCAGTATTTTCCAAGTTGAGGTTCTAGCAGTGACAAAGGCTGCTCAATTAGTGTCAATGATGACAATATCACGTGAGGATATCAATATTTACATTGACAGCCAGGCGGCCATAAAAGGTTCTCGGTACGCAGCACAGTGTAAAACTCTGCTGGGTCCCTGGTCACAGCGGGATATCGGGCAAGGGAGCCGCAGACGAACTGGCTAGAAAGGGCTCAGCCCTAGATAGAGAACAAGCAGACGGGACGGTCAAACCACCACTCTGCAACCTTCGGGCCAAAATTTAACAAAAATCAGTAATTGAAGCGAACAACAGGTGGAGATTTCTAGACACCTGTGTGATATCAAGAGGACTATGACCAGAGTATGAGAAAACAAGAACTAGAAATCTCCTACAAAAGGATAAAAAGTCGTTGTCAATACTAATTGGAGTGCAGGGCATAATAACTTGAGATACCACATGAAAAAATTATGATTGAATGATGATGTGGTGACGTGGTGACGAAGAGGACAGGTTCCTCTGTCACTGCCCTAACCTCTGTGAACTAAGAAACAGGGCCCTAGGCAAATTCTTCTTCGATCATATTGAGGAGCTTTCTGATGGATTACCATCTAACCTACTTGAGTTTGCTAGTTTGGATGAAAACATTTTTTCTTTTTTTTCCCTTTATTTATTTACATCTGTCCAAATTGGACACCTAGTAATTGTTGTTACAGAACAGGATATGATAGCTTATAAGGCCAATGCCTTTACATACTTTTGTTTTACAATAAGGTGGGTTTTTTTTTATTTTTTAACTTACGAATTTCAAAAAGTGAAGACTACAATTGTTATAATTTTAATAATTTTTATAATTTTTATTAAAGTCTCTGAGTTAGGTCAGAAGGTCTAAGGCGCTTCAGTCTTCTTTTTCTGGTTATTTCTTGTAGCGGAATAGAGTTGACTTCGTTGTTATCGTGGGTTAGTAACCGGATTTTGTGTTCTGTGCTTGTCTTTTGTATTTGTTCCGTTACTGTCGCTATTTTGAGGTCTTTATGGATGTCGTCATTGAAAATATACCATGGAACGTCTATTATCGTTCTTAATATTTTTGATTGCTGTCTTTGGAAGATGTTAATATTTGATTTACCCGCTGTTCCCCACAGCTGAAGTCCGTATGTCCATATTGGTTAAATGATCGTCTTGTAAATGAGCAGTTTGTTGTCTATAGATTGGACCGAGTTTCTTCCCAGCAGCCAAAATAGTTGTCTAAATCTGTCCTTGATTTGATTGCGTTTTATGAGTATATGTTGTTTCCAAGTTAACTGTTGGTCTTTGTGCATTCCCAGGTACTTAGCTTTCTTCGCTAAAGTTACTGTCTTGTCGTTAAGTTTAATAGTTGGTGGATTTGTTATTTTTCTTGTGGTTGGATAAAACGTCTAGATGATTTTCGAGTTCCGAGATCGCCTGTTCGAGAATTTTGTGCGAAGTACATAAGTATTACTGTGTCATCTGGGAAAGTCGCAATCATTGCGTTTCTTGTCTGAGGTGTCGGAATGTCAGACGTATATATTAGATATAATAAAGGTCCTAGGACGCTTCTTTGGGGAACTCCAGCTTCAGCTTTAAGAAGATTTAATTTGTGCTCGTCCCTGTGTTGTACGTAGAAGCAGCGATCGTCAATGTAGCTTTTAATGAACAGGAAGAAGTCAGTAAGGAGTAGGAGTTGTAGTTTGTATAAAAGTCCCTTATGCCAAACTTTGTCAAAGGCCTTTGAAATGTCAAGATAGATTGCCGTATTATAGCTCAGCTCGTCTAAATATCTCTATATCTTGTTGATTATTCGGTGAACCTATTGTACAGTTGAGTGCTTGCGTCTAAATCTAAACTCGTGACTGGGAACTATATTATTTGCATCCATTATTGGTTGTAGTCTGTCTATTAGGATTTTTTCGAACAACTTTGATACTATTGGCAGGAAACTTATTGGTCTGTAATAAGCAGTTTGAGTAGCGTCTTTTCCAGGTCTTGGAACTGCTATTATTTTGGCTACTTTCCAAACCTTTGGGAAGTATTTTAGAGTAAAAATTACGTTAAATAGATTTCGGAGGTATAAAAGTGCGTTTTCGGGTAGTTCTATTAATATTTGTCCGGTAATAAGATCATACCCAGAGCTTTTTTTAGGATTAATATTATGCTGAATATAGTATTTTATTTCTTTTACTGTTACCTTTTTGTATTAGTGCTTTGGAAACCAGAAGTTGTAGGTAAGCTTAAGTCTGAATTACCTCATTTGAATGTATGACAAGTAATCAAAGAGTATCATTTGTCAAAGTGCTTTCAAACTCGCCGTTCGGAGTCGGTAAAAAACTGCAGGTCTCATCCATTCGTACAATATAAAACGCACACGCAAATAGTTGCGAAAAGTTAACCCTGATTCACCCCGAACTTTAGCGCCACCTCAAGAAAGATAGAAGATATCCAATTATGCCAGAATAATGCCCAAATATTACATTTCCTTCCAGACAAATAACTATCACATTAATCGAATTAAATCGAAATAAATGCCACCACGCAACATAAACCTAGAAAAAATGTGGCGCCCAATGTTGGGCTTTCAGCAGAATCCAACTTCATAAGTAGATTAAGAGTATTCAAGCTCCTTAAAGTACTATTCCATGTCAGATCCTGTGTATCCATTACCTATGCACATAATTTATAGTCAATCTGCCAAATTTTTCCCACCTCAGCGGCTTTTTTCCGTTTTTAATTCAAAAGCAGGTAGAAAAAAACTTTACCGAAACTGCGACAGCTTGTCTGTGTGTCCTGTTTCCGCATACGAGGTAATTTCTTAAAACCCAACTTTCTTATTCAACAACTGACACGTCCCCCGATGGTGAAAACAAAGTTCTCTTTCTAAACCTGCACATGTTCTACACAAAAAAAAACCAATACAACTGAAACTTCAATATAATTTTTTTTTTCCATATGGTGGTGGGAAGGGTTCTTAAGAACGGAGCCAAATCTTACCAACCAATCTGGGTGGGAGTATGGTTCACTACTACCTGGCGCCGTTTTATATCCTTTGAATGGCATATTCTTTTCATTTCGAGAGCCACTTTTTTTTTTTTTGTTCCTTATCGTTTTCTTAGTTTTGCAGATTAGACAGTGGATAAGAAGTTTTCGCACTCGAAAATGCTGATCCCAGTACATCCATGGCAGCCAGGACACATATGTACATACATACATGTATGATAGTAGAATATAAATGTGTGCACAAAATTATGCGATTCCAGCAATATCCGTTTGCAACTAAGCATGGGCGGACAGGTGGCCATGGGTTGATTTCTGTAAAAAAAAAAAAAACAGAAAGGACACAATAAGGACCCTCGTGTTATTACTTTATTTTAAATCTGCAGACTAAAACTAT
Organism: Brachyopa scutellaris; assembly: GCA_949775065.1. Lineage (NCBI taxonomy): Eukaryota > Metazoa > Arthropoda > Insecta > Diptera > Syrphidae > Brachyopa > Brachyopa scutellaris. Next base: position 114,723,551 of record OX459113.1, read on the forward strand.
TCGATTCTACTTAAAGTGAAGAGACCGTATAGGCTTTATGACATCAGGCTGAGTGTCTGAGCTTTAGCAACGAATAAACAGAACTCCTCTTAATTGAAAGAAATTGCCCGGTTTACTATTTTGCCCTCAGGCACTTTGTTTTCGGTCCACTAACGTGCGACAACCCACCACCCACCGACCCGCCAATAGTACGGACAATGTCTGGCAAATTTACATAATAGCTAAAATGACGTTGAGGGCTACTATTATATTATGTTCAAGGACTCTACGTACATACAATGTGTACGTTCGAGGCATACCAACTTAAAAAAACAAAAAACCCATCCCTGCTCCGGTAAGGAGGAATGATAGTGAAATTTATATGTTCACCATATTTTAGCGTTCTATTCCTTTTCACCCCAACCGCTACCACCCGGAGAGGTTCTACATACATATATCTGGAATACTCGAAAACTTAAGTGGGCGGTGATGGAACAGAAGATGTAGGATCTAACTTTAGATCTGTTTTCGAGGTAATTGAGTAATAATAGTGCTCCCAAAAGGAGCAGCATAGAATAAGGCTAAGGGGATGAGTAGGACGGCTTCAACATCCTTGTTTGATGGGTGAGAAAATTTTAAACGAAATAACGTTTAATATAATTTAAAGTTGTGAAGTAAGCTCTGAACTTTAGTTTTCACAAAGTCCTGCCATTTAATTGTAATTTCAGGTGCACATTGAGTAGACAGAGGTCGCTGGTACTTTTCCACAGTAAGTTTAAGAGTGATATAACCTGAATGACAGTGAGACGACAGTGAGTCCTTATGATAATAGACGGGGATCATTATAGCAACGAACATAACGTTGATGATAACGATGATGATGATGATGGTTATGGCGGCGATGTTAAGGACGATACTGATGCTGACATTGGCGGTGACTAACTGAACTGTATTCTTTAACACAATTATTAGTTTAACCATATCTTACAGAGCTTGAGGCAGTGAAAGAAATTTGAAGGCAATTTAACAATTTTCCCTTGAGTGTTCTTTGTAAAATTAAGCCAAGCAGGAAGGAAGTACTTAAATGTCAACTGAAGGGAAAATGCGTAGAGTTTAATTTACCTTAAAGTAAATTGAAGTTTATTGCCAGAAGAAGCATCATTATTAAATGTAATAATTTGCGGATGATAAACAGGAGTTTCAAGTTGTCAATAGAATTAACTGTAAGAAGCTCATAAATAACTCATAAAGCTGGTGAAGATAAGGAATGCAATAATTGGAGTTTAAGACTGTAAGGTGAACATATTGAAGTTCATTGGAATACTACGTAATGGTGTCCAGCAAAGTCAGGTTAGGTAAGGTTGAGTGTCTATCCACCGTAATCGGTAGGATTCACTTAGACCAAAGTAGGTCCATTGTGTTGCCACGTGAGCCGACTCTTATCGAAACTCCTGGAACCATTTCGAGAGTTGGATGAATTTCCGTATTTTGTCGATATCCGTTGAGGCAATATCTTGAAGGCCTAAAAAGAAGTAATCTCCCAGAATCTTTTTTCTCAAGGAGCAGAGAGCTGGGCAACTGCATAGTAGGTGATATGGGGATTCCTCCTCCTCCTCCTCATCCATGCAGCTGTGGCAGAAGTCATTGGCGAGGATTGCTAACCTGTTGGCATGTCTGCCTATTGCGCAATGACCTGTCAATACGCCCACTATAATGCCGATAGGTGTTCTGCTAGTTTTTTGCAGGTTGCACGTTCTACGTTGGTTTAGCTGCAGCCAGGTCTGTCTGGCGCAGCTGCACGTGTCAAGATTACGCCATCTCTCATTTGCCTGTTGTAGAGCTTGTATGGAGATTATGTGTTTTATTGTTTCTAATGGTACATGGGGTTCACTTTCCGTGATAAAGCTTCCCAGCTTTGTACCTTGTCTGGCTAGCTCGTCTGCTTCACAGTTACCTAGTATATCGCTATGACCAGGAACCCAGCACAGCGTGAGCAGGCATCTGCTCGATAACTCGTTTAGAGATGCGCGACAGTGCCTAGCCAATTTTGATCGTATATTTGGTGATTCGAGTGCTTTTATAGCTGCTTGGCTATCGGTGTAAATGAAAATGTCGCGATTGTATATTGATTTCATCGACGGCCAATCAGCGGCTTCAAGAATAGCCAACACCTCTGCTTGAAAGACACTACAGTGTCTGGCCCCTGAGCTGGCCCGAAAAGATACCTGCTCCTATACCATCACCTGTCTTGGACCCATCCGTGGAAATCTCCAATTCGGATTTGTCACCTAGACAGATATTTCCTAGCCATTCCTGTCGGTCGGGAATATTAGTCCTATATTTTATGTTGAGTCATGTAGTCCGTAATTCCTGCATTTAAGTTATTGATTGAGAGTAATCTAGCGTGCCCTAAGTTAGAAGATACCCACTGCGAGGTTTCTTTAAGTCGCAACGTCGTTTTTGTTGCCATGTCTCTACCATAACGCAGATGCAGGCTGTTCTCTGAATTTTATTTGGTATACTTACATAGCTAGTTTTGTTTAGTGCTGTCCACCAGACTACAATTCCATACATAAGTATGGGTCTTACCACCGCAGTATAAAGCCAGTGCATGATCTGAGGACGAATTCCCCAGCAAACGCATTAAAGTTTTTCACGGTGCTACCTCTTTCGATTGACTGACAAACATTTGTCGTGAGAAGCATTTAAAGGCCTCGTCAAACAGAACGCTTTTTGAATGCCGCAATAAGCCTAGTCAAACAGGAAAAAACAAAAAAAAAATATTTTACGTCACGTAAAGATTATTTTTTGTACTGTGCTGAAATACGCAAACCCAGTCACACAGAGCGTGTTTGATTTTAGCGTTGATTTTTCAACGCGGCCGGTGAAAAGCGGAGTTGTATAAAAATACAGATAATTTATTTTTAAACCGGCATTCAAGGGAAAATATGGAAAAATTTGCTGAAAATATGCGAAATTATACATGTACAGTGGCAAGCATATAAATAGGGGAAAACAACCAAAGACAGTCATTTCTGTGTATTTTGCTAAAACTTTAAACAACTGGAAAACTATCAATTTTATTTTTTTAGCAGTATACATTTTAGGTGTAATATTATTAGGTATCTCATAACATCAGTTACAGGAATAATTGAACTTAATAGATGAAGAAAAATCCTTATATCTTGGAGAACTTTAAAACGCCATTTATACGTTCTTTCGCAAACAGAAATGTAGCCTTGCGATTTTTTTACTTATAATCGGCTTTTTCTTAATCCAAATACCGCTTAGCGACGTCGTACTGTGTGTACACTCACATTCAAGTCTTCTTGGGCCGAAATTTCAGCGTGAATGTCAACAGCGGTCCTGAAACGATCCTTTTTCAGACAGGCGCTGCATCATCCAATCAACACGCGGTGTAGTTTTTCGTGGTCTGGGAGCGCGTGGTTCATTAAAACTGCCACCATAGCATTTGACCTGTTCCAAAGCTCGATGACAAGCATTAATTGATATATTTAAATGTTTCGATATTGCAGAGAGCGTAATATCTTCACTTCTTAAACGACAAATTTCTCGCTGCTGTTCAGTCGTTATGTGTTTGCCCCGTCTCATTCCTATAACATCACAAATCGAGTTATTATAACTAGACAAGAACAAAGCAATATTTATGTAAACATTACATACTGAAAATCAAACATTTTCACACAGAAGTCGAGTACAAACTAAAAACAATTTAATTTCCCTATTTATGTGCTCGTACCAATTTAACACTTGGCACGGTATTTTGTATCTGTACCGTGAAACGTAGACCGAAATATGTAATGCATGTTACAGTTAGTTCTAAAAAATTTGTTTTGAGGATAAACATCGCATTTTAGCCAAGCTATTTCCTTAAGTGCCGGTATATGGTGATTTGAACTATGTTAACTGAATTTTCCTATTTATATGCTCGGCACTGTATGTACGACACGAGTAATAAAAATAGTAAAAATATTATTTTTTGGAGTTTGAATGATAAAATTAATATGAGTAGGTACATATTGTTTACCTTAAACCAATTGGTTGTCTTTCTCTTGTTGAAATGGGTATGGGTAACCTCCAGTTTGTAACTTTTTTTGAAATGTAGTTTTTCTAAGCAATCTTGAAACATGCGGAAATATAAAAAAAGGCCAGTCTTCGTGCGAATCCAGCTTTCGAAATAACTGGTGGTATTTTCCTGCTTTAACTTTATTTGTATTCGACTATGACAAAGCCAAAGGGAAGGGTTATGAATCTCACACACTGTGTTTATATGTAAGGCTGTCCACTCGTATGGCCGAACTACTCAACCGATTTCAACAAATAGTATCGTTGCATTCGTCTTGCTTCGCAGTGTCTTAGGTTATATGAGGCCATAGAATATGTGGCGGACACCCCAAGATGGCGAATTACCGTTATCTTCACGAACTCCTTAATATGGGGATCAAATGAAACGGTTTCGTAAGTAGAATATGGCGGACCTTTTTCTTCACAAACCTATCGATGTTGGTATACTTATATAATTGAGCTCATGTATAAAAAATATACATACAGTGGACTCTCGGTAACTTGAACATTCGATAACTTGAACAATCCAATAACTTGAACATGCCATTTTTCCCCTATAGGTATTCTATAACTTGAACGGACAGTTTTTAAGACTCGGTACCTTGAATTTTTCCATGAAGTACTCTATAAGTTGAACAATTAAAAAAAGAAAACTTCTTTAACTTAAACAAATTTTATGTGACAACCAAAATTGTTTTAAATTGGAATCTTCGCTTCACACCTATGTACATATATTGCTACAAATATTAATGGTTTTCATAAAGGGGAATCCCATAAAATTTCTTTTGCATCTGAGTTAAAAGCTTTAAATCATTTTCCAAATGATTTCTACTGTGACAAGTTATAGCGCGTTTTGAATCAAAAAGTCTGATCTTATTGATGTCATTATCGTACAAAATAATGTTATTAATAAGGAATCAGTTGAACTGTTCGATAAAACCATCGAATTGCTAGCCAAAACGAAAGAACATTCCCGGATCTGACAGTCGTCCAGACTCTTCGAGTATTTGCTTTATAAAATGCAGTACATAAGGCCAAACAATTAAAAATAACAATTCTTTTTTCAAAGTTGTCTTAGAAACAAATGTTTGTCTTATTATTTATTATTAAAATTAAAAACAACATTAAACTGAATATGTTTAAAAAAGGCATTTTTTTTGGTTTTGATCCAGTAACTTGAACAATTCAATAACTTGAACGGCCCTGGTTTTGTACGTGTTCAAGTTAACGAAAGTCCACTGTACGTACATACGTACATACATACACACATACATACACTCGTAAATAAGCGAATACTTACGAGTAATACAAAAATTGCATTTCAATTTCATTCCACATCATAATTTCAGTAATAAATAATCTTAACGCGGCGTTAGAAAACGCGTTGTTTGACGAGGCCTTAACTCAGCAAAAAACTGTATGTCCCTTTGAATCTTGTAAGAAATATACCACGCACACTCACACATAAATGGTTGCGAGAAGAGTTCTCCATCCTTTTGTGCTTTGTATATGAACTTAGAGTCAGTAATTAAAAACAAAAAATGAAACCTTTGTTGGGCGCCATTTTATTTTAATTTCATTGTCAGCTGAAAAAAGGCCTCAGCCAGAAACTCATTCTGTCATTATGAAACCTTCAAAGGCTTTTTTTTTAATCAATCGATCTGTCAATCGACCGCTTTCGCACAATACATATAGCACTGATCAAATTTCCGAATTCATTCAGGAGTCTCGGGAGCACAGAAGCACGTATACCTCATAATCTGCTTTTTCAAAACATGAAAAAAGCAGGCAACACACACACATACTCGATTTTTTTTTTTCAATCCACGAACAGAAGGATTCTCTACGTGTCGACTTCCATCCAATTCGAACTCCAACTGCAAGTCAATCGAAACAGGATACGTTGATACAAGAAATGCTCACGCGTTACTCCCATCTACACATCCTTCTACCCGCTATTAATTCCATCACATTATGCCTAAGGCATAGCATTTCAACGCCATTTTCTCACAACAAGACATTCGATCTTCTGCACAAGAAATTGAATTTAAAATAAAAGGATGCGTCTTCTGGTAGAAGACTCATTAATTTTCCTGTCATTCTCATGCCCGTCTGATTCCGTAGGAGTAATTCCATTGATTTTCTCATCCTTCTCATATTATTCCTGCCGATACGAGTTGTATATTAATTCCTAAAATCCCCAAGGATCCATACTTGTTTTTTCAATTCATCTCATTCCGCTGGCAGAGAGATAAAGAAGAGAAAAATTAAATTTCAAAGTTAACGCAATGAAGGAAACATTTGTAAGGATATCAGCGCACAAATATTTTCATTTGTTCGATTCAATAGCTCGCAGCGGCAATTGACAAAATTGCCGCACTCAATCAGCCGTAAATCATCTCAAAACTTCCGCTGCTCCTGTGCAAACAGGATATCTATATGCACACGTACCTTGTCTATATGTGTTTCTCTAACGGTAGGATATGTGATTATGTCACAAAATTTCCGCCACAAATTAGTATGTTGTTTGCTTAATGAAATTTGCAGATGATGCCATTAAAAGCGCATCTTGTATCCATTTGATTCCCCATAACGATAACTTTATTATCGGTGGAGCTCCTTTAAAATTCATACACACACCGGCATACAGCCATATGTCTGCTCATCATTTGCCTTTTCACCTGCCAGACACCATTACACCTTGGCATGGTGGGATTATTATATTTTTTTTTTTTCTTCTCTTCTTTCGACGGGCGGCGCGGCGTTGACAACGTCATGTGGAAGTGCTTATGCACACAGTCCATGGGGAAAGTTTTGTGTTAATAGCGTATCCCTGGGGGTGTTTACCCAAATGCATACATATAAGCATTCATGATTATACATGTTAATATGCACGTATGAATTTTCGCCGCGAGGATGTGTTGTTGACTCTACTATTTCTCGTCCCAGAAAGTAAATCCTTCGCGTCTCCAATTTGTAACCCATATTCGGAGTTTTGAATTTTGCTTGCGGTTGTTGCGGTGTTGAATCAGTGATTAGGTACGCTGATGATTTTAGCCACTAAGCTATGGTTCAACGTAAACTTGTCGTTCATACTTCATTGCGTTCAATGGCAAAAGCCAAACCCTACCCACCTTATGAATATAATTGTATGTGTGCTACCCAGCGCAGCGTGTCCTTTGTAAAATCGATGACAATCGATGGAGGGTAGGGTAAGAGTGCATACAAAAGAAATTGGAGCAACTTAAACTATTTATACGCCAAAGGATGTTATTATATTTTGTTATTTCAAATTGACAGGCATTCGACAAGTAAAATCGATATTCGTATGTAAGTACACATACCGTCGCATTGCTCTATAAATATCCAGTGGGTTTAAGTGCTTGAATGCATCCATCGACATTTCTTTCTTCGGCTAAATGATTTCACGTAAAAGTTTAATGTCCGTTAGTGCATCAAGGCGGAACCCTGTCCTAGGTTATTAATTGTTTATTAGTTGGATTTTAACTTGAAAAAAATTGCGCAATTGACAATAATAATAAACCTACACAGGGAACTTAATGACAGACTGCCAAAGTATTCAATTACATGAATTTTAAACGAGGCAACCAATTATGCATCAATGTGTAGAACGCACATGCACTGGGTACATCAATAGCCAAAGCACTAAGAAATATGGTTGTATCAGGATAAACGGAATAATAAGGTTAGCCAACTAAACACCCTCAATTGGCCAATTTCTTTGACGTCGCATTATATCTGATAAGTGTTTTTGAGTATTTTTTTTTTTCGGATTTAATACGTTTTTGCATAAATTCTGTATAAATTCAGCTTTGAAAATGGTAATGGTTCGCTGTGCCGTTGTGTGATGTAAGAAGGGGCTTCCACAAAATAGTTGTGAGAAAAAACTAAGATCTCACTCTTTTCCAAAAGATCAGAAAATTGTATCAGCAAATGCCTTGGAATGTTCTGATTTTATAAAAGTAGTTAATGATTGATTTGACGTATTTAATTCAAAATGTCCGTCCAGCGACTCAAGAGCAAGGGTCAAGGCGTTCGGATTGGCACCAGAAGGACAGTGTAACATGGTCGATTCAATGAGTGAAATAAAGCAGAATTTGCGATCTCCTACTCGACGTTAACTACTCACTTTTCGAAAAGGAATTCTGTTGAACAACGATTCACTGTCTCAATATTGCTAGAATATTTTATATTTAGATATAGTATAACGTATATAACAACAAATAGACTTAATCAAGACGATTTAGAATGTTACTTCGGTGTAACTAGGTCCAGAGGAAGGACAAGATGAAGATATTTGTATCATTGTTGGAGTTAGAGGAGTTAAAAGAAAACTCTCTTCAAAACCTTGACGGAAATATGTATTTTAAAAAAGTGCAAAAATAATAACCACATGAACTCCTCTTTCAGAAGCTAGACTTGGATTGATCAGCTATCCGAAGGTGGGCTTAAGAAACCAAGCCAACAGTATCTGAAAGAGATAAGAGCACTTGAAAATATTTTTATATTTCTCAATAAAAACATTTATTCACAACAAATAAATTTATAGAAACGCACTTAAAAAAAGCAGAATCCAGTACCTCTTCTAGACATGATACAAGAAAAGTTATTTTTCAAATGTATGATGTAGGTATTTTAGAATTAAGCATTTAAATAAGGCCTGTTTAATCCGTACAAATGTAAAAAACAAGTTAGTTAAAACCATTTAATGAAATTAAAAAAGAAACTTTTTCTTCCATCCCTGAAATCGGTATATCGTGACGTCACATATCAAATGTCAAAGTAAGTTGGCATACAGTGATCGCGAGAGCTTAAGCACGATATTATTCTGCTATGGAAAAAACTGCATAAAATTTATAAAATGTATAATAAGTTTTTTTATTGTAATTATTTTTGATACAAAATATATTAGTTACTAGTTGGAACGGGGGCAGACGTTATCCTGCCCTTTCCTGTATGTTGGGCAATGAGTTACATGTGTACATATGTTGTGAATATGAGTCATGTTGGTCAATAAATTTAGAATTTGCTAATAACTTGACTACAGTGCCACCTATCGGGTCCAGATTTTATGGTTTTTTCTCTTAGCACCAAGCCAACATATGTTCTGAATATGAGTCCATTTGGTAAATTAATATAGAATTTGTTAATAACTTGACTTCGGCGCCACCTATCGAACTTTTCAAACATTTAAAAAAAAAATGAGCCAAATCGGTCTAGTCATTCTCAAGTTATTCGGTTACCAACGATCATCAATCATTTCACTTTTATCTAACGGTCCGAAATCTATCAGATCCCTCTAAACTAAGCTTGGACTCATCGGAGTCCAAGTCGCTTTTCCATTTCATTGCAATAAAGTTAAGATATGCCTTTGCAAACTCCAGTTTTGCAGGCCGATTTTTTTGAGAAATAATGATGAAAGTCCACCATCAACCGCTCTTCGCCGGATCGTCCTACTTGAGATATCTAAGCTTAGCTCGTTTCTTACACTTTTTGTAGATATGAAAGGGTCTTTTATATAAACCTGATGACTCTGTTATCTTCGCGACTGGTGATTTTTCGGGGTCTACCGACACTATAAATAGCTTGAACACGACACTATGAATAGTCCGAACACGAAATCGGCTAATTACTGCGGGAAATCACTGTATAGGCATAGTCCGATACTATTGCATGGCAATTCTGGACTCCATACATTACACGCAATGGTGCAAAAACTGCTACAGTTGGAATTTCAAGCTCTTCCGCATCCACCGTACTCTTACTTACTTAGGTGGCGCTACAGTCAAGGGTGGACCAAGGCCTCAACCAACAACCTCTTCCAGTTAACCCGGTCCTTAGCTAACCGCCTCTAGTTGCGCACTTCAAGTTGGTTGAGGTCTTATTCTACTTGTGCGCACCACCTTAGGCGTGGTCGTCCTCTGCTACGCTGACCCTCCGGGTAAGAGTCGAATATTCTCCGAGCGTTGATGTCCATACGCTCTATACGTCCTCGCCATCTTAAACGCCCAACGTGCAGTTTTTTGACCAGATTGATATCGCTGTACAGCTCGTACAGTTCGTGGTTGAATCTTCTCCTCCAGAACCCGACAACGCAAATGGGACCAAATATCTTACGAAGGATTTTTCATTCGAAGCGACCAAGGATATCTCCATCCGCTTTCGATAATGTCCATGCTTCAGCTCCATATAGCAAGACTGGGATGATAAGAGTTTTACATAGAGTCTCCTTAGTCGTTCGAGAAAGGACTTTACTACTCAGCCCAAAGAAACAGCGGTTGGCAAGAGTAATCCTTCGTTTGATTTCCGACGAGATGTCATTTTTTGATCTTATGTCCACCGTACTCCCCTGATGTTTTTCCAACGGACTTCCACCGTTTCCGCAATTTGGAGTCGTTTTGTCGGCAGAAGGTATTCCGAAACCGAGCTAAGGTCATGAAAGCCTTTGAAGACTTTATAGCGTCAAGAAATCAAGCTTTCTATAAAAAATGAATAATGGACCTTGAATCCCATTGGAAAAATGTTATAGATGCATACGGTTCACATTTTGACTAATAAAAAATGATAAAAAAAGATTGGCTTTTAAACCCGAAAATACCACCATCTTTACCGATGTCCACGCCATCTCTGTCCTAAACTCAATAATCAAACGTCCGATTGGCGACATGTATGTATATGCATATATATACATACGACGGGACAGATCGAATGATCAACGAAGGTCCTCGAATCTAAAACCGTTCATTTGCACATGGAAAAAACAAAACCAAAAACCTACCGAATTTCAGTAGGACATTGCCGCTAAGTATTTTACAAATTTCCCCGATTATCCTTTTAAAGTACGCGTATTACCATTAAATTCTTTTTCGTTGAAAACTTAATCCGCAACATTAAAAACAAACAAAAAAAATAAAACAAAGCAATTTAATTAAAAACAAACCAAAAACAAAAATAGAAAAACGTAATCCACTTTGAAATGTGCCTTCAAATCCGCTTTGACAAGCAGCATTTACAACCAGAAACACTGCTACTGCCATCTCTCGTATCCATGGTAGTTAATCACTCAACAGTTTTGTACCGTTCACCATTGCTACGGCCACCGTAGCCAAAACGAAATGACAATTAAAATGGCTGCTTTAATTGATTGCAACTGCCATTACCAGTAGTAGTTGGCCGGTTAGCAAAGCCCAACAAAAGGTGAAATATCCAATTTAACGAAAGGATTAAAAAGCTTTTGTATTTTAGAATCTGTCATTGCGCCGAGCATGGCATGGACTGAACCAGTGTTAGCTTAACAAGAGAGCCTTATCCCTTGTCCGGGTAAACGCCAGCCAGCATGTTATATTTTACGAACGCAACCCACTGAGATAAATGAAGAAGTATGTGTGACGATTTACCTCTAACTTCACAGCCTCTTTGGTTGCGTGCTGCTGTTGCTGTTGTTGCGAAATCCTTCAGAAATCATTCGTCTACTGTCCATCCATACTCTGTTGTTTGTATGCGCTATGTATTTTTATGACAGGATTTCATCCATGAAGACAATCTTGTCCTTAGGCACACATCTGCTTGCTGGTATGGACTTATCGGGCACATTGTTGTTTGGATCTGCCCTGAAAATAGGATTAAGTTGAAAAGCCTGCAAGGCTGTAGTGCAAGACTTTAATTACATGGTACACACGTGATCGTATTTGTATGACTAACGCAGCACAGCTAAGGGTTAGGATAGGACAGGATTATTATCAGTTTGCTCTCTTTCTCTCTCTGGTTATGTAATCAGTTGACAGAAGTAAATCGCAATTATTGGACGTATTTTCCGCATTAATAGCGAAGCGAAGGTCAAAAATAAAAAAAAACAAAACAAATTCGAATTGCTATGGACAATTTTCAGCATCATCGACAGCAATGGAATTCCCCATCAGTGATGCGCTCGCTCGTAATTAATCGTGTTGAATTGCATCATTTAAGCAAAATCAATGTCCTTTATTGAAAATCGCTGCAAATCATCCTGTTACGACCTCGACGTGATCCATTTAAATAGTCGAAGGATTAAAAATGTCCTCCCACCCACTATTTCCGATATCTGTGTCCTTTGGAACTAATCACTGTGATTGGAATTTTTGCATGAATCACCTACTTGACAGAAAGACCATCGAGCTATAGAGGTATGTCCAGCAAGGACATTGTTGTGTTATTCCTCCTTTTTTAAACGGATGCGCTTGAGAGCGGTATTTTTTGCTGAATGTTTTTTTTTTTACTTTTTGCTTACTTCTGGTTTTGTTTTTATTGTTTCGTTGGATGTTGAAGCCGTAGCTCCGTTTTTCGTGTCCTGTTTCATATTTCAAATAAAACAAATACGGCGAATGTCACGTTTTTAATAGACGAATGCAATTGCAATTGGAATTGCCATGGTATTTGTTTGTAAGAGAGGGAGATTTTGTGATATTTTTTTTGTATCCTTTTTGTAAAGGATTTTTGCTCGCTACAACATGCTTTTTCACGTTTTAAGTGCAGTAGTGGGAAAACGTGAATAATTGAAGTGAAAACATTTAACGCGTCGGCGAAGTTATCGCTTCATTTGCGGGTTACACGGTACATGGATTCATATTTCATATGCAGTGGGTTGTTTGCGAATATAGGTTGACCTTTTTTTTAATGAGAATGTGGGTGAATGAATAAGGCCACATGAACCCCGAGGTATTTCGTTACTTTTACAAGGTGATACAAAAAGGCGTTAACACGAGAATAGGTACACAAATTTAATTAATTTGAGAGGACCAATTGCAAAGAAAGAACGAGGGAACTTCATACAGGCTTATAAATATTTCCAGATTTCCTGAACATAGGCCGATGGGTCCTTAAAGATTCCAGGTTGATAAGTTCTATACAGCTGTTATAAGGTTCGTAGGTTATTGTAAGTACTAACCGAGCTTAAGCCCGTCAGGGTATCAATTCACTAAATGTGTCGCCTAGTAGTAACGAGATCATACCTGGCTTGTGTAGTTTTCGTCTAACAAAGGTCATGTATCGGTACTTGGTGAAGGTTGCAGAGCTCTATTTACCACCGTTCGATAAAGCCAAGGGTTGAGTCAGCTCTGCTAATTATGTTGGAGCAAAAGTTAAACTCGCTATCAGAAAAAATACCTCAGTCACGGATCGAGGTCTTGAAGACGTCTTGCGGAAGACCCTAGACCCTTCCAAGAGTATGCGATAGCTTGACATTTACAAATATATTTACATTGGGATATAAGACCATTTTGCTTTACGTCGTTATCGGCTGGATATGGTGTACTCGTATGTCTGAATATTCTCACGTCATCTTCAAATATCGATAGTTCCCAGTATTTAACCTTTAACTGGTAGGTGGGGTGCTGACAACACCCCAAGCCCTTGGTTCTCAAAAAATGTATACTTTGCGACTAACAGCACTTGTTTTCGATACTTTTCTATTGTTATCGATTATATAGATGCAGATGGTTTTACAAAAATTAAGTTGCACAAGTAAGCCGTAACAGACTGTTCAAACTGCAAGGGTGCTGTCAATACCCCACCTACCCAATTGTGTAATTTTTTTTTATTCGGTGAGTTTGTATAGTTAATTTGAAAATGTCATCTAACAAAGATCAGGAACGCATTCAGCGTTTATTGACACTATATATGTAAGTGAAGATTCAAGTGAAGAGCCGGACTTAATTGATGGGGAATTTGTTAAAACAAAAAATTGTTTCAAAAATTAATACCGAAAGCACTATTTTGTAATCGAGGAGTCTTAAAGTTAATTTTTTTAACATTGTTCTGCCCCAGAATGATATCATATTGACAATTTGACCATAGAACCACTTATCAGAGTAAAGCTAAGCGTAATAAAGTGAAATCATGATGGTGTGTTGTCAGCACCCCACCTACCTACTTACGTTACTTTAACCCACCTACATACTTAAAGGTTAATAACTGACACGACATCTTTGGTGTTTAGAATAAAGATGATGTTATAAGATCCAAGTCGTTGCCCTGTGGTACACCGGAGTCTGCATTAAAACAGTCAACTCTTCTAGATCCGTATACATATTTTGTATGTATGGGCATTTTGTATATTTATTAGAAGCTGTAGATTTGCCTTTTAGAATATCCATGCTTTTACATCGAAAAGATTGATTTGGAGTGGAAGGGAGTAAACTCTCAAAGAGCTTAAGTATGCACTTAGTTTTCGAAATTGGTTTTAGAGACTTTTTTGTGGAAGGAAATGATGAACAAACTTTTCCATATTTGGGGAAAAGTCCCACTCGAAACTGATATTACCTATCTTTCCGCAGTGGATTCGTAGATTTTGATGGCCTTCAAAGCTCATTGCAGTGTTAGGGACATGCACAAACCAAATTTAACTTAAAGTTAATCTAATTGGATTAAAATACTCTGAAATTAGTTCTGGGACTATGGCATGTACAAACTGAATTAAGGATATCGAGCATAAACTATTTTAAATACATGAAGTACCGTTAAATTAGACATAACCGGTGAAGTCAATGTTTAAAATTAAAAAGAAAAGATAGAACTTTATCTTCTTGAGCAGAGTGTCTGTTGAGATTTAAGATCTTCAAAAACTTGATTTATTGAACGTGTTAGAAAAAAAACTAACAGAAAAAAAGATGAGCTAGAAAGAAAGATGCTAGAAAGGGCTCAGAAGAGGAGTCCTCAGGACCTGAACCCACTTTGGGTCTTCCAGCATCTACGGTCTGTGTTTGCATTGAAATTGGGTCTCCAGTGAACCTAACCGAGGATGTAGCAACTCTTCTGGATACAGGGCAAGCAAATTATCCCTTCCATCTGTAGGTAATCCGCAACGACGACACTGCGGAAATATTGTTTTCATAGGATCCTGGTTATTTGTGAGTTAAATAAACTGCAACTTAGTATTAATCTATGTATAAGCAAACAAGTACTTTCACTTAACGGCATGGCCATAAGAATCAATAAATTATCTCGTTGAATCAACAAGTTCATAATGGTTATTTAACTCTGCACAATGATCAGTGTAACAACGTTGGAGAACTAGAGTACACCGGCAATATGCTCTAAGATTTATACTTATGTCATTTATTTCGATAGATCTCGAAAGCTAAAATGTCATTGTAAAAGTTTATGATTGCTCATTTGTAATGTTAAAAAGCACGTGAAATTCCGCTCATACTCGAAATAAGCATAAACAAAATTTGGAAATCACAATTCCACCTCAAAATTTCTATTACATATTTTTTTTATATTATTTTTTCCTAACATCCTTGAAATATGAATCTAACATCGAAGACAAATTCTAAACATAAGCACATGAACCCTATAATTCGATTCGACTAAATCACAAAATCACTTTGTCGTCTTCGATAAGTTGGTGTCACAGCTACACAACGTTATAGTTATGTTTATTTTATTCGAATCACAATAAAAAACGGATTCCGTTCAATGTTACCACAATGGTACCGCCGCAAAAACCAAATAATGCGCCACTACCTACCTACCCTTCGAGTATAGACAGTCATAGACCAAAGAAGTATCAAACGTCTTCCGGCTTTTCATACACACCAACACAGAAATGCTCTTGTATTCGTATATACACAAGCATATTGATCCAATCGTAGACTACAGTATAATCCCTTCATCCCCTACCACTCGCACATAACCAAAAGACACAAAAAGAGAGCAAACAGCACTAACCCCAGTGTGGCCATGGGGGTAAAAAAGAGGTTTCTTCTATGAGATTGAATATGTTAGTCGGTGTACACATGAGAGAAAGGATCAACAAGAGTGCCGGGGGCCCGACGATGAAAGGAGTTAAATTTATTTCGATATGGAAAGTACCATGTTGAAAATTTATATTTATCTATTTTGTCAGGACTTACCCTTCAGCGCACCACACTGCATTCGGTAAGAAAAAAAAAAAACTTTATTAATTATTAAATTTTCTTTATTTTGCTTGCGGTCGGAAATCGCATTCATCGAATCGTTTATGCAGAAATATACAGCCAGAGAGAGAGAGAGAGACGGGCAGGGCCAGTAAAATTGTATCCTTTAATAGAACCAAATTTAATTTAATTTAATTTTTTTTTATTTCTCCTTCGATGTCTGATGTCGATTCAGTTCTCTTGAATTCCCTGCTTTTGTAGTCTAAATCTAATTTTTGCTGAACCGAATGCAAAATAAAGTGGATTGATTGCAAATGGAAGCAAATCAAAGTTTTTCGACGTCTGAGGAATCGCTTTTTGCTGGATTGTAGAAAACGGGTATCCTATAATATGTTGATAAGAAGATTTGTCGTCTGGAAAATGTACTCAAGAGTGAAAGTTTTGTTTATTTTGATTGATTAATACACATACAAGAAGAGATTTAATTTAAAGGATTGATTTGTCGAAAGGGTTGACCGCAATTACTTCCAGTAAGTTGAGAGAGCTCCTGGATGAGGCCAATACATTTCATTAATTTTGAAATAGATTTCACATATGTATAAACCTGCTCAAGACTACTGTTTTGATACATTTTTGGCAAAAAGAAGCCCGAAAACATAAAGCCTACAATGTGGGACTACAAATCATTCACTAACCAGCTTGGGAAACAAATGAAATGAAGAGTCAGGCCAATCCCAAGTATTACCAACCAGCAGAGAAAATACATGAGGACGAGATTTTCATATCAGACATGAAGTAGTTAAATGTTATGGGTTTATTTTAATTTGTTCATTTATTTGTTTTTTTAGTCATTTTTGTAATGCAAATAACAGCAGAAGAAGTCGCCAGATCACTGGCTTTGGTTGAGAATGGACGAAGTTTGCGGTATGCTGCTGTTTTGATCAGGAAACCGGAGACGACGCCCAGGTCGCCCCAGAGCAACATCTGCAGGAGATGATCGATATTTGGTGATTCAAAGCCTTCGGAATTGTCAGCAAACAGCGGTTGAGCTGACTCACAGACTTAGATATGAGTGCTCAAACGGTGAGGCGGCGATTAGTGGAGCGTGGCCTGAGGGCTAGAAGACCTGCTCGTGTACCGAAACTCACGGTACAGAACAAGCGACGACGGATGGAATTTGCTCGCCTTCACCAAGATTGGACCGAAGGCGACTGGAGTAGAGTTATTTTCACTGATGAGTCCAGGTTTTGTCTGCGCTCACCAGATGGACGTAGCAGAGTGTGGAGACGTTCAGGTGAGAGATACTCTTCGGCGACAGTTTCCCCAGAGGGAAAATTTCTGAGGAGGTTCCGTCACGGTGTGGGCAAGAATTTCCATGCACAGAAAAACCGAACTGTGCATCGTGGAAGGGTCGGTGAACTCCAGTTATTATATTACTAACATTCTGGAGGAATATGTGGTTCCATTCGCACCATTTATTGGAGAAAACTTCCTTCTGATGCATGACAATGCTAGACCACACGTTACCGAATATTTACAAGCAGAAGAAATTGACGTGATGGCTTGGCCTGCGATGAGCCCGGATATGAATCCAATCGAACACGTTTTTTACCTACTGGGAAGATTGATTAGGAAGCGATCTGCCCTTCCAGAGACACTCAGTGGCCTGAAATCTGTTCTGCTCGAAGAATGGGAGAATTTGGATGACAACACCGTAAGGAACCTTATCCAAGCCATGCCCAGGCAGATTTAAATTTTAATAGATTCGGGGAGCAAATACCCACTACTAAAGGAACGATGATTCTTTAGAAAGAAAAAATAAAATAAAAAAAAAATAATAAAAATCTTAGATGTTAAGTTCTGAAGCTTTTGCCCATTTTCGTTAATTTATGTTTCATTTGTAAGTACTTCCATTTTTTTTTTTTTTTTTTACATGAACTACTTATTTTTATGTAAACAAAATGATATTAAAAAAAACGTTTTTTTTTCGAACTCATCTGAAATTATCTCAAAATTTCAAGGTGCGCCACTTTTTTTGTAACTCAGTGTACTTCCGTTCTTCATTCAGTGTTCGTTGTTCGTTGTATATTGATCACATTATTGGCAGTGGCAGTGTTTGCGTAAATCCGTCCACCAAAAATTCCAAACAGCTTGGAACTTCTTGCGTACGTGTGCGTTCTTCATTCATTCTTCGACCGTTGTTTGGTTTTGTCATTTACACTTTCGCTGTTCCGCGTGACAGCTTTGACAACGAACAACGAACACGGGGTAATAGAACGAACGTGTAGAGCCAGCTTTTGGCTAAGGTCAGGCACTGAGCGACGGGTGACCTTTTATTGAGCGTCATCGCTCGAGCAATTAGTAGTGACTATACGAATCGATAACTTAACCCATTTGTGCCAATAACTAATTACTGCTTGGTAACATTATAACAATCCTTTGGTGGGTGTATGTAGAGTTGTACTGGATAAAAATAATGAAGAGTGCAGTGACCATGGACAGTAATTCTACACCGCTTGGCAACTACGTGGCCACATCCCTACGATTTCATATGATTTCATATTTGTTTGCGTCGCTCATCGCTCAATCGTTGAATCGCTCAGTCGTTTATCACTTAGCCTTAGGAGGGATTTCGAAGAACCCTTTCTGCAGTTCAAAATTCGAATGTAGAATAATTATCCTCCCAACAACTATTCAAAGAAATCCAAAATTATGAACCCTCAACCTCAACCGACCCTCATTTTTTTTTTTCCTTATCCAGATATCCAGATATTAGAAATGACCCTGCAGCTAAAATCTCAGTTCCGAAGACACGCAAACAACGAAATCAAAAAATCGAGTGATGCAGTTTTCTTCACCGTTCCTTCGTAAGCCTTAAGCAGAATGATTTTTGAATAGGCATTGTTTCAAGAAAAAATATAATTTACGACAGTCGAGAATCGATTATCTGAATAAAAAAAAAATGGGAAAAAATCGAAATTAAGAAAAATCAAAAATTTAACGTGTACATTAACGTACGGCTGCCTTCATACACACACATAAAAATCCATTTGCCTTATGTTAATCATCATGCGCGCCAATTTCAGACAAAAAAAGCTCAATTTGTATGATGCTCTTTATGATACTAATTTATAGAAAAATACTTTTGGTCCAGGCTTTCGACCCCGTCCATCGGAGTCACCTACCGAAAATGAAAAACGACGTATTTTGACAACAAAATAAAGTCACTAAAGCACGGGTCTAAAGCTCTGCGAGCAAAAATGTTATTCAATATTTTTTCACAAAATAGTATAAAAATTGATACTAGTTCCGTTGAGAGTTAAACATTTCAATGCTAAAGAAAGTGGGTGCTTGCATGCAACCTTGTGGTACTCCACCGATTCCAATCATTTTCGCTGTTAATCTGAATCGTTTATCAGAAGCTTTTAGATGTCAACTTGAACTACCACTCAAATTCAAAAATAATGAACAATTAACCCAAAATGTTTCGATTAAAATTTAAACTCCGCTAACTCACATAAAACCGTTTATCCGATTTGTTTGGCCCAAAAGTAAGTTCCGTTTAATCTAATTATAAATATATCCTTTCTCATTATCGAATCAATAATTAATTCCCTTAGTTAGTTATACGAGTATATATGTTTAACTAATGGCATAAAGTTTCCACCACTACGTTTGGCCACGAACACTCTTGACCCAGTGACAAAAATAAAAAAATCAACATTCACCTCCCGCTCCAAATAACATTGTTCAGGCCCACACACATCATGTGTTACATCCTTTAAGGAATTTCATTAAAGTGTCATTAACTACTTATGAAAATCATTTCGCAACTATTAATTTACCCTCGAAGCGAAGTCCAGACGGCAATAGTTGAGTTATAATTTACGTAATAGCAGCTCTAGCTTAAATTCCATTCCGGCAGGAGGAGGGCAAACACCATATAAAGTCCATTATTTGGTTACTCAACTTTCACTGCCTTTGGCGGTGTTTCACACCAGTAAGGACCTCCAACCAGGAAATATTTCGGGTAACGGTGGCGTATACTTGTTGTCTAATTATGCCTGTTCTTTTCACGGCAGGTGGCAGAGTCTTAAGGCTTTTATACATATGTATGTATGTGTACCTATACCTACTTCACTACTGACACCAGTATGAGTGAAAAGTAGACATGTCAACTATTATATGTGCTTTTGTACACGTGAGTTGGAAAAGAAAGATTCTTTCTTTTTCTTGATTTTTATTTTGTTGCTGTCACCGTTGTTATTGTTGATTTATTTCCTGCGGTCCTATGCACTTGATATACAAGTATATGTACCTTGTTGGCGGTATTCAGAGCTCACTAGGGAAACTTTATTCTTTTCCCAAGAAACTTTGACTTCAAAGTTATCAGCGTGTGTGTGTGTGTATGCATCGCTGAGAAAAGCGCCATTAAATATTAATTGAAAGGATATACACGATACGCGCGCCCCGTAACGCTTAAGTGTTATTTAATGATGTACAATTTGTTCCTTTGAAATTCAATCGGAAAAGGTCTTGGTGTTGGTGTTTGCGGAGTGCCGACATTTGAAACAATGATATTTTCAATTAATTGTCAATTTTTCGTTTGATGTTTTAACCATCGAAAATGAAGGGCTTCGATTAATTTATTTTATATTTAAACCTTTTTTTCTACTACCCTTTGTCCTGAGTAATGTGAGCCTTTTGATTCGGAGGAATGTCAAGTTTGAAACAAGAAGATGCACAATTGGATGATAATAAAAAGGGAGAAATTAAAATATTGAAAATATGTACGACGATATAGACAAGTTACGAATAGCTTAGCTAGCGATCCAAAGCACGTTATAAGTACCGTAAACCGGGGTTAATTTGCGCCAGCGGGTGTAACTTTGCGCCACTGGCAAAAAGAGTTGGTTTTTTGATTCACGTTCAGACATGTAACAATCTGTAAGCCGAACCTACCGTAATGTACACACACACAAATATACATTTGCCACATGTTGCAACGGACCGTCTACCAGCAGTTAGTAAGCAGCAATTGACCTGTGTAGTTCACGTAGCAAATTTGTTGAATTTATTAAGTGGAAAATTTGGTGTGTACAAACAGTTGTGTGAACTTGAACAAAGTAAGTACAGATTTTCTATTTATAATATTATTTTGTTAATACTTTACGCATGGCGTTTGTTTTTTTAATAAATAAATAGTTATTATTCAAATTTTTTTTTATGTGGCCAGGTTTTTTTTTGATTTTGGGGTTACTTTGCTCCTGGGGCAAAATTAATGGTTACTCCTCTGTTTCTGTTCAGCAGCAATTTTGGTGCAAGCCCAAGATTTTAGCGAAACTTACTAAAAAAAACTCCTAACGTCGTACCGTAGCTCAAGTAGAAGCTAATACATGACAGTTTCATTCCTAGTCTTCATTCATAGCGTTCATAATATACATACATACATAAACAGCTGGTCAAAGAAATAGGTGCGAGTTAATATTTTTGTTTTTGCTCTTAATTTGCTCAAAAGGATTTCACTAGTTTTATTTTTTTTTTAATTCGAAATTCATAGTTTTTGTGTGGGCAATGAAAAAAACAATGAAATTTTTTTCGATTTGTTTTTGAAAATCCAAATGTTTTGAGTTTCATTAGCCTAAAGTGGCCCCTAGACGCACAATCCTATTCTGCAATATATTGTGCAATATTACTTGCTTTGTGCCCTAGACGATACAATATTTTTCCCAATAATTTAGTAGTCGGCTGATATTTGAATAGAAAACATATTGAGAGATACTTAAGCTTGTTGTGTGGCCATTGTACTGGCATCCTCATTCGTCTATTGTTTGGATACTATTTTGAGACGTGACGGTTTTTGAGAAACTGCATCGCCTCAAAGTACCACAATGTTGGCTCTACTACCTCGTCTCCACTATTTTCAGAGTCAGAAATTATTTTTAATTCCTTTCTGAAATTAGTGCGCAGAAGCTTCAGTTTTTGAACCAACTGCGCTTTATCAAAAAAAATAAATAAATATTTGGCTTCAGCAGTCCTAGGTAGAACCAAGCCTAGCTTCCCGCAACCATTTGTGTGTGCGCGTTATATTTTTGCACGAATGGAAGGGACCTACAGTTTTCTGCCGTCTCCGAACGGCGAGTTGGGAAGCTTTACATGACAAATGATACTCTTGAATGCTTGTCAGGCAATTCGGAAGAGGTGGGCACTGTGAAAAATATTTTAGGTGTTTGCGGCGGGATTCGAAACCAAGACCGCTGGCACAGTAGTCCGACGCACTAACCACTTGCGCTACGGTGCCCACGCTTTATCAGCTTCCGGATATTTTTCCCTGTATTTAGAGAGCATTTTTTTTTATCCCTGTTGCTGTATTCTTTGCTCCTTCCTTATTTGCCACAAAACCGGCAGAGTTTTGTACACTTCGAATAATTAATGAAAGAATATTTTGCAATATATTGCACAATAAATGTCAAACCGATTTCGCGCAATATATTGTACAACCTCGCAATATTATCTACAGACAGTCAATAATATTGCGCAATATTTACTGTTGCACAATAATATTGAGCGTCTAGGGGCCACTGAATATCCTCCCTTATTTGCCGGAACTTTCTCAATCCTTGGCCAGTTTTTGACATGTTTCCAAAGATATAGCATACCACTCTCTTTTAACTCCTTCCTACGACAGGTTCGTTTCACTCTTTGTGGCTTAAAGCGAACTCTTTTCGAAATTTTAAGCTCTTGACGCGCAAGAGTGGAACTTTCCTGACGATTCTTTCTCGGAGATTGGCATTTTGGAGCTTTCGACGAACATTCCCGAATTGTGCGCAGATCGCCATGAAAAACGTAAAAGGATCGGATTTCGACAAAATGCGCTGATCAGCTGTCGGGGCGGTTTTTTCGTCTTTCCCCGATTTTCAAAGATTTTTAATGACTTGAGAGCATTCGTTATAAGGTTCTGAGACCGCCCCAATGCCTCAGCTATAAATTTGTACGTTTTGCAGAATTTCAATTTCAATTGTCATGCACTTATTTTAATGACCTACTAACTTACTTACTTACTTAGTTGGCGCTACAGCTCGAGGTGAACCTGGGCCTGCTTCTCGCAACCATTTGTGTGTGCGTGTTATATTTTTGCACGAATGGAAGGGACCTACAGTTTTTTGCCGACTCCGAACGGCGAGTTGAGAAGCTCAATCGTGACAAATGATACTCTTTGATGCTTGTCAGACATTCGAAAGAGGTGGGCACTTTGAAAAACTTTTAGGTGTTTGCGGCGGGATTCGAACCCAAGACCGCTGGCTCAGTAGTCCGACGCACTAACCACTTGCGCTACGGTGCCCTACTGAATGACCTACTAACAGAAGACAAAAAATCAACACTACGCCTAATCCAGCAAACGACGAAAAACCACATGTTAGAGTTGAAATGATGTTGGTGGCGTTGTAACCGAAAAATGACCATCTCTAAACATTTCCATGTTGCTGCACTTTTTGCAATGTCAAAATTACTGCTTAAGTAACATCAAATAATGAGAGCCAATGGCTTACACCTATTTCTTTGGACAGCTGTGTATATTCCACATGTAAGGAAGATCTAACTCCTATTACAAAGACGAATATAATTTGGGATATGATTTTCTTTTAATTCATGACATCTTCACAGATATCGACTAGATGTTTAAAAAAAATTTATATTACTCTAAATTATGGAGAAAAGTGGATCAAAATAATAATTAAATAATAAGCAATAAATTCAATTTCATCAATTGAATGCTTCAAGTACCAAGACCGTTAGAAAAAAGAAGCAAACTCTTTTATCGCACTCAAAATTTAACTTAATTTTATCCACGCTAAGCCATCTTGAAAGCGCGTATTATGATCTCTGTACTTCGTGCTAACCTGAAAGACAAAAGTATACGGTGCTCGATTTCCATTAGATAAAAAAAGCTCCATCCATAAATATCAAGTGCACTAGAAATGCTTCCTTTTTTGGAAAATTTGATTCATACATGTGAGGACTAAGACTTCATCTTCCCCCACCTCCACCATCCACACTCAACCATCTCAAATGATTCGGTCTTTCTTTCTTCTCTGGCACCAATACCACCATTCCATTCACCTACCATCCGGGGATGGCATGAGGTAATGAAAAATCTTCGTGAAATAATAAATTCTAATGAAGTGGATCATAAGTGGGAATAAAATGCTCTCCCACCATTAAGTCTGTGAACAACTAAAGCATAAGGATTTTCACTGTGAGTAATTCTACCCTCTCCGTATTTCATACTAACATATATACATATACATATGTATGTACTGCACGATGTTTAGATCCTTAAAAGCTAAACTAATAAGGGAAATTCCCGCGCCAAGCACATGAAGTAACATAAGAAAAAGGACATGAAGAGGAAGGCTACAAGCTCAACGAAGCAGATGGTTGCATCTTGGTTGGTAGAGTAACAAGACAAGATGCGATAATTTACAGCGTATGACCGAGCTCATTTCATTTTAGATATCCTCACCAGCTGGAAATTTAAAGAACCTACACACGCCACTTCGGTAGCGGTGCAGTATCAGAAGAAGCAGAACATAAAGTCTGGAGGGAGAAGAATACAAGCACATGGATGAGATTCACAGAAGATGGAGGAAAACAACTTCAAGTGTAATACTATCACAATGCTAAGGATATCATCGATGGTTATGCTTTTCTTAGACCGAACTGCCAAGAAGGCGGTGGAATGTTGTAAATAATGTAAGCTTCCAAATGCAGGAAGTGTTCTCAAACATCAAGGAAGTGTGCGATACGATTTTCCTTTTTTTTTTCTTTTACCTTTCCACCATCGTCATGGTATCTCTCAAAGGTGCAGCAGGAGATAAATTGTATGGAGAGGCTTCTGCAAGTTCACAACCATTCGGTTTCTGTGTAACGTGCTGATGCTAAATTGCATCCTTACAAAATTGATTGAGCTTTAAGAGTTTCCACAATTTTCATGAAGCTTAACACTTCAACACTTTTTTACCAAAGAAAAAGGTTTAGGTGAGGGAGTGGTGGGGCGCTATGTGGTCGAAGCAGCTGAATCAGAATGAATGGTATCTGTTCACTTTCGAAACTTAATCCAGATGGTTGTAGAGAATATCGAATGCACTAAGTATATCGCAGCCAGCTAACCATTACCATCATCAGTATTGGTTGTCTGGTTGGTGCTAGAATTTGGGTGCTCTTGTTCCGGATGTATTCAATTTTATGGTTGAAGAGAACCAGCAATTTGGTGCGCTGTTCTTGCATCACCTCTAAGCTGCTGCATTTGCATTGAGATTTTGAAAGGAAACTGCTGATTACGTTCACACAAAAGCGTTTGCGGACAGAAAAGGAGTAAAGGTAAAATTCCGGTAATGAAGGTGTAGGCATGGCATCGAAAGGTGGGTGGGTGTATTTTAGAGATACTCCTTTATTGATTTAAGAGTACCTGTTTCCCTTAAAACTGCCAAACCGTAATGGTTTGGTTGGATTATCTCTGAATTCTGCGCGCAGGATTAGCATTCGCCTATATATCGAATTTGAGATGATTAGATGATGTTTTCAGGACAACCATATAATCATCATATCGTAGCCTATTTATCTTATAGAATACTGATGAACAAATCGCAAGTCTTTGGTGGAAAAAAGTTACCCCGAGTGACATCATAAAAATTATTACATCTATACGTACTCAGACTACACCATTACTTATAGGAGCTGAGAATTTGAGACCAAATCAAATTTTATGTCATTACACATAATACATATTTGGATCATATTTGGATTTATTAATGCATAAGAATTAAAATTCGGTAGAAAATAATCGCTTATAAGAACAGGGAAAACATGCCCAGGCCCCAAGGGGATAGTTTTGACAATTGCCGAAAGAGCAAAAATTTACGCCTACAAGGAGACTAGCTTGTCAAATCGCAAAAGCTAAGCAGAAAGAAGAAAGAAAGAAGAAAAAGCAGAAGCTAAGATTATCACGAAGCTTCGGGTGAGGCTCTGTTATGGTATGGGGTGCCTTAAGCTTTTTTGGCAAGATGCCACTGGCGACCATTAGCACGAAGATAAATTCCGAAAAGTATATAGAGATACTGGAAATCGCCATTATTGATTATTGAGCAAGACAATGCAGCTATCCAGGTTTCCACGCGGGCAAAATATTGGTTTACTTCAAAAAATATACCATTACTGGATTGACTGGCTTGTAGTCCAGATGATCTGAACCCTATAGGAAACTTGTGGGGAATAATGGCTCGAAGGGTTTATGAAAATGGCAAGCAATTTTCGAGCACTTGTGCATTGTGTTAACCTTTTTTTATGTAACACAGTTTTATGTAATGTTATTTTTTCATCTGGGGAGTGCTGTTTTCTTTATTTGTTTGAATCCAAGTATGCTTTTAATGATACAATAAAATAAAAATAAATTTAATAATTTAAAAAAAATGCGTTGCTACTTTTTCTCTCAGAATGCTACTATTTCTTGCCCAGCATACTACATTCCTTTCAGTTTTAAGTAACAACGGTGCCCGACTGCGACACACCGATGTTTCCCACAGTCAAGTGCTGATTTCAAAACTACCCTTGTACGCGCAACAAATAGGATAAGTTAGGATTTGGATGTTTTTATTATTAGTCTTAGATTAGGCGTAAGCGAGTACGGTCATAGTAATGAAGATTATATTAAACCTGTTTGTCATGTGTCTTTTATTCGTTAGTAGAACGGTTAGGTTGGCGTTCGATTTTTTATTTATTTATTTTTTTTTGAGTCCTCCTTGGACTTTTTAACTCGACACATAACATATGTTTGTTTTTTCTATAAAAAAAAAAAATGTAGATCTTCGACGTCAATTCATTCAGTGCAATATAGTTAGGCCATTTGAAACATCCAGACATGCAGATATGGTATATAACCATTATTGCCAAAAGTCATCTATATTTCCATTGTCTGGGAGTCTTCGAAAAAATCTTCTTCAGTACAGTCTGTAGCATGAGCCCTTATTTTTTTTATTAAAAATAATGTAATCGTGGGTACCGTAGCGCAAGTGGTTAGTGCGTCGGACTACTGAGCCAGCGGTCTTGGGTTCGAATCCCGCCGCAAACACCTAAAAGTTTATTACAGTGCTCACCTCTTTTGAATGTCTGATAAGCATCAAAGAGTATCATTTGTCACGATTGAGCTTCCCAACTCGCCGTTCGGAGTAGGCAAAAAACTGTAGGTCCCTTCCATTCGTGCAAAAATATAACACGCACACACAAATGGTTGCGAGAAGCAGGCCCAGGTTCCCCTCGAGCTGTAGCGCCAACTAAGTAATGTAATCTTCAATAAATAATGCAAAATAATTATGATGCATAATTAAATGCAAAATTAACTATTAAAATAGTTGCCTTCAAGTTTACTACATTCTGATTCCAATATTGATTCAAGGTCTCATTAAATTGAGATTGCAAATGATATCATCTAATCAGATAATCATCATTCGATTCATTGAATTGTATTTCCTTTACAATGGTTGCAACTTTTCCCCTTTACACAGTATGATCCTGAAAAATAGATGATTTGGACTTATACATTTGACCATCTCCTCTTGAAAGAGTATATTGCCATATCCATAGCCCTGTTGCTTGTATGAAATTTAAAATAACATTTTTTTTTGTTATTAAACTGAAAAGAAAACACTCCAAATATAAGGTACCAGCGCACACACATACACACACTTGAAACCAGGAATCGGTGATAGAATGGAGAACAGGGGAAAAAGGAAAAATATTTTTCGTTGTTGCATCTCATGAATATTTAATTAAGTTTAACAATACGAGCTGGTTGCATGCAGCTGTATCATCATCGTCATCACCATCATCATCTCTGCATTGTAAATTGTTATGGAAATGTTTTTTAAAAAAAATTGCTGTTTAGATAGAAAAGGAAAAAAACAAAGTCAAAGGAGTGCGGAATGATAGGGAACCCTAATTTTGACGGTGTGGATTTCTAGGGAATTTTAAAGAGTTTTACGATATCTTTTAACTGCTAGACTGTTAGCGGATAGTGTAAATTAACTTTTGGTGGCTATTCATTTTAAATTTAAAAAAAAAATCACAATTCTAATGAGTGGAATAACTATTGCACTTGAGTGCCTGTGTGCGAGGGATTTGTGTCCTCTTTTGTTATTTTTTTTGTAAGAGTGATCTCAATTAGTCCATTCCTGGGGAACCTTTATTCTTTATGTTTGCCGCAGTATTTACTTATCTAAAGGACATTTTTCGGGTTACCAGCCAGAGATCAGTCAAGATAAATCTTCTTTGTGCTAATATTATATTAGACATGGTTGGTTGGTTTGACAGCGGGAAGAGAGGGTTATGGAAAGGAATATGTGGATTCAAGAAAAACACTCTGTATGTCGTGCAAACGCCTGTGTTTTCGAGAAATCGATAGATCTACGACAAGTAAAAACTTAGCATTATTGAGCATAAAGCAGGACAATCGCAAAGGAAGTGTTTAATACTTTCGTCCTCTTCTTCGTAACATAGGGAGATGTTGCACTAGTCCCGGTCTGTTTGCATGTCTATTCAGGTTGATGTGTCCCGTATATAGGCCATCCATCAGTCTCATTTGTGCTCTACCCCATATTTAGTACTTTCGTTGTTCGTTGTGGGTTCCGATCTTCTATCATGGCTTTGGGAGTCTTGAAAGTTTGGATTTCTCTCCACATAAGCGAATTACGTTTTGCAAAAGACAGGCTCTAAGCGGTTTTCACTGCTTGTATCGCCATGCATATCGTGGTAACAGTTCTGAAGCCTTCCACGTCTTCTGTCCCTGCCCTTGCTAGTTCATTCGCTCTCTCGTTCCCCGGTATGTCATTGTGGCATATGTATGAATATTTTGTGGTCGTATCGTCTACCTTAACGACCGAGCCGCTATATGCTTAAAACGTATTCCTTGATAAGCTGGGTTAATTTTTTGGTCTTTATTTCTGAACCGTTATTAGATAGTAGTTTCCCCTTCATTCCTTCCCTTTAAGTCAACAGATCACAGATGGCTGAAAATTCCCTCTTCTTATTGGTATCTTCACCCAAATCAGTGTCAACACCCAAAGGTATATACTCGTAGGCGTTGAATTTGTGTAAAAGAAAAATGGTTGCACATTCGCCCGAGTAAACCTACGTTCGACAAAAGAGTTCTTTTTTATCCTTGTTACATTAAGTAGAATCTGTAGATCATCATCACTTTTATTAGTAGTAGTAGTAAATTGTTTATTTATTTTCTTATAAAAAATTTACAAAACATATATATAAAAAACTTGATAATTATCGTCTGCTGGTGAGGTTGAGATACATATAACAACTAAATATAGAGCTAATGAGATTTTATGTCACATTCATAGCATAATAGATTTTATTACATTTTAGATTTCAGTGACAAACACTGTTAAGCGAATTCAAGTGACTTTTTTGTATGTACTGCTATGTGTTTGCTTGTAGTAAACAAGCTAACAGTTTTTTTCTGAAATTACTTGGAATTCAGGGTTTTCCTCCGACTCAGGGCTTTTTGAATTTTCCATAGTTGACTGCGGTAACTTTTTTCTTTTCAAAAAGAGCACAGGAATGGAAATAATGAGTTGGAATCTTGATCCTTTTTATTCTTTCGGTGATACTTTCATTATAATTTCTCTGATTCGGGGATTTTGTGGATACATTCTATTTCACATTCAGTTCTCGAACATATTGCTCAGTCAGAGACGCGTTGATTATGACAGCTCTTCTCTTTGTCTCTATGTTATCAGCTTCATGCCGTTGGACTACTACGCAATGCTGCCCGGGTTCAATCCCAGCCCAGGCCCAACACATTAAAGTTTTTTCACGGTGCCCTCTCTTTTGAATGTCTGACAAGCAATCAAAGAGTATCATTTGTCAATGAGCTTCTCAACTCGCCGTTCTGAGTCAGCAAAAAACTGCAGGTCCCTTCCATTCGTGCAAAAATATAACACGCACACACAAATGGTAGCGAAAAGAAGGCTCAGGTTCAACCCAAGCTGTAGCGCCACCGTAAGAATTGTGGATCCTGCCATTGTGGCCCACTGTTAAAGATACCAATTATAAGGCAAGACAACTTTATTTAAGTCAATAATTGTCTAAAATCTTATAAAGTAATGATATTTATATTTTTTCTATGAAAAACCCTTAATGAGTTACGTTCTAAGCCAAGTCCAAAGGATCGAAAGAAATATTCGAGTGCTTGCAAAATATTTATGTACCTCGAAAAAATCTAGGTCCAATAAAACTGACTTAAGCTGAACCGATTGAGCAACAACTCACCTTAATTACAATGTCAAGTCAATCACTTTATATATTGTGTACTCGTACCT
Source organism: Brachyopa scutellaris (assembly GCA_949775065.1). NCBI lineage: Eukaryota > Metazoa > Arthropoda > Insecta > Diptera > Syrphidae > Brachyopa > Brachyopa scutellaris. Next base: position 114,753,918 of record OX459113.1, read on the forward strand.
AAATATCTGGAATGGATTCTGGGTACACACGAGTATATGTATATATACACAGAAAGCCCATAAATCGAGAAGGTGAAAGCTCATTTCAGCATAAATCGCAGAGTAGCACCATAAACCAGAGACTGAGACTCACATCTTCCTCCGCCTGACGGATCACAAAGTCGCTTTCGTTTAATTTCAGATTTACAACCGTTTATGAAACACGAGACTGCCAATCGATTACTTCTGGGGTCCATAAAGTGCCAAACGGCATAGTTTTCTCTTCCTCTTGTCAACCCACCCTCAGCGCCCCAAGACTACCACCTCATGTATGGATATCGTATCCTGTGTCCTGTGTATCAGTGTGTACATCTTTTATAGACGAAATTTAGTGGAAACGTAGTAGTTTGTAGGGATTGCTCCATGCATGATTTTCTCTCTCCAAGTGTGTCGCTCCTTTACGCTAGGGACCTATTTGGAACGCTCCACTATTTGAGGCAAAAACCCGATCACAATTTTATGTGTCGATTTTGATTACAAATGTAACTGGGGAAGATTTCCTTCCTTAATAATCGGTTTTATGGCCAAATGACGATGCCAGTGACACTGAGAAATAAAAAAAAATAAATAAAACATACAGTGGTGCCCGGAGCTCGCTAGTAAATTCAGTATCATAGTGCGCATACAGTTCCGGATTGTATGTGAGACTTACAATCCAAAGTGTCACATGAAATCGTAAATTATGAGCACGGTTTAAGGACATTAGAGTCGACTGTGGGTGGTATTTTAGTGGTTTCCAAAGAACCCTTTCCGGTTTTGAATTTATTGCGAAGTGAATCCGGGAGAAATTAGCTGGGTTTGCAATTTTATTGAACCTGATGGGAGGGGTAGTGAAATGCATTCCAATCGATGTAGTGTTAACTGAAGTGTTACTAATTAGATATTACTGCACATACATGCATATATAGATGATGGGTGGAGTAAATCCTTTATAAATGCGATGATATTTCACGTGAAACGTTCTCTATATCATCAGCTTTTGAGTCATGGTATAACAGATTCGAAAACCGCCAACCTTATCCTCAAAATGGAATTATGTGACTTTTCCTACTGTAGACCGATAAGTACTCTTATCTGTCACTTATATTTACCTAAGTGTGGTACCTCTTTTAATTCAATTATGTACTTAAAGCTGTATGCAATTAACATAATGGGCTGATTCGCAATGCCTAAAATAAGTATTTTCAGCATTATACAATAGCAGCAGCAAATTTGTACTTGCTGGCCATTCTTTTTGATCATTTCGGTGATCTGATTAACAGGAAACCTCAACGCCTCAGATATAATAAAAATGCTTATCAATTTCAACCTACTTACAAACACTGAAAGAATTTAGCAACAATTTCTGCTAACTAACAATAACCTGCCAATATATTCCTTGAACGTTGGACTCATGTTTATCAGTCAGCATAGGATTACAGTGAAACCCGATTAAGAACCACCTTTTTAAGTGCAAAACCCGCTAAGCATCCTCAGTTTTTTGAAACCCTAAGTTTGTAAAGTTGAGCACCATGGTGTAGTGATTAGTACGTTGGACTACTATGCAATGCTACCCGGGTTCAATCCCAGGCTGGGTCCAATACCTAAAAGTTTTTTCACGGTGCCACCTCTTTCGAATATCTGACAAGCAATCAAAGAGTATCATTTGTACATTTAAGTACTCATTGTTTCTCTTTCAGTCGTCATAATTTGCATGAAGTATTCCCCTTTTATTAGCCGAAGGCCTTTGTTGCTATGGCTATTACTAGCCTAGCTTTTAAATAATAATAATAATAATAATTCCCCTTTTAAATACTCTTTTTAATAAAGTAGTAGAATCGAAAAAAAGCTAAATAAACTTAGTCTAGTGGTGTGGTGAGTTCTAGTACTCTAGTAAGACTTTGACGTTTTCTCTTGACTGTCACTTTTCGATTGTTGGTTGAGAATATCTTTCGCCTTTTCGAGAACTTGTCTTGTTCGTACCTCTGAGCTGCTAAGCGGGTTTTCGTAGCCACATATCCCGGATTTAACCTCACGATATTGGAAAATTCCGCTAATGCCTTTTCCGGATTTTACTGTTAAACAGTAACCTATGCAAGTGTATTTTGGCGCCAAATCTGACGGAAACCAATATGTATCCTGCCGAAAAGGCAACAAATCATTCTAGCCTCTCGTCAAATTAAAGTTTTAATACTGCTTCCAACCAGAAAAATATTTTTGTAGGTATTCATATCTAGGAGTAAGTAACTGAATACATCATAACTGACGTTCGAATTGCTTCAAATTTCACTACAAGTTAAAAGGGCGTGGATCAACACTCATACATAATGTACATACATGCTTTTGAAGGTTAAATTTAAGACTTGTAAAGAAACTTTCATCTTATCTTGTATTCTAAAATCAGAGAAGTTACAGTTTCAAGGAGAAAAAGACGAAATATATTTTCAGAAATAGCTAGCTAGAAATAGCTAACTAGTTGGCACGAGGGGCAGACGTTGTCCTACCCTTTCCTGTATGTTGCGTGATGAGTTTGATTTCGTAATTACATTTAGTATCTTAGTTAAGATTAAGAGAATATGAATTTGATCTTGCTTTGATTGATGAATTAGGGAAGTAGAGGATTGAACAAAAACAGCACTATAAAAATAAAATCGAAACACAAAAATGATAAACAAATAAAGTTTCTCTCTCCACAAAACAAAAAAGTTTTAGCTGAATATGTAGCTTCGGAGTTTAGAATTTGTTAATAACTTGACTCCAGCGCCATATATGAATTTTGTAATTTTCTCCTATGGCACTAAACCAGCAGATATTTTGAATATGAGTCATTCTTTTCAACAAAAACTTAAAAATTGTTAATAACTTGACTACAACGCTACCTGTCGGGTCCAGATTTTGTAAAATTCCCTCTATGAGTCATTTTGGTCGATAAATATAGAATTTCTTAATAATAACTTGACTCCACCGCCACCTATCGGGTTCAGAACTATCCTATCTTTTAAGTTGGAACCAACCGCACATATTTACCAAATTTCATCGAAATCGGTTAGGCGGTTTCGGAGATTAGCGTGTACGTACAGTGTACAGTGACACGTGATTTTTATATATAAAGATGAATGTCGGTTCAATTTGTTAAAAATTGAAACCCGTCAGAAATGTAAACGTGACTTAAAGAATTTGATGGAAAAATAAAATCGACGTGGAAACACGTAACCAAGTGTCAGTTATTCAAACAATCATTCAAAGCTCAGCAAATCAAGTTATCTTTATTTATTTTATGGCAGCTACGTATGTACATAATATGTACGTGTATATACATATTATACACAAACCCGTTCATACGTAGAAATGGCTTCCTAGGAACGGTACGGAATGCAGTTGAAAAACACGTAATTTGATTTTAACTTCTACACATTTGTACATACATATTTTTTTATATATAGAGATCAGAAATAACATACAAAGATTATGTTAGCTTAGGAGGGTCGTTTGCAATATATGCAATTTCACCCAGAGCCCGTAGAGGTCCATTGTACCCTAGTCGTGCATGTAGAAACATGCATTTAACAAAACGGCAATCGAAGAACCATGTTCCCATATAAGATAGGTGCCGTTCTTGAAAAGCCGGGCAGTGACATAACTTCTACAGAAGTAATTTGTAAATATGCCGTATCTTCTGGCCATGTTTCCTATTATACAGTGTCTGGTTATAACACCGACGACTAACAGTTGGGCTGAAAAGTTCGTATCGTTCCTATGAGAGGGCACCACTTGAATTAAATCTAAATCATTTTTAGTTAGTACAAGATACGTGTATAAATTTGACAGCTGTCGGACTATTAGTTTGTGAGATATAGCATTTTCAGTGAAGCAACTTTTGTTATTTTGAAAAAAAAGGATAAAACGGAATTTCGTTTTTTTATGGAAAAAAATGCTGCTGATTCCAAAAAGTGGCTTGATGAGCGTTATCCGGACTCTGCACCAGGCGAAGCAAGCATTCGTGAGTGGGTTGCTAAATTCCGTACAGGCCATATGTGCACCGAAGACGATGAACTCAGTGGACGTCCAAAAGAGGCTGTTACGGACGAAAACATCAACAAAATCCACAAAATGATTTTGGATGACCCTAAAGTGAAGTTGATTGAGATAGCTGACGCTCTAGAGATATCAAAGGAATGTGTTGGACATTTCGTTAATAAATATTTAGGTATGCGAAAGCGAAAGGGTGCCACGCGAGCTCACAATCGACCAAAAACAACAACGAATTGATGATTCTGAGCAGTGTTTCAAGCTGTTCAATCGTAATAAACCGGAATGTGACAATGGATGAAACATGGCTCCACCATTTCACTCCGGAATCCAATCGACCGTCTGCCAGGTGGACTGCACGCGGTGAACCGAATCTGAAACGTGGAAAGACTCAACAGTCAGCTGGCAAAGTTATGGCGTCTGTATTTTGGGATGCACGTGGAATAATTTTCATCGACTATCTTGAAAAGGGGAAAACCATCAACTGCGACTATTACACAGCATTATTGGAGCGTTTGAAGGACGAAATCGCGGAAAAACGTCCCCATTTAAAGAAGAATAAAGTGCTGTTTTATCAAGACAATGCACCATGTCACAAATCAATGAAAACGATGGCAAAATTGTATGAATTGGGCTTCTGGCCCTCAGCGACTTTTTCCTGGGACCCCTGTTCTTAGACCTTAAGCGAATGCTCTCTGGAAAGATATTTAGCGCCGATGAAGTGGGAATCGCCGGGACTGAGGCCTTTTTTGAAGCAAAAGACAAATCGTACTACAAAAATGGTATCGAATAGTTGAAAGATCGCTTTAATCTGTGTATCGCCCTCGATGGCTACTATATTGAATAATAAAATCGAATTTTTCAAAACAAATGTTTTTTTCTTTAAAACGGTACGAACTTTTCAGCCGAACTTACATGGATTTTGCTTCTTTTCAAATTACATCAATGGGAAAAGATTCAAGACGACTTGATATTGTTCTTTGCAAAACCCGCTCGAAAAAAAGGCATGACAAATCAAATGATCGCGATGCAATATTTTTTTAAGTGTGTTTAAAAAACTTAGTGGTGAAGTTAACAGCAATTTTACTATGTGGACGTGCGAAGGATGAGAACAGTACGCACATTTAGTTCGAATTTAGGGATATGAATGAATCATTTATAATATGAATACTAACTTTGCTTTAAATTAGGACTTATAAGGGTACAGAAGGTGCTAGCTGTGCTCACACAAGTTAGTTCGGTCAAGTTACAGTTGACCCACTTCACGAGAATGTAAAGTTCCCTCGAGTATGGCTCAACATTTAGATGCTAATAAAACGTAAACAAGATAAAATAAGAATGATAATATTTTAAGCTCTTGATAACCATTTTATTGCTACAACTGTGGAGAACCCAAAGTGCACCTAGAAAATAATTTAAGAAACCGAATGGCAGAAGATTGTATTCATGGGAAGAACCCCAACTTTGGAAATTATCATCATTCATTTCTAAATTTCAGACTACCGCCTGCTGCATTTTCTGTCAAATGAATTGGCAATATCAAGCTAATAATAATTTTACTTTCACCGGAAAGCTGAAGAGACTGTTTCCTCTGTTTAAACAAAACGACACTATAAGTCTTTAAAGGTTCCCAAATACCTCATGGGCTGGGTGTTGAACTCATCTTGTCTTTGTATTTTGTCTCCAGAGATAATCGATCGGTTTTCGACTTAAGTAAACAACTCAAATAAAGGTTGCCACGCCCTTGGATCTCTTCATTTACCTTGCACATAAACTTAGTAAATTTTCTGGGATCTGCCTTGAGACGGACTTTACTGTCTAAAAGTGAATAAAGACTAAACAAATGTATTTTAAAAATTGGCTGTACAATCATATTAGATTTGGAAACCCCAGATACAAAACCGAAAAATGTTTGTTTCCTAAGCCTGAGGCCCAAACACAGTAATTAACTTTTTAGCCAAAAAAAAAAAGAGCACTAACAAGAGTTATAAAAAGTTATAACAAAAGTTATAAAAAGTATAAAAGTTATGCTTGGCGATTGACATTGCACGTAAAATACTTCATTTGACTTAATCTTGACTCTAAGTCAAACAAGGCTTATTTGAAGGCAGAAGAGTCCTTTGAGTCATCCATCTTTATTTACACAATGTTGTCTCGTTGAACTTAAATTTTGTTATCACAATATGCTAACGCAATTTATTTAAAATTTCATCTTCTTAAAAAAAAATGTTTTCACAAAAATATTGCAAACTCACCTGAATTCAAAAACTCATTCTACGCTCTTCCAATGCAAACTTAAAACTGTCTTAAGGCTCGCAATATTTTTTCCATATGCAAAAAGTTGCACTTTTTCTGTTAAACAATTATTTTAATTTTTATTTTAATTTATTTAGTAATAAATTTAATCACAATTTTTTTAAGTTAAAACAAAGAAATAAATAAACACTTTAAATTCTTTTTCAGCCATACTGTGAGAAAAGTTTCGTCGCAATTTAAAATTGTTTAAGTTATCCAAGTCATCGGACTATTGCAAGTGTAACACCCTCTCGGCCACACGATAAGTCAAAGGATGCAACTTCAAAACTATGTCCCACATTTGAAATAAAAAAAAATACACACTTCAGGACAATCAACCTTCCCAATCCATATTCTTTACTCACAGAAAAATAAAAAAAAAGAAGAGAAAAAATAGAACGGAATCCTATTTTTATATTCAAAAGCAAACACGACCACTCCAGACGAGTTACTTTGTTCAACTGAATTTAACTATTTTATGAAAAGCTCCTTTAACACCATCGCTATCCTGTTACAGACAGACAGACAGACAGTAGCTCTGGCAGCTCATGCAGTAGCTGTGTGCGGTGTGGGAGCACACAAGCCACGAATAACAGGACGAAACAGGAGAGCAACCGAAATATGAAAATCGACGGTGAAAGAGGATGTACAGAGAAGAACTCGGAATGAAACACCACCCATCCGACAACGACCCGACACCCACAATAAGAGAAATCTATACTACTGCAGGCGCAGGGATGTATAAGAAGGACAATTTGGGAAAAAGTATCACTTGATCCAATCTATACCTGTTCTCTCTCTCTCTCTCACTCTCACCGCCACTGATTTTTCAAGCATTTTCCGGACTATACCACTACCACCCCTGCCAGGGAAGGACGTTAAAGAAATTTGTCTAACGTCAACCATGGCTCCCAATGCAACACGACGGAGCAGTAAAGAGGGACGAAAAGGAGACACATTCTCAAAGTGAAGAAGTATAAGCAAAAGAACTGACTGCCCCAAATACGAGTAGCGTGAGTGCATCCTTTGAATGATTTGGAGAGAGCACAAAATTAGCACTTACGATTTACGAAGGCTAAAAGACTTAAAAGAGCGCGCACCGTTTGCTCAGCTCCCCTCTTTGTAGAGGTAGAGTTCCCCTCGAACTTTTATACACAACCAAGCAATGTTCAGCTGAAATGCCTCTTGTCCCTTTGACTGCATGCTTTGCAATGTGTACGAGGTGTACTGAATAAAACCAGGTCGCAGCAAACAGTCAAGTGGAATTGTGCCTTAAACAGGGCAGGGATACCGCCACAGACATCCCTTGGGCTCGCTAAAAACAATCAAACTTGTATCAGGCTCTGTTCTCCCCCATGTGTGTCCAGCACTGATGCATACATGAATTGCGTTCACTTTGTTGGCTGTTGAATAAAAAGCTCAAACGTTAAATGTCCTTAGAGCTTAGCGATATCCATGGAAGTAAATAATCCCGATTTAACATTTTGCTTTCGCTCTTTCGATTTTTTTTTTTTTTTTTTTTTTTTTTTGCACGGGGTTACATCGTCATTGCCGTCGGCTACTTTATTATTTTTGGTCGGGTGGAGTGTTGGGGTTGTACATAGTTGTGTGATGGTGGCAGTTGTTTTTTGTTTTTTTATGGAATTGCGTGTCTATCTGTTTAGCAAAGGAAGTACGTGTGCACGTGTCAGGCTGTGTATGAAGAGCATAATAGGGCATACATACAGGGAGGTCCTTGTGCATGTTTAAGGTGCGTTTTAGTGGTGATAGAGGAAAATTAAACTGATTTAAGATATTTGAATTAAATGGAAAGTGGTTTTGTTTTGTTTTTCTACCCCACTACAGTTGGGGTGGGTGGTGCGAGATTTTGCTCGATTGTTTACACTTGCAAGCAGGTTACGTTTTTATCAGTTGTTTGTTGTACGTTTTTCATTGCATACAATTGATTTGGCAGGTAGATAGTGTGTGTATTGAAGCTCTGATAGGGTAAACCTTAAGAATAAGCTTAAAGTGAACAAAGTATGTAAACAAGTGAAGGAAGCACACCTCATTTTACATGGATAATAGTCAGACCAATTTACCAAGTTATCTCCATACTCAATGGGACTAAGTACTGCAAACTTCAATATTTCGGATGACACTTTGCTCACTTTTTACAAAATGTCAAAACAACAGATACAAAAACGTGGTACACACAATCGATCAAAACTTACAGTTTTCGTTGACATCACTCAAAACTGAAAGTGTGTACATCTGGATGATGGTTTGTCGATCAAAACTGACGACGTGCAAACATTTTTGCTACTGACTCACGATCAGTGACCATCTTTGTTTTTGCTCGATTGTGTGTACACTTCAATCGAAAAACAAACACAGTAAGAGGAGGTCGAAAAACAAGAACAACAACAACGGTGATTTGGGTGTCAAACAGAACATATATGTGGACGGATACGGACAAGAACGGTGACATCATTTATGTCCACCTAAGACAGTTGTTCGCCCAAGAGATGAAGACAATTTCTTTTTAAATAAATTATCTTTATTTAAAAAAAACATAAAAAAAAGCACTGCAACTTTATTTGAAACGATTAACAAAAGAAAATAACCACAACAAAGCAGAAATAAGATTGGGAATCCTCACCAATGACTTCTGTCGCAGTTGCATGGATGAAGAGAAAGAAGAATCCCCCAATTCCCTCCTATGCAGCTGCCCGGTACTCTCCTCCCAAAGAAAAAAAGATTCTGGGAGAATATTTCTTAATAGACCTTCAAGACAATTCTTCAACGAATACCAATAAAATATGGAAAATTATCCAACTTTTAAAGTGATTCCAAGCGCACGTACCAACGCACTGGACCCACTAAGTGAATCCTACCGAGTACGTTACAGGGAGTACTTTTACTACACACATGACATTTTCCGCCGCGCGCCGTCTAGAGCCTACTGCATGGCATATGTGCGTTATTTCTGTTGTATTATGAAAATTAAAACAACAACTCGGTGCAAAGCCAGGTTTTTTTGTCCGTCTAATGGAATAAAAGCAAGTAATTTCTAACCGATATGCGTGGTCTCGTATGATCAAGGGAGTGTCCGGCTGAGGGGACGTAAAATAATGCAATCTGAAATATAAAAGCTGGGTTCTGAAAATGTGTCCGTCTAAAGGATCTATCTGTCTAATGGAGTTGTCCGTAGTGGGAGATTTCACTGTACTCTTCATTCAAAAACTACGCTAGAGGCTTGGCAAATTTATCAAACAGTGAGCGATCATAATGAAGGAAGCTTTCGGGCAACACTATAGCAATATAGAATAGAGTATCACTTAAACATTCCTACTTTTACAACCTTCGACACGGATGTCTAAAAAGAAAGAATGGGAATGATCATATTTAAAAATTTACTCCGATAACAAGAAGTTTCCTTTTTGATTTTCGATGATCACAACCACACATAAACTATAGAAAAGTTTGCGCAATCACATTTGGAATATAATCAGCGAAACTTCAGAGAAAAACTACTAAAAATCATTATTACAGGAAGTAGTAGTAAATAGAGCTTCCCTCGTGGGTTCTATGAGCAGCATACACCATAACGACCAGAACAATTTGTTTCGCTGCAAGCGAACACATATTATGGTGCACAGGGTACACCATCGGGAATGTGAGTATAATAAGTCCTCAAACAATAAGTGTTTTGAAAAGTTAAAATTTAATTCATGTCACCACCAGTCGCACAGCTGTGAGGGCAAAACTTATCTGCCTCGCCTCTCGCAACAGAGCAGAGGATACAGGACCTGTGTAATTTATTGTGAAGGATGGTTCCGAAACTTTTTTATCCCCGCTACTAGTTTTTAACTTTTTTATTTTATTTTCTGAAGCCTGAGGAGTTTTTTTTTTCCTATACATACGTTTTTTTTTTTCTGTTGGCATTGCAGTGCATGCCAAAAAAAAAGCGAAGACAGAGGAACCGCATATATATGCGGTTAGACCCGCGGTCAAATAGGACGCCAAACACCAAACCCTGATCGCAGTAAATCCTTGAATCGAATATTGATTTGAATTGAAAGTTGGTAATAAATCCGCGCTGCAAACGATTAATTTAAAAAAAAAAAACAACCCAAAGGGACATTTTTAATTGATTATTGTTTTTATTCGAACACATTTATCACCGCATTTGTTGTGCTGTCATACTCGTACTTACTTAGAAGCACATAATACTTTGGGATAAATCTATCAAAAAGGATTATGGCCACGATAAACCGCAATATTATAAGCCCTGGCATGTGACACTCGATGGTATACGAGTATGTATAATAAACCATTGGTAGTTCCACCCGGAATAAATGTCCTTTAAAGCTGTTGCCTTTGATTTTTACTCCGATGCGTGACATGTTAAGGTTTTGCCTTTTTACAGCCGACGAGGACTGATACCTGTTTTTTTTTTTTTAATTATTCCAAGCATATGTATTCGTATTCACTGTGACAATCAATTAAACGGCAATCGATTAAAATTTTAACAATTAAAATTACATAAATTACGAAAGCGATTATCTTGTACATTTGTCTTGTGCGTGTCGTCTGTCTGCCTCTGGTTACGGAAATATGTCCGAACGTCGCAATAATTGTTATTTTTTCACAATTTATTTTTTTCTTTACATCCTATACCAGGGATGACGAACCTTTTTAGAGCCTCGTGCCATTTTTAAGAAAAAAAAATTAATTTAAAGTGCCTTTGGGGAGCCAGATCTAGTTTTCTACTACTAGGAACAAAAATAAATAATTTTACACTGCGCTGCATTTTATTTTTATATGTTAACATATTAATCAAATTTTGAAATTAACAGTTTTTAATTAATTTTAATAAAAGAAACAAATTTCAGATCAACAAAAAAACAGAGAAAGAAACAAAAACGAAAAACAATGAACAAACTATTTTAGTATGACTTTTGTTGTTTCAAACTCGAGGCCAAGTACTTTAAGCAAAATGCAGGCTGAACTGGAATCATCTGACAAACGGTTTCTTAACGAATCTTTTCATTAATTTTTTGAAAATAAAGACTCACACGCATAGGTAGATGAAAATATTGTCAAGATAGCAAACGTCAACTTTTCCAAGCAGCTATATGTGTCTGGAATTGAATTCCAAGATTCTATTAATTTGGAATGGGCATTCTTCGTCGTATTGCCTAACAGTCTTTCTAGCTCGATTGATTCCAACTCTTTCCTTGTTTCGATGAATTTTTGAGTCCATATCGAACTAGACCGGAATTCATTAAGATGCAATTAAATTTCTCAATTGGTGACGTGCTCATAATATTTCGTCGCATGCCACCAATGGCAAAATTGGTAAAATTATTTATTTTTGTTCCTAGTAGTCACTAGAAAACTAAATCTGGCTCCCCAAAGGCACTTTAAATTATTATTTTTTTGTTTAATGGCACGAGGCTCTAAAGAAGTTCGCCATCCCTGCCGTAGGGTATATCTGTTATAATGTGTTATACCATATTACTTTGTAATATAAAGAAGAATGATAGTTCCAAAGTTTTTGTTAGTACCTAATACGTCAAACTGACATTTAAAGTTTGCGATGGTTTTGGTATATAACTGTAACAAATTTCAAATTTGACATCAATCATTTAGACATGTGGCAGACTTATAATGGAAACGTTTACCGTTGAATTCGAAATAAAAATGTTATACTTAACAGCAGCATACGTAACAACTATACCATGACCACTTGTTATTTTACTGGATCATTTATATAGTAGGTAAAGTAGTAGGATTCCTCATCTAAATTTTCGACATCGCTTCATATTTCCTGAAGGATGTCAGTGATGTCATTTTACCGAATACACTCTTTAAATTCATCCGACACCTTACCTAAATGATTAGAAAACAAAACTAGTAAGTATTAGCGGAGATATTTGAGTTAGTATGAGTCATGGGTCAAGGTACGTAGGTAAGTAGGTGTTTTCTTAAATTCTCGATAAATGATGTCCAAATTGGAGATAGACCCTTGCTGTAGACCGATTTTTTTCTTAAAATGAACACAGAAATCAGGTGCCAAAGTATTGACATTTAACTTGGAAACACCCTGTATAGGACCCTACAATAAGCACTGTCGTTGATACGAAAACATATATACATAAACTAGATAAAAACACAAATTTTTGTAAAAAGCAAACCCTAATAGGGTACAATATTATTATCACCCATACAAGATGCAGTGTAACATTTACTTTTGTTTTATGTATTTTTAATGAATTAATATAACAACGGATGCGGAACCGAAAACATTTTATCACTTCAAAATTAAATTAAAGTGATGGATGGACAAAGGCACAGGCAATTGAAAAAGGACCAATCCAAACCCCGAATCGCCCAACCGCACAAAGAGTAAGGGTAGTGAAAATATAAAAAATAAAATAAATTCGCGCAAAATGTTGGTTGCATGAAATATGCGATCTCTCTCGAGATAATAAACACTTTTAATTGAAACAAAAACAACAAAAAAACGAGATTGAAGTTGAGTTTTATTATGTATCTTATTTTACAGTTGGCAGGAGTGTAACAATTCAGAAAATATTTATACTAACCACATCGTTTAAAACTGTGTACTAACTAGTGTTTATATATGTAGTTAAATGAAAAATGATTTAAAAAAATAAACGAGCAGTTTTGTTTATACAGTTGTGTATTTTAGTAACAGTACATACAAGTATGTGAGAAGTTTATGGAAGATGAAATTGACTTTTTTTTGTTAGAAAGGGGGAAAGCGTCGAAAGCCGGTGTGTGTGACTTTAACCCTTTAACTTAAAACCACCTCTGCCTCCAACCCCTGTTCCCCGCGGTACCGCCGCGCTGTTAGGCATTTCGTCATAAGGGGGTTTTCAGCCGTTGCTGTTTCCTTCTGTCTACATAAATATTTGTATTAGAGATACCGCGAATAGTGATTTAGCCAAATACCCAATATTCGGCCACGCTCTCGGCCGAAGCTGTTAATGAATATGACGTTTTATCTCATGACTTTGTCGTTTTTCTCGGGTTTGCCAATATATCTTATATGTATACCAATAAAAGACACTGCCGTCCGTGTGTAGGTACACTCATAACTTCAACCGGATCGTTCAGTTTTCACGATATCAGGCTTGATGGATTCGTTGGCCCAAGGAAAGACACTATGGAGGAAAATTTCAGAAAATGTCCAGGAAATTCCCGAAGATCTGGTTTTTGGTAGCCCGGGCAACGCCAGGCGGGCAACAGCTAGCTGTATTATAATTTAGAATTTAAGTCAGATTGAATTAAATAAAGCTCAGCATATAACACCCAGTAATGAAGCTGCTTTCGATCAGTGTTAGAATCATTGAAGTTGGTGCAGAAATAAACTCTCAGAAGGAATCACAAGCAGTTGCGCTAGCGATTTTATTATACAGATTCTGCTAAAAGATTGAACTTCACATTTTTCGCCCAAAAATCGCCCAGAAATTAAAAAATGTCAAATCGCCCAAGAAAGTGTGGTCACAGCAGAATACTGTTTTTTTTTTTCTTCATATTATGATTATGAAATGAAATATATGAAACGAATGCACATATGTATATTAGCGCGTGGAGCGGCGCGGTTACCGTTTCGCGCCGCGCTTACTTACGGCACTTACGCAACGACGCAGCCCCCACCCCCTCCCCCACTCATTTGTTTCCCCTTAGATTGTAAGTGGAGCCTGACTTTTTGTTTTAATATATCCATTTCTTCAATCCTTCATCTCGGATTAAGGCTGTTTTTCTTTTCATTACTTACTTCAGATCGGACCATTACATTTCTCAGTTTTTAAAATACAATGGTGTACTTGGACGGATCCCCTATACTCATACATATGCTGGTTTTTTCGGATTCCGATAAAACGTCAATTTCTTCTTAGGGTGGTTTGACATTTTTATTTTTTGTGTCAATCTGTCGTAGTGTTAAATCGACCAAAAATGTTGGGCAATGTGACATTTTTCAGATTTTGGTGATTTGGTTTTGGGCGATATGACACAGATCCGCCTTAAAAAAGCCGAAACACAAAATCGCCCAAAATCAATTTTTTGGGTGTTTTGGCATTATGCCAAATCGCCCAAAATATAAAAATGTCAAATCACCCAACTTTTTTTTTTTTTGATAATTTGATTTTTTTTGATTTTTTGCATTTTGGGCAATTTGACACTGAGCCAAAAATATTTCACATTACAGACTTTAATGGAGTTCCTGCTCATTTGCTGTAGCTGGTATTCTTAACAACATAACCTACACGTAATTCGAGCAGGCAGATCTTGTTATCTAGCGATAGGCTGATATAACAGAACTGAGTATGTGTACCTAACGTATGTACAGTAAAACTTGAGGATAGTGGAATCTATGAATAAAAGAATCTTGCGAAACCTTGATAGTGGACATTTTTGGATGCCAATTTTGATTTTCTTCGTACAAACTCTGGACAATTTTTCAATGAATTTTGTTTTCTTCTTATGCAAATCCACTCTTAAATAGCAGAATCAAGATATGAATGCGCCAAAATTCATTAACATTTTGTCGGCTTCGTTTCCTTTTCCGAGAATTTTGACATTTCAATTGTTTCTTTTCGTGTATTTCCCCTTCTGCTGGCGGCTACATTCAGAAAGTACACATTTTGAATTCCGATATAAGAATTGATCGAAAAATAATAAAAGAAATTAGGTTGTCGATTGTGGACAAAATTGCGAATAGTAGAAAAAAAAAGTGCACCGAAGCATTCCACTATTCGCAAGTTTTACTGTATAACAAAAAAAAATCCAGTGTTCCGAAAAGAAAACGAATTCAATTTACAAAAAACGAATTTAAAGTGAAAATGCTATAAATACTTAGCGAATAGAACACGTTTATTTAGTTTATTGCAATGCTTTGTGCCTATAGTCTATAAATGTTTTCCCTAATTTCTGCAGAACGTAGAAAATCCTTTAAAGCAACAGTATCTCTACTACATCATTATCATCAGCACCCAAGGAAATAAAAACTGCTTGGGAAAATATATCATCTCTTCGAACTTTCCAAACACGGAATAGTTTTTTTTTTTCTGTTTTTTACTTCATTTTCTTACTCGCACTATGAAAAAGAAAAGCAAAAAAAACAGAATCAAACCAAATAAAATAGTAAAATGAAAACAACAATATGGCAAAAAATTTGCTCCCCAATTTTTTTTTTGTTTTGTTATTATTACAAAACCTCGAAAAATTAATAAAACCATATGCCCCCATTGTGCATGGCAGAGCGTATGCTTAGGTTCAGCCTACGTAGGCTACTGCATCCGTAAAAAAAAGAGAAAAAAAAATACCTCGGTTGGGTATAAATTTTAAAATTCATAAGGAATACTGGAAAATATTTTAAATTATGCATTTCCGTAATTTTATAACGAAACGAAACGAAACTGTATGGTTTTTTTTTCGTCCTTTTTCGTTCACTGCTGCTTCGAGTCTTGTCCCAGAATTTAATTTTATTGTTGTAGTTTCGCTCCCTTTTTTGGTGGGGTTTCAACTTTTCCCTATTTTTTTGCTCGCTGTCACTCTATATGTATAATATTTAAATTAATTTCTCTGGTGGACTCTGCACACTGTGTTCGTGTGCACAAAAGCTAACCAAGCAAAGTTAGTACATTCGGTGTTTGGTAGAAAATTCCAAGTGCATCACGTCGATGTATAGGTAGTTAGACAGGATTCACAGGAGCGGGTTATTCGAATTAATACCTACGGTTGGAATAGATGAAAACTGTTTGTACTTGTATGCTGATCTATACCTTCCAGACACTAACGACCATAGACTTCGAGTATATGCGTGCGAAATTTCCGATTCTTGAAGTCTAGCCGCACTTCCTACCATTGAATCATTGCCTTTGTCGCCGAGTCCCGTCGTCGCGTTGGTTAAAATCGTAAGCAAGAGGAGCTCAATTTTTTTGACAACTGCACGTCCTTACAGTGCAGAACATACAATTTGCATAAAACTTAAGAAATTGTTTTAGTCCTGCTTACGACATTGTTATTGTCGTTAAGTATTATGTTGTTGCACTTGAAATATTATGTTTCTCCCCCACATTTTGTTTTAGTTGATTTGATTTAGTTTGAGTTGATAGGGATAAATGTTTATGCAAAGTGTTGGCGTATTGTTTAAATAGTCTACGAGTATGCATTTGGGATATAATGGGAATGTTCATTTTGAATAGATCTTAGTAATTAAATATATTCGGGATGGATACATATTTTATGTTCTTGTCCTAGCCAGCTTGGAATATTAATGTCAACCTCTCTTAGTTGTGACGGGTGATTGCCAGTAGATAATACTCATTTAATATCTTTGCTCATATTGTGGTTATTTGCAGAACTAGGTTAGGTTAGGTAGCAGTGGCTGCCGGTAACGAGTACCAGCCCAATTAGGCCTAAAGAGGCCCCTTGTGATACCAAGGATCTTAGCGATAACTTAACCCCGCTACTCATGAGAACCATTTGGATCATTGTATAAAGCGAAAAAGGCTTCCTACATCTTTTTGTGCTGAGATCGTCGAAGAATTATTCTCCTAGGTGTAGTTTTCTACTACGGGAAAGAGCTAGCCAATTAACAGAGGAGATGTGTTGAGCTCTCTTCCTCTTATTTGTCTCTACAACTTCTACAGAAGTCAATAGAAATGATGCCAAGCCTAGTTGGGTGCTTACCTATCAGGGAGTGTCCTGTAATGACACCGATGGTCGTACTTATGTATGTGTAGTTTTTTTTAGGGACATATGGTTTCTGAAGCGGTTTAGATCTAGTCTAGGCCAACTCTGTTTAGTGGGAAGGCAGATAGTTTCAGCTTCCCACCTAGCGTTGGTTTAGTTGACTGTGTCAAGTTTGAGTGTTTGCTTGTAAGTAGCGAGTGGCATACCTATATTTTTCTTATCCTCTTTTCTATTCCTCTTGATCCAGGACAGTGCTTCCGAAATCGCCATAATCTCCGCTTGAAACACGCTGCAGTGATCAGGGCGGATAAAGAAGAGATTAAGTTTTAATCTGTCTAAGAAAACACCTCCTCCTATACCATCATTGGTTTTTGAGCCATCAGTGTAGAAGTGCATTGACTTGTCTGTTATAGCACCTAAGTCATCCCAAAAGGACCTATCGGGAATAGTGAGTAAAAGTTTTTATCAAAATTGGGCTAAGGCACAGTATAGTCTATGTTTTCGGGAAGAGTTAAGTTATCTAGTATTGTGGAGTGACCAGTCTTATGGCAGCACCAGCTGCCATTTGCTTACCAGTTATATCAAGGGGTGGTAGATACAGTAGGAATGGTAACGCTGGGGAGGATGTTGATTTAAGTGCTGATACACAGACATGCTAATCTTTGCACCTTCATCAAGCTGTCATGATGTATAGCTTTTTCTAGGGCAGTTCACCAGACAACTTATTACATACACATAGAGGCGATGAGCTATGCGGGGTGGAAGTCCCCTTTTACTGCCAATGGCTTTCTTGCAGGAGCAGAGGGCTATAGTTGCTTTCTTTACTCTTTCCTTGATATTGAACTTCCAGCTAAGTTTTTTGTCTAGGATGAGACCTAAGTACTTTGCTTTGTCGGTGAAGACTACTTTGGTACCATGCAAAGAAGGGGGGTCTATTTGAGGGATTTTGTATTTCCTGGTGAAAAGAACCAGTTCCGTTTTCTGAGGGTTAACCCACAGTCCACATTTTTCGGTCCATTTTGAGAGCTTGTTTAATATATTTAGCACGAGTTCATTGATCGTTTGAAGATGCTTGTCGGGGATGCATAGCTATATCGACATCGTCAGCATATGCGATTACTTTGCATCCCACACCTTCCAGGAGTAGCGAAAGTTCATTTACTACAAGGCTCCAAAGAAGAAGGAAAAGGACGCCCCCTTGAGGGGTGCCTCTGCTGACAAATCTCCTGGAAGAGGACTCACCCAGCTTAGTGTTGATAATTCGGCTAGTTGGTAGCAAATTAATCAACTTGCTACGCATCTGCTAAAGCTTCCGATTTAACATTATTGAAGACACCTTCTGTATCTAGAAAAGCGTCCATTGTATATTCTTTACAGTGTAGCATCTTTTCATTGCGCGTACTAGGGAATGCAGTTTCCACTGATTTGATTTTACAGTTTGTATGTTAGGATTCTGATAGTGTTGGGGTGGAAAGGATCCCCTGCTGGTTGCTTCGTTGTTGGAGTTCCGAAAAAAAAACAAACTTGTTCAGGTTTTTGATCTTTTATTTGGGTTGTTCAGATGGAACGTCTTACCTCGTTGAGGGTTAGTACAAGAAGAAGGATATACAAAATACAAAATGGATGAGTGGCTTCCGAGTAAGTCAATCTCGTAATTTATGCTATGTAAGCGACATCTAAATGTTGTAACTAGTAAAACTGCTAGAATACCTTTAGTTCTGTTCAGTCACATTTCGACCTGAACATGCCGGCCGCCTTGCAGCAACGGCTGTAAAATATTACAAATTTCTCAAGTAAAAAAAAATAATTAATTGATAATTAAGGATGTTAAATTTCAGAAAGTCACTCTTACTTAAACAAATTAAACTTAAACTGACAATAGATACTTAAATCAACTTATAGATACAATTATTAGCGGGCAATACTTCATATAGATCAGTGCAAATAAGGAATTCTAAGTTATATGTATATGCATGTATTTGAAATAAGTTTAAACTGTAAATGAATTTATGAAAGGGTTGAACTGCGGAACCATGATTAGGAGTGACTCAATACGCAAAGCTTAGCAATTGGACGATGTACAACTCCATTCTGAGTTTTGATATCCACGACGCGAATGCGATTATCAGCTCCTGGATAGACTTTGACAATGCGCCCTAGACGCCATTCATTTGGGGGAAGATTCTCATCCTTAATGACGACCAGGTCATTTAAAGATACATCTCTTTGTGGGTATTTCCATTTGTATCTTTTGCTCAGTTCTTTAAGATACTCGTCCTTCCATCTCCTACAAAACTGCTGGTGCAGCAACTTAACTTTTTCCCACCGTTTTATGCAGCTCATGTTTTCTTCGTTGATAGTAGGCTCAAGAGGAGCTAAGATAGGACCACCACGAAGAAAATGTCCTGGGGTCAATGGAGGAAGGTCAGATACATTAGATAAGGGAGAAATTGGCCGGGAATTAAGGCAACCTTCAATTTTGGCGAGCAGAGTGGAGAACTCTTCAAAAGTAAGTTTGTTGGTCCCCGTTACTTTTCTAAAATGAAGTTTGAAGCTCTTGACTCCAGCTTCCCATAATCCCCCCATATGTGGGGCACCTGGTGGAATGAATCTCCACTCTAGGTTCAAATGATTGTATCTTTTCGCTATATCTGCGGATAGTGATTTCAGAAATTGCTTAAAATCAGTAGATAATATCTTACTAGCTCCAACGAGGTTAGTGCCGTTATCGGAAAATATGGTTTTCGGCATTCCTCGTCGTCCGATAAATCTAGTTAAAGCGGCCAAAAAGGATTGAGAGGTCAAGTCACTGGTTGCCTCTAAATGTATTGCCTTTGTGGCAAAGCATACAAAAAGGCAGACATAGCCTTTTGTGATTCGACAGTTTCGTCCTGCAAAGCTTTTTATTAGAAAGGGACCGGCGAAGTCTAAGCCCGTGTTCGTGAATGGTGCCGAAATAAGTGTTCTCTCAATTGGCAGGGCTCCCATTATCTGGGTGTGCAATTTTCCTTTATTTATAATGCAAGTTTTACATGCGCGAATGCACTTTCTTACCAAGTTCTTAACCTTTATTATCCAAAACTCGCACCTAATCAAGCGAACTACCAATTGATTTCCACCATGAATGGAAATGTCATGAATGAATTTCACGAGTAGTGTTGACATCTTTGCGTGGTATGGAAGGATAATAGGGTATTTTTCATTGTAGGACAGAGTGGAAGAGGTAAGTCGGCCATTAGAACGAATGATCTGATGCGCATCCATCATGGGATTAAGTGTAATCAATGGGCTTTTCTTGGAGATACGCTCATTTTTTACAAGAGATGAATATTCGATTGGAAAAAAAAGCGATTGAGTCAATCGAATAATTAGAGTTTTGGCGTAACAGATTTCTTCCCGCGTTATCACTGTAGATGAATAGGAGAATTGGGATCTCACGTGAGAGTTAGTGTTGTGAAGAAAGCGCAAAATGTAACTCAATATACGTAAAGTTTTCGGCCACGAAGAAAACCTCTCTAAAATTGCATCAATATTAGGCGTTAGAATTGTATGATTTGCTTTAATTGCTCTTGGTTCAAGGTCATTATCATTAGGTTTTTGCGAAATAGGCTGAGGCCATGAAGACTGGACTTGACAGAGCCAGGTGGGTCCGTTCCACCATAAACCATTTTCTTGGAGAGCCATGGGTGATAGGCCTCTTGTAGCAAGATCCGCAGGGTTGTCTGCTGAGCGTACATGCTTCCATTTCGAAGTGGACACATACGTTTGTATTTGCGAAACCCGATTTGCCACAAACGTTTTCCATGTACAAGGAGGCTTATCCAACCACGCCAAGACGATAGAACTATCAGTCCAGAGAAATAGCTTATGGCTTGGACATTTAAGCTGTGTTATAACTTTGTGGTAAAGTCTCGCTAATAGAACAGCACCACAAAGCTCAAGTCTCGGTAGGGAAAGTTGTTTCACTGGAGCTACTTTGCTTTTTGCACATAATAGGTGAGTAGACCAGTCACTTTCACTGTGCTGAACGCGCAAATAGAATGTTGCTGAATAAGCAAGCTCTGAGGCATCACAAAATCCATGTACTTGGATTAGGTCATCTGGGCTGTACTTGATCCATCGAGGAACCTGAATATGTTGGATGTCAGGGAGAGTAGCAAAGAAAGATTTCCAGCGGTGACACGTTAGGGGCACAAGTGTTGTGTCCCAGGACGTCCCATCACGCCAGATTTGCTGCATTATGATTTTTGCAGTGATGATTACTGGGGCCAACCATCCTGCAGGATCAAATAATCTCGCAATTACAGAGAGAACAGCTCTTTTCGTTAGGAGGTGATCCTCTTCAAGTATTTGAAAAAAGAAGTTAAAGGAATCCAGCTTTGCATTCCATTGTATTCCGAGAGTTTTGGAAATGCTTTTATCTTCCAATCGAAGAAAATCTTGGTTGTACAAATGCGAAGGAGGAAATTCCTTTATCAGATCGATGCAATTTGCTGTCCATTTCCTTAAGGAAAACCCTGCTGAACCTAAAGCTTCCGATAGTTGATGCTGCGCTCGCAAAGCACTTTCAACATCATGGGCTCCAGAAAGGACATCGTCGACATACAGATCGTTTTTAAGAATGTTATATGCGAGGGGAAAAGTGTGCTCTATGTCGTCGGCTAGTTGTAATAGGGTACGAATGGCCAAGTATGGCGCACAATTCAACCCAAATGTTACGGTTTTGAGTTCATAGTCGCCAGGACTAGTATCTACGGATTTGCGAAACAAAATTCGCTGATAAGGCGTGTGCTCAGGATGCACCAAGATCTGGCGGTACATTTTCTCTATGTCAGCATTAAACACGAAACGATAAAATCGCCATTTTAAAATTAAAGTGGTTAAGTCGGTTTGTAAAACCGGACCCGTGTGTAACATATCGTTTAAGCTAGTAGTATTGCTTGAACCACTAGATGCGTTAAAAACGACACGAACCTTTGTTGTAATGCTGCTTGGTTTAACCACGGCGTGATGTGGTAAATAGTAAGAGCATATCTGGTGGTTGCGTACAATCTCTCCAGGTGAAACCATCTCCATATGCCTGAGTGTTTCATATTCTTCGAGAACCTGATTATACGTTGAATGTAGCTCCGGATTTTTAAGCAGTCTTTTCTCTATACCGTGCAATTTTTTAAAAGCGATGTCTCTTGAATGCCCAAGAGTTGGTAGTGGGTTTTTAAATGGAAGATGAACGACATAGCGACCATTAGCATTTCTGGTTGTGGTATTGGAGTACAACTCCTCGCATAGGATATCTTCTTGCGAAAGCGGTTTCCTATCAGAAACCTCTTCGACTTCCCAAAACTGTGCGATTTGTTCATTGATTGAAGTCTCGCAAAAAAAGGACACGAATGTTGAATAAGAATGACCGATTTCTTGTGAGAGTGGACCCGACAGTATCCAGCCGAATACTGTATTTTGAGCGATGAGTGAACCAAAAATATTTGATTTAATTCCTTCTTTAATAATCGAAGGATATAAATCAGAACCAATGACAATATCTATTTTTGAACTCTCATAGAAATACGGGTCTGCAAGCTCAAATTCGATCGGTCCCGAGACTTCTTCACGGTGTATTAAGCAGGAGGGTAAATCGCCTGTAAGACGTTTTAAAACGATTGCGTTAGCCGCTATGGTAAATGATGGAACATGCTTGGAGCCTATGCACAACGAACACAATTTGGAAGAAGTTGCTGTAACGACAGCACTTATGCCTGATATCTGGGCTTGTATCGCTTTCACTGGAAGATTTAATCTCTTCTGGGTTTCTTCAGATATGAAGGTTACCTCTGACCCACTATCAATCAGCGCTCGCAAAGTAAACTTGGTACCTAGATGGTGTATATCAATTAAAGCTGTTGCGAAAATAATTCGTCTGTTGTTACGTGAAAAAAGGGTTTGAAATTGTGAATGATTCGATTTAGAAGTGGACTGTATATTTTGTGGTTGACTTTGTGGAACTGGAGTGGTTTGTTGAACGTGTTCCGCTGAAGTGGATGGACTTGGTTGAGCTTGTTGAACTGGCAAAATATGTAAAAGGGTGTGATGCTTCTGCCTGCAGTGCATACATGTATAAACACTTCGACAATCATTTTCTAAGTGATTAAATGCTAAGCAGTTTCTGCACACTTTGAGTAAGTTCACTTTTGAGACTCGGTCGTGAACATCCATTTCTAAAAATGTAGGACACAGTCGAAGTGAATGAGAACCTTCCTTACATACTTTGCAGGTAAAATTACTAGCATTCGAATGACATGCCTTGTGTGTCTCTTTCTTCGATTGATAACCTTGACCCTTGATCGACTGACCTTTCGGCTTGGATGTGAATTTGAGATCGGACACCGTTTCGAGAACTCTGTAGCGACTAGTCAAGAAAATATCCATTTCTTCCCATTTGGGAATATCGCGTGGGGTTTTAATTGATTGCTCCCATAAAGAGAGAGTTTTCTCAGGTAACCGATTAGAGCACAGGTAAATAAGAATTGGATCCCAAGAATCAATAGATATTTTATGAGACTTCAAAATCGATAAACAATCATTGATCTCTCTTTGGAGATCTTTAATGCTTTTACTGGACTCGAACGAAATCACAGGCAAATTAAAAAGAATTTTCAATTGGTTGTTCACTAATATTCTTTTGTTTTCGTACTGATCTGAAAGTGCTTTCCAAGCTAATTCAAAATTATCCGCAGTGACAGGGAATTTAGAGATTATATTATTAGCTTCGCCTTTAGTTTTCAAACGAAGGTGAAATAGTTTTTGAACCGAACACAATTTTGGATGGTTGATGTAAACCGCGGTGAACATATCTCGGAACGACGGCCAAGTCAGATAGTCACCGAAAAATGTCTCAGTGTCACAAGGAGGCACCTTTATACACTGCGCGGAGCTTACAGTAGCACTTGAACTAGTTCGGGCACTGTCTTCTTTAATGAGATTTAATTTGTTTGTTGAATCGATGATTTCACTTAGGCAATTAATGTAATTAGATGAGGATAACCGATATTTAGCCTTAATTGCCTCAGTATCATCACTCTTATCCTCTTGTAAACATAGCGAATAACATTTTTTAATTTTGGCCCAAAGGTTTTTTAATTCTTTTTTTGATTCATCTAAATATGTTAATGATTTGTCAACAATAGGAACTTCTTGGTATGCTGATTGAAACTGTATCAGCTGATCAGCAGCAGCAATAAAATTTTCAAGCGCAGTCATTTTAATCAAAGAAAACCTAACCCCAATGAAAGCAAAGCGCGTTATCAAACCCACGACAGAACAATTATGTATGAGTAATTGATTACCGATAAAAGTGCTAACTTTGTACTATTCAATCACTCACTTTCCCGATAGAAATTGATTTTAACGTTAAATGATAAATAAACCACGTAAGTAACAACTAAATTATTATGTGTTTGGATTTTAAGTAAATGAATATTGCACTGATCTTAAAGTAATGCACGCACCTGTTTACTTCTTGGTTTTGACGGCTTTTCTGGTTCTACGGGTGATGGGTTATAGATGTGATGGTTTACAGATGATGGTTCAAAGATGTTCTGGATATTATTCGATGATAAACTGATGAAAACTTGTATGCTGGCCTGGATGATCTTGATGACGGTCAACTAGCGGTCGATCGATGGGATTCTTCGCAGCGTGACAATGTTGATTGTGCGTAGAGATGATTTACGACTGATTGATTTTACTGCGATCGATATGGTTTGATGATGTGTTTAGCACGCTAATGTGTGGCGGTGATCGGCGAGAGAACAAGATTTAGCTGTCTTGTGCTGTTGATTATTTTGTGATCGTGTGGTGAGCGCAAGTTAGCGGTGCCTTTTGCGACGATCGTTGGAGCACGATGTGGGAATCTTGTGCGGTGCGGTGTGTTACTGGATGATATTTTGAGGGTCTTCTGGATGATTTTCGACGGTATGTGGGGGCAAGATGCTGGAATCTTGCGTGTAGACTGCGATAATCGATTTAAGAGCGCCTTTGGGATGATCTGCGGTTTGGGGGGCAAGAATCTTGATCGTAGATCTTGATCTTGCGGTGTGATCTTGGTTGGTGGATTATTGATTGGATGTGTTGAAATCAATCAATGCGATGAGGATCATCAATGATCGAGTGGATTGATCGATTGATCGTTCTTGGTGTGTAAAATATTCGTAGAATGTTATCCGGCTCGTTCGGACCAAATGTTGGGGTGGAAAGGATCCCCTGCTGGTTGCTTCGTTGTTGGAGTTCCGAAAAAAAAACAAACTTGTTCAGGTTTTTGATCTTTTATTTGGGTTGTTCAGATGGAACGTCTTACCTCGTTGAGGGTTAGTACAAGAAGAAGGATATACAAAATACAAAATGGATGAGTGGCTTCCGAGTAAGTCAATCTCGTAATTTATGCTATGTAAGCGACATCTAAATGTTGTAACTAGTAAAACTGCTAGAATACCTTTAGTTCTGTTCAGTCACATTTCGACCTGAACAGATAGCAATATCGATTCGATGCTGCTACGAACGTGGGTGTCGTTCAATCTTTCTAGGGTTTTTAAGAAGAAGGATGATAGACTAATGGGTCTGAGATCTTTTGGACTGGCATAAAAGCTTTTGCCCGCTTTGGGAATGAAGACTACTTCATCTTACATAATTCAAAAGTATATTTTTTTCAGCCACGGCATTAGAACTAATAGGTAGTGAAAGTGAAATTCAGGTCATCGCTAGCACAAACATTATGTATGTATAGGTATATTATATATTAACTCTGCTGTGTATGAGGATCTACTCTGCATTTCTACAAAATTCCTCTCATTGGCACATTCAAACACCAAACCTTATGCAGCGAGAAATGGGGGCGATTACTGACAGAGCGACCTCAATCCATATTCATCTTCGGAAACCAAACTACTCCATCCTCCCCAAAACAGTATAAATTTGTGTATACATATACAAACATAAATAACCATTATTAGAGTAATTTCTTTCATCTTTCTCACCCGAAAAATCAAATGCTTATGAGCTAAATATACTACAATATGGTTACAGTTTTCCTATCCAACACCAATTTCAATTTATTAATATTCATAAGTTACCTCTGATTTGCTTGAAAGTACATAGCATATAAAAAAATGTTCTTCTTTAAAGGACGTCCACAGAAGTATTGGCAAATTCACCTGAATTCTATGAATAGCCAAATTCTATTCAAGTTCATCTGCCCTGCATAAAATGAAATACCGTACATTGTACTCCCAATGAATATTTAAAAACCAATAATTTACCCTTAATTTAAAGGGATTCTGGTTGTCAGTGGGTAAATTATTTTAATTTAGATTTATTTATTCCTCCAACTCATGAAGACTAGCTGTCAGACTTACTGGTAATCTAGAAATATAGGGTTGTTTATGTCACCTTGAAACTACGCTACTAGTATTTTTCAACTTTGTCTTATTCGCTAGCACTCACTATTAGCTTAACTTTATTCCCAACTTAGTAGTCAGTAGGACTCACTATTCTATGTAGGCTCGCCCCATTATCCTTAAATTTACTACTTCCCATTACACCAAAATACTTTCCCTCTACATAACCGAATAAGAAAACTGAAACCCAACTACATACGGTTAACAACGCGCGAGCTGCATATTTCACGCAACGATAAAAAAAGGGTTGCAACACCGCACCGTATCAACATAATCAGCAAGACCACCACCATCAGAAGCTTCCACCTCCAATATAATGGGCCCGCAAAATATGTACATCAGCTTGAACGGTATGCAATCCTCCACCCAACCCAAACAGGAAATAAAACGTCCTTCATTGTGCTGCACCGTACCGCGACCTACCGTCCGTCCTGTACTGGCCGTAGTAAACTTGTATGCCATAATAAAATATCTGTCAGTTCGTTGGGTACCCCTTCTATGCCACCATAACCACTACCACTACTACCATGTCGTTCAATCTGTGCTATAATAGACTGCTCCCGGCCTATCTTCAACAAACTTCAACAGACGACGACCCTTACGATTGCAACATCTATGTGCTAGGTCAAGCCACACCAGCAGCAGACCACCACCATACCAAACTGACTCGTCTGTCTGGCCTTCGTGCGACAATTTTCGGATTTTCCCCATTTAGACAACCGTACCTATGTATGTATGTTGTATGCATGCCATGCATACACGCCTTCCTGAACTATTAAATTTACGTGTTTTATTACCTACTTATATCACCACGTTTTGGCCAAAAAAGGACAAACTTTAAATGTCCTTAATGGCGTTGCCTAGAAATTGTTGTCAAACTACACAGTTAAAAATAAAAACAAGTGTTTTAGTGAACAAAATGCCCTTATCTTCGTCCATGATGTGGGGTTTGGAATGAAATTATTTAAATATTACTTTCCGGTGGGCGTTGCCGGGTCACAATCGGTTGAAAATTTCAACTTATTGCTGGAATATATGTATGTATGTAATAACTTTCACCGAACGACATCGGAGCACCAAATTAAAGAAATATTTTAATTGCATGCCCATTCAAGCTGATCCTACAGCTACTTCTCACAGTAAGTCAACTCGCAAATGCATATTCATGTTCATATGTGCATGTAGAAAGTCCACCGACAAGAATGAACTCGTCAACGATAACGCACTGACTCGGTTGTTGGTAAAAAAAATAATAATAATAAAACTACCAAGAATGCAACATCAGCACAGCGGCATCCTTTTGGGATCGCTAATGAGCTTTCAATTTTTTCCCATTAAAAAATTAAATTATTTTACGTATGTACGAGTATGTATGTATGTATTTTTAAATGCATCGTATGCACTCGTATAGGTTAAATGCAGCTATGGGATATGAAATGCCATTCATTTGGTGCTACATTGGTATACGCTTCCCTGCAGTGGAAGTTCAGACGAATAAAAACCCAACAAAACGGCGAACGACGATGAAAAACAACAACGACGAAGAAACCAACGATAAAAGGCAGCGCCAGCACCCAAAAAATTAAACAAAAAGAACCAAAACAGGACGAAATGCACCACTGCCAGTCGACACCAAAAACAACAATAAAGGCGGAAAGCTCCACCTAGCATAACCCACGAAATGTGGTTCGGTTTTATAAAAAGGACGACACACATCCTAACCGCATACAAGCTTTTTGGCACATTTCTAGCAGCGAAAGGACAATCACCCACATCGTCGTTGTCTGCCTTTGTGTCTCTCTTTTACTATCTCTTTCTCACTCACACTCTATGTCTAGGTATGATAATTAAATTTATTTGCATTGCACCCACTACCGCGCGCACGAGGAGTTCTACATGAGATAATAATTGTGTAGTGTATCTCTTTTGTCCACAGCCGAGCTTTTTCCGTCGGAGAAACACTCTCTGCTGTCTGCAAAAATCTGCAACGTACTAGTATATCGGTTGAGGCTTGAGGGACCCCTCTTAAAGAGAAAATTGTACCCATATCTCTTATACGCGTTATTGAAAAACCTCATCCTAGTCACATGTACATACATATGTTCATATGTAGAGTAGCGTTTGAAATCGTTGCGGAATATTTTGAAAGAAAAACAAAACACTTGTACTCGCCCTTCATTCCTGTGACTAATGTGAGACACATTGAGAGAATGGAGGAAATAATGATGAGAAAAGGATAATAGGTAAGTGCTTTTAAAATCCTTGTTAAACCATTTTTCACATCAAAATCGTATTTGTTTTTTTCCCCTCTCTAGTTTTCGTGATGATGATGTTGACTATTTCCGTTTCCAAAAAGGATATAGCGTTAGGAAATATTAATTTAAACTTAAGAACAACTTTAAGGGAAACATGACCTTGATCGAATGAGAAATGATAGACATTTAGGCTTGTCCGCCTACGTATGAGCACATGATAACTGGGTAAATAAGCTGATTGCCAATAAAAAAAAATTCCATCATCATCAAAGGGTACACAAGCAGGATAGATGGATAAAATTGGCCGACGAAAGAAAAACATCTCTACGAAAATAAAACCAATAAAATATGATGGGTTTGCAACATATTTTTCGTACCTCTAGCTACTTATAGCAGTTTTTAAATTCAATCTGAAAGTGATCGCTATCTACGATACGATACGACACTTAGGACCCTTTTCAATACCTAGTTTTGTATGTTTGTGTGTTAGGCACATGAACAACCGAGTCTTGTAGGTTCCTACATTAATAACTACACTGTATAATACCTTCCTATAGAATTGGTCGAAGAATCCTTTGGCGGCAGATGCTGGTTCAATACATTCTGTCAGTTGGACCATTTTCATCTCCACTTTCCACACAAACCAAAAAGAGGAAGAAACACGCTAGATATGAACGTACACTTGTTCATGAAGATACCCGAACAAAAAAATCTAAAAATCGAATGATGCAGTTTTGTTCGCCATTCCTTTGTTATTCTTAGGCGGAAAAATGTTGTTAAAAATAGCAGAAAAAAATATCGTTTCGCCAACGCTCACACGTAATATGTATCTACTTCTAAGGGCGCACCTCTCTTGTTGGCGACAAGCAAATACGGACAAATGTTGCATCGACCAATTTGACGTACAATCAAAAATTGTACTGAACTTACATATATATGTAGGTATGTACACACTTAGCAAAGCCTGTAGACGATGGTCATCAGTAGCACTGATCATTTGCTGCACCGAACGAGCAAGTATGCCACCTGCTGGTGTATCCGAGGCTAGATGTGGACGAATCACCATTATAATGCATTATTACTGCATAGATCACATGCGATCTTCTTCGTATTCAACAATGAAATACGTTTGTTATTTATAAATGATGTACGCATTCAGTGCAGATATGTCCAACATATACGAACGCTGACGCTGAGGTGTATGTATTGAATTTTGCCATCTTACGATTTACATAATACAATTGGATCAGCAGCAGATCCCTCCAACATTGTCTGGTCCAATTTCTCTCCACTTTCTCCACTGCCACTCGAATTGTGTTCTGCTTCAGCGTCTGCAATTTCTGATGCTGTTGGCTAATATGAATCTTCGTCATCTTAGAAATAACTGCATCAGATTCAGTATATAAATCCAACTCCACTTCCACTTTCTTTTTAAATTTTCAAACAAATTTCAAACAACATTTCTCTGAACTCAAACTTAAATTTGTTTTAAATCCAACGTGCGCGGTATACTTCAAACAAATACATACAAATCCATTCGACTTATGATAAGCACCCTGTTAGACAAAAAGGCTTTGATAGTGTTGCTTTTATCATTTAGTACTGAAAATATATGTAGGGTCATTTCTGATACTATAACGCCTTTTATGTTAAATAATGTTTAATAGAGAAACACTTTTGATCCAGGATTCCGACTCCACCCGTCGGAGTCATCTACAGAAATTGAAAAACGACGTATTTCGAAATTTAAGTCATTTTAGACCCGTAAAGCTCTGCGAGCTAAAAAGTTGTTCAACATTTTTTGACGAAATACTATCCAATTTGAACTCAGTGCTCGAGGGACTACGTGTGGACAACGTGTTTCATCTCCACCTTATGGACTTTAAAAAAGATTTTGGTATCTTCGACCTACCATTGATAATCAAGCATTTTGTCATAGGTTTTCAAGAAATATTGTGAATAAATTCTGTATCCGCAAGCATGATCAATTTCGGTTGAAATCCAATCCGTACCGTTTTCGCAGTTTCGGTGTGATGATTTCGGATTTCTTCGAATTCGAATGAATTAGGGGTGTGCTGAGAATCGCAGTAGAAATTTGTAGTTTTTGGTCAAATTTAGTGGAAAAATTAAATAGTTTAGGACCACCTAGCAGAGACGTAACTGGGTGGAAAAAAGGAAGTGAAATAATATTAAGAACAATAATAATCAAATTTTTCTTTTACTAAGGTTTGGGCAGATTACAAAGGTACCTACTCTGAAAAAAAAACTTATCCACAACAAAGAAGAAATCAAAAGCACAGGGAGTGACATAAATAGATTGTGTTACATATGGCCGGTGGAAGAGACAGTGCTCCGAATAACTGGAATGGAAAAGGCAGTCCATGGCATTGATTGTTCAAGAAAATTCGGCGTATTGATAAAAAAAAAATAACCCGGATCCATCATTGAGTAAGTACATTTTGCATTATTTGCTTAAGTTATTTATTAATCTATAGAAATAATAGTGAACTTACTGCCACCGCAGTTTGAATTATCCGAGGAGTCTAAGGACCAGGCCCTGCCATGCGTTCCCTATTCCATCGCTCAAACGTTAGTTTAACGCATAATCGATAGGTCAAAAATCACATGGCAGGGCCTGGTTTGGCCTTATTATATGCTAGCCTAAGCCCAATCAAGCCACCAGTATTTCTCCCGATTGAGTCTATCGAAATTATTTTTATATTTTTCAGGTATGTTAACGCAGTATCTTAAGATAGCATTGCCCTCCCCCAAGCTTGTAGGTACATACTTAATTCTTTTATCAGTTGCTCGTCTGGCAACATGGTCTATTATCGGTACGTTCGTTAAGTCTGATGGATAGCCATGAGCATCCAGAAACAAGAATGCTTCAGGTGGTTTGTATCCACTTTCTAATCTATTTCTGAAATACTCAGGGTTGGGATAGAGCAAGCCCGAAATGAGTTCGTTTTCCATAACGGTCGCCGGGGTTATTGACTACTTGCGCTGCAGTAAGTAATGTGAGAGAAGGCTTCACTCATATTTCACAAATTAAACACAAACAAAAATATCCGCAATCTTTGCAAAACGTTTTCACTCATGTGCACTTTTTGTTGTTCTTTTCCAATTGTTATTGCCACCATCCCTTTCGTATGAATGCTTTTCATAGATAATGTAATTTAGGACAATCCAACTACATTTAGCCAAAATTAATTGCCTATTTTTTTTTTTCTTCAAACCACCCTAGGTCATGGATGTTGCCCCTAAGCCTCCGGCGGTACTCTTTAACCCATTTCCATTTATTTATTTTCATTTATTCGCCTTTCAACAAACAAACTCAACCTCATCGATAAACCAAAGCCAATACTCAAATTTCAAGAACGACACACGGTAATGCTCACCCATTACAGGAATCGAAAGATTTATCACCCAACAATAAGGTGTTTTACTGCTGCATGTATAGTTTGTGGTGATCGGGAAAGAGGTTTGCTTGCCTGTGTTTCTTGGCCAATAAATTACGTAGCCAATCAGCCGAGATATCTATGAACACAAACCGCTATATATGTACGTACTAGCATCGAAGTGTAACCACCACCGGATAAGGACATTTGGCCAAGAAGATTCTCTTTGTTTGGCTCTGTCCCGTAGTAATAACGTTGACTAATACAATAATAAAGCGAATTTAGAGTCGTTGCAATATTGCAATACATCAAGTGTTACTATAGTCAAAAAGGATGCCAACAAATTGTCCAACAGGCATGCATAAGCATACACACCCACCCACAAAGGACATCTCGACATACACAGTACTTTATCGCAAGCAGCCATAATTTTGTCCTTTGTCCAAAGTGTTGTATTATAAGTCGACCACTTTCACACACTTGCAGCGCACACAGTGCATCCTGTTACACATGGTGAAAAGGATATTTGTTGTTTTCGCTGTGACATTTTTAATTGTACACATCTACACACATACTCGTACATATATAACGTGTAATGCACATACTCGTATATTGGAAAAACACATTCGGGACAAAGATTTACTGCGTCAATCGCTCGTTCGCTCTAACACAATACGAGTCGAGTGTGTTAATTATTATCCTATAATAAATAGCTGGATAATTAAGTTTGGCCATACCCCGCACACGACAGATCCTTTGGCCACATCCATTCGTGCCGTAAAGGGGCACAGGAAGAAAAACGATATGTTAAAATGTTTTGTCACTCCAGCGACATAAGCCCAACGGGTTGAGTTTATTAATTATTAATTAATTATTTAATAAATAATGTTGGGCGCTATCAGGGGGTTCGTGAACAAAGAAGGGTTTCGCGTTAAATTATGTGCTGCATAGACTACGATCACAAATTGAATTTCAGGGACTACTTTGTCGGGTACACTGAAAGAATTAAATAAAGGAAATGTATCCAATTTGTTTTAAGGACTAATCGGACTTTTGAAAATAAGTAAAAGAGTATTCTAAGTAACAGAAAACAGGACATAAAAAAAGGCTATTGCGTTTATGTTTATATAAAATATCCTTATCAGTTCCTATCTGTGATACAATTGGTTAAACCAAAAAAAAAAAAGGCTGCATACATTATGGGCCAGCAATTTTTTTTGTCAGTGTTTACCCATTTCACACACAAAATGCTTTCAACAAACAACCCCTCCCTTCTCCAATCACTTGATGATATAAATAATTGTATAATAGTAATGCCAGCATCTGTATCTTCTGCATAGATACGGATCGCAGATATTCTCTCTCTATAATGTTACGGGTAGAAACGTCGAGTGAATAAATATTAGAAAGAGAAATTTATAGCCCATCGGCAGTTTGTTAAGAGCTGCTAACGCATTTTGGCGAAACAGCCCTGTGTATCTTTCGCCACAATCCGTATCACCACCATTGCCTGCTAACGTAATGCGATTTGTTGGTTTTGCCTTACAAAACTACACGGGTGTGTAGTGTAAAATGTTGGTTTCATCAGTGGCTTCTACTTCTAATATACGCGCACCTCAGTTCTCGTAGTTTGTGGGTAAATAGGTTAAAATGGATACAGATACTTTTAAGTTTATAACCTTTACAAAAGTTTATATGTAGATACATACGACAAGAATAGTGGATAACTCGAAAATCTTGATTTTGTCATTTAAATGACCGTCAGTGCATTCCACTTGAATGGAATAGCAACACCCACCACTAAATAAATATCCGTGAGTTGAAAAAACGCACGCAAAAAAAAAATCAAAACGAAGCGCTGAGATTTAATCTGGAAAGCTTTGCAGGAAAGTATCTAAAAGCAACTTCATTCTGACGTGAATTCCAGTAATAGTTACACGATTTCCATTCTACACCCACCGCCCTGCCTAACTATTGTTATTTCACCACTATTGCCATTCGAGCCCGCTCCAATGGTGCATCGTCTATTGAAACTCATTGCGAGACCATCTAACAAACAAAACATATTTACCCACACAGTTAATGGTTGTTTGGCTGGGATGTTGGCTTCAACCACAATTGGTGCAACACAACACAACGTGCATAGATGGACAGATGAGGACGAGGACGAGTACGTATACCCAGTCATTCGGCAATGGAAACGCATCATTTAGATAGGTAACAGTAGTTGGAATTGTTTGTTACTTGAGTATCTACTGCATGAAGCGTGATTTTGCCCCAAAACGTAAAATGGAGAAATCGCCATAGAAAAACAAAACAAAACAAAAAATACATACAAATGTGGGTGAACGAAGAGTATTGACCAGTTTCCAATTATGAACCAGCGAAGCAATCGCCAGCTCCTGCACACCCCAATAGTTACGAGTTGTATATCCGAACTCCTGTAGTTGCGTATGTATAGGTGTATAAGAGCTGTTTGGCCCATATCCAAGTTGCTGTAGCAATGGTCAATCTTATTGCAGTTGTGGTCAAATTAATTACACACCAGAACGTAGGTTTTTGGTTGGTTCTCGTTTCTTGTCTTCCAGTATTCGAAAGTTGCAGAATTGCAATGATTGTATACGCAGTATGCTGTGTGCAGTATAAGAAGTGAGGATTCAACTTGTTTTGTTATTTTTTATCATTTTTCTTAAATTTTTCGAAAGTTCTGCGAAGTAAACTTATTTTTATCTTACACGTGCAAGGATTTGGATTATACAATTTGTTAATATTTTACGTGTAGTTTAAGTCAATTTTGCTTACACAAGTTATAGCCTCCAGTTTTCTATTTATTTACAAATTATAGCCTCCAGTTTTCTAACAAAAACATTATTATAGCTTTTGTCTTTTGGCAATTCGGGTAAAAACATTCTTGCTCTGAAACTGTTGTTCATTTTGTAGCCTAAAAGTGGAGGAGGCATTTTCGTTGGTCATGAACATCTGAAGAAGTTCCTAGTTTAAGTTCAAATTCTGAAGGATATCCAGTAGAGTTTTCTTATAATAACAGCGTTATTTATAATCCTGTTGATATTTGCAACTCTTTTGCGGATTATTTTCGTAAATCTTTTATCGATGTACTGCTTAGTATTGATGATGAATACTTCGAGCATCTGAAATATGTTCCTTAAGTTGGCTTTATTTCATATCTGAAAGATAATTACTCTTCAGGTCCTGACGGCATTCCTCCAATAGCCCTGAAAAATGCAGCGATGTCCTTACTCTGCCGTTGTCTTTTTTTGAGATCTCCATGACAACTGGACATTTTCCTAGCTTAAGCTTCTGAAAGCAATCATTTATTACGCTCGTCTTTGACCCTTTCCTAACGGCTACTAGAAATAATAAAAAAATATAACTTTTTACATTAAAATCTTCTAAAGTGATAAAAAAATAAAAACATATATTTTTTTTAGATTCTTATTCCACTTCTAAGTACACTTTCCAAGACCTAGATTTTTTGTACCACCAGGAACTTGGTGTACGAAAAATACTGGATTTTACAAATTTAGAAACTTTTGTATATGTGTAAAACGCGTAAAAACTTTTATTGATAAGGCTAAATAACCAATTCAGAAAAAGGTCACAAACCTGTTTAAATTCACCCATAACTGTTCCAATTCCTTGGAAAGTGGCCATGAGGTGGATGGTGTTATGCTGCTTCGGCATTGACTTGTTCGCATAATCGTGGGCGGGGAGAAGAAAGAACAAAACACCAGCGACTCGGTGGTAAAAACAATTTTTTTTTTTGTCTTACTAACTAACTTAACCGTAGCGCAAGTGGTTAGTGCATCGGACTACTGAGCCAGCGGTCTTGGGTTCGAATCCCGCCGCATACACCTAAAAGTTTTTCACAGTGCCCACCTCTTTCGAATGTCTGACAAGCATCAAAGAGTATCATTTGTTACGATTGAGCTTCTCAATTCGCCGTTCGGAGTCGGCAAAAAACTGTAGGTCCCTTCCATTCGTGCAAAAATATAACACGCACACACAAATGGTTGCGAGAAGCAGGCCCAGGTTCACCTCGAGCTGTAGCGCCAACTAAGTAAGTAACTAACTTAATTCTAACTTACAAGTGTTTAAAAAAAAATTAAAATAAATTTACTGTCATGAAATTATTTCTACTTTCGTCTGGTTCAGCAGAGAACTTTATTCATATATAAATCTCAATGTGACGCTCTTACCTGTTAATCTTACGATTAGGTAAACACAAAAACTAATGCACACAATGAAGTAAAACTTCGTATTCCAGTTCATTAACATCCTGTGCCGATTAGGCCGATTCTTAAATTAATTTATTCGCAATATTATTTAAATTAATGCAATTATTCAAACTACACACACTTGTGGATTGTAATGTATATATTGGTAGATTGCAAATCTTGGGTGCGTTCGCACTGTCTTTGATTCTTCGAACTAAATGACAATATATGTATTGTAAGTAACACTATATTTTTTAGACACGGGCGAAGCCGGGCGGGACAGCTAGTATCGAATATATCCTTTTGTGAATGTCAGGAATTGCTCGTTTTCGCAAGACATTTTTATGAAACTGCACTAGAATAGGCTGTTCAAATTGGAGCCAACCAAAGTATCAAGTTCCGCAGCAAAATTTAACGTTTAGATTGAAACATTATATCAGAAAATCAAG
This sequence comes from Brachyopa scutellaris, assembly GCA_949775065.1. NCBI lineage: Eukaryota > Metazoa > Arthropoda > Insecta > Diptera > Syrphidae > Brachyopa > Brachyopa scutellaris. The sequence goes on from OX459113.1 coordinate 114,790,756, forward strand.
AATCCGAAAAAATAAATGCGACTTTAAGTAAATCATAATCATAACTCATTATATTCCTTCTTGTTTTTGTCATATTCCAACATGACATGATTTATTTTCCAGTACTATTTCTTTGCTAAAGTTGTCATATCCATGTGGTTACATGCTGGCTGCTCATATATCCTTTAAAATACGAATTCCATCTCAGATGTTATCTAATTTTCAGCTTCGACATATTTTGTCACCACGCTGGAATTCAAAAAACAGAAACATTCTTTACTTGATATCAACTAAGCACAAGCAGGAAAACATTTATAAAAAAACAACGGCACTAACAACTCGATCCTAAATAGCCACTTGGGTGAAATAAGAGTACGCCAGTGTTTTCTTTTTCGAGATTTTTAACCAAAATGCAAACACTCCTGCAGAACGTGATCCCCGTGGAAATATGAAGAATCCGCCATAAGAACTTCAAACATACATAAGTGAGGCCATCAGTAATAGGCACTGAACCTTTTGTCCATCTATGAATATGAGTTTCATGGAAATAGTTCACCATATCGTGTCCACATGTATAATAGTAGTAGACATTGTCGCCGAACTACAGAGAACACATTGCTGAAATCAAAACCGATCCTTTTTGAATATCCCATGCCTCACATTCTGTACTCGTTTGTATAAGTATGTATGTGTCACCTGCACTACTTGGCAAATGTCTCCTTCCCGGCCAGCCGACAGCAATAAAAAGGTAAGGAGTCGTAGTATTCACAACGAAAACTGCATAGGACGAGACCAGGACATCGGGACACTTAATTGCACACAATGTGTACATAAATAGTCGCTTCCGTGTAACGAGACGATTTTTAAAGTCCGCAAGAAAGTTTATTTTTTTTCGCTTTAATTTTTCTTGGGGGTAACTTTGGAAAACTCCTACATTGAAAAGACAAACAAAAATTGTTTGGGAAATGTGCAAAGGAATAACGAAATAAAATTTGGTAGTTTTCTGCCCACGTTTTCGATTAGGGGAAGCGGCCGAAGAATTTTGTTCTTTCTTCGTTTTTGTGCCTTATCTTGGAGGAAGTTCGACGAGTTATTTTTTTCATTTTAGTTTCTCCGTCGTGTTTGTCGATTTTTTGGGAATAATTTTAGAAGATTTGGTAAATTTGGATATTTGCCAAAATATCTTACAAATAAAACGTGTTAAGGAACACAAAAAAGCGGGACAAAACGGTGCACGGTAGGAATTTTCGATTCTTGCCCTAAGGACAGCAATGCGCATTTAAAATATTTCGCTGAAATGCATTTTTAAGTGCATGTCGAAAGTTTCACTGGTCGAAATTATTGATAACAGAATTCTGAATTCTACTTACGAGTAGAATGTTTATGCTTTCATTAGGCTCACTGGGCTCACTGACTCTTATGGTGTCTTAACTTACTAGGCGCCCCAATTTCTTACATACTGAAATCATTGCACTAATACAGTGCACTCTCGATTTTTGCAATACTTATAATGAAAACAGATGTTGTTGCAAAAATCGAAAAGTTGCACAAATCGCATAGTAAATTGTGACACTTTGAAAAGGCTTACTCACTATTCTCTGAGGTATCAAAATAAATTGCGTGTACCTACTCACTTTTAAGAGTTATACTTTTAAAAGAAAAATTATGCATTCAAACATATTTATTTTCAAAAAAAAGAAATTCATTCATGCGAAACTTGAACGCAGGTAAATTAAAAAGTAGGTATGTATGTATGTACCTACACATTTAATATGTGTACAGTATAACGAAAAATATAATGTCCAGCCAAGTCGTTACATCGAAAGATCCGTTATTTCGAAACCAGTTTTTTCGACCTTAAACAATAAAAAATTAAAACATAATACAGTGAAATCCGCATATAGCGACCTCGACTATAACCACCATGCGAATATAACGACGCAAATTCTGAGTCCCATGATTTTACACCTTAGTTTCCATACAAATTCATCCTGATATAACGTCTTCGGATGTTACGACGATTCCGGATATAGCGCCCGAATTTTGCAAGAATTTGAGTTTTTGACACCGGATAAAGCGACGAAATGAAAAATAACGAACACATATGTCACAAAGGTAGCTGCCTGTGCAAAATTGAAACATAGGAACCAAATTACCGTTTATTTCGTTTCGAAAGAATACAAGTTTTTTAGTCGAATTCAATTCAAATGTCAAAATCAGCTGTGCTGCACATTTCTGTGCTAACTTGATCTGACATTTCCAAAAATCTGTGCTGTTCTGATCTGCCTTTTTTCTCATTGAACAAAGCTATTAAGCACTCGCTTTTCAAATGGTTTAAATTGCGCATCGAATTAAAAATATCGTTGAGCAGTCGCATTTTATAAGAAAAGGCTAATCAATTTGGCATCCTACTAGGGAAGAAAGATTTAAAGTGTTCTGAAATAGAAATGATAACAACAGCATGGAAAAGAGTACCTACACCCAGACTATTGTAAACAGAGAAAGGAAATATCAGTACGGTTCTGATACTATTGCTTAAGGAGTGAAATAATCCTTAAAGTGGTAGCTCGGGCATATGAGTGGTGTGTTAGAGATTGTTCAGTTCAATATCGGCATGCAACAACGATAGACATATGTCCGAGTTCACCCTCAACAAGTAAGGGTTTATTGTGTAGTCGTTTGTGAGTACTTGTGTGTGTGTTTATACTATGTTTCGCAGATGCAGGCTTCTGTGACTCTTCTCCTTTACTTGCATTGAGGATATCGATGATGGACTGGATAGTTTGCCCTTGGCATCACTCGCTTAAATTTGGTTGACCAAAGAAAACTTTTGTAACTGGGAGACTTAAATTGATTTAGATAACCATGTTTTAACGGCCGTCTATTCTACAGATCAAGAGATTATTGAAAGTGTAGGAAAGAGTGTTCTTTTTTAAATTTTTTGACCTTCGGTTATAGCGACATTCGGCTATAACGACAATTTTGGCCGATCCCTTCACCGTCGTTATATCCGGATTTCACTGTATTTACATACATTTTAAAACTTTTTATAATATGTATGTATTAACTTTTTATAACTGCACGAATTGTATCAATTTTGAGAGGAAAAACGTATGTACCGTTGTGTTGTGCAGCCAAGAGCATTCATTATACAGAGTATAATTCGTTATACTGGTATTCGTTATCGGTATTCGTTATAGATACTGGACGTGCAGGGTGCAGTGTATATTTTACAGCCTAAGTTTAAAAAAAAAATAATTTTTGGTTTGCAGAAGATCGCTTCGCAACAGCATTTTCTGGAGTTTCATAATTTCTTCAATGTCGAGGTCATTTTGGGTAAATTCGTAAACGTCAACTGCATGACGATGATCACGATTAAGAATTAGAAAACGTTTTGATACGTCCGTCAACAATTCGAAAACATATTGCCATACTGCAGCTGAGGGCAAAACATCGTGCAACGATTCGATTTCATTTCAATGCACTTACGTCAGAGCACTGCAAATTACCATCGCAACTATGTCGTGATCGTCGTTTGACGTTTATGAATTTACCCTTTGTTCTGCCCACTGCAACCATATAGTGAAACATTTAATCGCATTTTCTAATTTTACTTTGGCTTGTGTGGTTGGTTAAACAGAAGCGTATTCTTCCGCTCGGGCTTCTACGTTTTGCAGATTCTTGGAGATCCGTTCAGAGATGTCATCGTTGCCTAAGTTCTCGTCTGGAAACATCTGGCTTCGCATTGTTGTGATGTCAAACCTTTCTGGCAAAATTCTATCCCGAATGAGAAGCAAAAGAACACACACAGTCTTCTTCCTCCCAATTATCAGGAGTTCTGATTACTTTGTTCCAATATTTAGCAATTGTATTCGCTTTTAACTCTTTCCAAGCGTTTGCCAAGAAACAGATGGCATGTTTTAAATTCAAGCTTTTCAGTGCTTCTTCATACTTGCAATTTTCAAGCAGCGTTGCCGCGAGCAAAATTAAAAAACCGTCTAAAAAAGGGGTCCCGCTTTTATTTGTATGAGAAAATGCAATTTTTCGAAAAACTATATTTTATTGCTGAACTTTAAAATAACATAAATATTGGGAAACAAATAACAAAGACAAAAAAAGCATGTACGCAAACGAGCTTTTGTTGTTTGTTAAAGAATGAAGTACAGTGTGTTAGCGATATTTAAATTATATCTTATACCCACTGTCCTTAAGCAACTTTCAAGAATAATTTCAACGCCCGTCTTCAATGTTTAAATTGTATTTATTTTAATTTTTAAAAAGTCGATTAACATTTAAGAGAGAAAACAATAAACTTCAATACTGTAACAAACAAACAATTCCGTTTTCAAATTAATCAAACAAAATTAATCTCCGCGACCAAAACTCTATCCTTCCGACTTCAAATTCCAACTCCGCCGTTCTTCTTTTCATTTTCCTTCTTCTCGGTATTCTCTTCTCTTCGCTTTTTCTCGCCGAATTCGTCAAAGGCTCAACGTTGCCAGATTCGCTAACATTCGGCCATCCTTCACTTACATTCGTCCTCGAATTATGCAATATCTTAATATTAAATTTCAGTTAACCTCTAAACAAAGTTATAATAACATAAACAATACAAAAAGAATCAATTTGAATGTGAAACCATTCTCCAATTTCAAAAAAAAAACATTAACTGATAAATGACTCGCAAAAACATATAAATTAAAATTCGCTTCATTACATTAGTTATATATGTACGTTATATATGTTATATATATATGGTTATTAATAGCACAAACAGCAATAAAAAAAAATTAACTGATAAATGATTTTCAAAAACATACATATGAGTCGCTTGGCAGGATTGCTAATGGTTCTGTTCCTTGGCCTAGAATATTCTTCGATAGCATGTAATTTTCGCTCCCCCGCCGGTTCGATAACTTTATCCGTCTTCTCCGATTTGATCAATGCTGTGTTATGACGATCCTTTCTATCATTTGGTATCTTATCTGCTTGATTGTTAAGACGTCGATAATCCACCGCCAATCCGAAATCTCCGGTTTTCTTGCGTACGTATAGAACTGGACTGGAATACGTATAATTTGTACCAGTCACCACACCTGGCTTTCTCCAATCACTATCGATGGAACGTAGCTTTTCTTTCTTTAACTCATTTGCTGGAAACTCTTTCGATTGTACTGATTTACTTCCTGGAACTTCTTCAATCACCATCTCAAAATCAGTATGACATCCAATCTCATTCGCATCTAATGATACACAGTCCCGGAAATTGTTCAAAATACCAACCAATTCGCTGACTACCTGTGGAGGCTGCTCTTCACCGATACAAACATCTTCTGATTGCACAACTCGACTAATATTATCATTATTTATCTTTTCAGTCTCTGTTAATTTTGTTTGTCGCTTGATGGTAAGTATTTCATCTTCAGGAACATCTTCATCTCCGAAATTAACGATTGGTAGTAGAAATTGTGTGTTATCTTTAACTGTCCTTATAAAGTTTACAGATCCAGCTTGTAGCGTTGATTCTGTCTTGATAGTTATGATGTCATCATCGTTAACTTGAATATCTTTATACGGTTGAAATTCCTTTTTCTCTAGAAATTTTAAATCATCGCCGATTTTCTGATATACCACATGAGACAACTCAGTGAAAGTGCGTCCAATAAGTACATCGCATGCTTGCACATCGTCTGGTACTACCCTGAATATGACGCTGTTCGCTGATGCATCGTCGACCATAAGCGATGCCTTAATCCATCCCGGCGATACAATTTTGAAGTTTGCCGGACCGAATGCTTTCAGCTCTAAAATTCCGTGATGAATACGGAACCCATTCCTCAATGCTGCTTCCATTTTAATTAAACATTCGGAGCTACCCATGTCAATGAATGCATTGAACATTTTACCATCCACAACGCACTTTCTTTAGATACTTTTCCGCTCCATTCTTGGGATATCCTGTTAATTGGCTTATACGGTTTTGCAGATCTGGACATTGACGAGAAAGATGTCCCTTGTTCTTGCATCTATAACATGTTGGTTCTTGTTTCGGTTTTGGACAGTTTCGTGATAAGTGACCACCCACGCCACAGTTATAGCACTTAAAATCCTTTGGGTGTTCAATATTGTTGTTTTCTCTGCGATTATCATCTTTACGTCTGACTTCGACAGTTTGTTCCGCCCTGGAAAGTCCGATGCGTTCTCCTCGTAGATTCGACATTTTCTCCTGTTTAATAATAGCATGTAGTAAATCATCCGCATCCAAATGTCGGCAACCCAAAAGCGCATTCGCAGTGTCTCTAGACCATAGTCCCGTCAAAATTAATTCTTTGCATTCGTCAAAACTCAATTTAAGATAATGGCAAAGATCATACTTATCGTGGAAATATGTGGTAACTGTCTCGTTGCGTTGTTGAACTCTGTTGACCATTCGTTGCCAATGATTCGTCCGGTTCTCTTGTATAATAAATGTTTTTTTGAACGCTGATTGGAAGTCCGGCCATGTCACAATTTCATCCGCTCTTGTTCTGAACCATCGTCTTGCACCACCCACTAAGTTCGTCCTTGCAGCATCCAACACATAAGCGTCAGACCAATGATGAAGTTGTCGCATATTTTCGATTGTATTAATCCAAGATTTTGCCGTCATTCCGTCATCTTCTCCATCGAATTGCTCAATGTTTTTCATTACGTCCGGCATTACATTATAATTAAATGTTGTATTTTCGTCTAATCTCGGAGTACTGTGAGCATTCGGTATGATTCTTGTTATGTTTTGGAGTTGTTCGATAAGTGTGTCGATGGTTTTGTCGCGTTTATTAATTTGTTCATTTCGTAAATGGTTTTCTTCTATCATATGGCTAATTAGTCTGTCCCAACTGCTATCATTATGATGCGCCATATTCGATCGTAAATGAAATCTTTCTCCAGAATTTGGCTCGTTAAAATTCAAATGTTCTTGTTCGCTGCCGTTGTCATCCATCCGTCCATTGTTCGCGTCTCGTTCTCGCTGTCGTACTTCATTCGCCGTCCGTATATCCTCCTGCTCTACTTGTTGATTTTGTACTTCTGCCAACCCCATCATTTCCTCTCGCTCACGTTGCTGATGGCGTTCGCCTGCCAACCGCAACTCTTCTTCTCGCTCACGCTGCCTTTCACGTTCTGCTGCTCTTTCATCCCGATCCGACATGACGCTTCTTTTGATGGACAACAACCGTTAACTTCTCGTACTCAAAAACACAAATTTCTACTAATTATTATATGCGCGTGGTAATATTTCGTACTTATCTACGTTCGAAATATTAGGATACAATTCCGTCCATCCCACTTCTGAAATGTTAGCGATATTTAAATTATATCTTATACCCACTGTCCTTAAGCAACTTTCAAGAATAATTTCAACGCCCGTCTTCAATGTTTAAATTGTATTTATTTTAATTTTTAAAAAGTCGATTAACATTTAAGAGAGAAAACAATAAACTTCAATACTGTAACAAACAAACAATTCCGTTTTCAAATTAATCAAACAAAATTAATCTCCGCGACCAAAACTCTATCCTTCCGACTTCAAATTCCAACTCCGCCGTTCTTCTTTTCATTTTCCTTCTTCTCGGTATTCTCTTCTCTTCGCTTTTTCTCGCCGAATTCGTCAAAGGCTCAACGTTGCCAGATTCGCTAACAAGTGGGGGTCCAATATAACGAATGATATAATGTCCAGTTGCATTCGCTGCATCGAAAAATTTGAATATTGAACACATTTTCCTTGTACGAAACATTAAATAAATGTACAAATACTGTTTCCAATTCATAACATTTTATTTAATTTATTCATAAAGTCAACAAAACAAGTTAAAAGGTAGAAAAAGAAGTAAAAGAAACTAAAACAAAATTAATTTCTTTCCTTTCCTTTTCCAAAAAGTAATTGCCTTAAGAACATGCTTTTGCAAACGTTCAACGCAGAAATTGTTAGCTATTTCTCGTAGACTTATTAAAAGAAGTTTTTCAGAATTTTTAACGTTGTTCTATCTGGCTCAGTTAATAAACTCTCAACGGCCTCGAGTGGGCTGATACGCGTATCTTCTTGAAGAAACATTTCAGTATTGTTCCAAGATTCCAAATTCTCCGCTTAGCTTAACGAAGCGAATGGTTGGATTAAAGAGTTTGCCTTCGGTTGTATGTACAACACCCAAAATTTTCCATCGATCGTTTCCTAAACATTTGTACTTCTTAGGTAAATTTGTCCATTTCTATTTTAAAGCATGTACTAAGATATTGTAGCAACATTCGTTATATCGAATATCATTATATTTTTTTCGCTATATAGAGCCGATAATGCATTTGAAAAGAGTGTACGTTATATCGATCATTCGTTATATCGGCATTTGTTATACTGAGCCACCACTGTACTCTGTTTTAAAACAAAAAGAGATGTGAAATGAAAATAAATTGAAATAAGGGTCCTATATTTTCAAAATGCGTCAAAATCGGATTTTTTTTTTAAAGTTGGGTCCCTGGTCTTATTGCGGAAAAGGCGTCGAAATGTCGCAAAAGCGTCCCAAATGGCAACGCTGATTGCAAGAAGTAACAAGTGTAGTCGAACATAGAATAATTTTTTGAGAGTCTCATACTTCTCAACCACACTGTAATTACGATATTAATTTCATATACATATTTGGTATTAGTCTAAGTCCGGCCACCTAATCGTATGATTTACCCGAAATCTCTCTAGTTCTGTTAGCAACATTTGCCATTTTAATGTATATACATAATATGTGCTCACATACTTAATACATAAATGCATTACTTGGTAACAGCGATTAGCAGTCAATAAACGATCTTATAACGGAGCGGACGCTGATTTTTGTTTTACTCCCCCTACACAAGATGGCTCAATAAACTTTTTATGTAGTAGAGTTTAATCAACCTTTACATTTTTGTTCGCATCGCGATCTTTTTGAGTGCCGCTGCATGATCTGCGGCTTTATTGATTACACTCAATCTCAAATTATCATTTCAAACGGAGCACGACTCTATGAAGGAAAGACTCGGGGATTCTCCATTTTTAAGATTGTCGGCAGAAGTTTGCTCTTGCCTGCAACATTGCGCAGTAAAACTTATACACACAAATGTAATGTTGCGATAATTAAATCACAAAGTTGCGAAAATAGAGAATTTTTTTTTGGGCTTGTTGCGAAAATCAAAAAAAAGGAATCCATATAGTTACGTAGGTTGCAAATATCGAGATTTGCAGAAATCGAGCTTGCAAAAATCGAGAGTGCATTGTATGTCCAAAAAGTAACTTTATATCCAAAATCTTTTGATTGCCAAAAAAAAGTAGATATACTTTGAAAGGTCACCAGTCGCATATTGAGTCTCCTTTGAAAAAAGAATTGAAATCACGAAATATGTACATATATGTACATACATATGGATATAGAAGGAGGTAAGCTGACGTAACAAAAAATCATTTTTTGCCTCAATTTCTTGAAGATAGTTTCTGACGGGGGGTGATAAAACTTTAAGACATCCGTTCACACACAGCGACCGACATACAGACATGTATAGCAAAGCTGTATCCTTTCAATGAAGCGGCAAAAGAATTTAATAGCGACATATTCTCACATATACATTCGTTTATCTACAGTTTGTAGTTTTTCCCGCTTTTTTTTTTCTTCCTTCACAGCAGTGGGACGAACTGTCCTGCCATCCCAATAAGTAAACTCTTCGCTTTCTGTTGTTTTTTGTTTTTTTTTTTTTGCTTTTTTGATAACTTGAAGAACATTGTAGCCGTATCCATAGCGAAGTGGTGCACTTTGTCCAGCAGCGGCAGCAGCAGCCATGTGTCTATGTGAAACTGCACATCGGATGCAATATTCTCGTCGTTGGCCATGTGTGTGCTTAGCTCCTGCCGCTGCCGCCACACTATTCAATGCTGATGCACTGTTCACATAGCGCTCCCGCCTGAGTGCTTCAATGCCTCACGCTGAATGGATGGCGTATTGATGATGGATCGTTTTTCATCTTGTACCTATACACAGAGTGTTGCGTTTTTTTTCTATCCCATTTCGTTGTCGTCGGTGTCGGTCGGTGGGTCCTTTTTTCATCACTTCAGTTTAAGCTTCTTTGTTTTAATATTGGCGAGGAAGAGTGGGACTTGCCAACTAGAACACACACTCAAAGATACGCTTAAGTACTTTTAAATTGTAAGTTATCCGGGCGAAATGTGTGTATCTTAGCTTCACTATATGTTGGTATGTATACACGTAGTGTATGCCCGTAGATCCATGGCTGTGCGATAATCTTCGAGCACAAATTTTCCAATAAGTGAATGATGGTAAAATATTAAAGTCAGTAGATCTATTTCGTTAAGTACCCCCACTCGTTGCGAAGACCCAGAAATAATGCGGCAAATTAAGAAATAAAGTTTGTTTAAAACAACGATGAATTGAAGGTGGATACATGCAAACATCTGTCCTTTCTTTACAGAAAAAGCACCTGCTTATACCATCATTGCTTACATATGGTTTCTCCTTTTTGCGCTAAGTCGAATTGTTGAATTCCTTGAAGTTGGCGTGAAATTTTTGTCCCAGAGTTTGGACTATGGCAAGATTGCAATGATCATGAAGATTAATACAGAGCTTACGAGCAAAGTCTGTCATTTCGTCTTCCACGGCAGCTATACCTAAGTCTCTATGGATATCATTGAGAACAGAGCATTCACAATTGCTCTTATCACTTTATTTTTAAATTATTGTATAAAAATTCTATTGTTTGGTATCCAAATAGGTTTAAGTTTCTACTTCGCTTGCATATACAGTCAAATTTCCCTATAGTGAATCTGCACGGGACCAGAAAATCACTTCGTTATATAGAAAATTCGTTATACAGAAACTAGACTTTTTTTTATCAACTTTTATTAATAATAATCAATAATTTTAGTTTGGATTACACTCTTCCATTTAACTTCCTCAACAAAATCTTCTTATACATTTAGAGATTCAAACACATTTGTCGGTACGTTACTCCTCATCGCCAGAAAGGTTCGAAATACGTCAATTGATGAAGAAATTCGTCCCAATGTAGGTAACATTTTATCAGCATCCGCCAATTTTAGGGAATCCCCTAATTATGTCTTGCTTTTTCTCGGTACAAAGTTTTATTAATGTGCGAAACAGAAAATTATTCAAAAAATTCGTTATATGCAGACAAAAACGCATGAGTTCGATTTCCAGCTATTAAATTTATTCGTTGCAGAGAAAAAATCGCTGTTTGGAAATTCGTTATGAGGAGATTAAAACACACTAAAAGTAAAACGAAAGAGCTGCGTACTTGAAAAAAATTCGTAATAGGGAGAACTTCGTTGTATAGAAGTTCGTTATAGTGAAGTTCGATTGTATAGTATTCGTACCGAGTTTTTTTTATAATTTACAGTCCTATTATGGTTAGCGAATCGAACGTTCGATATGAAGCGAATTCTTTTGCGAATCTCCCGTATCGTGGTACATACACTATTTAAAACTCCGACTTTGGCCGTTTTTTTGTTTTTTGCATACGTAATATTGTTTATTGCGAATTATTCTTTATTTATGTAGTTAAAAACAAAATAACTTAGATTTAATGTAATTTTAAGATATATTAAATAACTTCTAACATTGAGTGTAATATCTACTAATTAGGATTTATTTCATTCCCATGATTTTAGGATTTATTTCATGATGAAATAATTGCGAACACTTTTACATGCAATAATCCTTACTTTGATGAACATCAACCTAATATTTAGGAGTTTTTTTTTTTATGTGCTATAACTACTAACTTTGTATGTAAAATTGTAGGTTTTCTTTAATGTTTTGTTTGTTAGGAATAAATACACGTTAGGAGCAATTGCATGGAGCCCATTTTTACTATGCACAAAAATATAAAGCAAAGAGGAAATTTTATTCGGCGAACGGAATTGCTTATTCGGATGCGTTGAAAATATTTGAGAAAGCCTGCGGGTAGGGGACTCTGTAATATCGGGAACAAGAGCATTTGAGCGTTCAAAGAGGTGAAGTTGTTGAAAACTTGCCCCATCCGAGACGACCTGCAACAGCAGCTACTGAGGAAAACATCGACTTAACCCTTATGTGTGTGACGAGGTACCCGGGTACCTTTTCAATTTTCAAACACCAATTACATTACTTTAATGGTTAGCTATATGAACGTGAGTTTATGAGAGCTCCTAACTTTATGTTTGGTACGTATTTTAATTAATTGGAACCTAGTTAGCTGAATGGGAAGATCACTGTGAACCAAAAAAAACTAAACACCCTAAACCGTGTGACAAGGTACCTGGGTACCTTTTTATATGAAGAACGTATTTACTAAAGTATTAAGATACGTTTGGACTGAAAATTATTTACTAAGAAATAACACTTAACGACTGTCAACAGAAACTGCCATATTAAATGGTTGTTTTTCAATGCATACTATTTCTTTTTTAATTTCAAAATGTTCAAATGATTTTCGTTTTTTGAGAGATCAAAGTCTGATAGTAAAGTAATAGTTGTGTCGTCAAAACAGATTAACCGTTAAAAAAATAAAAAAAATTAAAAACAAATGATGCGAAAACATAAATATATTATGTATGTGAATGATTTTGATCAAAACATAAAACAAATCGTTAATATTGAACTAGATTCATATAAAGCTACACGGGTACCTTGTCACACGGATTAAAGTGTTTTTTTCTTCACACACATAAGGGTTAATGAAAAAATTGTACTAGTAAATAAACAATATTATTTAAGCGTTATGAAGCGTTTGAGGGAGAGTATCCACCGAATAGAATCGAAATCGTGGCAGAAAAACAGTATAACTTGGAATGCTTCGGTGCACTTTTTTTCTACTATACTCGCAATATTTCCACTATTCGCAATTTTTTCCTCAATCGACAACCTTATTTCTTTAATTATTATTTTCCGATCAATTTTGATATCGGAGTTCAGAATGTGTATCTACTTGTTAAATGTAGCCGCTAGCAGAATGAGACACACACGAAAAGAAACAATTGAAATGTCAAAATTCTCGGCCAAGGAAACGAAGCCGACAACATGTTAATGATTTTTGGCGCATTCATTTCTTGATTCTGCTATTAAAATGTGGATTTGCATGGAACAAAATACAAAATTCATTAGTAAATTTTCCATTATTCAGATTTCGCAGATTTCCACTATATAAGAGTGAATTTGTATGAAGAAATTCTAAATTGGCAACCTTTTTTAGCAGATTCCTCTATACACAAGTTTTACTGTAGTAATTTGAGGCGATCCTATAATATTGAAACAGAGCCCCAAAATAGCTGCAAAAGGCTATTGATTCTGCAATTAAGTATTTGTAGATAAAGAGCTTTCTTCTCCTATTACAAAATAAATTTTATTTAAGTGGTTTTCCTTTTCGTTTCGTTTTCATGACACCCAAGTCTCCATATGTAATGCTTTTAAAATTGTTTCTGAGCATCCTATCCTATCCTATCCTATCCTATCCTATCCTATCCTATCCTATCCTATCCTATCCTATCCTATCCTATCCTATCCTATCCTATCCTATCCTATCCTATCCTATCCTATCCTATCCTATCCTACTTCCTATCCTATCCTATCCTATCCTATCCTATCCTACTAATAAAGGGTGATTTTTTAGCTGGTTTCGTTTTGGCAACACTGGTTTTGACAGCTGACGTGTGTTTAGTACCTTGTGTCACTGTCAAACAGCTTCAGTTTGGTTTGCAATTTAACCATGGATCGTCTTACAAATGAACAACGCTTGCAAATTATTGAATTTTACTATCAAAATTCGTGCTCGGTTCGAAATGTTCATCGCGCGCTGCTTCCATTTTATGATCGGCATTCTCGACCTTCTGAGCAGTCTATTCGGAAGATTGTGACCAAATTTCGCACCAAATTTACTTTGTTGGACATTAAACCACCAACACGTTTACGTACTGTGCGTAGTGAAGAAAATATTGCGGCCGTATCAGCTAGTGTGACAGAAGACCGCGAAATGTCGATTCGGCGCCGTTCCCAGCAGTTAGGCCTTTGTTACAGCACTTTTTTTTTGCCCGAAATGGAAGTTCTTGACTTGCATGATATGTGGTTTCAACAAGACGGTGCCACATGCCACACAGCACGCGAAACAATGGCGCAATTGCGAGGCGAGTTTGGTGAACAGTTAATTTCACGTTTCGGGCCGGTCAATTGGCCGCCTTGATCGTGCGATTTGACACCATTAGATTATTTTTTGTGGGGGTATGTCAAGGCTAATGTCTATAGGGACAAGCCCGCTTCGATTGACGCACTGGAAGCCAACATCCATGCATTCATTCGTGAGATACCGGCCGATATGTGTGAAAGAGTATGCCAAAATTGGACTCAGCGGGTGGGCTACCTGAGACGCAGCCGCGGTCAACATTTGCATGAAATTATCTTTAAACATTAAATTGCAAGGTTCAAACTATCGATTCAAATAAATATTTCATTCATTTTTTCGAATTTTTTGTGTTTTTTTTTTTAAAAAAAGTTCTCAACCTCTTAAAAAATCACCCTTTATATAAATGTGAAAGTTTGGATGTTTGGATGTTTGGATGTTTGGATGTTTGTTGCTCTATAACACCTTAACGGTTTAACAGACTTGAATGAAACTTTCGTTAATAGATAGATAACTTCCTGGATTAGAGATTAGGCTAATTTTTAAACAAAACATACAATTCCTTGATTCCATAATTCGAGTTATTCCAATTTCCGCTTTTATTATTTGGTCATTATTTTTGGGTACACCATTGCCATTGATCGTCACTCTGTTGGGAGAGGGTTGTTTTTGTAGATGTTATGCTCTTCTCTTCGCCACAAATCCATCGCTATCGCTTATTTTTTATTTTCTTTCTACCCATACGCGCATTGAATGAGGGGTAAACCATTGCCATTGATCGTCATCAGCGTTGCCACTTTAGGATTATTTTTGCGCAGTAGATTTTCTAAAAAATGCAGTAGATTGAATTCTTTCGCAGTAGATTTTTATTTCAACAGAAAAACAAGTTATTTTAACACAAATTGGCTAGTGTTTTTGTTTCTATTTTACAAGCTTTATTATTATTTTGAATTTTGGTTCATTTAAGCTTTTATTGCCCTCAACCGTAGCATTATTTCTGCTTTTAAATACGAGGGCTGTTCGATAAGTCAGTGACTTTATTGGAAGATGGCGCTGGGGTGGCATTGAGTTTTTTTCTGCCATCTTTGTTTCTTTCTTGGCATAGTAAAAAAAAATTAGACGGACTCAGGTTAAGAGTCCTTTCCACGTCAGGAAGGAAAGAGCAATCATAACAGTAGACTTTTTCAGGCGAACGTTCATCAAAAATGCAAAAACGGGTTCGTCGGTCAAAAAAGTCAGGGCAACGGTTTTCTGGGATTTCCACGGTGTAATCTTCATTAGCTATTGGAAATGCAAAAACGATTACCGGACAGTACTATGCCAATTTATTAGATAAGTTTAATGCAGTATTGGTGGAAAAACGGCAATTGAAGAAGAAAAAAGTGCTCTTTCATCACGACAATGAACCGGCTCATTCGTCCACAGTAGCCATAGCAAAATTAGCTGAATTGCGCTATGAACTGCTTCCTCATCCACCCTATTCTCCAGATTTGGCTCCTAGGAACTATGTCTTGTTTCATAATTTGAAGAAATGGCTCGGCGGAAAAATATTTCCATGGAATGAAGAAAGGGTTTGAAAAATCATATTTTTTGGAAGGCTTAAAGAAGTTGGAATATCGTTGATAAAAGTGTATGTCGGATCGTGTGTACCCCCGTATTATGAAATGTGAATGGGCTCGTGTATGGGTAGTGACTAGTGAGTAGTGTTCGCCTTCAGATAAGGAATTCAACTTTTTTGAAAAGTTTTGTTGTTAAGTTTTGTGCTAAAAGGAATAAATATTCTCGATCTTGAAGTCCACACAAAGCATACAAAAAAAAATGCAGTAGATTTATTTTTTTGGCAGTAGATTCAAATTTCGAAATAAATGCAGTAGATCTACTGCAATTGCAGTAAAGTGGCAACGCTGATCGTCATTCTGTTGAGAGAGGGTTGTTCGTGTTAATAATTAATGCTCGTTTTTGAGATTGTGACTCAAAGTAGAGGAGGGATGATTTTGCTGATATTTGCTACCGACTTTAGTTAGTTGTGTTTCTGCTTCATCAGCGTGCGGATCTAAATCTGCAGAAAGGGGGAAATGCAGGATTCTTTTTACTTTTTTTTTTGTCACTTTACAGCGGTATTTGGTTACCTCAATTTTTTGTGCAATCGTTTCATCTATAGGGAACAACCACTTAGTTCAGATAATAACGTATTGGCTTCAGAATTCTTTAGAATCTTAATTTAAATAATATCGCTTCCTACTACTTCCTTTCTATCATACTACAATCAAATGACGCGACTAATTTTTAGCACGGGCAACGCCGGGCAGGCAACAGCTAGTTGTTTATAATTGAAAAACGTATGTTTCTTATTTTGAACATTTAACGGGTGGCAAAAGAGCTGGCAAAACGCGTAAGCCGCAGAGGGACTACACACAAATACTAATATTTTGTTTATCCCTTCAATAAATATCATTTACCACCAAGCATTTCCACAAACGTGCAATAAGCATTTTCCTGTATTTGGACACACAGATATCAATCCATTTATTCTCTGGTCCGGTAACTAGTAAGAGGAAACTTAACTCGTAATGTAACGAAATCAAATTCAAATTGTTAATTAACTTTTTCGAATGGTATTGATATCAGTTTCAGTTCTATTTGTCCCTTTTTTTGTGTTGTTCTATTTATATCCGCCGGATGAAGGCTGTCTTCATTCTAAGTTTCAGGAAGATGAGCTTATAATGTGTTTTACCATCTTTTTTTTCTTGTTTTATTTTGTAGACTTGTAGATGTGATGTGACCACATAGTGACTACCTACATGACATTTGATACCCATATCTTCCAGGCAGAAGTCACACGATTAATTACGTTTGCTTAATTGAAATTTGTCCATTATACAGGATACCAAACAACAGTAATATAATGAATGTATCGATACTACTTTTTCGAGATGTGAGTTAAAATTAATAACATTCTGGAAAATCAAGAAAAATGTGCTACACAAGAAGAACAATGCTCCTTAGCTATTCGAAGTGATAATAATTAATATTAGTTGTTAAATCCATACTTTATATACTCCTGAGGATCCATATTCTTGTAGTATAAGTTGGTTCCTTGTTAAAATCTTCCCTACTTCAATAGTCGTTTCATATATTTTAGAAAGAGATAATAGGCTTTTCAGGAAGATGTGTGCTGAAATCAATAAACTAAGTTACTAACCCTAAGTCCGTGCACAAACAAATGAGAAAATAATACTTAATGGTCAACTCTTACATTCCCTAATTTTATTTTTTTGCTTTTATAAATTTCTTGTATTTCGTTTGCATTCTCATGTTGCTTCATCTCAATGAAGGTGTATACCGGCTAACCCCATCGCCCGATAGTTAGCGCCCTTGTACTACTCTTATATCCTGGCGCTAAAGGAATGGACTCTTCTATTAGTAACACAGGTCACTTACAAAGGAACCACAAAAAGAAAAATGAAAATAAATATATATCGAATATCGGGAATTTACTTTGCATTCTTTGACTACATCAGTTCGCAGATACATAGACGATGCTTCACTCTTTGCTCCCATTGCTTTGGATAAATCAACCAATCCATTAGAGCTCAGATGTTGTGGCATTGGTAACATACATAAATACATTCAACAACACCAAACACCCCCACACACAGTGTTAATCATTATGATAATCACGAGGAGAAAATACGAGTAGAAGAAGTATATTGATGTCGACGATGAAAGGATGGAAACGTGAGATGATTCCTTCTGGTCTTGATTTCTCTTTTCCCCTGTAAGTCTATGGAAATAATGTATTTTTAACGAATTTGTTTGGGTAGATATGGTGGATGTTTTTAATTATAGATTCTGTGTTCTTATTATTGTTTAAGTGCAATGTGCACACAGGATGAGAGATGCTAGTAGGACAAGTGGCAATCTTCGCTACTGATTATGAATGTCGGGAAAAGTTGCCTTCAATTCGTTTTAAAAGTTGGCAAGTGATAATGCACGTGACGTGACATTTGATTGTACTTCATTAGCGATTGCAATAGATCTTTTGAAATTCGATTTTTTGACGGAAGAACGTGAGTAATAAAAACTGTCCTCTCTGCCAATAGGACTTTATTGAAAGCAATTAAATTAAAGCAAATTTGTTAAAAAAAAAAAAAGGCCAGAGCGAGTCAGACTCGTGCTGAAAGGTTATGTCTCTGGTAATGGCTTGAATAAATAAAATAAAACAGTATACAAACACTTCTACTCAATGGAATACATCAAGTAACTGATCACTGAGCACATCAGCATTGATTGTTTAAAGCGACAGCTGATTGATCAATATTATCGACTGGGAGAGCAGCTTCGTCGAGCCTGGCAATTGAGCTTCGGTGGGATACCAAAATGTGTGGGACGACTAGATCAAGGTTGCATAATAAGTAAAGTATGCGAATTAGGAAAGATTTAAATGCACTCTTTATTTGCAAAAGAGCGGCTGGTAAAACATGGAGCCTTAAACCGGCAATGATGCACTGGCTATACGTCATCATGATAGTCAGACCCATACTCACTTACGGGGCACTAGTCTGGTGGGAGGCTGCTAAAAAGAAATCGACGCTGGTAAGATTAGAGGCGGTACAGAGAACAGCTGGTGTTGCCATCACAGGTGCCTTTTGCACGACACCCACGGCGGCACTGGACATGTTCATCGACCTCTTGCCTCTCGATCTGCATTTGAGGCAACTGGCGAGTAATAGTGCACTAAGACTCACCAACCTAGGTATTTTTAAGAATAACGGCAAGGGGCACTGTACAGAAATCCAAATGGATAGTCCAATGAGAACGGATGATACCCTCTTCACACTTGATTTTAACAGACCATACAGATCCTTGTACCCTGTGCGTGAAGAGTGGAAAAACAACCCAGTAACTTCGCATATACATAGACACTAAAGTCTTTACGGACGGGTCAAAAACAGAAGGCGGCACATGGTCTGGTATCTACTATGTGGAACGAGATCTAAATGTGTCCTTAAGACTCCCGAATACCTGCAGCGTTTTTCAGGCAGAAGTTCTAGCCGTACTTAAAGCAGCAGAGCTTCTGAACATGAAACTAATATCCGGTAAGGATATCGATATTTTCATTAAGCAGTGCACCATTATATCGGAACTAGTCAGGAGCTGCCGCACAATGCTCATGCAGAACAGGGTAAGACTATGGGTGGATTCCTTGAATGGATTCTTAGGGGATCGCGATGGGCCCACTGTGTTTTGGGATGGCTCCGCATGGTATAGACTTTGTAAAGATTCGATAAGGAAGAGGTTACTTTTAATTGCGATACCTATCTTGAATGTACTGGCCTTGCGCCATTGATATGATGGCCAAAAAGTAATTACCCCATGTACAGTGAAAATAATATCTCCCGAAAGAAGAATAGCACAGTCACACAAAGACTTTTGTAATAACCCTAAAGCTAGTAGAATAATACGCCCAAAGCTACTGATATCTTCTTCTTCATTGTTAATCATTTAATTGCCATTAAATCATACAAACGCCACTCTTATCCTTATCGATTCGTCCCATAATAAACAAACCACCAGCGGAGCCGCCAAAATTCAAATAACCAAACACCGCCACAAAAGCCAATGGGTATCCATTAAAGGCTTATAAAATGCTAAAATCCATTTGCATCCTTTGGCACAAATGTTATCTATGAAACATTCTGCTGCTGCTACAGCTACCGCTGCCAACAAAGCCTCGCCAGCAACACTCTTCAAACATACACAATCATGTATCAGTGATAAATACCCCCAATAAAATCCAAGCGAAACCCCCAAAAAGCCAAATACCAGACGAATCCTTCTAACGGAATAATAATAATAAAAAAAATATAAATAAACAAATATTCACATAGCATTTGTAAATACTAAATAAATTGGCAACCATTAAAGACGGATTTAAGGACCCAACACAGATACGGATACAGACCCAGATGACACGTGGTGGTGAACAAAAAGGCGATCCCACCTAAATGATAACCGAACTACCGACATCGACCCTAACAGCCCACTGAAGAAGTTAATTACTTGAGATGTGCTTTCCAACGAAATTGGTTAACCGGCGAATGGCATCCCATTATCCTTTAGCAACAAGCACAGAGCCAGACTTTCATCCTGACTGTGGCATGCTGTGGGATTTTTTGGCTCAATATCATGATAGTTCCAGCCAGCCACCACCCGAAATATCATCGTAATCAGTGACAGTGGTTAAATTCCTCGGTAGAAATCAACAGCGATGGTTAGCTGAATATTTAAAAGAGGTTTCTGCCAAGGCTCGGGGTCCAACCAATTAAGACTTTAATACTTTTCTGGCAACAATGTTAATCTAAGTAAAAAACATTTTAAACATATTTCCGTGTTGCAATCTTAATTGTGTTCTCGATAAACCATATACGCTGTTGGGTGTTGAAGCCTACCAGCTATTCCTCTTTTGCGACATATTACCCAGATGTCTTCTCATATCCTGTGAGTGAGTGGGTATTTTTTTTTCTTTCCAGTGAACTAGTATCCTGGCAAATATGGCAAATTCTTTCGATATTGCTTATAGTCATAGAAAATTCTTTTAACCTATACGTCAGCGTCTGTTACTGCCCCACTATACGGGGTCGATGAATGTGAGGGGGTAAAGTTTTCACAGCCCAGCCAGGATACCAGATGGAATGTAAGAAAAAAAACAAATACTACAAAAATTGTATCGTAGATGATTTTCATGATTCCTGGCATTTTCTATGAACGGATTCCTTGTGAACCCGATTTTACAGGCTACTTTGTAATCTGTCCGTTAGTCGGCAGCGTTCTAGTGTAATATTGTAGCAGCTCGAACTGGCAATCTGCCTCTTTCGCTTGAGTTTCCTGTTCGTATACAGGTTTATACGTTTTATTAAATTGAATAGGACAGGAGAGTGGTGGTAGTAAAACTTTCAGGATTCAATTGGAACGGGTGTGATTGTTAATTGAGTGAGATTGACATGAAATCAATGATTGATTAGTGAAAATACTTATCTTTGACGAGCTTTAGAATTATTTTTGTTGTGCTCTTCGTTGGGTGGGCGTGCTTCTTCTTTTTCTTTAGGAGGTTAGGAATGAACCAGGGCCTACTTCTCGCAACCATTTGTGTGTGCTGCTATTCGATTTTTGCACGAATGGAAGTGACCTACAATTTTTTGCCGACTCCGAACGACGAGTTCAGAAGCTCGTTGGCAAATGATACTTGCCAGACATTCGAAAGCGGTGGAACCATAAAAAAAACTTTGAGGTGTTTGCTGGGATTGAACCCACGGCGTCCAATGCACGTACCACTACATCACGGGGCTCACTGCTCACTGCAACCTCTTACTATGTTCGTTAATTTTCGACCACCCAAATAAAATATCAAAACTTAAGCGATAACCTTTGCGGTTAGTTCGATTAACTGCTCTAAAAAAGTCTGTATTTACATAAATATGTACGTATGTATGTATGTACGTATCATCTGCATTTATAAAAATAGCTTTTTTCTATCATGATGGCTCAGCATTCTACTATTCATACCTAATGCTCCCATCTATCCTGTATTTCGCAGGATTATCCTATTTTTTATGAAAATATTGCCTCCTGTATTTTCCTCTTAAAATCCTGTAAAACGTTACACCTAAAAATTAATTTATACCCTGAACTCTTCCAATTCAAAATTCAAAGAATTCGGAATTATTCTGTGTGCTTTTCATTAACTTCACCATTGGACCAACAAAGTATTCGAATGGACAAAAACCTGGCGAATAGTCCTCAATGAGACAAAATCAACGCATGTAAATTTTACGCTAAGAAAGATAAACAACTTACCTATATACATTAACTCGGTGCAAATACCGTACGCAAACGAGGCAAAATATCTAGGAATGACCCTAGACGCAAAACTTAAGTGGAAACCACACGTTAAAAAGAAGCGCGAAGAGCTCGAAATCAGATTTAGAAAAATGTATTGGTTACTCGGGAAATACTCGAAGCTAAGCACATATAACAAACTGCTTCTGTATAAGCAAGTGCTAAAACCGTCTTGGACATATGGTATACAACTTTGGGGTTGTACCAAACCAAGCAATATGGCTCTACTGCAAGCCTTTCAAAACAAAATACTAAGAGCAATCGTGAATGCTCCTTGGTATATAAGGAATAGTGATATTCACAGAGATCTAGGAATTGCTACCGTGAGGGACGAAGTAACAAACTTTGCTCGCAAACTTCGTACCCGTCTTCATGTTCACTGCAATAACGAAATAATCCGTACTATGGACGTGACAATTCTTGAGCGCCGACTACAAAGAACAAGACCTTTCGACCTAGCGCCGTAAGGAAAACCGCATTTAATGACGGTATTAGTAGGTGCTTTCACTGGAAAGCTACCTACCTAACGCGATTAACACTACAGAAGCGTAAACTACTTGTTAAGGCAACTTAGTCGTAGTCACCACAAAAAAAATGAAAAAATGAGAGGGACGAATTTCCTACTACTATGAGTACGCGCAGCCGGTTCTCATAGTGCCTCTCTGGGGGGGGGGTGAGGTTTAGCCCGTAGGCATATACTGACTAGCACTGATGGCATTGTCAGATATATGAATCGGGCATAACCAATGGTACGGACCATTGGTATCTTTTGAAGATTCCTGCACCTCCAGGCGCAACCAAAAAAAAAAAACCAAAAAAACCATTGGACTTCAAAATACTTACCACACTAGAGTGAAGAAATATCGATAGTCAGTGTCATCGATAGTTCTCGATAGTTGGCTTTTGACTATCGTTAGTTATCGATATATGTATATCGATAGTTTTTAACATTAAAAAAAAGTTAAATGCACCATATTAAATAAGCTTTTCTCATCGAGAGAGATTAAATTCTAAGTAATAATGCTCCAATTCCTACGTTGCTGACTCATAAAAAGGGGAATCCCCTTTTTAAGTTGAAGTCATTTTGACAGTTGGATTACTAAATCGGGTTCCTCTGTGAAAGCTAAAGAAATTTTTGAAATTCTATATTTAAATGGCTATCGAAAACAATCGAAAGTGATAAAAAAGTATCGATTGTTTTCGATAGCGGAAACTATCGATTATAATCGATAATGCAATCGATAGTTCTCCACCTCTACACCACACTAACTTTGCCGTTGTGTTGTGTGTGTCTTCTCTGCGCCACACTGCTTCAGTCGAACAAGTTTTCGCCGCAATAAACAAAACAAAACCGAAGAAAAAACCCGACTCAAAGTAGAAACTCTCAAAGCCATTCTTACGGTCAAAACCAGTATCAAAATGCCATGCCTATAATTTCACACATTCATTAAATCGACTCCAGATATGCTTCGCACAATTGCATCAAATAAAAAATATAATGTACGAATAAGTGAAAGCACAGAACAGATCGATAACGACGCAGGTGACGACAGTTAGAATTTGGACTCGAAATTTGACAGTTGACATTCATTTGTATCCAAAGTTAATTTTTTATTTTTTTTTTTTGTTTTTTTGTCAATAAATAAAAAGTATGCGGAAAATTTTAAAAATCTCTTTAAAAAAAAACGGTAAAATGCCAAAATTTTGCTCTTTTTCCCTGTTTTTTTTTTTTAAAGGGAAAATTCCTGTAAAACTCCTGTTTTGAACAAAATAAATCCTGTAAAATGGTGAAGTTTGGTATGTGAATATTGTATTTTGAATAAAAGGAGATGGGACCTATATTAAAGCATTTGGTGAAAAATAACTGAACCGAGACTTAGTTTTCAACCTGTCATCCCTACAGACGTTCATACATATCTACATTGTGTATGTATATTGGCTTGTAGTCCAATATAAATAAACATTTTGTATTTTTTTTAAAAGGCTTAGTTACGAGTATAGTATGTGCAATGTACATATGTATAACAAAAATGTTATATTATAAAACAAACTATTTATTATTTATTTTTTTTAAATCCATTGCATGCTGACATTGACTGAAGAGCTGTTGATCCTGAATCATTTTCAACTTGACATACCGCAACATTAAAAGCAAAATAAAAGAGTAATAATAAGATTCCACAAAAATCTACTATAGTAAAACAGGTATATAACAACGTTACCGGCAAAACTTCTAAAATGAGCGATCATCTACGTTCCGTGCACATGGTACCTTTCAACTGGAACCGATGAGATAAGGTGACATCCTAAACGCCAACCAGAAACTAACAAACATCGTACCTCGTGTCTTGTCTGCCACCCACCATTGTCGCTGCTGCAAAATATACTCCAGTGATATATTATCACCTGTGATATTCATACATCCGATGTGAGAAGGTCGCCCTGTAAACGATGAGCGAGAAAAACAGTCACAAAAACAACAGTAAAAATTTTTAAAAGAATAAAATAAAATGAATGTCTATCTCACTCCGCCGAAATAGGAAGTCAAGTTTTTTATCCTCATTTTCAGGATTACTCTTTTTCTTGCATTCAATTGTTTGTCGATAAGAAAACAGCCATACAGGTGCTGAACGATGATATCTACATATGCCTGTTTTAATATGTACATACATACATTCTCGTACATATGTACTTTATATATCCTTCATGCAAAAATCTATTGTACCTTCCGGTGGTTGCAGTTAGTCCTTCCAAAAAAGATGAATGGGTGACACACCGAAAAATAAGGATAAACTTAACGGACATGAGCGCCCACCTAACCCCTTGTTGACATTTGACGCTGGTTACACCGTTCTAGTACTGTATACCACATCTTCAATCAGAGCATAAAATAACCCAAACACACAAACAAGTCACATTATGGCGGAAAGAAAAGTAGGATTTGTGTCGTTCAGAATTCGGCACGAAAGACTCTAAACGGTATTCTATGCCTATTCGACGGTGAAAGGGATCTGTTTCCAATGATGAGGATCAACTTGTTTGCGAAAGGATTTGCTTTAAATGTAAAGTACTCACCATTGTTTGGGCATTCCGTCCTTTTTTTTTTAAATGTTCGGTTTGGCTGTAAACATCCATTACATCGCACCGGTTAATATAGTAAGGCGTGTTTTTTTTTAAAACTTATATAGGCTAAACATGTTTCCGCAACATGTTTTCAATGTAAAATACAACAAAACCTTAGCCTGGATAATTATCCAGTCTTATTTTTGTATGGAAAGCTTTTTCGAAATCTATATAGGTTTGAAAAAAAATGCAAATGTAAATTACCTCAGAGTTCAATACTCGGGAGATGCATTTTTATCGGCAAATATGGGAGCTCATGCATTAAGGTAAGTAATTTTCGAATATCCTCATAGTTTTATAATTTCGGTCACTAATGATTAAATTTTATCTGTCGCTTTAGCACGCTAAACGTTAAGCTACGTCCTTGAAAGAAGAGCGTAAACCGGGAAAGCTAACCAAAACATATGTATGTATGTAGCTGCAAACTTGTTTTCCTACGTGTTGAAATAATATTTTCCTATCCGGTCCTATCCTATCCTATTCTATCATATCGTATCCTATCCTATCCTACTAATTTTCTATTGGCATTGCGATTCACATTTTATGGAAGTAGGGGCTAGAGGGATGATTCTGCTGATTGTCGCTAGAGACTTTAGTTGTTTTTCTGCTCAGCATTACCTCTGAAAATCTTCGGAAAGGGTCCTAAAAGGGGTATACCGTATACCTGACAAAAAAAATGGCCCCATTTAAATTAAAGAATAAGCGGGGGTAGGATTAGTAAATATTTTATTAGTTTTTTTTTTTTGTAGATCAGTTCCTAAAATTATGTAAAAAAAAATCAGTTCACTTAAAAAAAAAACAACGAGCAGATAAAACAACAAACAAAAAAACTGGATCCTTCCTCAGAAGGTGTTTATGCAACAAACAATTTTATTGTCTTTTAAATTTGAACACTTACGGGTTTCAACAAAAAAAAAACTATTAACAACAAAATATCATAATGAAAATCTACCCCTCGCAGCCCGTACCTTTGTGTACCACGTGCGAATAATATGAAACAATACGCGAAGGCCCTACTATATAACGAACTCGGTTTAGGTGGTAAGAGCGAAATTGTATGTTATATGTTATATGTTAGCAATCTGGCAACGTCAAGCCGTCAATGAATTCGGCGAGAAAAGTGAAACAAACTGGTGAGAAGAAAGATGAGAGGAAGAATCGAGGACTTGAATTTTGAAATCGAGACGAGCGGTATAGTCTGGTTCGCGAGCAGATTCTTTTGATTAATTTAAAAACGAATATTGTTTGATTATTTATTTGAGTTTCTTGTTTTTCTAAAATGTAAAAATTAATCGAAAGCTTTCAATAGGCTTGTTTTTTTCAAATCTATGGGCGTGTTTTTTTTGTAGCCTGTATAGGCTCAACATGTTTCAGCAGCATGTTTACCCCTATGTAATATACAACAAAACCTTAGCCTGGATAATTATCCGGTCTTATTTTTACTCTGAAAGCTTTTTCGAAGTCTATATTGGTTACAAAAACAAACACGTCTTAGTTTCCAAAAAAAACACGCCTATTGATTTCAAAAAAGACTTCAAATACTGTATAATTTATCCAGACTGGATAATTATCCAGGCTAAGGTTTTGTTTTACTTTACATGGAAAACATGTTGCAGGAACATGTTTATTCTATACAGATTTTAAAAAGAAACACGCATATTAACCCATTTAGGACGAGAACGATCTATCGGGAATTTTTCGGAGAAATTTTCAGGAGAACATACTTATAGCCCTAGCAATCGGTTCTGATACTATTTTGATTTGGACCGCTGGTCATTTAGCCGCCCGAATCTGTTACCATATGGTCACCGTCGTCTATACCGCATGTAAATACAATTTTGCATAAAGTGAGAAATAAAAGGGGGAATTGCACAATAGAAACATTATTGGTTCGTAGAAATAAGATGGTAACGCTCAAAACATGATGGGCAAAGGCCAACACCGTACTTCTTGCGTAGACATATGTCGAGTGTTGGCATTGTAAAACTGATATGCCCTCTTCCGCCGGGTTGCAGATGGTCCCACATAATGACTCCATCCATCGAATCGTATGTCAGCATTAGAAATATTGTATTTCTTCTTGGCATTCTGAATTTGCGTAAGATAAGCATCCTTGTTACAACATTATTTCAGCGAAATTGTTTATGGGAAAGGTTCCCTCCGCCTTTCCTAAGAAGGGTCCAAGCATTAAGGTAAGTTAAATTTGACCATGATCTTCTTTCTGGTGTATATACGAGAATATAATTTATTTCGACCCATCCTATCGGTTCCACCCATATTACATCTTTGTTATATTGTTTCAAGACGTAAGGTCTCGAAACGGTGATGTGGGTGAAAGTCTCATACAAATAAGCTATTTCGACAGGATGAGAGACGATGACGCTACGATGACGATACGAGCCGTGTGCGGACGGCCTTAGTTTCCAAAAAAACACGCCTATTGATTTCAAAAAAGCTTTCAAATACTGCATAATTATCCAGACTGGATAATTATCCAGGCTAAGGTTTTATTAGGCGTGTTTTTTTTTAGCCTATATAGAATAAAAATAAAAATTTCAATACATAATACAACAAAACCTTAGCCTCGATGATTATCCAGGCTAAGGTTTTGTTGTATTTTATATTGAAAACATGTTGCTGAAACATGTTTATTTTATATAGGCTTAAAAAAAAACACGCCTATTGTACTTTACATGGAAAACATGTTGCAGAAACATGTTTATTCTATACAGATTTTAAAAAGAAATACGCATATTAAAATAAATTCAAATTAAAATTGAAGAGGATATAATCTAAATATCTCTCATGTAGAAAAAGTAAACACAAAATAAATGTGTTAAGCCCACGCCTAAGGGTATGCCACAATAAAAAAAAAACCAACCAATAACAAAATTATTTGGCGACTCCTTTTAGGAGCATTCTCTTAAGGATTATTTATTTTCATTAGAAATCTTAGCTGATCTCAGCTTATTTATGTGTACACATATGTACGCATACATATCTTTGTATGGCTGGATGTTTTCCTTTACGCTACTATAAAGTTAACTTAACACTATTTATGCTTTTTTATGCGGCGATCTAGACACACTTGTTGGATGATTACTCTGGATGGATGATTTTACGGTGGCCGTATTTTTTATATTTTTTATACGTTCTATGATTAAGTTATATCGGTAGGTTACAAACTTATAGTGAACGTTAATAAATCTTAGTTTTGAATTTAAATTTAAGAATATGGGGGCCACAATCCCGCTTCGGATTAATTTGGTGGTGGTGAAAATAAAAAAAAACTTATACACATCTACTTATAAAACAAATAACGAAAGAATGAATAAAAATCACTCACCGGTTATAATTAAACTGATTTTACAATAAAAAAAAAATCAATAAAACCGCCTATAGATATATGTATGTATGTATGTATGTATGTATATCTATATACATAGGAGCTAAAAAAAAAACTGCACTTCACAATCGAGGCATTAGGTCTCACTGACTTTCAATTAAAATCCAATGCATTTTCTTCCGTCCCGAGATCAGACCACGCCCACCCACACTCTCTCCTTCGGCCAGATCATTCCATCCTGGAAGTTTCTCATCATTGGCCATTTCATTCTGTATCTGCCATTCCTGGATCTTCTATGGGTCTGGGATTGGGAACAGATGTAAATCGCGACACGATTATCTGCCACTAGGTGGACACGACAGATAGCAGAAGGAAAGAAATAGACAGGAGTGCTAGGTAAACGTCAAATTACACAGCTGATATTAAAATTTGTTTAATTTGGTAGGATTATATAGGTATTTCAAATACTTTAATCCAATTCTTATCTTATATTCTATTTTTAATTTATAGGTGGCCGTAACACGATAGCAAATAACAGGTTGATGAGAATCCCAAAATCTAGCGGTTTTTTTATTCTTTTTTTTCAAAGTCTGATCCTCAAAAACTAAGATTTTATATAATTTCTTTACTTAAATACTTAAAAAACTATTTTTTTTTTAGTTTTACGCCAGGATGTATGCATTTTTTTTTGTACCGAAGCAAAAATAATTAATTTCAATGGAATTTCCATAGGAAAGAATTAATCGCTTAGCTTAGGAGATATTAAGCGCTTAATCAATATATTTTACTAGATATTTGGTGCTTATTTCATCGAGATCTACAAAATGGCATTGTCAACCCTTTGCGCCAGTTATCGTAATAGTCCCGAAAATATGTACCTCTATTACATATGTTATCCCTTAAATGCCCAGTGTATCTTTAAAGATACAACCATTCAAAACATGATATCTTCGTTAATATTAGCATTTAAGCTTCGAAGTTTATAAATAGTTTTGGGTTTATTGACTCAAATTCTACCTCCAATAAAATACTCAGTTTCTTAACTATCAAATTGCAATTATTATTTAAACAATTACTGGCTGCAATGTTTTTTAACAAAACTTAAAAAAATTGAGTTTTTTTTATCAAATATCTTATGAATTCGTAGCACTAAATTGATAAAAAAAAATCATGCGGATGTAATTATATTATGTGAAATGATATAATGTATTCATAATAAATCATTTTCAGAACGCGTTTGAGGGGTTAATGCCCAGTGTATCTTTAAAGATACAACCGGTTTTTTATCAATAACTTGATAAAAAAAATTTTTTTTATTTTTTTTCGCCACCTGAATCAACATTTATGTTTCATTTAACATATAATATATTTTTCCCAAACAAATCGGTGTCGTTGGGTATTTAAGGGTTATAAAATAATTTTTTTATATGTTTTATAACGCATGTTAGAAATTATTAAATATTGTGTTCATTGTTTTATCCCATCTAAATCTTCAGTTGTCAGACGTCAATTCACCCCACAGCTTGAACGCACTCACGATGGCATTCAGCTAATAATTTCATAGCGAGAATAACATTCAGCGCTCTACAAAACACCTATCAGCTGTCATGCGTATTTTATTTTCATTATTGGAAGTGCGAAGCAAAACAACGACATAAAACAAAAACAAACAAAGAATTTTTGCATACCTCCTGGATTTTGGAAAAAACAAAATAAATACCATCCCACCAAGCAAAACTCCATATAGCTTAGCTGGTGGAATCGCTTAATTTATAACCCACGACTACGCACAGTGAAATGGCTTCGAACGACTCTGGAGTGGATACCAGTAATGACAGCAACGATGGTAATTTCATCCTTCCAACTTTAATGGTACCGAATCTCTTGGATTTAAATATCTTAGACGACGCTTCCAACAATGACAATCCAACGCAGCCTTTTGTACAACCACAGCCAAAAGCATCGGATATGGGACCACTCATGTGCCCGTCCAGTCTCCCGTCCAGTAGTCGCTCGTTAAAAATGCGATGTCGCAGTAAAATGAAGTGCCACTTCCGTAGTAACTACCCCAATATACTGGCAGAAGCGAATGGCCGAAAGTTACGTCTTGCCGCCTCAACCTGCAACACGGAATTGCTTACGCGGATGCTCGAGAAAGGTACTGACCCGAATTGCTCGGACGAACACAAGCGCAGTCCATTACATTTGGCAGCATGTCATGGCTACGCCGATGTCGTAGCCATATTACTGAAGTATGGTGCTAATCCGAACATAGTTGATTCTCTGGGCAACTCACCCCTGCACTTGGCTGTGATCTCGGCCAGCTCGAACAACTTCAACTTAGTGGTAAGAATTCTTCTTAAGGGCGGTGCCAGCGTGCACGTATGCGATCGCAGTGGAAAAACGCCATTTGAGTTGGCCGAAAGCAAGTGGCGACTACTGAAACTGCGCTATCAGAACCCGACACCGGAAAAGGAGAAGATTCTTGACGATATGTGTCTGCTGATCAGCCTTATGCTGCGGTACCTATGTATACAGAAGCAGGACATCGATGATTTGGATGCACTCGAAAGTCGGTTGAAGAATCTGAGCACCGAAGACCAGGTAGCGGAAGCCGACGCGCTCCTGGCAAGCGTCGAGCGGATGTCGCTTAGCAAGTAGGTGAAGCGACGTTGAATAAATAATTTATAATTATTTTACTATGCGAGAGAAGATATCATTTAGAATAAACTTTGACCTTTATTTAAAAAAAACAAAAGAGAATGTGTTGGTCTTTTAATTGTTGGATTTTTTTTAATATGCTGATCTCACGAATATACCAAAGAAGTATTGGTATTCGCTTTCGCTAATGCTGGTTGTCAAGTAGCAAGCATAAATTAGGTCTGTTCCCGTACTTTTCCAAAACAGCCGAAAACAGTCGAATCCTGTTCCCGTACGAAGATTTTTCATAGGTTTTGACAGAAGAGAGTGTAGTTTTGCGTAGTTTTCGGCTGTTTTCAACAGTACAGACCTATTAATTGACAAATGAAAGTGAAGTTTGACTGAAGTTCGATGTACACAAATATTCGTTGGCGTCGCGTTGCATTGCAGTCGTTTTATCTTATTATCGCGGCTACTTAAGTTGAAAAAACTAAATTAAATTCAGAATTGGACCAAAGTAAGTATGATATTGGATTGCTTAAAACATTTTGACGAAGTTTTGTATATTTGCAATAGTTAAATGCAAGGACATGTCGCATGCGCATTTCACGGCAATTTCGGACGTTCTTATTTTTATAAAATATTTAGTTATGGCTTAGGTTTTACTACACATATGATGTATTGGAGATTGGTTTCTGTGTGTCAAATTAAAAGTTTTGAACCGAGTTCTTTCCCGGATCCTGAAGAGCACGATCTCAGGGTCTATATAGGTCGGATCTACAAAATGAATATGTAAAGTGTAAAATTACTGCTCCTGGTCAAATTATATGTAGGTATGTATTGTGCCGTGATGTTCTATATACAGTGACTCAACTTTTTGATCACATGATTAGTAGGTACAAAAATTATGTTTCGTTGTAACTTGTTTATTTATTAAGATAATT
The DNA here is from genome assembly GCA_949775065.1 of Brachyopa scutellaris. Taxonomy (NCBI): domain Eukaryota; kingdom Metazoa; phylum Arthropoda; class Insecta; order Diptera; family Syrphidae; genus Brachyopa; species Brachyopa scutellaris. Next base: position 114,822,871 of record OX459113.1, read on the forward strand.
CATTGAAATTTTGAGCAGAAAATAATAGTAATATTGTTATTCAGCAAATGAAAAAAAAAACTTGAATATCTTTTTTAATTTGAATATACCTACCTCAAAAAAGTACAAAATATGATCAATTAGTTGACTTTGACAAACGTTTGTAGTGAAATATTCAGTATGAACTCCTTTGCTTTGAGAACAGCTTGAATTCTTTTTTGCGTAGATTCCACAAGTGTTCTGCACTTGCTAGAGCCTAAACTGTTCCAAGCAGTTTGAGTCCGGTCCCACAAATAGCTTGGATTTGGAAAGTCTCCTGGCTTTTTTGAAATTGCACTTTTGACCCCAACCCAAAGATTTTCGATCGGGTAAAGGTCGGGAGAGTGTAGTGGCCAATAAAGCGTTTGAAACTGCTTACCTTCAAGTCATGTTTAAGCCACTCGGGTAGTGTGTTTCGCATCATTTTATTGCTGGAAGATAATGTCCAACACGTTCTTATTCCAATCGTTCAGACATTTCCGCAGTCCTCGTTCAAGGATGCTGACGTATTGATTGGCATACATTCGCCCTTTAACTTCCACACATTGACCAACACCTTCCATGACCACACACCCCCATATCATTAATTTTTCCGCCACCAAACTTAACGATTGGTTACTGGGTACTGTTACGACGGTACCTACTGGGTTGTTCCATCAGGGTTTTTTCAGGTCCATTGGCGACCATCAGAGCCAAAGCGATTAACCTTGGTTTCATCCGACCACACTACTCTTGCTCAGTCACCAATCGTATAAGTTGAGTATTTTTATGCGATCTCTAGCCTTAGTTTTTCATGTCGTTTTGTCAACAGTGGTTCTTTCACTTTTACACGTTCGTGGAAACCGTTTTTGCGAACAATTTTCCGAACAGCCTCTCTTGATACAACTATTCCGTCATTTTGTCGCAAATCTTTGTTCATTTGGGCTGCATTTTCGTGCACTCTGTACTTTATTTGTCTCAAAATACGCCTTTGTACTAAAGAATTTAAAATGGGTTTTTCACCGGTCTTTATTTTTTACATCTTCAAACTTGATTTTTTTTTCTTATTTTTGTGATGGAACCCAATGAAAATCCAGCTTATATAGAGATTTTACGGTATGTGCACTTAACATCAATAAGCAGTTTGATTTCTTCTATTTTAGAGCGGCTTAGTTCTTTTATTTGATCTCGAAACAAAACAAACGTGAACAACTTAGCAAATGCAAAAACAGTATTTTTTTACCTTTTACCGGGTTCAATATAACAATACGTACATAAAACTAAAATAATATTTGAAAAAAACTTCAATTTCTTCAAGTTTTACTATACTACGATCACACCCAATGCACAATTTACACAGTCTCAACTAATTGATCACATGCTTCCGAGAATAGATTTCCGAAATTATCTGAAATCTAACGGTACATTTTTATTTTTATTCCGTATTCTTATCGAGAACATCTGTAAATATACTTTGTCAAAAATTCATTGCATTAACATTTATATTCAAAAAGTTACAACTAAAAAACCTCTTTTCTTTTCATCATGTGATCAAAAAATTGAGTCACTGTATATATACCTACACATAGTTTTTGGTAAATATGTTTTCCATTTCTAATTCTACATAATACACATATGTACATATGTTATAAAAACATGCGATTTAAACCTTTTTTAACAGCCCAGTAATGAGAAAAATAAACTGAGAAGGAAAGAAAGTGAATTAATTACACATTTTAAAACTGCAGCTAAACAACGTCGAGAAACAATACGTCGTGTATATGTACATATCTGACACATCTAGTGCGTCTGCTTTTCATTAAATTGTAGACTGGTAGTCTAACCTAACAAGAGTAAGAAAAAGTTGGTCTGTTTGGTAACATGCTAGTTTTCGAAAGTTCTACGTAAACTACATAGAATCTGACAGTTTCATGGCTCTCAATATTTTTTACTCTCATTTGGCTCTCTCTTTGCGATGCATTAGAAAGAAAGTTCACCTACGCACGGTACACAAAGTTTTAGAAAATGAGCACTGCAAAGCCAGTGTACCTAGGAGAAAACCTTTTATCAATATAGTCCAAAAACAAAAACGACTAGACTTCGCTAAAGAACAACAAAACAAACAAAAAGCAGTTCTTGGACAAAATTTTGTTTCGAGACAAAAGCAAATTTATTATTTATCGATCTGATGGACGGATCAAGGTATGAAAAAAAAAATTATCGAAAATAAAATATCAGGTGAAAAAATCATGCAAATACGAGTGAAGGATGGAGGTGGTGAGGTAATGGCTTGGGTGTGCTCTGTGCATGGCTGCTGCGGGTGTTGCAGAGTTAGTGTTTATAGACGGTTTAATGCATAAGGAACATAACCTTAACATTTAGAAAGAAAATCTTTCCAAAAGCACTAAGAAATAGAGCTTAGGTCCGATTACTACTTTCAGTGTGAAAACGACCCCAAGCACACGGCCGAAATCGTACCGTTGTGGTCCTTCATATTATGTCCCCCGTAATCCAAAAACACCACCCCATCGCCCGATCTAAGTCCAATCGAGCATCTTTAGGATATTTCAGATCGAAAAGTTAGGAAGCACCAAATTACCTCTTATAAGCATCTCAGAGAAGTTATTCACCAAGAGTGGAGTCAAAGTTCATCACAAGTGACTGAAAAACTGCTACATACACTGCCAAATACATTGCAAAATGGTATGCAAACAGAGTACTGAATTGCAAAATGTTTCGTTTTATTTAAGTTTTCATGTATTTTGCGAATACTTTTGTCCAACTGAAATATGCACTTTATGTATTCTTTTTGAATTTTTATTTGCTATAGTGTAAATATATTATGTTTTGTTTATTTACATTTATACGTCATGAGTAAGTCTTAAAATAAAAATCAATTTCAAGTTTTAACATTTTATTTTTTAAAATTTGAAAGTAATTAAAGGGGTCAACGTTGGTTTTGCGAATACTTTTGTCCCTCAGTGTAGGTATTTTAGTTATAAATGTTATCACCTACTGCTACCATTCCTTCATATTCCATATGTGAATCATAGCCATAGGTATATTATACATACATACGTACATACATATGTAGGTATGTACCTACATTGTAATATGAATGCACGCGAAAAAGAAATGAGCTTATCTGCAAAAAACTGATGAAATTCTAACAAATTTGTTTATTTTTTCGAAGCATAACTGCAACAAGGAGCGAATTTGGGGAATGGAACGGAACTCGTCGCTTTAGATTTATCGCTGAGCTTATCAATGCGCCGTGCATTTTCTAGTAGTTTTTGATTTCCGTTTGGTATATAAATCATTGCATTTTGTGATAAGTAATTAGTACCTATTCTATTGTGCACTTTCCATTTGATCATCCACATATATTGGCTTCTATTAGCTGAACTACTTTTGTGATTTCTTTCTTGTGAGTAGGTACCTACACATATTTTCCCATAGTGTAAATTAATTGATTGTTTGGTAACACAGTGTCTGCAAGGAAATAAAACTACAATGAATCATCTTCTCAATACAAGCTTTAACTATAAATACTCCACTATCCCATTTTGTTTCACTTCATCACTAGAAACTAAAGTTTAAAGTGTAGAAAAATTGTTAAAAATTAATGATTTTACTCTAGCAATGAAGTGGCTACTCTGCGGATACTTAAAAATCAAATTAGATGATGTGCGTTAGAATGAAAGGGACTGCGGCTGGTTCCAGTGCGGGTCACAATAGGTATATCTTTTCAAATTGCTGCATACTTAACCACTTTCCATACTCATTCGTGTTTATTTTGTACCATTTCATAAAATTTGTGATCAACACCACATACGTATTTATGTAAATATAAGTTACATCAATTTTTTCAAATTTTTCGAAACATACCTATGTACATTACATAATACATACCTATGTACATATGTATCTATATTCACGGCAGAGAGGTATTAAACCGCAGTTGTGAATCGTTCTTTTGCCATTTAGCTACGAGTTTAGCTATAAGCATGTATGTATGTACAGGAAAGAAATACCTAAGATCTCAGTGAAAGAGGACCAGGAAAATAAAAAAAATTTAGCTGGAGGCCCAAGTTCTTCTAGCTCCAGGGGGGCTCCACTCTGGGTTGTAATTTTATATTATAAGTCAATGCTGTCAGTAAATAAGTAAATAATAGTAGATTCCAAAAAAAAAAACGAATGCAGTCGACTAAAATCGGTTTGGTACTAGAATCATACACTCGGATACATAAATAGATAATATACACATATGTACATAATGTAAAGAGGCAGGTTCATATCTGTATTTAAAAACAACCTTTATTACAATGTAACACACAATAAAACAAATAACATAAGAGCGCCAATGCACAATTTTATATCGATGAAAACGTGCCTAAAAATGGAATTCATTCCTATGACTGAACTCATCCAAATTTAGAACAATGCAAATATCATTTCAGTAAATATCTTAAGGCTCAAGTGCCAGTATTTAACACGATCAGTTTCCTGTTTTATTTCCCATTCCGTCCATACACACTCGTTCATACACAACAATTATCTGTTGCAGTTCGGTTTAAACGAATGAGGGATTCGGATTGGATTGTATAGTGCTAGTGTAGTGAATTGGAAGAGATAAGATACCGCCTAGGTAAATATTAATCATCCAACTTGAAGTGGCCTTCAGTTATTGTAATTTTAAGTATTAGGAAATAATCTGTGTTTTTATTTTTGCATTAATTTAAATAATATTGCGAATAAATTAATCTAACAATCGGCCTATAATCGGCACATGATGTTAATGAACTGGAATACGAAGTTTTACTTCATTGTGTGCATTCGTTTTTGTGTTTATCGAACCGTAAGATTGACAGGTAAGAGCGTGACATTGAGATTTATATACCTATTAGTATGAAGTATGATATATGATATGATTATCTACATACATACTTTAGATGAATTGTCCGATTGCATATTTTGCATATTTGCAGTTTCCGGGGAATACCCTAGTTATTTTTAATTTTAGTATATTATTTAAATCCGGTGATTTATGTACTTTTATTAAGCATTACCAAACGACCAAAGAAATATCAAACAAATTCTGTTATAACATACTTTTTTATCTCCTTTTCAGATTATAGCTGTTCTATTATACATTACTTTACAAAGTTAAACCCCATTGATTTTTCCGGCCATACCCCAAACAATAACCGAAAATGCCTACTTGCGATATTGATGATGAAACCTGCTTGGCGGTAAGTTCAAATCAAATCTAACATACATTATACATTACGTACATTATATCCATTTTACTCACAACGATTTCTTTTACCTTTTAGAATGAGAAATTCGGAAAGGAAATGGGGATTATTTTATTCGGGTTGGTTATGATTTTTATCATCTGGCATTCAATTAAAATCGCTCTCCGAATGCTAAGATCAATTTTAATACCTATAACCCTCTTAGTATTATTCGGGGTAATTAACCACTTTATATTACCAAAGTTTCGGCAAACACGAGATTCACCAACATGGTCGCAGTCCGTCGGAAGTCTTTAATTTAAATATTTTTTTTTATCTTTTATAATTAATTTTAAATATTATTAACATAAGAAGATGCTTTGAATTAAATATATAAACATAAATATTTTGTTTTCATTTGAACACATTTTTGTTTGTATTTTGAGTAAATTCGGCCTTTCTGTCTAAAAGTATGACTAGTTTGAATTCCCATAAGTGTTTTCAACTTTATGGATAAAAGCTTCTGCGGCCAGTGGTGCAAAACGAGTTTGGCATGCTTGTCTACTTACGATAACGGGTACTTACTATTTTCACTTTTACAGACTATTTTATATACGATGCAATTCTCACATTACGAAAATGTTTTTGATTTAGTACTGAATGTAATAGGGAACGCATTGCTTTTGGTTGTAAGTATTTGGCATAATATAAATCTTTTATATGAACAGATTCTTGTACTGGCATCCATTAACAGTTCAGTATCTGGGACAATGTATCAAAAATTATCACTACCCAAATAATTGGATAATGCGTAAATCGCTCGAGTTGCAACATTTATTTTTGATCGAATTTATTATTGTAAATCCATATGGTTAAATAAAAGAGTTTGAACAAAGGTGAAATAATTAATAAAATACTTTTTTTTATCAAAATTGTGTTTCTGGATTATACAACAAACAAAAACTCTAGATAACAACCTTAAGCTTTTCGTCACTATCTACCATCTCACCATTTCACACTGCTTGTAGTCAATCGATCAATTGGAATAAGTATTCTTTCTACATCCGTAAGTAAAACGCTTCACACTTAAGTACCTACTACTGGCAAATTTCTGAAACCCGACAAGATAACCGATAATAGCATTAAAATTCATGCTATTGTAGACTATCGATCAACTTCCGGTCGGCCGAAAATCGACTGTGTGCTGTAGGCCTAATTTCCGTTATAATCATAGAACTTGAATTAAGTAATAATCTAAATAGGCTGGAATAAGTAAGTCTCTCAAATTTGTTGTCTAAAACTGTTTCACTTTCACAAAAAATACGCCTAACAAAAATGGCTGTTGCCGTACATCTGGTGGAAATTTTGGCGCTTGTAACTGTTCTTGGTATTTTAGTAGGATTCTCTTTTGTGATTGTTTTATCAGCCAAAGTTCTGCTCATGTGTTTGTATATAATTGGAGTAAGTTTGGAGCGAATTCAAGACCATTCCAGCAATTCAATTAAAGTTGTTTGACCCGAATAAAAATCATCTAAGAGTTTGCAACTTTGAATTGCTGGAAGTAGCAACAATATTAATAAAAATGTACTATTTCAGATGTTCACAGATTGGATCAGTTTTATTCTTTTCAATACTGAGAAAACTATTTTCTACACACTTTTGAACCTTTGCAACATATCGGTATTAAATGAACCAATACAGGAACTTTCTGTTCGTTCAGAATGCAAATGCTATCCATAAAGCCATAACTTAAAATAATCAAGCTTGTAAAAGGAGGCGCGCAGGACCTCAAACAATGGACAGAAGATAAAGTTTGTCATACACATGACAGGCTATATAGCTTCTGAGTATGTTTGTGTACCCGAACGATGGGATAAATCGCTTGGAAGCTACTGGCAGGATTACTATTTGAGTTTTGAACTTGAGAGAAAACCTGTCTAAAAGCATTGGGAATGATAACTTTGTATGCTATTTACAGGTTAACATCGAAGGATTTTATTTTACCCTTTGGTGTTGACAATGTAGATAGTTTCAAAAAAAGAAAAGCTAAAAAAATTAATAAATTTGTGGTTACTCGAGCTTGAATGTAATGTTGATAAATAAAAAAACAAATTCTGACTTTAGCTTTTATTCTTATCAAGCCATTTCTTTTTTAATTTACTGGATCCTGCCACAGTGCTGATACTGCGACCTAAAAGATCATAGGATTCTAATAAGTCCAAGACGCATACTACATTTCTAATAAAGGCTAGTATGTCCTTGGTTGACGCATTTTTTAAGTCATAAGGTCTAAGGAGTTTTTTATGTAGGGTACGACGTCTGACCACGAAAAGTGCCGCGTAATCACAAAGGATGTAATCGGCTGTCTCGACTTCTTCTAAACAGAGTTAGACGCCTATCGTGTTCAGGTGGCATCGTAACTGACCTAACTTTAGTTTAATTACCCATAAACGAAATCATTTCTGTTGATCAAGCCGGTTTTAGGAAAGGATGTAGCTGCATGGACCAGAAGCCCTTACAGCCCTTATCAAGGGAGGTTTTGAAAATAGACTCAACACAGAGTCATAATCGTAAATTTAACTGCTGCATTGCAAATAACATACCCCCGAATAACAATATATAGAACTTTGTCATTTAAAAAGCATTGCCCAAACACCTGCGAAGTTCCAAACGAGAAATAACCTGATCCAAAGGCTAGCATGTAAATCCTGAGGAGCCTCACCTGGGACATAGTGTATTCAACCATTCAAAATGGACCTGCCATCTGGCTAAATTGTGCATATATGGTATAATAAGTGAGATTTCTATTATGCTAGATTTTGGAAAAGGCGACATTTTGTTATTCAGGATTTATTTAAAAAATGCGAGACTTCGTTTTTAAAAATTTTGGTTTGCGTCAATCGTGCAACGGCACGATATGTATTTTATTTCAATGCGAGATTCTCATTTTCGAGATGTTGATATTGCGAGTTTTCGATATGCGAGATTCCGAAAACTTCTTTCCCTATAGGAAATAGGTGGCTTACAATGCGGGGTGAACCAGGGCCTGCTTCTCGTAACCATTTGTGTATGCGTGTTATATTTTTGCACAAATAGAAGGGATCTACTCTTTGTTGCCGACTCCGAACGGCGAGTTGAGAAGCTCCTCATAGCAAATGATACTCTTTAAATTCTTGTCAGACATTTGAAAGAGGTGGCACCGTGAAAAAAGTTTTAGATGTTTGTTGAGATTGAACCCGGGCGGCATTGCGTAGTAGTCCAATGCACTACCTACACCACGGTGCTCACAGATTTTGAAAACGGGATTTTTAAAGGTGGTCAATCGTACCCAACCCACTCTGAAGTTAGCTACGAGACTGGATTAGCTCAAGATGGAGATTTGGAGAGAATTTTGGCCAACCTGTGGGGTTCCACAGCCCGTGTACTGTGGCGAACCTCGACAAAACATAGACAATATTATATGTCCCCTTCGAAAGTTCAGGGATACCCTCAACGCGATGTGTACTACATAACATAACACCTTAAGCTCTTCACTGGCTAGCAAGCCTCGATATTAAAGCATAAAAAATAATAATTATTTATGTTCAAAGTTTATGTTAGTGCAATCAATGTTACCAATTGTCAATTATAAACTGTAAATTGTAAAATTTGTAATTTGTTAAATGTGATCCATACGATAAATATATAAATAATTACTTATGTATGTATAGTAGATGACCGATTCATTCTTAACTTAAATTTGAATGTTTGTTACTAAGAATAGTGAAAGTTTCAATTAAACTGATTCCCTTAGCGGAGAACGCGAGAATATACACATGTATTATACTACTAATTGATTCATATTTATTATTCTACGGCTCTCTTATAATAGAATACTTTTAATGCTGCAAATTGAATTTCATGTTTAACCTGAATCCATGACGCATGTGCAGTGGTACTCAGTAGAGAAATGTCTATGTCAGTGCTCTAATTCTAAGCTACAGCTACCACCCCCACTGTGTCTGACGAAGACGAAGAACTGTATTACAATTAATTTACATATAATATACTACATATGTCTGTATATTGTGATAAATTATATTATTATATAGATACCCGCACATGTGTATACATACTATTAACTTTATATTAAGCTTACTTTAGTCTCCCCTGAACTACTGAAATAAACGGTTCCATTGTAAAAAAAAAATAAGTGTTTGTATTTACTATCGATTCTCCAATACTTGAGTTCGCTGATGAAAATGAACAAATGAATGTCGGTTAATTTAAAAAAAAAATAAAGAAAGAAAATAATTTTTTTTTAAATGTTGGTATGGTATGATCCCATCCCTACTATCAAAGTAAAGGCTGCGCAAAGGTTTTGGATTCGAAAACTGTTTGTCCGTTGGTGAGTTCTATGACTTATTTTTTCTATGGCGGAAGTAATAATTTATTCACCGTTAGCATTCATTGCCGGTAATTTTCTAGTTTTATCTAAGTGGTTATAAATAAGGATAAGCTTATGCATACTTATGTAGTTTACCAGCTCAAATTTGTATACTATGGATATTCTATTATTATTAAGTAGATGTTTCTAAAAACAAAGACCGATGTATGTTATATAAACATATGTTGTAGTGAACTATTACCAATTCAAATAAAATACACGCAAACAGTTATTTGACAACATCCATTCAAAGTAAATACTACCGCTTATTAAAAACGATAGCATGCCTTTTTATGTGCCTACATATATCCAGAAGTGCATTCTCGTATACTGTTACGTTTCAAAACATCAACAAGTCATACTGCGCAACTCGAAAATTGTTTACTTCTATCCATAATAGTGTGAAAGCACGTGCTGAGCACATGTTGTAACATTCATCACACGTGGTCGAAAATCGTAAACAAAGTCAAGGCGCATATTCTTAAATTTTCTTGAGCAATCGCAGTGCAATCCTAGATAGTGATAACCCGATATGATATGTCAAATGGCCTAGTCTCCCTTTTCAGCTAACAGCCTTTAATGGAGTTTCAGAAAAAGATAATTCTGACAATTCTGGAAAAACGCCATATTGTGAAAAGTGTAGAGACGTATTTTTTCTTAAATTCATTTTATTCCAGTATTAAGCATTAAAAACTAGTTAATAACACTTTAGATAATATTTTGTGAATACAGAGTCATGCTATAGACAAAAACATACACACTATGTGCGTACAATTGTCAGGGGTCAAAAGACAATTAAACGATGCACACTACAACATCACACAATAAAATTAGAATATAAGAAAAATTGAAAAACAATTAAAATTAGCCATACAATGGAAAGATGGAAGAGCCATACTCTGGCGGTGATATTATCCTTCCTAGTCCTGTTTCCGACAGGAGCTGATTTCTCGCCCGGTGAAAATATAAAATACAATGTGTAAGTCTGGTTCTAGATGATGGAGTTAGAATTTAATATTTTGACCTGGAGATTCACATATTTTCTTTCAGTGTGCACTCTTGGGCCGATAAACTCGGGATGGAACTCTTTCATTTGGGAGATTTCATAACAAGAAGAAAGGAAGTCCAAGATGTAAGTACTCGGGTATGATATGATTTTTATTGATTTTTCAATAAAAACTGGCTGCTACTGAAAAACTAGGTCATGAGGAGTCCTTATTACACGCATATTCTATTTGTTTTAAGGTTATTATTAAATTATTTAAATACGACAGCTGTGGTTTTTGTAACGATGGCACTTCTATTACAACTTAGTTTGATTTATTGTTGTAAGTGAACGAGACAATATCTAGAATAAATTATGTCTTACAGTGAAGTATTTTGTCGGTTTAAATGTTCAGCAATTGTACACTAAATTTGTTAAGTCAAGAGCCTGTATTATACGGACTTACATGAGAACTACATACGAGACGGTAGTCCTTTTGCAGACGACATGCCTTCGTTAATCTAAGCTTAAAGCGGCCACAAGACGCACAATATTATATTGTGCAATATATTGTACAATATTATTGGCTTTGTGCCCTAGCCGATACAATATTTTTCCCAATAATTTAATAGTCGGCTGATATTTGTACAGAAAACATGTTGAGTTATACTGAAGTTTGTTGTGTGGTGTTTGAACCAAATGACGTGTACACTGATATCATCTCAAACACTATTCTCTCTCGTATGAAAGCCAACCCCATTGAGGATAACCGAAAGAAGTTTAAACAAGCCAAAAATGACTGCAATGCTCATATTCGAAGTGTGAAATTCTTCCATGACCAAAAATTGAGGCAAAAAAAATACTACAGTGTCCCAAGGGTAGTAAAAATTGTTGGTCATTCGTAAAAAAACATTTAGAATTCTGCCTCGTCATCAATTCCGATGCTCATTTTGCAACGAGCTCAACGCTTCCAGATTGCGCTTTGCCTCCGCCTGTACTTGAGAGCGTTGAATACTCCATGGGACAAATTCACTTTCGCACTCGTACAGTTGCGTACTTAAAGATCTTAAAATTCACAAATCTGCCGGTCCAGACGATATATCTCACATAGTTCTAAAGCGGTATTCTTCCAAGCTGGCAAAACCGGTGCGTAAGCTTTTCTATCTTTCCTACTCCTCTGGGCTCTTTCCGAGAAGATGGAAAACAGCATTTGTCCAGCCCGTCCCTAAAATCGGCGAAAAAACTCTTTATGTGCTAGACCCGGGCTGGGATTGAATCCGGGCAGCATTGTATAGTAGTCCAACGCACTAGCCACTACCACACGGTGCTCACTCACATTTCTGCACAGCATTTGAGTAATTAATGAAAGAATATTGTGCAATATTACCTACAGACGATATAATTCCTCTTATATTGCACAATAAATATAAAACCGATTTTGATTTTGCGCAATATATTGCACAACCTCGCAATATTATCTACATACAGTCAATAATATTGCGCAATATTAATTATTGCACAATAATATTGAGCGTCTAGGGGCCGCTTAAACACCCTTATGCTGGTTTTAATTCATGCAGTTGTTGGTGGATTGATCTGAACTGACGGTTATATTAAACTCCAACTTTGTGATTAAAAGTTTTTGTTTTATTTTCCTTTAGAGTTTTAAGCAAGCGCAAGTGGTGTTGAGATCCGGACCGAAAATAGTCGATAACATGGCAAATGAAATAAAAATGATGATGGACCTTAAAATCAGCGCAGTAAGAGTAAGTAAATCCGACAATAGGTTTAAGTGATTGTAACTAGACAAACAGCACTTTATTTTAAAGAACTTTGTTTAATTAATTTCAACTAATTAAAATGCACTACAGCGAATAATGGACACAGCCGAAAATACAGCACTTTCACATCAAAACAAGATCCCGGATGTGACATTCTCTTATTACAATGCAAAAGAAATGCTTGAACCCGGTGAACCGCCACCAACTGAAGCACCACCCGATTTAGAAGATGTTGGTGTTAAAAAAATTTTAGTTGCTCCCAAGGAGATAATTTTAAAACCAAAAGCTGCATTTTTCAATACACCGGTCAATGTTAGCTTGAGCTCCGTACATGTTCCAACAAATGTTTTCGATCGAGGTTTGCTATCTTTTGATTTATTTTTGAAGTTTGTTTATATTTTTGTCTTGTTTTCTTTACATTATTTTCTAAACAGCGATTTGCGATATTTTTTTTATAAAACATCGGAAACCGTTCAAGTGTAGAAAACATCTGAAACATATTAGATAGACAATTAGCGCTACACAGCCGATACGTTTGAGTTCTAAAGTACGCATTGGCTATCTGAATAGTTTCAGCTGGGCTCTATACACAAGAAGATACATTTTGTTCATATTGACTTACAACAATTTGATAGCATACAAATAATTGTAAATTGATTTTAATTTATTTATTTTTTTCTAACAATTTACATACAATACAACAAAAACAAAAAAACACCAAAAACAGCTGTCGAAGTGATACAAGCAATCAAATGGTCGGAAAATTTGGATCAAATATTTCGTGATAATTATAAAAATGATCCGACCTTGTCGTGGCAATTTTATGGCAGTTCGACGGGTTTTATGCGACAATTTCCAGCGTCCAAGTGGAAACAAGATCCAGTCGATCTGTACGATTGCCGATTGCGTTCTTGGTACATTGAGGCGGCAACAAGTCCAAAGGATGTTGTTATCTTAATGGACGGATCAGGCTCTATGATGGGACAGAGGCTAGATATCGCAAAGCATGTTGTTAATACCATTCTAGATACATTAGGTACAAATGACTTTGTGAACATCTTCACCTTTGGCGAAGAAGTAAAGCCTGTTGTTAGCTGTTTCGAGGACACACTAGTTCAAGTATATTAGTATATTCTTTTCTTATGAGTTTTATTTTTTTTTTTATTTTTGTGTTTTTTTTTTCTTCTCCACACTCGAACACACATCTTTAATTTTGGCATATAGGCAACACTGGGTAACATTCGTGAGCTAAAAGAAGCAATAACTGCCATTGTTAAGACCGAATCCATTGCCAACTTTACGGCAGCACTAACAAAAGCATTCGAAGTATTGGAAATATATCGGACCGACAGCCATGGGGCGCATTGTAATCAAGCAATAATGATCATATCGGATGGGGCGCCATTTAGCTATCGGGACATATTCGAGCAGTACAATTGGCAGAATCTGCCCTATATGCCGGTACGAGTATTCACATATCTAATTGGGAAAGAGGTGGCCGATGTGAAAGAAATCAAGTGGATGGCTTGTGCGAATCAGGGATACTATGTCCATCTTAGTGATTTGGCTGAAGTTCGGGAGATGGTGTTAAATTACATACCAGTGATGGCTAGGCCTTTAGTTTTGGGAAGACATGATCATCCAGTTATCTGGACACAGGTGTATGCCGACGAAGTGGTAAGTTAGTTAACATTTCTTGAATTACACAAGCTACCGGGTACCGAAACGATTTGCAAAAGTAAATTCGTGTTGTTCGAATATTTAAAATTAATTTTCCCTTAAGGATCCCAAGATGACAGACTGGCTGTGGGAAGTCAAACAATGTGAAGAACAAAAGGAAGATGTTGAAAACTATCGACTCTATGGTTATAAAATGTTCCTTAAAGAAGAGGAAGAGAGACGCTACTGGAAAAGAATGAGAAAGGTAGAACTATGATTCTTTGCAATTTAAAAAAAGACTATTAAACCTGTTCGCTTATTTGAGTCCTAAGGTATCTACTAGATTTATTGCTATAAAAGTAAAATTCAGGTCCACCTTTGTATGTAGGTACATTAGAGTTTAACTTCATTTAGCATTTAAGACAGCTTTTACTTTAAAGCTTACTTTTGCCATATTTAAAAAATGGGACACCAACTGTTACAAAATATTTAAAAGTAGCACCGTAGGATTTTCTGAAATTTGTCCAGAACACCCCTTATATTTGTTTGTTTTGAGTCTCTCAAATATTTTGTGCAGTGCCTTAAAATGCAACAGCTGCAGACATCAAGCACTTCGCTGAAAATTTGTGGTTTTATCCTGAAAGAAACAAATAAAAAAGAAAACACCAATGTACAGGATTATGTATTAGCTTCCTTATGAGCACTAAGCTAGGGAATATTGAATTACAATGCAACTTACTCCAGATTGCTTAGGTTAGGTTAGGTTAGGTTGAGAGGGGTGTGTGATTGAGCGAGCAATCATTTCCACTCGGAGACCCGAAGGTCCATTGTGAATCCCCTCATAGTTTGGGAGTAAATCCTCTTCTTACCAACTTGTTAACCAGTTTGTGCTCTTGATGAATCGTAGAAGATCCGATATCTTAGAATTTCCGAGTTCTGTTATGTCTTCCGGGAATCTATAACCTAAAGTACGGAGGCGTAGTTCTTGGAGGGCGGGGCAGTAGCAGAGCAGATGTTGGATCGATTCGCTTTATTCCTCATCTCCGCAGCTTCTACAGATTGGACTCAAGTAGCCATTTGCTTGTCATGTGACCTATGGCACAGTGTCCTGTGATTATTCCGGTGATTAAGCATATGGAGGATTTATCCAGATGTAACCTCATCTTTGTCCTATTAAGATCAAGTTTCGGCCATAAAGAGCGAGATGTGACGCAGTCGGTTCGTGTGAGTCACAGAGCGTTGGTCTCTTTTTCAATTATATAGTTGATTGTGCTGAACAGTGTTTTAATCGGTGGCAGTATGGAGGTGTCAGCTTCACTATTGCTCATGGCTTATCCAGCTCTAGCTAGTTCATCTGCTATCTCGTTCCCTTCAATATTGCTATGTCCGGGTACCCAGTATAGTCTAACATTCTCGTGTCTTATGGCATTTAGGGCATTGCGACATTTTTGGAATGCCTTTGATTTTATTGTGCTTGATCCTATTGCTTTCAGAGCTGACTGACTATCCACCAGAGTGGCTATCTCCAACGTAGGGAGGTCGCTTCCTTTTATGAATATTACGGCTTTTTCGATCGCTAGTAATTCCGCTTGGAAAACACTGCATGTATCCGGTAGTCTAAATGATTCCCGTGTATTTAGTGTTTCTGCTCCCTGCTCCAGTACCTTAATCCATTTTTGAGCCGTCGGTGAAGAATGCTGTTTCACGGTCTCTGATCACCCTGTTCGACAGCCAGTCTTCCCTACTGGGGAATAGGATTGGTACGTTCAGGTTAAGGTCATAGTAAGGAGTAATGTAGTCTGAGGTCTTCGTTAGAATTACAGGATTGCATCTCCTCAGTTCCTGTATTTTTCCGAGTATCGCCGCATGTCCATACGTGGTATGTTTTAGCAAATTAGATACTCTTAGTCTGAGGGCTCCTTTGCTGCTGTGCGTTTGATAAACATATCAATGGGAAGGTAATGAAGAATCATATCTAAACCCGCCTGTAGCGTACTCTGCACTTCGCACTTTGGCGAGTTTGTTTATGTAGCTTTTTACTTTTGTAGCAGTCCACCATACAGTGGACCCATAGGTGATGGTGGGCCTGATGATTGCAGTGTACATCCAGTTAGTGATGTAGGGTTGCAGTCCCCATTTTTTTCCGAAGGTAAAAGGCGTAAAAAGTATTTAATCCTTTCTTCATTCTCCTTTCGATATTTTGTCTCCAACATAGCTTGGAGTCTAAAATAGTTCCTAAATATTTCGCCTCCTTTGAGAGGTTGATTGTGGTTCCTTCGAGTTGTGGTAGGGCAAAGTCTGTGATCTTGTTTCTCCTGGTGAAGCGGACACGCTCGGTCTTTTGGGGATTCACGTTTAGATCGTTTTGCTTTGCCCATACCGAGAGCTTTTTCAGAGCAGATTCCATAAGTTCGCTGATCGTTGGCATAAATTTGCCTGAGATCATGATTACTAAGTCATCCGCGTACGCTATTATTTTTATTCCTTTTTTCTGAGTAAACTTTGAGGATTTGTTCAACGACGAGGACCCACAGTTGTGCGAGGATGTAACATAATGTACAAAATGAGATAAAACATAGAAATAAACTGCAAATAAATTATTGTATAGATTATTTTCTCTGTTTATAGAGTTGGATCCAACCACTTGAAACTGACAAGTATCACTTCATGACAACGGTTTCTATGCCAGTGTATGACCGTCGTGAAAATGCGGTAAGTAACAATAAATGGTTAATTTTTTAATCTGGCAAAAGCAATAAAAAAAATATTCTCTATACCTTATATTTAACAATAAAAATTCGATGCCAATAAAAAGGGTTTTTATTTTCACCTTTTTTCTATGCATTTTAAATATTCAAAAATAAAACACAAATCTCAATAAAATGTATCTGTATCACTGAAACGTAAACTTATACAATATAGAATATCACCGAAGAAGTGTTAATTAACGAAGCATACTGGGAATCACAAACTCGTGAGGTATTTCAAAAACAAACTCCTAACGAACGAATATTCAAAAGTAATCGTTATTTTTTGCGCTAATACCTTAGACTATACGTTTAGTGATTACTTTAAATACAAAACAAAAAAATTAAAAACTAATATGAAAATAATACAATTTGGTAATTATTTGGTTGAACAATTCATAGAACTCTATTATAGTAGTGTTTTCGAACCATCCCGATGGTTGGGTTCATTAGAGGCGAATATTCTTATACATATTTACGCAGCTACATACATATATATTCTTATAACTTAGTGCTATACATAGATACAAATATATAGAAAGATACTTTTAGCTGTTTATTTATTTTGATTTTAGTTTGGTTTCTGTATATGAACGAAGAAAAAAAATATTAACAATTAACTCTAAAATATTTATTTACCTATAAAAATTTTGTTTGAAGAAATTGTTATTAATAAAAGATTATAGTTGATTTTTGCTTGTTACATCTAGATACAAATAGATAACTAGATAATTAGATTTAACAATTGATTTTATTTTATTAAAAAAAAAGTAGACTGTAAAGAAAAATTTGGTATAATTTTTATTTCTAAGTCCATACTTTGTATAAAACTCTGTTTGAAACTGAATCTTATTATTAATAACATAACTGGACCGCGTGTATTTTCTGTAAGGCACTTTGACCATCGCAATCTTTTTTAAAACAACATTTATTCTAATAGATTCACTACCATCCTAAGGAAGAAGACACAGTTATATGTGGAGGCATTACACAGTCGCCAAATCGTAATACAGTCAGTATTCAGGGCTTTCAATATTAGGTTTGTTTGATGTCGCCAGCACTGACTAGTGTCAATTATTTTCGTGGTTGTCAAAAAACCCAGTGCAACCCCCGTTTAATCGAACGCAAATAGCTTGCCCTGACAGCTGGCATTCTTTGAAAATTTAACATAAATCAAATTCTGTTAATTTTCGTATATTTTTGCACTTGTTTAGTTCGTTGTTTTATTAAGCAACCTATCTGAACACAAAAACACAAGCACAATGAGCAAAACCAACGTAATGAAAAATAATCAAATGGCAAATCAGCTGACAGCCCTTTTTTCTTGCACTAACGAAATACCCAGGGCGAATCCAATGCAGAACCAGTATCGACATCAAACGCAGGGCAGTATTTTTTTCAATGCGTTTTCAGTGTAGCACTGGCGTACATCGAACGCATCAGTGGGTTTCCATTGAGCCCTAGGGCGGAAATCAAACAAACCTATTAATTTAAACTGGTGTGCACGTGCGAGTACTTTCGCAAGAGAAAATCCAACCCCCAAAATCCAAACTTCCCATATGATTCCCAATAGCAAATATATATCAACCAAAAGGAATTAAACTCAAAACAACAAACACTTCCCATATGATTTCCATCTGTCAACTGATGGAAATCCCATAGAAGTTCATTTTGTTTTAATCGTTTTTTTTTTAATGTATTTCAAATTCATAAAATGAAAGAGCGATTCTTCACTGCTCCAGAAAATTCTCTTTCTTTTGACACCTCACTTGTTAAAATTGGTAAAATGTGAGAGCCGCAAATGGTACCTATACTACAGAAATAATATACATATGTACATGATGATTTGTTCTACTAATATAGGTACTATCAAGGTCGGTGGCGAGCCAAGTAGGTAAAGAAAATCAAAATCAGTTGCTCTAGTAGCATACTCTGGAACTATGTGATAGCAATGGCAATCAAACCAGTCAAAATTATTATA
The DNA here is from genome assembly GCA_949775065.1 of Brachyopa scutellaris. Classification (NCBI taxonomy): domain Eukaryota; kingdom Metazoa; phylum Arthropoda; class Insecta; order Diptera; family Syrphidae; genus Brachyopa; species Brachyopa scutellaris. The sequence goes on from OX459113.1 coordinate 114,841,684, forward strand.
TACTAAATTTAACATTTAACCGTTGGTCAATTTTGCTATAATTCGATTATCGCAAAAAAGGTCCAAAATTCTGGTTCGACGCTTCCAAAAAGTAGTTACGATATACAAACGAATACAAATGTTGCTGCCTTGTACTATGTGGCACCTGAATTAAAGAATTGGAAAGTAGCTTATAAACCTGACTACTGTTACAGCTAATTTATAGACGAATACGCTTCTTTCTACGTATGTATATACTCGTATATAGATTTTTTTGCGAAAAAATTTGTTACAACTTTATTTCAATTAAAATAAATATCATATCAACGCTGGTAACTTAGATAACTATAAAAAGTATTGCTTCCCTTGTTTGGTTTTTTTTTTTTTAAGTTTTGAAGTGTTTAGAAAATCTTCCAATGAATAAAAATAAAAACGTTGACAAAAAACTGTAGCAATTTAATTTTGTGTCTGTTTACTTATTTTTTTAATAAAATTTAAAGTAAATTAGATTTCTTAGTTCCAATATATACAAACATACATATACCTAATCGTATCTCCACTATCTAATCCAAATGGTATCTAACCAAAGCTTTTATTTTGTTTTATTTAGTAAGCATATATCCTGAATCTCGATAGATTATAGATTACTGTAAACAGAAAATACAAACATAGAAGTATTTATACATATACATACATTTATAATCCAGATAGTACATATATTAAATATGAAGCGAAAAAAAAAATACAATTAAAATAAAAGAAATGTTTACAAATTTGTGTTACATAATATAATAACGTATCGAACCTGCAGTAAATTTTAAAATTTTTAATTGTTAATACTTTGAATTTAGCTAGCGAAAATACTTGTTTAGTCATAAATTTAGATAAATCCGTAGAGAGTGTAACCGATGCCATATTTTTATTTTAAAAATAATTTAACCAATAAAATTTCCCTTTTTTTTAAATACTAAAACAAAATCCAGACAAGAATTGCGAATTTACTTGGAGTTGCCGGAACCGATGTGCCAATTCGAGACATAAGGAAACTTTTATCGCCATTTTTGGTAACAAAGCAAATTGAATAAAACCGAATGACTTTTTTAATTGGTACAATGTGTCGACGTATCTATGTTAACTTTTTTTTTAATTTCAGCTGGGAGTCAATGGATACGCCTTCATTGTTACCAATAATGGTTATATACTATTCCATCCAGACTTTCGTCCAATTGTAAGTTCTGTCTTAAATATGCTCTGTCAACACCTAACAAACAATTCTTTGTGTAGTTCCAAGACATTCTTAAACCAGCTTATAACAGTGTCGATATGATTGAAGTTGAGCTGATAGATGATGATCGGGAGCCGAGAGATTTTAATCCAGTGTTGATTGGTGTAAGCTTGTTTCTTCTTTCTCTTTCTAATAATATAAGGCATTGAAACCATCGTTTTCTTTTTTAGATTCGGGACGCTATTATAAATCAATCCACCGGCAGCAAGTGGATGCTAGTCAAAAATCATTTCGATCAAATGGTAAGTCTTTCAAATGTAAAAGATAAAAAGATGTATGTATTCCCGGTATTTTCTCTCTTTATCTCCAGAAACGAGTGACTCGAATCAAACGCCAATACTACTGGACGGCTGTACAAAATACCCCATTCACTCTAGTTGTAACTTATCCTGAACTATATGGTGTAAATCGTTTACAGATTCGTACCGAAGATGAGATACACCGACTCAGTATTAAAGGCAGTAATACACTAAGCTTCTTTAGTGGCAAGAAATGGAAAATCCACCCTGATTGGTAAGTCTTGCAATATTCTTATTCATTCCTTAAATTTCGAATATATTTTACAGGCTATTTTGCAAGCATAGCAACATAACGTTCACAAGTCCAGAAGCAGAACTGTTGCACTTTTTGGACAAAATGTCAAGACCGGGGTGGAGATGGCCACTGAGTAGAAGTTCACTGCCTCCTGAACATACAGCTGCAATGTATTGTAAGTATTATTTTATCTATGTGCATTTTTTAATAGGACATTAATTCAGTCGAATTGAAATTTAGTCAAAAAAACATAAACCATTCAATGTTAGCCTTTTCGCTCCAAGCTCCGTGCTGATTTCTTTTTCCTTAAGTACATGTCAACGCTGCAGCTAGATGCGCATGCGATCATTGCTTGGATTATTATCAGTTTCAATTATAAAAAAATTAAAATTGAAATCATCTCAAAAGTGGCCTCATATCTGTTATGAAAAGATTCGACTAAAAATATTTCATATCGTATTTTCTCGATTACGTACTTCTGCTAAAATGTTTTTGTTTTTTTTTTTTTTTGTTTTTTAATTTAAATTCTGTGTGTGAACCTTTTCAGGAACTTTTTGTTTTCATTTTTATTTCTAAAAAATATTTCCTATTTATCGTTTAACACTTCTTCTCTTTTGAAATTGTTTTTTCTGAACAATGCAAATCCACAGCTAACACAAGCTCTGGGCGTATTCCGTCGCTAACTGAAAAAGAATCGTACTATTGTGAGTACTTCATCTATCCAACTTGGTATTATTGAAATGTTATTTTTTGTATTTATTTCATTTGTTTTTTTTTAAACAAAACTGCACTTTTTTCATTGAGTTTTTAATACAGCGATTTTTTGTAAATATTCAATACATACATAATGTACATACATACATACGTATACAAAGACGTTTTCGAATCCCTTTGGTCGTTTCATATGGCAATCAGTTTGTATTAATTGTTTTGCTATTCTAATCTTTAGGCTATCGAGATCGCTATATGATTGTTAATTAGTTTTGAAATACATAAATCAATAAAGTTCTGCTGAGCTATCTGCCTTGACAGATTATAGTAAGCGAAGGACGGTATCAAGAGATTTCGGAGGGTCAACTTATGCCGGAATTATTTCCTTCTGTATACGAGGATTCAATAACTCGCATACTTTCCTTGAATTAATTTGAATGCGATGTTGACCAGGCATTGATGATTTTAGTTTCAGTCTTTTAAACTTACTACTGTGCCCGTGCGAGAACTCTCGAAGAGAAAATCCAAACTTCCCATTTGATTTACATCTGTCAACACATGGAAATCCCATGGAAACCATATGTGAAGTGTTTTACTATGTACTTCTCCACTACCACTTGCATCAATAGCAAATATACCAACCAAAAGGAATGAACTATTAAAACAACAAACACTTTCCATATAATTTCCATATAGCCAATATAACAACTAAAATGAATTCATTTCAGTTGACAGAGATGGATATCATATTGGAATTCATTTTGGTTCACTTTGAGCACCGTGGTGCAGTGTTAAGTGCGTTGGACTACTACACAATGCTGCCCGGGTTCAATCCCAGCCCGGGTCCAACACCTAAACGTTTTTTCACGGTGCCACCTCTTTGGAATGTCTGACAAGCAATCAAAGTCAAAGAGTATCATTTGTCAATAAACTTCTCAACTTGGCGTTCGGAGTCGGCAAAAAACTGTAGGTCCCTTCCATTCGTGCAAAAATATAACACGCACACGCAAATGGTTGCGAAAAGCAGTCCCAGGTTCACCCCGAGCTGTAGCGCCACCTAAAGTAAAGTAAAGCTCATTTTGGGTAGAATATTTGTTTTGATTGAAGTGAAAGTGCGATTCGTCACTGCTTCACGAAATTTTCTTTCTTTTGACACCTCATTTGTTAAGATTGGTTAAGTGTGAGAGCGGCAAATGGTACCTATACTACAAAAATAATATATTTGATGCTTTGTTATTGCTGGACGGCTGGACCTGTAATGGAAAACTATTAGACACAGATTTTCAAATCTATCTTCTTCGCTTGTACGGGTCTATACACTCTAGTTTGCGTTGCCTCCTATGTTTTTCTAAACAATTCATTTCATTCTATTACACCTACATAATGTACAGTAGATTCCGCTTCATTGGGACGACGGATAATCGGGACAGCCGCTTAACTGGGACAAATGGTCAAGAACCGAACAGAACAGATTGGTTTTTTACTTGATTGTCACATCGCATTATTGGGACAGCTGCTTAATTGGGACGAAATCCGTCTGGACCGAAGTGTCCCAAATAAGCGAAATCCACTGTATATCGAAAGTCGGAATTTTTAGCGATTGGATGGGATGGTATTCATAATTTCAAATGCAATTATGTTAGGTTAGGTTAAGAGGGGTTGAGAGGCTGAGCCATCCCAAAACCGTCCAAACAATTTTTAATTAAATACACATGTATTTTTCTTTTAATTTTTTCTACATTTCAACATGCATTATATTTTATTTACATTTACACAACTTTTTTAAAATTGAATCAATTTTTTTTTTAATTTGTCCTTTTTTAATTACAAGTAGAAAACTATCGTTCGCACCATTTATTCACATACTTCAAACATTAAACAAGTGTACTGTTTCTGTACATAATACGCACGTTAAATTATACCAATTATAAATATAATAATTTATGTAACGAAACAAAAAAAAAATAAGTTAGCTGAGGAATTGCACAGTGACGTACGCCGCAACTAAAGCGTTATATTTCTTTTGTATAAAGCACCTATGTACATATATACTGAAAAATAATCTGCATGAAATGTTGCACTTAATACCGCCACCTGCACCGTAAACGTCTTGGGTTGCCAGCAAGATAGGTGATTCCTTGAATTCGCACACGCAAAAATCACAACTCCCTGCAAAATATTGTTTCTGATTTTTTACAAGTCTACACTTTTAACTTTTTAGGTGATCGAAGTCTTATGCAATCATTAGTCTTTGATGCTCGAGTCACAGAGTGGTTTTCCAAGAACACCAGCTTCAATTCGAAGGAAGACAACAAAGGGTAAGTAGCAGAGGAAACCCTTTTAAATGCACACAAATCGACTTTTACGACATTACATAATATGTACATACGAGTTCGAGTATGTACTTAAACTAACCACAATTTACTAGCTAACGAATTAAATGGGAGTTTTTAATTTTTTCTCCATTTACATATTTTTTTCCTGTCAATATTTTTGCATTCTTTGAATTTTCCACTTTGCACAATTTTATTTTATTTTTTTATTTGCCTTAAAATTGAACAATATGCACAATTATTATGGAATAGCTCAAGCCCAATAGCGGTTTTAATGGGTTTGTTGCCAAGGTAAAGAGCCTAAGTGTAAGCAATACAGATGTTACACTACCTATGTTTAAAGAAATACTGAATATAAACATCATGGAATGTTGTTTAGTAAATATACATAAATGTTAATCGTACATTTTTAATTTGAATATAGGAATGAATTTAAGCAGCGATTTGGAATTACTGTTGCCTTTCTGGCAACACACAGTGGACTTACAAGATGGCAGGAGTTTCATTCAAATATGGCAGAAGAGGCTCACTCTGGGTAAGTTTTAATTAACTTCTGAGCTTATAATGTTTGGTAAATGTCCTTCAATAGAATTACCGTGAACATGAATATATTTTTATTTGATCAAAATTAAAATTAAAACATCACCCTTCATTGTCTCAATGAAATTCATAAACCATAGAATATCTGTGCGTCCTTCCATAAGTCATTGCTCAGAATTTAACCATAATTCGCCCAAAGTCAGCAAAAGCAATTATAACATAGAGAAATAGTATAGGATCTTGGGATAGGGAATTGTGGGATAATTTACTGTTGGTACTGTCGCTCCTTAAACAATTGAATTAAACTTTGCTTTTCTATAACGTTTCAGAGAACAATTTGGTGAAAATAATCGGCGTGCCATAGATGAAGTTTGGTATAAACGCGCAGTAGAACAGCATTTCGTGCGTGAGGAGAGCTTCGTTTATTCAGTCCCTTTCGACAGCGGAGGTTTAATTTAATATTATTGAAATAACAGTTCCTACCTGTCATGCTAATAACACTTTATATTCCAGAATCAAATGCCGAGACTTTGGTTACCGCCAGTCATGCAATTTTCCATGCCGAAGGTGGAAATTCTGCGCCAGCTGCCGTTGTTGGTTTTCAGTTCCAGCATAAAGCACTGTATACTCTTTTCAAGAACATCACTAGCAATGTAAGATGAATTTAAAAAAAAATTGTATTATTTTGTAACATTTCTTTAACATTTGTGAAAAATTTCTTTATAGTGCGTTGATTGTCCTAAGACTTGCACGTCGGAGGAGGTTGATTGCTTTATTTTAGACAACAATGGTTATATTGTGATTTCGCCGCGCCGTCCAGAAACTGGACAGTTTTTCGGCGAAGTAAATGGTGCCCTTATGCGTCGACTAATCGAAGAGCACGTCTACAAGGAAGTCGTCATCTATGATTACCAAGCCGTTTGCTTTGAAACCACTGGAGATAATAATTCCTCAAGTCATATGTTTTCTGTGAGAAATTATAAATTGCAACATTTTAAAAAGTAGATAATTTTCTATAACATATTTAGCCCATGATGCACATCTTACGTCTTGCTAAATGGCTGATACATTCATTGCTGTGGTATATTGTACAATTTCATTCTGTCGCTGCCGAGGTAATGGACCATTATTTCGATGAGAACATGACCGAATATGCGGTCAACAACAAAGATTGGTTACATAGGGTCACATTACGTCGAACACGTCTTAAGTCCTGCGATCACAGACGTCACTTGTACACTCTGTACAATGACAAAGAGAACGTTGTCTACAATATGACAGCACATGCATGTGAACGGCCATTTGTCGTCCTTCCGATACCCGCGAGTAATCTTATTCTATTGGTCTTGGATGTTATGTGCCCAAAGGAGTCAGCATTCCGCCTTACTGTCGATCCAATTGAGATTCAGTACGATTATGATGCTAATTATACCCTGGCTTGCTATAAGCGAGATCGGGAACTCTCAAGAATTCGACCGGGTAGTTGTATTAACAAACATTTGAATGTAAGTTACTTCTCGCTTAAAAATAATTACTCACTCATAACGTTGTTCATCTTTTGTTTTCTGCAGGAGAGTGCGATTGAGTTGTGTGGTGACGCAACCACTAAATTTATAAATTCTATTTTAATTTTATTTAGTGCAATTTTAATTCGTTTTCTCTAACAATAAACTTAATTATTATACTGAAGAACAAAATGTTTTCATTAGGCAATTCATTCACATTTACTGTTGTAATCTTAGCTTTTGTATATTTCACATTGTAAATGAAACAAAACAAAAAATTCTTAGAGTAAGAAACTTTGGACAACAAACTGTGTACGTACCTACTTATAATTAATTATTAATTAAATATTTTCATAGTTTATTGAAACTGTTAATATTCCCTTATTATAAAATTATTTATTCTCATCTCTACGAAAACTTTGAATAAACTTATTACTCAGCCCCATTTTTTTCAAGTTCTATTGTAAAATATAAACATTTAACACTTTTCGCTATTATTACTTAAAACCATTTTAGACTACAATGTTAGATATAAGTAATTACAAAGAGTAATTTTAAACAAAAATACCTATGTGCTAAAGCTTTCGATTAATGGAGACTAAATAAAGAAACAAATTTGAATTTACACCTGACATTATTTTTTTTCTGCATTTCTGCAATTCAACTTATTTGCAATAAATAAAACAATCAATTTATAAAGGAATTAATTTTTCTATACAAGTCGTAGGGTAAGGCGAGTTCGACATGTAGGATGTTTCATCAAACTCAAATTTTTCACTCCCTTTAAATATAACAGATATGATAACTTCTTATGTCCACAGGGTAAAGGCATCTCTACTTTTTCCCTTATTGAGTTCAGTTTCTGATCAGCGTGTAACAAGTTCAGTCGTGTTTTGATTTTTGGTAAGTTGGCATCTAATTTTTTTCAGTGAATTCTTAAGCTATATCTTCTTTTTGTTTTAAGTGTGAATGCAAAAATTAAACGAACAGATTAATAGTGTTTTTATTAGTTGTGGTCCTTTTACGTAAGTATAAAATAATAAACTTTTTTAAAGCGTTAATATAATGCATGCATTGAAGGAGGTTTCGACACGTTTCGCTTAGGAGGTTAACTCAAATTGTCGAAACCTTCTCCTCTCACTGTTTTACTTAGTTTTAGTTTTTTTATACTGAAATTTTATAGGTTTCAATCAAAATGCCTAACATTTATAAAAGAAAGTATCGTGAAAAGACATTTGACGAGAAAGCCATGACCTCCTATAGCATGTTGAAACCTCTTTCTTAAAAGTCGGAACCTCCTATAAACTAGGAGGTTCTGTCACTTTGTCCTTATTTAGAAATTCATCAAAAACTCTGAAACGGGTTACTAAATTATCCCTTAAAGTTGTTCCTGTAATAGATTAAACCTTAATAAAGTAAAATTTACATATATATAGTTTTGTTTGTAAACGGATGTACCTAATTTTTGACAATATCCGTTAACGTGTCAGAAACTCCTCGCCCTACAATATTTATTTTTGGCAGTAGTAAGGTCATAATCATGATATTAGGAGGGTACACATAATACGACAGATCTGACAGACTTGGCGGACTTCACTTTGCAAGTGGATTTGAAAGATGTCGGACGTACTGAGAGCAGCACTTATAATTGATAAAATTTTAAAAGAATACACCTAAGAGACTGAAGAAAGAAAAAGAAAGCGAATTTGGGTACACGAATGAAAGAAAAAGCGACGAAAGTTTTGCTTTATGTTAATTTGCTAACAGATAATTACAATATTGAATTCTCCAGGCGATTATCCGAATTTTTTATGTATCCAATTTCTTCTTTCTAGAATTCTAAATTTCCAACACAGCCAATTTTAATTCTCCGACAACAACCACACCACTTGAAATACATTTCAGAAGTGAAATTCGCTCTAGATCGGACAGACAAGCATACACATTATCAAATATGTCCGTCCGACCACCAAAATATCAAAAAAATAATGTGTGAGCCTCATCCGCATAAGCTCACGGGCGAAGTGAATACTTCTCCAATCCAAAGCAGTTTTGTATGTGTAATGTTGATAAAAAAAGGAGAAAGATGTCTAGTACAATCGATAGAAAATGTGTAATAAAATTTAGTCAATATGTATGTATGTATGCATATAGTAATATACAGCTGATATTCATTTTGATCAATTAATATTGAAGTTGTTAATAACTTGACTCCAGCGCCACCTATTGGGTCCAGATTTTGTAGTTTTTTTTTTAGGCACTATACCAACATAAACTGTGAATATGAATCATTTTGGTCAATTAATATAGAAGTTGACAGACAGACAGACAGATAGACAGACACAAACATACATCCATACAGACAGACAGACAGCAGATGTATGCAGACAGATAAATAGTTAGACACAAATAGAGATAGATACACAGCCAGACAGACAGAGAGCTGATGTTTTCTGTATACATATACACATTTCCTCTGTAGGTATGGAATCATTTCCCCTTTATCGTAACATTTATCGTCACACATTTATCGTATCGCTACATTTTCAGAAACAAATACGTCGCTAAAGATGTATTCACTTCAAAAAAAATTGAAAACCATCCGATATGTTAAGTTCTGACAAGTTCTAACCATTCGTACTTATTGCAAAAAATACATACATACATTTAATTAATAGAGCTTTACCAAAAATACGAAAACGTAATGTTTGTACTATAATACAGGATTTCCTTCAGAAGACATGTTAAGGTGCACTCCGCTTAAGCAAATGTATAACAAATAGCGCTTTCATACGTTCATATGTATATACATATGTACATATAAACTTTTTTACATTGCTATTTTATTTATAACTTTTCGATTTATAAAAATGTTTACAATTTTTTTTACAGTAGTACTGTTAAGAATCTATGTGAGCTCTGTGCCAGTGGCCTAGGGCTAACAACAGGTAGGCAAAGCAATGCATTTTTCCGTTCTAATTATCTCATTGATACCATCGTACACGTCCCTTACAGAGTCATATTCAGTGACACCCAAACAACGTCGATTTGATATGTCGTAGACACCCTTCGCGACCGACGTGAATTTGCCATATGTCCCTCGTACTTGTAAATGGAACTTATCTAGGAGTTCCTGAAATACTTTAACGTTTCTAGGCAATTTCGCTAACTTAATAAGTACGGAAGCCCGGATTGTGGTACCCAAGTTGATTGGACTGCAGGTCACGAAGCCCAAGTGTTTGTCATAAATAGAAGGATTAATGGCCTCGATAGCTTCAATTCCTTCAATCAGTCGAGAATAGACCTCACCAAAATCTCCTCCTTGTTGCATCGAGACAATACGCAAATGATCCTCATAATTTACCCACACCGAAAACTTTTTATCATGTGTATAGTGAATTCCACGACCAATTGGAGCGTAACGACAAATGTTACCGGCTTGCAAAATATGATCGGGGTCCTTAAGCATGTGGTCTTCCTTCAATTGTGCATTAGCGGCGTTGGAGATCTCACAGTATGGAAAGTATTTCCCACTGAGTCGGCCTTTTAAAGCCTTTAAAGCGAAACGGCTTTCTTCTTCAACGATTTTGTAATCAGCCTCTGTCATACGCGGAGGGAATGGGTAACCTTGTAGATTACGTTCAGCGCGTATACGCGTCGATAATATAAAATTGTTATGGGGGTCAATATCTTTGAAGATACGGAAATCACCATATTGCTTCGGTGGATGCATATCCTCCTTTTTAAACCCATGTAAATCATAGATTATTGGATCAAACAAATCGGCGAATACTTTATATGATTCTGCGTCTGCTGCATAAATGCCGACTTGACAGCCATGTTCCTTGAAACCTGATTGGATGCAATGCAAAAGATTACTCTTGAATGCCGGTGTCTCCATATACTTTAATTTTTCGAGCAATACTTCGTTGAGATTTTTCCTAAGCACTGATTGAGAAGCCGAGCCATTTAGTCTGTCGAATTCGTTTTCCAAAGTCTTGATAACCTCCGTACTCACTTCCCGATAGAACTGGACTCTAAAGAAATACAATCATTTGTCCAAGAGCTGTATACTATGTGTTTTTTTTTTTTTATTACCCGCCACCTACTCGAAGATTATAAAAACACCGGACACTATTCCGATAGATGTTGAAAAGAGGAACCATTTTGACTTGGCAGTAAATGTCTTTTTTAAACTTTAAATTTGCCTAAACTCCAACCAAACAATTAATTTTGAACTTAGTTAATTGCCAAAATTTTTGATTTATAATTTTTAGGCGCCTGCCCTGAAAATGATTCGATCAGTTTGGGGCAAACTATCAAGACATTTGCAGGTTTTTTTTTTATTACAATCTGTGGTCTCAAATCGCACATAATTTGCTTCCTAGAACATTCCAAGTTTTCTTCGTATTTCTAATTATTACAGAATACAATTTTTAGAATTTTATCATTTCTTTGTCCCTAGTAATCCAATACATAATTATATAAATTAAGAAAACTTTAAATAATCCCAAAAGATAACTCCATGTTATGGTGGTAGGTATATTTGGCGTTGTTGAAATGATGAAATGATACGCACAACACCAATTTACGATTTTTACAGATAAACAAATTTATTAACAACAAAACGTTTACAAGTAAGCGAGCGAGCGAGCGATGTATGCGATTAGACTTATGCGAGCTATGTTTACGATGAATGCAATTAGACTAATGCGCGCAATGTGTACGATGTGTGCGATGAGAACGATGCGAGAGAACTGATGCGACGAAGAAAACAAACTGCCGAAACTCGATAGAAGCTGCGTTTTGATTGGTCGATTTCGGCAGATAAACTGACAGCTAGAAGTACGGTGTTGAAAGCGACTGTTGCTCGTGGAGTCTTAACCCACCGCCACATATATTTCTCTCGGGAGGCTCACCAACAAACCTATTGTTGGCGAAATTTGAAGCAAGTGCGTTTGCCTTCTCTATATCTGTAAACAAGGTATTGGTTGAGCCTTTAAGATACATATAGAAATTGTCTGTTTTTATTTTTAACCACCTTAACCATATTCCGAAAAGGTTTTACATTTTTCTCAAGTGCACTTAACTTTTTATTCCATTCAAAATTACGGTGTTCCGAGATATGTTTGAATATCAGTTTACTTAGAATTGACACCTCCTGATGTCTATATAAGGGTCTCCGATACCTCTGCCGATTCCTTCTTCAGAAATATCCAGGCGTGATCGATGTTATCGAATGCTTACTCGCTATCAAGAAAACAGCCAACGCTATCTCTTTTCTTTCTTTTAGTGATTTTCCAATTAAGGAGGTACGGCTCTGAAGAGTGTAAGTGGTTGATTTGCCTGGCTTGTGTGAAGAGCCCCATCCCCCATCTTTGATATCTCTATCCATGACTTCTTCCATTGACTTGAGAAGAAATGAAAGAAGACTAATCGGCCGATATGTTTTCCGTAGTTCCCTGCGTATACCCGTCACAATAATATTTTTTCATTTGAAAAAAAAAAAAAAATACAAAATTTGCAGAGACGATAGAGTCTCTGACAATACTGTACCACATCTGGACGAAGCATAGCCACAAACCATCTAAAAATAAAAGACCACCATTACGAAGCATAGGTACAAACCATCTAAAAATGAAAGACCACCATTACGAAACAAATGGCACATCCGCTTACACCTTGACTGTACCTCGAAGATATCCACTATGGACACGAACCATTGATAATGCGTGGCATTATGCATCCATTTGCAATAAAAATGCATTCATTCAAACAATATAAATGCGCTAATAAAGTTCTAAACCGGAAAGGTAATTCCTTGGTTTCTTAATTGATCGCAAATAACTTTTACGACCACAAGATGGAACCAAGTATGTCTGGTTGTTGACACTGCTATTATTTTTCGAAACTGATTTCGAAGACTTTTCGCACCTAGATGACGCGACGATAAGAAAGAGGTAAAAAGATAAAATGAGTATATGCTAAACAGGAAATGCATCAATTATTTCCATGATGGCTGAAATAATGAAATATTTGTAACTCTACACGACACTGGATGGAGGCAGTTATGGGTGTTAACTGGCAGTTGATTTCAAAAAATTACATAGGTGGAAAATACCAAAGTGGTTTATTTGATACGGAAGCAATTTAATATATAATCCTAAAACAGTACAAAATTATCATTTGCAGATATCTTCTTATTAAAATATATGTATAAAATAAATACATTCAATGTAAATATGCATATGCATATTTATCTTTTATCTATAAATTAAATGTCGCATTAAAAGCAGCTTTTGCTTTTTTTAAAAACTTTTCATTCAATAAATATAAATATATAATCTTTCCGTAGAAAAGTAACTAGTGGTGTAGCCAAAATGCAAATAAGATAATAATCTATGTACATATGTACCTACACGAAAATAAAAAATATCCATCTATCTAGACGTCTATAGATTTACTTTCAAAAAGTTTGACATGGAAAAATTACTTTGTTTGATCAGATAGAGAACAAAATTCAAAATTCAAAAAATTTATGGAGTATTCTAACATTTGATGCAAAACCGCAATGGGACATCTTAAGTTCTGTCGCAACAATGTCGCCAAGATGCTTAAACGAACATTAACTTGCGGGTAATTAAAGACAGTATTTAAAGATAATCCATTCATCTATTCTATTCTATTCAAAGAGACACACCGTTTCCTGGAATAACTAAAGAAACAATTCTAAGATTAAATGCTGAATACGATAGGCTAATTGGATCTGGTTCTAAATCTCTTTTGAAAAAGCACCTACACCCGAACCTCTTCAAGAGATTAAAGCAACGAAAAACTCCAAAATACACATGTAATCTTTTGGATTGCATACAATCTGGTTTGACGCATCTCGATTCAACCATTGGTGTCTATGCCCCTGATCCTGAAGCCATCCAATTATATGACTGTCTATTTGATCCAATCATTGAAGATATCCATAGACTCAAAAAGACGGACAATCACCCACCAATGAATTTCGGTGATAGTAGCTTTCAAAATGTTGATCCACAAAATCGTTTCGTTTTATCCACTCGTATACGTATTTGTCGTAACTTGGATGACTTTCCGTTTGCTCCTAAAATGACTGAGTCTCACTATACAGAGACAGAAAATGAAATAGTAAGCGCGTTAAAAAAATTACGAGGCGAGCACAAAGGCTGGTATTTCCCACAGCGTGAAACCTTCCCCGCTATGAAACTCAAATGGATAGAAGATCACTTGTATAAAGATCCTAATCGTTTTATGGAAGCTGCGAACATATGTCGTTTCTTACCAACTGGTCGTGGATTCTTTTATAATCTTGAAAAAAATCTCTCTATATGGGTAAACTTTGATGATCATCTGCGCATTGTTTCCATGCAACAAGGTGGCGACTTTTGTCAAGTATATCAGCGGTTAGTTGAGGCCATCAAAGCATTGGGGACTAACCTACAGTTCTGTTGTGATAAGCATTTGGGCTTTTTGACCTGTGACCCAATCAATTTGGGTACTACCATACGGGCTTCAGTGCACATTAAACTACTTAAAATAGTATTAAATGAACCATTATTTAAGGAGGTCCTAGATAAATTCGATTTGCAGGTGCGTGGCACTTATGGAGCATACACAAAGGTGGAAAGAGGTGTATATGACATTTCGAATAAGCGTAGTATGGGTTTGACAGAATTCGAAACCGTAAAGAAAGTCTACGATGGTATTACTGAAATCATCAAGATCGAAAAATGCACAAAGCGAGCTGTCAATAAATTAAATGCGTGTGCTAAGTAAATAAAACAGAGTTTCTAGAATGTAGAATATGTTTTTTTTTTTTTTTAAGTCAAAAGTACAAACTGCTGTGACGTTTATTATCGCAACGTATGTATGCATGTATGTACAATGTACATACATATGTATGTAGGCTACACTCTGGTCATCACTTATTTTGAATAAAACAATCTAAAAATGATCAATAAATTAAAAAATGTCAGCGAAGTCGAGCTTTCTTAAGGTCAAAACTAAAGTATTTGCTATCATATCTCTCGCTACTGACTTATGGTATGCATAGCTATAAAACAGAATCGCAGCGTGTTGAAAAGCTATGAGTTATAACCCCTTTTGACTTGTTTGACTTGTGTGTGCTGTTTTACCACCTTATTCTGGCAAAGCTGGATTTGAAGTCTCTTCAGTTAACATCGTTTATATAGTAAGCTCGTCCTAAAAATGCATTTACTAAGAGCTCGACGTACCTACTCATATCTTCAGCATTTTCGCCATCATCGCTTGGATATACTCATTTGTGAACCTACTAAGACTGCATGCTTGCACATGGTTGCACAAATAGTAGGTAACCTGGATCCAGCAATTTGTATTCACCTTAGTGATACTCTCTGCTTTCATTTTACTCTAAATAAGTTGCGCTTTATAACCCCTATATTTCAAGAATCCGATTTAATCCAGCTACTACAATATTTTCGTACTTGATCATAATCTTGGGTTAGAAGAAAAGATGTCTATAGACTTTTTGTCAGACGTTCTAAATTATTTCCTAAAATTATATTAAATTTATTAAAATTATTGTATAGTGTTAAAAAATGATAAGACCCCTCTTTAGGACATTTCAAAATTATGGCCCCTTTCTATTTAGACGCTCCAAATCGTAAATATCAAAGTTTCCTGATAAAATCGTAAATATCTTGCTAAATACACGTTTTCCTTTGTAGAAACACAGCTCAACTTGATCCCGCCGTTCTTAAAAAACTGGATAAAGGATATGAGAATTTAAGAAAATCGCAATCTCAATCACTACTTAAAAAACACTTAACTCCAGATGTTTTCAAAGCGCTAAGAACCAAACAGACCAAAACGTATACCCTTTTGGATTGCATCCAATCGGGCTTAGCAAATCATGACTCTGGTTGTGGCATTTATGCCCCAGATGCTGAAGCCTACACAGTTTTTGCTGATTTGTTTGACCCAATCATTCAGGATTATCACTTTGGCTTTAAGAAAACTGATAAACATCCTGAAAAACACTTCGGTAATCCATGCAAGTTCAACGACCTTGATCCGCAAAACCACTATATCGCATCAACTCGTATCCGGTGCGCGCGTTCTATATGTGGGTTTCCATTCAATCCATGCATGAGCAAAAAACAATACGACGATCTAGAAGACATCGTCAATTGCAGCTTTTCTGACTTGACTGATGAATTAAAGGGTAAATACTATCCACTGATCGGCATGAAGCAGTCCATGAAGCAGAAACTGATCGACGATCACTTCTTATTCAAGGAGGGCGATCGATTTTTACAGGCTGCCAATGTAACTAGATTTTGGCCAACTGGGCGTGGTATTTACCATAATTTTGAAAAGACATTTTTAGTTTGGTGTAACGAGGAGGATCATGTTCGTATTATTTCGATGCAAAGAGGTGGGCACTTTGGTCAGGTCTTCGGTCGATTAGTGAGTGGTATCAACGCTCTAGAGCAAAACATTTCATTTGTTCGTGATGATCGGTTGGGTTACTTGACTTGCTGTCCAACTAACTTGGGTACGACAATTCGTGCATCAGTTCATATAAGGTTGCCGAAATTAGGTGCCCAGAAGAAACAGTTAGAAGAAATCGCATCCAAATATAAGTTGCAGGTTCGTGGAACCCGTGGAGAACATACAGACGCTGAAGGTGGCATCTACGATATTTCAAATAAACGACGTTTGGGTCTTACTGAATTCGATGCTGTTAAGGAGTTATATTCTGGCATAACGGAAATTATCAAATCTGAAAAGGCTGCGAAAGGAAAAAGCGTCGCCAAACATGACAAGGCAGGCAAAAAAGCAATGTCTAGGACGACCAAATCGGAAAAAGTTGAAAAGGTACCCAAGAAACTGAGCGCGGACGCGATTAAAAATCCCAAAACGAAGGAAAATAAGAAAGCACAAACACAGTCAGCTAAGTGTGCAAATGTAAACATGGCAGAATCATGCCTTAAGACGAAGGCAAATAAGAAACCTGAAGCAAAGCCAGTTAAGAATGCGAGTGTTAACATGGCCGAATCATGCATTAAGACGAAGGCGAATAAGAAACCTGAAACAAAGCCAGCTAAGAATGCGAGTGTTAACAAGGTGGAATCGTGCATTAAGACGAAGGCAAATAAGAAATCTGAAGCAGAGCCAGCTAAGAATGCGAGTGTTAACAAGGTGGAATCGTGCACTAAGACGAAGACGAATAAGAAACCCGAAACAGAGCCATCTAAGAATGCGAGTGTTAAAAAAGTGGAATCGTGCACTAAGACGAAGTCGAATAAGAAACCTGAAACAGAGCCAGCTAAGAATGCAAGTGTTAACAAGGTGGAATCGTGCACTAAGACGAAAGCGAATAAGCCTGTAAAAAAGCAAGTTAAATACAAAACTGTTAAGCCGAAGGCAATTGAGAAAGTAGAAACGAAAGGGCAGAAAAAGCCACCCAACAAAACAAATAAGGAATTCACGAATTCGATTAAGAAATCCAATAAACCGGACAAGAAGAAATAAAAGAGTGTACTTGTAATAAATTAAATAAGACTAAGAGATAAAAATAGAAAAACAAACAAAATAGAACCAACGCCACACAAAGATTTTAAAAAGCTGCTCAGAGGTTGAATTTTGTTCTTGCGAGTTCACTTTTATTGTTGTTGGTACCCAGTGGACAATATGTTGTCAATAAAATAAAAACTGTAAACTCGAAATTTCGAATTGATAACTTTAATTTAAACTTCTCTTTAAGGACTTTAGTTACGTTCACTGTGGGCTAATAATTGGAGCCCATTTATTAGGCAGAACTAAGTGCCATGATAGTATTTACATAAGACAGCGTACATAATAGCGTAATCATATTATATTATTTTTCTTTCATTCTTTATAATTGATTCTAAAAAATCGTACTGGACTAACATTTCGTGCTCGAGATTTGACTTATCGCGTCTTTAAAAATTGAGAACGCATACGACTATTATATTCATCAATAACAAACAATACTAATAATAATATAATAGTGAAAACGTACATCTTCTAATATATAAATCCTTCGGAGTGAAGCTCGATGACGTTATCTGGCCGAACACAATGGTGACGCTGTAGTGGTAGTAAAAAGTTGAAGTTGGCTGAACTTTTGCTTCACCATACAATTCATACTACAGCATCAGCTTCGCATTGTGTTCGCGCTATAGGGCTTACGTTTATTTTAACTTTGACAGCGCTGCCTACTTCCACTACAGCGTCACCATTGTGTTCGGCCAGTATAACTCGATAACTGCTGGGCCGATTTTCATGATTCTTTTGATTTTTTGTTTTATTCGTATTGCTGTACATCAGGTTTATGTATAAATCTGGACCCGCTGGAGTCAAGTAACTAACAAAATCTATATTAATGGACCAAAATGACTCATTTTCAGGTATAGTGTCAAAAGAACACAGACAGATAGATAGACAGACAGGCATATATAGACAGACGGATAGACAGATAGATAGACAGACAGACAGAATAGACATTTCATTTTGATTTTTGTACATTTTATGAAATTAATTCATTTTGGGTATGTATTTATTTTACCTTATGTTAGCTATTTATTTATTATTATTAGTTATTATTAAAGTTATTGGTACAATCGTTATATAAAAGGTCTTTTCAATTAGGTCTTCTCTATTATGTCTTCTTTATTAGGTCTTCTCTATTATGTCTTCTTTAGGTCTTAGGTCTTCTCCAGGTCTCCACTCGTTGCCGGTCGTCTCAGTTCTGTTCTCTATACTTCTAGTCTTATTATGATTTGTATTTATGTACGTAGTATGTGAGTGTCTATGTATATGTATTTATATGTATGTATCAGCCTTCTATGTTTATTGCTTTCATTCGGCCTCTCCTGACTGTTGTTAGTCCTCAAACAACTGGCTACGCCTATTAGTCTTGTCTCTTTGTCGATCATCTTCATCATTGAATCCTGGGAACTCCGTCTCAACCTCTTCGTCGTCAGATAAAATTGATTCTTCAGAGTTCATAGAGGTATATTTCTTCATCTTATCTACTACAACTACTTCCAACGATTTTTGGGATACTCGATGTTTTGCTTCCAACTTTCTGCATTGCCCCATCGCAGGAACTTCGCGGATTAGGTGCACTAGGTTATCGACATGAAACTTTTTGACGAATCTCTTTGAGTTGTACCGCCGTCGTTGGTTCCCCTGATCGCTGCTGATGTTCTCGAATGCTGTTGTACGTTGGTTTTCGGCATTAGATTCTGTCATCAACTTCATACGGGTCTCATTGTTCAAGATGTCATTATCATATCCATATTGAATTCGTCCCAAATGTAAATCCCAATCTGTACCATCCGGATCAGTTGACATCATAGCAATCGACGGTGTAAGCATCCTGTGTTCCCTCTCGACTTGTACATTGGCATGCAGAGTGCCGGTTGCATTTTTGATTAGCTCACTAGTATAAAATGTTCCTCTATCTGTGATTTCTCGAGCTGGTGGTCCAATCATATTGGTGATCTCTCGGGGAAACTCTGTAGCGACTTCAGCTGTGGTGTTTCGTACAACCTTCTGCATTTTATTTAGTAGATCTGGCCCAACATTGGGATTGATTTTAATCTCCGTGACACTCGGGTCAGCTTCAATCCGCATTAACTCTGCTTCAGTTATTTTGTTAAACTGTTCACTATTCGATTTGGCTTCGTCCATTTTGGAATCCTTCTCGCAGCTAGCCTCCTTATCGCTGAGCATGTTATTGTAGGACTTCTCAGTAATTAAAAAACGATTTCGTTCCGATATGTGGTTAGTAACCCTGCGGAACTCCATTACCGTATCGCAAAAATGCTCCCAGAAATACTTGTCCCCATGGAAAACGAACATTTTCTGGAAATTTTGATAGATCTTCGAAGCATTTTCGCGGAGAATCTCTGCTTTCTTAATGAATTCGGCTTCCTGATCGGGAGTTAGATTCCATTGTTTGAGGTTACCAATGTATTTGCGTAGTCGTCGAATCGTATCCACACAGTCAGCGTTGCGTTTCAGCATCAGGGCACTGAGATCCAGGTGCTTGTACTGATCCAATAGTTGAAGGCTTCGATCGATGTCAACCAGCTTGAGGCCTAAACTATCACGCAACTCCTGTGAAAGGCGAATGAAATCTCGTTCTATGAAGAGGGCGTCTTGTTGGTCGGTTATATCCGCAGTGAAATTACCTACTTCATCTTTGACCACCCTTGAACGGTGCGGATTAATACACTCATCGACTTTCGAGAATTTCTCGACAGCATCAGGAAAATATGTTCCTAGCCCCATTGTTATAATTTGATTTAAAGCTCACTTCGACTTCTTTTTTTCTTTTTTTTTTTTTTATTATTCTATGTTCTTCTAATTGCTTCTATTTTCTTCTTCTTTTTTTTTCTTATTTTTTCTTAATTTCTTCTTTTTTGTTCTTTTTATTTTCTTCTTCCTTTTAATTAGGGTTTGTTTCGGCCAGGTTCAAATCCCACTTCTGATTTCTGTTAGCTATTTATTTATTATTATTAGTTATTATTAAAGTTATTGGTACAATCGTTATATAAAAGGTCTTTTCAATTAGGTCTTCTCTATTATGTCTTCTTTATTAGGTCTTCTCTATTATGTCTTCTTTAGGTCTTAGGTCTTCTCCAGGTCTCCACTCGTTGCCGGTCGTCTCAGTTCTGTTCTCTATACTTCTAGTCTTATTATGATTTGTATTTATGTACGTAGTATGTGAGTGTCTATGTATATGTATTTATATGTATGTATCAGCCTTCTATGTTTATTGCTTTCACTTAATAAAAAACTGAGTTTAATTTAGCTCATAAGTTGACACAACATTTTATTAATTTTGAGGCGGTACGAAGTTCGCCGGGTCAGCTAGTACATACATACATATACAGGAGGCCATTGTTGTATGTAGCTAACCTACATACTTGGATTCGACCAGTCGCTCGCGCGTGGTAATAGCATTTACGGTAGGTACTTATATTACAGTACAATCCCGATTAATCGTAGTGCCAAGGGACCTAGAGCTTATTACGAATTAAAGCGAATTTCAAAATAGCGGGACTACGAATTATTGACACCGCATCGATTTTGTTGGAATTTCAGTATGATGTAGAGGGCTTTTTTTTCGAGTATTTAAGTGGGTCAAATGTTAGGCATCGGAAACTATTAGTTTATGAGATAGGTACAAGCTAAAAACCAAAAGAAATACTCATTATTCGTTTCCGCACCCAACATTTATTTCGCGCAAAAAAACCTTATTATAAAGCACAAACAGCAAAAAATTGTTTAACTGCATTTTAACTGTTTCCCCAGAAAAACAAAAATTCATTAATTGGTTCTCAAAGCATAAAATCCCAAACCTCTTTGACAAAAACCACAGAAAAAGCAGTAACGATTTGCTTTAACTTAACCCTTTCAGTGAAACTGTTTTGTTTTAAGGGCTAAACTATTTTTTTTCTTTGTATTGTAACAGAGGCTTATACTAACAAGGATGAAAAGCAATTTTTTACTAAAGAGCCGATAGTCTTTTGCTGTTTTCGATATTAGTTTGAAAGATTTTCCTGCACGAGTGCTAAATGCGCACTGAGAGCTTATATGATCGAATTTTGTTAGCATCAAATGCTTGAACATATACAGCACGAAGTTAGGAAGAAATTGAAACAAAAAAATGTTTTTCATAGAGAAAGATTGGGATTTGGAAGTTACAAGAAACCATGTTACCATATGGTATCAAAATACTGAAAGGGTTAATCACCCCAATTCTCAATGTCGTATTTGTGAGTGGTATACGACTGTAGTCGCATTTTGTAATAGCAAACACATTACAAAATACAGTTATACTCGTATACGACTCACAAATACGACATTGCGCATTGGGGTGGGTGGTTTGGTTTTTATATCAGTGGCAATTTTTCGAATTGAGTGCAGTGAAGACATGCAACGGCACCAGTGTTTAAAAACAAGTTTCCCTACTGACAATTCGGTTGAGACAGAGCATAGTAGAGACTGACTCATATTCCGATAGGAAGATAGTAGGTGTGTTTCTATATTGTAACCGGTATAGGCTAAGCTACTCAGCCGATATCTACACAAGCTATAGTTACTCTATTTATGTGTAGGTTTCCTTGTTATTGTATTTAAAATGGAAAGCTTTTTCTAAGCCTAGATATGTACAAAAAAATATGTACACCTAATGTTTCAAAAGGATTTAAAAAGTTCTCCAGCTCCATACGTCGAGTTCCAATGCAAACTCCAATCAGAGGACAAACAGAAAAAAACATATTTTCACAAAAAAAAAAAAAAAAAAACAACGAAATGTATGTACGTATATAGGTACACTGCAGCCCAGAAATTTGTGACCTTCCTAGACAACTGACTTCATTCATGCATAGAAATTGAATTTTATGAATAATTACATTGAGGCATTGGGCATTCCATTCCCCTTGGGGTGCAAAAAAAAAACAATCCAAACATGTTCCATTGCCTCTTCGGACTTTCGGAGTGCTGTTTTAGAGGGGTTTAACACACCCTGGGTTGCATTTTGCAGTGCACCCGAATGCATTAACCACGCATACATGTGTATAAAGATCTTACATACATCGGACTACATGCCAGTCATATGAGACAATGGGCATTATTTATAAATATTATACCTACATATTTTTTCACCATCCCACACACAATTGGGCAGACGACGACTTTCGCATGTTCCATTGGAATCGAGAAGCTTATTCTGAAGTGAATCCCATGGAAAACGACATACGTTATGAGTATACATATGTACACGAATTTATGCCATATTTTTTTCTGCCCGTATACGAATCACTTTTTTCCTGTAAATCAATTCCTAAGATTTGAACTAATTATAATACGAATATATTTTAATACAAACATTTATTTAAAAGATGTCATGTAAAAGTAACAAACAAAGAAATATGTATTTTCTATCACAAATAAAAAAAATTAAACAAAAAACAAACTATGAAATATATTTGGAATGATCCTTTGTGGTATTCATTTTCATTTTTTCCGTTAAATTTTTTTTTCTCTTAACTCTGAAATACTATTCATTTACGTTATTATGTTTGTATATAAAAAGCTTTCATATTTATTGTATATTTTCATTAATTTATTTCATTTACGCTTAAAATTATTATTAATTCTGTTCTTAAACATATTTGATTGTATGAGAATTTGGCAGTTTTCATTCATATAACATTATATGTATGGATATTGTTTCTGTTTAAGAGTGAGAAGTTCAATAAGTGATACGAAAAAATGATATATAACAACCGTTGTGATAAACAAATTTTGTCTACAGAATTAGTTTATGCCAAAGCGCGAAAACTACTTTAATACTTTCATTTTCAATAGGTAATATCAAATGTTTTTAGCATACGAGATATGCAAAGCATCAATTTAAAGTGGTTTGGTCACATAGTTATTAAATTACGTTGATGTGACACCTTTACGGGCCACTAGCATATTGAGAACAGGATTTTTGCGAATGTAACTAACTGCTTTTTTATGAGTGACCATCGTAAAGTCATACCCATTGCATTGGAGGATTTTATCATGAATACGGAGGCCGGCACGAGCAGCTGGACTACCTTCATGCACTTCTGTCACATAGATACCCTAAAACAGAAATAAAGTTAATAATGTATCGATGGTATACAAAAGATGTAACTCACATAATCAGTATAGCCCTGAGGACTCTTTTTATAATCCTGATCGATACCACCACCAATTTTGAAGCCACATTTAAGTATCTCTCGACCTTCTTGATCGTAGTCGACCTCCTTGTGCAAAGTAATTGGAATCTACGGAAAAAGTAAGTCATGACCTGTACAATTACCACTATTGTGACTTTTCACGCTGGGCGGAGCTCAATTTTATTTGGATTAGGTACCATTCATCATATTATGGCCATTATAAGCTACTTACACTTAAGCACTCCATAGCCGTGCCGGCCTGGTGTTGAAAAGCCATTTTCGCCATATTTAAGAATTCAATTTGTTTTAGTTATCCAATTGAAGAGAAAAATCACAAACGAAAATTGGAAAAACTCTGAAAATAGCTTTCGTTTAATCGAGAGCTGCTGCTGCTGTGATTCTTTGGAAATTGATGACAAACAAAAAAACAAAAAAAATATTTGACGTATTTTCTTATGGATTTGGTTTTGGTAGCACTTGCGATGAGCGAATACCGACAAAACCAAATTGGAAAAGGTAGTGTGTTTTGCGTTAACATTGCTTTAATTTTTAACGGGGAATAAAAATATTGTTTAGTTATAGCGTTTCCACCCAACATAAATGTATGTTTAAATTTTATAGGCATGAGTACGATAAGTTTGGCGCAAAGTTTTAACAATGCCCTTTTGTAGATCTCGGTGAAATAAGCACAAAATATTAAGTTAAAAATATTGATTAATCACTTAGTTTAGAATATATCGAAATTCCAAAATTATGTTTTTCCTATGGAAATTCCATTGAAATTAATTATTTTTCCTTCGGTACAAAAAAAAGTGTTGCATACATCTAGGCGTAAAACAATCGCTTTTTTTAATAATTTAAGTAAAGAAATTTTATAAAATCTTAGCTTTTGAGGATCAGACTTTGGAAAAAAATAAAACTAAAAAAATCGCGCGATTTGTTTGCACTTTGTTCTTATTTCACCGAGATCTACAAAATGGCATTGTCAAATCTTTGCGCCAAACTTATCGTACTCATGCCATTTCATAATATTCAATTAGATAATATGGGATTCACACTAGCGTCGAAATGAGATCATTTCGAGTTTCAAATAAAAAGTATTCATACCTACGCTTGCTAATTTTGTGAATGGATGCATTCAGTTCCGATAGTAAATATATGACGGTGTCATGTTAAAAAATTGTTTAATATTAAATTATTTTTTTATATACATAAGACACGCACGTGGACTATAGAGCCAACTGTAGGAAAGTGCCCCAATGGGCGCGGAGATAAAATAAATGGACAGATTTATGTATGTTTATGTACGAATCCTATGGCCGATGCTTTTTGGCTCCACATGTAGTTCATCAGAGTGCCTCTACGCGACGTACAACTTCAATTTCTGTTAGTAACTTTATGGAAATAAATCCACAATAAAACAATCAATTATATATGTATAATTATCAAATGAATATATGTATCTTTATTTATTCGAAACGCGTCTTGTCAGAAGGACTTTACAAAAAAAAACTCGTCATCATTTCACTCTCTCTCTCTCTCTTCTTGTTTCATTTTAACAATTACATTCTAACATTTCTGTTTTTTCAGATAACATCCCATATTTATTAAACCATTTCATGAGATATTGATATTTTGTATGTTATTCCATTATATTTTTCGTTTTTATATCATTTTAATTGTGCTGAACGCGGCCAGTAGTTTTGACAATTGTAATCTCAACCATATAGTTTATTTACGGAAATAACTACTAAACACTAAATTTCTCCCAAATTAGCGATATATTTTTTTTTTTAGTACTGAATAGTTTTTCTTTTGTGCTTAGATCACCGAGATCAATAAGAATCCGTTGTTTAATCTTTGCGCAACGAAAACTTTAATATTCCCTTATTAATTTGTTCTGTCATTGTCATTCAGAATCATTCAACTGCATTCAAATTAAGTTTGTTCGATTTTATTTTCACATAATTTTGAACGAATTTCAACGAAATTATGTTGAAATGAGATAACTTCGATATGTCAATTCGTATGGGAAATTATCTCATTTCGAGCATAATTTGGAAATTTGCAACGAAATTAGCTGTTTTGCCCTGGTGTGAATACCGTATAACCTATCATTACATTGACTGCCGCTGAGTGCCTACTTCGCTTTAGTTAATTTTAGTGAATTTACCGACCATCATTTGCCTGAATGCTATCATTGGTCAGCTGCGTCACTGCGATTAATTCCAAAACAGAAAAAAAAAAATAGAAAACAAACAAGTGCTATGAAAGGTGAAGTGAAGTGACTCATATCAGTTATTGTTGCAATTACATTTCATCCTGATAACAACCAATTAATCAAATCAGAAGGAAACACATTCCGTTTTGCAGAATTATGTCAAAGGAAATGAGTGACAAGCCTCCATCGTATACGGAGGCAATCCAAACACCAACTTTAGCCAATCCGCCCCCAGTTGGTAAACGAATTCAGATGTAATTAATTTCAACTTATGTAGTATTTTTTTAATGTCTTTTTTAAGGTATTATTTACCCTAATGCAGCCGCATATCAAGAATCATTCCAACCAACGGCTCCACCGCCAATAGGTCAACCCATTCCTGGATATGTTCCATCATATGGGACTATAGAAGCGCAGCCAGCGGTAACTGTGGCCCTACCTACAGAAATTATTGTTATTGGGGGCTGTCCAAGTTGCCGCATTGGATTCCTAGAAGACTCTTATTCTTGTTTGGGTCTTTGTTGTGCGATTTTTCTCTTTCCTATTGGCATTTTGTGTTGTTTGGCTATGAAGAACAAACGATGCTCGAACTGTGGAACTGAATTTTAAGTTTTCTTTCAAAAATTAAAGTGAAATGTGCATACGTGCATCTTTCCCATTTTATTAATAATGTATAATATGAAATATGAACCAAATGGGAGATGTTTTGTTTTTGATTATAAATATTGTAATTAACAATTTTTTGGAGTAAACATACATAATATCGCGAAGCTTTAAAGTGATTCATGTTAAAACATTTTTTATCGAATATTTGTTTTTTATTTTATATTTTGATATAAACAAAGTATTGTAAATTTAGTTGACAAGAACAATTATTGTCAACATGGAAATCCATGTGTAATTTTTTGTGAAATATATAAATAAATATTGTATGTATGTTCATATCTTTATATTTTATTTTCGGAATTTAAGCTGGAATTAAGAATTAGATCATTCAAATCTTTAGTGTCGAAGTGTTATTTTCTTCTAAAAATATATTTTTACTTCGTTATCCTTACTTACTTACTTGGTTGGCGCTACAGCTCGAGGTGAACCTGGGCCTGCTTCTCGCAACCATTTGTGTGTGCGTGTTATATTTTTGCACGAATGGAAGGGACCTACAGTTTTTTGCCGACTCCGAACGGCGAGTTGAGGAGCTTAATCGTGACATATGATACTCTTTGATGCTTGTCAGGCATTCGAAAGAGGTGGGCACTGTGAAAAACTTTTAGGTGTTTGCGGCGGGATTCGAACCCAAGACCGCTGGCTCAGTAGTCCGACGCACTAACCACTTGCGCTACGGTGCCCACTTCGTTATCCTATACACTGGAATCTATATAATTAAATCGCTAGCGCAAGAGCTTGTGCTTCCTCCTGAGAGTTTATTTCTGCACCGATTTCAATGATTCTAACACTGATCGAAAGCTTATCAACTGAACGTTGTTCATCAGAAAGAATTTGTTCAATAAAGAATTTTAAGAAAGTGCATATAAGTAAAGGAGATGGCGCAAAATGATATGGAGCTTGTGCCAACAGCGTACATCTATCAAATTGGCATCAAAATAAAGCTGAGCTTCAGTACATGAAAACTGTAGTTTTATAAAAATCGTATGTGGGGATTTTGAGACTTTTGTGTGAAGTTCGTATTGCGGATAGATCTGATGATTTTTGTCCGTTTATATGCACATAACATCATAATATCAGAAGAACTGTAAGACGCACATATAGGTACATGAATTTAGTATCAAATGAAAGGTGATTCTACTATCTTCTTATGACCTAAAAATAATGTCTTAGATGTTCAATTTTAAAATAATCAACTAATCTCTTTATACTTTAAATGTAGTTTTTTTTTTTTCGAAAATCACTAACTAATTAATTAAAATCACTAACACTTATGTGAAAAAGCATTTTTCAATCTTTAATTTGATGTATAATAATATAAGATTCAGCCATTATAAACTAAGAAAAACACTTTCAAAATCCTACCTGGTTCAAATCAATCACCAATGCGCTAATGTTACATAATAATTTAGTCATAGGTAAAAAATAAAACACGCTTTTCTAAGACTCCCGAATCACAAAATCCCAAAACATGCACATTGGTAAAATATCCCGAATTTGTTGGGATTTTTGATTCGCGGTAGATTTTTTTGAAAAAAAAATGAATTTTTCATATCCCTTAATAATTTTGTTTCCTCATTCTTAAAATGTTTTTCGCCACATCGACTAAACTAAAGAACTTACCAAAACACACTACCACACACTGCGAATTTGTTAGCAAAATCGTTTACAACTTACAAGTGCATCTGATGAGAATTGAAAAGAGCTGTTCTTTTTGATTCGCATGCAATCGGGTCCAACACCTAACGGCCGAACACAATGGTGTCGCTGTAGTGGAAGTATGACGCCCTGTCAAAGTTAAAACACACGTAAACCCCATCTCAATGCGAAGCTGATGCTGTAGTATGAATTGTATGGTTAAGCGCAAAGTTCAGCCAACTTCAACTTTCTACTTCCACTACAGCGTCACCATTGTGTTCGGCCAGTAAATGTTTTTTCGCGGTGCCACCTCTTTCGAATGTTTGACAAGCAATCAAAGAATATCATTTCTCACGATTGAGCTTCTCATCTCAACTCGCCGTTCGGAGTCGGCAAAAAACTGTAGGTCCCTTCCATTCGTGCATAAATATAACACGCACACACAAATAGTTGCGAGAAGCAGGCCCAGGCTCAGCCCGAGCTGTAGCGCCATCTCAGCATGTAATTATGTACCTCACTGAACAGTATACGATACTATGCGAATCAAAAAGAATAGCTCGAATTCGAGCGAATTTTAAACCATTATTTGCTCCAAATTCGGGAGTTTGTAATTCGCTCTCTTAGAAAATTTAGCCAGTAGTCTTAAGTGTCAGTCATATGATAGATCGCCTGATGATTATTCATTTAATAGTCCATAAAATTACAGATAGAGAGTGAGATAGAGATCGGTGGGTTACTTTCCTGAATTTATTTATCCCGAAACTTAAAGGCTCCGACCCATAGAATCCGTCGACTTCGTCCCGTTGTACTTTGAAGTTGAAGTATTGGCGGATAGGGCAGTCCCATTGAATTCGTCACATATCTACGTAGAAATGTAAACGATTCTCATAATTCTCTCCATGCTTCCACCAATGAAAATGCATAATCTCAATTTGTGAATGCGCGAACTTCAGTATGTGAATGTGTGAACTTAAATGCGTGAATGTGTGTACTGACAACAGAACAAAATCGTTGTCAAAAGAATGTCAATTGTCAATGTCGATGACACTTTCTCTACATTTTCTCTGTGCTTCCACCAATGAAAATTCATACCTACTCTCAATTTGTAAATGCGTGAACTTCAACATGTGAATGTGTGTACTGACAAAGTATAGACGGATGCAAAAAGTAGAAAGTTGACCTACTTTATCCGTCAAAGTTCATGCATCCGTTGGTTATGGGCCATCTCCCATAAGAATGTGTGTATTCTATCGAGCCGTCACTTGAAAATGAAGGAGCAATGGATCGAAGGATTCTATGTGTCGGGGCCTTAACTGTTTTCAACTCCAAGGGCAGTACTAAGCTCTGAAAATCAAGAATACATATTCGAAAAAACCGCGATCTTAAATTATTTTAAAATAACATCAAGTTTCAGCTGCAGTAGGTAACGCAGTTTACATCTACTCTTCAAATGTTCTTCGCTGATTACGACTGTTGGCATCACTTTACAAACTGACAGTTGGCAAATTGATAAATGTCATTTTGAAGATAAAAAACTTTGATGTGCAGTTCAATAGTTATTTATTTTATTGGGAGGATTTGTTAAAGAAAATATACATACGAGACTTCTCTTTAATAAGCAAAATGGCAAATATTATTAAAGCAGTAGGTTAAACTAAATTACATTTATAAATTTTTTTTTACTCAGAAATTCACAAATCTTTACTTTTCTGTTGATGTTATGTCATATTCATAACCTTATCCACCAAAACAAGTAAATTCATTTGATAAATATATTCCTTGTCTTTATTCCCAGTCTACTGGCCTGACAGGATTGGCCGTTTCGACAAATCCTCATCACACACTATCGGTTTTGTATGGAAAAATCCAGAGAGCACTCACAAAAATGCCTTCCGATGCAGCATATCGTAAATATACAGAAAAAATCGTTACAGAACGTGCTAACATTGTTAATAGCGTGAGTGAATATTCTCATATCTATTATATATTATAAAGACACAAAATTTTTTTTATTGTCCATAGACTAAGGACATTACCGCTGTAGAAAAAGCAATTGGTAGTGGACAAGCCGAAGAATTAATTGTTCAAGCTGAAAACGAGCTGATACTTGCCCGTAAAATGCTGGGTTGGAAACCATGGGAATCTCTTCTCAAACCAGCTCCCGAAAAACAATGGGATTGGCCACCAGCGCAGATTAAGGATCCACAAATCTAAACACCATGTAAATTTATTTCTTTTCTGACACTGAATATAATAAAAGCTTTTAAGAAGCTGTAGATTTGTTTTTAATTTCCACGCAAGCTTTCTGTTATCGTCTGTCCATTATCTCCTTTTTTAAAAACTTGTCTCAGTCTAATTTCAATCGTTGTAAAGTATAAATCTTTCAAAAATGCTATTTAATCGAGCGAATCATCTCGTTCTGCTTTTATTTCTAACTTTATTTACGTTGGGATACTGTCTGCCTCAAGCCATGATTGCCATTCGCCATAAGAGGCAATTTGATTTAACAGTATCGGCAGAAAATGATGACGATGGAACGATGGAATTAATTGCTGAAGCTGCTGCAAAACTGTGGAAAAGTCAAGATAGAAACACACAAATTGACGGCACTGCCAGGGTTGTTCACCGTTCCGGATCAATGTCTCCGGGTAATACTAAATACTCTGCATCATTTCATTTGCGCCATGATTACCGTTAGAAATGATCCTTATACTTGTATCATTTCATTGAATTGTGGACAACATTGACAGGACCTGATTACAGATTTGGTTTGCAGATTGTGTTTACTTAGAAATCGACCGAAGCGGCAATCAAACCAAAATGAGATATACTTTATAACGTACATATCTGACATCGAAATAGATTGTTCAATGTAAAGACACAATCAGCGATAACCTTTTAATCTTTTATTTGTTGTGTTAAATTTTTGTTTTATATACTTAATGTTAATTTCATTGAATGTATAATTTAAATATATTTAAACTAGGATAGAAAATACGCATTTTGTAGTTTTTTTAATTCGTTTACATTGGCACTTCATTGCCATATGCTGTCAGCATTAGCAGGACTTACCTGAAATTTGCATTGTTATTGAAGTACACTATTAGGCTATTAGTACACTTCTTTATGAGTTTCAACATATTTCTTTATTTAATAAGTTCATTTCGCTGCAATGGAGGTGATATTATGCCTGCGGAAGAGAGAGCAGGATACAAACAAGAAAAGTGTCTTCAGTGTGCTTTAAATAAAACAAGAACTCTGTATTGAAGTATTATTTTGAACTGCCGATGCTGCTTCATCAACACTTTAACTCGTTGTTTTGGCTAGACCGATAAATCTTCCTCTTATTACTTATGATTCTCACTTAACGTGCGTGCAATATAGAATAGTTTCAATTCTTCACAGAAGCAAACATAGTTGAAAAACAATGAAACTGGGCCCCAACATATCAGCAATGATTCCAAAATATAACCCACATTTTATTTATTAAGTGAGATTTTTATTATGTATCTACATACTTTCTATTAACAACAACAAAAATTCGTCATACCATTGGTGCTATTATTTGTCTTTCACTGATATTTTCTGGAAAAATAACTTTCATTTTAACTAAGGGTGGCCAATTGGACTTATTAGAAGAAAGTATGGCTATATAGTTCGTCTATTTGTTAGTCAATGAATTATTGCTGGACTTGTATGTATATCAAAAACTGGTGATAGAATAGGGGAGAATAAAATCTAAAGTAAAAAAAAATACAAACAACCTTTGTACCGCATATTTCGCGCTACATTTTAGTTGGTTAACAAATCTCTGCGTATGACAACAATTAGCAAATCTCTATCGCAGATTGATATGTTCAAGATTGCTTTTTAGATAAGCACAATCAAAACTAATTGTACATACCGTAGCCCGTATAATTTAAGTTTGTTCCTTGAAGGATATTAAGTTGCACATAATCGTGAAAGTTGTATTAAATTTTGAAAATAATTAAAATTTGCTCAGTCCAACTATAGAAAAAGATATATAACTTTTCAAAATGTACTTTTTTCCAAAATCCCCGCGGTAATTTTTTACTTTGGGCCATCCTTTTTTATTGCAATGCTCTAAGTCCAACTATAGAAAAAGATATATAACTTTTCAAAATGTACTTTTTTCCAAAATCCCCGCGGTAATTTTTTACTTTGGGCCATCCTTTTTTATTGCAATGCTCTAAGCATCCTCATCATCATCAATTTTTATAACTCTTGGTAACAGCATAACAGCAGTTCTTATACTATTCTCCTCATTTCTCAACAGTCTTAGCTTACTTGTCAACCGTCTGCTAACAGTTGATTGGACTTCGTGCATCAGCTTATGTGCATCTAACTGATTAAGTCTATACAACTCTTTAACTTGGAATGCAATGTTTCTACCAAAACTATTGAAAACATCGTCGTCTACAGGTATTGTATCCAGTTTTGGAAACTCTGGTTTTATATCCGACGCATCTTTTGTGCTTGGCTCCTCTGTATTCGTCTCAGATTCTTGTTTTATACTTACTATTGGAAATATGATATCACATTCGGGTTCAAGCTCTAGTTCAGAATTATCATCGATATCCTCACATGAATCAGGTTTAATGTTGTGTCGCGGTCGTAATGGATTACTATCCATAAAATGTGAAAATGAATACGTGCGCGAGTTATCAGATTCTAAACTTGGTTCTGACAACGCAATCTTCTTACAATTTGAATCCTAAACAGAAATGGAGAGTTATGTTGCATATAACAATATCAATTTCACCACTTACCAGTGGAAGCTCTACTAAAGGCGGCGCATCAGTTTCAGTCTTATTAGTTTGTGTAACAAAAGGTAACGTTTTTTCCGTGTCGCTCAAAGTTCCATCGTCTTCGTCTAATTCCTTAGGACTATCAGTTGGGGGCTTCCTTAAATTTGTTTCAGGATTTCTTTGAATGAAACCCTTTAACCAATCGACACCAGCTTGTTGTTCTATATCCCACATTTTCGGGTGTTTGATATCATGCGTTTTAACGAATTGATAAACAAGCTGCCTAGCGGCCTTGTAACTGCTGCTGGTATCGTATGGCAAATATGTGTAACGATTTAGAAATTCCATCAGTTCTTTCTCTTGTTTCACAGTAAATATTTCCGCTAACAATGGCGTCGGTATAAACTTAGCTTCGGGACCTTTTCCCTTAGCAAGATCCATCTTTTGTTTCCTCTCAACGCGATAAATAATTGTAGTTCGCTTCAGGCCGTATTTCCGTGCTGCAGTCGATGGAGTCTCAATGCCATCACAAATATCTCTTACTGCTGATTGCATACAATCTTCGTTAATCCATCGAGTGGTTTTTCGACGATTGTGCCGGGCGCGGGGCATTTTTTTTTTGACAGTGTACACTTGATACTGCACTGGGTGTGCGACGATAAATGACGGCCAATTCGACAGCGTATGCGAGAAATTCTATCTGTCGAAGTTTATTCCATGCGCAAAGATTAATCAGAACATTTTTATTTTCTATTTAAAATTACGGACTGGACTACGGATTAGTCAGAAATATCATTTACATAAAATATTTACAGAATAATTGCCATTTGCCAAAATGCCAACCTTTATAAAAATACATTCGGACACTGTCAACTTTGTTTGACAAACTGTCAAATGGAATTCACAATAGTGAGTTTGTGTTAAAAAGATAGGTAGGGTAGGTAACGAACAACGAAGGCGATTGTCGAATTTGACTGTTTTATTTAAATCGGTGATGTGGTATAAAAATTATTTTTATATGTACCTAAAAGCTATAGTAAAGTGGTCAATTTAAGTAGTAAAATGGTTATACCTATGTAAATGCAAATCATGACATTGACTTTCGTAACTGCATATCTTCCAAGATAAAAAGTTCAACACAGAAATAGGAACAAAGGCAGATACCTAGACCTACTGCTGAAGTGCTGATGTTGAGCTGAGACAACTGTACAATTTCAAAATAGAGTCGCCTCATCCACCATGGCAAATAAAATTGAATGAAGCAACTGAAAGTAGAAGATGATAGCAGACACAGGTACCTACTAGCTATAAGGGCCTATACGTTTATATAATTTTCTACTTTACATCTCGCGAGTTTAATTTTAAACGTGAACGTGATTTTAAATAAAAATATGCCACTGAGCCACTCACTCCACCCATCCCGCACGAGGCATATACAACTATAAGCTACCTAATTAACCGTACAAGTCGAGCCCGGATATAGTCACATCAACCGGGCATCTAAACTTTGTGACTATAAGCGGGCTTGTGCTCTTATTAGAGAAAAAATATAAACCATTATAAAAATAAATAATTTTAATTCTACGCTTTTTTAAATTTAAACAAATAAAAAATAATAAAATAATTTTCCATAAGAAACAAAAACTAACTTACGAAATTGTATTTAATATTATGTACATATGTACATATGTACATAATATTGCGTAGGCTTATTTATGCGTAGGGGAGGGACACCGACAGTGAGACACTTTTTTTTTAAACTGATACACCTACCTATACCTACATACATATTTTTAAGAGTTTTCGTGAATAGTGGAATCTGCGAATAAAAGAATCCTGGGAAACCTGGATAGTGAAGATTTTTGGATGCCAATTTTGATTTTCTTCATACATACTCACTCTTATATAGTAGAAACCTGCGAAATCTGAATACTGGAAAATTTTGCAATGAATTTTGTTTTTTTCCCCATGCAAATTCACTCTTTAATGGCAGAATCAAGATATGAATGCGCAAAAATTCATCAACATTTTGTCGGCTTCGTTTCCTTTCCGATAATGTTTACATTTTAATTGTTTCTTTTCGCGTGTGTTTCATTCTGCTAGCGGCTACATTCAACAAGTATACATTCTGAAATCCGATATCAAAATTGATCGAAAAATAATAAAAGAAATTTTAGGTTGCCGATAGTGGAAATGTTGCGAATAGTGGAAAAAGAGTGCACCGAAGCATTCCACTATTCGCAAGTTTTACTGTATTTGAATATGCGTCAGGTTGCGTAAGGTTTTGGCTTCATTTTTACATTATTCAATGTAATTGCAGTATTAATGGAATAGGAGACATGAGACTGAAATGTTTTTTTTTTTTGGAATTGGGAATAAATAAAAATTTTACATAATTAAAAAAAGAAGAATTTAAAGAACATTAATTTTGTAAAATTGTATACCAAATTGACTGCTGGTTTGTTGCCTACTAGTATTATGACCACAGAAAAGAGGCGGAGAGTTCACTGTTTGTCGATGAAAATAATTAAAAAAAAGTTAAGATGTACCACCAAAGCTGCACTTTGAAACATCAAATAAATCTTGTTGTGACTCACCTAGAAATATTTCACTTTTAGCTTTATCCGTTAGAGTTACATGTTTGAACAAGTCATTTAAGAGCTCAAATGATTGTCTCACTATAGGAGTTGTCTCACTGTTGGTGTTTCTCCCCTTTATATGAACGGACAAACCTTTATTTACTTGTAAATAGTGATTCGATTATCTACATACTTTACTAATTAAAAAAAGAAATTCGGACCAGTTGCTCTTCAATCTCATATACATATGTGATTCGTGTCCTCATTTTTAATTTCAAGATACCTACGGTCTTAATGAAGAAAGTGCAATAATTGCTTCTATACTAGATAGATCATCATTATCACTGTCTTTTAAATGATCTTCCGAGAAGATTTCCAGACTTCCTCCAAAATTCCCTCGGGCTGAGAGCTCTCCATTGGAGATGTAACGGATATCCGGTTAGTATCCGACATCCGGCATATCCGGCCCTTTTTTAACTTGCCATATCGCCGAATAGTCTTTTGGTATCCGGCCTTGTACTAAAAGTTTACTAAATATAAGGACAAATTATGGTGGTTATAGTTTTTCTGCATTAAAAGGTAATCAATGATTACCGTTATTTTCGTAAGCGATGCCTGCTTCTGAAGAATCTTTGGCAAAAGTGTTCCGATCACGTTCAGCGCTCCGAGACTACGCTTGACCAGTAACTTTGTCAACGGTACGTATCATTTCACCATCTACTGCATATCCAGCTAACGGGATGGCCGAGTTCTTTTTATCAAATTTATTTGGATCTTTTTTTCGGGATAAAATATGAATGTACATATGTGACGCAGAACGCATTTCGTTCGGCCAGATATCCGGCCGCCGAATATCCGGCCTTATTACATGCCGAATATCCGGTATCCGGCTAAATTACTATCCGTTACATCTCTATCTCCATAGCATTCAACATTGGAATCGCAGTCTACATATCGCTCAAATTCCTCGCCTAAAATATGTGTGATACTAGCGGAATAAATTTACTAAGAAAGGATTTTGCCAGGCTTAATTTCGAATGACTGTGGGTTGGGATATTGATATGATATAAAGAGGTTTAATTCCATAATAAATTACGAAAAAAAAGTGGTTTAAACATTTTATGATATAAAGCGATTTGTGCTCCTAAGCGATGTGATATTATTTTGGTTCACCTGTACCTACATCTAGTTTTTAAAGTCAAATTAAGATAGGCTGCCAGCCCCCTTAAACCACTGATACATATCTTTGCTGTACAACTTTCGAAAGCCTATGGATTGGAAATGCTATTGAAGACCAGTGCTGAAAAATCTGGCACTGCAAAATAATCTGAGCCGGATCAATTTTACTTCATATTTCCACGATCATTATATGTGTCAATTATATCATTACATTATATACATATGTTAATATATACTTGGATGTAATGACATTATTATTGACCGTGTAAGGGCTGCTGAACATAGCTAACCTCGCGGTATTTAGATTGGTTAGTTATTATTTGATTGTTAAATCCTCACTTATAACCAGATTGATGCATACAAATATGCTTTCTGGTATGGTCACTAAGGTTCAAAACCATATATTTATTTTATTCGACAGTTGAGCTACAGTACCTTGACATATTATTAGACCTAAGCAAAAAAACAATTGTTTAAATGGTTGGTATGTTAAAGTTCGTAATAAATATTGCAATTTTTTGCACTTGTTTAATGATTTATTGAATATTCTATGTACAAACATAAAAAAAAAACTTAAAACTGGTAAAGGAACATAAGTTTTTATAAAAAATAAGTTGTAAGGTTGTAGCGTAAATACAGCTTAGTCCCTCGATAATGTGAACTAGTTAAAACAAGGCGTTTTCGGATTTTAGAGGGATTCACATTACTGGAAATTTTTTCAGTACTTACTAAACTGATTGAAACGATTTTCAAATCTTTAAAAACAACACAAAATGATTTTTTAAAGCACAGTTTCAATATTTATTAATTTTGCTTTATAATCGATAAAAATCGATGCAATTTTTGTTTAGATGCCGTTAGGTACCAATTGAACTTATTTTACACACAAAAGGAAAACAGAAACACGAATCAGACAAGACACAACTAACTGAAAAAATATAACAACGAACTGATCATATATGTAACATCCATACCAACACAAATGGCAGTTGTCGTCTCTATATAGCCTGCAGCTGCATTTACAACTTAACAAATAACAGTTATTAAGTCCCTAATATCGCACGCAAAACGAGCAAAAGAAACAAGAGAAATATAAAAACGTTTACAAAAAAATTCACATTTTAGAGGTTGAAAATTTCGGAAGTTCAAATTATAGAGATGACAATGTGAGGGACTACTGTATTTCTATATTTAGTATTTATTTATTTGTTGGACCCAATATGCTTTTATTTGACGCAGCCTGTTTTAAAAACAAGATTGAACCCTATTTTTAGTTGATAAAATAACTCTTAAATACAAAAATATTCAAAAAACACTTGTTCCATCAATGTATGACGTAATCATTCAAGCCTTTATCAAAATTATAAATTAAAAAAAACCTGTCGCAAAATGTACTCAACTTACTCTAAATAGTTGCATATTAAACATATTTTCAAAATCGCTCATTTTTTTCTTGATTGATATAGCAAGGTGAAGGTACTGTAATGCAATGTCTATGCTATTCTGTTTTTGCATTTACCGTTTTTGCATTTACCATATCCAGCAGCAACCTATTCTATGCTCTTATGCTTTTTTACGGCAATTCCGAAACATCTATAAAAAAAACTTTTCAAATCATCTAGCTAAAGTTTTTGACGGTTATACGTGTATTACCATTTATATGTAGATTACATGACGCACTTCAAATTAAACAACGTATTTCTACACTTGCAGGTTATAACTATCTACACTTTAGTAGCGTTTAGGAGCGATCGACATAGACCAAAGAAATAATTTCTTTTCTATCAAATTGTTTATCTCAAACATTCTTTAAAAGTTTTGTTTGATATGAAACTCTTAGAATGCTTCGAATGTTACCAAAAATAGTTGAAGGTTTCTCGCTAATTTGTATACACTCTGTAACAACCCATAGTTAATACTTGTACATACCTGTATAATCAATCATTCCATAATGACAAAATTGTAATTATTTTTTATTTTCTTTTAAATTTCCATTCACTTCATTTGTTTTTATTTATGTCGATGATATTAAAGAAAATACAATTACATTTTAAAATAGCACACTGAGATGTTTTTAGTTGTTTTACTATTTGATTTTTTTTATTGATATTTATTTTAAGTTAAACATTAATATTAATTTAATGTTGATAATGATAATGCTATTTGTGTATATAATAAGATTTTTAAAAAAAATATACAATGCATTTTATTATGTTTAACATAAATTGTTCTATCTTAAATAAAATAATTACTGATTAACAAAATTAAATGACGTAAGGAAAATAAATTAATTACACTTTTATTCAATTATTGCAAATAGTTAATACTTAATTTTCAATTTGTTTTTGTTTTTGCCTAAATTACATGATCACAAAATTTTCCGTCGTTTCCGCAGATTGATTTACTTTCTTAATCCATCCACCATTCCTGAATTTTTATTTATGTTTCTTTTATTTAATTTAGTTTTATCCAAAAATATTTATTCATTAGGACCTAAAAATCGAAATCAAATATATGTATGTGTGTATGTATATTTTTTGTTCTTAAGGTATTACGTTTTTTTTTCTCCAAAAATTACATTGCGTTTACATATTATTTTGTTTTCTTTTTTAAATTTAGTTTCAAAATTTTCGTCTCAGTCAAAATACAAAATAGTTTATTTACATTTCGATGCTTTTTTTGTTTTTATTTATATTAATTTTTAAATATTTACTTAAACAAGCTTCGGAGTTAAGAATTTACATATATTTTACTAATAAATTATTTTAAATTATTCGGAAATTTAAAAATTAATATTATTAAATGTAGCATATTTACATTTTAATATGCGGTTTAATGAAATATGGCTTATGTGCTATAATATGCAAGTTGTTTTATTTATGATCTAATTCTATAATTTTTTTAATTATTTATGTAGTAATGGATTAATTTTAATACTTCTTAATTATTCATTAAATCAAAATTGAGATAACCATGAATTAGCTTTAAACGTGTAACAATATTTTTCTAGAAAATTTGTAGCAAATATTGGAAAAATTAAAAAAAAGTCAAAGAAAAATAAAAGTACGTATTATAATGCATAAAATGTAGTCGAATTTTGCTTTTAACTCATAACGGCTACAAAGAAATTATTAATCTATTCATATTTGAGTAAATGATTTTAAAAAAGGCTGCTATGCAGTAGCTTAGTTCAATAACAAATAAGTAAATTAAACCAGCAGAATTTTCTTTTTTTGACGAGATACCTAAAACACAGTTGTTGCAAACGTTCACACATATTGTTAACAAACGTCTTTAAATTCATTTGGAAAGCGGTGGTTTCAGCTCACTTTGGCGTACGCTGTCTACTTTCACAACCGAGGCTTGTGGTACAAAATATTAACGAGGCAATCTGTAACCTTTAATCAGGATATTCACTACTAAGTTTTAGATACTGCTGCTGGCTTTAGGATAGGTAGGGACAACAGTTTACGAATAGAGTAAACAAAAAGATTGGTCAAGAGCATGTTGGTCACAATCATGATAGAGTTCGTTACTTTTTATACTCCTCAACTTTTTAAACTACATATCACGAGCTATTTCATGTTGACGAAGGATGTACCTATAATCTCTATAAAAATGGACGTATTCATAGAAAAAGAGCCAAGGCCAAAGTCAAAGTAACACTAATTTTTTAAATGTAGACAATTTACATTTACGTACATGCATATTAAATGCCACACCCTTTCTCTATTTGCACTGACATTTTTTTATTCATAAAAACGGCGTGCATTTCGGTGGCACAGTGGTAATATTTATTTGTTTATAACTTTGTATCGTATTTTTATGTTCACAATGGAAGAATACTTCTTTGAAAAGAAATGTTTTTACACACTGTGATTTTAAAATTTTTCAAAATGTACAGTTACTATAACGTACGTTATAATTTTTAATGAAAGTATGATACTAATTAAAATCTACGTGCTTAAAAATTTCACATTTCTTAGATCGATAGTAAACAAAAGATAGACTGAAAAGATGAGACTAGAAAGCCTCAATTCACGTTTAAGTGATTCACAGCTTTAAGTGAGATCTATCTTTCTCGATATGGTAGTAAGAGTAGATTTATGTTTTATATTACTGGTCATTGTGTGAGAGGGCGGTGCACAAAATTTTCCACATGTCTCTCCAATTCTATTGTTGCATCACCGAAACGTGTGTTTACCAAATTTCTTCTCAATGAGAGAGTGGGAGGACTGTAGCATACAGACAGACAGAGATTCCGAAACTATAAGTGATCAGCACTCTACGGAACCCTAAAAAAGGAAGAAGGTAGCCAACGTTAAGAAAATATTGACTTGTTGCAATTACTCTCAGAATTTGCAGGCGAATAGGTATGCATAGGCTAATAAAATATATTTCCTTAAAACTAGTTATGACTCTTAAATGGTATCACCAACATCATTGTTCAAAACTAAAAGATTTAGGATTAACCATAACTTTAAATGTTAGTTTGGTAAGTTAGAATGGAAGGTTTATTCAAAAGAAGAAGGTCAATTTTTCAACGTCAGACTAAAAGTTATAGTTTTCATATTTCCGTCGATGTTTCGCACAATAATTCTTCAAACAACCTCGAGTTTTGATGAAACTGCAGATGTCATATACCGGATTTCCCTGAGTTTTTTCCTCCATGTCTTAAAACAAGTTGAATTTGGCGGAAAAAGTATGTCCTCGAGAAAGTGTTCATCGATTGTATTGTTCAAGACAAGGAAAACAATTGTGTAGGGTGCCTTACTCACCCCCTTTATTATCATTTACATTAACTAAAAGCAACTAAAAGGACAATAAGTGATAATAGGCCCAAAAGATTGAACCCTTCTTTTTCATTCAGATTCTCATAACGGTGCAGTGGGTGGACAATGTAGTTTTGTAAATGAATTGCAGATACGTGTTAAATAAAAAGAGTGTTGCCGCGAAAAAGTTTACAGGTTATCTAAAATTCAGGTTGCTCAAAGAGGTAATCGACTAACGTGATTTCTGATTTTATTTGAGAGCTGTTAGTTAGAATAAGTACAAATTCAA
This sequence comes from Brachyopa scutellaris, assembly GCA_949775065.1. NCBI lineage: Eukaryota > Metazoa > Arthropoda > Insecta > Diptera > Syrphidae > Brachyopa > Brachyopa scutellaris. Next base: position 114,883,447 of record OX459113.1, read on the forward strand.
CAAAGAAATAAGTCCGAACGTATGCTGTGTACGTGCGAGTTAAAAGACATTTGTATATCACTTATTATGTTTCTAACAATAAGTAAGTGCCTTAAACCTTATGCCTGCCGACCTGTTTTCGTCTGTTGTTTGCTTTCGTTCGCCATTAAGTAGAAAAGAGAAGTCTCTCTAAGAAAACCTGTGGTTTGAGTATTTCTTATGCGGTCGTTAAACCAAGTTAATAGTCGATTTTAACTGCTTGAGGACTCCTGGGTAATTAGGTTTTATATATAATACGAATACTGTATTTTACTAAAAACTTTACGTATAAGGAAAGCTTGAAAACTTGGGAGTATTTTTTTTTATATTTTTTGTTTATCATTTAAACTATTTATATTATAATTGACACATTAAACAACGTTTATATTATTTTCAATTACGTATTTCTAGTCGATTCATTTAAATGAAATAATGTACAAATTCAATAAAGCATACATTTTAGTATTGTTATTTGCAATTTTAAAACCACCAGGTATGTGAAATTATAAAAAAAAGAAACAATTATAAGATACATTGAATGAATTACGTAAGGATCAGAGGAAAACACTTTATATTTGTATATTTATGTACTCATAAACGTGATTTTATGTTGTTTTACTTTATATGAATTCCATAATAAATTCAGTCAAACTGGGATAAGTGTGTGCTTTAGTTATAACCCTTAGGTTACGCATTTCAAGAAGGAATATTCGCTTCTAGTAATGATGGATCCGGTTTTTACTGCTGAATTTAATTTAAATTAAAAAATCAACTAGCCAGAATGAAAACAAAAGTTAGGCTTTCGTACGAATAGAAAAAATGCAAAAAAGTAGAAAACAAGTCAACTACAATCACGGTGATATACATATTGGAAAGATATGAAGAGCCATTCCATTATCAATATATTCTTCTGTAAAAATAAAATATAGAAAAACCAAAAATAAAACAAAATCATTTTAATAAATTGGTTTATATTTATTTTTTTAAACACCGGTATTTTGCTTATTTACATTAAAAAAAGAACTACTACTCTAAGACTAAATTAAAATTAAGAAAATAAACATTATTTTATATATACTATAAAACGCTAATGGCATACATATAAAACCATTCATCATTTGCTTTATCGACATAAAAATAAATTCCAAAACAAAATAAAATCTAATTTAATTAAATTTTTCATTCATTTAACAAAACAGGCAGTTAACAAAACTAAACACAAGAAAATATAAAACAATATTAAGGCATATCATCATTTTTTTTTTGCAAACACAGACACTATTTTCGTTACATTTATTATGTTTTAGAAGGAAAAAGTGGTGGTATCTATTTTGTTTATGTTTTTTTTTTTTTTTTTAAGAAGGTAAAAAGAATCTATTGTTGTGTTTATTATATGGATTGAATATTTGTCTTGTGTATATTATTATTTCCTAAAAACTCTATTAGACTGTAACGTTTTTTCGGGTAAAAATTTATTTTATTTTTAAATTAATGTCGCTATTTTAAATTAAAAGTAAAACATTTGTCTATTGTTAGAATTAAAAATTAATTTGTACGATCAAGAAGCAAAGAACTTTTCTTTTTTTTTTTAAGAAAATTATTTATCGTACTAAGTATTTAATAATAATTGTAATAATTTACATAAAAAGAAATAACAATTACATTGTAATGAAAAACATAACTAATATTAACTAAGATTTTTTTTAAATTTGTTTTTTTTTTGTTTTGTTATTTAGCCAGTAAAAGTTGCAGTTTAAATGTGTTTTGATTTTCTTTTTCTCACTTTACATTTTATTTCAGCATTAGTTTATGTTGTATATTTGTTGTGTTTTAATTATTTTTGTTTCTCTTGTAAATAAATACTAATAAGTAGAATTTAATTAAAAAAAATAATTATAATTACAGTGCAAGTATTTTTTTTTTTGTATTCTCTAAATTATTTATGAACTAAGTTTATGTTAATTATTTTTTGTTATCGAAAAATCATTTTGACAAAATCTTAATTCATTCATACATATCGATACATTTACATATAAATATAAAATTCTATTATTACGTAGAAAACTTAATGTTCACTTGCATTTGTGTTTATTTATAGTGGGTTTTCGCATCTGAATTCAACTGTATGTGTTCATATTTCTGATCAAATAAAAACAAGGTGTAACTGCAATTTTAGAAAAATTATAGGGAACATATAAATTCATTGCATTCGTAGTGGTGTTATTTTTGTTGGTAGTTTTCTCTTTGTCTGGCAAATTTAATTGAAAACTTAAATTTATATTTTGTTGTTATTGTTTGAGTCAACAGTTTCCCGCTGTTTAACTAGTCCATTCAAAGGATGCGAAAAGGTGCGCGATATTTTTAAAGTAGTTTCCATTGCTGGTTTTTGTTGCAATTGGAGGTTTTGCTGCGTTTTCGTAATGGTTTAACCGTGTATTTTTAGGTCTTCCAGTTATTCTGACGACTGTTGCTCGGTCCAGGCGCCTGGGGTGGGATCATTTCGAGCAAATACTGTCGTTGCATTTCAGCAGCTCGCTGTATGTCAGCTAAGCTAGGAGCGCTTTTGCTGGAGGATACGTTCTTTTTGTTATTAAATGCTGTAAGGAAATAACATTTGATAAAATATAATTATTATTTTATTCCTTTTTTTAGTAAAATAAAAAAAAGAACATTAAACATGGTCACCCCATTTTGACAATAATTGCTTTTTTTATTAATTTGTTAACTGACCAAGGTTTTCAAATCAATCTCAATGACGTTTTCTTCTTTTAGTTTTCTTTCGAGGACTATTCGTAATATTTTAAGAGATCAAGGGCGAATTATTTCTCTTTTTCCTAAAAAAAAGGCCCGTTCGCATACGCTCCCAAAACTACTCCCAAAATCTACGAAAAATAACGAAAAGTTTCGAAAACCCGTTCGAGTACTATTTTAAGAGATCAAGGGCGAATTTATTTCTCTTTTTCCTAAAAAAAAGGCCCGTTCGCATACGCTCCCAAAATCTACGAAAAATAACGAAAAGTTTCGAAAACCCGTTCGAGTACGCAAAAATTTCGAAGATTTTCGTAAAAGAGAGTACTCACGAGAGAGTAAGAAATTGCCCAAGCCACGAATTTTAGCACAAGAAATTTCTTTGTGCTATTATATGAAGACTGTCAAATCACATACATTCTTCATTTCTTATTGTTTAACGCGTTCGTTTACTTTTTCATAATTTTCGTATCTTTGAGAGCATTTCAACCCCACTCTTCGAAATTTGAGAGAATACAGACATTTGGTGCGAAAAGTACGCGAACGGACCTAATATGTACGTGCTTGAATCGAATGAATTTATGTCTGCTCTGCACATGCTCATACAGCGCTGTGGTTTTTAATACTATAGTAGTATTGCACTACTTTCTGTCACCCGGTACTACCCACACTTCACTTTTGTACTACTTTTACAACTTTCTAAGTTTGTTCACTTCATTAAGTAAATAGAAATATTTCGGTGAACGGAATAATCAGATTTATTTTATTTTTTGTTTTTCCAAGTTTCAACCATTTGGTATCTTATTTTGCAATATCTTACAGATAATCCTCGATTTCAATTGTACTCCATCAAAATTTTCAGACACAAACATAAAAAAAAACGAGGGATAGAGATACTCAAGATTTTCTTACAGAACGCTTTAGAAAATAAATAATCATCGCATTGTATTTATAATATACTAGCTGACCAGTGCTCGCCTTGCTTCGTCGCCCTATGTTAAGGCAAAACAAATTGTTTTGGGAGAGAAGGGATTACAAAAAATCCTCTCTTAGTGGATGTCTATGTATGTTATTATAGCAATGTGCTGTGCAAATTTCAGTTCTTTAGGTCCAGCGGTTTGGTCTGTGCGTTGTCCGTTAGTCAGTCAGTGAACTGTTTTATATTATACTGATAGCTGTTTATCGTAGTAGGCCGGGTACGAAACATCAACAGAATGCTATTTCAGTTAATACGCAGAAATTCAAATGTGCTACATACACATACACACACTTCGTTCTCAACTGGTGGACAATTGTTGACAGTGATGTCATGAATTGTTGAGCATAGCTCAGCTCCAGGATAACGCAGAAGGATGATTTATACCTCAAACGAATCTTAAAGGAATTTACAACAACCAATTTTTTTGGTTCTAAATCCAATAAGCCATTGTTGAGTTAGGAATGTGTAATGAGATGACATAAAAATTTGATAAGTTAAGGAGTAGTCTGAGTACACCCATAAATTGCATTGAAATGCAGATCATAATAGTGAAAACCGCATCTAAATCCGTTTAGTGGTTCTCGAGATTAGCCTGTACATACAGAAAGACACATTTTGGGGACTTCATTTTATACTATGTATATATATAGATATACACATACATTAAACTTGCACTGTGAAAACGGCCATTAGTGTCACAGTTGAGGATATTGCGAAAAGTTTGACCATACATTATAAAGAGAAAAGTTGTACTACTACCGTGGCTCCTAAGATGTAAATTTCTACCGGAAGTTCTGTTTTGAAATTAACTTAGGGCGTTGGCAAAAATTATAACAGATATCGATGATTTTGTAGTGCATAAGTGCGAGAATGATAGTGTAAGAAATATGTAAAGTAAATTCCTGAAAAACAGAAATAAGTGTCCCAAAGTTTTTGTATTTCTACTGTATTTCACAAAACCAGCGAACAGGCAAGTCTATTTTTTTATACACTGTCTAAATGAACTGTAGTTTTGCTGATTGATAGGTCTACATAATGTAGATCATTTTGGCTATTTCAACCCAAAATTCAATTGTTGGTGCTTGTAAACAATTGAATCGTTTAGCTTCTACTTTTATAATTGAATTACTCACTTTCACAACTAAATCTACATACATTTGTATGAATATACTTACCAGCCGCTTGTGCTTGCGCCATTGCCATATGGTATGAGTAGAGTAAAGGTGTGAACTGCATCATGTGCTGTGGATTGTTACCGGCCAAAGCTTTACAAGAAAATTATTTAATAATAAAGCGTTCTAATCCGACGAAGAAAAACAAAATTTACCTCTAAATAGCTGTTGTTGGAAAGCTTGCATCGCAGCAGCTGTAGCTGCAGGTGATGTGTTCCCTAAGCTTCCCAAATTGCCGAGATTACCCAAATTGCCCAAGTTACCTAGGTTTCCTAGATTTGCCAAATTTCCTAAGCCGGCCAGATTATTGAGACCGGGTATGCTACCCAGTGCATTAAGTTGAGCTGCTGCAGCCGCAGCTGCTGCCGCCGCCGCTGTCGGCGAGAACTGCTGTTGATGCTGTTGTTGTTGCTGCTGCTGATGTTGTTGTTGTTGTTGTTGCTGTTGTTGCTGTTGCTGCTGTTGTTGTTGCTGTTGTTGTTGTTGCTGCTGTTGTTGCTGCTGTTGTTGCTGCTGCTGCTGCTGTTGCTGGTGTTGTTGCTGCTGTTGTAGCTGTTGCTGTTGTTGTTGTTGAGCAGCTGCTGTTGCAACCGCCGCCGCTGCTGCTGCTACTGACATCGGACTCGGCGATGGAGTACTTGGACTTAGATCATGATGTTGTCGCGAAGATCGGGGTGTTGTCGACGGCGGCGGAGGTGGTGTCGGCTGACTACTGGGTGGTGGTGGTGGTGTTGGTCGCGGCGTTGATGCTGGTGTTGGTGTTTGACATTTTGTCGGCATCATTACCGTGGATGGTAGGGATGGAACTGGTGTCGATGAGTGCGATGTATGAGAATCTACTGGCGATGGACTACTTTGTGTGGCGAGTCTTTGCTCAATTTCTTGCTCCTAAAAAAAAAATTTGTCAAACAATGTTATATAGTCAATGTTGACAATCATGCTTACTTGCTGCAGAGCTTTGACAAATGCTTGTTTCAGTCGGTTTGTATGCTCAGCTTTGAGAGCCTTTTTCACGTTTGTTGTCACACATTGCTCACAAATGACTTTAGGATCCTTATTACCTATACCACAAAAAAACAAACAAAATAGATCAATCGACTTAAGGAATCTTAAGGACAACTCACCTTGTTTCTCCCATTTCCAAACGGGTGTGAAATCAATCTTACACTGTGCACACCTAAACGGCGGGAGTACAGTCGATGGTTTCTTGTCCTTTGTCATTAGGTAATCAACCACAGTCTCTAAGCCCAAGAGGTATACGAATTCGGTGTTGCTGGGATTCGGTATAAAATGCATCTCTGGTGGTGGAGGTTTTGGCGGTGGTATCTATGAAATAAAATATTTTGTTAGTACATTAATGCTGCTCGTACTTGAAAGTACTTACTTGAAGAAGCGTTTTCTCTAATTGTTTTCTTAATGCTAATTTGGCTGCTGCCTGTCTCTGGGCGGGACTTTGGACTTCTTCTCTCGTTGATGAGCGGTCATTCTAGAAAATAAATCCGAATAAAAATTTGAAAATTACAGTGCAGAGTAGTATCAATTTACCTTCAGCTCGTTATGTTGTTGCTGCTGCTGTTGATGGTGTTGTTGGTGCTGCTGCTGCTGTTGTGATAATAGGGGTAGGGCTGGTGTAATAGACACTGAATTGCTTATGGATCCAGGTACCTTTGAATTATCCGAAACACTTAGCTGCTTGCGTATTGTGTACATTTATGAGTTTTTAGTTAAGACAAAAAATGCAAAAAAGATGAGGGAATGATGGATGGATGATTATGAAATATATTTATTTATTTATTGTTTGTGTTGAGGAGTATATCTGTATGTACATAACATAAGTGTTTGAATTTGTGCAAACCTAGTCCTTCGAAGTATAATAAATTTACCTCTTTAAACAAACATATCAACCAGCACACAAATGCCTTAGAAAGTGAAGCGTGAAAAGTCTAATTCATATAACACCGATAGTTTGGCTTAAAGTAAGGCTATGGTGCAAGCGATTGAATAATAACAATACAAAACAAAATAAACAAAACAACAAAATACACTATCGCAATCGCAATCGCTATCGCGCCAGTGGGTGCGCGCTTTAAAGCTTTGAATTTATTTTGAACGTTGATAACTTGAGTACACTTAGTGACAAAAGTCTATCTACTACAAGAAAATGATAGAAAGAAAGAAATTTGAAATTTTGAAAATTTCATTTGAATCTAAGCGCCGGCCGCGGCGATCAGGATGCTCTTAAATATTATAACTGCTTGATGAAAAGAGTATATAAAAATCAAGATTTGCAACAGCGGAGATAAGTTCACAAATGATAGTGAAAACTGCAGATCATGTTATGCAAACACTGTACGAATGGTATTGAAAAAAGGCTTTTCGGAGCCGACTAGACAGAAAAAAGCCTAGGACTGATACGTCCTACCAACAACATGGAAATCAGTTCTAGCAATTTTTATTTCCAGCCAATTCATATAACGAATGCCAATTATTAAAATCGAGTGTAAGGTTTAAATTTGTTTGCACCAAATCAAACAATCCACTGAAGAACTTTTTAGCTGTTCCATATCCGACAATTTCCAGTGGTCATGATGGTATACCGCTCTTACTTTTGAAAATGTTCAACTGTTTTTATCGTTAATATTTGTGACATCTTAAACTATCATGGAATTCATTATCCCTAAATTATTTGAACAAGTTGTATTCTTTTTTATGCAGATAGTTTTTTTTAAAGACACCTCATATTATCCAATTCTATAATAGTTCACTCTCAATTTCCACATGGTTTCCAACTGGATCCTCTTTAAATTATCCCGTTCATTAATTCAAATTGTAATGTTCTTACTTACTCGAAAAAGTTATTGTTTGTAAATGATGCTAGACTCCTTAAAACTAAGTTTACTCGGAACCCCAATGCTTCAAAGTGACTTGAACAAAATTTTATTTTTATTTTTGAAATAAATATTCCCTAAATTAGTAGGTGTTAAGTGATGTACATACATATTTTAATATGTGATCTTGGAGTAAAATTTGATGCCCAAGTTTCATTTACTAATCATATAGACTAAAATAAATAAATAAATACTAGGCATTAGCAGTCCCATGGAGAACCGAGACTAGCTTCTTGCAGCCATTTGTATGTGTGTGTTAGATATTTGCACAAAGAAAAGTGACCTACAGTTTTCTGCCGTCTCTGAACGGCGGGTTTTGTAGCTTCTGAACAAATGATACTCTTTGACATACGACAGACATACGAAAGAGGTGGCACTGTGAAAAAACTTTTAGGTGTTTGCTGGGATTGAACCTGGGCAACATTGCGTAGTAGTCTAAAGCACTAACCACTACGCCACGGTGCTCACATAGGCTATATATTTATATAATATATAATTAAGCTAAGTATAGATTCGCCTACATGCAGAGATAGTTTTATGAATTTAAAAATCCATAAATTAAAAAGTGTTTATGTTGCTCATTTGTGTCCATTTTCATTTCCATTTATCGGATTTCTCTATGAGCACAGGCTACATAATATGTATACGTATAGGTACATTAAAAAATATGTTGTAACTTATAAATTTTGTATTTCCTGAAGTTTAAAATAATTTAATAAACTAAAAACCACAATTGTGCTCGTACAAAGAGATAGCTGTGTTCGAAACAACATTTAAGAGGTTTGGCAAGGATTTCACGAAATGCAGAACATCTCCTTTCAGTTCTCACGATTTCTCTAGTTTCATCTCAAAGAACATTACCATTTAGTTACAAGTGCCTGCCTAGTGGAGTTTCGCGATTGTTGTCTAAATTGAGTTATGTGCGAACTATGACATTCCGGCGGCGATAAGATTTATCAAGAATTACATTCAACTAATATTTAAATCTGTTGATCTGTATCGATGGAGAATGTATGCGTAGTATGAATGTGTGCTGCAATGAATGAGTGAATGAATGGTGAATGATAAATATTTCTTCACTTTTTTAAAACCAAACTATTCATAAAAATTCAGCTTCGAACTGGTTGAATACATTACAATAACTCACATTGCGTGGTTTAATTCCCGATGGTGGTGCCGATGTTGGTGTAATCGTCACTGATGGTGTTATGGTGAGATTCGAACCGGTGCGTGGCAATATTGAACTTGTCCGATGTGCCGATAAACTACTTCCAGCCGTTAGGGTAGCTCCACCGGGCAGCGATGAACGTGGTGGCGGGAGTATTGTCGTATTCGATCTACCTGTTTGTGGCTGACAACGGCTGCTACTTGTATTGTTACTACAAGAAAATGAAATTAATTAATTAGAAAGTGTGAGATAGAGTGGAGAACAAGAATCTACAAGACCTAGCAAAATTTACCTCAATCCGGGCGAAGGTCGATTTTTTGAATGGGCGGGTAGCGGAATAGCATTCGTTGGCGTTACACTCAACGATCCTTTCGTAAGAGAAGCCGGTATAGCCGACAATGGATTGTTGTTGTTACTAGTTGGTGAGACGTTCGTTGGCGTTACCACCAAATTCTCTTTCATCACATGCTGAGATTGTTTCAGTTTCTTGAGGAGGACCAACTTCGTCTCTTCATTACGCAGATCTTCTCGTAATTTTCTCAATCCTTTTTCACGCTCTCTCAGTTCGGATGGGCTCAGTTCCTTAATTGGATAGTATGGCGGCATTTCTTCGTCATCAGTCTCTGAATCAATATTGCCGTTTTGTGCCCGTCCATTAACACGAGCTGGCAACAACACAATGTCTGGGGCTTCAGCATATGACTTCGGTTCAGTGCGGGGTCGCAAAACTCGACGTTGAACCTTATTTTCGTCTTGTTGTTCAACAAAGTTATTTAGCGGTGGTGGTGCTGGCGTTATAGTTAGACCAGAGTTTTGTGTTAAAGCGCGTAAATCCCTTACTGTGGCTTGCGTTATAGTCAGAGAATCTCTTCCGGAACCAAGACTCAAATCGACAACATCATCGACGTCCATTTTAGCCATTTAAGTTGCGGTTCGACGCCCTGCAAACGAAGAGAAAATTAGAAAACTATTAAATTTATTGTTTGAATTTAATTTTCGTTTTTTTTTTTTTATTCAGTTTTCAACATCTGCCTGGCACACTGAGGTGGAAAGAATGCAAAGTAGAGTTATAGAAAGTTGAAATATGTAAGAACGTTGAGTGTTTGCGCTCTCTGGGGTGGTGTATATTGTGTTCATTGCCATAATACAGAGGGGTGGCATCATGCAGTGCAGTGGACAAGAAAACCGATTTGGTAAGTTGTTACTTGCTATTGTTTTTGTACTCTTTTCAAAGTCATCAAAAGCATTGCATGTCTACCTGCATGGTCGTACTATATTCTTTTGACCTACCCTTAAGATTGGCCTTGGGTGTAAATAAACTGTGCGCGATAAATACATACAGGAAACTAGAAGGAGAATGTTTTAGAACTACAATTAAAGGAAGAGTTGCTGGTTGCAGAATGTCTACAATCAGGGATGAACTGTGTATTTAGAAGCATGGTTAGGTTGGGCTTCTAGGTATTTTGTGTTTATTGAAATATTAAAAATAAAGCAAATGTTTGTATTTAGATAATAAAAAATATATGCATGAACGTGTATATACATATAAGAATAATTGGAATAGTTTCTTTGTGTAATTATTGCCAGTACTGATTTTCGTGCAAGCAGACGCCCAAATGAATAACGCGTCCCTTAGGAGCCTGCGCAAGGTGAATTTGAAATCATGACTTTAAGTAGGGCTGTTTTTCTTTTTACGTGTACACAGTATATTTGTAATCCAAGTTCATATGAATGTGTATGCAACTCCATAATCGACGAGAATAATCGATACTAGTGATGAACGGACATTGGTAATTAGTTTAATTGTAAGGCACCCACCCACAGCGCCGTGGTGTAGTGTTAAGTGCGTTGGACAAATACGCACTGCTGCCGGGGTTCAATCACTACCCGGGTTCAATCCGTAAACGTTTTATTCACGGTGCCACCTCTTTTGAATGTCTGACAAGTCAAAGAGTATCATTTGTCAATGAGCTTCTCAACTCGCCGTTCGGAGTCGGCGAAAAACTGTATGTCCCTTCCATTCGTGCAAAAATATAACACGCACACACAAATGGTTGCGAGAAGCAGGCCCAGGTTCACCCTGAGCTGTAGCGCCACCCAAAGTAAAAGTAAAAATAAAAGGGAGTGTCCGGCTAATAGAACGTAAAATGTATGCAATCTGAAACATGAAAGTTTGGTTATAAAAATGTGTCCCTCTAAGTGATTTGTCCGTCGAATATGATACTTATTATTATCATCTGTACAAATTAAATATGATCTAGTTCTAGACATTTCAGTACCTTGCTACCAAAAATATTCATATATGCATTCCTTTAATCCATTTTACTTAATTGACAATTATTGTTCTAAGTGGGCGGTTTTGAATTTTTGATTCTATATAGATTCTATATAGATTTGAAAAAAAAAACGCCTTTTGTAAAAAGCAAACAACAACCACGCAGAACATTCAAACAAATCAGTCCGCTGTTCTTGACGTTTAGTCTAGAATTTTTTGACTAAAATCCAGTCCCCGACCTCAATGAAAGTAGACCAGATGTTCTGTAATTTTTTCGGGCTCTCGACCAATCAGAGGCCGTAAACTACTTGCATTTGCAAGTATCTAAGTTTTGGAATGTCCCCATTGAAAGTTAACAAATTTCACTTGGAAAGGAGTTTATCTTTTTGAAATGACAAACAAAAATGTCCAAAATTTCAAATATCTCCAACGCTAAAATGTTTAAGCAACTAGCGAACAGAAATTCACAGATTAGTACTCGTACATATAACGAATCTTATTTTAATTGTTTCTTGAACTACGAGTATGTATTTAAAAACTTAAACGATTGACTTTTAATCGATATTTTAACCATTTACCAGGATAACACTATTGCTGTCAAATGGATTTACGACAAATTGCCAACTTTTATACTCCAATGTGTACCATCCATGCGTGAATTGTGAAGTGTACGCGTAATTTACATGCGATTTACTCCAATTATAATATCATTATTTTTTTTTAATTTCGTTTCTTCTGTATGCTCATTTTGTACGCGATTGCTGCGTTGTTTTATACCTACATATGTGCATATGTATGTGCACCTCATTACCAGTCTCGTTCGAGTTATGCGGTGGAGAGTGGAGATGAAGGCGAAGAAAATGCTTAGCAAGATGCATATACAATCACAATCTAAACACATACACTTTACGTTCACATGCGGGGAAAGCTGCCTACTCGTTCGTCGGATGCTACCGCTGCTGAATGGCCACCACACGGTGTCGGTTGACCAGCACCAGCAACGACAACGATGAGGGTTGTTGCTCTTTTCAAATACTTTTGTGTTTTAATTTCTCTTTTTTCGTGTCTTTTTTCTTTGAATTTAAATTATTATTTATGAAAATGAAAATTCTGTCAATATGGCAGTTTCTCTCTTTTCGTTTCTAATTAATTTATTTTATTTTGTTTTCGATTTTTCTCCAAATTTCCTCTTTGCTTTATGTGACAGCACCACATATGTACATACATATTATACATACTTAGATTTCAAAACTATGCTGGTAAATGAGTGTGTTACATACGAAAGCGTTGTTTGCGGAAAGGTCTAGCCAACACGTGTATCTAACGAATGTGTGATAAATTTTTTGAAATTATGCTAAAATATTTTACATACATGTATCTCTTTTCCTTAGTTTCAGTTCAATGTCAATAACATTGGATTTTCGATGGGGATACCTACACTTTTATCGTTGACATTTATTTTTCGGTATTGGTAGTTTGAATTAAATAAAATGGAAGACATCGATATCAAGTGACATTTGAGATATATGTATGTATGTACAAACAATTTTATATAAACGTAGATACATACATTATATACATACATGTTTGTATGTATATGTACATAGTACATATGTACGTACATAGGTACGTACATATTTTTTTTGTTTATTGGATTCTTTTATGCGGTTTCCTTTTGTTCGGTCTGAGTTAATTGATTTCGTGTTGTTTTTTTTTTTCTGTATGAAATTTGAATTAACATTAAATTAAATTGTTGTATATTCTGTTATTTAAGAGCAACCTGGTTGTGGTGAAAAGTATGGCACGTAACCTAAATTTAGGTTGCAAGTTTTCTATAGGAACTTTTAAAACGGAATGTGTAATAGCGTCACATCGTCTTATTTATGCATTTAGATTTTTTAATAGACACTTTTCAGAAAACTATTAGTGACAGACTATGATAAGACTTTACTTTAATTGGCGCTACAGCTGGGGGTGCACCTGGGCGCTGGGCCTGCTTCTCGCAACCATTTGTGCGTGTTAAATTTTTGCAAGAATGGAAGGGACCTACAGTTTTTTACCGACTCCGAACGGCGAGTTGACAAGCTCATTGACAAATGATACTCTTTGATTGTTTGTCAGACATTCGAAAGAGGTGGCACCGTGAAAAAACTTTTAGGTGTTGAACCCGGACAGCATTGCGTAGTAGTCCAACGCACTTACCACTACTCTACGCGCTATGAAAAACGCGCTAAAATAAACCATTGATTAACATGGAAAATGGGCTTTAAAATATAAAGAAAGTATGTATGTATAATGTAATTTAAATACGCACATCTGAAGTAGATGGCAGGCGAGCCGAGAGTTAGTTTTGAACGTTTTGCAATTAAAATATTATGCAGGAGCATATATACATATATGTACATATATGTATGTTTTCAACGGTTTAATAGAAGAATTTTAGTTTGGAGGAAGAGAGAGATTTTGAAAAATAACTTAAAAACAAAGTGCAGAAAATCTTGGTTTTGGAGGTACTAGTTTTAACAATATACCCGTAATGACCCTAACGACAACACTTATATATTTCGTCAGTTGTTTATTTTCAAGGTTTCAACTTCTTGGAAACCCTTCCACATTCACCGGATTTCCACCCTGTCGATAATCTGTGGGAATAACTGGAAAGAAGAATTCACAAACACCAAATATGTAACTGGTAAAACGGAGCTCAAACACATTCTGTCAAACGAATGGCAAAAATAAGTTAGAGTGTTGAATTACTTTATTCAAAAGGGTAATCAATTGTTTTATTTTAAATCACAATAGCAAGCAGTTTTATTAAAGAACTAATGGTGTTTGAATACTTATGCTCATCACGGTATATAAATTGCAATAAATTATAGAAAAACAATCAAAATTACGGCCGGGCGCTATACTCATATGTAGGTACATGTATGTACATCCCAAGTCTATTCCAGCGTTATCCAGATAAAACTAGTGATATCACTTGGCCGATTACATTGGAATGCTACATCTTGTTTGTTCAGCGAGCATACATACGATGTTTATAAGTACATACACATGTACATATGTATGTACATACAAGTACTATTTACATTATATACGTACATTTTAAATACGAGGTCATTAATCAATAGCAATATTTTGATTGATATCCATTGGTGAACACTGATTTCAACGGTGAAAAATTGATGAATAAAAGTTTGTTTGATATAATTTCATGTATGACACGAAATACATATACCTATGTACCTACATATGATCGAAATACATACATATACATACAGTCATGTGAAAAATAATAGGGACACCCGTCCAGAGTAATTACAAAAGCCTCCAACTATGGAGAACAATCGCTGAATGAGAAAAAACCAACGGATCTAAAACTGGTAGGTTTACTCCATACCTCGCTATACGGCCGCTCGTTATACGGCATTTCGCTGTAGTTATTCTTTTAGTTATTCTTTTGAAGATTTTGAACCCATCTAATAACTAAAAAAAGTAGACTTTAATATCAGGGCTTACATAATTTTGTCAGTTTTAAAAATATTTCTTTAATGTCCCTATTATTTTTCGCATGACTGTATGTAGCTCCGCTTCTGTATATAGACATAGGATAACACAAACTGAAAGGATTGCAAATTTCCTTACAGTATGATTTTTTTACCAACTGCCGGTTTCATGAAAAATTGTAAAAACATTAGTTTTTTTATTTTTTAAACAAAACTACAAATTAAAATCAATTGCTTTTATTTTTCACACAATTATTTAAATATTATATGTAGTTTACTTACTTAATCAGATCTAAGTTTAACCGAAAACTTAAATCTTATCCATCTTAAAAAAATTACTCAATTGGGGTAAACGAATAAAAGTATACTGCTATTGAAATCATTGTTTTATCTTCACTTAAGTATTTTTATTTTTTTTTTCAGAAGCGTCAACCTTCAATTACCTCTCCTTCTCTTAACTTGTCATTACAAGCAGAACTCCATATAGACATGTAGCTCCCCTTGCCCCAACTCGGGTAACGAATGACATGCATCTACATTATGTATAAATGACACACATTGTCAAGCAATGAGTTTTCACAGCAATAAAACGTTAAATTTTATTTTCTCTGAAACGCTTCCTTGCTGGTCGATTCCTTCAGAACACGATCTCCATGTCCGTAAAACCTAAACATACATATATACATAAATCATCCTTCATTAAATCGGATTCTTCTAAATTTCTTTTCAAACGATCGAGATAATTCGATGAGGTCGATGTCGTCGCTGTCTTCGTAGTCGTTGTTTTGGTTGTCGCCTTCAAATGTGCGACTGTAATCGCGAACTGATCATTTTATTGCCCACAAGTGAGCTAGCGGAGAAGGGGTGGTGGGGCAGCGAAAGAAAACAAAGTTGATCGGCAGTGTTATAGCCGCCGTTTTTTTTTTATGTTTTTTGCTGATTTTTTTTTAAAGTTTGAAACGCTCTTAATGTCTCTCATCTCGGGGTTTATTGGCTTAACCTGTTTTCTAGACTACTACTACTACTGGAATGGTGGAAGTCGACGATCGACAAGCGAGTGCGCGCGCCCGAAAGGCAAATGCTCTGCCACGGCAGTGGTTACACGGGACTGCAGCAGGTCAAATTCGAGTAGATTTATTTGATCGTTATATGGAGAGATAGGTATAAAATGTATATTCGTGCATACATATGTATGTACATACTTATATGCGAAACAATTCATGTAAGTATTTGCAAAATGAAAGATAAAAAGACGCAAGGAAGGGCGCAACACACAAGAAACACTAACTGAATGTGGGAGTTTGTGTGTCAGAGTCGCTTCAGTTAATTGTGTGTTACAAAAATTATAATTTACCGTCGGAATGTTGGCAATTTTGCAATCGTTTTGCTAATATACAAAAGAGTAAATTAGGCACGCTTCGAATAGCAATCTTTTACCTCACTCAAGCAAAGATAATACAAAATGAAGATGTGCAACAATTAAAAAAAAACACATGTGTTTATTCAAGTTAGGCGATCTAATGGTTCAATCAGACATCTAAACTCTAGGAGACAATGACCATTAGCACGCACACACATTTATGTACATATTACTTCAAGCAAACGCATTTCATTTAGGGACCAAATTGCCTTGGAATTAGTTGCCTTTGAGATCTCTTCACTATGCAATCGACCCGGGCAGAACGGCTCCTTTTCAACACTATTTTTACCTAACGTTGATGTACCACAAAGCTCTATGTACGTTTGTGACACAACTCCATATTATCTTGCACAACAAGTGTGAATATTCTACACCAGAATTTAAATTAACTTTACTCAATTTATTTTATTTATTTATTCTGATATTTTGTTTGCTAATTGCTTTCCAAAAAAGTCAATATCCGTGGTCTTACAAAATGTACAACCCGCTTTCGTTTGTGATCTATTTCGACGTAAGGGATAGATAATTTTAGCCAGCTCAGTGAGAAAAATGGTTGAAAAGCTGGACTTAGAGCACTCAAGCAAGTACTGAAGCCGGATTTTCCAATAAGTCAGAGAAAAAGGATTAATTTGGGCTGGGAACCATCTTAATTGGATTTAAGAGATGTGTAACAATATTATCCTTTCCAAAAGAGCCAAGTTTAAGCTGCATGTTGGAGATGGGATGATTCCTGCACGAAGAGAACCAAAGAAAAGACTGAGCTCTGAATGCCTCCTAAGGATGCCCCAAGAACTGAAGGTGTGATGGTCTGGGGATGCTTCGCTGGAGATGAAAGAGGTAGAATGGCCTCTTCAGAATCGAAAGTCACTTCAGCATAATTCATAGAATACGAATTAGAGCCCTCTATAGCCAGGATAATGCTCCTTGCCATACAGCCAAAATTGTAAGTATGAACTTGTTTTTGTGTTTCAAATGAAAGATTAATTTATAGCTTTAAAATAAGCTAGAACGTCTATGACTTACAACTAGGTATTAATATTTTTATTTTATTTTTTAGGTTAAAAAGTACTTCGAGAAAACAATATTGATATCTAAGCTGCTCTCCCTACAGCCCAGACCTCAATCCAATTGAGAGTATCTGGTCAATCATGAAACATAAGATTGCAAGAGAGCGTCCAGAGTCAATTGACATTCTAAAAAAATTACTAATCCGGATCTGGAACACCATACCAGCATTCACATGGAAAAACATATCTGGGTCAATGAATCGCAGATGTGCAGCAGTTATAATGTTTCTAGGAAGCAATAAAAAAATTTAAAAAAAAAACTGCAATAAACTAGCATTTTACATTTATTATTAAAATGGACATTTTTTGGTCTAAGATCATTTTGCTCACTTGACTGCAGGTAAAAAATTCGAACACTCTAAAAGTGTCATGAAATGTTTGAAAATACCTAATAAAACAAAACCTCATTAAAATATACATATGTACTTATTTGCATTCGCCAAACTTCGAAATAAATAGTTTGAGCAACATTTTTCGAATGGCACTGTGTATTTATCCACAAATAAATAAATGTTTGTCAAGGTACATATAGTACCTACATACATACATGCACTGTTTCTTTTACTAAAGACTATTTCTTCAACTAAAGACTTACATACATATATAAAAATAAATAAATAAAATAAAAATAAATATACATATGTACATACATACATATGGCTTTTGTTTTTGTTCATTTAAATTAACAAACTTTCATCTAAATATAATGTCGATTCCAATGGTTTATAAAATTACATAAGAGTATCCCATTTAACAAAATCAAAAATCGATCGTGTTAGAAAATAGAAAAAAAACCGGTTCTTATGCTAATTTTTAACCGTTAATTTCGAATTGAATTCAATTACATACATATGTGTATAAGTACACATGTTATGTACATACATATATTTACATATGTATGAATAAACATATTATGTACATATGTTTGAATTCCAATAAAATTCTGTCTCGCTATTATGTGTGTTGTACGTGCTTTCTTAGACAAACTCACAGCCTGTTTTCTGATAATAACTAATCTAGCGTTCTGTCAATCTGGTGACAAAAAATTTTTTCCCCCAACCGAATCGATAACGCATTCCATTATCACAGCAATTATGGTTTGGCCTTATACAATTATTCTCAAATAAAACCAACTTTATTACAAAACAATATTATAAGCGCATTATTATCTTGCACCTTCTCTTAATTATAGAAGTATTAAAAATATCTCTCCTTCGATACGTGATAATTATTGGTTGTGGCTAGGTGAATTTCTCCAAAAATATCTCAGATGTCCTTCGTATCGCTCGAAAGCAAAACCCAACACTGTGAACGAACACAGCCTGCGTGTATAATCGACATTCGACAAAAACGATTACCAATTGCAGGGGGTGAAGTTCATCGATGACAAACATGATATGTTTCTTTATCTGTTTATTTTTATACTTTACGAAAAACATTTAAATATTTACTATACACTGCGGTACTGAATGGAAATACATACATACTATGCATTCATTAATTATATTAATGCATTGTGCTAAAATGAAATGAATACTTTCGAAAATCGACATCATCATTGTTAAAATAATTGCAGTAAAGGCGATCGGCAGTGCTGCCCCCTTGCGTTGGGCGTAAGATTCCTTTTGGCATATATAAATCTTATCTCTTGTCATTGAAACCAGCAGCGCACACAAATAACACGAAAAAAGTGAATTAAAAGTGTAGAATAGAAAGAGGAGGAAGATGGAGAAGATGGGGGTAGAAGCAAAAAAAAAAAACAAAACTTCGAGAAATGTGAATATACATACATACACGCAAACAAAATTAAACCAACCGCTTTACAGCCAGCGCAACGTTGCTGTTTGTTCTGTAAGCTGCTGCTGCTGATAATATGATTTTAGGTCGTCGTCGTTGTTGTTGTCGATGTCGTGTGACGAAGACCATAGTCAGTGAAGTGGGCACTGTACCTCTAAAAAAAACTTACCTCTGGTCATAGCAGTCAGTGCCATTAGACAGAGAACGAGTGTGTGTGTGTTAAAGAGAATGGGCGGGGGGCGCGGGAGGGTGCTTGGGTTGTTCGGATTTTGTTGGCAATCATCGATGGTACAAGTTGAATGAATATCATCGAATTCGTATCGAGATTTTTTTTTATCCACGACGCACTAGAAACAATCGTCGACATTGTGTCTTCTCTAAAGTTTTTGCTTTCGTGTATTTGTTGTTGTTTTTGTTTTCTTTTGTCTTATTTTACGTTCTCTGCTGTACTGCTGGGACTTTTTTTTCGTTTTGTTTTACAATTGCCAATGCCAATGATTTGTGTTTTTTGTTTTCCAAAAACAAAAATGTATCGACAATGGAGCATTTAGTGAACAGCCCTTTCATAGGTGAAAATAGTTAACGATTCGAGAATGTCTACCAAACAATTGACATCCCTTTGGTGAATATTAAATGTGAAAGATGTACCTACATACATACTATAGTACAGTGAAATCTCTCTTAAGTCGACAGCCACGGGACCGGAGTTTTCTGTCCGGTTATGAGAGCTGTCCGTTTATCAGAACGCATTTTAATTAATTTTAATTAATAATTAATTAAATAAGCGGAGTGGAATCACAACATAAACATGATCAGTAGGTTTTCAAAATTTCAGCTCTTTAAAAAAAAATTTAAAAAATGTACAAATGTATAAAAGTATGTATTCCACGTGAAATCTTCTTTCTTCTTTAGATGGCGCAACAGTTCGGGTGAACCGGGGGTTGTTATATTTTGGCACGAATGTTTTATGCCAATTTCAAACGGCGAATTGAGAAGCTAATCGTGACAAATGATGCTGATGATGATGAATTGAATGCTTGTCAGACATTCGAAAGATTTGGCACCGTGAAAAAACTTTTGGGTGTTTGCTGGGGTTGAACCCGAGGGAGAATGCGTAGTACCCCAAAGCACTAACCACTACGCCCCAGTGCTCACGGGGTGAAATACCGAGATTAATAAATAAGGTAAAACTGGGTGTTCAACGTTTTACTTTAGAAATAATACGAATAGTATGTTTCTGCCCAATTAGCAGCTGATCGATTTTCTTGGAGTGAGTACTACCCCAGCAGCAAATACCATATTGAAGCTTTGATTGCTCAAGGCCACTGTAAGCTAGTTTTAATATTGATAATATAACAATAAAGACTTAGGTAGTAGATCTGCCTGACAACATTGTTAAGATAAAGTTTTAAATGAGATGTATAGGGTAATAGCCAGGTATTTAAAATTATCAACACATTCAATGTCAAAACATCCATCACTGCAACGTAAATAAGACCTGAAGATTGACGAAAAAAGTTTTAACCATAGAGCAGCAAGGTGCATGACTACATAATATGATAAAGATAAGCCTTTAGGAACCATTCCCAATAAATTAACAAGCATAACTTAGTTTTGCTGCTTCTAAGCTTGTGGAACCTAAACCAATGAGAGAGAGTTTCTTAATCATGGTTCATGTTAGTAAAAGTTTCAAAATGGTTTTTAGTGGAGTAGGAAAGACCAATGTCATCCGCAAAAGCAGTTAATACGACTTTAAATGGCTGAAAAAACATAGAATGAACGAAAAGCAAAAATAAGATAGGGTTCAAAACGGAACCTTGAGGAATACCCATTCTCAAGCATTTCGTGCTTAGATCATTTTTGATTCTTTGATTACGATTTGTTAAGTAGGAGGAGAACCAACCAACAAAGCGTCTCTCTCTCACGCGTGCTGGGTAATGTGGGTTTATTTTTTGGAGAGTACTCGTATGTATCCATTTTGAAACTGCATCACGTAGTTAAAAACACGTTTTTGTAACATTTTTTACCCATCAAAAATACAGTCATACTTCTTTCTCTAATTCGAAACTTCTAACGTGAGCTTTTCCATAAGTTTAACTAAGTTTTTGGATCATGCATTTGTAGATACTGAAGATTGGGAAAAGTATTTATTAAAAAATATGCTTTCGTTGTCAGAGAATATTAATTTCGAACTTATCATAATTTATCTAGTTCAAATTATATATGTTTGACTGTAATTTGTTGCAATACGTCCTATCTTATCTAAAAAGATTCCCAGAAATTAGTTTTAATGACGTGTTACCTACACGTTTTCGGATTCTTAGATCCCACGATAAGAAAGAAAGACTAACAAAGTTTTACCTATTATTTAATCCATAAACATAATTAAATATTTATGTATGCATGTAGTTTAATTTATATTTATTTATAAGTGTTACATTTTGTTACGAGTATCATAAGTAATACAATATAATAATTCGTGTGAAGCACTATAGGAACTTAGCATACTAACTAACTGATTCATATCATTACTTCTTAACGCTACGTACTATGTACAATGTACATACATATTTACATATGTATGTATATGTTTAAATACACAGTTTTTAGGATCTATGGAATATGCTTTAATAAATTAATGACTACAATCAATTTTTAATTCAATTAGTTTCGATTTGTTATTTAGACGACACAATTATAAGGTGTTGCGGGTACATCCATTTGTAGACATCCTATACATACCTATATGTATATGTATGTATATATTTAGATGTATGTATGTATGTATGTGACGAACAGTGTAATACAATTAGCAAAGTGGTACTAACAGAACTCAATCGTATTGTTAATATACATACTACATAAATGTATCTACATATGTATGCGCACACAAAACTACAGTTTTAACTACCTTATATGTATGTATAGACACATATACATCTTACTATCTTATCATTACGAAGTTTGTAAAATTGAAAAGCACATGCCCTTTTTGAGCAGTGGCTTTTAAACAAACGGACTATTTTCTACGTAAGTATACGTATGTAGGTATGTAAATAGAGTTTAAGGACTATGAGAATGAATCAGTAGCATAGTTTTCAAGTTCAGGTTTCACGTACAGCCAAACTACATATGTAATAGAACTAAGATATCCTTGATTTAAAATAAAGACAACAAACAAACAAAAAATTATGAAATATGTAAGTGTGTTAGTCTAGTTTTTAAAGGTGTTCTGTTGTAAAGTGGCAACTTTGCCTTCTTACATCGTACATATGACAGCACTGAACTGAATGCCATACTACTACAAAACATCTTCAAGAGGGGCCCTTAAGTCGCTGAGTTCAATATTAAGCTAACGTTTAATTTTTAAATTTTTCCATACGTATTGTGAGGTAGGTACAAGCGCCGCCAGCACAAGTTCTTCTTCTTAGATGGCGCTATAGTTCGGGGTGAACCAGGGACTGCTTCTCGCAACCAATTGTGTGTGCATGTTATATTTTTCCACGAATAACAGGGACTTTCAGTTTCTTGCCGTCTCCGAACGGCGAGTTGAGAAGCTTATAGTTTATCTCTTATTATATTGCCTACCTATACATATTATACATACATGGATTTGCCAATACATAGTCCCACCTGTAAAGGTCATCCAAATTTCTTAAGAAGATATGTTTGCCTTTATGAATATCCCAGCTATCACAATTTAGAATGTTTATCCACCTTTTATGATAGCAAATCAACACATTTTATAAATGTTTGATCATTATTAACATATTTCAAACATGCTTAGCCTGTATAAACAGAATAACCCAACCGGAGCTGTACCGAAAATAAACATATGAAGGATCAGCTGTCACTTTCTACGAGATTAAAATTAAAACTAACAAACAAAAAATCCACGAAAGTACACAGTTCATTGGAATCTAAATTTCTTTACTATCAATAACCAACCGTCTTCTTCTGTGTTGCACACATTTAACTATACATACTAAGTTTAATAAATTGTTGTTAAAAAAAATGTTTATCGAGAATTACTGATTTTACACATCTGTTTAATGTACTTGTGTATGTGTGTACACGTACTTTATCTTGTCGTCAAAGTACAATTTAGCAACAGAAACACAACGTGCAACATTGATGTAGAGCAGCAGCGAGTGAGAGGAACAGAAAACGAGCAGGCGCTGCTTCGGAATACATGTATGTGTATATACATATATAAATAATCATGTGCGGTGGCAAGACATGGTAGGTATGGTGGCATCAGCCGCCAACAATTTGTTGAATACTTTATTTAACCGAATCATCTAAAGAATTCTGGAAATGGGCCAAAAACACTTTCGGAAGCAGGAGCTTATAAGACATTCAATAAAACAAAAAAATAAATAATAATAAATAAATAAAAAATAACAATCAAATTCGACTACATAATCTGGTAACGATTGTGTTTTTGAATATACATACATACATATGCAAGTATTCAATACGAAGATAGTTCCTTAATGTCTTTTGTTGAGTTTTACCTTTCCCGTGCGGGACTTGTGATAATTGTTTGCTTTTTATCGATTATACGTCAGATAACGCGACAATCGATTGTCGTAATAATAATAAAAAAAAGGAAAAACTACTTTAAGATATCACCTACAACCGGTGTTTGTGCCAAATTTATGCAGCACAATAAATAATAAAATAAATAGCATGCGCTAGTGAAGTGGTAGGAGCGCAAATGGGATATGCTGACGACTCGCCATGAACCCGGATGACATCATTCTTTTTTAAGAACAAAGCAGGTTCCAATCTCTTCGAATTGGTCGTTGTCGTCGTCGTCATCATTGTCGTAGTATGAGTGTTTTAATTATTGAAATTTGATTAATTTGATTTTTGCTGTTAACTACCAACAACTAAGCTCACCAACCTAATGATTAAGAATGCATGAAAAACTAAATTCATACCTTGAAATTGTTTTCCACTGATACTGATAGACAAATATTAGCGCAGCACAAACATATTTAGTTTTTTGGCTGTTAATACTTAGCCACGTCAAGTGATGAGATGGTTTTAAATGCAGACAAGTCATTTAAAACAAGATATTAGAATCGTGAGAAACAAACACAAAGAAACAAAATATGCGAGCACTGCAAAATAATAGAATTCAAGACGCAAAACCAGTGGATAGCTGCATACATACATATGTACATACATATATGTATGTGCGTATGTACTTTCATATAGCCAATATACATTATGGCAATTGCTTCTGCATTCGCTGGGAGATGTGACACTTTCTACATTTGGTCACTTTTTTGCACCCTGCTTCTTGGAAACCGAATAAATCTTAAAATGCGATCTTAAGGTAATTTGATAATTCAGTTGGTTTGTACGTATAGCTACACAACAAGTCGTGCTTTGAACAAGAAACAAAGGGAATTAGTATATCAACAATGTCAGCAAAAATGGAAAATTTGCCGACAAAATAAACGATGGCTCCAACTCACTTGCAAATGTCTGTACGTCGAAATACTACGAAATACCCTCGAATGACTGTCAGGATATTTACTACTTAGTTAAATGAACTTTGCCAGAACATAATATGTATTATAATTTATGACTGACATAATCTCATTTAGAATGTACTCGTTAGTAACGCAGTTTGATGCAAGCAAAACTATTGAAGAGTAAAGTATACTAGTGTGTTTCTCTAGCCTGTAAATATCGAACTACATGCATATTATTTCACGCTATTGTTTTTAATTATAGCTTAATTATGTCTATACATAAACAAGCATACAAATACCTACTATTGCCATTATTTTGATAATAATGTTCTTTGTTCTTTCTCAAACCCATCGACTACGTATTCCGATTATTTTACCATTATATGTAGGTATCATACCTACAATGACACTAAGGAACAACTCCGTCAAAATTAAAATGATCACAACAATCACAGAAGCTAAAAATGCTTGACAACTGAATCAATTGGTTTTTAAGACGAAGATATGTTTTTTACAGATCAAACGGAGTAAGATCTATTGGGACTGAAATTATGTTCAGCGTTTGATAAGAAAGCTGTTGACAGAAGTCACCGCATTTATTAGTGCACCGCAAGCTGTGCACAGAGCTATACTACACATGATGAGTACACATTTATAAATTGATTTATAATAGAACGCCCCAATATTCGGATATTATGACAAACAAAAGATCTATAAATACTGGTTTGTGCATTTTAAATAAATTTAATTTAAATTGGTAACCAACTCGATAAGTTTTAAAAAAATGTGAATCAGGTTTTTTTTTAGTGACTGCTTATGTACATACATATGTATGTATGTATGTACACATGTAAGTGTTTCATATTTTTAATTCATTTGGAATCTATTGACACCAACAAAATGTGTACCTACACTGTTATTGAATGAAAGAGGACGACAGTTATTGGGTTCTGATGTACCCAATCGTTTGAGGAAAAACTAATAATCGCCATCACATCCGCTCAGTTGTTCTTCTACATGTTAATATGTTTATTGTATCCAGCCATCAATATCTACTTAATACATAATTTCAGTTTCAATGGATTGAAGTGTGATGTCACTTGATGTCGCATTTAAAGAATCTATCAGTACCCAGAGGTGCACGCTGCCAGGCAAACAGATGTACACCGCCACACATTCACTCTCGAGAGCTCAGAGAAATAAAATTAATTAGCAGAAAACAATTTAATCTAAGTCCACGAATTGTTGTCTGGCCTGTTTTCCCCTTTCAGAGCGTGTTCTTTTTTTCTCGTGACGCTCTCTATACTCACCACATGTAGTTTCTATCTTTAGGTAGTATCTGTGTGTTGTACTACTTATTTTCTAATGGCATAGGTAGGTAAGGTAGGCATACATATAAACGTGTTGCTATATAAATAAATAATAAATAAATAAATGATACTTAATGGGATATTATGTATGTATGTATGTACATATGTGGTGCTGTGTACCTTCATACATTATGTGACAAGTTTTCCGAAATCACTTGATGAAGTTAATAAAATAATAAAAAATGAATGAAGAAGTGAAGAGGGGGAGATCGGGGTATGACAGCAGGCGCAGCGCAAAAAACAAGATTGTCGTGGACAATCTCGATCGTACGCATACTTATACATACAAAGGTATACATGTGTATATGCATATATGTACATACGTAGTACATACCATGTATACCTATAATTCATGTGAAGTGTAGAAGAGAAATTAACTGTTTAGCTGATTTTTTTTTAAACATACCATAGATCAAGTACGATCCATGAGTACACATACGGAGGTAAGCAACAGAAGCTGCCGCATCAAGTGTCAGGAGAAATTGTCCGAAAATAGATTTCACCTACGACCGAATTTTTGATGCGCACTAAAAATGAGCCAGCGACACAAGAGCAGTCAGTCTCATTAAATGCGACAATTCAAAGTTATTTACACCCATGAATGTGTATCAGGACACAAATTATTATAATTAACCATTTTCATTATAATGGACGATGATTCAATTTCATGTGCTGCGCTTTAATTCTATGTATGCATGTATAGGTATATGCGGCGGCGACGGGCAGTGCTCTACACTCCACTATCTCTATCTGAAAAATGGTTATCAGCACAATTTAATCGAAACACTCGCAGCAGTGGACAAAATTCCTCGCTTTTTTCGCTTTGTTTATCAGGTTTTTTTTGTGTATTGTACAATGTAGACATACATAGCCACTATTCGATTTTATTTATTTCGCAGCCATACACATTCATACATATGGATACAAATGTACATATGTATACATATGTACATAATGTAATTTTTTATATGCATTCATCGATTTGTATCTCATAATAGGTCATCATCGCTGAAACACAGTCAAGGGCATTGATGACTTTTTAAACGAAATAAAAATTTGTTTATCTTGTCAAATCGACCTTTGGAATGCAGTCTCGAGATTCTAGAATATCATTATCGACTTTCAATACTTTTTAGTGTCAAATTGATTTTTAGTTAAATCCCCTTCCATTTTATGTACATGTATGTACATTTTGTCTTCTATGGCTTTATGCTACGCAGGCAATTAAACTCACACAAACACACCCTCCAGTATTACATCATGTCATTGTTTATTTGAAATATTTTTTTTTTCTTGCAGACTGTACCTAGACCAGCAAGAAAATGTATATTTATAGTACAGAGTTGAGGTTCTCGAAGTTATTGTTATCTTTTGAAAATTGAACACAAAATCAAACGCCAAACGCTCTGTGTAATGTTTTGCAGCCTATACTATTGATTATGTGGGGTGCATTTCGACATATGTATGTATATGTACAGAGGATTGTGTATGTACATATACGTACATACATAATATGTTCCCATCAATAAATCTTGTTAAATCGTTAAAATCATTGCAAAATGCGAAGCTACGCTTTTAGGTGATCGTAAAATTTAAACTGGAAAAGAAATGAAAAAAGGTCAATTGATCCTACACTACCTATGAAGACTACTAACAACAGAAATAAAGAAAAAGCGAAACAAGAGAAATGAGATGAAAAGCAATTAAAAATAAAATAAAATAAAAACAAAAAAGAATCGTTTTTCCTAGCGGAGCATAAACTTCCAGCAGAGATAGGTTACACTGCTGGCCAAAATAATGGGTGTATGAGTGTTAATTTTTCAATACTATTTTGAATACAAAACTTAAAATTCATTTATTTCACTACGATTGCTTTAGAAACAAGAAATAAGAAACAATCTCAAAAACTTAATTTTTAATTCATATAATTATTTCCAATTCATTTGGTCTTGGACAAAATAATAAGTGTGCTCAGGGAAGTGTGCAATAAAAGTAAATTATTAATAAAAAATAAGGCGCATCAGCTCGTGAAGCCACCATTAGTTTTTATAATCTCCTGTCCCGATGGGTACCATAATTGGTTTTTATTTGACAATATACGCGTTGATAGTAGCAATTGCAGTTGGATCGATATTTATTCAATATGATTGAGATTGGCGGATTGACTTGGCCATGTTACCGTTATGACATGACGTTTTGATCGATAAATTAATCACTCACTGGTTTTGATAAATGTTTTTCGATCAACTAAAACCTCCGCCATGTTTCAGTTTCCTGCATGTTTTTTTTTTTGTCATATTCCTTCCCTTTAGTTCCTAAATTCACTTTTGTTTCCTGGGAATCACTCTGTTTTCCATTTGTTCTACACCATGTACGAAGGAGTTTTATCCAAAACTGTCTCGCACCTAATTTTTTTTAAATATTTGTAGCTGGGCAAACTTGCAGGCTACTCTGACAGTGTGGGAAGACACATTCATTTCTGCTTGAGCCTTCCATGTTCCATCACACTTTGTCCAACAGTGTATACAACAGTAAGGGTTTAAATAGAGAAAAAAGTGCTGCCAGATGAAGTGGGGATACTAAGGTTTTTATTGGTTGTACAACATACCGGTGTTATCATATTTTACAATGCGTATTTCGAATAATTAGCCTGACTTTAAAGTTAAAATAAACGTATATACAGTGCACTCTCTCCTTACGGACACCTCTTATAACCGGACAGATCTCAAACAATGGAAATAAATACACGAAAATACCAATAAATACAGTAAAACATCCTAATTGGGACACTCCGTAATCGGGACGACCTCCCAATCGGGACAACCCATTTGTCAACCCTAAAAGTTTTCATACAATATACCCTCTGTAATCGAGACACTGAAATCGGGACACCTCTCAATTGGGACACTCAATTTAACTTTCCTAGAACCTCCATAAATGAGCCAAACATCCGAATTTCATTAAAAATTACAGGAAATATGACTTCTCTAATCGGGACAATTCGAGTTGAACCTCTCAATTGGGACACTAGACTCGAAAAAAAGCAATTGTGACTTCTCTAATCGGGATAGTAACATTCCATTTACTAAATGTTCGCAGCTGCATCTCATTCTACAAATTCTCAAACAGTAATATTTTTACAGAAAGGTGACTATATCGGAGACAAAAAACAACTGAGCAACGTTTTATTTATTTTCATTAAATATTAGATATTGGTACCGTGCAGTTGCAGATGTTTTTGTATCGATACAATACATTTTTTAAACTTTTCGTATGCACGGGTACGCGTTGAATTTCTTTCAGGTTCGCACAGGATTTTTAATGATTGTTTGGGGTTTATTAGTTGGCTGGAAAATAGCAGTTTTTTCATAAGTAGTTGTATTTTTCTATATTTTTTATACCAACTTCTATAATTGGGACACCTCCTAATCGGGACAGGAAAGAGTCGGTCCTATCAGTGACCTAATTAGAGAGGTTTTACGTACTAATTTCTGTCTATGACAATCAAGCGTAAAATGACATATACATACATACATTCATACATACACTAAACATACAAACCTATTTAAAAATGCAATAGGATTTATAAATGCACATAGTTGTTGGATAACAATGGTTGAGGAAATAAGCGGAAATAAGCGGATCATGACATTTTTAGACACGAGTATGTTAGGACAAGACGGAAACCCTGACGAGAAATACAGTAAACTTCCATATTCCGGCATTATTTGTCCTACCAGAGACAAATTTTCACTTCACTGTATCACAGGGGAATCATTTTTATCTTTATACAAAATTCGCCCAAATAATATAAAATATCTCTCAAAATGCCGGAGATATGCGTGTGTCATTCTAGCGTTTCTCACCGAAAATTTTATGTCCGCGAACGTGATAATGACGCAAAGGCACACTCCACAGTTAACATATTATCTGTTTCATTTCTTTGCAGTGTAAAGAAGAGGAAAAAAAATCAAAAAAAAAAAGTATGTTAAAAGTTTGCATACGTAGATATGTTATGTCCATTTAAGAGAGAGCGACATTCTATTGCGGTTACGAAAATTGTGTCCGTGTCCGGTTATGGGAGAGTTTTTTATATGAAAAATCGTGTATTTATTTCCGTTCTTTGAAATCTGTCCGGTTATAAGAGGTGTCCGGTTATAAGAGGTGTCCGTAAGGAGGGAGTACACTGTACCTACATTGTACATGGTTTTTATAGAATAGGGTCACCCATTAAATATTTGACGCTAGAATGAACTGGGCAAGTAATTTAGAAAAAAAAAGAAAACTTTTATGGCTTGTTTTCAATCACTAAACTTAATTTTATTAAAATTACGCTACACTTGATTACAATTGCAAATTTAATGATCAGCGTTTCTTATCGCTTGTTGGTGGGTCAAAATTCATTTATCTTTAGAACATTGAATATGAGGAGCATTCAACATTTTCTATATCTGAGCACAAAAAAGTTTTATCAGTTCGTACCTATACAACGGGTTTTCAACTTTATTTCGTCTCTAGATATTGATATTAAATCCAATGTTAGTGAAAAGATTTGATTTTCAGTTTTTCGGCAAATGAAATTTTCATTCACACATACACACAGTTAATTTTTAATTAACAAAATCAATGTCATAATGAAAAAGAAATAATTATTTTGAACAACAACTTTTTGAAATTTGTGCGCGGCACCGAAACTAATCGGCCATTTCCAATGCGGATTCCCTCTTGCTCTCGGAATTCCAAATTTTAGCCACCACCGCACCGCACCACAGCAGCGCAGCCACCTTCTCATCACATCACATTGCTGCAGCACATACTCGTACATACATAACGCAGCAATAGCAACACACAAAACAAAACGGCCGCCAATATATTAACAAAGGGGTGGGGGAGCCATCGCTGCTGGGGTGGTTGGTGCTGGTGTAGTTGCTCTCCATGGTGGCTCTGCAAATTGGTGTGGGGTGCACAAAGGGACACAACGCCACCACTACTGCACCCCCACAGCAGAATATACAGCCAAATATACAAGCGAGACCGTCCGTCGTCAACGTCACCCAGCCGCCAACATCGACGACGATGACGGTGACGACGACGAAGGACGCGACGTGGCACACTGTGGAACCGAATCAGTTAAATTACGAACGAATATAACTGTACATGTGTAGCTGCGGCTACATGTGTATATGTGCGCCAACGCTGTAGTGTAGTCTGCTACAAGCTACAACAGCAGCAGCAGCTAGCAGCCAGCAGCAGAAGCGTGGGTACACAAAAGAAAAGAAATCATGTGGAAGGGGTGAATTTTCGTCGCTCACAAGAGAGATAACATGATATGGTAATGCAGGGTGGCGCGGTGATAGCGGCGGGTATGACGTTGGTGACGGTAGTCAAGGATGAGAGCGCCTCTACACTCGGCACAGGAGGGTGGACAAATAAGTTAAGCGTTGGGGCTGAAAAGGGATGCTTGTGTCTTTTATTTTCTCTTTTTCGCTGGAATGTTTCCCTGTTTGGTTGGTGGATGCTATTGCTAGCTGCTTTTGTTGGGATTGAGATTGGGGTGTTTTTGGCTGGCTGGGGGTTGTTTTGTAAAATCTCTAAGCCACCGAAGCAAGTAATGGATAGCGGCGAAAATTCTAGCAACTTACCAAGCGCAAAAATTAGACCCGGGGCAAAGTGAAGGTACGTGTATGTATATGGATGAACATATTATACGTACATATACATATGTACATATGTATGGAAATTATGTAATTCTCAAATGAATAGTGCAGTACCCTATTAGAACGATATCTGTTCTGTTCCTGAAGTTCCTAGGTTGTATTTTTTTAGATTATGACAGGTGCCAGTTAAGTAAATTTAAATGCGTCAATGCAAATAAAAATATCGTACATATACGTACAGATTTATGTACATATGATGCATCTTTTTTACATTTTAATATGTTGTTCTCCGATCAGCCAAAAATTAATATTATTTGGGCATTTATGTACATACCTATGTATTTGGTTACCAAAAAGATGTAAGTTAATTCAGACTGAAATAGATCTAAGTAGTTTGCGCACATAAATGTTGAGTTCTTAAGTGACGATAACGGTCCCCATATACACGTATACATATGTATATAATGTACATAAATCCTATTGATAACTCTAAGATGATTGTTACGAGTGTCTAGCGTTAGTCCTAAACCAAGAAATAAATTGGAACTACAGTGCACTCTCGATTTCTGCAAACATACATATTTATTTTCCACCAATGTAAATGGATCTCCTTTTTTCGATTTTTGCAACAAATCCAAAAAAAAATTCTCGATTTTCGCAACTTTAAGATTTGATTCTCGCAACATACAACATTTGTGTGTGTAAGTTTTACTATGCAATGTTCCAGGATTCTGCCGACATCAATCATTTTATCACTTGTCGCCAACGCTCCCTAGGTTGACTAAACTGTACTACAAAAAATGTTTGTTGAGCTATCTTGTTTCTTCTTGCAATTATGATATTATTATGTTTGCGGCGGGATTCGAACCCAAGACCGCTGGCTCAGTAGTCCGACGCACTAACCACTTGCGCTACAGTGCCCAACTTCTAATTCGGGATAGAATTTTGTCAGAAAGGTCTGGCATCACAACAGATGTTTCCAGACGAACTTGAGCAGCGATGACATGAATGGATCTCCTCAAAACGTAGAAGCCCGAGAAGAAGAAGTTTCTGTTGAAAGCGCTGAATAGATATTATTGATACACAACCCAAAGTTAAGTTAGAAGATGCTATAAAATGATTCACCACATGCTAGCAGTGGGCAGAACAAAATGACCTCAACATTGAAGAAATTATGTAACTCCAGAAAATGTGTGATATGATAAGTGTGTTGCTTCTTCTTCTGCAAAACAACTCCAAACCAAAATGTCTAATTCATTTTTTTAAAACTTATGCTAGGTTACCACTTGTCAATTTGAAATTGGCAAACGACGTATTTTTAGGCCAATTAGAAAATTGGCAATTGGAAATGATGGGCACATTCCAAAACTTAGATAATTGCAAATGCAAGTAGTTTACGACCTCTGATTGGTCGAGAGCCCGGAAAAATGACAGAACATCTAGTCTACTTTCAATGAGGTCGGGGACGGATTTTAGTCAAGAAATTCTAGACTAAACGTCGAAAACACCGGACTGATTTGTTTGAATGTACTGCGTGCGTGGCTGCTGTTTGCTTTTTACAAAAGGCGCGTTTTTTTTCCATATCTATATAGACTTTGAAAAAGCTTCCCAAGTAAAAATAAAACTGGATAAATATCCATGGATAATATTTAAGTAAATTATGAATTATTTCATTTTTTATTTTTTTAATTTTTCATGCAGTTTGTATACAATCGACGAGCTCTGCAAATCGTTTATCCTCTAACTCGTCCATTAATATTTGGAAGTTTTTTTTTGTTCATATTTTCTTGAAAAAATTAATTTTGTTTGCTGCAATCAATTCTTCAAACAATTTTAGAGCGAAAATAAAAAAATTACGTTTTTGACATTTGAACTGTCGACTAAATTATTTTGCCGCGGGGCCGTTCCGAAACTTAGATTATTGCATTTGCAAGTATCTAACTTTCAGAATGCGCCCAATGATAAATAAGCAGTTTTTCATTATTTCCACTTGCTAATTTTCTAACTGACGTAAAAATACGTCGTTTGTCAATTTCAAATCGACAAGTGGATACCTAGGACCAGGCTGTATATAATACATACACTAACATTACGCGAATAAACAAACCACTTGGTAGAACACCATTGAAACATGATACTTTACTGGCCGAACACAATGGTGACGCTGTAGTGGACGTCGAAAGTTGAAGTTGGCTGAACTTTGCGCTTCACCATACAATTCATACTACAGCAACAGCTTCGCATTGTGTTCGCGCTATAGGGTTTACGTGTATTTTAACTTTGACAGCGCTGCCTAGTTCCACTACAGCTTCGCCATTGTTTTCGGGCAGTAACTCTTCGAGGAAAATCCATACTAAAACCTAAATCACCATTTCTCCAGTTCTCCACTGTTTTTGTTATACCTTTTATGTTAAGCAATATAGGTTTAGATGAAAGCTTTGCCAAAAAAATATACCTAATAGATCTCGTTTACAGATTCTATAAATGGGGTAGCTGAAAACATTGAACCTGAGGGATATGCGTTCACTTCGTCTGGGTAGTTCTGTTATAATGACCTACATATACATATATGTATGTATATACGTATGAACCAATTTGCATGCTACGTATGTATGTATATTTGTATGGATGTAGTATGTATTAAACATACATACATACATATGTAACTATGTACATACATATTTGATTTAATGCTCAATGATGCTCTTTATACCCATTTACACTTAAATTTCTTATTGCAAATCATTATGTATTCCAACTCGGTCTCTTTTTATCAGCGAACCGATGTGTTAAGGTCTTACAAGTTAAAACCGAACTTAACCTACAAATTTTAAACCAAACCAAAATTTACCCTTGCGCGGAAGGAAAATGTAACCCCAACAGTTACATATTCCCTCTGCGTGGCAAACTCATAAACAAACTTTGCAACACCCTACGGGATAATAATGGAGAAAAGAATCCCCGCGAACCACCACACCACCCTTTCTTCTTTAAACGAGTTTCCGCAGGAGGAAATAACAGTAAGCCAAAAAAAAAAAAATTAAAAAAAAACCAAAAGGACTACAAAATTGAGTGCGTGGGTGGTGGTCGATTTTACCGACAAACAACCCTCTGTTATATTGCCATTTGCTTCTGCATCACCGAAAATCTTCAATTTAAATTCTTTTCATTTTCTCCTTTCCGTTCTGACACACAAAAAAAAATAAAAACAGAAATAATAATGAAAAAAAATCCAAGTGAAACTTTCTGCTGACCCAAAAAAAAGACCGCTAGATGCATGCACAACACCAAAGACCGAGCGCGAACACACACGCCATGTTCTTTTCTTTTCTCTCAAGTTTTATTTTATCAACCACTCCTCCTTTCCCATACGCAGCAATACGCACACAGGTGCCAACGGCACCAATGGCTAATTGTGACAGGTGTAAGAGTGTACATGATCCATGGAAAATATCTAAACCAGGATCAAGTGAAAATAACAGCAACACTAATTAAACAAAACACACATCAAACAATGGTCAGGGGGAGAAGTAGACAAGGAGTGGACGTGGACGCCCGTGCGAGGAGTAGCAGAGCTGGAGAGAAAATTAGAAAATGAAGTGCCAGGGACCCAAATGATTCGAAGGGGTGGAGGGAGGAAAAGGAAATGTTAAAGTGATGGAGGAGCGCAAAGAGGGAAGAATATGAGGAAGTTATCGAAGTAAAGTACCTGCAACGATGACGATGGCAGCGACAACGGCGGGGTCAATAATTTCAAAATTTCCTCCAACAAAACGATTAGTATAGTATAGTGGAATTGTTTAGGTTGCTGCTCTGGTGCTAGGGTTCCTCTTTCTCTTTATATATATGGCGCGCGGTCCGATGATGGTACTATATACTATATATAGCTACACGTCAGTACAGAAACAGAATTCTTTCCAGCGCTATATACTCGCAAATATATTTTACTCATATATGTACATAATAAATACATACATACATATGTACAACAAAAAAAAACGCGACGACTACACAATTACTGATGGTTACGTTGGATTTAAACTGTGTACACATAAGCAGACTTTTTTTTGCTTTACATATACGAGTATTTATTCCTTTTTTTCTTGTGGGCTTTTTTCTTTAAATTAACTTTGCATCTTTTTGCATCGCGCTACACTTCTTTCACTTCGGCGACACACAGTGTGGATATATTTATTTTTATTTGATTTTTTTTTTTGCGGAAATTTGTCCGCTTTTTTGCACGTGAACTTTGGAGAGACTTTTCCCGATTCCTATCAGAAAATTTAATTTTCTCCCTTGAAAGCGGGAGAATGTGTATGAATAGGGACACCCTCTGGTTTAACCCCCTTTCAATATTCACCACTCACTGGTCACCACTTCCCCTCAAATACCACATACAACATGACACCACTTTTTTGTTAAAACAGAAATTAAATTAAAAAGAAAAAATAAAACAAAAACCGATATTTCTTTTGTTTTGGGATAAGAGATAGATAATTAGAAAAAAATTAACTTTTTATAGATAAACTTTTTTTGCTGGTTTTTCTTTTTACTCCTCTTAGATTGCCTCTTCCTATTTTACATAATGCCAGTGTTTGTGTGACCGCGCGTGTACACAACCATACCGTACGTATAGAGTAAGAGGGAAACGACGACAAAAAATGCACACACACGCACACAGTCGAATGCCGCGCTGTTGAACCGATGAATATTTACAGAGCTGGCACACTCACACTAAGGGCACCACACACGGATGCAAGTACACACACAAATCGATTATCGCATGGTTTGATTAAAGAATTGAATGGAAGAGGAGACACAAAAAAAGAACTTCAAACTGTGTTTCTTTTTTCTTCAGCTTCTTCTTCTTGAACTTCTAGATGTGAAAATTCCACAATTATCACATAAAAAGTGTGAAGATTTCCCTCGATTTTCGCTTTCATGCACTTTTATTATGGAATCAAAACAAACACTTTTTTGATTATTATTTTGTTTTTATACATTCAAAAACTTATTCGTTATAATTGTATTCGATGCACGTCCGACGAACCGAACTGAGCTGCACACTAGCGAGACAACCGACGTATCATTTTTTATTGGGATATTTTTTGTGAAATTTTTTTTTAAGTCTGATTCTTTTTGTGCTGCTATTCGTGGGATATTTTTGTTTAGAGGGGATTTTTCGACTGGATGCTACTAACGTGGAGTGCATTCAGCCAAAACGTAAGTTCGAAATATGAGTGACAAGAAGAGGGCGCTCATATGTTTTTAATTCAAATGTAATTCCAAGATATTATAAAAAAAATGTCCAGTCTAAGGTTTTGTTGTATTTTACATTGAAAACATGTTCCTGAAATATGTTTAGTCTATCACCCCTATCGTGGAATCCACCGGATTCCCTTCACTTGTTCGACTCACTTTCACTTTAGATTGGTATCGTAGAATCGGTCGGGAAAGTTTCCTTACCGACGTGAATGTCAAAAAGGAAGTGTCTCTGTCAAGTAGAACTTATAACAGCAAAGCGCATTTGTGTTTTGGAATTGTCCTTTCGTTTCTGCAATACAAAAGAAACATACATAAAAAATAATTAAATAAATAGTATAGCTCTTTCTCCGGATTCGTCAGCTGCAGAACAATCTTCAGTAACAAAAATACGTGCGTCGGTGGAGCAGTGGGAAAATTTAACTACCAAATAAACGTGTTTTCACAAACATTTCTTGCTTTAAATTTTTTTAAAAACAGTTCAATCTTGCCGGTTTATTAAAAATGTGCAAATAAATAAATCGAATTTTTCATAATAAATAAATTGGATCTAACTCGAAGCTCATTTTCAAATTCTCCCAAAGTAAAATAAGCAGCTTGCATACGATTTTTTCTGGGGAAATCATCAATAAGGTGTTGGGAAATAAACATATTAAGGGTGTTAAAGCACTAAATTTTGTAAAGTCTGTTTATTTAAATTATCAAGTAAAACAAATCAACAGTATGAGATCCGCAACGTTTGAGCTGCGAATAAGAAATGTCATATTTTGTATGAAGCGATCAGATTCGAACGTTTTCCACGATGTCGTGAAACTCATTTCCTTTGCCGACAAGGGAATGATTCACTTCGCCGGATTTAACGTACCGATGCTCACATAACAGTGAATCTTTCCCCCGGCGGATTCCATGATAGAGCTCTATATATGTACATTACATACGTTTAAAAAAACGCCGCTTTTATTAAAGTTATGTTTCCTTTCTTATTTCTGGAGTTAAAATTATGATTTTTTGGCCAGAATTAGAAAAAATAGAATTTAAGTTATTTCGTTTTGTTTCTTGTTTCACAAAATGAGAACACACAAAGATGACTTCTCAGAATAGTAATTATGTATTTCATAAGAATATAAGCAAGCATAAGTACATATTATAGTACATAGAAATGTTATAATAGAAAAATATATGTGTATAAGCAAAAATCGGTAAGTGATAGTTTTAAAAAATCAAGCCTTAACAAGCTTATCAAAACCATTTGCTTGTTGTTTCAAATATTCCTTTCGACATTCCATCTCATCAGCTGGCCTATTGTATGGTAACCAAACAGGCTCACCAACAAAATACCGCTTAGCTCTGATAAAGTTCTGAAATTATAAATTCATAATTAAAGAAAATCTATCACTAGTAAAATGTTCATACATTAGTATCCAAAGTAAAACGATGGTAGATACCAGCTGGAATCACAATCATATCCCCTGCTAATACAGCAATCCGAATCCATTTTTCGTCAAAACTAATTTAAAAATAATAATAAACCATTTCGCTAATAAAAAGAATGTATATAAAATCCTACTCTCTGACATCGAAATACCCTGACCCATCAATAACGAAACGTATTTCTTCATCAGTATGCAAATGTTCAGTGAAGAAAGATTTCAATTTATTTTCATAATCCGGTAGGCATTCCTTGGAGCAATTTATCTGTGTAAAACTCATTGCATTTAAAATTAAATTATTGAATAAATGTTATATATGATCTTACCTCATCTTCATACGAGTAGTTTCTTTTTTTACGAATATCTGCTAGCAAGGAATCTTCCTTGTAGTTTTTTGGGTCAATCTAAAAAAAATCGGGCTTAGTTAATAAATGGTCACTGCATTTTCGTTTTTGTTTAATATCTGCTAATTTATTATAACACTCAAATTTCGAAGAGAAAACTACAAACTTGGCATCACAGACAGTGTAATGACGTTCGCAATTTGGCATGTCAATGTCAAGATTGTCAAGAAGTCGTCAATTTCATTTGTAAAATGTTTTCCACAAAAAAAAAACTGACCTGAAAATATTCTACCCCGGTTTTCCTTAATAGTTCATCTAACTCCAAAAAAACTGGTGGATTCAGATGATGCTCCAATCTTTGATCGGTAGTCTCACTATCCATATACCAAGCTTTAACCATTTTACGGAACTATTAACAAAACACGCACTCGAAGAATGACACCACTTTGGTAGACTGGAATCTTGAAACTTGTTTAAATAGCGCAATTTGTATTTTTGAGGTACATATACATACACATATGTACATAATCCATTGCTAAACGAGATAAGCTAGCTAGGTTATCGTTGGGCTTTAGACGAAAATAAACCAGCTGATTATGCCCCGTCTTGCAAATTGGATAGAATTGAATACCTGCGGCATCTAGTTTTTGTACCAAAAACAAAATAAATTATTTGATTATTTACATACACGAAATTTATGTACATATTGTTTGTGTTGTAGAAATTGCTTGCGATATCACTGCAAATGCAAAGTGCAAATTGCACTTGCACTTGATAGTTGATTGCTAGAATAGAATCGCACTTGCATGCAAAAGAAGTGTTAGCTCATACACAATCCTTGTATGTCGGTAATGAAGTTTTAATACTACAGGGTGAGCAAGTTTCTGAAACCTTATTTCTTTAAATTACATATATACATAACATAATAGGTGTATACCTAAATTCAAAATACAGGAAATTAGTTATAGAAATGAAAACTCATGAATTAAAATGGTCCTTTTTAACAAATCGCCTCCTGCTTTCGTCATTATAATAGAAATAAATTTATTTAAACACACAATTTATTATTAAGCTTCTCTTTATTTAATACCTACCTATGTTACGATGAATAAATTTTATTCTAATTTTTTTTCATACAAACAAATTTTTATTTTCACTTTCTGGATTTTCGGGATTGTGGATTTTAGGGATTGTGGATTTTCGGGATTTTAGATTTTCGGGATTTTTGGGATTTTGGTTTTCGAAATTCTGTCCGTATTCCATTTTAACTTTGACAGCGCTGCATTCTTCAACTGCAGCTTCACCATTGTGTTCGGCCAGTGATTCTTTTGAGCTTAAGCTTCACTGGCTAGCGCTTTTATAGAATGTGTAAAGTAGGTGAGCTCCCCAACTAGAATTTAAACTCACCTGCAATTTTTTAGTGCACATTTGGATTGTATCCGTTTTTTTTGGAATTTTTTTTTGCTTGCGATTAGTAAAATAAGAAAGGAGTTTTGGTGAGATTTAAGATCTGCCTTATGAAACTTAAATTTATACATATACATACATATAAACTGGGAACTGGGTAGATCGGTGATCTATCGCACAAGCAGTTAGATCCGGATGTGAATTTTAAACGGGATTTTGGATCCAAAATAGAACGCACAATTCTGCAAAATAAAGCCAGAATAAAGCCAACCTAAATATCCTTACACTCAGATCGTTGACATCTGAAGATCTTCTTTTGATAAACCCTAGCAGTCTTGGGATCATCAGCGTATATGACAATAAACACAAAAATGGACTTAGTTGGCTATATTTTGGAACTCCAGAAGACACTTTCATATAGCATCCTAGAGTTTCCTGCCATGTTTGTAAGCATGAACCCAACCATTGGAGCAACGGACCATAAAAGCGTTTTGTATTTACGGTATTTTCTGAAACATTTTTGTTTCATGTTTGTATTACTTATTTTTTGTGTGGAAAGAGCCATAAGTAAAAGATATTTGTTGAACTGTGATGTGATGTATGTATAGCTTGCACATTTGCTTTAATCCTGCATGGCGGAGGTCTGTCCAGAACCAGATCACCGGAGCAGATATCTGGCTTGTATGTAAGTAACGCGATTGTTTTTGAGTCAAGCGGGCAACAACTAATCTCATATGGCATATTTCCTCTTTATGGTAGTACCCTTATTTACAAATTGCTTTCTTGAAATTTTAAGCAAGTTGTTAATTTTTTAAATGCATAGTTATAGCATTGTATCTTGGCAGTACAATTGAATTATGTACATATGTACCTACTTTAATCTCTTTGACATTGAATAACCACCAAAAAAGTTGGACGCAAGAAAGCTGATTTTGGATGTACATGGTTGGTTGGTTTGTGAGGGTTAGGAAAGTGAATTTTCCTCTTCACGTAGGCCACGAGTCGGGCCCGTTGTGTTCCCCTCTAGAAACTGAGCTGGGAAAGAAAAGGGTTGGGGTTTGTGTGAGTGAAAGGGGTTTGTGCAGTGGAATGAAAAGGTTAGAAGGAATATATGTATTAATTCAAGAAAAGCGCTCTGTGTCGTGAAAACTCCAGTGTTTTCGAGAAATCGAGGATATGTCTTCCTAGGTGTTTGTGCCTTATTGAGCATAAAGCAGACCAATCGCAGAGGAAGTGTTTTATACTTTCGTCATTTTCTTCGCAACCCTGGCAGGCGCTGTGCTACACTAGTCCCGTATGTCAGTTTTATTTGTGCTCTGCCCAAATTCAGTACTTCCCTTGCCCGCTGTGTGTTTGGATTTTCTGTCATTTCATTGTATATAGTCGGGGAGTATAATATGGATACGCCAATATAATAAGACTAGTTGAGTCTTCAATCTCGTGGTTTAAACTCTTTCCTTACCTCTACTCTACTAAAATGTCAGCGACACTGCGAAATGAAAACAAAAACATCAATAATAAATACCCATGCAGTTTTTTGTTTTTATTATTTCGTTTCACGTTTATTTTTGTTTAATAACAATCATTTTTGGATGTTCTAAA
The DNA here is from genome assembly GCA_949775065.1 of Brachyopa scutellaris. Taxonomy (NCBI): domain Eukaryota; kingdom Metazoa; phylum Arthropoda; class Insecta; order Diptera; family Syrphidae; genus Brachyopa; species Brachyopa scutellaris. The sequence continues at coordinate 114,925,049 of OX459113.1, forward strand.
TATGTTATACAATGCTGTTTCTGTTTTGCAATCCCATTCTGCCTTCAGTTAGATGTTGCTTACGAAGCACAAGTGGAACTGAATTTTAAAATACTTTCATGGTGGATTGTTGATTTTTTAAATCGCGCATCTGTAGATTTCATTCATATAATGTTTTTTTTTTTTTTTTTTTTTATAAACTTAAGGCTTAAAATTAAAAAGTTTTTTTTTTCTTGTATCTTTAAATGTTAGATGGTTTCACACATTAGCTGTTGTTCTTTTTATTGTTTTTAATTGTTGTTGGTCGATTATAATCAATATATTCGTTCCATCTTCATCTCATCATACAACACATAAATTAAAATGTAGAGAATAGAAAAAGGAGGAAACAAATGCCAAGAGTAACTCTTTACAAGGCCTTCTCCAATTTGATGAGCTCAGTGATGCCATCGTACATTTCCTTAACAGCTTGGTATTCGGTGAGACCCATACGACGCTTGTTGGAGATATCATAGATGCCACCCTCAGCTTCGGTGTGTTCACCACGGGTGCCACGAACCTGCAAGTTGTACTTGCCAGCGACTTCCTCCAACTTGGCCAAGTTGGCGGCCAATTTTGGTACCTTAATGTGCACTGAAGCACGGATGGTGGTACCCAAGTTGGTTGGGCAGAAGGTCAAGAAACCCAGACGATCATCGTGACTGAATGGAATACGCTTTTCAATCTCGTTCACAGCGGTCACCAGGCGACGGTAGACCTCACCCAAATCACCACCCATTTGCATGGAAATGATGCGGAGATGATCCTCCTCGTTACACCATACCAAGAAAGTTTTGTTGTCATTATGGTAGATACCACGACCAGATGGCCAGTAACGGCAGGCGTTGGCGGCTTGCAAGAAACGATCACCCTCCTTGAACAAGAAATGATCATCGATGAGTTGCTGTTGCACGGTCTTCTCCATACCGGTCAATGGGTAGAATTTACCCTTCAATTCACCCTCCAAGCCGGACAAGGTGGTGGATACCTTCTGTTCCATTTCCTTGTATTGGGCCTCGGTCAAGCATGGATTGAATGGATAACCTTGCAGGGAACGACCGCAACGGACACGGGTTGACACAACAAATTCATTATTGGGATCGACATTGGTGAAAGTGGTTACATCACCAAAGTCCCGTTGGGGATGTTTGTCTGTCTTCTTGAAACCACCATGGTAATCTTCGATGATTGGGTCGAACAACTCGGAGAATACTGAATAGGCTTCAGCATCGGGAGCATAGATACCGACACCAGAGTCGTGATTCTCCAAACCTGACTGGATAACATCCAACAAGGTAGATCCAAAGGTTGGGGTTTTCTTGTTCTTTAGGTTATCGAAGACTTCCTTGGTCAAGTACTTCTTCAGCAATGACTTAGAGTTGGATGCGGCCAACTTGGCGTATCCAGTTTCCAATTTTTGAAGAACAGCGGCATCAACCATGGTGTCTGATTTGTTTCTAAAATAAAGAAAATAAAAATACTTTATTAGATGTTTTTCTTATGTTTGTGCGGTGGTATAGTTAGTTTACATGAACAAATAGCTGCGCTTGCCCATTTGGAGAGAATTGTTTCGACAAAAGGTTAACACATGTCTCATGATTGTGTGACAAGACTTTTAATATTCTTACGTATCTATCTCAAAAGATCGGATGTATTTCATACTGAAACGGTAGTAAGGAAATCAGGAGTGTTGGCATTTCCAAGTTTATGTATATCGTAAAAGATTAGCGCTACAATCGGTACTACAATGAAAGAGTAGTTCTTTAAATGTTGTTAAAAGAATGCACAGGACAGTTTGAAGATAACTAAACATCAAATTGTAAACAAGAAGAACGGAACAATTTTGTCGATTCTTCTGGGCAAAAGAGTCAATGTACACAAATGTAGAATAAGCTCTAAAAGAAAAGTTTCGTGTTAAAATGAAACTACAAGAAGGTTTTCAGATTGTACACAGAAAAGGATTACACTGTTTTCATTGTGAATTTAAAACAAAAACGAACTGTTAAATGTGAAATATCTGGACTTATTCAACAAATTACTATGAGCCGAAAGATAATAGTATCTGTACGTAACAATAAAAAAATCTTAAAAAGAACAAAGGAACCATCAGAAAGGCGCGTGTTTAAAAACGACCCACACCCTTTTTATCTCTCTCAGCCTTTTATGTCGCATCAACCCCTAATTTTATTTATTTCCTTATTCCTATGTACATATTTAAAATAAAATAAGACAAGGGTCGTATGGGTACAACAAATTGCACAAGCTGACAATAATACACAAAACTGAGAGTAATTTGCTGAATTTAAAGGTTTTACTGAGAGAATGATAGAAAGCCCCAAGTGACTGTTGCTCCAAAACGATCTCCCTTCCTAAACGTAACGTAAACCACCCCTATATCTTTCATATTCTATACCAGGGAAACAAATATGCGCGAGGGTGCGACTCTCCCTTGAGACATGCCGACGACAATCATAATTTCAAACACGAGAAAAGTATGTTGTGGTTTTTTTTTTTTAAAAAAAAGGAAGCCTAGCACAATATACGGGTACACACAATTAAATCAAATAAGAGTGAAGAGAATTTTGTAAATTATTTCCTCAAAAAAAAGAACACAATAGATAAAGAGAGAGAATACAGGAACAAAGAGCAAGATACACACCCATCGGTTGTAGCGTCTCCTGCATCACCAGTGGCGGCATCTGTGACAACTTTGTCCTTTTTATCCTTGGATGCGCATCCGCCCATTTTGAATTATTATAGTATTACTATTTATTAATTTAATTTATGTTTAAACAAAAATACTAAAAGGAATTATCCTTTCTTTCTTTTTTTTGGTCACACAACACGATTTATTTTTGTAAATGTAAAAAATATTTTTGTTTGTTCTTTTTTTTTTAGAAAAAAATCTTATAGATATAGAGTAGATAAATATGTAAAAGTTATCGTTTATACAGGTAAAATTAACAATCACAAGGACAATGCTTTACTTTACTAAACTACTTTTTTTTGTTAAATGTTTTCCTTTGATATCGAAAACTACACTTTTTATACGTTTTGCTATAGTAATATTCGGTTGATTTAATTGTATAAAATATTCTTTATATTTTGTTGTAGGTTCACGAGAAAAAAAAGCGTTGGTTGTATAAATATATTCATATACATATATTAGTTTTGAGTAAAATCACACAAAAAGCAGTAGAATTGTATTTTTCATGGCAATTTTTCTTTAATCTTATAAGAATTTCTATTATTTCAGTTTTTTTTTACTATAAGTACCCCCTGGAGTTTTAACCTTTTTGTGGGGGTCTTTATAATGAAATTATTTTCTTATTAGGATTGGGTGGGTGGAGTAATGTTAGTCTGTGTTATAAAAATTTCACTCGCGATGTATCCTTTTGTTCGATGGATATGGACAAGTTTGTTGTTTATTTAGTTTTAAATATTTTCACATGAAATTTATATACATTTATATTTTAAAGAGACAGAGTATGTATAATAGATCCGCTTTTCTTTTGATTTGTGCGTTGTTTTGATTTGTATCCTTAAATTCTAAAAGAAGGTAGAATATCTTTGGCGTTTTTGTTTTTTAATCGTTATATATTATCTTTAACGATTTTCTTTATGAGTTTGTTTGTCCGTTTATTTTGTTGCTATTGCTATGTTGCCTGGTATTTTATGTATACTACGTGTATAAAATTCATAAGAAAAAAAAAATCAATTATTTGGAATCGAATTCGCGAAATTTGACACGGGATATAGAAAATTTTGTTAACAAAAAAAAAATAGTTTTGTGTTGTATCTTGTATTCGTCTTTTCCGTTTTTTTTTTCTTTTTCTGAAGGTCGCCGCGCCCAAATTTTTTTTTCTCTTCAGATTTTGCGACGAGCGCGCTGCCAACAACAAACAAACACAACCGGGAAAATGAAAGGAACTAAACTACCATCATATCGAGAAGTTAAATAAAGTCGTTCTTCGCGCCGTTTTGGTTTTAGTCCGATGTACAGGTTTTGTTGTGCTCGCTCTCGATGTACCTTAAAAACTCTATAATCATGTATCGAGAGTCGAAGCGGGCTATGCCGCATGCCGCAGCAAGAAGTAGAGAATGTATTTAGTAGGAGCAGAAGCAGGACATTCGCCGAGAGAGCGAAGGTGAGAGTACTGGGTACTCATTGAATGTACATATCCATCGACACCATGTAGTACAACTTAGGGGTGGAAATTATTTGTGCCAAACAACAAACAGACAAATTTGAATTGAAGCGTGTACTGAACACGAACACCCTATGAATTTAAGGTGGCATTTTAAAAACATTACTTGTCACTTAACCACTGGGCGGCGTGTCACTTATGCGATTTAGTCTAAAATTGCGCTTTGCTATCAAAAGCAGTTTAAAAGTATAAAATTGAGAGGGCGATTATTTAGAACACATTCTTATGTTAGGTACCTAGACCTACATAACTATGAAAGAAAGTGTGTTGGTTTGGTTTTTGAACATTTAAGACCAAATCGAAGTTCATCTGTAGACTCAATTAAGTGTGTACTAGTGTGCCCGTGCGATAACTCTCGCAAGAGATATCCCCAAAATCCAAACTTCCCATATAATTTCCACCTGTCAACTGTTTAGAAGTGTTGAAGTGTATATCCTTTTGGGAGTTCATTTCGGGTAGAATATTTGTTTTGATTAGTTTTTTAATTTGTTAAAATTTATAAAGTGAAAGTGCAATTCGCCACTGCTCCAGGAAATTTTCTTGCTGTTGACACGTCATTTGTTAAGATTGGTTAAGTGTGAGAGCCGCAAATGGTACCTATATTACAGAAATACTATACATATGTAGGTATATTATTACCTTTTGAGGAAGTACTCAATGAAAGAAGTTTTAAAGTTCACATATGTATGCAAAAGAAGTATTTAGTAGTCCTTGTACAGAGTTCTATGCCTGGAACTTTCATACTAATTAAGCATACATTTAAGATGGTAGCAGCGTATAGCCCACAAATCAGGACATTGTGTCGACAAATAAAGTTCGAAAACACAATTTTCCTAGTTTTCTATGTTGTCATCAACGGACGACCAGTAATCTACCCTATACAGCGAGAATATAAACAAAATCGTAGTACAGTTGAATTTGCCGTATGCAAAATTTACAAATCGTAAGGCATACGCGAATATGTATACATCCATTTCCACCCCAACCACCCTTGTAAAGTTGACTATACTACGACCATCGATGTTTAACGTCAAACACGCCGCAAGGATACTATTCTCCAAGAGAATTTGTAGTTCTCTTTTTGTCTGCAATCGTAATCATGAATTCATGATTGCTTTTTCTGGTTACGATAAGGGAGAGAGTATACAAAATACAAACAGATTTTGCTAACAATAATCAAAAAATTAGCTTTTCTCGATATGGTGTGAGGTGGGAGGCACTCGGCGAGAGCTAAGTACATACATTCGTGTGGACACGCGCATGAAATTGGATTTTTTGTTTTTTTGTGTCCTTCGAGAATAGTCTCGGAAATATTGTCTAGGCGAACATTTTCGATGAAATGTGCAGACTATGCATAAAAACTTCATGGGATGTATTAAGAGAGTGCTGAGAAAGAGAGAGAATTTAGGAGAGCTGAATTGGAAGGTTTTTTGAGAATTCACTTTTTTCAGGCCAGGATGCTTTAATAATTCTCTCGTGTTTTTGAACGTTGAAAGCACGAAGGATAATGGTCCCGTCGAACTTTGCATGTGCATGAACACGCAAAAACAAAATTGATTTTATAAGTGCACATCGGTTGGCGTGACTGACTGATTTTTTTTTTTTGCTGACAAGGACAATGATTTATAATGAAATTTAATTGAGGTACGGATGGATTTCAGTGAATTGAATTTTGCAAAAAAAAAAAAAAAAAAAAAAATGGAAAAGGGTGGGGTCAAGAAGTATAATGTGGTCATGAACTAAAATCAACATTCTATGAATACAAAGTTTCAAGGATTTAATAATGGATTAAAGTACTGCTTATTGATTTTTATAACGGTTTGTTTGCTTTAAAATGGGAGGCATGGTAATAAGATTGTTAAGGACATCCGTCGTTCTAACCAATGTTGCAGTTTTTTTTTTTAAATACACGCACACATTAAGTCTAAATAGTACGAAAGCTTGATGCAGCATCGATTGTAATATAAAAAGAAATAAACAAATATTACTGATAACGTCATCGAAATACTACAAGATCTTTATAATCAACGAATGTACGTGATTACTTATTATGATTCATACACACACTTTGAGATACCGATCTCAATTGACAAATCATGTACCCACATCGAGTACAATGCAAGTTGTGACTCGGGGCAGTGGAAATGACTCAATTTGTACTGAGGAACGCCATTTCGATCAAAAAATTCATATTATAATCGCCGACAACTTGACTGATAGTTTGTTAGGATATGTCAAAATAAAGAATATGTCATGCTTAGATATCATGTTCCCAACGTCAAATACATACTACTAATGTTAGCTGAAAGTCAATTAAGACGTGTACCGCTTATCTCGTTACCAGATAACATCCACCCACAAATAAACCGTTTATAAGACACAAACAAGTGCTGTTGTTAGGTTTGTCTTAAAAATTGAACAAGTTTAGTTTTTTTTTGTAATGGTTTTGACACTTCTCAATCCACTTAATAAAGTTTCCACTGAAATCGATCTACAAGTAGTTAAGATAAATATTTACCCTATCAAAGTGATGATATCTTATTCTATATTTATTCTCATCAAATCAATTTCAATCAACATTCATCTTATCATAGTAAGATTGACATTTAAAACACTTCTACTAACTTAATAGAAATCGGGAAATTTAATAGGCCAATATTAAGATATTTATTATGAATTTGATTTAGCTGGATTGCATGTGTCACAAATTGATATGTTTTATGGTCTCGTGGAAATAATTGATTGAGTGATTGACTGCGGTATCAAAGTAAAGCCAGAAAAAAAAATTCCTCAATTAATTATTATGTTTTTTTCCGAATACATAATATTAAACGGGCAGCTTATGTCAATAGTGTTAGTTATTCATTAATTAATTATTGTTAATTAATGCAAATAAAAAGTTAACACCATTTTATCAAAATTAAAATTTTAAGGCATGCACAAATTCGAGTAAATACATATAGCATATACATACATGTGTATATTTACTTATGCATGTGTATATGAAATCAATTTCATTCGACTATTGTGAGTTTTTGGGTAAAACTACTGTCAATCACGTAGCGCTTGTTTAATTGGAAATTCCTGTCAGGGCGATGCATTCGTTTGATTTGATTTTTGTCTGCGCTCATCATCCTGGTATTAAAATTCAATACACACAAATTGTGTTGCCATAAAAAAAAAGTAAAAACAGTTTTGTGGAATTGTCGAAATTAAGTTCCCCTTTGTGTGACACCTAACCCCGTATTTGAACAATAATCCCTATTTATTCATACAATTAGGCTTTTCAAATTAACAGGATATCCGGTTACATTCTTCAACAAGTATTGAGTGGAAGAGAGATACAAAAAAAAAAAAAAAAATAAAAAATTGCCATGAAAAAACCTTCCATCCAACAACAAAATAAAGTGTCCTGCTCTTCGCGTGTGGGTAATTATTTAAAATAAAATTTCACTACAAAATAGAAAACTGTCTTGCGTAGGTATGTATGTATGTATGTACTGTATGTAGCATATTTCCGGTATTGTCCTATTAATTACAGTAGAATAGCACGAAAGAACAGTTATTAAAAAAAAAACTGTTTATAAAAACGAACCACTGAAACACTTAACGAATCATCAAACCATGTTAACAAAATGAAATGGAAGTGAAAACGCGCACACACGACCAACCGTTCAATCTTAGCGTAGCAAACTAAACCCACTACCAACGGAAGAAAGTATTGTTACCACCGTTCGCCGATCGTCGGTGACAATATGACTACTGTTGCCATTGTTTTTCATTCTGACGGTTATAGTTTAGTTGTTTTTCTTCCGTTGCTAGCAGTTGCCTTGCCATTGGGGCGCTGACAATATTAGTAGTAGTAAGTGGATGGATGATGGTGTGCACGAACTTATCGCCTGAATGGTTGTTGGTTGTTGCACACATGTGAAAAAATTTTTCGTTAATTATTTGTATCTACAAAAATCACATGCAACCAAATCGTTAAGTCATAATCTTTCATTTTAACCTCTAAAAGTGAACAAAAAGTGCTAAGATAATGAGAGTGGAGACTGGAGAGTTATACATCAGGTGGTGCTGCGAGTTTATAAATAGTAAGTATTTATCTGAAAACTTGATAATGACATTAAAATAAATCGTTTTTTGTTTTTTAATATTTTTATCTCACAGCACAGAGTGAGTTACTTTTTTTAATGGGATACGTGAACGTGACAACAGCAACTGACATTCGGAAGAAAGATTCAATACCAAATAAGATCAAATTAGGCAAGCTATTAGAGTGGTTGGTCGAATTGGAGATAATGGAACTTTTCCAAAGAGTTGGCCATACTAGCTTTACCAGTTTAAACTATAAAGTTATACATGCTTGCACACTCGTATACTTTCGCAATTCGTAACGAATTGATTTTTATAAGAGACGAATTATTTGCCTAGTTGCTTTAACTAAAATGTAGCGAACGCACATTTGCAATATACTTCATAATCGTTATAGTTAAAGAAATTTACATACACATGACTGGCCGTTCATTAAACTGACTAATTAGGCAACAATCAAAATGATTCATGTCACGCGCTCTTAAAATAATAGCACATACATAGTTTCGAAACGGGCTTATACCTATACATACAATGCCGTAGAGCAAACTTGGCATTTAAAATGACAGTGATACTAGATGTTGGTGTGTGTTCTATTACATAAAGATCAAGAGGATTTCTAGATCTAGTGCATATAAACTGATAGCTATTATCAAGTTAACTTATAAAACCGATAAATGTCACGAGTTGCAATTTCAAGGATGAGCCTCTCCGAAGGTGGGTGCATGTATGTATATAATATGTATGTCAATGTTTTAAGCAGTTATCGAGTTATAAGCGAGCGATAGTTTAAAACGATTCATTCTCTGTACGCACAAGAATAAGGTTTCTTTTAAGTTCTACAATTTACGGTACATTGTGGGAAGACTGCAGCAAAATGTGTTTACCTAGAACTTACATATCAACACAAATACATACTTATTTACTGTACATGTGTCGCTAGATAAACATATGAACTGTTTTAGGCTATGAAAAACTTAACTAAAAACAAACTACAGAAATAAAATTTAATTTACACGCTGTGACACAGCATAGTTGAATCCATCAATCAGACCGCAAAGTCAATTGAACCAAAAAGTCTAAATAATCACTTCCATCAGGCGGACCAATTAAAAAGTACACATACATGTATTTACCATACATACATATATGTAGATACGTGGTTTAAGGTATAAACCCATTATTTGGTAATACTTTCTTTATACCATTTAACTACATAATGTCGTCATACAAGTACAATATTGCTTTTCAAACTCAATTCGTCACGTATGTACAATGTACATAATGTACATGCATACAGCGTGCAACTGTAATTGCACTTATAGTGTGGTCTATAATTTCACTTTTTGTTTTTGGTTTTGTTTGGAAATTGCATAAAATCGTAAAACATGGGACCCGTACTATACTCGTGAATGCAATTTTAATTGCTTTGACATGCGTTCCAATTCGTATGTAAATTATTAATCAAACCTACAACACGAATGTATTGTAGCTCTTCTATTCGCCAATTCTAATGGTGCGTACTGTGTACTGGCTGTTAACTTGGAATATGTGCAAGCAATGGTGAATGAGGGTTTCTCCCTATTACTCTAGAGTCTAGACAGTCTAGTGTTGTTAAATTAAAGTTAACGAATTGATTAACCGACATTTACTGCAAAAAGTTTATTATTATTATTAGATACATCGGCAAACTGAACAACAATAACGTATTTCGGAGAGGTAAATTTGATAAACAGGAAGTGTATGACACGCGACAATTACGCCTTCCCCACGTTTATACTCGTTGTCCCCGCATCTACAGTCTACCTCTACATACACTAGGTTGTATAAAATGACAAGACAATGTATTTGAGTTTTTATAGTAGCACAACACTCAGAATATTGTGGATGACATTTTTATAGTAATGTTTTAGTACTGCATGTGAAATAAATGGTTGAAACACTTGCTATCCATACGATAAACTGAGTAGAAGATTTCTAATCGATTTGATCAGTTTGTTGAAAGGGCACCTGCTAAAATAGAATAACCGCTAAGCAACTATTATTATACATAAGAGGAGTTATAAGCAGAACGCACTCAATTATAATTACAATAAATACAAGTTTTTATAGTTTCAGGTGCTTTGAAATTAATTAAAAAATTAGTACGATAACATTTTTTCACCTCTGTTGAAACGAGTAAATAGTGGAATGAGCTTTTTCTTGAAGCTTTTAAAATTAATGCTGAGTGAAACAGAGAATTAAAAGTGCTCACTCAAAATTTACAGTACAGGCGTTGTTTAAAGAACAGTATGCAGTGCATTTGAAAGCTTTCGTGAAACTATATTTCTGGTAAATGTTTTTTTTTATTGTCAAAAGTTTTCATTATCAACATACCTAAAAGATTTTTGTAAAACAACAAAATATGTTTTTATGTATATAACTGTCTATTCGGCTGCTTCATTCATTTTTAAGTAAATGATATAATGAACCAAACAAATTCAATTGAATATTTATAACCACTTGGCAATGTAACATACAAGGTTTAGTAGTTTATCAATGCACAGATTGTACATGTGACTCCTTTTACTGGTTAGAATAAGAGAAGATCTGACAATGTCAGGAAAATAGGCTTTAACTCTCAACTGACTAGCTTTCTCATCAAAAATCTGCACCTGGCATCTTTCGCTTTAGTTTTCATCTCTCTAATTTGGAAACAACGAATCTATGCAGTTTTTTTCAGTTTTTTAAACAACAAGACTAAAAATAATACCATAACTAAAGCTTACCAAGGATCGGCATAGTTAACATTTGAAACAGACCGCCGGCGCCGTACTGTCCAGGCGCTTTACTATCCGGTCGTTTGATACAATTACCCCAACATAGTCTACAGTCCTAAAATCATTAAAATAACTAACTTTAGCGTCAAACCACTTTACAGTACGTATGTATACACCAACGAGCAGGCCCACACTACGAGTATGTCATTCGACGCGACTTTTTATGGCGATGGACAAGAGTCAGTTTAAATTTGGCTTGCCGTTCGGCACGATTTGATTCATTTAAGCTTGCAGTCGACACAAGCCCAATGTACGTATATGTATATATGTACTAAATTCGACAATGCCAAACGGCCCTGGCGATGGTCATACTGTTGGCGGTCGTGAAAACTGCTTAATTAAAAGTAGGGTACAACTTTTCGGAGAAATACATTTCAAAAATGAAGATAAATGGTAAATCTGTTATTAGTATAGATGTCCGCATTGTGCGTTAATAGTGGATGCTTAATAATTCATTATTATGCGAGTAACATGCAATAGGTACATAATATACTTTCTGATTTCGTTTCGAGTTCGAATAGGGGGGTTTATACGATTCAACATATTTGACAGACTTGGTCTTTCCGACCAAATCTGATAAAGTGAACGTAACACGGCGTCTCCACGAGACATTATTCATGTCGGACAGATCTGGTAAGCGCAAACACAAGTTGGCGGAACGAAAGTCAAATTTTTTGTGGTGGGCATTTCATGTCTTGCCTTTTCATATCACCTTTCTTGAAAACTTGCAACGAAATTGAAAAATGTACACCAAAGTGACAGCTTATGTCCAGACATAGATGTCGGGCAGAAAATCCAGACATAGATGGCGGGGTAGGAAATCTGTCTGGCTGATTGTGGTCTCCACTAGACATTTTCTTAGCCAGACATGAGCTCAGACATGAATAATGTCTCGTGGAGACCCCATGTAAGAAACGACGGTCGGAGACATGTCGCATGGTTTAAATTTTTTTTTTTTGATCTTTTGGTGGTCGGACGGACATATTTGCTAGTGTTAACGCTTGTCTGTCCGACTTAGAGGCAATTTCATTTCTGAAATGTATTTCAAGCGGTGTGGTTGTTGTCGGAGAATTAATAATGGCTGTGTATGAAAATATTGAATTTTACAAAGAATTTTTGGAAGTTTAAAAAAATTCTGATAATCGCCTGGAGAATTAATATTGTTAGAAAATTAACATAAAAAACTTTGGTCGATTTTTCATCCATTCCCTTTCTTTGATAACTTCTTCTAAAATTTTATCAATCAACATACATAAATGCTGCTCTCAGTACGTCCGACTCTTTAAAATCCACTGCAAAGTGAAGTATGACAAGGTCTAGCGCCTAGTTATGAACAGTTGAGAGAAACTAGCAATTAAAAAAATATGCATGTATACATAGCTACTTAGAACTAAAGTACCAATAACGATAATGAACCGGTTCAACTTTATAAGTTAAAAAAATGCATTAACCATCCTATCCTATTAAAAGTATTATGTGGATATAGACTGAGAACTTATCTACGCCCGCATTAATCTTAAGGCTACCCTTCAAAGTGAACGACCAAACAATTTAAATTTGTGATTCTATCTTGCGTAACGGCCGGAAAGCTGCCCATTTACACTGTAGGTATTTGCATCTGCATGGTGTTGCACAAGTAAAGCAAGCTTATTGCCTTGCTCTCGTACACACGAGTATGTGTTTATTTACAGAGCGCATTTATTTCAGTAAATTACTTGGCGGGCCATTAATAGAAATAAACTCGCGACCACATCTCTCGCCTTCTTGTTGAGTGAAAACAATTTTTTTTTTATAATGACCCCCGTCATCCTTTACGATCCGGGGCCTTAACTGGTTTCAATTGAATAATGAGAAAAACAAAATGAATAACAATTAATAATGACAATGGGGAGCTCCGTCGTTACAAAACACACCACAAGAAATTCTCAGACAGAAGATTCAATAAAATCCGAGTGGTTGAATTCCATCCATCCATCCATCATTATACATATCGCTTTACATTTTTTGATGATGAACGGTATTTTTGAAATTCACTTTACAATTGACTCAAGAATTGAATTTCTTTCGAAATTCCGCTGCTAAAAGAGGCAGACGAACTCATTCTTAAATTTCACTTAAGAGATTCTTTGGAAATTCTTCCTTTTTTTGACGATATGTCTGACTTGCGAAAGGAAACACCAACAAACAATGAATAAGAAAATTGCCTCTGCAGCTTTACACTATTAGACCACTAATGAAAATTACTCACATAAATAATTGAAGAATAAAATCAGTAAAATGAACAAAATCGAGAAAAATGAACTAAGTGACTAACTTTCAGGTACAGTCTCCCTCTTGGCCAACACTACAAACATGAGGTAAATCCCCACAGCAGATATAAATCATCAAAAGAACAAAAGCGAAATTAAAAAAAAAAATTAACCAAATTAACCGGCTTTTGCGCCTTGCTAACGCTTTTCCAAGATCAATGTACAAAATTACTGTACTCACACACTATTGCGATATCACTTTAAGAAATATTTGTCAATTGTCACACACCAAAAGAAACTTTTATCAAAAATGTTTAAAGATTTGTTTTTTTATAAGAAAAAATATTTTTGGAAATATTAATAATTTTCGTTTTTCTCTTCTTTTTGAGAATGCTCACCTTTGGCAACCGTAGAATACAACGTTCCACGAAATAATGATCTCAAAATGTTATTCATGGTTCTTCCTATCGTTCGTGTTCATGTTAAATTTCTTTCAATACCCACACACGCATACTAGGTACAACTTATACTATTTAAAATGCTTATATACAACTGGTATTTTTATCGTGGCGATACACTTTGATATAAATGTGTGCGTTGGATAGGAAAAAAGGGGAAAAAGCCACCAACCAAGTTTTCACTCAAAAGTGTCTTTACACACGGCTAGCACCCACACTTAAATGTGAAAGAGCTTTTTTGGGTCTGGCATTCAAACAGGAACATCCTGTCAATACGTATTTACTTTGTTTATCCGTTATTTATTTGAAAAGTTTCCACATTATTTACTAAATGTTAGTCTAAAAAAGAATATTAAGTTTATGTAGGCATGTACATTATGTATTTCCTTTGTAGTTTCGTTTTAAAAACTTAACAAAAAAAGTTTGTTATTTATTCCGGGAAACTTGGAAGGACTCAAATTAATTAACATATTTTACATATTTTGTAACATGGATTTTCCAGTAGATGTTGTTTTGAGAAGATCAAATTAGACTTGTCTGGCAATGTAATCACTTCAGTAAACTTAATATTTTATACCTACATACATATAAAATTGGAAATGCTATTGCGTCTGCATCTGTCGTAGGTACCTACATATGTTTTTATCTTGAGCAAATACGTACACATTTAGGCCATAAAATGTCATGTAACGACGTCAGAATCTTAATCGTGATTAGCGGGTAAGTATTGTTATCGATTGTGATAAAGTATGAAGTCTACCAACATATGATTAGATAATTGATAGGTAATAGATGAATTAAAAAAAAGGAGTGGGTATATTCCACACATTGTTTGTTTTCATTCACCTTCATTTGTTCAGCTTTTTATCATGTGCAGGCTGAGTGCAGTGGATTGGTGTAGTCATTACATTTTCATGCCTATTCTATATTTATTACTACAAAAGCACACATGCGTTCCTTCTCACAGTGTCTTTCTGGCCGTACAATTTAAAAAAAGATAGATACCTAGGTAGTAGGTCAATCAAATGCACGTATACTGCGTGCGTGGGGAACTGCATGTAAGTAGATATACACATATGTACATAGACCTCCCCCCCCATCCACGAAATAAAATGTTTTATATACCTAGGTACTTAACATACCTACTAATAAGCTTACAATATAAAAAGGTAGGTACCCATAGTTACAGAAAGAATATTAATTAAAACGGACCTTGGTTTAACATTCTTCAAAATGGTACCTATAGGTATTTAAGTTTGTATTTTAGAAGTCTGTTTAAAATTCTTGCCATTTCATACAAAGTAATAATAAGAAAACTCAAAATCTCAGGTGCGCGGTAGAAGGAGTATAAGTCAAAATTTGGTCAAAATGAGATAAGTACATTCGATTGCAAATTTTATGTGTCATATTTGGTAAAAGCGGTATAACTTTATTGAACACACAAATGGTTAAAACAAGCAGTTGCCAAAGTAGCATTACTGTTAACAAAAATTAGAAAATTGAAAATTGTATTAAGTTTTTTCCATCTCCTGCAAAATTGCAATTATTGACTTACAATATTCTTTCTACCGCGCACCTTAGAAATCATAAATATAGGTATGTTGCATAGAACATCGGTATAAACAGTTCCCTTCCTCTATAATAACAGCAAACTTCAATAATTAAATAGAAAAATAACGGTCACCATTATTATCGTGTTTGCCCATTGTAACAGCACTTCGAAATTCTAGATTCAAACCAGCCTCCAATTAATACATATTCATACATACATACATATGTATATATATATATGTCCATACCGTAGGTACATATATGTGCCAGGTAAGTATCAATAATTCGTTTCTTTCCCTGTCGTTTCTAGCCGTTTGTTTGTTTTTCTTATTACCACGGATCTAATATGCCAGAAAATAAAGACTTCACGACGATAATAATTTGTTGGTATAGTGCCAAAAAAAAAATTATTTTTTTCGCCATTTCTTCCATTCAATTTCTCACATTAGGATTGCTTTTTGCTGAACTGATTGCATAACTCTATATCTTTCGTTCTGTTCGTCAGCTGTTGCGTAACAATACGCGAACGCGATACGTGGGTGATGTATATTTCCCCTTGTGATTGAACTTGAAAGCTCACAAGGATTACATATACTTTGTACCTATACATACTGCGAATGTTTTTCTCTTTTTTCTCAATATCTAGTAGTTTATTTGTTATTTTTCTTGTAAAATTACCCTGCTCCTACACTCTTCTGTAGTAATTGGGACAGGAAAGCAATAAAAAATCGACGTCGTCATGCGAAATAAACAAAAAACCAAAAATAAAAAGGTTAGCGATTTTCCCAGTTGTATTGCTGAGCATGTACTTTGTAGCAACTTGTTATGTCACACAATTTACTGTGTAACAAACAAAACAACAGATACATAGTTCGATATCGTTTCAAATCACATGAAATGCACTGTCCGATTGGATTCGGTTTTCGAAGTGGCGGACACTTGTCTTTTCGTGGCGATAATCACTGCTGCTGCTTATCGTGACTTGGTCGTTCTCACTCTTTTTGATTGATTTCGTTCGATTGATTTTTAATTAAACTTGAATTTTGAATGTTTTTTCTCTCTCACTGGGAAGAAGGTTTAATCACGTGTGTTTGGTCAGTAATTAGCAAAATTGATTTATTGGTGATTTTTTTTTCCTTTTTGCAGAAAATGCATCATCAATATACATATAATCATACATATGTATTGGGGTTGTGTTTTTGGAAACTTTGTCAATTATCGTTGATTTGAAAAGTTCAGATTCGTGTTTGACACATATAACACATTAAGTAGGTACATATGTATGTACGTATATCAATACTTATTACCTTTGTGATGCGAATGGTCTCTATCTAGAGAACACGATAAGCTATCAGCTGTTTAACAAAAAATGGGAGTGATATAATAAAATCTCACGTGAGGCGTCTTATGATGAAACTTGAAATATTAAAAAAAAATTTGCTATGCTAAGGCTTAATTCCATCATTGTGGATTGTTGTTTAACTGTATTCCGAATTGCAATCAGACTAAAACCAGCATTTTCTATTATTTGGGGGCGCGGCGACAAAAGTCTTTAATAAAAAACTAGAACGCAAAACATCAAACATTCTTACAGACACGTAGTACACATGTACAGTACGACCTTAATAACATCAACTAATAAAAATTCGGGCAGTTGCTTTTAATGAGGTTGTTGCAATAACCGAGTCAAAAAAACATTGCTGTCAGAAGTGGAACAAAATGCTTCAACTGGCTTTTTTTTCACACGTAAATAATTTCCTATGAAATTTTTATTGAATTTAGTTCAAAAACCTAACATCCATCACACACACACAGCTGATGGAAGATGTTTTTGCAAAAGATGTCGCAATTCACTGTTCTGTCGCCTTAGGAACTCACATTCGGTATCGAGTTGTTCTCGCTCCTTAAGAAAATAGTTATCTAAACCATGTCCAAGAGTCTTCCACAACTCTTGTTTTTCGGCTGGCATCACTTGTAAAATTCGACCAAAATTTCTCCACCGAATCCTTTGAAAGTGAACGAGCTACCTTGGAACTTCTTACGATAGCTTTATCATTTCGCCATCACTATCGAGTTCTATGGCTTCCAGATTGCTGCAAATCTTTAATTGATGCAATTATTATTTCGTCTTTGTCGTATTCAGTGATTGGATACATCAAATGGTACCAGCACTTTCGTATTGCCCCTAGACTGCACCTTGATCCAAGTCCAATTCTGACCCTTCGCTCCCGACCAAATGTGCCAATAGAATTTTTTTTTGGAAATAGAGTTAAGTCAAGTCGATCACATTTTGATCCATTGGCTGGAGAATTGCGGTGCAGTTTGTAAAATAAGAATAAGTAAACAAGAAAGACGAGATAGAAATAAGAAAAGATATAAGCCTTTATGAAACAAAAGTTGCGTTTATCGAGTCACTTTTTTTAATAGTGGCAATTACTTAGTCAACAATGGTAAGATTTTTTGTTGCTTATATCAAGGAGTAGCGCTTATCGGGGATTGCTTTTATTGAGGTCGTACTGTAATATTCTTACACAATAAAAAGGCTACGTTACAGTTATAAGGTGGAAAGGATGTGACGTGTGTAGCCTTAAAAGAAAGAATCATCTTAGAGTCTAAAAGGGGATATGACCATGATAGGGGTTCATTCATATGTATGTATGCATGTACAGTGCATAAATGTATGTAATGTACATATGCATCTAGTAAATTCTAAGGCAAATTATATATTTTTATTCATTTTATGAAGATAAAAACTATTCAACTGCCAAAAAAATTAATGATTCAAAAATACACTTACGTAACGTGTATACGTGCACGCAAATATTGTTAACACAAATGTTTTTTTTTTTTTTGAGTACATATCTTTGTATGTAGGAACATACATTAATATTATGTATATGCATGTGGTACCTATGCATGTGTGTATGATATAATATACATATGTATTTCTACTCAATCCCCCTATATACAAGTACATTTTTTGTTTAATTATTTTTCGCGGACCATATGTTTATGAAAACAAAAATGTTTGGCCCCCTAGAAAAGCTCTGCTATTTTTATCATCAAACACGATATGAACTATCTTACTAGCGTTCAATGTCAATAACACAAAAAAAAACCTTGGCATTGAACCTGAACTTAATTTGCCTTCGTAACTTTACAGTGCGTCATGTTTGAGATCAAAGTGACAGATTGTTTTAACCGCGCTGAGTGAAGATCTACTTTCAGCGACATTGTGTCAAATTGAAAGCTTTGTATCTCTGAAGACGATATTTTGTCTTTCAAATTTCACTGTCGATCATTGTCAAACGTACTAGTGTAAATACATATGTATGTACGTAGGGCGAAATTGACAAACGAAATTTGAACTGAATTGTTTTTCATTTCGTTCTTACAAAACTGTAAAACTTCTGTCAAAACAAAAATTCAGAGAACAAAATATTCAAATTTTCTGTGTTCTTCCTCTACATACATACATATGCACATATATTTAAATACATATTTAATAAAAAGAATGTTTTTTTAATCACAGTCGCATCACATGATCCCCATAGAGTTTATATTTGGTTCCCAATTTCTATTGGCTCCCGCACAGTTTACGTACGAGCTCTTTTTTTTGATCAAAAATACCCACTTACTCCCGCTTAAGATTTTGAATAGATATACATTTTAAATTTGCAATCCTAATCGTATAATTTTACTGCATTTCGATCTAAGAATTTACAAAATATACGGTTTGAAAGACAAACTCATACCTAAACGAAATTGATCAGTAGCCAAAAAAAAAACAAACAAGTGGCATCGCGGGTAGATTCTGTTGTTCCTCAGAGTCCGGGGTGTCTAAATTAAGTTCAAATCATAAAATTACTTGGCATATCGCCTAATATTTTAGATGTTTGTATGAAAAACGATTGAAAGACCACCGACTAGAATGGAGGAATTGTTTAAAACAAAAACAAAAATGGTTTTTCAAGTAAAATAAAATAAATAAAAGTATGCATCGAAAGTATAGGTACATTACATATGCATCTCCATGAAATCGACTGTGGCAATTAATTGTCCATTTGCAATTTGTGAATTTAATTTGGTAATAACTTTTGTTTTTTTTTACCGAAAAGTAATTAGATTTCCATACACACGCTTCATTGTTAATTGCAAGTGAGTTGTTTACTTAGATTCTTAGATTTTAACGTGGCCATCAATTATGTGATGCGATTTTTCAAGAGGATCCATTAAATTAGTGAGAATTATAAATAACAACGAAATAAAAATATTCAAAAATAGCGTTTGACGATTGAATATTTGTGTCTATCGCAAACCTAGCCGCATTTAGTAGAAATGGTTAAAGCCACTCTTGCGCGGGAGCTTTCCTCAATAGAAGTATAAGCCACACCTTTTCTAGCATCTGTCTTGTTCTGATTCTAAATGCAAGGTGGCCCAAAATGTATTACCCCATTGGAAGATTCTTAAACTTTTACAAATGGGGGCAACTGTCAGTTGAGTATTTGTGAAGTAAACAGATGTAGAATACAAGTCGACAAGCCATGGAACGCTATACTCCTCAAGATCGCGGAATACTTCGTGACTATTTTATTACGGAATAATTCGTTAGTGATTTTGGCGCAGATGTCCCGTGACAGAAGATGCACCGGTAGGCCTGACGAGAATATTGCCGCTGTGGCTGAAGATGTCGCGGATGAGTCGTCAACGTCGACCAGACGACTGGTGAGCGATACAGAACCATGATCAACGAATTTTTACTTCCGCAAATTAATAAATTGGGACTGGAGGACATTTGGTTCCAACAGGATGGTGCAACCGCACACATATGTAGCTCGTGCTACAACAGACATTTTGAAGGATGCGTTTCCAGGTCGCCTAGTGTCTCATTTCTGGCGATCTGCACTGGCCGGAAAGATCGCCCGATTTGACCGCTCCAGATTTATTTCTTTGGGGATTTTTAAAGCCACGGCCACAGACTTTGGAAGCTCTCAAAGAGAATATCCGACAAGCGTTTGGGAACTTATCGCCAAAACGATTGAAAATGTGGTAAAAAGAGCCGAAATGGTCATCAACAATGGCGGCGTCAACTTGACCGATATTATCCTGAAAAATTAATGGAAAAAAAACTAAAAGGTTCAAATAAAAAAGGGTATGGAATTATGTCGTTTCATTTTAGAGAAATATCAAAACAACATCGGGTTAGTCACCCTGTACAAATTGAGCTTATTTACATATGTGCATTACGTACAATGGGAAGCTGGAAGAAAAACTTTTGCATCAAACTCAGTATAACAAGAAAGACTGGATTCTAAATTCGTTAATTTAGAATCTATACTCTGAGTCCTTATACCATTAAATGGTTCACAGATGGTTCAACAACTGATAAAGGAACGAGTGCAGAAGTGTTTGGGCCCGGCACCAAATTATTCGAACCCATGAATAGTTACAGTACGATCTTTCAAGTCGTATTGACAAATGTGTCCAACTCAATATTGAAAAACGCTACAACAGACGCGACATAGCAATAATGTCAGACAGCCAAGCAGCTATCAAGGCAATCGGAGCTCATGCCATCATATCTAGAATTGTGTGGGAATGCCTAGATTAATTTAACAGACTGGGCGAAGGAAACAATGTCACCATCTACTGGGAACCAGGACACCTGGGGATAAACGGTAACGAAGAGGCGGCTGATACACCCTTCTTGGGCCCTGACTAAACCATTCTGCGGCATAGGGGAGTACAGCATATAGGAGGAACTCCAATCACTGGAGAAGACAATAAAGACCAAGCCCTGAACAAAAATTCAGCGGTCTAAGATAGAAACCTGAAGAGATTCAAAGCTTGCATTAGTCGGACAAAAACAAGCACTGTAAACATAAGTGCCATCTCACGAAGCTGGGTCTATCAGATGAATACTAATGCAGATTTTGCAATAAGTGTAGTGAAACCCTAGAACACATACTGGCGGAACGTGGGGCATTAACCCAGAAAATGTTCAAGTGCTTGGGTAAACATAAACTTACAGCAGAGAATCTGCCACTCATCGCACCTAGTCTCCTGCTGCGATTTCTTAGGGAAATTGGCCTGGCTGAGGTGCTATGAGCTAGGCAATTCTCACCTAGGTTAGGTGTAAGCAAAGATCTCTTTTACCAGTTCCAATAGGAATAATGACGAGAGGGATGTTCCTTCGTCTAGGACTTGCAGGGGGCACAATAGACCTCAACGTCGCGGTGCATCTCCCCCTTCAATAATAATAATGATATTGTATATACATATACATTAATACATATGTATTACACACTTGACTGCAGTTGTTTTTATGCAACGCTAGCAGCTAGTAACATGGAACGATAGCTTATCCACATGAATTGGAAATAGTGATAATGCCTTTAAAAATACTGTACCTATTTAGATGAAGCGGAATATATAAGTTCTACCATCGCATAGCAACACTATTAAAACCCTTTTTACAATAATTTTAATGAGATCAAATTGTAAGAGCGTTTCTGATCCAGCTTAACGTGACGTTTTTAATTTTTTGAGCAACATTCGAAATTTGATACGTTAAATATGTATTCCTCCCTCGATGACTAAATTTAGTTGCACGAATTTTGGTTATGATTCCATGAATTTGGATGCACACAGGAGGCATCAAATATTCTATAGAATTACAAGAGCTCACACCAAACTTCGTTTTCCATTACGAAAATAGAATTTCTGACTACATTTATTAATGTGTCTTAAATGAATTCATGCCAACCTTCAAATAAATCTTCTCTTTCACATATGTAAAGTGGCAGCTTTAAAAAATACATAAATATCTTTAAATTGGTGGAAATTTTCCAACACGAACACCCATAGTTGATAATTCAAAACTCCTCATTTTTACCGTGGTAGCGCTCTTCATTATGTTCGAAGTCACGGGCAACGTAACGTAAGTCTGAATATTTATTTTTACCCTCAACTAAATACATATGCACATATAAATGTTCGTACTGTATACAATGTGTATAAAGTGACCAAATTGAATGCCACAAAATGTTGCGACATGGCAGAGATTTTTGAGTTTCGATGCACTACACCGCCGACGAAAAGAACGCACGTTGTCGCGTTGTAAAATTAGAATTTTTCAAAAAGATCCGCAGCCGACGACGGTTTATTGAACCCCTACGATGTTCAACAGTATAAAATTAAAAAAAAAAAAAAAAAACTAATACAGACATAGTTCTGCCACAGAAGCTTATATGCCTACGGGCCTATGTAAAACTCTGAAATAGTTGCACAAAAGCACTGTCATGGGGACAGCCAATGGGGTAATTAAAACATTTCCTGGCAAGCATCTCGGATGCAGGCAATAAAGCAGACTACACCACACATACCTCCACTAATCTAAGAGCGGGTATTCGTTGCTGTTGCTGAGCAATAATGAGGCAGAAAAGAAAATAAAAAATAAATAAATTAATAAAAATTAAATGAATAAAAAACTTAATAAAAGAAACAAAGCACGTTTTTGTGTTTTTTGTGGGCACCGTAGCGCAAGTGGTTAGTGCGTCGGACTACTGTGCCAGCGGTCTTGGGTTCGAATCCCGCCGCAAACACCTAAAAGTTTTTCACGGTGCCCACCTCTTTCGAATGTCTGACAAGCATCAAAGAGTATCATTTGTCACGATTGAGCTTCTCAACTCGCCGTTCGGAGTCGGCAAAAAACTGTAGGTCCCTTCCATTCGTGCAAAAATATAACACGCACACACAAATGGTTGCGAGAAGCAGGCCCAGGTTCACCTCGAGCTGTAGCGCCAACTAAGTAAGTAAAGCACGTTTTATTCTATGTTAGCCAATAGCGCGTGCTTTATAAAGCGTCATACCTTAATGCCAAGTTGTTGGGCTGTTTAAGGCTCGACGATTGGCCTTCGCCCTCGATGAAGGAACTTGTAGCTGCTTTGATATTAGCTTTTGGTTTGGACTCGCCGTTTTCGAGGGTTTTCGTAGCTCCAAAGATTTTCCTATCCAGACTCTCAGCGTCTGAAATTGCGGGGCCATTTCTAGCTGGAGTTGGAGCCGTAGCTGGTTCAGTCACAGGTGCAGGTGTTGGTGTTGGCACTTGTACTGGTGCTGGTGTAGGTACTTGTGCTGTTTTAGGAACTGGTACTGGAGTTGGAGTTGGCTTAGGAGGAGCAGGTGCCACCTTTGGTTTTGGTGGTTCAGGCTTAGCAACTGGGGTTGGTTGAATTACAGGCTTTGGTGGAGGCGTTGGTTTCGCTTCTGGTTGCACAGCAGGCGTTGGCTTTGCTGGCTCAGTAGTTTTTGGCTTAGGCACTTCGATAGCCTTACTCGGCTCAGGTTTATTTTCAATTGCATTATTTGCAGCCGCTTTATTGCTCTTGAAAATATCGAAAATTGACGTCCAACCAAGACTTTTTCTAAATAAATAATCAAAAAATTAAAATTAAAAACAAAAATTAAAATAAAAAAATTAATTTTAAATGAAAAAATATAAAAAATAAAAATGGTAATTTAAATTTAAAATTAAATAAAAATATATAATAAATCAGCAGTATATCTCGAAGATACATTATGTATTCATTGTTCATCACCGCAGGCCATGTGAGTAAAGGTGTCTTTATATCCATACAAATGTACATACAGATGTATATATTTACATACGAACGTAGGCACTATGTGGAATCTGGTGGTAATATGGGAAAAATAATTTACTGAACTAATGATGCATATCTGGCGGTGTTCTCGAGCTCTTGAGACTTGAGTGAACATAGAATTTCAAAAGCCATCCATCAAGCTAATTGCGATTTTTGTTATTTATAGACGTTGGGTTTTGCGAAATGATGTAGTTGGATTTTGTTCTATTATTTTGTATTTGCAAACAACATTTACTGGCATGGCCAATTGTTTGTGACAAAAGTGTTGCGAATTGATGCAGTTGCTCTGATTAAATTGTTGAATTCGTTTTGAGTTATTTTTTATTTTGAAAAAGTTGGCAATGGAACCTGATAGCTAACTGCTCAGTGCCATAGTTTGGTACAAATTCCAAAATATATTTACTTGTCAAACACTCAATTAAAGTTACAAGTAAGTTCTTGAGATTTGAAATGTAGGAAACAAACAAAGTCAAAAATAAAAGATGATGGAAAAATGCTTTTAGAAGGTATCCAACACTATGCCTTAATTTTTCAAATTTTTCAAATTCATTCGGACATAGTTTGTAGCATAGGCAGGTTAGGTAGCAGTGGCTGCCAGTAAAGAGTACTAGCACACCAAGGCTTATAGAGGCCCATTGTGATACGAATGATTTTGGGGGATATTTAACCCCACTACTTATGACTTTTGAGAACCATTTGGAGCTTTGTATAAAGCGAAAACGGCTTCCCACGTCTTTTTGTGCTAGGTCACTAAGTTCGTCGAAGAAGTATTCTCCTAGGTGTAGTTTTCTACTACGAAAAAAAACTGGGCATGAACAAAGGAGATGTGTTGGGCTCTCTTCCTTTTCTTGGTCTCTGCAGCTTCTACAAAAGCCATTTGAAATTATGCCCAGTTTAGTTTCATGCTTACCTATAAGGCAGTGTCCTATAATGACACCGACAGCCGTACTTATATGTAATCTTTTTAGGGACAGAAGGTATTTAGAGCCTTTAGATCTAGTCTGGGCCAGATTTGTCTGGTAGCAAGGTAGGTGGTTCCACCTTCCCATCTAGCGTTGGTTTTTTTTTTTGGTTTAGTTTGTAGCAATACATTGCGATGACACTAATAATGTACTAAAGGATTTGTATGGAAGGCATACACAGTACGCCATCGGTAAAAGCAACCCTCGATAAACGCAATACCTCGGTCAAAGCAACACCCAAATTTTTACCATTAGTGACTCAGTAATTGCAACTTTTCAAAAAAATGTGACTCAGTAAACGCAACTCCCCATACATGATCTCTAATTTCGTTTTATATTTGTTTCTATTTTTTGGTGTTTGGTTTTACTATAACTGGGCAGTTATTTTACAGTTACTTCTCTCAGAATTAAATATACATATTGTTTTTCTTTACTTTTACGACGAACATTATTCTTTTATTTTTCATACTCCTTTGTGACTCGGTTATTGCAACAACCTCAATTAACGCAACTTCTCGAATTTTTATCAGTTGTTTTTACCGAGGGCGTACTGTACATATATGTATGTATGTATGTACATACATATAAATATAATAAGCTGAACATTGAAACGTATTTGCAGCTTATAAGTTGAGAAAAAAGTTTGGAGTCCAAAATTAAGATTTAAAATGAAAGAAAAAAAAAAGATTAATAATTAATATAATTCCTATTACGTTTTCTTTAGCCCTATTTAACCAAAAAAACTAAATACCTATGAAGGTATGTACATATTTTCGAAAGAATATAAAACTCAAAATTAATATTTTATCATGAAAACATGCAATAATTCCCTTAGAAAATAATATGTAAATATCTCAAAACAAATATTTTCGAATTCTCTATTTTTACAATAGACAGTGTTTTATTTAATTTGCGCAAGAAAATTTATTTAGAATATACCATCCACTTTTTTTTTATTTACTTTCTCTAGTGAGAACATTTTTTTTTTCACAATCAACAAAAAAAAAAAAAAAAAAAAAAAATTAAGCTTTGAATGTTTGCCAAATAATTTAGTCAGCTAGAACTTTCATTACCCGGTGTTAATTTATTTGTTTTTTTTTTGCCTTCTGTATATTTTTTATATAGAAATTTATCTAGGTATTTGCATAACAAAAACAAACTCACTTTCCTTTAACCTTGTGTACACACGCGATTTTATATAATGCAATGAAAAAAAAAATATAATCTTTGTTTATATTAATATACCTACATACATACATATGTGCATATGCACATACAATTGGTATGTATGCATACATATATCATAAGTGGATTCGTCCTTTTTTTAAATTTAATAAATTTAGACATACATACATATGTACATGCTAGTAGGTATATGTTGTACATATAAATAATTAAATTTTATAACTATTATTTATGTATACGTTATCAAGTAAAAAACAAATTGTATTTTATTGTATAGGACAGGTGTAGGTATATGCATTTTTTTTTGGTAGCAAGAAAGCATTTTAGGAATAAAATTTGACTGATAAAAAAATATAAAACTCCTTTTGAACGTCTGTGTCAATGAAAAAGGAAAACTATTTTGAATCAAACACTTAAATATTAAGAGAAATTGAAATCGGTTTATATCTTAATATCAGTGCTCTAAAAAAGATATAATAAACTTATTAAATGGAAAGGAATTCTATGTCAAAACAACATGTTTATCATTTTGAAAAGAAGGTTTAAGTACATTTATCTTTTATATATAATACAATATAAGTGGTAATACATATAAGTGCCAAAAATAAAATTGATAATTAATAATGTATTATCTAATAACCAAATACAATAGAAAACAGTCCACTGTTCGTAACTCAAAAAAGCTCTTGGCAAACCGAACCCTGAGTATTTATCAGAAAAAAAAACACTCAAAAACATATGTTAAAGTCTCAATCAAATAAAATACACCAATCGAATAGATACGAGCACACCTTCCTTATATACGAGTAGGTTTGTTTTGGCCACGAGGGTGATTGATTTATCTTCTTCTTTCACGTGGTGTTTGTTTAACTTAACTCTAAAGATAAAAAAGGTACGTCAAGAAATACCGGCTTTTCATGCCGGCAATAATAGCTATGGGTATCTTCAAATACACTCCCGCTCAAACAATTGTTGGGAAAGTGAAGTGAGGTGTGCTACGTGAGGAATTGAACGTAGCTTTTTTGGCTAAAAAAAACCGGCTCTACGTATGAGTTTTATATTATATACATACATATCCATACCTTTAACAATTCGTTCGTAACACTTGATGCGAAGATCAGATGTATACGAGAAGATATAATAGATAGGTAGATAAATAGTCATAATGATCTCAAGGCAAAAGAAAAAAAAAAACCGTGAGTAATCACAATATAGGAACATGTACATTAGTATAAATACTTGTAGATGTTAATTGCGCTATATACTGTTCCATTCTACTGGAAAACGGGGCACGGGCTATGGGGCATAAAAACGATTTACTTCAACGATACAATAGAATTAGATAGAACTTTATCGAAACCCATTGAATCTGGACTATTTATAAACTCTGCACACCGAGCTTAGGTGCGCCTGGCAATAGTCAATGCACAACTGACGCGTTTCTGTCTGATGTTATATTTAATGAAAGTTAGGCAATTGTCGATAAGGCTATTTGGTGGATATGGTTGTATATTTATTTCATTCATGTGTGACTGATTGCTGCCTATAATGATTGCAGACGATATATTAGTTTGCGATGAATTATGAAGTTTCGCGTAGACAGCGATGATAAATTGAAAGTGATAACGTTGCATTTGCGTAGATTTGTGGTTATGTAATTTTTTTTTATGGACTTTTAAAAAAGTTGTCACACGCCTGTGATTATTTTGGGGACAATGTAGCAATGGAGGTACATATGTAGAGTCGTTTGGTGTAAGAGTGCGCAGCGGGTAAGAGTACGCAGTGCCATTTTCTCCATTATTTTCATATTCTGTTTTATTTCGCATGTTAACGTTTGTTTGGTTGAATTTTGTTCGATTCGATTCTCTTCTCTTGATATTAGTTATTGTTCGATTTCGGTGTGCTCTATATTTGTAGAACTCCATATCGACTGAAGCGAAAGCAAAAAGCAATACAACAAAAGGCGTGTTTTTTTTCAAATCTTTACATTGAAAACATGTTGCGGAAACATGTTTATTCTATACAGGCTACATAGAATGCTGTCATCACATGCAACAAGCACACCATAGTCGTAGGTGGTAAGTTGTAGCTCTATTAAAAGGAAATGAATAACCTAAACGCAAACCTGCGAGGCTAGGGAGCTGATTTCAAATGGAAGCAGCCCATGGAAGGCCGCCGAAGAATTTAGTTTGAGTGAAAGCACAGCTTCAAACCTTTTAAAGTACGAAAACGGTGATTTAAAATGGCTGCGCACTCTTACCCATACCTCTGCGCACTCTTAACCTGACTTCGGGGCAAGAGTGCGCAACTTGACTTCCTTTTGTTTTTTGATCAAAACATATGAAACATTAAAAAAAAGTAAAATATTTTTGCATAAATTCGTTCCTAAAATATAGAGCTACCAAATAATAGGCGTGTTTTTTTCAAACCTATATAGGCTAAACATGTTTCCGCAACATGTTTTCAATGTAAAATACAACAAAACTTTAGCCTGGATAATTATCCAGTCTTATTTTTGTATGGAAAGCTTTTTCGAAATCTATATAGGTTTGAAAAAAAAACGCGCCTTAATAGGCTCGTTTGTTTGTTACCTGTTGTAGATTTTCGAGAATTTAAGCCCGAAGTCCAAAATGCGCACTCTTGCCCCGAACGACTATACCTATGTATGTATATGTACATAAATGTAATAGCAAAATGATTTTTAGTAAAAATACTTTTGGGAGAGTCTACAGATTTTTTTATTTCACGAAACATTCAATTCTCCTGTTGAGTGGCTTAATATTCGTTGCGATTTAAAAGACGGACGGAGATAGCTACACTTAAGAAGTATACAAAAGAAGACAAAAAATAAAAACAAAAAAACAATGAGTAGACAAGGAGTAGGCTGGCTTGATTTTCAGTGATTTTGGAAGTATTTTCTCAGGCAATGAAAACATTAGAAATAAATTCTGCAGCCAAAAATATAATACACAAGCTTCGTCGTCTTCTTCTTCTTATAAGGCGCTACAGTTCGGGGTAAACCAGGACCTGCTTTTCGCAGCAATCTGTTTTTTGAGTTTTATATTTTTGTATGTCTCCGAACATCGAGTTAGGGGCTGCATAAAGGACATAGTATGAACGTATATACGTACATTACTTAGTTAACACGATTCAGTTATGACTTATGACTATAATAAAGACATCAGATGTTTAAGTAAGTAGATTACTAAACACAAGTCACTTAGTACTTTTGTACATACAAGTTCAAACATGACGTAAGTTAACAAATAGAAATAAGATTTAAGAAAAAACCAAGATGATTTTATAATTTCATATGATTCAGCTGTCGTTATAAAGAAAATACATATACACATACATACCATCGTATGCAGTATAATAATTTTATTATGTCAGCAATATTGGGCGTTATTCATTTGGTTTGGTCTTCACATTGAAATATTGCTAAGAGATGACATAATATCCATTTAGAATGGTTGTGTAAATTGTCCACATCAGCTGAGCAATTAGGTTATGTACATACACAGAGCAAGAAACAACAAATTGCGTAATTTGTATATGGTAATCTGTTTAGTGTATTTAAATGTATTAGCAAACTTAAAATCACATTGGTACATACATCAGTATTAAATTCGAATATATCATATATCTACATATGTATGTACAATTGCACATATGTATAATATACATATGTACCTATTCCCTTAAATGCCATCAACAATTTACCGTTTTTCCTAAACTTTTTGGTTTGCATTGTTGCTATAAGTGTAAATATTAGATTTGTTTGTAATAAGAGTAACTAATTATTTTATTAAAAACAAAAAGGCTTAAAGAAGAAAAATCAGTCAAAAGCCATTTGACATTTGAGTGGGAGCAATAGTACGTAATGTATAATATATATGTAGCTTTCTTTTAACGTAACCATGAAAATAAAGCATTAACTCTTTACTATTTAGCGTAGGTAATCACTTAATTTTTTAACGTTAATAATATACGACATCATTCTGTGAATTCTGAAGTCGATGTATTCGTGATAACAACTCTCTCACTCGTTACAAACATATAAAATATAATCCTTATTGTCTAAAGTAAGAGGTTATGATTCGCTTGGAACCGTTTACAGAACCGAGAAAAGTAAAAATGTACTTGCGGCAGTTACCTTTAATAAAGTCAAAGTTATCTAAATGGCAAATATACATACATATGTATACATACATATGTATGTATATATGTATGTATATATCAACGTATGTATACAGTGAAATCTCTCTTAAGCGAACAGCCACGGGACCGGAGTTTTTTGTCCGGTTTTGAGAGCTGTCCGTTTATAAGAACGCATTTTGTATGAGAAAGTGGAATTTGGTTCTCCAAAAAGGTGTCCCGAGTTGTCCGCTGAACAGGGTGTCCGCTAATGTGAGATTTCACTGTATAAGTTGAGTATTTGACAACATAAATTTAAACAGTAAAACCTTCTAATTGGGACACTCCAGGGGATCGAGAAAATGCGAACCAATTTGGAGGTGCCCCGATTTGAGAGGACCTCCAAATTGGGCCAAATATCAATTTCTCCCAATTATACTGCTGCCTGTATTCGGAACACTACGAAAATGAATGAGTTCTTTGTTGATTGTGTTGTGGCAATTACGGTATAAGAGCAAGGAATTATTCTTATGAACGCAGTTCCGATATTCCGGGGATTCCCCTATTTTTATGCATCATAGCGTGAACATATTGTTCGTACATATGTATATGTTACACATATATCTGATATTTGTAATTTATCCCTCTCTTTCCTTTTTGTCCTAATTTGGAGGTTGTTTTTCAAGCAATTCTTACGAAATTTGCAAGCAATTCGTTGCCCCAGATCCAATTCAGAGTGCCCCGTTTTGAGAGGTTCGCTTATATGAAAAAACCGAGTGTATGCATGAAGTGCGGTTCATTTCGCAGGTGCCCCACTTACAGAGAGTCCCAATTAGGAGGTTTTACTGTATTTAAAATTTAAAATTTAAATTTAAATACAACATTCAGCTAGTACGACAAAATCATGTTAAGTTATGTCTGCACAGGAAGTGAGTTTGCATTTCCTGTGTAAAAAAAACAGCCTTAAAGTATATTCGATATTTTGTCATACAAAAGAAAAACTGATGAGCAACTTTTTTAAAGTGCCCAGGAGTATGCAACACTTAAGCAAACCATTTATTTAATGCATTATGTATAATCATTTGTATAAGTGTCATATGTTAGGTGCACAAAAGCTTTGATCTTAATGCTTTTTGATAGGGTGCATGTGCAGTTGTTTGAAAAAGTAAATATATTTTTTTACTTTCTAATGAAATGAGGTCTATATGAAATGTATACTGTCGATTTTTAAAGTTTAATAAATACAATTGTTTTAAGCAATACAAATAAAAGTGTTTATTTAAAAATCGTTTTTATATTGAAAAAATGAAACAATATCAACTACCGGCTCAAAATGATTGCTAAGTAAATAATAATTAGGTTTCCATTATTCGTTTCAAATGGATTCTTACTCACCGAAGCTCGTCGATCGCTAATGACAGATACCATAAGGCAAACATGTTTTAAACTGAAAAGAGAACATAAAATCATAAAATACATGAGATGGATGACATTAAATGTTCAAAATATGCAAAATTTTAAATTTCGTGTCGTCTAAGTGTACAATAAAACATTCATAATAATAAATCAAAATATTTGTTTGTAAATCAAAAAATTGGACTACTTATGTGCATAATACAAATATTGAAACAAAATTTGTAGCATACTAA
Organism: Brachyopa scutellaris; assembly: GCA_949775065.1. Classification (NCBI taxonomy): domain Eukaryota; kingdom Metazoa; phylum Arthropoda; class Insecta; order Diptera; family Syrphidae; genus Brachyopa; species Brachyopa scutellaris. The sequence goes on from OX459113.1 coordinate 114,957,043, forward strand.
AATATGGCTATACAAGTATTATTGTTATTCTGAACAATTCTCTGAACTCTAATTTAAGAATGTTGTTTTAATGCGTGATATAGATTGGTAAATGATATTATGAATCAATATTTTATTGTATGAATTTGAGTATCAACTTTATAATGTGACAGTCGTAATCTATCAAACTACATTACAGTGGTGATCCAATATAACGAATGATATATAATGTCCAGTTGCATTCGCTAAATCGAATAATTTTCTTGTGTACAAAATATCGTTTCTTATTCATAACATTTTATTTCATTTATTCATAAAGTTAACCAAAAAACTATTCAAGTTAAAAAGTAGAAAAAGAAGTAAAAGAAACTCGAACAACAATAATTTCCTTTAGTTTAGTTTTTCAAAAAGAAATTGCTAATAACGGTTTGCTTTTGCGAATGTTGAACGCAGTTATGTATAGGTGTTTTCGTAAGACTTCTTAGAATAAGTATTTTAGAATTTTCAACGTCATCGTTCTGTTCGGAGCAATTAATACACTTGTTAAAACTTTTAACGGCCTCGCTATGCTTTACTTTTTGAACAGTGCTCGAGCACATTTCGGAGGAGATAGCGTCTTCCTCGTTACCAATGTCAATAATATCATTTTCCTGAAATGGGCGAATATCTTCTTAAAGAAATATTGTAATATTGTTCCAAGATTCCAAACCGTCCGCAGCGAGCCAGCCTAAGTAAATGTTATCTAGTCAACTATAACTAGTCGTTAAAGAGTTGTTCTCGGAACTACAACCATATTTAAATATTTTTGTTGGTGCTGTAGGACTGAAAGAGGAATATAAACCTTCTCTTCAAACTCTGTTTCGGCAGTTGGAGATTGGAGTAAATATATTTTTACATGCCAATGCAATCTAGGGAACAGTTTCCAAAAGATTTAGCTCCTTTAGAGCATTTATTATGCTTTCCCTGAACTTACGATTATGCTCAGCAAGCTATTTCTATAAAATAGCTTAACTAAGCTCATGGCATTCTGATCCATTGGTTGGTGTACGTTATATGGGCATTCGTTTGGATCACCACTGTAGGTACATATGTACATAGAAAGCTTTTTTATTTGTGTTTTTGTTAACATTTCTTTGAGCTATATTCACTCTCAATCCGTATGGCAAAATCTCGAGATTTCGTCTGAAATTTTGAATTACGCTGAAATCTTGGATTTTAGTATAAACGTCTCAAAACGTCAATTGACGTTTAAGGGAAATGCCTTACATTGATGTGCTCAATTGAAACATGTAACAACTGTATCAACTGTCATATGCTCATATGCATTTTAATCATTATTCATTTAGGTAAGGTAGTGCGAAAATTACCCACATTAAAGATTAAAAGAATTATATAGGTAAGTGAATACATACATATATGAACAATTTCTCCGAATTAACTTACCAAAGCCATATACTTATTTCATTCTCCTATTCCTGTTAGTGGTGTCACTTTCTACAAATGTATATTCCTTTGATTGCTTGCACTAAGCTAAAATTTTTTTTTAATAGCGTAATCTAATTTTTTGTATTCTACCAGATAAAAAACGGCTATCTCCCTGAATGAATGTGAATCCCTGAATGAATGTGAAAGTACGAACTTTTGGTGTTTTATCTCTGTGTCGACACAGTGTAAGTAAATCTGTTTAACACGATCAACTCAATCGACTAAATGCATGTGCAATCTAGTCTTTAATGTTATAGAATATGGTAATAAAAGCTTTTTTACGAACTTGCTTAACGTTGGCAGTGTGTTATCGTGTAAGTAATAAGCAGCCAATAGTCTTACCAGAAATTATATCCGGTCGGCTTATCAAAACTTAATACTACATACAAATTAAAACAATTTAAATGATGTAAAAATTTTGAGGTTACTGTCTTGAATAGAAATGATTTTTTTTTATTTAATTTTCGCTGTCGTACAGTTGACATTATTATTCATGGAATTTTTCGCAATTTTTATCAGATATTTCCAAATAAAGAATTCTGCGTATTACTCAAGTACGCTAATACATACATATGTATGTACATACAAATCTAAATGATTGTTATTATATAACATTTCCGGAGCTATAAACTAAGTGATTTGTGGGCATCATAAAACAGTAATACATCGAAGATTTTATATTTATGTTTTTAGCACAACTTCGGAATTGCTTCGAACACGAATATCCACACCTTAGATGGTACGCACAAGTAGGAAGGGTTTCTTACCAACTCGATGCATGTACATATAAAACTTAAAACAGCAAGCTAAAGATTAAGCTGACTATAAGGACTTACTGAATCAGATATGTTAAGTGTGTATGTTCTTAATCTACGCAAAAACTCAATTGGATTTAAAGAAGTGACAAGGGACGGCTAAGCTAAGCGATTGGTGGTTGCTCTAAAAATACACTCTAAAAATATACCTATCATCCTTTTTGGCTGTGCTAATAGTAGATGGCTCTATAAAGAAGTGCTGCACACAGATCAGTATGGAATTCCCGATTTAGCTGTGCAAATAATTGCATGCTGAAAATAGCGTTCGGAGGTTTCTCTTGTATACAGGATGTGAAAATACATTTTCAGATTACTGTCGTTAATAATTTTAAATTTTGTCCTAGGTAACACTTTCTCTGCGGAAGGCAAATAGCTTTGAGATAGTCCGAGAAGTCCTTGACCGCATGAAAATCACCTACTTCACCCCATCCTAAGTCCACGTTTACATGTTATTTTTATTCAGATTGTCCTTCTAAAGGTTACGAAAGGATTATTACGTCATTACTAACAAAAAATAAAATAAAAAATCGAAACCAAATTCTGAATCATGATATCACGACATGCCCTGTACGTTCAAATCTATTAAATGAATCGCACATGATTCGCCAATGTTTGTATTTACATGTGTACATATATTCTACGAATTTGCACTTTAGCATGCAGACAAGACGACAGAAGAACGCTCAAGCTGAAAGCCGGCATTTTTACCATTTATTTATAGAAATAATACTAATCTATCCACTGAGTACATTTATCTCCTGCAAGATATGTACATATGATTTTCCGGTAATTTTAGCAAGTGCCATAGGTTTTTTCTTTCTTAGATATATTTCATAATGCGATTGCGATGACGACCGACGTTTCAAGGCGCTTTTAGATTTTTCAACGAATTTACACTCCCGCTGTTAGTCACCCGAATAAAGTTAGATGTTGACATGAGTTCTGTCGTTCATAAGCCATATAAACGTACACACTTTGGATATTACTGTATAGTATAGTAGAGCAAAGAAAAGAAAAATAAAAATAACTAAGTTTCAAAGAACAATATTCTCTTCCATGTGACAGAAGAATATTTTTGTTACGTCATTGCAAGTGCACTCACCTTTATGTGGAAAAGAAAATAAGTCTTTTTCGAATGCGAAACTCCTGAGGGTTGAATTGCTTATCAAAAGATAGTGACAGTGAAGTTTAGGTGGGATGTATAATATATTATCAACAAATAGGCTTTTATTTCACTTTTTTCTTGTCTTATTTGCTACTTTATAACATCAATGAGCTTTTTCTTCCGTCGTCCTCTTCGTTGTGAAAAACTCACTCGATGAAGAGGTATACCGCGAGCGAACTAGTTAGCACCGACGTGTATTTACTATAAAAAATTGTTTAATATAATTAAAATGAAAACGCACTATAAACTTGATTAATAACTGAATTTTTAAAAGGAACTCTCTAGTAACAAATTACAAGTAGATAAGCTAATATCTCTGATTCGATTCACAGACTTCTTCAATTGGGAACTAAAGTTTTGCACTCTCTTCGACCAACTGATTGAGTGAACATGCTTTGGGTTACCTTACTCATGGAAGCATACGCAGAGGCTATAATGACGGGCTGTGGGGATGGGGATGATGGTGCTGTGCTGACTGCCGGCTCTCTGTGGTTGGGGTTTTTCTTCTGTACAAATATCTAGTTCTCTGATATTGAGGGTAAAGCTTTTGTTCTCCGACTGTCAGATTGGGAACATGTGCTTTTTCTCTTGGGCGAGTTTGTTTTGGTTAATAGATACATGGCCGTTGGTCACAGGTTTAGATAGAAGTGAAATTTATCTTTTATTTTTACCTCTGGAAGGTTGATTTGATATTAACACTTTCTTTAATGAACAAGGTATTTTCTACTTAGTCAGATGAAATGATGATTTTGTCTGTTTGCATAATTAAATTAACTAATAGGGAAACAATTGATTTGTGGTTGGAATACAGCAATTAAAAGCTTACTGGGTACTTCGTGCTGCCGATTTAAATCTGTGTTTGATGTAACTATAAATAAAGCCTACACTTAAATTACCTTTTTAGGAGAAATCCAGAATAGCTTTAACTTTTAAATGACTGAAGTGTCATGGTCGAACGTTGCGCTAAAACAATATTAGGAACGAGAACACATATTTATGGTATTAAAATGTAACTTATGTCCAGACCTGATGATATCTGCTACATGTCACATATTCCTAGGGGCACCAAATTTAACTGACCTACCTAACAATTAACGCTAATGCAATTGGACTGAAAATTAATTTTAATAAAACAAAAAACATGCGGGTAGAAGAAAGAAACTCATCGCCACTCACAGTTAATGCGTGGATGGTTTGAAGAAGCCGAAAGTTTTTTCTACACTATGGGGCTGATCATCACTATGTAAGTGATCATCTGTTTATTCAAATATTTTACTTATCCCAATCAACTGTACATAATCTTGCTTCCAGACTAAACAATAGCATACAGCCCACTACCTAAAATAACATTTTTTCTTCTCCGCCGTGATTTTCGCCATTTTCATTTGTTAGAAACTTGTCGACGAATGCCGACAAGTCAAGGGAATTTTTTTTTTGACATGTGCAACGGTTTGAACTCTGTCACAGAAATATTGTACGCATAGTCCACCTCTTTCGACTGCCTGACAAGCATCAAAGAGTATCATTTGTCACGATTAAGTTTTTCAACTCGCCGTTCGGAATCGGCAAACAACTGTAGGTCCCTTCCATTCGTGCAAAAATATAACACGCACACACAAATGGTTGCGAGAAGCAGGCCCCGGTTCACCTCGAGCTGTAGCGCCAAGTAAGTAAAGTAAGTAAGTACGCCCTTGTAATACCTGGCTGAGGTCAATACACTCAGAACACCAACACTTTGGTTAATGGCGTGAAATAAGGATTGCCTTAGATAGAACCAGATGGAGAAATTTAGGAGCGCATGTTGGTTAGTTTAAGCACACATTGTACTTTTGTATGACCATTGTGCAAGAATACATAAATACATATGTAAATATAATATCCAGACCCGAGTCTTAAACAAAATGCATCTTTCACCAGCTTGATTTTAAGGTAATAGCTGTTTCGTATCATTTTAGTTTAGGTCTATACATATTTACTTCATTTAAGAGTGACGGATGCTCCAATGGTGTTATTTTCAGAATTCATAGCAGAGCCTAGATAGAAAAGGCCTTTTAATGCAGCAAAACTCGAGCTCTTCATTGTGACGTCTATTGTGAAAGTAAAATATGAGAACGCAATTGTATCTATAACTTTTCCAGTTTTAAATAGTCATATCATAAATGAGGTTAAGCGACAAGAACATTTTAAGAAATCAATTTTGATGCTATTTTTGTTAAGCGCTCAGGGCACCTTGTAAAGAGCCATTCAATTAAATTTAAATCCATAAAGCAAATTCGCTAAAATTAGCAAGTGTGACTTAGAATCTAAAAATGCTTAACATTCACTCGTTATTATCGCAAATTTTTTACTATCCTATTCTTGTTTACGTTTAGATTTGGTATACTGACGCATTCATTTTAAAACACTAACATTCATATAACCGTGGTCGTATACGTAACAAATAGAACTTTTCGTTACAATACTCTATTCAACAATGTACTGACATGATGGTGTGTGGTGACAAATGATCGTTAAAATGATTCACATTCATTTATTTACATTTGTATGTACATATGCATTACGTAACGCATGGGCCACACAATTGCATTTTGAAAACACGAGTACCAGCAACAGAACTACTACCCCCTGCTAGACAGCTCAATTAAGCCTAATTATGTTTTTGTTCTTTTGAAATATACAAATTTCGAGTGATTCCTTTGTATTTATCGAACTTGAGTTTATCTCAATAAAAAGCTCTTTAGTCGACAAATTGAGTTTATTTTGAATTTTTGAAAAACTATTTTCGGTTGAGTGGAACCGACCGTTGGGGGTTCATGCCCTTATCTCTTGATGTTGGGATAGACAAAAAAAAAATAATTTGACTGCAGATTAATTGCGCACTTAAAGCAATTTTATGATGACTTCTTGGCTAATGCTCAGCAGTTCGAGCGCCAATAAAATTCACCTTAAAGGGTGTTGGTAAGGAGACTCTCATTCTTGAAATTTTAGTGCCAACTTTTCAATTCATGTTTTTTTTCATTGATTATTCCGTTTTTTTACAAGTATTTCAGAATGTACGTATTTATGACCATTTCGTGAGAAATTGGAAGCAATTTGTTGGAACGTAATAATTCATTCAGCTTCGTGATAAACGTAGGAATAGTACATAAATTAACTTATTTTCCATAAAACAACAGAAAAAGGGGAGGAACTACTGTACATACATACATATGTACATTATGTATGTATTCATCAAGGAGTTAAAAGTCCTACTCATAAAAAACTCAAATGAACGTTTGTATTTCTATTTTGAATGTGTGTTGGAAATATTTATGGCACACTAGTAACGGGTGTATATATGATAGTTTACAAGGCCGAAAGTTCAAGGTTGAAAAGCTTATCAGTAGAGTAGAGGGTGGTTAAGATGTAACTATGTAGTTCCTACTTTGTAAATACACAGCACATGAAGTATCCTTGTCCCAGTTTTGTTACGTAATAAGTTACAGTTACACTGATTTCTGAGTACAGCTTTATGATTATGTAATGTGGTGACGATAAATGAACTCGCCAGAAGCTTTTATGTTGGTAGATACATTTATAAAAGGTGTTAGGCAGGTTTGAGATTGGATGTAAGGGAAAAGGGATTTTAATTTCCGTCAAATATCGTATCTGGTATCGATTAAATGAAATTTTATTTATCTTTCTTTATTTTGGCGCCGAAGGAGATGTTAAATCAAAGCTCCGATAGACATGGATTGGGTTCCAGCTTATATTCTGGAAAACTGTCTGCATAAAGTTTATAAATTGAATAACCAGCCTAGAATCTATGAAATCAAATCATTATAGAGTTGCGACAGCAGAAGAATTCTCCTGATAGAATTAATGACCTATTGTACTTACCAGAAACTATGTTGGATTTTTAACAATCAGCATTTCATTTCCATCTTCTTTTTGTGACAAACTCAGCCTCAAGAGCTCAGAGAAGTAGTTTACAAAGAATTGTTTTACATTAGAATAAGTGTGGCCGAAAATTATTATTTACGAAGACGTCTTACAAGGCTCAACGATATATTTAGCTTACTAAGATTCTTAGGGATTGGTGTCATGCTTGGTGCTCACAAACATGATTATGATGAATTGGGTACGGTAAAGATGTCCGCTAGCACTGCGAACAGATTTGGTCTATCGTGCCCCTTTTTTAGAAATATGATAGTCCCTTTGAATGGAATGCTTTTGTAGTCTTCTTCCGTTAGTATGTATTTGTCTGGTTCTTCTTTTCCTTCTTTTTGTTAGAGAAGGGCACTCTGAGATTAGGTGCTCCATAGTTTCTTTTGTTTGTTTACAGAATTATGTATGCATATCATATTTCTGTAGTATAGGTACCATTTGCGACTCTCACACTTAACCAATCTTAACATATTTAACATATTTTTTTTTTTAGTTTTCTCAACATTTGAAAAAGTGGAGTTATCTGATTATTGCACTGGGTGCTTCAATTGCACTTTATAAATTTGAATAAGATACCAAACCGATCAAAACAAATATTCTAGCCCAAATTAACACTTCCCGTATGATTTCCATGAGTTGACAGATGGAAATCATATGGGAAGTTTGGATTTTCTCTAGCGAGAGTTCTCGCACGGGCACACTAGTATTACAACATTATACAATCCCGTCGTTTTTCTACTTTTTTATATGTATGTATGTTAAATAATATTGCAATTAGAACTACGAAATTGTGTTTTTTTTTTGAAACCCTGTAAAAACACGACCACTATCGCCAACGACTTTCGTATACAGAACTCCAATTCATATTTCTGCGAATCAAAAATAGTCTGGAAATCTCTAAATTAAATATTGCAACTATGTTTATCCATTTGCACAATATTGTAGTACTTGTACGAACGTTCAAAGTTTGATAGAATGTCTTTTAAAGAATTTAAGTTTTGATTGTTACCGTCTTAGTGGGTCATAAATGAGTCAGAAGGTAATTCTGGGGACAATATTTACTTTCAGTCATTTTAGCTGAACACACAAACACAAGTAATGAACTTCTGTGTTTTTTTTTTTAAACAGAGCGCAACATTACATACTTTATCCAAAGTTAGTAGGTAGTATGTACTCGCACAACTGGTAAATAGAACCAAGTCTACTTTTGTCACTTTAAAATTTAACAATACCTTGGGTACTTTGCAGGTAACTGTCCGGAATCTATGTAGGTATGTATTGTATTATTAGCGCAACTGCTGTTACCAATCATCACCGGATATTTCGATGAAGATTTTTCGTTTACACGCTTAAAATAATGCCGAATTTCGCACGACATGTTGGACTAACTCTAGAGACTCCATAAACATTCCATCTGACTTCGATTCATAGAATATTTAGCTTAAATAACACATTTGCTTCTTATCCATTTTCTTCAATATTTTTTAACGACCCGTGTTCAAATATGCTCTCTACTATAATTCCAAGCGAGAAAAATACGAGTTTGCGAAGAGCGCTTAACAGTTGGCAATTAGATACGCGACTATGCTCGCAATGTACAACATAAATAATAAGAATATTCGACTTGGATCGAGTAAAACGTTCGAATCGGATCTCTCCATACAAAATATGACGTTTCTCATCCGCAGCTCAAACGTTGCGGATCTCATACTGTTGATTTGTTTTACTTCATAACTTGATAATTTAAACAAACAGACTTTACAAGAAATGTATTCTGCACTAAATAAAAGACTAATATTTCATTAAATTAGTGCCTTAACACCCTAAAAAAAATCACCATTTCCCTCAGAAAAAATCGTATGCAAGCTGCTAATTTCACTTTGGGAGAATTTGCAAATGAGCTACGAGTTAGATCCAGTTTATGAAATCCTTATTATGAAAAATTCGATTTATTTAGTTGCACATTTTTAATAAACCGGCAAGATTAAACTGTTTTTAAACAAATTTAAAAGAACAAATGTATGTGAAAACGTTTATTGGTAGTTAAATTGTCCCACTGCTCCACCTATGCATGCGCGTATTTTTGTTTCTGAAGATTGTTCTGCAGCTGACGAATCCAGAAATGGAGCTATACTATTTATTTTACTTGTTTTTATTTGTGTTTCTTTTGTATTGCAAAAACCGAAACACAATTATTCCAAAACAGAGATTCACTTTGTTGTCATAAATTCTACTTGACAGAGACACTTCCTTTCGACATTCACGTCGGTAAGGAAACTTCCCCGACGGATTCTAGGAAAGCAAGCTAAAGTGAAAGTGAATCGAACAAGTGAAGGGAATCTCCGATCCGGCGGATTCCTCGATAGGGGTGATTATACGTATTACTATTTTATATATATTTTCTTCCACTCCATTAAACTATTTCACTACGTCAGTTACTCTGACGTTTGAGGCGAATTAAATTTCAGCGAGTCGTAAGTTTCGTAATACGAGATAGTCACATCCGCCAACTTTTTCGTTCGACTCGCTATTCGCTAACCGTAATATGGGTGATAATTATAGTTCTATGCCGTTCATCAAAAAAGTGGAAAATACCAGTTTCGCAGTAGGAGTGACTCGGTAGGATCCCATCATGAAATGCGACTAAACGCTGCCGCTCATTTCAATTAAGCTTATAACGATTTATTTGTATTCATGGGAGACCATTTCCAAATTGTAAAGCACATTATATAATTTAACCAAGACCAAAATAATGTAAACTTCAAATTTATTTCTTCTACTTTTTTGTAATTTTTGTTTTGTTTTCTTTAATAATGCATTTAATAAACTGTATTATCAATGTTTTGTTTCCATAATTAAATATATATTTTTAACACAAAATAATATTAGTAATCATCTCATATACAGTATTATATTGGTATTAGTTGTCATACAACATATTAATTTAAATAAAGCAAAAAAAAAAAATAGTATGTAGTAAACATTTATTCCATACTAATTCAGTATATTTATTTTATATTTTCGGACATTAGTATCGTTAACCAATTTTTTTTTTTGAAACTTGATACAAATAAGCGTTGCATTTCTAAAAAAAAAATCTCAAAAATCATACTCTACGAATTTTGAATTTCCTTATAAGATTTACATTTCTATAACATTTCTTACACATATGTATATCGTTTATTTGAAATTGTTTTTATTTGTATGCAACTAATGTTTGATATAATTTTCAGTTTTTTTACCGAAAATAATTGATTCTAAGACTTTTTGATGTTTAAGACTTTTTTTTTTGCTTTTATAATTAATATTTGTAATAAGTGTTTTCCTGCGTTTTCGGATCTTTCTCTCACTTTCTTAGATATCAATTAAAATATATTTATGTTATATTTATTTTCATTCAGTTCTTATCACTTTTATTTGTTGTGTTTATAGGGGATTCATTACCCTTTAATTCGCTCAATATTCTGGCGGTTTATGCGTTTAATTATTTCCTTGTTTTTTGTTGGTTGTTTGTTTTTCTTTACAATTTTAATTTATATATTTGTTTTGTTCAATTTGTATTAAGGTGTTCATACTATAATATCACAGGTTGATTGATTTTCTTTATTTACTTTTTAAACTGCTGATCTTTTTCAGGATAAAATTTATTTAACAATTGTGTATGGTTGTACAGTGTAATTTATGCACGTTCACCATGATAATAGATGAAAAAAACATTATTTTCTTTGTAACGATTTACAATGTGTAAATACATATATACACACACATTTTATTTATATATTTCTTTTCTTTTTATATACGTTAGACATTACGATATTAATGTAACGTTTGTTCTCTTTTTTACTTTCTTACTTATATTTATTTCCCTTAGTTTTTCATCACTTCTGCTATAAGACAAATGGAATGATCTCAATAAATGACTGATAGTTCGTCTATTTTTTTTTTCTTAAATTTTAATTTGAAAAAGGAGACATTTGGTCAGAATATTATTAAATTATATTTTCATGCAAATTTTGACTATTTAAAGAAAGACAAAAAAAAAATCGATTCCTGTTTTTTTTTTAGTAATTTGTAAATATTTAAAAGAAAAAAAAAAAAAAACAATCTTGTTAAATATGTTTTCATATTATATTGACAAAAAAATAAAAATATATATCACGTTTTATTCATGTGCTATCATACATGATTTAATATTTCATTTAAATTGTTCTTTGATACGTGGTATGTAGGTATATCAACTTTATTTGGGACAGTAAATAACGTGTGTATTAGTTTGGTTCATGTTGTTAATTTAATCAACTACGTTACTATTAACTACATAATAATAATATATTACTTATATTATTGCATATGATGATATTTGCAGTTATCATTATCACTTTATTTCACTTTTATTTTGTTTGTTCTTACAGTTGTGTGCTTATTATTTTGTTTATACAACTTTCTCCCTTATATTTGAAATAGCTGCTAATGGTGAAAATAAGGAAAAACAAATAATATTGAGATTGAGTAGACATTAAAATAAGTATTTAATGAAAGTTCGAGTGTTTAGTGTTCTTTCATTAGCAGCACTTCTATCACATTTAATTGTCTCTTTGTAGTTTGCTTTTAAAGTATCTACAGAAGATTTCAGTTTTATCTACAGATGCACGCTTAGCTCGATGCATTTAATTGTTATTTTTAAATATCGGTTGTTTCATTTTTATGTTTAACAGATTTCAGTAATGGAAGAGTTATTTCTGTTCTTTTTCTTTTAGTATAAATCTTAATTGCTGCTTACTGCACGTATTTGTAGGTGATGCATCTACTACTTGTTGTTGACTCAGTCTTATTTTAAACATTCTTTGTTGGTGTGTTTTGAAAGAGTTGTATTGTGTATAAGGGAAAACTAGCGAGGTAGCCGTCAAGATGACGGTATGTTTGGAAAGCTATCGCACACTTACAGGATTTCGGAGCACATTGATTTCTAAAACTAATCACGATATTTGGATTTTCGGCTTGGTAAACATAATTACATATTACATACTATTTAAAGCAATATCTCTTCAATAAAGTATAGAATATGTTTGCAGGATCATCTTCTCTCACAGACATTTGTGTCGGCTTTAGGGAATATTGGTGAATGTCTAAGCTTAATTGTGTTTTAAATAAGAGTTTTAAAATTTGATAGTTGTAACCAATGAAAGACAAATGGATAACACCGCTTATCCTCAATGTTACGAATGTTACAAAAGGCAGCTATTAAGTCTCAAAAGCATAGGTTGAAAGAAGAATCAAAAAACTTTAAGACTTTCTTAAAACTTTTTCACTTTTAAGTAAAATAACTTAAACAAAAAGAAAACTGACTTACAATTACAATACAACTCTTACAATTAGTTTTTTTCAGGTACTTGTATGTCACGTTATTATGTCTCAGATTTCATTTCGATTGCAACCACCTACAAACTTAATATATGGACTAACCTCGAATGGTTTAACGTAGCTAAGCACAATGAAGCGCTAATAGTTAGAAACTACAATTTGGTCTTTCGTTTCTTTCTAATTTCAACAAGACTATTTTTTTTCAATATTGCTAAATTTTAGCAAACATTTCATGGGAGGCAAACATGTACATATCCAACTCTAGAGTTAGTTTATTATTTCATTTATCAGCACGTGGATCCCATTATTTGTGTAATTCTTTTAAAAGTTTTATCTTTTCATTTTGTAATAAGTAAGTAACGTTTCTCACCACACACACGTACAAGCGGATGGTCGTGTCTCGTCTTTTCTATAATACATAATATATAAATTTAATACATTTCGAGTTTCTTTTAAACTTTGTTTTCCTAAAAATTGAAATAAAATCGGATTTTTCGTAATTTTTCTTTCTTTTAGATCTTACTATTCTAACGTATATAGTGTTATATTTAAATACAAATTGTTTGTTGTTTTTGTCGTTTTAAATCATGGCATTGATTGGTTGATAAATATATAATAATTTTTTCTTTTTGTTTAGTTTTCTTATTGTACATTGTGTAATGTTTGTATGTTATTTCACATGTATATCAACATTAACATATGGATTTTCTTGTTTTTATATCACATTTCATTTACTTAAGTTGTTTGTTTTTTTTCTGTGTTTTTATGTTTTATTAAAAACGCATTTAAACGCATATACATGGGATTCATTTTATTTGTTCTCCATTAGTTCGTATAAACATTGTTCGAACATTCTTCAAATGTTTTTGATTTTAAATTGCTTGTAGCTTCTTATTTGTTTTATACAGTTGAATAGTAGAAGATAGGTAAATATACATATTTGGCTGATCACAATAGTTTCGATTTAATTTTCAGTTGTTTTTTTGTTTTATCAGTATTTTAGCTGACTTCTTTTTGAGCTACGTTGACATTTGAGCTTCACCATTTTTGTTTTTGATATCACATTGGTTTTGTTTTGTTTTTGTTATTCTCTTTCCTCTTACAAGTATTCAATTTAATCACCTATTGTTTGGTGCGTCTATTTTGCACAGCTATTAATTACATACATATATGTAGTAAAGTATAAATGCACTTTGTTTTTAATACCTACAAATTACAATATCAACACGGAGCGTGAGCATGGCTTTAATGCCTATAGCACATTGCTGACGGAATACAAATATTTATTTAATTTTATATTCTGGTAATGGTATGAAACAGCCTGCATATCGAGCTAAATTGAAGAATTGGTTCTGTGTTTTATAGAAAAAAGGAGTTGCAATAAATAGATTTTCAAAAAATCACAGAAAAGGAACTGGTAAGTTCTGCACAAAACCCAATAAAATTAAATTGTAAGCGAGTGTTAAACAAAATATAATGCTTGGAAAGAAGTATACGGGAAAAGACAAGGTACATACCAGAAAGCCATGGTTTGTTTGTTGATGAGTAACAATTATCGTAAACGTTTTGGCTTAAAAATGAGGGTGAATTTTATGAAAAACCAGTAACTCTATACTCGAATTGTATCTGTATCATAATTTAAAAATTATTATTGCAGAAAAAAAAACCGGCTTCTATATTCACTTGGCGCCTAGTCTTCAAGGAATTTTAAAAGTAGTGTAAACAGATAGATAGCTTAAGGAGAGTGGGGAAACCCCTCCTACTCTTAGGATATTTAGATAGGGATAGGTAGTTAGCCTGCAACGGCAGCTCATCTAATGGGCAATTTGAGTTAAAATCACTTTGCGCATCCAAGCTGGAAGGGGGTCCATCGAGTTCGTCTTGTAATATTGCGAACAACGCGATAGTTTTTGTGTACGAAGCGAAAGGGTAGTCTAATAATTGCAAGCATTTCCTGACATGTACATATTTATTTAATCTGACATTGTATGTAACGCTGAATATTTACTAGAGTTAATACTGAGGGCAAACCGTTTCTTATAGTTTTTAGTTTCATCGGTCCAATTACATAGATATTTGCTGTGTACAAACAGGTTTTAATTTTTCATAGGCACTTTAAGTGATTGTTGTTGATACTTCCCTCTCACTTTAGCTCGATATTTCCACTAATTATAATAAACATTTTATACCTAAGTTCGATTTCGTTTTTTACCAGAATACATATAACATACAATCGATTGTTAGTGTTTTTGTTTTATATTTAACTTTGTTGTAAATATTAGGTCTATCTCCAATAAATGATCGTTCTTCAATATAAAAGCATTTGTCTTTCTTTTTCACTGTTTTTACTTTTCAAAGACGTCCACATGTCCCGAGGTAGTTAATAACAACAACATAGAACGACAAAAATATATGTATATCTAAGGACATGAAATAAAAAATCAATATACACCAATAAAAGTTAGTCTCTTGAAATTTTCTTTTCCTTTTGAACAGTTATTATTAAACTTAATTGTATTGAACAGAAAAGAAAGTAATTAAAAAAAAAAAACATTAAATTTTCTTTCTAAACATTAGTATTTAATTACAATACAAAATATATTATGTTCTTATGAATTTGCGCAATTAACTTTTTCGTTTATCTTGTTTTTTTGTTTTGTTTTTTTCACTAATTCTACTAATAATCGACGTCGATATGGCGATCGTTTGCTTCTCATCCTTCAATAACGCAATACGTTTTCGGTTTTCTTTTTTCTAATTATTTTAAATCACAGAATGGTTTTGTTTTAGCGTGTGTTTGTAGTATAATTTGCTTCAATTTTCTAGAATTTTAATTGATTTCTCTACTCTAAGTTTGAAAATTAAAAAATTATATAAAATGGTGTGGATATTTTTTCTTTCTTTTTTGTGGAAAACAAATTATGTATAAGATTCTAGATTCTGTAAAAAGGGTTCTATTTGTTACACACTTTTCTGTATACAATGACTATGTATAATAAGGTGGAAAGGTAGTCATGAATTTCCATAAATAAAAAAAAGATATAAGAGAGGCGCGTTGATAGCAAAGTAAAGAGTTGGCTCTAAAAAAATATATATAAAGATATATGTACTCAATTTTCGTTTTGGTAGATGTCCATAGAATGACTGTATGCGCACAATCTATATCACCGTGACTTACTTGATGTCTTTTCTTCTTGTGTTGCTTACGGTTAATTTTGGTTGAGAT
The DNA here is from genome assembly GCA_949775065.1 of Brachyopa scutellaris. Lineage (NCBI taxonomy): Eukaryota > Metazoa > Arthropoda > Insecta > Diptera > Syrphidae > Brachyopa > Brachyopa scutellaris. The sequence continues at coordinate 114,973,001 of OX459113.1, forward strand.
GGTTAGTTCGATTCTAGATCAGATCGAATGAGATCATAGACATATTCGTCACGAACATCGTCAGAGACTGGGGCATATCCAAGCGATGGATGTAAGTTAGCTGGATTAAGTGGTTTCCAGCGCTGTCCAAGTAAGGAACTTATTTCCTGAAAATATAAACATTTTTATTTGTTTCGATGAGTGGAAAAGTTTAAAAGTTGGTCGTCCTATCCAAGTTCTATTATTATTCAGAAGTGCACATAGTTAGGCCAGGTAAACGATGACACAAAATTCCAGTGCTTAAGTACCAGGAGACCTTTTTCTCTTTTTGTTTTGTTTTATTATTTGTACATACCTCAATAAATGACTCCATACTAGCTGTTGATGGAGTATTGTCAATCATTGAAATTTCTAATCGTTTTAGCGATCTCCCACGCAACCGCGATATACCAACGATATTATGCGCATCCAAAACATAACCATGAATGACAATCTCTTGCAAGTTTTCACATCGCCAAGACATCATAACAAATGGATCCTGACCGGAACGCAGGAAGAGATCCATCACATTTTTGTCAGGATGCTTGAAAGCCTTAAAAAGATGAAAGTACGTTGTTGTGAATGAGTTTATTTTAGCCGTAAGTTTGCTAACTTACAGAATCAATCCATTGAACACTCTTTAATGTGTTCTTGTTGTATAGAGACATCCATTCCAATGCTTCCACATTGATCTACAAAAACCAATCATAGTATAGAAATTCATAAATATTAACCAAATCTACTTACAAAATCACAAAATAAAACCCTTAAGTGAGTGATTGGCATGTTCTGACGTAAAATCCTCACTTGGAGAACTTCGACAGCTTCATAAGCATACACCAGCGAGATAATCAAATCAATGTTCTGGAATTTATTTGAAAATTCAGACCAAGCATGTTCAGATATTCCCGGATGCTCACGATCCAATCCATGGACACATATCATGAGTTTTTTTAATGGAAGTATTTGGATCGTTCGAAGAAGATCCTCGTTCAGAGTGTCATAGTCAAGAGATAGAACCTGTAAAAAAAATCATTTGTATTTCTTTATTTGTTGTTTGTCAATTTATTTTTTACCTGCAGTGATGCACATTTTTCTAGGAATACTGGTTCCAATACAAAGATTGGATAGTGACTAGGATCGAACTTAATTGAGGCGAAAGTAAGCTTCTCGATTTCTTGTGGTTTGGCAATGGATTTAAGAAAATCAGATCCGTAGTATGTCAACGACTCGATAGCGCCCATATCGAGGACCTTCATGACTGATTTCTTTCGACTTAGAATTATTTTTATTGGTTCCACAAAGAATCTAAAGACACAATGATATTAAGCTAATGTTTAAGCATGTTAATGTACACTTACTGTTCAATATCGACTAGACCTTCATCGATCATATCACCGGGCGCTACATGACCAACGTTGTTGGTCTGAAAGCGTATTCCTTGTAAGCAATCACTTCTTGCAATTCTGTGGAAAATTGAAAACAATATTAACTTGTCTTTAATTGAAAAGAGTTGATTAACTTACTTGAAAAGGATTCGTCGGATTTTCTCGATGTGATAAACGCATAGAAAATCGAAAACAATTGTTAATTCATATGTTAGGTTAAACAGTGTATGCAGGAAAAATGTACATTCTCGGTCGTTGTCAATGTGCAGTGTAAATTTAAAATTTTGAAAAAATCTGAAAGAGTTTAAAAAAAAAAAGTTAACAAATTCACAAGTACTGCTATGAAAAAAACGGTCGCAATAGAGCAATAAAAAATCGACCCAATAGAGCGACACCAAAACCAAACAAATCTGAATTCGACTGAAGATAGTCTATAGAAATCCAACTTTGTTTTTTTAGGACATTTCGCTGGAAGCAACGAGAATCCGAAAGTTTAATCAGGTTTTTTTCTTTTGGTAAATAGGATCCTAACGTAAACAAAAAATTATTCATGCTATTTCAGTGTCACTACCAAAAAATTTCTCGGTACCTATTTAAGTTTTTTTTGTTTGGAATCGATTTCCATTTAAATATTTCAATTTGTTTAGAACTTTTATTTATCTAGTCTCAATATTGTTTATACGTTGAGTCGGATAGATTTTCTGTTTATTTCTCCTGCTTAAATTGCTTTTATTACAAAAAGTTTGCATTTTCTAAACTAAACTGTATGTACATATGTATGTATATACAAACTTGTGCGAACCACAGATTGAAAAATTCATTGTTTATCCATGCAAGACAATTTGTTATTCATGGTAATTTCTGTGATCCAGAAAATTGTATTTAGAGATGTCACATCTAATGGAATTACTGCATTTTTCTACAAACTGAAATAAATTTATTAAATACACTTATGTTATAGAATTAGTTCATTTTCCAAGTTCTTAACTGCAACAAATCTATCAGCTTATGAGAAAGTTTTCTATTGAAGAAAAAAACACAAAAAATGAAAAGTGAACTTGCCGCTTTCATCTATCATATCTGCTTAAATTAAGTTGAGTCTGAAGCCATTTAAAACCAATTAAATAAGAAACACGAATTAGTTATTCAATTAGTTTCAGCTTATTGAAGTTATTCCAAAAGTTGCGTCACCAATAGTGTCGCCGAATAAAGGCATTCTTCAGTTGACTGTTTTCCCTATTATCAACTGTTGGGCACGTTGACAGAATACCAACTCGAAACAGAAATCACAAAACAAGAAATCTAAACAAATATAAAAAATAAAAATACTTTCTCTCTGTTACGTGTGTCGTATATCAACAAATTAGCAACAACAAAACACGACAAATGCCACCACCGCAGCACTCAGCAAAAACAAGTATGCACATACTCCGAGACTCCGACCCCAAACTTCTATAAGAGTGTCGGGGCTCAGCCCACTCTTTTCAACCCGTTTAAGGTCATATCCATAAACGGAAACAAAAGAAAGAGTTTTCTCTCTGTATTTGGCACATGCTACTGCACCTGTATTTTGCAAATAATTGCTGAGCATGGCAAAAGCGCACAACTCACATCGTACACCATCATTTTGTTTAAATAAAAGCAATCACATTAAAACGCAAAAAAATGAAAAATTAAAAACCGTACTTTGGCTATTTTATGATATAAACAACAACAAAATAAAATGTTTGTCATTCCGTTAGCACTTACCTCTTCTGAAAGAGAATACTCCTCCAATGCCAGCAAACTAGGGAAGCACTAAATCGATCCTTGCTCTCATCCAAGTACTCGAAAACACGGCTAAGGGCAAGGGCTGGAACTTCGCCCCATTGTGGGGATCTGCTCATCTTTTGCCTTTTTCTCCACGACCACCCCTCCAGCGATCACAGAGCCTCACTCAGAGAAGCAGTGGCAAGAAAAAATAATCTCTGAATCTTCAACTTCTTTCGATGATACAATTTATTCTGTTCTTGTTGCGATTTTTGTCGGGGACACGGGTAACACTGTTCAAGTTGAAGGCCCTGAGAAGAAAATTTTTTTTCTATATATTTATGTAGATTTAATAGTACACGAAGAATTTGGAATAAAAATACGCAAAAAGAATAACTCCGATGAGAAAATTATTTCAAAGGAGAATAATCACCTTTTGTGAGATGTAAGCAAATTTCGCAAAAAACTTTTTTCCGATTACTGTGATTGCGTCGAATGATATATATTTTTTTAGTTTCTTTTGTTTTGCTGGACAACTTTTTCACTGCACAGTATAAAATAAAAAAAAATAAGAATGACGACGACGAAGACGATGGACGATGGGTGAAGCGTGTAAGCAGGAAAAACGTTGTGCTCGATTGAGGTCGTCTCTTTTGCACTTGCAAATACAAACAGAAAGCAGCTGATTTTGACAACGGTGCACTAGCAGGCTGGGAAATATGCCGTCGTCGAAAGTTCCAGTGTTCGATGATTTTGTTCATTTGAGTGAACTTGTATTAAACAAGTGCCTTTAAGGGGCACTCGCATCGGTGAAAAGATATTGAGAATGAAGATAAACATATATTCACTTTGTGCTGTTTAATACATACCTTTCGAATATTCAAACTTAGTTTCAAAGAAATAAATTAAAGACTTTAAATTAAAGATAAAAATTGTGCTCCAATGTTCAGCTATTTGTGGCTTCAATAACTTGTTGAAAATTAAACCGCAATTTTCTTTTTTTTTAATTTGATGGCAACTTATACCTATACATATAATTTGAATTCCATTCCGAATAATACAAAAAACAAAAACATTTAAGTCTATTCACATTTAAAAAAAAATTATATGAAAACATGCGAATCTAAAAGAAGAAGATAGTTTAAAATGAAATGGCTATTTACTAACATAAATGTACCCAAATTCTTTTTTATTATTATTATGTATTTTTATTTCTTTCTGAATTGAAATCCAACTTAGCCTCTGGACACACCCTAATTGTTTTTGTTTTTATTTGTGATCTGACGTTTAAAGTTGTATGAAAACTGTCAAATGGTAGTCGGCCAATTGATTTTAATTTTGTGAGTTTCTTTTATTGTGATAATACATAAACATTAAAACTTCTGACATTAAATATGTTTAGTTAACTATATTCATGCATAATATATTCCCATAATTTATTACATAAAACGAAATGTCATCGCAGAAATCACTCACAAACTCCTTATTTTCATATGGTTTCCATACATTTTCTTAATGTTTGCAGAACGTAAATTGGTATGAGATACAAAATACCCACGATTAGTTATTATGCTGTGGTTAAGAAAACATGGAGGAATTGCGCTTATCCGTAGCTTCACCTCTTACTCCCCATCCTCTATTGCGACGACTAGATCCTTTTCGTGCCTTACTACGCGCACTGATAGAAAAGGAGCAACTGCATTTGCTGCTCCGCAGCACACCCGATGTCTTGCAACACAACAAACAGCCTTAGGAGGATTTTGGCAAACACTATCCAACAGTACCCCAGTGGCGTGTATGCAAGAGGGTCTGATTAGAATCCATGATTTCACAGGATTACCATGGTGGGCAACTATAGTCCTCTCAACATTTATCTTTCGATCGATTGTAACTCTACCATTGGCAATTTACCAGTACAAAATTACAGCAAGAATAGAACTGTTGGCATTGGAGATGCCAGCAATAGTCGCTGAACTGAAGAAGGAGGCAGCAATGGGTATGAAGAAGTTTAATTGGACAGAGAAACAAACCAGACTGGTTTACAATCATTCTGTGAGATTTAGTTTGTAGTTCATTTGAATGGAGTTGATACTTTTTTTTTTATTCAATAGCTCAAAAAACAATGGAATAATCTGATTATTCGTGATAACTGCCATCCAGCAAAGACGTTGATAGTCTTATGGGGACAAATTCCATTGTGGATCTTCCAATCGGTTGCACTACGCAATTTGGTTTACATGATGCCAGATCCAAATACATTGGATGCACAGGTAATTTTCGCTGAAATGTCGCTGGGAGGCTTCGGATGGATACCAAACTTGACTGTGGTTGATAGTTCATTTATTCTTCCTGTGGCACTGGGAGTTCTTAATTTGGCAATCATTGAGGTTCGGTGAATGTCATATTTTGGTTAAGAATTTAAGTAACATATTGTAACAATCAATTTAGATGCAATCAATGATAAAAACGCGTCCACCCAGTCGCTTGCAAAAGTTAGCAACCAATGCTTTTCGACTTCTGAGTGTGGCAATGGTTCCGATTGCCTGTACTGTTCCTTCGGTAAATTAAACTTGTTTCACGCCCAAATATTTTAATTACTATTTTCATATTTTTTAGGCTCTTTGTGTGTATTGGACAGCGTCCAGCACTTATGGTCTTTTACAAAACTTGCTTCTTCTTTCGCCAAGATTTAGGAGAGTAGTGAGAATGCCACAAACACAAAGTGAGCTACAGCACCCCTATGAACATCTGTGGATGAGTATCAAAGCGAGAACTGGAAATGGACCTCCTCCTGTACAACCAAAAAGTTAAATGATTCGCAAAAAAATAAAGTTTAACATTTAAGCTTACGAGAATCTAGAGAAATGCATTTTTTTACAACGCTAGGTCTTGTATTCACTGTAAAATAGTGCTACTTTGTTTGCAAATACTGATTGAACAATAAAATTTACATGAAAAAATGCAAATCGAACGAGAATTAAATTAATGGCAGAAATTTAAGATCCACTCTATTATTTTGTTGCTTTTTTAGACATTCCTTTAACTCTTACTAGTGTACCCGTAGGTATTGGTAATAATGTTTTTTCGTAATAACTTTACTCATATGCACTTTAGCAAAATTATTTATACTGATGAACAAAGTTCAGTTGATAAGCTTTCGATCAGTGTTAGAATCACTAAAATCGGCGCAGAAATGAACTCTCAGGGGGAATCACAAGCTCTTGCGCTAGCGATTTAATTATATAGAATAGATAGACAGATAGGTACTAAGTTTTAAATAATATATTACCAATACCTCAGCGCAGAAGAAAATTATAAAGAACAGCGTAAATAACGTACATATATATACGCCAATCGTACATATGTAAGTACGCACATCGATCATTACGCCAACATTTTTATAATTTGACTTGAACCTTCCCATCTGCACATACATTTTCATTATATTTGGATCCGCTACTATTTTAGTGGATGAAACTACCAATGCTAAATTTTTCTGATAAAATTTATTCGTACATTTTCAAGTATTCATTAGTTCTTTGGGGTACTTTAGTTTAGTGGCTTTGTCAAACTAATGTAGGTAGCAGTGAATGCCAGGGTCGGTTTCATTCTATAATTCTGGAGTACATTCCAATTTTTTACATTTATTTAAAGATTGGATTTGGGTAACTTCTTCCTGGTATCCGCTAGAGCAACTTGTCAATTCCTACCAATAAATACACTTACACCCCTTTTACGGTTAGCGAGTCGAATAAAAAAAGTTGGTTCGAGTCGAAAGTTCGATTCGCTACGCGCAATTTTTCTCTTGAAGCGACCAAGGATATCCTCATCCGTTTTCGATAGATTCCAGAGCGGCAGCTCCATATAACAGGGCTGGAATGATTAGGGTCTTATGTAGTCTCCTTAATTGTTACTACTCATTTGCCTTCTTAGTCATAAGAAACAGCGATTTGCAAGAGTATTCCTTCGAGATTTCCGATGAGGCGCCGTTTTCAGGTGTGATAGCAGAGCCAAGGTAAACAAAGTCATTTACTACCTCAAAGTCGATGTTGAATTTTTGTTGGGCTTAATCTTATTTTTGTCATCGTAAAATCAGTCAGTCAGTGAAGACTAAAGTACCTATCAACTTTACCACCAATTCAATATCCGTTCTCTTAACTTAGAAAAATAATAATACGAGTAGGTAACTTAATAAAGCCTATATGACACGCGGAATTTGTATAGAATTCGAAGATACCTACTAAAGGAAGTCCCCCTTCGATACATGTACATTATATCCGAGTTTAACAAGGTCAGTAAGCTATTTAACATTCTGGTGACTAATGCATTCATAGTGCATAAAAAATTCACTTTATGACCAGCCCTGATATCAGAGTATGTATTTTCAAGAAACATGTTGTAATTTATTTACAACACTGCGGTGTATTAGACTACCTAATCAGGAGCAATGCCTTCGAGGTGGAATTCCGATAACAAACAGTTTATCTAAAACCTAATGTGTATGCTTTGGAATCAGACTCTTAGGCGACCGCTTACGTACATACATATGTACATATGCACATTGTAGGTATTTAGACTCACTACTCGAACGTCTGCACAGTGGCTGTTCTAATGGAGTCTTATCAACCGAGTTGTAGCGGGCTGCATTGACTACATCTTTGTGTTCTACATTTATTACTTCTGTTGTTCCAACTGTAATGGAACAGTGAGTTTGTTTACATGTTTGCCATAATGTTGAAATTTATGATTCGTCACAAAGGTGGGTGGGCAATTATTCTAGATTCGAGATGGATTTATGTGCAACATGACATGTGTAAATATTACTGCAATTAAATATTTACTCATGTGTACTTCTATGGAAATTATGCAGAACATTATTATGTAAGTAGTCTGGCATAATCTCAACAGATCAGGAAGAAGTGACATTTTTCTTGATTACCAACTAAATTTAAAAAAAATATAAAATTTTGTTTATTAAAATAAAAGGAAAAATGTGTCACGACGATTATAGGTACCTACGTAGGAAGAACGTTGCTTATCGAATTCATTACTCGGATAGGGTAAACCACTAGGGTAAGAGTGTATTGTATAGGAAGTTGCAAAGTTTGGAGGAATCGGCAAAGTTGAAAATATCACATTTTCTTGCAAACTTTGGAGCAATATTAATAATAGGTGAGCAAGTTGTGCAATTTTAATGCCTTGTGGTTTACTTGTATATTTTATTGAATTGAATAAAGTTTGGCTGGCAAAACCGCAGCATGTTTTCTGCTGGATGCTTTCATACTATGGTGAACTCTCAATAAGTGTCTTCCGAGTATGACTCCATTATTTATAGCTGAGCACTTTGAATTGGCCATTTGTAGAAATAACATTTTATAATCACCCAAATTCTGAAAGTCGTATTTGAGAGTCGCATACGACCATAATCGTATTTTATAATAGCAAATACGACCGTACTCGTATTTTGTAATAGAAAATACATTACAAAATACGAGTATGGTCGTAGTACACTACGCGCCACTTGAATAGAAACAAGGATATTTCTCACGATTAAACGGTTTAGCGCTTTGGTAAGTTTAAAAAGTTGGTAGCTTTATTTTTTAAAAGAGGAATCCATACCGAAAAGCAATGAATACACAGAATAATGCAAAAACTCATGTAAGATTGTTCGTATATGCATTGCTACAAAGAATACACTGTTTTTTTTGTTGCTCCACTTGAATAGAAAAACATCTGCTTAACAGTAGTCTTTGCATTTCTTTAGGATAAGATACGATGAAAAAAAAACAAAAATAGTAATAAATAGGTAGACCGAAACTATTTTTTTTTTTTTCATTTAGAGCAAAAATGGGCCGAGGAAATGCATTAACTATTGCAGAAAAGGCCAAAATAGAAGTTTATGCTGAAAATGAACTCCGCTTACACACAACCGCCGAAAAAATTGGAGGAAGTGCTTAAGTTGTAATTAATTTTTCAAACAGAAAGATAGCTACGGAAAAAACATGAAAGAGAAGACAGCAAGAGTCACATCAGAAGCAGACGGAAGAATTATTCTTAGATTAGCTTCCAATTCCAGCAACTCCACTGCAAAAATCAAATCAAAGAGTGGTGTAAAGGTGAGTCGTAATACCGTAGTGCGTGTAATAAATAGTGCCAACATTTAAAACGCCTGAAATTGCAAATAAATACACCGTTAAATCCACCACTAAAACAAAATCGCTTAGATTTTGGCATGACGCATGTGACGTGGCATAAAATGTGGACAAGAGTGTTTTTTTCAGATGAAACAAAATTTAATATCGATCGCCGGATGGATATAACTTATAACCATTGGCGCAAATTCATAGTCAGATAGAGCCGACGATAAAAAAAATGATTCTCCTACATAACCTAAAATATGCTTTTTGCTATTCATAGTCACCTTGTCGTCGACTTTTAACTTATAGCCGGCTCGAAATTTAAAATGACCCAATTGTCATTTTTAATAATTAGAGTCGGCTTTAAAGTTCTCACATAATATTTTGACGTTTGGGTTTGTTCGTTCAAATCACTTTACAAAAACATACCAAAGTCGATACTAACTAATACAGAGGCAAAAATGTGTTTATGAATAACGAAAAGTTATAGCCGGCTTTTTTTTTATAGCCGGCTGTAACTATAGTCGTTTATAGCTTATAGGCACTATTCATGGGCTGACTATAAATTTGAGCCATTATTTCCATGATTTGAGGAAGGGACCACGTTTCTTGCAGCGCTACCGTAAACGCAAAGAAGGTGTTACGGTCTAGGGTGCGATTCCATGATATGAAACTGCTGATCGGGAGTTTCCTGCACTAAAAATGATCTCAAATTCCTACAAGAAGATATTGGAGTAGCTTTCCCTAAGTTTAGCAATCGGCGAAGTTGAAAATACAGTAATGTCTCGCTAATCCGAATTGATTATTACAAGGGGGTATTCGGATTATCGAATTATACGGATTGGGGAGTACATAGTATGTCATAGGTTAGATAAAAAAACTCTTCTTTTTTTAAAGAAAACAAATCGTATTTATAGGGTGATTTTTTAGCTGGTTTGGTTTTGGCAACACTGGTTTTGACAGCTGACGTGTGTTTAGTACCTTGTGTCACTGTCAAACAGCTTCAGTTTGGTTTGCAATTTAACCATGGATCGTCTTACAAATGAACAACGCTTGCAAATTATTGAATTTTACTATCAAAATTCGTGCTCGGTTCATCGCGCGCTGCTTCCATTTTATGATCGGCATTCTCGACCTTCTGAGCAGTCTATTCGGAAGATTGTGACCAAATTTCGCACCAAATTTACTTTGTTGGACATTAAACCACCAACACGTTTACGTACTGTGCATAGTGAAGAAAATATTGCGGCCGTATCAGCTAGTGTGACAGAAGACCGCGAAATGTCGATTCTGTCAATGGTGAACGCTACCGAGCGATGATAACAAACTTTTTTTTGCCCGAAATGGAAGTTCTTGACTTGCATGATATGTGGTTTCAACAAGACGGTGCCACATGCCACACAGCACGCGAAACAATGGCGCAATTGCGAGGCGAGTTTGGTGAACAGTTAATTTCACGTTTCGGGCCGGTCAATTGGCTGCCTAGATCGTGCGATTTGACACCATTAGATTATTTTTTGTGGGGGTATGTCAAGGCTAATGTCTATAGGGACAAGCCCGCTTCGATTGACGCACTGGAAGCCAACATCCATGCATTCATTCGTGAGATACCGGCCGATATGTGTGAAAGAGTATGCCAAAATTGGACTCAGCGGATGGGCTACCTGAGACGCAGCCGCGGTCAACATTTGCATGAAATTATCTTTAAACATTAAATTGCAAGGTTCAAACTATCGATTCAAATAAATATTTCATTCATTTTTTCGAATTTTTTGTGTTTTTTTTTTAAAAAAAGTTCTCAACCTCTTAAAAAATCACCCTTTAGTATTCCTTTACATTCAAAAATTAAATTAATTTAATTAATTAAATATTTGTTAGCAATTTTTCCAGAAAAGCTAAAAGAGCAATCTATTGGAATAGAAACTCAGACGCACATGTGTTTAACCAACGAGAAGAGATAGATACTGCACGTATGAACATGTTCAGATGTATTTTGTATGTCCAGATATGCATATAGAAAGAGTAATGTGACAAAATAACTGTAAAAGCCATCTGTGTTCTTAGGTAATTTTTGTAGAATTCGGATTGTAGAATACAAAAATTGAGAAGGTTCGGACTGTAGAATACATAATGGGAAAAAATGTCATTCGGATTAGCGTGGTATTCGGATTAAAGGTGATTCGGATTAGCGAGACTTTACTGCATCAGTTTCTTCACTCCCACTGAAATTGCATATTTGTATGCATGAGAAAGCACTTAGAATGCGAAGCAAGGCGAGCACGGGTTCAACTAGTTTTAAATAAAAATGGTAGTACAAGATATTCAAAGAAGAAAAAATATCTTTGGTCTTGCTATTTCTTAATTTTTCCTAATTTAAGCAGATATTTCTATTCAAGTGGCAAAAAAAGTGTTTTCTTTGTAGGAATGCAAAAATGCATAAAAAAACAATCTAACATGAGTTTTTACATTATTCTGTGTATGCATTGCTTTTCGGTATGGATTCCTCTTTTACAAAATAAAACAATAAAGCTACTTTTTAAACTTACCAAAGAGCTAAACCGTTTAATCGTGAGAAAAATCCTTGTTTCTATTCAAGTGGCGCGTTGTGTACTTTGCTATTACAAAATACGAGTATGGTCGTAGGCGACTCACAAATACGACTTGGAGTGATTACTATTCACTGCCATGTCTTATCACTTTTACCTTTGAATGCCTAGTTTCCCTTGCCTAAACAAAAAGCATCATTTCGTGCTTAAGGCTAGTTGCCACCTGGCTGATCTTTTTTAGAATCTACGGATGTTGTATCATCGCGAAACTAAGCCGGGAAATCCCTTTCGTTTATTTATTTCTTCTATAAATATCGAGGTTTTTTTGTCACCCTCATTTGTGTATCGTCAACTTAGTCCCAACTGTGTCTTATGGAAATAATGTAAATTTCTAGTCGAGGTAATATGTAATCGGAGTTCATTGCGTGGGTGGCGAGAAATTGGGCAATTGGGAGCAGATGGTATTGTCACAGGAAGCATTTAAAAATAAGAACTTCTCTCATCACCCCGCCAATCATTTGAACAAAATTCGCTTAATTTTTCCTCGTCATTGTGCAAATAAGAACGAGTAGATGTGTTCATACGTACTCAGAATTTATTTGATGACACCGATCTATTCTTCGCGTAATATGCCCGTTGTTTAAACATGCATGCGTACATGTGTATGTATGTATGTAATTGCTATCAATTTAATCCACTCAACGACTTCCAAGAATATTCCGACAGTCCCCGATCTCATCATGCCAAATTCATTTGTTTGCCAATATTACCCGTATACAGCACGCTCTTTTGTATCCCTTCGTAAAGACTGCGGGAAGCATTGGAAAAACCCACCCCTTGTGATAAGAATTCTCGCCGTAAACAAACACGGCGGGAAGTGAGATCGAGATACGAGAGAAAGGTCTAAAGATCGTCGCCAGCGATAAGAGTTCTACGTACAGTGCTAGCCCCTGATTATCTTCGGTGCTCATTACCGTCATCCACATCTCAGAGTATTTTGCTTAATCGAAATTGAGTCGGTTTCACTACGTTTCAAAACGCAAAAGATGCTCGATGTGAGCACATCGTGAACATCGCGAATATTTAATCCGGAAAACTTTGAAAAACTATCCCATCCGACGGTCGATTAAACAGGCCCGCCAAAAGGAACACTAGAAAGAGAAACCGCTTCTGCGATATAATTAAACACGCGTACTAAAATGCTGCTAAAGATACTAATACTACTTGTGGTGTTGTGCGTTGGTGCCGTTGTATCTGTTAGTATGATTCATTATTAGATATTGTGGATAAGAATACAATTACCAACTGCCTATCGCGTATACCGTGATGCAGATCTTTTGTTGTTTTTTCTGACACATTTTATTGCGTTCATTATTCGTCTTAGTTTTTGTGTTCTGTTTTCTGGTTTGTTGTTCTTAAATTAAAACAAAAGTGAAGTGTGTCGAACTTCTGGTGTCGACAAGCGAACGATGATCTGCTTTTCTCGTTCAACTGTAAGATTGGAAAATATTTTCCGATTCGCCCTTTGTGACTATACGAAAATGCTGCGCCCGATATGCCGGAATGTGCTTTAGTAGATGTGTTGAGTGATTTAGCTAATAGCCAGAGCCTGACCTTTGTGGCTCTTACTTTTGTTTGATGTATGCTAAAACAAAATAAAATAAAATCTAGCGCTAAAACACTCGTATCTGATGAATAGAGGATGTGTAGCAAATACTTGGAAGTTTTGCGAATTGGGAACAGATTGGATGGGAAATTATTATTATCAATTAAATTGTGACAATTAAAAGAACATCGTAGATTCTCAGAAGTGTTTTTAAAACTCAACTGACATTGATCTCAATTTTTCATATTGTTGTTCGAATACACATACTTACATACATTTGTATATGTATACCTACTACGAATTTTGTTTTGATTTGATTTGGAAACCATCATCTCTAAGGCAAGGATTTACTTTGACTTCTGTGGGGAGTATCTCCTGCTTTTTAACAACTCGAATCTAAGAACTTGAAATTAGTCGTTGCACATCTTTAAATATTTTCAGGTCTATAGATTCAGTAAAAAGTACCTAATAAGGAAAGAGTCATAGAGTAGGTCTAGGTACCTAATAAGGAAACGGTCACAGGGTAGGGAAGTGTTAATGATTATAAGCAGCGATCGGATTTTGTTGACCAAAACAAGCAAAAAAAAGGTAAAATTACACAGCAAAAAAAGGCATTTAAAAGGGGTTTCTATGCATTATTATTAACATTGCACCTAAAATCACTGTACAACCAAAAACATTTTGAAGTTCTCTAACAACAATCGCCTGCGATTATCTCTCAGGGAAGCCTGGAATGAACTGAAGGATCTCTCAACATGAGCAGAGACAAGTGGAGCCAAGATAAAAGATTTCATGTTTCGGTCGGTGTCTTTAATATTTGAGTCCAATTTGGAGTTTGCAGTGCCATTTCCTTCATTTGCTGAAAAGACGGCGCACAAGCTTATCATCATATCTTCAGCTACTGCTTTAGCTTGTTGTAACTTCTCATCGATTCCGTTCAAAATCTATAACACCTCTTCAATAGGCCTTCCTAAATATTACGCATTATACTAAGATCAAATGTTCAAATTAAACTACACCTGATAGGAATAGGAGTCACCTGTTGTTTGTAAACTCTTGAATATCTGCTCTTTCGGGTCGGCCAAAAATCTTTGTCCTCTTTCACCACTTGGGCATTTTCACTTTCAATGACAAGCAACAAAATATTTTCGGAATAGCAAGCATTCTAGCACAAGCAATATTCAACAGACTAGCACTAAGTATGACCAGTATGTTATGGAATATGAAGCTAGGTGAAAATGCGCACACCTTTAACAAAATACTTCACGGATGTCTAACGGTTTTCGTTAGATGAAAAGTTTGTAATTAAAACTGCGGCGAGATTGAGAACCTATGGCACAAGAAGAGACGCATACACACAAACATACATATTTTGATACAAAAATGTATTAAGGGTTGCATTGGAATGAATGATACAAAAATGTATTAAGGGTTGCATTGGAATGAATGGATACTTTTTTTATGCGCGCTAGTGTAAACAACGGGTGCAATTATGTGCATGTTCACACGAGAGAAAAAGCTGCTCTTATACGTGTGAACACTAAAATTTGTTTCGTTTGAGCAAGGACAACTCGTATAGTTAAGAAGAAAGTTCACAGCAACGTTGGCAAATAGGACCAAAAATGCAGTGTGGGTTAAAAAAGGCAAAAAGGCAATTATGAGTAAAAAAGGCAAAAAAGGCAAAGTCAACAAAATCCGTACCCTGATTATAAGTTTGGAATCTCTGCAGAAGTAGTTAAGTAAAAATATTAAGGAAATTCGACCATTCAGTATTGATTTTAAGTTTGGCCGTCGCGTCGTTTCAGCATGTTTCAGGAAGGCTATTGATACCTTGAAGACCCTTTTCCCAATGAGTCAGAAAGGATTGCATATAAATCGGTTCATAAGATTAGAAGCCTCTTCCAAGTGAATGAACAAAATAATACTTTTTGTTTTCTTATTACGAAAATTTAAAGTACAATTTTTAATAATGAATGGATTCACGTTTCTTCAAAATAACCTCAAAAATTCGATCTTTTAGGAAGTTATACAATGAGGCCAAATAGTCGAGTTAAATCTCATTCCAGGGTTCGAAGAGCGCTTCTTTATCATGTATTGCTTTCCACCTTCGTATTCTTTTCGTGTGAGCCAGCCCGAGACATTTTCTATAATGCTAAGATCTGGCGAATATTGTGGCCATGGAAGAAGTTCAACATTTTTAATGGCAACAAACGATTTAATAATGCGAGCTGGTGTATAGGAGTTTTGTCGTGTTGAAATATATATGAAATTGGTCCAAAGAGATCGTGGATCTTCAGAAAAATTGATTTCATCACCACTGTGTAGCTATTTCCTGTCATTCTAGAGCTTTGAACCACCAAGTCGATGGTGCCATAGTAAGATACTGCACGACAGACCATTATACCCCCTTCTCCACTATGACGGCCGGCGGTTCAAAAAGAGTTTCTCTTTTCTTAAATTGTAGAAGTAATAGTTATCGCTATCTGGTCCATCTAAATTAAATTTTGTTTCGTCAAAAAATACTTCCTTTTTCTAGTTATTCGAACTTGTTCCTTGTTGGACATCCCAGGCCATGTGGTCATTCACGAATTTTAAGCCTTCGCGAAACATGTGGTGATTCAGCTTAAGTTGCTTGAGGTATTTGGCACTACGAATCACACAGCGAACAGTAGATTTACTTGCGGTAACACCAATTGCATCTCCGATCTTAGCTATCGAAACCTTTGAGGCTAATCGGACAATTTTTGGTTTTTCCGCAGCTGTGGAAAAATTTCTTTTGTAATTTTTTCCCTATATTTGTGGATCCTTTTAATAATTACCAACAGTATGACTACATCGATTGATCTTGCCAATGATAGCATGCTAAGACAAGCCTTCCGACTTTCTGACAATGTCAAACAATTTGTTTTACCATTCTTGAAGAAAATCTCAATCAAACCTTTTCTTATTGACAAAATTTACTTTTTATACAATAAATAAATAAATCTCTTCACAAACAACGATAGTAATTTGACTGCTTCTAATCTTATGAACCAATTTAATTGCATGCGAATCTGACTGATTCAAACAACATGTCTTAAAAAGACAGCTAGCATGTTTTCTTAAAATTTTGAAATTCACCGTTGCGCTCAACACACACGACCCTTCTTGAACCATCCTTTTTTGTTCTCGAACAGCTATATATCAGAAGATAGATTATTTTCTGCTCTCAAAATTGCGTGATTAAATTTATTTTCCAATCAGTTTGTTGATAACAGAAATGTCGAACGTTCCACAAGATTCTTTTCTCTCACTTGCAATGGTTATCCTTTTGATCGCTTATTTGCAACTGTGCATTACACAATCAAATTTAATGATTTAAAAAGAAAAACTAATCATAATATGCCTTATCAGCTTTAACTTGTGTATTGGAATCAGTAAATAATTGCAAACTTCACCTAGAAAGTTATCAGTTTACTTCGAATTAGTGTTGGGAAAACGCTAAAAAAAAATAAAAATCCAACAAGAGAGATAATAATTTATTTTATATGAACATACATATGTTTATTCGACTTCAATAAATCAATTATTTAATTTTAAAATATCAACTTAACAATAACAATAATAATAGATCTCGCAACTTATTTAGCGCAATTTTTATTATTTTGATATTTCATGATTTTCTTCCCCTTCGTTTGTAGATTTATGATCCACAACATAGTGGAAAAATAAGAGCTTATCGCCGTGACCCACACATCGCACGGGAACTACAACGCCACCATCATCAGACTGGCTTCCACCATGTCGATAATCATCCGGCAAGGTTATCAGAGGCGCAGTATCAACAAAGCGAAAACGTTGAGCAACAAGAACGGCATGCACATCATGACCGTCCTGGCCAAGATTATGCAAATAACATAGACGAATATTATGGTGGTTGTCCATCGGGATTTACAGGACTCCTGCCATATCCTTATGACTGTCGAAGATATGTAAATTGCTGGAAGGGACGTGCATTCATTCAAACATGCGGACCGGGCACCGTCTTTAATGGTGAAACATTAGAATGTGACCACCCCACAAAGGTGGTATGTAAGGGACTGAATTCACTCTCCAAAGCAAATCCAGAGCCAACGGGAAATCGTGTGGCAAGAATACAAACAGTTTTGGCTGGCAGCGATCCTTCCTGCCCATCTGGCTACACTGGTCTCCTACCGCATCCACATGATTGTTCGAAGTTTTTGAATTGTGCAAGTGGCACTATGTACATTCAAAGCTGCGGACCGGATACCATGTTCAACCCACGGACAAAGGTATGTGATTTTGCCTACAATGTAGATTGTAGTGAAAGAGGTGGTGGCAGTTTTAGTTCTGTGTTACTAGCTGGAACAGTGAGTGGAAATCGTGGAGGAAAAACTTTTGAAAGCACTGCTAGAGAAAATCAACCAGTTGATCAGGAAGTGCCACAGCGAAAGGGTTGGACTCAGCATCACACTCGTCATCATCATGAATCCCATCACAGTTATCCATCTTCTTCCTCTTCAAGTGGGAGCTACGCGCATCACAACCACATTTGTGCCGAAGTACATCCGCATCATCATCAGACAGTACCTCAACCAGCAGCGCAAACTCCAATCATATACAGAGACCGATGGGCGAGCATGAATCGTACCCGACCAACTGCGCCAGCGGATAGACCCACTGCAACTACACCAGATCGCACCTGGTCTTGGAATACAATCACAAGTAAACGCCCATCGAGTTGGATACCGATCGCTGTGACAAGTACCACGCCACAACCTACTTGGCTTTCTCATGGTAGCTCTGGAAGTTCATGGACCCCAACGACAACTCCTCGTCCTCAAAGTAATTATCCGAATATTTATTATGGTAACAGTCCCAATCGAACCGAGTTGCACCAGACAACCACCAAAATTTATTATGCACAGCCTTCCGACGACGATGAGCCCTCGGAAGAAGTCTTCTCTAATGTGTATGGAGGTGATGTGTCTGAAATCAGTCTTCCTTCTAATCGACGAAATGTTAGTAGAGGAGTCCACTTCCCCAGTGTAACTCATTCAAACAAACCAGAACCTTCACATCCTTCAATGGACGCTATCAATATTCCCAATACGAATCTTATGCCTCCACACCCATCTTCCCCATCTGATGATAGACAATTTCAAATTCCTGAACAATATCCTGACTTTTCATCACCATATCCATCGTATATAGCACCACAGCCACCTTCACTATCACCAAATAGTCCCAGACCTGTAGATGGTTCACCATCTCCTGATGTCCATCATCCTTCAATGGATGCTATAAATATCCCCAGCATGAATCTTATGCCTCCCCATCGATCTTCCCCAACTGACAATAGTCAATATCCAGATTCATCTTCTTTATATCCACCATATACAGCTCCAACGCCACAAAGACCTCCACATCATAGCTCATTCAATCGAACCACTATATTAGTAAGCTCATCACCCAATGATGGTCGTAACACAGAAGACGCTATTAACATACCCAACATTAATCGTCAATATACTCCGACTTGGCCATCATTTGCTCAACCTGATGGTGGTCAGTCTCCAGTTTCTGAACCGTATCCATATCCTCCTTTCTCACTATCCCAACCACAACCAAGTTCTCAACCTGACCATAGTAGGTTCAACACAACCACTATATTTATAAGCTCATCTCCACCTGTCCCAGATCAGCAACCAGCAACTTGGATCACAAATGATGATTCTAATCTCTTTGGAGGATTACTTCCCCCTTTGCCATCAGCTGCGGAGCCACCTAGTGAGAGCTCGTACATGCCTCTGTTACCACCATCAACACCAACTTCAGCTCTTCGTCCCACAACACCAAATCCAGGTGTAAAGACAAATGTACGTGTCTTCCAGATTTATCCTCCTCCAGCCGTCCAAAATGCCACTACAAGAATCCACCCCAGTCCATTCTATAGCCCGTCATACTCTGGAGTAGCACATTCTCGCAACACCACTTGGTTACCATGGCCACCAATCAAGACTTCAGTGCCAAGTCCGAGTAGAAGTACTCCCTCATCTAGATCTCCGACCACAACTTATTCCCTCACAGACAACTTCGAACCGGAGATCATTTTCAGTCACGAAGGAGGTGTTGTGATTCCAAGTCAAGTGAGCCATATAGCTACCACAACGACTCAACGTCATGGTGTCTTACCACCGGACTTTAATCGTGAATACTACAAGCCAACAACTCCATCTAGTGTCTATCGTAAGCCAGTGGAGCATATTTCCAACGATGACGTCAGTCAGATGCCAATTAGCGAGGCAATTCGTCTCTTACTGCGTCCTTATTTCAATCGCAGTGGCACGGTGACAGATGATATGGCAGCAAAAGCTGAATCCCATATCATGAACTTATCAGGATCTAACGAACCTACCACTGCAAGCACCACTACAAGCACCACTGTTGAACCCGAAATCCATAAAGATGTTGAACTTGTATTTACAGATGAACAAAACAGTTTGACATCAAGCTATGCTTATCCCATCCATTCTCCTGCCCACTCGCCATCCACATATCATCAACATCACGATAGAAATTTCCATCGAACACATCCTCACCTACCGAATCCCTATGAGAATGAACTGGCAGAAGCCGATGACTCTGTGCATGAGTCGACAACGACGGAGACAGTTCCGGATCCAGCTGCGGATGATGTGTGCCAGTTCGATTGTGGCAATGGCAAGTGTATCAAGGCATTTGAGGTAAATTCTTGAAGTTTGTCTTGAGCATTTGTAATGTTTTTTTTTTTGATTCTAGACCTGTGATGGTATTAACCATTGCGGAAATCGCAAGGACGAGGAGCAATGCGATCATTTGGGATACGAAATTCGATTGTCAAATGGTGAAAGTGGAAGGGTTGAAGTTAAAAGTAAGTAAACGTTTTTTTAATTTAAAAATTCCGATTCCATTTCGTTGGCAGATGCGTCGTTTTTATAAATAGTTCACCCAGATGAGCTTCGTATAGTATTTGCGACTTCATGCCCTGTCTATTTCATTTCAGTTCTCGGCCAATGGGGTTACGTCTGTGATGATAAGTTCGGAATCCAAGATGCAAATGTCGTTTGCCGTGAGCTTGGTTTCCCACTCGGAGCAAGTGAGGTGCATGGAAATTCCTTTTATCCACCTGCCAATGAAATAGACATACCCTTTGTTATGGATGAAGTCGATTGTTCTGGCAATGAAACATCTCTCAAAGACTGCCCTTTTATGGGCTGGGGTATTAGCGACTGTGGTCCTGATGAACTTGTCGGAGTTCAATGTAAGACAGTGGCTATGAAATGTCCCAATGATTATTGGCTCTGCCGTACTTCACAAGAGTGCATACCACCTGCGTTTGTGTGTGACAACGTCTCGGATTGCAGTGATCAGTCAGACGAGAGCAGTGCTGTTTGTAATGTGAGCAGGATTTCTCTAAACAAAAAGCTGAATTAAAAAGGCAACTTTTTTTTTTCAGTCAACAGTGGAATTCAGATTAAAAGCAGGAAGAAGCAAACAGGAAGGTCGCCTGGAAATCTTGTATCGCGGTGTCTGGGGTACAATTTGTGATGATGATTTTGGACAAACCGAGGCACAAGTTGCCTGCAATTCATTGGGATACTATGGGCCCGCGGTAAGCTTAACAAAATCTTGAATAATGAGAGCCAACAATGTCAGTTGTTTGTTTTATTTAATAGAAAATAGTTAAGAATGCCTTTGGTCCAGGTTCGGGTCCAATTTGGCTCGATCAGGTATCCTGCTTTGGCAATGAGTCCGCCATAGATAAATGCAACCATTGGTCTTGGGGTGAACATAATTGCAATCATACAGAGGATGTCAGCCTTAAGTGCACGCAGGGTTCGCCACCACGTCCCACAAACACTGGTATCAAAGGGTCACCCCAGCCATCCGACGATGTACAAACGACAACACTCGATGACATCGGAATGGATCTCTATCCAATGGAGAGGTCCAGTAAATTTGCAAATACCCGCAAAGTCTGTGGACACTTTAATGCCAACCTGACAGAGGAATCACCCCTTGAATTTGAACGTGTAGTTAAGGGTAACGTAGCAAAACGTGGACGTCATCCATGGCAAGCGACCATCCGCACCAAGGGCCGTGGTGGTATCTCCAGTCATTGGTGTGGGGCGGTCTTGATTTCGAAGAAACATCTTCTGACAGCCGCCCATTGCTTGGTTGGCTATCCAAAGGGAGCATACTTTATCCGATTAGGTGACCATTATGCAAATATTGCGGAATCATCCGAAATTGATTCGTACATAGAGAACTGGTACATCCATGAGAAATTCCGAGAGGGCACACACATGAACAACGATATCGCCGTGATAGTTATGAAGAATCCGGTTCGATTCAACGATTATATCCAACCGATTTGTCTGCCAGTCGAGGGAACCGAGTACGAAGAAGGTCGACGGTGTACGATATCCGGATGGGGATCCATTCAGTCGGGAGTTTCAAGTAAGTTGTAACGACCCGTGGCGACATACATATTATGGTATTTACTTCTATTTCGCTTTAGCTCCGTCGAACAATCTCCGAGTTGCAGATATTCCAGTCATTTCCGATGAAATATGTAAGTTGCCACATGTCTATGGCAATTCTATCACGGATGGTATGTTCTGTGCTGGATTTCTAGAGGAGGGTGTGGATGCATGTGAGGGAGACTCGGGTGGACCATTTGTGTGCTCAGAATCTGGTGAGTTATATACATACATAGATACATAAATATCTATAGAAATGTCCTGCTTCCGGAAAGTACTGATTTTACTCTCTTTATCTGCTCGCTATAGATGCGGAAACTCTTTATGGAATTATATCCTGGGGTCAGCAATGCGGACACGCGAACAAGCCCGGAGTGTATGTGAAAATTGAAAAATATCTCGATTGGATTTATGAGAAAATTCGATTTTCAATGCAACAAACAACCTGATTGATATAGTGTGCCATAACATACATATATGTATACATAATATGTACAAGTACATATAGGTACATTCAAGTATGCAGCTTGCCATAGCCTTTTTGTAGATAGTAAACAATACTCAACCTTAAAATGAGGAAGAAGATGCAGTCTTTAGGAAAAGAACAAATTGAGAGCAGTTCTATTTCTAGTTTTTAAATTTAAATTTATAATTGCCCATTTTTTACTTTTAATTGTTTAAGGCGAATCTAATAAAAACACAAACTTCTGTGGATAAAATAAGCATTTTTGTTTAAATTAGTACAAGTTTAGGAAAAAATCCTTTTTCCTACATCCTATTCTATACTATCCTTCTTATCTTATTCTATCCTATCATATCCTTCCTATCCTATCCTTTCCTATCCAATCCTATCCTATCTTATCCTATCCTATCCTATCCTATCCTATCCTATCCTATCCTATATCCTAGATAGTCTACTTCCTGGATTAGCGATTAGGCTACTTTTTATCCCGAAAATATAATTCCTTTGTACATAGGTATATTGAATTTCCATCAAATTTGTGTGCAATCGTTTCATCTATACATAGGGAACAAACTAAGTATGTTTATTTTCTATTTTTTTAAATTTATTTACTTACCACCCATGGATATCAAAATCTTCTGCTTACAAAAATAAGTTCACTTAAGACTATGGTATGAAATTAATATGATTATAAATATTATAAATTATTTAATGCTTTAAAGACCGAACTCTTAAATGGAGTCCTATTGATGCAAATATCAACCTCTTCACAAATTGAATTAAAAAGAATAAGAGAACGAGTAATATGTTCATTAAGTCCATAATTGGTTCTATGAGCTGGAATATGAAACATCTCATTTCGCAAAATTCTATCAAAGGGCATAAAAGAAAACAAATCCATCTCTGCGGCATTCTAAACTATTCACAATAATTAGAGCACACCTTGAAGAATAATTTGGCAAGTCATTAGACCAGTTTAATTTCCTTAGGGCATAACGCGTAAATTCATTTATTCATTTAATATTTCAATACGCAAGCTCTTTTTTTTATAGAATGGTGACCAGACAATAACAGTATTCCAGAGTAGGAAGCACTAACGAACCAAACATAGTCTTTAGGGTATATGCATCATTAAATGCCACAGAATTCCGTTTTAGAAAACCTAATATTGAATCACATTTGCTAACAATGTAGTCAATATGAGCTCTAAAATCAAACTTGTGGTCAAAGAGTACACCAAGATATTTGACTTGATTAACTATTAGCAAAAATTTATTAAAAAAAGTGCAGTTACAACTGAAGACGTTACGTTAGTATAGTATGTATATTGATTTCAGAATTCTTTTGAATTTTAATTTTAAATAATATTGCTTCCTACTATTTCCTTTCTATCATACATTCATGCTACACACAATCCAATGATGCGACTGTTTTAAAGCATGTTTTTAACTTTCTAACATACCAGGAAATCGGAAACTGACTGGTACCTTTGTACTTTGTATCACAAATTATTCTGTTATTAATTAATGTTCATTTAAAGGTTTTTTTTCTTTCTGTTTTTTTGTTAACTTCCACTATGATCTATGAATAAATGCGTTTTCAACAAAAAGGGATAATCGTTCTAGTTCGAATTTTATCAAAAATCCCCCTAACATGCACCAATTTTAATCGTCCGTGAAAATTCAACATAAAGGGATTTGACTGTACATAATATTCTTGTCTCCACCGAGTGCAGATTCGAGATCATGATGAATGCGTTTGCTTTTGGAAAAAAATAAAAAAAATGGAATTGCAATGAAGTGGAAACCGTCCCCCAACGTAGAAGGAACCTTCCTCTGGGTGCGCACAACAACAACGTTTTTTTTTTGCACATGCCCCAAGTTTTATCGCAAACAGATGAGCGATGCGCGAACGCATAGGAGTCGAACACACAAACACTACTTTTAATATACATACGGCATACCTATATATATACCTCAAATGAATCAGTGGAAAATTTACTAAATTCACCTATTTTTTTGTTTTTCAATCCGATAAGCTACTATTGAGCTAGGGCTGAATAATTATAATTTTCGTTACAGATATGCAGTGTTTTTCAATATTTTGCTAAAACCAGATCATTTTGGGGGATAAAAAGTATAAAAAATGTTGAACATAAGCAATCACTATGTCAAGTTTCATCAAAATCCGTCCATTAGTTTCTGCGTTCCGTGCATTCAAACAGTTCCATAATAAAAATAAAACAACACAGAAAAAAAAACCTGCGCACACACGAAATTATCTCCACTGGTCGTTGGTAAAATCCAACGATCTAAGCTTTTCTTGAATCGTATGTATTTTTAATTGATCGTTAATTTTAATTTAATGCTTATTGTTCAACTTCTGTATAACGTACGAAGATGATTTATATATTAAACTGGTTGTACAAAATTTAAATTTATAATAAAAGAAATTCCATTCCCATCGGCCAAGGCATTCTAAAGCTAGGAGCTTGAAGCTATTCATAAAAATAATCTCTGCCCAGATATCAGCTTCCGCTTCTGGATAGCAGATAACGAAAACTAATATCCTATGCCTGTATTCCAGACAGTTTGCAATCCAACTGTGAAAGCCGGATTTTATTTCTTGCAGTGGTTTTTAAGACAAATGGGAACAAAGTCTTTGCAGTTGAAAAAAAGTTACATTTTTATTATAGTAAGGATTACATCTGTCCCTTAAATAGTATTGCAATATGTTTCGAACTAACTTGCAGCTCAATCTCAATTTGACAGCTGTCAAATAAAATCTGCCACGGTGATCATTAAAAAAGTTTAAAATACATACAACATTTTGAAACGGTATACCCCATGTGTTGCAGAACCGTTTAAGGTCTCCACCAAGTACTTTGGTATACCTTCGTCTTCTCCAAGTTGAAAACCTAGAAGATATATTATTCTGAAGTAGTGGCTTAGCTGTTTAGCGCTCTGACTATTCGTTGCTTTTTCATTGACCGTGATCGTGCTTCAGCAAAATTAATCTCTTCAACTTAGCAGTTGTGATTTTTTTTTCGACAGTTCTAGGATAAAAGGATTTCTTCTTTACATCCCACCACCTCTAATTCCAATGAGTACCACCGTAGTAATTACCTCATTAGCTACCATTTTGGAACTAATTTCAAGAAGTGTTGTAGTAAAACTAAAAACTAACTCAGAGAATTACATTTCTCAACAATTGTACGAGATACAACAAGAATTCCTTGGATAGTTGTACTCGAATGAATTTTCAAATCATCACTCAACCAATTTATAACATATGAACATACCTATATACATTATAGGTGTATATAACAACTGCAGTGATAGCGAATTTTGTAGAAATAAATCCTGAGACTTAGGACACAGAATGTCATTCAAAGAAATTAATTACTTCTCACCCATCACCCTAGTTGCAGTGCAATGCCTTTGCTTTGCGATACTTTAATTCTTACACTCCATTTGAGATGAAATCCCTCAGCTGCACAAAGAAGCTAATGAATTCCTGTTATACCTCCTACAACATCCTTCGTGGAGATGTTGAAGCTTGTAAATGATCTATCAAGTATACTGATGAGCTTAATGGTGCCAGTCCTTTTTTTTTGGTTAATTAAAAAGCGATATTTCACAAATCTCAGAAAACAAGGGAAACATTCGTTTCCTTATAAAATTTAAAAATGACGATTTTTCGAGTATCATGCAGGAGCAGGTGGTATTGACGTTATTCTGGTCCATTGTTAAATTGTTGTTGAGATATGAAAGGGGTTACTTGGAGAAGAGTTAACTCGTGAATTTGGCAGAAGAATTGATTTTTTTGTTGCCTTCCTAAGGTTGTGGGGTTGTTTCTTTAATTAAAAAAACAAAACTGAAAAAAAATATGAGTACGGTTGGGGGAATACTCCAACTTTAGTGACAGGAGATGAAGGTAATCCTACAATCAACAATGACACTACACCACTAGCCTATGCAGAAAATGTCAAATAAATCGATTGAAGTATTTATTGAAAAAGAAATCAAGAGGAAGAAGTAATCATTCCGAACGTCTTTGTATCTGAAAGAAGGATTTGTTGAATTTGACAATAGTTCTCTTTTTCTTCAGATGGTCAGATCACAGCTTTTAGTTCAGGTTACTGAAATCTAATATTAATTATTTAGAATTCACGTTCTCCGTTCATCTAGGCGCTTAGTCTAACAGAATTATCTAAATCGCCTGATAGCATTGAATATATCAGCATTTTGTATATATGTTAGATACTTTTGATTCGACAAGTACTTAACTATTTATACACAAGAAATGCCAATCTGTATACGAGTGACAACGACTATCGAAAGCACCCCTAAGGTCCTATATTTAACATATGTAGATAGTCAATATTACTATTTCATAGCCTTCGAATTATAAGTACGGAAAATGTTCAATCCGGAACAAATCAAATACCAACGTTGTCTCTGTAGTAGTACTCATATGAGTACCTATCGTTAAATTTCTCACTCCCTTTCCTAATTCCCAATGGCAGATACAATTTCCTATCATTAAATCCTAAATCACCAAAGCCTCGTCATCAATAAAATAGAATCAAAATCCATTTGCAAATACATACAGCGTTCTTTACTTTGATAGATGAAGTTTAAATTAAAGTTCTGTCTGGTTAGGTTGTGTCTAAAGGAACATCTGTATTTACACATAATTATTAACTTGCTATAAGCTGGAATACCAATCAATCAAAATCCCCTGCGGTCTCTTGTATGTAGATGTACTCAACCGTAGGAACTATAAATCAATTTGGTCCTTTCTGCTGTATACTGTATACTCATACTCGTATGCATAAAACGACTTTTCGAAACCTCCACCCGTATCTAAACATTCAATAAAGAAAATATCTGAAAACATTCATCAATTTTCGTGTCATTGTTGTCAGTTATTAAACGGTGAAAAGTTTGTAAAGTATGTTTGTTTACATAAACAAATATGTATACTCGTATACTGTCACCTTTGAGTTTTAAATTCACTAAATTTTCTACCCATGCTATACTCATGCAAACAAATAAACACATGTATGTATGTCCACCAACACATACTATACACACAGGTGAAAGCCCTATTCTTAGATAGGATTCTCTGATAGTGCTTCTACGGAAGGAGCTAATATTTCACAGGATAATATTTCACATAACCGTTTCTGGTGTCGAACCGACTATCATCAGCGATACAATGCAACACACAATGCTGCAATACGACAATGGGAAGTAGAAATCGGAAATTGGATTGAACGAGATAATGGTTACGATGTCATTGGTTAAAGGTAATGGTAGTCATTGTACACGAAAGTAGATTTGTGGAGAACTCTTAATGGGCTTGAGTGAACTTTGGCAGAACTTATTATGACAAAAAAAGTAGAAATTGGCTTACTCTATACATAAATAAAAAAGTTAGAGTTAGTTTTCGTTTTGGATGTGTGTACATATGTAGGGTGAAATCTCCCTTAGGCGGACAGCGACGGTGACAACAGTTTTGACCGCCTAAGGGAGTTTTCCGTCTAATACACACATTTTTTTTTAAAATAAATTATCTTTATTTATCAAGACATAAAAAATACTAAATACAATCAAAACAACAAATCAAAACAACAAAAACAACAACCTAAATACGCAGGTGGTATTTACGATATTTAAATATTTCTAATTTCTACAACGTACTTCTCTATTCGGTGTTTGTTCGCTTACTTAACGATTCAATTGGACGAAGAGTTTGGGTATCCACAAAACACAGAAGACCTTTTGAAAATATACATACATACATACATACACATTCTATCATGACTTTGGCAGTCGTGCAAGTTTGGATTTGACTCCATATAAGTGAATGGCAGTAGTTTTGCTACAAAATTGATATGTAAATTCTATACTTACTTAACTTCTTACTTTATGTGGCGCTACAGCTCGGGGTAAAACAGGGCCTGCTGCTCGCAACCATTTGTGTGTAAGTGTTATATTTTTGCATGAATGGAAGGGACCTACAGTTTTTTGCCGACTCCGAACCAGGGTTACCTTTGGGACTCTTTGGGGTCCAATGAACCCTTTTTTGATGGCACGGACCAGGACCCGCCTTTTTGAAAATCATCGAAATTGGACCCTTTTTGAAAAAAGGGACCCTTTTCGGATTCTTTCTGTAAATTGAGAAACGATTGACACATTCAACCAAAATTCCTTCACTTCTTTTAGTAGACAAAGTCACCGACAGCAATCAGACTTTTGCATTAACCGGATTTCTATCTATGTATTTTTTTGCCAGCGCCAAAATGTAAATTTTCCTTGTAAACAGACACATTCAAATAGTTGGTGCGTTTCGTTTGTCATACTTCATCGCATTTAAATTTTTCGTATCCTCATATAGTGTGTAATCAATCACTTTGTTTTGTTATCGTGCGCAACTGGATTACAAGTACAAAAAGTAGTAATCACACCTTTTTGTCCAAATACTTTTCTTGTTTCTTGTGTTTATGATACTTTAATGAATTGCTTTTTTTTAAATAGAGTTTTTTAAGAGTTTTTATGCGTAAGCTTTATATATTTTTAGGCAACTGGACAAAAATACAAAAAAAAAAAATTAAGAAAATAATACTTATTCTACCCGTCTTATTCTTTAATTTTATATGGGACCCCTTTTCGGACCCTTTGCGGAAATTTGCAGATGTAACCCTGCTCTGAACGGGGAGTTGAGAAGCTTAGTGACAAATGATACTTCGAAAGAGGTGGCATCGTGAAAAACTTTATTTTTTTTTTAGGTTTTGGACCCGGGCTGGGATTGAACCCGAGCAGCATGCGTAGTAGTCCAACGTACTAACCACCATGGCCACGGTGATATTATATACAAACGCCGTTATTTCTGCTGTATTTTGTCTTTTCGTTGGCATCTGTTGCGACTGTGAGCAAGAAACACCAAGTCGGTGTGAAGCTAAGGACGTTTTTTTATTTTTGTCCGTCTAATGGAATTAAATTGAGCAATTTCTAACAGATATGCTTGTGTGCTTCCGATTAATGGAGTGTCCGGCTAATGGAACCTAAAATGCATGCAATCTGAAACATAAAAGCTTGGTAATAAAAATATGTCCGTAGGGATATGTCCGTCGAATGGAGCTGTCCGTAATATGAGATTTCACTGTATATGAAAGAAATTTAAGTTGATCGTTATAATAAAAGAGTTTGGAATAGATACTGCCAAATCGTTGAAATAATGGGTCTACAGATAGTATGTATTTGACCATTTTTGGATTGAGACCAGCATACAAGCATGCCCATAAGGCTTTATTTGCACGCTCTAATGTGAATCTTCCAGTTGAAGTGCAAACCTTAAACAACTACCATGCTTTTGACCTTATTGCAATACTCAAGTGTACAGTAATTGTAATTGGCCGTAGACCAGTCAGGTCATCGGAGAATTCTTTAAAGCCCGAGTTGTTTAGTTCAACAAGTAAATCATAGATGACATGTGATAGGACACCCCATTGTGGGCAAGTTAAGCAGCTGTGACCGACACTGATATACACATCTGTGTATGATTTGTATAACTTGGTGTTATCCTAATAATTCTACAAAAGAAGGAGACACTCAGAGGGCTGCCTCTGGAACGAAGTGGCATTACCACAAACCAATTAATCGTTCAAAATCACGAACGCTACAACATACATTTCCAAATTTG
Source organism: Brachyopa scutellaris (assembly GCA_949775065.1). Taxonomy (NCBI): domain Eukaryota; kingdom Metazoa; phylum Arthropoda; class Insecta; order Diptera; family Syrphidae; genus Brachyopa; species Brachyopa scutellaris. The sequence goes on from OX459113.1 coordinate 115,003,143, forward strand.
TAAGTCAAGTGTATTTGTAACACGTAGCTATTTTACTGGCGTGTAACAAATCTGTGTACATAGTATGTAAGTTCATAGCAATAGCAACAACTCCATACGCTAAGGCACCCTTTTAATTTGCATGACAACTGCCTTTATTCCTATTCCTATTACTCTCTCAGTTGCAAGTTGATTCTAGGTAAACAAATAAAATTTCTCCTTAAATCCAAATGTAATTGATGCGGTTTGCTGGCATTGCAGTTGCAGCACAAGTTGTGTAGATTCTTTGCACAGCCAAGCAGGATTATATACATACATAGTAGGTAGGTGTGTGTATGTATACATTGCTTGGCGAAAAAGTTTCTCTTATGCCGTTCCGAGGCATGTAAACCATTCGTTTACAGCATGCACAGGGTGTTAAAGGATTCTATTGATTTTTGGTTTTGCCAACAAGTCAGGATGTTAGTACGAGTGAAAGTAGAACTTTTATAATTGGGGCATCATCGGCGTTTAATCGCCTTGCTCTCTTAAATCTTGTTATAGAATTCAGTTAACTTTTCCTTTGGAATGGGTGACTTTGTTTATTCAATTTACAACAAAGGATATTCAGGTGATTGGCAAACCTGCTCTAATTTTTCGATTATGCAAAAACGCAGCAGCATGTGATTCATTGTTTTAACAAGTATAATACAAAATATAGTTAGCCATGAGATTAATAATTTGCATGCATCCACTGAATATCGAAACACAACACATTATACACCCACGTAGTGATGTGATAGTAAGTGCACCCGTGGATAAAAAAACCATCGCATTCGAAGTAATTTGTATTCTCTCCTTTCCGATGGGAGCCAATTTATGTATGGTGAAATAATGTATAAGCATATATTTTTTTAGTTATTGCCAATATTTTAACTATCTGAATATCCTTCAAGACTACTGGTAAGCGCTCTGTATTTTTTTATTTGGTAAAAAGTCACAATGGGTTCGTTTTTTCAAAGATTTGAAATGGCGGTAACTCTTAAAGAGCAACCGTATATTGTTGCTTTGCGTAAGGAAAAAGTGTCAAATCGTGAATTTGCTAGTCGACTAGGGTCTAATGAATGGAGTGTCACCTTCAGTGAGAAATAACTTCACATCAAAAATGTGCATTTATTTCCCACTCGAGGTGATGTTATTTCCCATGTGAAGTTATTGCCCGTGAAGTTATTTCCCTGCACCTATGTGATCCACCCGTATATATTACTATGCCCCCTACTTCGGCGATAGCTGTGCCTTGTTGCCAGTTTTCATGGCTGGGGAATTTGACTGTATAGTCCAGTGGTTCCCAATCTTTTTTATACTGCGACTCCCTTTACAGGCTGTAATTTTTTTCCGACGCCCTTATAAAAGAAGATACCTGTGTGTAGCTCTAGCAGATATTAAGATTACTTTAAATATCCTTTAATTAAAGAAAACTCCAAAGAATATACAATCTTGATTATTGTTATTTATAAAAAAATATAATAGTGCAATCAATGAGAGAGATGAGTTTGCTTTTCCAAGCATAACTTCTTCAATCGGCTGAAGTTTTGAAATCGCTACTCTCATTTCTTTTTCTAAATTGATTTGTAGCCTGTATTTCGAATTGATTACTGCAACTGCAAAAAAGCGAGTTTCACACAAGTATGACGTAGCAAACGGTAAAAGGATCTTAAAAGCTGTAGTACTGAGAGTAGAATATTCTTGGGATACATTGCTCCAAAATTTAAATAGTTTGTCTTTGCCGAAACGTAGTTTAAGGCTCGTATCAGTTGTTCTTTCTCGACTATTGAATGTGCAGATGGGGGTGGGGTCGATTGGAATGGATCTCTATTTCAGTCGTATTGATCAAGATTCTCTGGAAAATATTTATCAAAATGGGTACTTAATGTCGATAAGAAATGCATAATAATATTTTAAAGATGTCCTTTGGGATGACTTCAAGGAAAATCCGAACGCCAATCAAAAGACAAAAATTGGTTGGACTTGGATTAATTAATTTTAATGTATATTTCCGATCAGATCGAACTTATCTCGAGTCAATTGCTTGGTTTCATGATTCAGATAGTTGACTCGCTTATTCAGAAACGGCAAATGTAGTACGTCCGATTCAGTGTCAGTGTCATTTAATTCCAATCTACCGAACGCATGCGCGGTGCTAACATAGATAATCGTGGTTTACAAATAATTTTGCAAGCGATGATTTCTTATCACTTTTAATAATATCATCTCTACAATTATCATCTCGGCCAACTTTTTGAATCAAAAATAGAGGATTAGTTAGTTTGTCTTTGACCGCTGTCGCGATATCATTCTGAGATTCGACTATGAACAATTTGTTGAAAATAATAGTGTTTGCTTGTTTATGTGAAAGTATTTCCGGATCAATTGTTCAGCTTCCAAGTGGGAAAATTCGAGGTCAAGATAATGGTCATTACTTATCATTTGAATCGATTCCATATGCAGAGCCGCCAATCGGAGAAAATCGATTTGCGTCTCCGAAGCCATATTCCGAAAAATGGTCAGACATACGAAACGCTACACAGCCGCCAGTAAAGTGCATGCAATGGGATCAATACCTTTTCCGAGAAGACCTACTCGACGGTGAAGAAGATTGCCTCACTGTGAATGTCTACACGCCCAGTATTACCGGCAATCAAACTTATCCGGTTTTGGTACTCATACATGGTGGAGCCTTTATGTTTGGCACTGCTGCGGCGAATGGTCATGATTACATAATGAAAGCCAAGACTGCGGTCGTGGTCAAGATAAACTATCGGTTAGGACCATTGGGTTTCCTGAGTACGGAAGACGAAGTTATATCTGGGAACTTTGGTTTAAAAGATCAGTTGCTGGCTTTGGAGTGGATCAAGGAGAATGTAGCGGTTTTTGGTGGTAACCCAGCCAACATTACGATTATGGGGTTCTCTGCGGGCGGAGCGGCGGTACACTTGCATATGTTAAACAAGCGACTGGAAAAATTGGCAACCTCTGCAATATCTTTTAGTGGAACTGCATTTTGCCCTTGGGTCATTATACGAAATCCGCTTAAGAGGACACTGGCATTAGCCGAATATTTGAATTGCCCAACTAATAGTTCGGTTACCATTAAATCATGCTTGCAGCAGAAGGAAGCTGCGGATATAGTTCGCGGGGTGAAACATTTTCAAACATTTGGATACAATCCCTTTACAGTTTTTGGACCTGTGATAGAGTCTGAAACCGTAACGAATTCCTTTCTCACTGAGAATCCAGTTGACATTATAAAGAATGGAATGACTGCTGATATACCATGGCTAGCGTCTTATAGCAAAGAGGATGGGGGCTACAATGCTGCAGAACTATTGCAGAAGGATGCTAATGGCCGAGAGATGATCGAGGTGTTGAACGACCGATGGAATGAGTTGGCTCCAGTGAGTCTTTTCTATAAGGACATAGTAGACTCGGATCAATTAGAGTCATACTCGAATGACCTGCGACAGAGGTACATGGGAAACGTGAGTTTTTCTGCGGATAGTTACCAACTGCTGCAGAAAATGTACACCGATGTCCTCTTTTCAAGTGGAGTTGAAAGAGCTTTGAAATTACATAAGGAATACACTCAGTCACCCGTTTATGCTTACGCTTTTGATAATCCAGCATCTATTGGGATTGGACAGACTTTGTCCCATCGAATCGATATCGAATTTGGTTTGTTGAATACGAAAGTAAGAGGTGCCTTTAAATAGTTCAATTGGTTTTATTTCTAGGAACCGTCCATGGAGATGATTTCTTCTTACTCTTCAAAGGCTCTTATAGAAGTAGCGATAAACTTTCCGGGAGTGAACAGGCATTCTCAACGAATTTCGTAGAAATGGTACAACACTTCAGCCTAACTGGGTAAAGATTGCGCGCTTATCGTAAATAAATTGGTAGTAAAGATCATTTTGTTTATTAACAGAAATCTGAAATTTGGATCGTGTACATTTTTGAAGAATAATTCATCCACAAAAGGATTGCTAGTGATGCAAATAACAAAGGATTCCTGCGACACAATCAATGTAGAAACGCTTTTATAAAAACTGATTCGAAACGCACCTTTAAATATGCATAATACATAGCTTACCACATACACACTGAGTTATTAATATACATGCAGATGTAAACATCGACTTAGATAGAAATGAGCATGAGATAAGCTGGTCAATTCTTAGTCAAGAAATTCTACCTCAAATTTCAATCAAATAGAAAACAGACATTTGACATTTGGTATTTGTTAACTGCACTGCTCGACTTAAGATTTTTTTGTTTTGTTTTGATAAAGTGGAGCAGTAATGTTAATTCGTTATCTGAAGGCGAAGGTTGTTTTGTACGTATTATATTTGAGAATTATTTTATAAGTAACTTATTTTTAAAGACATACTTGTGTGTTGTAATGTATTTTACATAAAATCCTTGGAGTCGATCAGCTTTTGTAATATACTTAATTTATCGATTGAGTTTCTTTTACTAATATGAACTTCACTCATTAAAAGACTCCTGGATTTACTGAAAAACACTATCTACATATCCTAATTGGTAGTCAAATATATGTACATATATAATAAACATAAAATAACGTTGTGATTAGAACGATCTTATTTAATTTACTACTGAAAAACCGATATGTACTCTCACATGATATAAGAAGTCACCATAGATTTGTTGTATCCAGCCCGATTGGCATAGCGCCATCTAGGAGAGAATCAATGTCCACAAAGGCTTATGTATCTGCTGTGGATGCACAAATTTCTTAGTAGGGAGCTCATTCCAAGATCCATTTGCGATCCAGAATGTTCCACAGTGGAGAGTTCAAAATCTATTGTAACAGGTTCTCGCCTAAAATGTTCTGCAGCAATCGGTTTGAGTATAAATAGAACACCTCAATAGGAGGCTCAGTCAGTCAATCACGAGTTAGATATGGAAGTGATACATGCGAATAGTAACATTGATTGAAAAGTAATTGAAAAAAAATAAAAATATTTGGCTTCAGCAGTCCTAGGTAGAACGAAGCCTATCTTCCCGCAACCATTTGTGTGTGCGCTTTATATTTTTTGCACGAATGGAAGGGACCTACAGTTTTCTGCCGTCTCCGAACGGCTAGATGGGAAACTTTACATGACAAATGATACTCTTGAATGCTTGTCAGGCATTCGGAAGAGATGGCCACTGTGAAAAACTTTTTAGGTGTTTGCGGTGGGATTCGAACCCAAGACCGCTCGCACAGCAGTCCGACGCACTAACCACTTGCGCTACGGTGCCCATAAAGTAATTGAAAGAAGATCGAATAGTTAAGCGCTTGCGAGATAATAAAATGATTGAAATGTAATAGAACAACGATTGTAAAGTAGATAATGAAGTGATTGAAAAGTAATTGTTAAGCAGATGATAAAGAGATTGTAAAGCGATAGAAAACTTTCAAAGTGAATTGCAATGTGATTATCGAAGAAAGAAGCGATAGGTGAAATTCTTAGAAAAAGGCTTGTGCTTAAATATTTCGATACAGAATAAAGTTTTATCCAAACGAATCTTATATTTTTACCCACAGGGGGTAGAAAATCCATGGAAGAATATTACAGATTTCATTAATTTCATTCATTTATCGGTATTTGCTACTTTCTTCATTAATTAGTAGCGCAGACTAATTTATTAGGTCAAAATAACCTGCTGTTGACATTTACAGAAAACAAGTTTTGTCGTAGTTTTAATTTCTATTTACAATTCTAGAATAATTCATAGATGCTCGACATTCATGCTATTTTAAGCCAAGGGGCAGTGATAGCGGAGTGCCTTTACAGCTGAACTATACTTCGTCTCGGACGCCTTAAAGGACCGGCGTGTTCGTATGCACCGTCTAGTGTGCCCGTGCGAGAACTCTCGTAAGAGAAAATCCAACCCCAAAAATCCAAACCTCCCATCCAACATCCAAAGTTCGTATATGATTTCTATCTGTCAACTCAAGGAAATCTCATGGAAACCATATAGGAAGTGTTTGTTTTTTTGAAACTTCATTTTGGTTGCTACATATTTGTCCACTACCACTTGCATTGCATAAATAGCAAATATATCAACCAAAATGAACTCTTAGGTTACTCTGGTTGGATTCACTTAGACTCTTAAGGTGCATTGTGTTACCACATGGAGTCGATTCATTTATCGGTACTTCCCTACTCCTACTCCTCTTAAAACAACAAATATTTCCCATATAATTATGATTTCCAAATAGCAAATATATCAAATAAAATTAGTGAACTTTTAAAACAACAAATGCTTCCCATATGATCTCCACATAGCAAATATCTCAACCAAAATTAATGAATTCTAAAACAACAAATAATTCCCATATGATATCCATATAGCCAATATGTCAACCAAAATATATGTATATGATGATGATGGTTTGTGTTTTGAAAGAACATGTTTGTTTAACGTTATTTCGCTGTCCCTTTGCTGTTGCTGTGCTTATGTTTTTGATTCAATTTCAAATGTTGAAGTTCTTGCCACTGTCAAAATTGCTGGTGATTTTTATTTGTTTCTATCGTTAGCGAGTTAATTTTTAATAAGAACGTTTGAGAGATATTGTGGGAAAGTTTTTTTTTCCTTAAGAGGACAGCACACTTTAATTTCAACACCTTCATAATATACATACATATTACATATGTATGTATTCTAAATTTAATATAAATTCCGGTTCTCATCGTTTCCGGTTGATGGACTAAGAATGTGCTTTCTCATCATTTCTTTCCATTTTAGATGTCAATCTCACTTATTGGAGTTACTCTTGTATAACACGCGACGAGTCCTTTACAACAGGTTCATAGCCCCACGACAACCCATCCTTTTAAGTTATAATAATTTCTTTTTTTATATTTAGTGATTCGTGCGTACCACCCATTCACCTTCAACATATGGATTACCTCTTGAACCCAGACGAACGCCTTTTTTAACTTCTTCTTTCTGCACCCAAAAGGGAGCAAATCATTGTACTCCTATGACGTAGGTAAGCCACCCCGGTCACACAATCTGTTTCAGCTTAATGGCGTAGTTGAGATTCGATTGAAAGAAATGTTTTGGGTTTGGGGGCATGGATGTTGTCCAAAGTATTTCAATTGGAATTCGTAATTTCTGAAGTGAATTCACAACTTTAAGGAATCTTTTTTGTGCGGGGCATTTCTCTAACGAATCAAAGCTGTGAATTGATTATTTAAAGAAACATTTTTATTTTAAAAGAGAGCAAAACAAAGGAAAAACTTTTCTTAGACGCTATCTCTAGAATTCCCTCGTTCTTTTTGCTAAGATAAAGGCAATGTGAGTGTGGTTATTATCGCAACATCAATCGGAATCACTATGTCCTTTGGTTGTGTCCGACATAAGGAGGGTTTTCTTAAATTACCTAACTTTTCCTATTGGATTGTTTTGTTATTGTCTAGGGGTTATGTCCTTGAAGATTGTTAGGAAAAATAGAGCTGAGAGGGAATGAGAAAAATTCGAATAAATATGTAAAATTTGAATGAACTCAATTACACATACGAGTGTATCTACAAGTTTTTTTTCCCAATTTTCTTTGCTTACCTCTACTAGATCTCCACTGGACCTGCAAAGCGTATCAACTGGGAATTGTATTTCATTACTTTGCAGTTCAATGTTTTGGTTTCTTTCTTTTTTTATTAGGTATCCACGACGATAAATTGGGTTTTAAAGGGGTTCGTCTTGAAATCAACTATATACGATAGGTCTGGGAACACGTTGCCTATTTTGCAGAGGATACGTAATGAGATGAGTACTTCCGGATGGATATTTCCTTTATATTCATCATGGATCCCGGTCCCCATATCATTTAGAGTACATTTAGATTAGATAAGAGGTTATTGTTGTAAGTGGACAAATCTAACGTTTTAAATCGGTTTTACTTAGAGGGAATAGTCTAAAGGTTCTATGAGAAGCTTTAACAAAGCTGACATATTACTTAAGCTAGCCACAAGAAGGTGCATTGTAACTGATCGCCAAGTAGGTGAATAACGGGTGGCGTGCCTAAGGCGTTCGCTGAACATCATGGGCGATTCACTGATAACTTTGGTCTTCCTTTTTTAATATTCTCAGCGCGTTTATCAATAACGACTATTTGGCGGCATTATTTTCCCTCTTCCAATAAAACTTCAAAAGTTTCTTTTTCGACAGGAAGCGAATCCGTCATCATCGTCATTGTAAGTTTGTTTATTGTCTAGGTGTTGGCTACACCCTAGGGATGTTATTCAATTCGAATGGCCGTACAAATATTTATTTAGGATTTTGTTGTTCCGATGTAGGTCAAGTTTGCATACAATTCAATGTGACTTGAACGTATAAGGATCCGATACGAATATTTATTGTTTTTCATTATAAGAAAAACAACAATGAAATTGTATCTACATGTGTCGTATAATTTATACATCGAAATCGGGGATGAAGTGAATCCAATCAAACTTTCCCACTTGAAAGCAACGTACTTGATAACATTCAAGTGACACTGACTTATTTTTTCTTTTGTTAAAACAGCCTTAAGTTTTATTGAAAAAAGCCGCAGGATACGGAAGTTGTTTTCAAAAAGACTTCATAAAGGTTTCTATGGACAACGAAAGCTATTAAAAACATTTCTACATTGAAGCTAAATGCTGGAATCATTGTTAAGTTGTTGCCTGGACCTTAAACTGGCTGAAGTAAACTACACGTTGTTTGCCAGCATCATTTGTGTCCTCCCTTTAAGCAGAAACTTCTTTCTTTGTGATATTTTAAGATTTTGATAGCAACAGTTGAAGAAAACGACTCCTCTGCATTATCTATTTGTGAGAAAGAAATAAAACATATTTAAATTAGATAAGATATGACAGCGACAGGTGCACCAGACTTCATTCATTAATGTGTTACCGGACTCTATCCCTTACTTTCCCCAACAGATGGCTCTCCACCCAATCACATTAACCTACACTCTCGCTTCAATCGCGAAACGATTCATTGAATAATGAGTTGCAGACGATAACCAAAACCCAAATCCTTTCGGTTTTTCTCTTCGATAAACATTTTATGTCTGCAATTAACTCCCATTCGAAGGAGATCCCACCGTAATGTGGTCCTATCCATCATCTGGCCTAGTTCTGCACTTAAGACAAGACGCATTTCACATCCTGCAGCAGGATCTCTTATACGCGATCAATCGATTAAGCATCATATCATCAATATATTATGTCCGTAGTATAGGTACCATTCGCGGCTCTCACACTTAACCAATCTTAACAAATAAGGTGTCAATAGAAAGAGAATTTCCTGGAGCAGTGACGAATTGCACTTTCACTTTATAAATTTTAACACATTCAAAAATCGATCAAACCAAATATTCTACCCAAAATGAACTTCCAAAAGAACACTTCCCGTATGATTTCCAATTGTCAACTGATGGAAATTTGGAAATGAATTCAATTTGGTTGATATATTGGTTATATGGAAATCATATGGGAAGTATTTGTTGTTTTAAGAGTTCATTTTGGTTGATATAATTGCTATTGTTGCAATCTATCAACCAAAATGTTTCAATGAGTTGACAGATGGCAATCATATGGGAAGTTTGGCTATTGGGGGCTGGATTTTCTCATGTGAGGTTTCTCGCACTGGCACACTGGTTGAATGTATTACAGAAAATTAAATTAAATTCATATGAAACAGAACTACTGGGGTGAAGCAGATTTGTGAAACTATTAAATGGCATTGATATGTGTATATCTCAAAGAAATCAATCCAGATTTTTTGAGAATCCAATTTAATTATTTCACTTTCGTACACGTTGACTCTTATACGCGTACAATAGAAAGTCCCTTCAAAGGAGTCTATCTCTCATTATTATTTTATTCAACGAATTTTCACTCTAATTAACTTTTCACTAATTGAAAATGTATGCATATATACCGTATGTAGTACATACAAGTTTCATACGAATGTAGATGTTAAAGATATGCCTTCATAATTACCACCAGAGCTGTAAAAAAAGAAATGCTCTCCTGATTGTGCATGACATAATTAGGCGTAAGGTAAATTTATCTAACGAATGAGAAACCTTTCCTCAAATTAAGGTCATTTTGTGAACGTAGGTTAAGCATACAAAACATTTATAAAACAAATATTATGCTGCAAACATTATTCTTGGGAAAAATGTTCACAAAGGAAGCTACACCGTTAGCAGTATGATGTGTGACGTTCTGTTTTTGTTTTTTGTTTAAACACCTACTTCTTGTATGTATAAATATATGGTATTTGTTGCCTGTCTGAACCAGTTGGCGGTTTGGGACATAATTAGAATGTGAGTGAGTATTTGTATGTAAATGTCGTTATAAGAAATGTCACCGTGTTAATTGTACATGATATGTGGCAGTTCTAAAAGACGAAGAACTATTCGTATGCCTACTAACACTCAACAAATTAGTAAACTGTGACTGGACTATAAAATCAACGAAACTTTTTTTTAAAACTTATAATATATAAATGTACATACATACGTGTAAGTGATAGTCACAATCAGCGCGTACCTTCCTTCTTCAATTTGGGAGTTAAAGGCCATCCAACAGAAATGCTCCATTATCAGAGTTAATGTTTTGTAACGAAATTTGTCATGGGCTTTCGTTACCCTCGAAAATGATTAGCACTCAATGGCGAGTACAAAGGAAGAAAAGATGACGGGGAGGGGATTTTACTGGTTTTGAACACTTGTGGATAGAAATGAGTTATTTTTATCATTTAGCAAAAAGCTGAAACTACTCAAAATAGCGAAAAAATGTTTTATTATGCGGGATCCCTAATAAATCAACACCACAGAATTGTTTTGTACTTACTTCATTCACTTTATTTAAAGAAAAAAAATATGAAAACACATTCTTAAAAAGGAATCAACAAAAATGCGAAAACTATACAAATTCTTTTAAACAATAAAAAAATAAATAAATATTTGGCTTCAGCAGTCCTAGGTAGAACCAAGCCTAGCTTCCCGCAACCATTTGTGTGTGCGCGTTATATTTTTGCACGAATGGAAGGGACCTACAGTTTTCTGCCGTCTCCGAACGGTGAGTTGGGAAGCTTTACATGACAAATGATACTCTTGAATATTTGTCAGGCATTCGGAAGAGGTGGGCACTGTGAAAAACTTTTTAGGTGTTTGCGGCGGGATTCGAACCCGAGACCGCTGGCTCATTAGTCCGACGCACTAACCACTTGCGCTACAGTGCCCACAAACAATACATAAGTAAAAAAATCAACTAGGCGTAAGAGTCTGGATAAGGAAGGAACCTTTCTTCTTCGTTGACAATTCACTTACTTACTTAACGGGCTCCCGACTCGTGAAGAGTCTCTGCCTGAGACACGGCAGCCTTCCACTCTCTTCGATCCCGGGCATACTGCTTCCAGTTGTCTAGACCAAGCGCACTGGCATCTGCGGTAGCTTGGTCTTCCTTGTCGTCTCGAATCTAGGTGTTGTGATTCGTAGATCCTCTTTGCTGGAGCATTGTTGTCCATTCGCCCGATGTGGCCGAGCCAGTGTAATCGACACGTTGTCTGGCGTCTCGTTTTTATGTGATATGTTAGTAAATGGTCTTTAACTATTCCTTATTGCATATGCGTCCCGTCATGGATTCCTATAACTATATTACAAAAAGAAAAAAACAGTTAGAAAGCTTATAAGTAACTTTATTCCAAGGTTTCAAAAACAGTTAATTTTTTGCGATTAGAAAATTTTTCCATCTTGTAACAAGTCCATTTTTAATATAAAATTCCTCTGTACATCATTATACCTACATAGATTATAAAATACTTTGAATTTTTTCTGTAACAGCTAAATTATCCTCTCACAAAAAAAAAAAAAAAAAACATACTTGCATACATATAGCTAGAAAGCCAATTTCGCATTCATCACTTCTAAGGTACTCGGGTGCTATCAAAGTCAAGAATAGGATACCTTATTGGAGGAATTTTAATTTTGCATGGTTCAGGTTAAATAACCACCAAGTACTTTGACATTTTGAAATTGTAACTCACGAAAAAGCTTGAATGTGGCTCCGATGCTCCTAAGTAGTAGGTACAATTTCCCAAACTTGATTGTAACAAAATATCGCAATCGCATCAAAAACAACAAAAGCACAAGTGGTTACAAAAATAGCACACACACATCGATGAATAGGTATCGCTTTCAAATCCCCAGTACCCGTAAATCGCATTTAGAAGGACTCTTTAAATTTAAAAACCATCAACCATCGTTTTGCGAAAACTTTTTTTATATTTAACAGAACTGCTATTCATACAGAATTAAATAGTCAACTGTTGTGCTTTGGTTCCAATTACCCTGGATACGTTCCACAGATGAAAAAGTTTAACCCACACGCAATCCACACGAATATGTTATAAAAAAATCCCCAACCATGCTCCAGTAGAAGGACGAAGCAACAGTTCAACACCGCTTGTTGCTCCTTTCAGTCGGTGACCTGGAGAAGGTAAACTAGCAACTGGTGGTGATTGCGTACATGTACGAGTGAGTAGCTCCCGAAGGACATTGTCTTACCTATTTTTAGTGTTTTTCATCAATAAGGGGAAGTGAGCTTTTATATACGTGTATGTCTGCCCTTACGGGTGGTTTTGTGTTGGTATATTTCAAGGGTAATAAAGCAAGGGCTTCGATTTACCTGCCTGCGATTGGTTTTTATGATTCCTCATTGTTTTTTGTGTTAGGGTTTTTGGTTTATGTGACGTTATGAAACTTTATGTGTGTATGCGTGTGTGTATAAAAATATGTAAAGCTTGTTTATTTAACCTACATACTGTGGAATATCGCTGGCAGCAAACTAAACATGGTTTTCTTAGCTTTTTGTTGTTTTTTTTTGTTTTATTTGGCCAACGGGATTTAATTTAGGCCAATGTCAAGTTGGAAACTTAGTAAATTACAAGCATCCATAACAGAAAGAAAAGATAATTTAATATGTTTCAAGGTAACAAAACAACAAAAATAAGTATCTATGTGTACTAGTATGTATGTATATACCCATAGTACTCGGAAAAGCAGGATAAAGGTATGTATGATTATTTTTTGTTTTGGGAAATGTTTTGAGGGCTTGCCTGTTGGAACTTGAATTATATATGATTGTAATTATCCATCGTGTGATATGATACTGTGCAACTACAAAGGATAAAAAAGGTGGGAACCAAAATTTATATTCGCAATCAAGAGGTCCTTGTTATTTGTCTTTATGGCGCAACAGATACTCAACTGTAGTTTGTGCGCCTGAAGCATACTGGCGTACATTCATTATGATAAGTGAAGCAAGTTAAAGAAGAAAATGTTCTTGGTTGCTACTTATAATCAGAAGAGCTACATAAATGAGGGTCTTAAGTTTGCACAAAACACTGCCAGAAAAGGTTCTTCAAAAAACAACAAAAGGTGCTTTGATGCTATATGTACTTTGTTCTGATAGACATCCTGAGATTACAAAGTGTTTCCTCTGAAGATGCGTGTATTTGCTGTCCTCATTCCGATCCCGTGTGTAGACCGAATTTTGATGTCAGAGTTCAAATTAATTCATAGGGTGTGTGTTCTACACATTCTAGTATTTTGACTCTGGCTCTTATAGAGTATTTTGCTTTGGCTTCTACCAATGTCAAAAATACTTGATATAGTGGACGCTCGATATAGTGAACATTGATATATTGAACAATCCAATATAGTGAACACACAATGTTTTTATACAGGCTATTATAAATATACAGTGTACTCTCTCCTTACGGACACCTCTCATAACTGGACACCTCTTGTAACCGGACAGATTTCAAGGAACGGAAATAAATACACGATTTTTCATATAAAAAACTCTTCCATAACCGGACTCTCCCATAACCGGACTCTCTCATAACCGGACACGGACACACATTTTTGTAACCGCAATAGAATGTCGCTTTCTCTTAAATGGACAAAACACATCTACGTATGCAAACTTTTAACATGTTTTTTTCCCTCTTCTGTACACTTTGCAAAGAAACGAAAAAAATGTAAACTGTGGAGTGTGCCTTTACGTCATTATTACGTTGACAAACGCATATCTCCGGCATTTTGATAGATATTTTATATTATCTTGTGCGAATTTTGTATAAAGATAAAAGTGATTCCGCTGGTTACAGTCAAGTGAAAATTTGTCTCTGATAGGACAAATAATGCCGGGATATGGAAGTTTACTGTATTTCTCGTCAGGGTTCCCGTCTTGTTCTAACATATCTAGAATTGTCATGACCGGCTTATTTCCTCAACCATTGACGGCATATGTTGTCTCGTCCGCGAACATGTTATCCAAAAACTATGTGCATTTATAAATCCCAATGCATTTTTAAATAGGTTTGTATGTTAAGTGTATGTATGTATGTATATTATGTATGTGTCATTTTACGCTATGACATAAAAATGAATTCCTTTATAAAATAAAACTTATACCACATGTCTACTGTGTTTCTTTTTAAAGAACGTCAATTCATTTTTTTCTCCCATAACCAGACACCTCTCATAACCGGACAAATTTCTTAGTACCGTCAGTTTTCGGCTACCATATACGGCGTCAGCAGTCCTAAACAGAACCAAGCCTAGCTTCTCGCAACCATTTGTGTGTGCGTGTTATTTTTTCCACGAATGGAAGGGACCTACAGTTTTTTTTTGCCGACTCCGGACGGCGAGTTGAGAAGCTTCTCATGACAAATGATACTCTTTGATTGCTTGTCAGACATTCGAAAGAGGTGGCAACCGTGAAAAAACTCTTAGGTGTTAGACCCCGGCTGGGATTGAACCCGAGCAGCATGCGTAGTAGTCCAACGCACTAACCACCACGGCCACGGTGAACACTATTCTAAATAGCGAACAAAAAAAATCTCGCTACAGTGAACCTATGATTTTTTTATTTTCTTTGAACCTTTCAGCTTGCAAAAACACGTCTAAAACTCATTAGTGCTATGCAGTCGGCAGTATCCATACAATCGTCCAAATTTACCGTTGGTTCTACTCATCGTGTTGTGCGAGAATCTTGCATGATTATGTATGTAGTCTATGGTACACAGTTTGTGGTCGTTTGTGGTGCAAATTGATTTGAATTGGCTTCAAGGAGTCCACGCTCGTTACAATGAACAATCTCGCTCCAGTGAACAGGCCTGGTTTTTTATTAATTCACTATATCGAGCATCTACTGTAGTGCTATCAAGTTTACATCTCGACCCTAACCCGTTGTAAGTACATCTGTAAGAATTATCCAAAAGCGCTATTCCATTTAGTACATACATATGAACATACTTAACGCACCACCCACTGTGTCCCTATATCAATTGAAATCAAATATTTTATTCGAGTATTCATTACGCCAACTGTGCATTTCTTTCCGCATGCATTGAGGTTACAGCATCTTGGTATTTCAAAACAAATCCCAAGCATTTTCTTCATGCACTAATAAAGTGGATCAAAGCATCAAGAATTTCTCCATTACCATTGTTAGCCACAAATAATGGCTTTCGTAAAACTCTGCGATTTATTGGAAAACCGCATATCCTTAGAAGCTTGTGCTTTGCCTTTGAATCATTTCATATCCTCAAGGGGATCTTTTTCAACCGGAAGTGCGCCAGTACTGCCACCAGCACCATAACACATTTCAATCCATTACTTCGTCTGATGGCACAAATAATTTGGATAAAAACCACAGAAAGTAAATATAGCTACGAATAGTTTTCAAAATCAAGATAAACATTCCAGTTGGAGATGCTTTGCTCTTTGCCTTTTGTGGTTATGGTTTTGATTCAGGATACATCCTAAGGAACCTAAATATCTGTGGTAGGAAATATTTACAGCATTATGGGATTATTTAATTCTTGTGTAGGAATAAATAAAGTTGCCTTTGGTGCTCTTGTATTGTTATTGTCAGTCGCATTGGTGACAAAGACTGATGGATTCGTTAGCATGGATTAAATAAAATAGATGAGAGTCATGGATAATTTGGGCAGGATAAAATTAAATTGGCTGACACATCCCACGCCGTGGACTATTTGAACTTCGCTTTATTTATTAAGAGGTCTTTAATGTGGTATATTTTTTTTTATTTTATCATCAATTTTGTCACAAGAAACAAAATTTGCAGAGTTCTCGTATGCCTGTGTGTACCCAGCTGTTAAATGAGATTGGCTTCGAAATTGTACAGAACTTGAACGTCGCTTAAGTGCTGCCACATTTATTTAAAGGATCAAAGATAAAAAAAATCCAATAACACAGCTTTTACGTCTTATAAATGTGAATAGTATCCTTGTTATATTTTAAATTGTAGGTTTATTGAAATCATTTAAAAGATATAGAGATACTAATAAACGTTATGGTTTGGTTTCAGCTTGCTGTGAGTTTGGAATTGAATTTTCTTGATAGCTACTAGCTCGCCAAGTTGATATTCTGTTGCCTTTTTACGTCGTTTATTATACTGCTGTCGTTGGGAATCTTGCACCTTCAGGATACAGAGCCTGGCTTCTGCTCTTAACTCTTCTTGTTCTAAGCTCGCCGGTACGCATATAACATCACGATCATTCTTACGTCACATTAAAATCGTTCCTCTTAATAGAAAATCCTTGTAATAGTCCTTTTCGAGAATCTTCTTGATGGCAGCAAGTCGTTCGTCCTCATCTTGTTTTGCTTTAATCGTAATCTTGTACCACCATAACAGGAGCTCTACTTAGAACATCGGCATGCTTCATATGATTCGAAGAACTTAAACGCAAATGACCTGGCAATGCGACGAGTGCAGCTTCTTCGGGCGTCATATACTTTGTTTTGTCGGCGTCTTGATCCACTTCATCATTAGCGACATCTTTATGTTTTTGCAGCTCTTCCTCGTTGTACTTCATAATTTCTTTGTCTTCGTCACGTTTATTTATTTCAGCAGAGAATTGCGTACCAATTCCGACGTCATGGGCATCATCGGCTTCTTTGACTAATGTCTTGACCAAACTTTTGTATTTCTGTGGAGCAACTGGTTCGACATCTTCTTCGAACGGAATCGCCATCATAATATTTACGTCTTCGGTTTCTTGCTTCTTTGGTACAATTTATATGCTCGTCGAAGATAGCTCCACATCAGCTAAATCTAAAAATGTACTCTTAAATTTTGAGGTCTATACTAACACATCCTTTGGATTGAATTGCTTTACCCATCGAAGTATTTGGAGTGTGTGGTGAGGATAGGCTTGCCGATCGTTTGATCACGTATCCGATTATATTTACTTGCTGTTTGAGTCGAACAGTGCATCAATCTTTACGTCGTTTATCAAAATCATCGCTGTGGCTATGTCCTGTACTATGTTTACATTTGACTCACACTGTTTGCTTTGGTGTCCAAATTGGTCGCATTTAAAGCATTTGGGGCCTTTTTTACTGTCTGGACAATCTTTAGACACATGACCAATTGTACCACAATTAAAACAACGCGTTGGTTTGATATTTTTATATGCCGTTGCTACTGAGGTTTCCTTAAGTCTTGATGGTATATTTCTCGTCTGATTTCCTGCTCGTATTTTTTCAAAATTGTCTAATCGTCGCGTCGTTTCAAATCATTAAAATTTTCTGATTCACATAGGTATATTTTGCTCATCTCTTCTATGTCTCGAACCCGGTCAGTGACGTATTCATGAACAGCTGCTTCTTCTACATTTCCTTGTGCTGCAATTTCCATCATTGCATAAATGTATTGGCGATATGTCTCCTCTCGTTTCATCTTTCCGTTTCCTATGGATCTGCACACTTGTAATTTTTGTAGGCTGGTCCAATTTGCAATTTGTTTTTGTGACGATAAGAATTGCCGAGTCGCACCATGAAAAAGACCTTTTACATACACGAATATTTGTAATTTGTTCCATCCCAGTATTCTGCTCATGCTATCAAAGGTCTCCAGCCAATTATTGACCGATTCCCCTTTTTCACCACTAAATGTTTCAAAAGAATCTTCAACATCTTTAAATGAAAATAGGTTACCTGTATTGTTTGCTCTCATGTTTAAACAAGCACACGTTGGTGCTTTGGACGGTGCTCCGCCGACGGGCTGTGATGACGTGTGTTCTTCATCACTTGCATTTTCGTCGTCGATATGAAAAGATGTTAGCTTTCTATCGTTCTCGTACACTTCGTCTTCTACCTTTTTGCTCTTTTATTCGAAGCTTTAATGTATTTTTATTCCCAGAGATAGGCAAACTCCGTTCTGCACATACTTTTTGCAAATCTGCTTTTTTATATGTTTCGTATTTAGATGCCATCTTGATGTTATTCCTGGAATTGTTTCTTCGTTTTCGTAGAGATCGTTTTTGGTTGAGCCCCCAATTGTGAATAGTATCCTTGTTATATTTTAAATTGTAGGTTTATTGAAATGATTTAAAAGATATAGAGATACTAATAAAAGTTATAAAAAGAAATACAAATGTAATTTAGAGAATTATTATTTAAGTATTGAAATAAATTTAATACGGCTGCGTCGCTCGTCGTCTACGTCGTCGTCGTTCGCTCGTCTTCTTAATAATAACCGTTTTCTCTTCTGTCATTGCTGTCGTTTCGAATAGGTGTGTTTGATTAGTATGCTTGTAGAATTACATCATGTTCACATAAATATATTTCTAGAATTCCTTTAATAACATTATGCTCAAAAGTATATTTCATAAATAATTAATTTTTTTTTCCTAAAGCAAAAACATAGTCTGTTATATATGTATGTTCCTTTATGTACCTCTGTAGAGCGTTGCTAATGTGAAACGTCAAATTGTCCAATTTTATTTGTCCCTATTCCCTTGTTGTCCTTTTTGTTACATTCATTTCAAATGTAATTACATGCAAAATGTTGGCAATTAAAATACGCTGGCAGTTAAAATTAAAATGAGTGACAGTTAGAGATTTTTTTGTTGTTGTTTTATTCCTTTATTCCTGTTCAAATTAGGACAGTCGGACAGATATTTGTAGTGCCGCGATTGCCATTGGAATTAATTGTCGTAGAATGTGACGGGTTTTGTTGTCTAAAAAGAGGAAGTGCCACTGTCAGTCCCAGATGATGGGATATAATATTTTATATTTTATGATGTCTATGCTTATGAAATGATAATCATGAAATGAAAATAAAAAGTGAATAAAGAAGAGAAATGAGAGATTTTATTACTGTCCTCTTGAGGCATTATGCAATGATTATCCTGGCGTGCGGTTCCTGGAGCTTGTGGTGTGAACAATATTAGAATAAGAGGATAAGTTTCGAACACTTTAAATGCGTTATTGAACATATGATTTATCCATCATACGAGCAAAGTCGTGTTTTGTATTAGCAAATACAGTGGACTCTCGTTAACTTGAACACGTACGAAAACAGGGCCGTTCAAGTTATTGGATTGTTCAAGTTACTGGATCAAAACAAATTCAGTTTAATAATGTTTTTTTTTAATAAATAATAAGACATACATTTGTTTTTAAGACAACTTTGGAAAAAGAATTGTTATTTGAAATTGTTTGGCCTTATGCAGTACGTTTTGCAAAGTAAATTCTGGAAAACTCTGGACAACTGTCAGTTCCGAGAATATTCGTTCGTTTTGGTTTTATTGAATAGTTAAACTGATTCATTATTTGTAACACTATTTTGTACGATAACGACATCAACAAGATATAATTTTTTGATTCAAGCCACACCAGCTTGTCACAGTGAAAATCGCTTAGAAAATGATTTAGATCTTTAAACTGAGATACAAAAGAAATTCTATGGGATTTCCCTTTATGAAATAGGTGTAAAGCGAAGAATCGAATTTAAAACGGTTTTGGTTGTCACATAAAATTTGTTCAAGTTAGAGGTTTTCATTTTTTACTGTTCAACTTATAGAGTTCTTAATGTAAAAATTTAAGGTATCGAGCCTTAAAAACTGTCCGTTCAAGTTATAGAATACCCATAGGGGAAAAATAGCATGTTCAAGTTATTGGATTGTTCAAGCTATTGGATGTTCAAGTTACCGAGAGTCCACTGTATATTACAAAATACGAGTATGTACTCCTTCAATGTTCAATTAAAGTAAGATCCAATTCATATTTTCTAAAACTTAATCAAGAAACTAAATGTTACTGTGTAGTATGCCCGTGCGAGGACTCTCGCAAGAGAACCACCAAAATCCAGACTTCCCATCCAACATCAAAATTTCCCATATGATTTCCCCCTGTCAACTTATCAGTGTTGTCACCGCAAAAATGTGAAAAAAAACAGGAGATCTTCTGTTGGATCTACCAAAGCAACAGGAGATTAAAAATTTCGTCCAAAAACCACTAAAAGTGGAAACAAGTTTTTGGACACTAATTTGCTGTTGCGCTGACTTTATTTATTGATATGTCGTTTCCCTTCAGCATGTTGTATACGCATTTGAATCCCATAAAATTGTCTGGATTTTCACGGAGCCTATTTTTTAAACAACGGTTCCTCTAGCCATTACCTCCTAAACATCTGTTCATACTTCGACTTTTTGCCTGAATTTTACCTGAAAAGGGATTGGATACAAAGTACGTAAGTAATAGCCGAGTTTTACTTGTAGGGATCCCTCCGATATCTTCGAGCGAACCGTAAGTGGAACACGATTCCCCTACTGAGGAAAGGGAGATTTTTATGCATTTGCCGAGATTATATTTTTTTTGGATTCGTCTCCTCACTGCTGAAACCGAACATGTGGTTATTTTGGACATTTCATGAAAAGAATCCATAGTTCAAAATGCTGTGAAGTGAGAAAATTGTCATGTCATTTCTGCATATCAAGTAAATGAATCGGAAAACTAAGTTATTGAAGACTACTAATTTTGACAGATAAATTTCTCATCCGCGGAGAATGGCGTTCTACTTAATAGAAAAGTCTCTGCTGAGGCAGCGGAGGAAAATATATGAGGGATTCGTAAGTGGAACTCGACTAATAAATAGATACATAGCCAAGAAAAAATAAAATCGCACAAATTAGCAATAGTCACTTTACTTAATTCAAATTGTTAAATAAACGAAACACACTTCAATGTCAATGTCACTGTTATTGTAGACTTGCCGTGCTTTTTATATGAGCGTTCGATTTTTGTTCTTAATAAAAAAAAGGAAACTAACAGGAGAAATGGTCTAAAAATTGTCTGGGAACAGGAAACAGTAGATTTCACTTTTTTTGAGCTAAATAACAGTAGACTCCTGTTATAACCGGAGAAACGGCAACACTGCAACTCATGGAAATCTCATGTTTATTTATTTTTAAAATTTATTTTTTGGTAGATATATGTACATATTTGTCCACTACCACTACACTTAATAGCAACTCAACCAAAATTAACTCTTAAAACAATAAATATTTCCCATATGATCTGTTTATTTTTTGGAAGTTCATTTTGGGTAGAATATTCGTTCTGATCTATTTTTTAATTTGTTAAAATTTATAAAGTAAAAGTGTAACTCATCACCCCAGGAAATTCTCTTTCTTTTGACACCTCATTTGTTAATATTAGTAAAGTGTGAGAGCCGCAAATGGTACCTATACTACAGAAAAAATAGGAAATCAAACTCATCGCATCGCTTACCGGAAAGGGCAGAAAAACGTCTGCCGGGCCAGCTAGTGTATGTAAGTTTAAATACAATAATTTTTCTAATTCCTTTAAGCTACTCTCGAAAATAAAGTTAATAAGTTCTGAAGTGAATCGGGCCTGTTTCAAAATATTTTTGATAAATTTATTATAAAAGTGGAATAAAAATTAGGTTCAAACGCTGATGAAGTTGCTGTTATATTTATTTTTATTACTGTTTCCTTTCATATAAGGACATTAATTCTAAGCACATTGAATTGTCGAACATTTTATTCTCTGACAGTCTAAATTATGTTTGCACAAAATATTCCACAAATGAAACAAATAATAACATATTTAACATTCTTGTCTGAGATAACAAATGAACCCACAAAGCAATATTTTCTTATCACTCTATTGTTTTAAATTTTAATTAGAAGGAAAATATTTTTCATTTCGAAATGTTGGGGAGAACAATATAGGAGGTTTGTAGGCATAACTTATAAAGCACCCCTCACGCATATATTCAACAAAAGAAGTTCGTCCTGTAAAATGTGTAAAAATCTCACTTTTACGAGTTCATACGTATATATGTACATTGTACAACGAAGAGAAATACTAAGTTCAACAACTCCGAATGAATGTAAAATATGTTTTTATTATTTAATTTTAGTCATACCACATTTTGCCGAATAAACACGTTCAAAGTCATATAGAGAAACCTTGCATACCATACATCCAAATGTATGTGTCAAGTGCTATATTTGTGGTTGTTACATTCAATTTTGTTTTTATCACATGCAGGGCCATTCCATAAAAAGGTACATATCCTACAGTTATACGTATCTTTGTATGCAAACATATCTTCGTATGTATGTTAAAAACTAAGAAGAAGAAAACCCAACATTGATTTCCTTCAAATAAAAACGAGAAATGACAGAAATTCATTTTGTGTCATAATTTAATATCCCTCACGTTTCCACATTTTGTAGGGAAAAAAGAACTGAAACATGGATTCTCAGTCATTAAAAACTTCGTAGAGAACCCCATTAGTCGATGTTGGGAAAAGTTTATCTGGCTTTATTTTATTTATACCCCATTCTATCGTAGGGTATGTATGTATATTTTAATAATTTTTGTTTCGTTGAATAAAGTAAACAACAATGTTTTCCGTCAGATCTGCAACTTATGCTGTCTGGCTGTCTTCATACGTCACATGTACATAATGTATGTACATTCATATGTATTTCACTGTTTTGAATTTTGTTTTAAAAACCCACTTTTTATGCCTAAATAGGTTTAAGACTAAATAGAGCTCCTAAAATATCAACACAAATAACAGCTCTCACCTTTTATATTAGGGTCCCGTTATAATCAGAAAGATGGCGGGGACCATGTTCAACAAGAGTTTTGTTATAAAAAAAAAACTATCGAATATGACGTATGGAAACCGTTTTCTTCTGTGGTTGTGGTAGGGTTCACAGGAAATTGTTGTGAATACAAAAAAATCGGGGAAAGCAATTCTCTGGTCTGATCGCATTTTCCACTTTTCCTGTGTGTTTACGGGAGTTTTACTGAAAATTTTAAAACAATTAAAATGTAATTTAAAATTTGAGGGATTCTGTAGGAAATGTCAGCTGCAGATAGTTAATTCGGTAAGGGATCCTTTGTTGAGATACATACATATGTACATACTCGTATTCATTATGTATAAATATAAATTATGAAAATAATCGGTATATGGGCGGAATGGTACCAAACTCATAATCCAAAATGGGGATTCATTGCTTTTTTGATTCTTCAAACAGGTGACAGAAAAATTTAATGGAGATTTTGTGTTTCAGGCAGGTCATGGGCACTGTCATTTTATTTCGTGACGCTCTCTTTTGGGAATCTTATCTTAGGGCACTTTATGACCTATGCCAGGTTTTCACTTGTCGATTTGAAATTGACAAACGACGTATTTTTAGGTCAATTAGAAAATTGGCAATTGGAAATAATGATAAATAAGCAGTTTTTCATTATTTCCACTTGCCAATTTTCTAATTGACGTAAAAATACGTCGTTTGTCAATTTCAAATCGACAACTGGAAACCTAGCATTATGCAATTCTTTGTCAAAAAGTTAACTTAAATCGGCCCTTACATGGCGCAATATTATTGCACAATACTCGATATTGCGCAGTAATATTGACCGTGTAAGGTCTTTATTGCGCAATAATTTCGGTTTGCGCAATATATTGTGTTATGTTAAAAAAAACTTAATATTTTTTTAAAACTTCTTCAATATATTATTTGATTAAATACAAACATGGCGGACCAACACATTAACAGAAAAGATGATGAAAGAGTTTTTTTTTTATTAAAGTGCATTCAGGTAGTGTAGTATCTGGCAATACTATTATATAATTTAAGCTTGAATAATTGATGTTTCAATAAATAATTAAAAGCACTCGATTGACAGACACCAGGCAGTAGAGACGTGTCAAGGCCACTTAAGGACACTTAAGGCCATTTTGGTTGCTTGAATGCGAATATAATGAACGAAATGCTAGATTTGAATGTAAAGTCAAACAAATCACATCCCTTTAGTTTACAATGTATGCCGATCGAAAATCGCAATCTGAACGATGTGAATCACTAGATTGTGGAATGTAGGCTTACAGAAATCATATGTTGATGCTTCAATGCAATTCTGTAAGTAGAGGAGAATCGACGGACTACAGGTAGTACTTCTTATTTCTTATTTCTTAAAAATCCGATGCCTATGTATGCTAAAACAACGTTTTTACAGCATGTCTTCTTTTAGCAACGAACCGATTCAGAATAAACTGCAGGAAGGCAATAATATTTTGCAATAATATTGCGTGTTGTAAGGGCCGTATGACGATTACTGCGCAATACCGAGTATTGTGCAATAATATTGCGTCGTGTAAGGGCCGCTTCGCACTCTTATTTTTTCAATAACATGTGAAAAGACAAAAGAGATTTCAAAATTCTTGCAACCCATAGTGTACTCATTAAACTAGCTGCAAAAGCCGCTGTATAATACACTTTATAGGCACATGTTGCTTATCATCAAAGTGTCATTACCGCGATGAGTAATTAATATTTTATTTGTACATAACACGCTATGTACATGTGAGTTATAGTCATAGGTAATGCATTGCGCTGCCAAATTATTAATTAACACCACAAAACATGCGAACAACTACACAACACCTGTTAGCTTGTGAAACAAAAGTCCAAGCATAATTTGACCGGCACACTGTGTTTATTGTAGATTTATTGAGTGGAAGGTAATTCCATTCGAGTTTATGGGAAAACTTATTTTCTCAGTGTTTTGCAAGTAAAGTTACGTTTCGCTAAATAAGCAAATCAATAATTAACAGCAGGGAGTCAGGACTAATATTGGATGTCTACTCGTAGTAGTGGTAGCATCTAGGTAACTTGATAGTCCCAATCAACTTTGACTACTTAGAGTTCTGTTAAGTCGCATTTTGTTATTGTTGCCAGTAGGTGAACGCATAGAGTACGTGGATGGTTACTATCGTAATCAGAAGAATTTATACCCCAAGGATGTACCCCGATGTACCCCTAAAAATAAAAACATAAGGCTGCCATCCCATTACTTAATACCATAGTGAATCAATAACTTCACAACGGTTTTCAGAGGAATTCAAATTTTGACCTAATTTTGCCTTTATCCCACAGCATTCTATCTTTTATCTTATAGTGATGAACTAATTGAAGCACTTGATCCGTCAGAGAAAAAAAATCCCTTAATTAACGAAGAATTGTATTACTCGGCCTGCGGCAACAAAATGGCTTTTACTTGACTATAAGAACGCACCAATTGATTAGGAATTTTTCGTCCGTTAGTAGAAAATGGTATAACAACGCTAATGAAGTTGCCTGAGGGTGTTGTTTCGTCTCCCCAAAATGGTTGGCCAAAAAAAAAACAACTGAAACCAAGCACAGGGGGGCTGGAGACTGAAAACTGAAGAAATGTTTGGTTTATGGAGTTTTCGAGAACTAGGAAAATTGACAATTAGTCTTTGGAAATATGAGCCTACAAAAACAGTGATTACCTTATTAGCCTATGACCAACATTTTCTTTCATTTCGTACCACCTTAAAATACGCCTCCATCAAGGGTATTCTACACTTTTATTAGGAAGGTGGAATGTCTTTCGGATTCTTACGGGCGCGAAATATCCTATATTGCTATGGATGACAAAGGTGAATTACAGTTCTACCTTTTTTTTGTTATTGAAGAGTGAGATGCACCGCGGTGAGCGGTCTGACAAGTATTCAAAGAGTATCATTTGTCATGGTGAGCTTCTCAACTCATCGTTCGGAGTCGGCAAGAAACGTGTAGGTCCGTTCCGTTCG
Source organism: Brachyopa scutellaris (assembly GCA_949775065.1). Classification (NCBI taxonomy): domain Eukaryota; kingdom Metazoa; phylum Arthropoda; class Insecta; order Diptera; family Syrphidae; genus Brachyopa; species Brachyopa scutellaris. The sequence continues at coordinate 115,029,152 of OX459113.1, forward strand.
TGCAAAAATATAACACGCAAATGGTTGTGGGAAGTAGGCCCTGGTTCACCCCGAACTGTAGCGACGCGAAGAGATGCACCGCGACCTTAAGATCTATTGTGCGTGCCCCACTGTTCTACCTTAGGATCTACTTCTACGGACGGAAGCTTGTCATTTCTAAGGTCGTCAATTGCGTTTACGAAAGCAGCTGTTTGTTTGACAGAGTTCTCACATAAAAAAAAACTACACTTTTTTATTTTTTTTATTTTTTAAACACAGAATCAATTGTCCTCATCTTATTTATTAGAAATATTTAAACATACCCCGCAAAACATTATCCTCAAAAGGTAACTGCACGTTTTGACTTAATCACAAACATTCCGTATTAATAAACCTCCCCCCCCTTTCTACCTATGGATATATCTAATCCTCTTATCACATAGAGAGTGTCCAGCATTCGATTCGATTTGATTATGCATGGATTACCTGTGCGGCAACAGTGACCTTCAGCACCAATGTAGATGGAAAACAACAATCACCATTCCGCATATCACAACGAGTATGCAACCACGGGAATCCTAAGCATTTTCTACCACTTTCCCAATTCCCACACCCCTACAGCATCATATTCAAGTGAAATCCTCCGAATCCCATGAACGCTTTCAATTTAATTAATTCGAACTACGAGTATGCTAGAAAGGCAGTTGCAGAACTGGTGATAGTTTTCCTTGAGATTGCAATTTAATTAAATTGAAGCCACTTACAATGAATAGTGTTATTGGCGCCTGAACACCGCATTTACAATTGCATTTTGGTGGTGTTGGTGGTGTTGGCGTTGGCGTATATCCCTTGGAGAAACGCTGAATAGTGACGAAGGACTATCAAAGCACTATAAATTACTGCTAAAAACTTTTCCCACCTGACAACGTTCTCAGCGGGTAGGGTGGGGAGATGGACTTTAACGAGAAAATGGCAATTGCAACAGTACCAGACTATTAAGGATGTCGAACACGAGCGTCAAGAATGGATTACGTGCAAATTTCATACTAAGTGCATGTGCAAACGAGACATTGATACTTCGACAGTGATGAGAAACAATTCCCGATGACGATGCATAATTTTAGTGTTTTATTATGCAGCACGAGGTTTTTGAACGGAGATTTATTGTGTGTACACGAATGCCATGCGAATTCAATTGTTAACGATTTATAGAGAAGTGATTTCCAGTTTTACAGGCGAATGTACACGTAGAGGAGATAAATATCCCTTTTTTTTTCCAATAATTAACTCCTATGGGTATTTGTTCTAGTCGATTTTCCATATTATCAGTGTTTATCAGTGTTTTGGGACACTGTTAGTATATTCGAATTGAGTGTTTAATAAAAAAGATTTGAAAGCGTTAAAGTCGGTTTAAAAAGTTTTTGCTTAACACAAGGCTTGTAGCCAATCATACATAATATATGACTAAAGTCTAGTAGTGGCAGTAGTTAAAATCAGAGAGTATCAAGTAACTCGTCTAAGATAAGTGTATTTTTGGAATTTGCAAAATTACTCAATTAATCGACCACAGTGATTCGGGAGTGTCCTTCAAACAAAATGACCTACAAACGGTATGCAAGACGATAAAAATCAGCCAACAAATAACAATAAGCTCCAATAGCCAAACAAGAAATAGTTCTACAGAGAATAGACGAAGTCTTTTTTTAAAATTGAAGTGCCTCAGGGCTCTATTTTGAGACCAATACTCTTTCTGATGGATATCAATCCCTTGTTTAGATTATAGTTTACAGGATTTTTGACAAGATTTACGGATGATATATATATATTTATTCTATATATTTTATTTCGCTTCAAAATTTTAAGATTTGATTGTGGTCAGTTTAGCCAGCCTCAAAGTAGTAGTTCCCTAAAAATTTCTTACGAGAACGAGCAACGGCCTGACATTCACAAAGGATGTGTTCGACATCCGCAGTTGTACCTATGGAAGCCAGCGCGGCTTCCATGATCTCACTATTTTGATAAATATATATATGTACTACGTTATCAGCGAAAGCGGTGACGCAGTTTTTGAAGGAGATCGTTTCGAAGAAGCGCGCATAATAAGGCTGATATGACTCCCCCTTGAGGAGTACCTTTGCTTACCGATTTCCTTATTTTACTGGATTTGTGGATTTGTTTATGGCTTAGTTTAGACAGTCCTCTGAATTTCATCTCAAATATCAGTTCTGATCTTTATTAACTACTTTTATGTTACTTAATGTCTGAAATCTAGGATATCCTACCATTCTTGCAATACAAGTGTGTTTGACTTTTACAATAGGCGTGTTTTTTTTGTAACATGTAAAGGCTAAATATGTCCCATGTAAAATACAACAAAACCTTAGCCTGGATAATTATCGAGTCTTATTTTTACTCTGAAAGCTTTTTCGAAGGCTATATAGGTTACAAAAAAAAACACGCCTTACGTTACTATCAACCACCGAGCTGTTATTCCAAAGACTTAAATTATACATGCAAGTAGACAGTTTCGACGGCTGTAGGTTATTAGTTCAAAAACACGAAAGTTCATTACGTGAGTACTACACTGCCTTGAAAATAATAAGCTCTGGTACTTTCTATCTTATCTTTTTTGAAATTCAACATAATTAACATAATTGCAAGTATAATTTAAAATTATAGATTCCACGTTAAGCAAACTCAACAAGTCGAAACCTTCAACCAAAAAAAGAAGAAGCAAAAAAAAAACGTATACACTCGAACATCCCCTTTTATAATTCTTCTAAGTACAGCCCAACCCATCAAGTTATCCCATTAATCATTGTTCTCGGTCATCAACTACTATCGCCCACAATAATACTCAAGTACATCGTACACCATCCAAAGGACGACAGCGAACCAAAAAAAGAAACACCAGCCCGTTTAAACCCTTTCAAAGGAGTAACCACGTTTTGGCTACACGATAATAAATTCATTATCAAGCATTCGCAGGCAGCCCCAAAGCATGCTCTCCATTATAATGTAATTGTCATCGTTTATATAGTTAATTATGGGTTTTTCGTCAATCGCTACATGGCGATGGCAATGACGATGGCGAAGGCTCCTTGTGTAATAAATTTCCATCTTTATTGCTACCTAAAATTATTCGGTTTTAATAGGAAATTTGTGCAATTAATTCCGCGGTAATAAATCCTAGCTGTGCTATAAAAAAAAAACTCAGATTAACACTCTTACAAGTACTACAAGTATAATGGTAAAATGCACACTATCGTAGCGAAGCACTCAATATTTAAATAAAGAGGAAGGGAGTTGCACTACTGGCCGTCGTCGCGTCGGTTGGAGGGGTTAACAATTAGCTAAGAGGTGAATTATGTATAATGGGACCGTAATCAATTTATAGAGGCGATAGGCGATAAGATCCTTAAGGAATTATCCACAACTACACGAAGGCATTGATGGACGATTAGTCTGTATTTTAAGGGGTTGCGTGATTTGTGTCTATCAAATATGCAGTTGTTACCTGGGGCTAGGTTAATTTTGTAACATGCATGTGAGTGATTTCTAATTATATTCGATGTAACATACATATTAATATTAAACAGAGAATACTAAGTACTGCACCCTAGGGCCCACTACAACTACACCCTGTGTAGCGATAATGACCGAAATGCGAATATTTGAAATATTTTGCATTATATTTTTTTGTTGCCCATTTCAACTTTAATACAATGCAACCTATAATAAAGCCTGAATATTTTAAAATGGATTTTTTTTTATTCTAATATCATTTGTTTTTATTCTTAAAATATCTATGTATACATACATACATACAGTGCTGTTCGAAAAAATTTGCTGCTCAATTCTTTTCTTACTGTTTTGGATGGCAGCTCTTGGAATTTATGAGTGCTACGATGGTTTTTGCATAATGTAGCAAAATGTCGTTCAATTAGTGCAGAGAAGTAGAATAAGAGGTGCATATAGCACGTTATAGCCGTCCAAGATGAACCAAAGTAATTAAATCAGAATTAAAAAATCAGTTTGGAATGGAAATTTAATATTCAAATCCAAATTTCTGAAAGATTTAATGTTGTTCAATGAATAATTTAACGAATTTAAAAAAACTATATGCTGGTAGCTCAGCGAGGCCAAAAACTACGACCCCAGTGGAATATCATTTTTTTGTGCTCCAAAACCACCAGCATCGGTTCAATACTTCAATGGATATCTAAAATTATTTGCTTCGGGCTATACAAAAAATTACTTGAGCATGCTCAGTGAGAAAAAGGCTCGTAAAATGTGGACTGAGAGCACTCAAGCTAGTACAAAAGCCGAATTTTCAAATAAGATTCAAGATTTAATACATGTGGAACACTAGCCGCGTTTTATTATTTTTTTATTATATGGCATTATAAAACAAACTGGATTACAATATACACTTTTTAAGCTCAGATACAGACCTTTTTAGTTCAGACGCAGACCTTTTGCGCGAAGTTGCCGTTTTATAGCACAGCTTTTAGATCAGACACAGATCTGTAGCGCGAAATTGCCGTTTCATTACACTGATTTTAGCTCAGACACAGACCTTTAGCGCGAAAACAAAGTTCACAAGCGGAAGTGCATTCTACTGAAATATAGCCGATCTAATTTTGAGATCACGAAAATGGATCTAAATGAGAAGCAAGATCTCATATTGTTGTTGTAATGCATACAAATCAAAGATCCACTCCGGATCATGGGTGATAATAAAACGCGGCTAATATTATCTTTTCCGATGAATCCAAGTTTAAGGTGCATGTTGAAAATGCGCGAAGAAAAACCAATGAAATGCTCCTATCCATACAGCCAAAATTGTCAATATGAAGTGGTTTTTTCCCAAAAAATGAAAGATTACTTTGTAGCTTTAAAATAAGCTAACATTTTTATGACTCAAAATTACATTTGTATTTTTTATTTATTTCTTAAGCTAAAAATTGCTTCGGAAAAAACAATGTTGTTATGTTAAGCTTGCCTCCCTACAGCCTCGACATCTATCCAATTGAGAATATCCAGTCAATCATGAAACTTAAGATTGCAAAGGAGCGTCCAGAGACAATTAAAGTCCTAAAACATTGATTGATCCGGCTCTTGAGCATCATACCCGTATCCACATGGAAACACCTATCTGAGTCAAGGAATCGCAGATGTGTAGTAGTTATAAAAGCAAGAGGAGGTCCAATAAAGTACTGATTAAAAAGGCAATATTTCTTAAGCATTTTTCATTTATGCATGGCGCAGGTACTCAAAAAACCCATTTTTCGGTCTAACAGCATTTTGCTCCCTTGACCACAGGTAAAAAAATGACACAAGTACTCAAAAAACATAATTTTTCGGTCTAACAGCAATTTGCTCCGTTGACCACAGTATGGCTGAAGAAATTGATCGCACAAACAATAATAGGAACCATCTGCAAAAAACTTCTGTGAATCATAAGCAAAGACAAAACCTTCAATAATGTAAAACTCACCAGTTATCCAGGACACTACCCATAGAGTTAGTTGAAACCTAACATCTGAGTTTGCTATCATTATGTCGATCTGTCCGTCTCTCGTTCTTGTCCTTCATGTGCTCGCGCTGTGTGGAAACATTATAAGAGTATTCATATCCCCTTTAGCGTGTGTAAATTATATATATAAAAAAAAAACTTCGAAAGAAATAGTTTGAGCAACATTTTTCGAACGGCACTGTATATTCAAGAACTTCCTTTTTCATTGCGCACTGCATTATCATAAACTGAATAAATGGAGTATTTTTCAACAATTTATAAAAATTATAAAAATATTTCTTCTATTTTGAACTACTATACAGCTACAGGCTATAACAAACATACACTGGAACAGGATGTACCTACAAATACAGAGTTTATTATTATGCTCGTAATTATTCAGACTCGTTACAGCATTTATTTATTGTCTGTGCTATAGTGAAATGTAATATTATATTCAAAGTGCATGTGCACGCATAAACACAGATTGAGGTAAATAAATCTTTTTGAAAAGGATTTCAAAGAGACGACTATTCTTCCATCAGCCTAGAGCGCACTTTGTGCAGAGATTTATAACAACATTTTATGTGGTTTGTTATCCTTTTCAATTACATTTTCTCCCAAGGTGCAATACATAAACTTACTTTTTATTTGCAGTAAGTGCTTATAAGGATATTTTGAAAATGTGTTGGGAAAAAAATAATAAAAAAAATAAGTGCATGATTATGTTGTATTTCTTATTGTCATGTGACATTTACGTTGGTTTTTATGACAGTTACGTCCATGTCGAAAACAGTGGTCTTTTTGATGTCCCAAAAGAGTTAATCCAATCAATTTGGCCTCGAAATGATTGCCTTGAAGTTGTTACCCAATGGTTTTAGAATTATTGCTTTATGTCCAAAACACATGTGCAGAAATTCTGCTTTTGCGAAATTATTTTTTTATGATTAAAAAAAAAAATTATTCATTTATTTATTCGTCATTAGAGTAACATGCTCCATTAGACAACTTTAAACTACAGATGTACAAAAATATCTTAATTGATAATTATTACAAAAGAGCATTAACGTTAATTTTCTTTTAAAAGAGTTTCTCGAGCAATATTCAAATATGTCTAATATATCAATAGTTAAGTTTAGTTCCCTAATGCAACGTACAATAGGTTCATTTCTGCCGTGATTTGTCCTGTGGAAATGTCCACGAAGATGAAACCTCATGCGCAGGTTCCTTTCTGGAAAATAAAAGTTTATTCGCTCTAATAACTGTTGGCAATCTACATGATAATACCTGCGTCTGTCTTCGAGGGTTTGCAAATTGAACAGAAGGCATCGGGTTAGATAGGGAGGTGTACCGATGGCCGTCCCACCTTAGCTTTTTGAAAGCAAATCTTGTGAAAGATTTTTGGACCCTTTCTAGTAGGGATTACAGATTTGGCTGCAATAGTCTAAATTTGATCTAACTAATGCGAAATAAAGAGCCTTAAGTGCATACGGATCAGAGAATTATTTTGTGTGTCGCCTAATAAAGCCAAGCATTCTAAAGGCCTTACTCACAATGTAGTCTACATGCAATTTAAAATTGGGTTGTATATGTGTATCCAATATAACACCTAGATCTTTTTTCGAGTTTACTTTTTCTAGTTTAGTGTGGTCGATTTGATACTCGAATAATATTGGATTATTGTACCTAGAACAGGAGAGGCTTTGACACTTGCCAGATTGTTTAGGTATTGTTGAAGGAGCATACAATCATCCTCTGTTTTAATGGACCGAAAAAGTTTTAAGTCGTTGGCAAATAAGAGACACGAATAATTTTTAAAGTACGACGGAATGTCAGTGACAAGCGAAAAGAGAAGAGGCCCAATATGGCTTCCTTGTGGGATACCAGACGTCACTGTGATGCGTTCTGTTTGACAAATTGGATACGACCATCAAGGTAAGAGGTAATCCAATGGAATCCAATCTGACCGAGCTTGTGAATCAGATGCTCATGATGCAGTCTGTCAAAGGCTTTAGCAAAATCTGTGAAAATAATGTCGGTCAGATAACCAATTTCCAGGTTATTGATAATCTTCTCACATAAGATTGCTAAATTTGCTGCAGTTGATCTACCTTGGACAAATCCATCCATAAATTAATAGAATTACAAAATACAAAAAAAGCAGAAAGTGATATTGTTTTTATGTATGTATCAGTCATATTGGAAGTTCTTGAATCTTGTGCTTGTGCCAGTTAGCACAAGTATGGGCTCGATTCATTTCCACCGAAAATGAAAGACATTTTATTTTCATAATTTCGGCTGTTCTTATTACGTAGAAATTCATTTTCATTTACAAATTCTATATTTCGTTCTTCCATTTTAAATACAACGGCAACTAAATACGTCAAACTATTATTTTTTTTCATTTGTGTTGTGTCAAGAGGCAAGACTGTCAGTTGCAGCGAATCTAGAAATAGAGGTATCTTGCAGAACAGCGCTGCATGCAGAATTTACATGTAGCTTCGCGAATTAAAACATGTATATTCTAATATCTCTGCATACAGAATTTTGAACATGTGTTTTGGGCATACATAACCTTCTCACAGTAATGCCGCTCGCAAGGTTGGAGTAATTTTTAATCGAATAGTATTTCAAGCTCTATCGATTGCATTCAACAATCTTTGACATCGCTGTTCAACCAACAAAACCAATCAATTCCACAACTTAAAAAAGACACGCTGTAAATATCGATCTATATTTTGCCCATGGAGCCCTAAATATATTATGCACATTCCTAATTATTGTTATATATGAAGTTCATAAAAAACGGATGTACTGCCTGGCCTAAACCAGTGGCCACAGGTAAGCAGGGAGAGTTAAAGCGCCACCAAACAATGCAAAATCCATTTTGGGCTGATGGCTTTTGTTTGTGATATACACGCAAAATTTGGCCTACATGGTCAACCAACGATATCCACAGCAAGGACAAAGTTGTGTGCTCGGTTATGTATTTTGAGGTTCTATGACATGCTTTACGTTTCCTCTGTTTACCACTTTGCTATGCTATATAAACTCAGGCATCCACACAACACCATCCTGGATACTATTGTATGTATCTACATCCGTGCATACACGTACATATGTATGCTACAAAATATTACGAAATATAATGAAATGAGCTTTATGTGACAGGTAAGGCTGCTGGGACTGGGATGGGTTTTGATTGCAAGACCACAGGATATCCTCATTTGCTGTTGGGAAACCTTAGTTGGTGGTCGCTACCACAAACATGCTAATGGATAATTTGTTGCGTTAAGCGTAAAACGAATTTCTGGGAAAATGTGGACAATAATAATAATGAAAAATAGGATAGTGGAAAGTGTTAACGACATTCGTGAGAATAACCTTTAATAAGATATGTAAGTACTTACATATGGGTATACTTTGTTGCAAGGCGCGATATAATTGAAGAGAAGAATAACAATAAAATTACTTGTACACTGAAAAACGTTGAACCGGTAATGAATGGAGCTCTGCAAGGTTGCCCACCATGACTTACACTTTTACTGATTGTGATGATAGTGATTTTGTGTGTGTCAAAGATAATTTTAATTATAATTTGTATTCTTTACAAATATTTCTTTTACAAGAATATAGTTTGTTGAAAAAGTGAAATAAACATTTTCAAACAATTTTGAACTTCGGTTTTGGTTCGATATCTCCTGATGACATTTATTAATCATCTACCTCTTCATCAAATAACTTATGTACTTAAGGTTTTTGGATAAACGGCTCATTTTATAAAAAAAAAATGCATTAAAGAAAATTAAATAAATACCAGTTCATGAGCCATAATTACAAATCACTTGAATTTTGCACTCCTCCGTCCCAGGAATTACTACGATTATATTTATCATTGCCTTACGTAGACGACTTCATAGATTTTTTTTTTCCATTCTATGGACAAATCAATCAGCCTCAAGGATACTTACTGGGACTTATCGAGAAGATTGTTATACCACAGATTCAATTTGGAAAATACCAAAATCTTTTCTATTTTTTTATTGAATTTAAGAATTTCTTTTTTGCTTCGTACGTTTCTCCAAATTGACATTTAAATGGGACTGCGGTGAATGTATTTCTCTGGTTGGTAGGATTTTGTTTTTAAAGAAGTGCGAATATTGTTTTTGGAGCAGAAAGCATTGGCGTTACCATAAAGTGTTTCTGGGCGGCTGGCGGTGGGCACTTGATAATATTGGTATGTCTTTTTTTTTTGTCAACAGTGTGGATGGTGGGCATAAACTTATAATATTCATAAAAACCGAGAATTGAGGAGTCGATTGAGTTTGAACGTAATATTACTAGGCTAAGCTTGTAGTTGTTAGTACTACACATAATTTTGCAATTTCAACATTTTTTTTTAAATTTTGGGACTACAAAAGGATACCTTTAGCTTTGTGGGAGATCTTGTACCCATTGGCCCCTCACTTACTTCGGCCAATGTCAAAATGAAAGTCTTACGAGTGTACTTTTAGCATTAACATAGTCACGTACGAGCACACCTGCATGCTAATGAGGTGGAAGTGCGTTAGAATCTAAACTTTTACGTGCATGTTTTTCGAAAGCTTCCATTCTAAGGATTTCATTTTAACGGAAACTCAAGTGTACGAGTAAAATGTTTAAAATAGTTTAATCGGATTTTTTTCCTTTCCCTTTTCCGGTACGTTGGAATTTCTTTCAACTCGATTAGTTGCTTCCTACGAAAGCAGTTTTCTACAAGTTTTGAGTTTTAATCTTTCATAATAAGTACTCAATCGTTTGAAGGATACATTTCCATTTATGCACTCGTATGTATAAAGTATGCACACAGACATAATGTATGTAAGGTAAAAATCTTTGAAATTCATACACCGAAGCTAGTATCCTCTTTCGTTCAGAGAGCAACAAGACTTGATTTACTTGATTTACTTGAACTATTTCATGTAAAGGACATTTTTTAATTAGCGATTATAATAATCTGAATCATTAAAAAGTAAACAATTCGCAGAAAATTCGGAATCATTAAGAAAAAGTATTTCTTATAAATAAATTGCTAACGATGGTTTAACCAACCAGAGCCCATTGAACTAATTTTCTTACGAATACGTTGTTTATAGAAATGAAAGCCAATATTCATCTATAGCTCGAAAATATGAAATTCTGAGAAAAAGGACCAGTTCGTTGATGATTGATTCCCAAAGTAAAGTTCGACAGTGGGAAATTGTCCTGTCATTACGTATGAAATTAAATATGTATAAGGCTTGCTTAACTAAGTTCTGTTTATCAATAAGGTCCTTATATTTTACAAGAGTGATTCTCCGCTTAAAGTCCATTTGGAATCCTTAAGCAGATCCCCTTCTGTAACACCGAAACTTCGATAGACACATTTCTTGATGTGGTAGGTATCTCTTGTCGATAAATCAATCCTTTGTTATATTAACATTTCTGACTTACTTACTTAGGTGGCGAATATTCTCCGAGACGGAGCGTTGATGTCCATACGTCTACATGCCCTAGCCATCTGAAACGTCCAATGCGCAGTTTTTTGACCAAGTCGATGTCGCCTGTACAGCTCGTACAGCTCGTGGTTGAATCTTCTGCTCCAAAACCTGTAAACACAAATGGGACCGAATATCTTGCGAAGGATTTTTCTCTCAAAGCGACCAAGGATATCTTTACGTGCTTTCGGTAAAATCCATGCTTCATCTCCAGCAAGACTGCGATGATAAGGGTCTTATGTAGAGTCTCCTTAGGCGGTCAGGAAAGAGCTTTACTACTCAATTGCCTTCTTAGCTAAAAGAAACAGCGATTGGCAAGAGAAATCCTTAATTTTTTTTCAGTGTATTATGCACGTAGAACCGGGTAAGACTATATTGGGTACCTGGTCACTCCGGTATAGAAGGCAACGAGTTTGCCGAGAACTGCCCGAGGCGATGGAAGTAGCTCCACCACTTTGCTACATTAAATCAAAGGTAAAAGAAATGATTACAAGAAGGGCTGACCATAGGTGGTCCAACATTGTAGGACACATGGTTTGCAAGGCACTTTGGCTGGTGCTGGACAGTAAAAGGACCAGCGAAATCCTTAAACTTAACAGGGGACAAATGAGCATAATATAGGAATATTATCCGGGCATTGGCTTCTGGGCAAACACGGCAAGAGGCTTGGACTCTCAGACACGGATAGTTGCAGATACTGTAATGATCAAGGTGCAGCACAGGATATTCGCACATATTCTGGGCGAATGTCAGTGCATGGCACGCAGTCGCAGGAACATTTAAGGCTCCAACTTCTTTGGTAACCTGGATGAGGTAGGCTGAATCAACCATCGACTCGTTTTAAAATTTTGTAGGGCAGTAAAATGCTTTGAGGAAATTGTGGCGGTCTAGGTGCCATCCTCGGATAGATTCTAAGGGGATCGCGATGGGCCCACTCTGGTGTCTAGTGTTTTGGGATATTTCAGCCTCTCAACCCCTCTTATCCTAACTTAACTCAATCCTTCCTTTGATTTCCGATGACATGTCATTTTTTGATTTTCTTGCAGAACCGAGGTGACAAAGTCCTTTACTTCCTCAAAGTTGACGTTCTGTCCAATTCGTCGATGCTGAGCTCATTACCGACCTTGATAAAGCAGCGAGCTTTCTTTATCGTCATCGTCATCTTGCACTGACGGATGAGTTTGGCAGGGATGTCAAAACTAGACACGGCTCTATACAGTTCATCTCTCTAGATGGTCTATGATGGACTTTCCTGGCCTAAAACCGCACTAATAGGGCCCAATCAGGTTGTAGACGAGAGGCATTCACACAATATGGCAGATAAGATCCTGTAGGCGATGTTGAGGAGGCTGATGCCTCTGTAAGTGAATCAGTTGAGGGGGTCTCATTTCTTGTGGACCGAGCAATCGATGCTGAGATTCCAATCATCTGGCATTTAATCTTCAATGAATGGACCATTCTGCCTGAGAGTGGAGTATTGGTCTCCATCGCCATTATACAGTCTACAGAAGTTTTAAAGTTTCAGTGTCACTTAATCACAGTCATATTTTGGGTATTTAACTCGCGCTTGGATACACGTATGTACATATTATATGTTTACAAATAAGCTATAGAGCTTTATGTTAGCGCTACTAGTTTTATTGGATTTCAACATTCTATTGCTGCAATTTCGCGTTAAGAACAACATTCGCAGTCTGCACCTGTTTCTCGCAGCGATTTTAATAACAATTTACGTTCGATGACGAATTCGTTTTTCCAAATAGAACCGATAAATTTTCAAAACCTAGCAAACACTCACAAGTTTTGTTTTTTACACTCTGCCACCTTACTGAACTTAACAGTCTATTTGCTCGCTCATGAAATACATACAGCTAATTTCAAGCTGTCAATCTGTCGTATATCATATACGCAAATATCATTTACATATAAATTCACAAATCAGCAGGTTGACTCCCACATGAGTACAAAGCTTATGTTCTCGAATGTAATCGTAAACGTTCAAGAGTTCCAAAATCAATAAATTCAAAAGAGGACTACTTCAACCGACTGATATTGGAGCCATAAAGTAGCTGCTTTTCAAATTGTTTGCTCTTTATAGGCACGCCGATAAAATATTCAACACGTTTGTATCTGTAATGGCTTTGTTTGCCGTTTTTAAGAATGCAAAAAAATACGAATAATTTTCTAAAAATATGCTAACAACAAGAAAATTGGCAACTCATGAGATACAAAAAAAAAAAAAAAAAAAACGATTTACAACTCTGTTAAAATGTTATTAAAAGAGAATTGGCTTTATAAATGGCAAGAATAGTGTTCTCACGGTACCCATTATAAAGGATTACTTTACTGTTGCTTTTAGAAAGCAAGTCGTCCACCGAATGTGGAAAGCAAAATCCACGCCTTACTGGCAACATTTTAAATTATGCATCCAAATACTTTTGCTACTGGACATTTTATACCCACTCGTACATATAAGCTGCTTAAGGCATGAACGCATATCAAGCTCACACTCGTGCTATTCGCTACACCTCCTCCTTTCAGCTACGAGAACAAGGATTATAGAACGTTTGTAGCCCACATAGAAAAGCAAAAAAGGAATACACAAGCCTCTCGTAGTCTTTACACGACGACGTGTGTATGGAGGCGCTGCAGATACAATAAATATATATTTTTTTGAAACAGCAGGGATTTTTACAGAAATAAATTAATTCTATTTCCAGACACAAAATATATGGCCTTATTGTGCTGCGAATAAGTCTGCTTTAGGGAAGGCGTTTTGAGAGTTGATTTTTTGTTATTATTTTTTTTTAGTCCCTATATTTACCGTATTTAAAATGTATTTGCTTCTGAAGAGCGTTATTCGTTATCGTGAAAAATTAAATGATTGCGAAATTATTAACTACTCCCTCGGGTATACAAAGAACATTAGCAACTCATTTATTTTACTACAAGATGGTGGTATGTCCATTTTCGGGATGATTTTTTTAAACAACTTGGTGCCTTTAAAATGATGGGGCTTGCAAATTTGTATTCAAGACCCGACTGCTAAGACCTCAAAGACTATTTTTTAATCTTCTATTTAAGGAAGTTTTTTTTATAGCGCAATTTTTTCGTAGGTTTGTTTGAGAGGAAGCGGTGTACCATGATCTTTGACTCTGTTACAGGGATTGAAGATCCTACTAACAGTTCGACTGAAAAGTTCGTGTCGTTCCTATGAGGGGGCGCCACTAGAATTAAATCCATATCATTTTCAGTAAGTACCAACCTACAAAAGACACTTGTATACATTTGACTGCTGCCGGACTATTAGTTTGTGAGATATAGCATTTATAAGTGAAACAACTTTTGTTATTTAAAAAAAAAAAAAAAAAAATGGATAGAAAGGAAAAGAATAGAAATAGGATAAAAAGTGGCTTGATGAGTGTTATCCGGACTCTGCGCCAGGCGAAGCGACCATTCGTAAGTGGTTTGCTAAATTCTGTACAGGCCATATGGGCACCGAAGACGATGAACGCAGTGGACGTCCAAAAGAGGCTGTTAAGGACGAAAACATTAACAAAATGATTTTGGATGACCGTAAGGTGAAGTTGATCGACATAGCTGACACTCTAAAGATATCAAAGGAACGTGTTGGTCATATCGTTAATGAATATTTGGGTATGCGAAAGCTCTGTGCAAAGTGGGTACCGCACGAGCTCACAATCGACCAAAAACAACAACGAATTGATGATTCTGAGCAGTGTTGGAAGCTGTTCAATCGTAATAAACCCGAATTTTTGCATTGGATGAAACATGGCTCCATCATTTCACTCCGGAATCCAATCGATAGTCAGCCGAGTGGACTGCACGCGGTGAACCGAAGCCATAGTGGATGAAATCGCGGAAAAATGGCCCCATTTGAAGAAGAAGAAAGTGCTGTTTCATCAAGACTATGCACCATGTCACAAATCAATGAAAACGATGGCAAAATTGTATGAATTGGGCTTCGAATTGCTTCCGCATCCACCGTATTCTCCAGATCTGGCCACCAGCGACTTTTTCCTGTTCTCAGGACCTTAAGAGAACGCTCACTGGAAATAAATTTAGCGCCGGTGAAGAGATAATCGCCGCGACTGAGGTCTATTTTGAAGCAAAAGACAAATCGTACTATAAAAATGGTATCGAAATTTGAAAGATCGCTATAATCGGTGTATCGCCCTCGATGGCCACTATATTGAATAATACTTTTCAGCCGAACTGTTATAAGCCTGTTCTTGGTTCATATCACAGTCTTTATATGGCAGGTGACACCTCAATACAGGAATTCGATTTTGATTGTATCGATGTTGGTGCGTTATCGTATTAAGAAGCTCTATGCTTATCGTACGTTAAGCTTCATCTATGCTTATCTATCAAAAAGTAATGAAATATCCCAAAATTAGGCATTATCCCCAATTGCTTTCATCCCACTTTTATCAATTCAATATATTCATAGATTTTTATGAATTAATCTTCCACCCTCGATCAATTTACAGTCATATTCGCGGGCAATAAAGTTTACAATTTCCTTCAGCCAAAAAGACTCTTCAAACGAATTCCATGATTGATTTCCTTCCATTTCGTCGGAATTCACATCGCTCATATGCAAATCACATTAAATTATCCATAAATTCAAAATGATTTGAAGCGTTTTATTATTGCAGATGTTCTGTAGCCAACCGTATGCCCTTCCCGCCAGCCCATTGAACCTAATAAGGATGTTTCTTAGCTCGCCCCCAAAGGACGACTGGAAAAGTTCGCAATCGATGTTAGGCAGAACAAACGCATGAAATAAAGTTTAACCAATAATTTACCCTCCGTTGTGGTTCATTTCAATTTAACTTTTCTTCACAAAGAGAGTTCTCTGTTCCATTCAAGTTTTCGCACTGCGCTGTACACGCAAAGCTGGATTATTAAACATGTCAAGTTGCCATTTGTCACCGCATTTTTAATTAGCCAACAAACAACATCACAGACATGGTATCCTTATAGCCATAGGGTTTGTGTTTCTGTTTTATTCATCTTCTACTTTGACTGTGGATGTTACTTAACGAATTGGCTTGACTTGTTGACACTTACAAGGTTCAATGGAGAAAGGACGGGGAATGTTGGAAAGAATGAACAGAGCACAGAATATCCTGAATTCAATGTTTTGCTGTATTCCGGTTATAACTTGGCAGGTGTTGGTTTTTAGTTGCTTCAACGATTCGGTTTTGTTAGCGTATACATGACTTTTTGCTTAGCTCCACAAAAAAAAAAAATAATGTGACCTGTGAACTTTTCCCCCGCAAAGCATCGAACGTTGCTCTTCATGTGTGACAAGTCTTGTTGGAACCACATGTCTAACTCATTGATATCTTTGATTTCGAACCAGAAATATTCGGTTATCATGTACTTATAGCGCTTACATAAGGCGGGAATGTATCTCTTTCAGAAATCAGAAACATATTTTTGGTCAAAATCCGCCAAAAGATGTCATAAAACAACCCCAAATCTCCAAAGCTTACAGTCTCTTCAAATGTATTCACTTCGTCGTGAATTGTTCGTTCAGTAGGGCGATTAAATAGTCCAAAATTGACTTATATCTCGTACAGGATTGTTGTTTCTTTAGATCATTTAAACAATTTCTTATTTGTTGAGCGGTGCTTAAACGATTCAACGGTGTTGTTTCAAACTAACATTTGAAACCTTAAAAACATGTGCATGTTTCGGTTTTTACAAGAAGATGGCGTTCTGTTTGTTGATTCTCGGTATTGTACATTTTTTGTTTTTTTTTTTCTTTTGTGATTTGATACTGTTTGTAACTTAAGAAGCAAATCGAGCTTAATTTTATTCACTCAATTTTACCATGGAGTGCAGAAATGAACATTTTCGACATATTTTGTTTTTTTATTTCCGTAAAGGCAAAAAAGCTGAGGTTCACAAAGAGATATGTGAAGTCTACGGTGTTGACTGCCCAACAGAAAGCACTTGTTAGAATTGGCTAAAGAAATTCCGTTGTGGAGATTTTTTAGTCAAAGATGACCAACGTTAAAAGTCATAATTGAGTCAGATCGTCATATGACTGTGCGAGAGATTGCATTCATTCCACATGAATTGAAGGAGATTCACTTAATACATCGAAACAGTATTTGTGGTATGCATCTCAAACGCAATGAAATGGATCCTTTTTTGAAACGAATCATCACTGGTGATGAAAAACGGATAGTTTACAACAACATCAACAAAGATCATGGTCTAACCATGATAATCCAGCACAAACCACATCGAAAGCTGAACTGCATCAAAAAAAGCTTATGTTGACAATTTGGTGGAATTGGTGTTGTGTATTTTGAGCTGCTACCAAGGAACCAAATGATCAATTCAGATGTTAACTGCCAACAACTAATGAAATTGGAGGTAACAATCAAAGATAAACGGCGGCCAGAATTGGCAAATTGTAAGGGTATCGTGCTGCACCATGACAACGCTAGTCTACACACATCTTTAGTAACTCGTGAAAAATTTTATTGAACCTTGGTTGGAAAGTGATGTCACATCCACCCTACAGCCCCGATCTTACACCGTTAGACTTTCATTTGTTTCGAAGTTTGTAAAACTCTTTGAATGGTTAAACTTTCACCAATGATGATGACCTGCAATCGCATTTGGTCCAGTTTTGTGCTAATAAGGGCCAGATGTTCTGTGAGCACGGAATCATGAAGTTGCCAGAAAGATGGCAGAAGGTCATCGAATAAAATGGAAAATATGCATATACAGTAGACGCTTGATATAGTAAACAAATAAAAACCAGGCCAGTTCACTGAAGCGAAATTGTTCATTGTAACGAGCGTGGACTCCTTGAAGCAAATTCCATCAAAATGTGTATGTTTTTACGTACAATTCATCGAAAATAGAATATAATTACAATTTTTCCTTGCAATTACTAAAACACAAGCCAGTACAGTAGATTCCGCTTTATTGGGACGGCGGATAATCGGGACAGCCGCTTAACTGGGACAAATGGGCAAGAACAGAACAGAACAGATTGGTTTTTTACTTGATTATCACATCGCATTATTGGGACAGCTGCTTAATTGGGACAAAACAAAAGTAATTACGATAAAACATCATTACTTATACCTACGGGTATAGGGTTTCTACATCCGAGATTCCTCGCACTGGTACACTAGTATGTAAATATGTTATGTTAATACTTATGAGTGAAAAAAAAACCTATTAAATCATTTCTCGGCGAAATCTTTTAGATGTTTTACTGAGCATTCGTTAGCACTTGAAAGATACTTTGACGATTTTAGATACCCATCTGTCATAGACCAATATTCTTTCGTTTTACAATTCTCTCATTCAAATAATGCAATCGATTTCAATAATATTTATTCGAAATTATTACCTTTTTTTCTATTGCACGAGTACCTTCCAATTGGATGGACTTGTCCCCTAGCTAAACCATTACTACTGTGTTGGAGAGTAGAAGGACCAAATAAGAGCATCCCTAGGGATATCAGCTAAAAAATTTGGTAAAAAAAAAAAAAATTGAAAGAAGAAAAGGTAACACGAAAAGTGGCTTCATTAAAATTTTACTTCGAGTCTCTGTTTCGTTTCTTCTTTTGTCAAAATACACTTTGGTACAAAATATACATTCACAGACCAATAAGGATGCTGTCAAACTAGGGGAGATGGCATAAAATAAGAAAAAAAAAGCCAAAACAACTCCATTGTAATAAAGGAAGACCCAAGAACACAATGATTTTCGTTGATTTTCCGATAACGAATACAATTCTGTTGCTTTTATCTTTTATTCCCCAACTTGTTGCTATTTTGGAATAAGAAAAGGAATGACGATGAGTAACAAGAAGCTTAACAGTAGAAAACGAAAAGAGAAGAAACCCAAAACGATGGCTTTTTTTTTTCTATGCCGGCAAATAATTATATTTCCTTTTGGCGTCATTTTCCTGCGGCAATGTTGTTTTGTATTGATTTTGATTGAAAATAAAAATTAGTGCAAGTAGGCTATGGATATAAATATTTCAAACTACATCCGTATAAATGGGTCACCTAAGGTTTAGGCATCAAAACGGCGCCCCTTTTCACTATTTGGGGTTTCTTCCCATCGAAACCACCACTTCTACCTATGTATATCTTCCTAGGCGAAAGATGCGTTTTCAAAATGAAAATTAACCCTCTACCGCATACAACGCCATATATGGCTTTTAATGTTTGGTTTACAATTTACAGCAGAAATAGACAGTTCTAAGAACCAAAGGTTTTCTGTTGCATTCGATGCATAGTTGTAGCTGCGTAACGCGTGCTGTTTTGTTTCCTTGTTTCTCATTAGCAACGAATATCCCTTTGTAAATGATCAGTGCGCGAGGTCACTTCGCTATCTGAGAATTCACTAAATAAAACTGTTTTTTCGGAAGTTACAAGTTAGATCGTTTTCTTTTATAATTTTTTTACAAAGTCTGTCTCTCGTTCTTGTTCTTCATGTGCTCGCGCTGTGTGTAAGCATTATAAGGGTATTCATATTCCCTTTAGCGTGTGTAGATTATAAAAAAAAAGCTTTTATTCGATTTGCTATAATGGCTCGGAAAGTGAAGAAGAAATACCGGTGTCGGATGACGAAGCAGTGGTTAATTGATCTTCGGAATCTGAAGAGGTGGTACCTGAAACCAATGAAACCAGCCATTTTGATTCTGAAGATGATGGACCCGTTAGCAAGTTTGGTGTCGGAAATAAAGTCAGATCGAAAGAAAGAGCAGACAATAATCTGGATTGATAGCAAACTTGATCCCTATAAAGAAGAATATATTCCATTTTAAGGAACCTATGAACTTCCAGAGCGATGTTACATTTTGAAACTCCAGCCGAGTTTTTTTCATTTTTTTTTCACAAATAACTTTAGAAAAGTGTATAAAAAGTGAATCCAAAAAATTTTTTTTTTTTGAGTGGGTCATAATTCATGCGGTAGAAGGCTAACAGGTTTTTTTTAAGACGTCTTAATAGAACCTATGGCAAGCCTAGTAAAATTTACCAATCTGTTTTACTTTTAGTCTTCCGACTCTAGTTTATCTCAAATACTAGACTTTTTGGAAGCAAAGGTAACTTGATAACCTCTTGAAAGGCTATCCGTTTTGCGATGAGGGAGGGCAGAACACATTTCTTGTTATATGCGTCCACCTCGGTGGTCTAGTGCAAATATCATTAGCCTACCACGCAGAGGTTGCGGGTTCATTTCTCATACAGGGCTTGTTTACTTAGTGGATCCTGTTCTAGATAGTACCGGAAAAAAAAAATAAAAGCTTTGGTCTCAAAACTTGTCTGTTCAGACTGAACTGGGATGAAAAGTTCTTTGTGAAAACTACAAATGTTGCTAAATTCCTATACTACGAATTTGTAACTCTGATCACTTAGATTCATTCGTTCAGTTTCATTATATATTCCAGACAAATCGCACGAAAGCTGGTTTTGGGGCCTAAATTGTATATGTTTTGCCATCTGTTAAATCTCTTACGTGACATTTCGCCTGCAAGCTATATTCCATTTCCATATTTCACGAGTATTGCCCTTTATGCTCACTTTCCATTTACCGAAAATTTTGCGTTTCGAAACACATCACCGGAAGTTCAAAGCTGTACCTACATACATGCCAATAGAGAATCAATCAAACGTCTATAGTACAATTTGTTGGTTCTTTCAGGGAGTGCCCGGAGCTCCAAATCCAAAAAAATAAAACTCCCTATAGAAATCGACCACGTACTTATGTTAGTTTTCAAATGAAAATATCTTAACACAGTGGAGCTGGTATTTTCAAGGAAAAGAAAAATGAAGACTCAATGCACATCACCTGAAACCGACATATTCGAATCAAGATTGGAAGCAAGCGCAGATGGTATCGTCGTTTGAATATCTAAGATTCACAAAACGAACACGAAGATGAAAACGTCGATATTTAGATAAATACCCAGGCAATCCATTCAACTTGTTTCGTATTTAATTTATATGCAGAAGCTGACCTGAACTCTAACATTTTTGTTGTTGTTATTTTTTAAATTTTTATTTCCAGAGAACTGTGCAGGGTTGTATAAACCTCTTCTGCGAGTATCTGTGCCCACTCGTAGAAGAGAGTTTATTTCCAATTTGTGATTAAGATTAAAAACTTTTGCGCTGTATCACACAGCGGTATTCTCATCAGTAGGATCTTTTGGATTGGATTTTTTGTCTTTTTTCCTTTTTTTGGTTCTGGATACATACTTTATTGTAACTTTTAACGATGTTTGACTTCGTATACCACGTAGAATGATTAAAAATCTTCGTTTTAGCCTACGAAAATAAATGTTTTATTATCATTGGGGTTCTATGGCTTTTTCAGATTTTACGATAAAAAAGAACTGTGTGCAAAGTTTTGTAATAAATCTTTGAACGGATAAAGTATCTGTTTTGTTGTTTCTTTATTTCTTCACCTAAACTTAATTAATTACATACTTTATTTAAACCGTAGGCTTCGCAATCAATTTTTATAAATATAAAATTCCATAAATTTATTTAATATTGTTTTCGTCTACATTAATCTATTGACTTTATTTCACAATAAAATTAAAAAGTTGGCATTAACTTTAAGAAAAATGTATATAAATTAGCTTACGAGGAGGTTCATATTTTATGCTTATCAGTATTTCTTTTAAGCTCTTCGAAAGCTATAAACACATAGGTATATGTACATATGTGCAATGCAAACAAAATCACCCGAATGGAATGAACCGTTAAGTCTAGACGTGAGCTTTAAAAGAGCGTGTCGACGAAAGTCAATGGAAGAACCATCGTTCTTAATTTAATTTTGTTCTCTAAATGTAAAACAACAACTGTCATGCGTTTTATAATGTTTCAAAATTATTTTATTTCTGAACCCACAAACATAATGTATGCTTGTATACAATATTCACTTGTAAATTGCTAGCAATAATTTAATTTAAACATTTGCCTTTGAATTCAAAAGCTTGACATGTAAAATTGATTTATTTCATGTCCTTTGTAAACGGAATGCTAAAAAGCACCACAGTGGATAGTCATAGTAAAACTATTTCCTAACACTCATGCAACAAGTACATAGTACAAACAAGACAACTCCCAAAGTAGACAAGAGCCCATCTCAAGGGATAGTATTTGTCTGTAGGTACTCGCACCCATTTGGGGGTGACCTACATTATTTGTAAGACAGCCACGAATCGACTTCAGATACTTATTTTACCATATCTCCAATGGCTTAGAACGCACAATACATTGTGCATTTCTTTGCCATCAAATAAAAAAAGGATCAACAAGTTAAAAGGATAGGAAACGACACAACACTCATAGTGAAGGGAATGTGTTGACAGGGTTTTTTTTTTTACTTATGCAAGCTATGTAGATACGAGATACTCAATTTAGCACGGTGTCCTTCGTTTATATTCTGTGAATAATAATGAAGGGGATTCTTTTCAGTTATTTGATTTCGTTTTCTTTCAGTTTTCCTTTAGTTCTTTCTGAAGAATGATTTTAGAGATAGCTTGAGTGCTACGAAGGAAAAGTATTAGTACATATACATATACATGGATATTTAAATTCGACTATTCGAGAAGTTGGTGTCTTTGTTGCCGGCTTGTATATGTTTATGTCCTCCAAACATCTTTGGGTTTCAGCCATAATATGAATATTTTAAATTAACCTGGTACTACCAATACGTTAAAAAAAACAAACTGATCGAAAGCCCCTTCAATTTTACGAAACTTCCTCGTTTTTAGTTGAAAATTTCAACGCATTCGTTTAAATCTAAAAATGGAATCACTAATGGCATGAACTTAAAACTGACAACACAATCCACCTGGCAATATGGCACTATCTATCTTTTTTTAGAGGGACTAGTAAGGTTTTAATTTGTATAAAAATCACTTTGATGAGTACCTACGAATGCTGCAATTTGTTCCGTCATAACTCGAAGTCATAACAAGAGTAGTAGTAAAATAAATAGCAAGTAAATAGCATCTTACTACCAGCTAACAACTGTTGAGAAAATCTTCTTAATATCACAATAATTTAGCAATCATAAAATCATATCCTCCTTAGCTCGTGATGAATTCCTAAGGATAATTCAATGTTCACACATGTTATCATCGTAACTCAACAGATGGACATAAATTAAGATTCACTTCGGCGAAGCAGAAAACACCCACAATTGCTGTCATCAAATTAAAGTGAACATTATGTCTTATTTTATCTACCAACCGAATAATAAACTCTTTTGTATTTGTGGATGGGAGATGAGAAAACAAATACCAACAAACTGTTGAGTTTCGAGGGCTGATTGGGATATAGTGCATCCCTTAAGGATCTTTGTAGTGCTTTACTCTTTAATTTTATCAAAACGTATGGTTAATACAATCAGCTAAATTTTATTAGAAATTGAATTGTAGTCGAATGTTTCCTTTCAACAAGATCCTGAATCTATTGGGGAGCGAAAAGTTTACTGTCTTGTGTTACAGTCGACAATTCAAATGAAATATACCCTATGGGACATGTGATAAAAATCCAAGCAACAGTAAGCAATTTTCCTTAACCATAGAACGTTTCCGCAAATGCTTGTGTTTGGCCCTTAATGATAATGGCAAATTTGAAACCATTGACAGCTGGAACTTTGGCAATATAAATGCAAATAATTGGTTACACAAAACCATCATCCCTTGATACTCGTAATAAGAAGCTTTATAAATGTAATTCCTGGGGCATTTGCTCGCTATATTATACGGTGTAGATAAGCACGAGAAGAAATCCTGACCCACTCTATCTTCACATGCATTAAATAGATGTCAGAGAAGAGGTAAGCCTAGAAAGGTGGTCGTGTTGAAGCACCTTAGCTTAAAAGAAAAAACTAGGTATCTAGGATTCAATACAGATGGAAAGCCAAACAGGGGGAGCGTATCGGAATCCCGCTTTTAGAAATCCCGTTTTTTAAAAATCCCGCCAAAAATGTTTTAAAATACCGTCTTCTGAAATATCGGTTTTTAAAATACTTCCTCTTAAAATCCCGTTTAATCCCGCTCTGCACGTTTCTCAGAATCCCAGTTTTATGTTTCAACAACTTCATCTTTCATCTTGTTTTCCATTTTCTTTTAAATAGGAAAACTGTATAGGAAACCATTAAAATCAGTGGTTGACGTATAAGCTCAATGCTGATTTTTGGGGCATATTTCTAGGATCAACCATTCAATGTTTACTCTCGCACTTAAAAATTTCCCTATACGTACTTGCTTTTAGGCGGTTGTGATAGGGTTACGTTATTTCTGCATATGTTAATAGTTGGGTAATTGAAATTAAGAAAATTAATTTAAAAAAAACTGTCGAACGTAGGGCAGTGCTGATAATTTTGATTCCATCTAAACTTTATTCTCAATGTTTGTGATTTTATTCAGATTTTTCTGAGCGATAATTTCGGAGATAAAACCTGGGACAGCAATTTGTTAACGTTTTATGAAAAAGTGTTAAGAAAAAAGTAACACAAAAAAATATTTCATACATTTTTGAATTGGTGGATGAGCTTTCATTTGGCACTACGAGGACGAATTTTTTTAAATTTTTTTTAATTTCCCATTTGACCCCCCAAAACTAGCCCCAAAGTAGAAATTCAGCTTCTTAAGTTCTGGTCTGTGTTTGGGCGACTAATTGCTACAATTGTTCCAAATTTCAATAGTCTACGTCAAAAAGTCTCTAAGAAAAAGGCCTGTGACAAACAGACAGACCGATACCGAACTGATTCCATTAGCGTTCCTTTTTCGGGTACGGAACACTATAAACCGCAAAATT
The DNA here is from genome assembly GCA_949775065.1 of Brachyopa scutellaris. Taxonomy (NCBI): domain Eukaryota; kingdom Metazoa; phylum Arthropoda; class Insecta; order Diptera; family Syrphidae; genus Brachyopa; species Brachyopa scutellaris. The sequence goes on from OX459113.1 coordinate 115,054,019, forward strand.
ATGAATATAATTGGAAAAAATGTCCAAATTAGATCTTAGCATCGTATCGCCAACAATATATAAGTGAACTAACTGCATGCAAGAAATTTGTTTGTTCTATTAATATTTCAATGTACATAATATATCTTTACATAGTATAAATATTTATATACAATTTCAGAGTTGTATTTCATTTATTTTTTCATTACCTAAATGAACATTAATTCATTTCCATTTATTTGTTGAATTCTTATACATGTTTGTCTGTGTTTTGGTATTTTTTGTTTCTTGAAAATAATAAGACTTATTAATAAAAGGTTAGTGCACAATAATACCTCTGCTCTTATTTCACTTATTTCTAGTTTTTTTTTATAAATTTCGCGCGAAAGTTCGTTTAAAATTAAATTGATTGCAAGACATGTTTTAAAATGAAATAGTTTTTCGGGATTTTAAGAAGCGAGATAATAAAAAGCGGGATTTTTAAATCGGGGTTTTTAAGAACGGAATTATAAAAAGTGTCCCCCCAAACAGGTACTGAACTACTTCAAAAGTAATCCTCTAGATTCTTTAAGTTAGGGTCGAAACGATAAAAAGCGATAAATTTTGTTCGAAGGGCCAAACAAAAGCGAACGGAGACTACAGCTGACATCTTGCCAAAGATCCACGCAACACCGTTGAATTCTTCTAAAAGTCTTAAATCTTATATGCCTTAAGCGATTGTTTTTTATTGGTGCAAAATAAAAAATGGGCCATTTTTATACTTCTGACGTTGAAAATAAGGCTTCCTTTTAGATTCGTTAAATGTAATGCAATGAAATACCGACTTTTCGTACAATAACGGTATGGAGTCACCGCATTTAAAGCAGAAACACTTTTTCAAAATTTTAGAAAAGCGGCAACATTTTGTTTGCCATATGAACTTTGAAACTCCTAGCTGTTCATACCGAAATAGTTTTGTTTAGTTATAAAATAGTAAGGTTTATCTCTCTGCCTTTTTATGTATTCTCGAACATCTAGCTAATTAATATTTTACCGTATTTCTCTCTAGTAGTGTACAACAGAGCCACAGAAAATTCCTTTTACTTCTACAGTAAAATAAAACGCATCGTGAAGCATGTTGCATTGTTCAGAAAATGAAATAAAAAATCAAATTCAAAAAAGGTTAATTAACAAAATTTTTAATTGGATGAGGGAATTCTATCGCTCTATGCTTTAAAGGTATAAACATGCTAAAGTTGTGCACATTCTATGTTACAATTAGATATGCAGATTATTATTGTGTACTTATGTTAAGTCTTTTATCTAGTTGCAATGCGTCATTCTGTATTAGCCCTGGAAAGATAATCTGCATCAAAAATACGCATTATGAATCACGGGATGGGCGTTCGTGACCTACCAGCCAGTATCCAGAGCTAGCAGAAAATTCATGTGTCATTGAGTTAAGTCTCATCGATTTTAAAATACTCACAACGCTCTGAGTAAATTTTATACATGAGTGTCATTTTATACATCAAAATATGATTATTTTTCTAGGGTTAGCCGTGTTTTTATATACGCTTATTTTGCAAATTTACATGTAAAATAAAACAAAAATAAAATAAGCGGCGATAGTATCCGATATAAAAACAGTGATACCAAATTAAAATTTCTACTTTTTGCGATGAATTCCTATGACAACCGGAGAAAACCAAATTTCTTATTTATTCTTTTGTCGACGATTGGTTAAGTCAATAAGCAATAAATTGATAATTTAAGTATTTAAGATAATGAATACTGTTTTTATCGGAACTAAATATATATATTGGAATGTAAATCCCCTGAGTTCTCCATCTTTATAATTTCATTTTTCAAAATATTTTTTTTTCAAATTTATCACCAACTGACAGCTCAAGTGGTGTCATCATCTGTCATAAATATGTCTATGCTATCAATTATTTGTGATGAATCCGTTAAGCGGCGATAGGCTCTCTATTGTGCACTTTTATATACGTGTGCAAAAAAATACGGCTATTAACGTTGTATGACTAAAAATTAAATGGCAGAAAGGCGAAAGGATGCCTTTGCCCAAATAATTATGTGCCTTTCAATTCTCTGAAGAGAAGATACCCCATACCTTAGCTACATTACGTTGGTATTTTTTTTACAAAACATCTCCCTGTGTAACAGACTGTATCCAATAACATTCATGGAAAAAGTTTTGAACGTTGAGCTGTATTGATATTTTGGCAATTAGATGTAGAAATGTTGTATCCACAAAGTTTAATGCTTCCACAATTGTCTACACGATTGCTCCATAGCCATACCATTATTTTCTAGGTTTCTTTGTAAATACTTAAAAAGAAAAAAAAAAAAAAACTTACCAAGCAAATTAAATTCCCAATGCTGTGGTTCAAATTGTATTAAGTAGCATTATTGTTGTGACTTTAATTTTATTAAGTCTTCGAAAGCGCACGTTATCCTGTCTTCTTAGGATTTGATAAAAGGAAAACTGAAATCAGAACAAAAACGCAACAAAATAACAAAGCCAAACGACAAAAACAGTAAGATTTTCCACCGCCAAGAAAATATTCCATGGCGCGCTTCGCACCTTGAACTTAACATCCATCTTAACAGACAGTGAGTTGCGTCAAGAGAGGACAATAATCCTTTGCACATTGACATGGTAAAATATACGTAATGCTCTCGTCTCGACGAAGCCAATAACTTAATAAATTTGATACACTCATTGGAATAAGTAAGTAGTCAAGCGTGTCTCCGTTCTCATCCACAACGCTGTTAGCGCCCGATAGAGAGATTGAATAGCAATTGTGTCAATATATTTAAGGAAAATATTTGGATGTACATATATTTATCTATAGACTAAGAAATGGGATTGAGATAAAGTTCATTTAAGCTTTGAAATTGCAAGCCTATATAACTCGACAGACATTGCAAATTACAAATGTCCTTACATCTGCAAAGTTAAATAATCTTCGGATATGTCTGCGTCCTTTGTTTTCATCCTTTAGAAACATCCAACGTACCTGCCATGAGAACTCCTACAATGACAAGGAATTAATTGCCAACAAAGCCAGCTGAAAATAATCACCAATAAAAATGAGACCAGAAAACTACCTCTGGATGTCCCCAAGAAGTGGATAACGCTAAATATTTTACCCAAAAAAGAACCAAGGTCCACTAATTTTTTCCCTTTTTTTTTTTTTTTTTTGAAAAAAGCATACGCAGACACGAAATGATGATATATGTACAAAGAAGCAGAGCACGAGCACAAGATGTGAGGCGCATCAATAAGAATGTTTTCGAGTGTCTTTTATCTTGTTCACTGGTTCGGATATGAAATGTTCCATAAACAACATCCAGCCAGGATGGCATTATACCGACATTTGCTTCGGGGTTAAGGAATTACATTGACAATCTTACATTAAATCAGTCAAGTATACCCGAAAGAATCTGACATCTTCATTTGATAGAGATGCGGATTCTGCTTTAAAAATGACTAAAGTGGGCGTAAGCATTTTTTACAAGGCATCAAATATTTGTTACCGGATGATTTGCTCAAAAGTTGCACAGCATATTATCGGAAAGTTTTTCTATCATTTACAATAGGTACAATAACTTTTCTGTTTGTGGCATTTCGAAAAGTATCTGTTGAAGTTGCAGCATTATTTCATAATTTTCCGACCTCGACAAAGGGCAGCTTGCAATTGCAGGAAAGTTTTCTTAATAAAAGTTTGTCTTCACAACTTTATTGTAAAGGAAAGGTACTGCATAAATACTAAGTCAACTCGTGCAAAGTTTCGAATACTGGGAATATCAACGTCAATTTACTATACTAGGTACGTTGTTTTCAACTAAATGCAAGGTAAGATTTTGTAAAACCGAAGTGAGTGGCAAACTGTCCCAAATGTAGTTGGTCGCTAATAAAATGGAAGCCAACAATGCGGAGAATGCCATAATATATGAATACATTCCTGGATTAGTTATGTACAAGTACATATGCACTGGCATGCACGTAATTAGAAACGCTTAAGGTAATCGCATCGGTTTCTTCATAGCTCATGTGTTTTCACCCTTAGGGTATCTATATTTCATTTTTTCTTGTACATATTATTAACTTTGTGAAAAGAGCTTGCAATTGATATAAAGTTTCGTTATTTTTTTATTTGTAGCCTAAACAGAGTAAGGAGCACAAAATAGGTCGTACATATAATTAGAAACGCTTACGTTTTTGATAAAAAAAGGTCATATATTTGTTTTTTATTCACGGACACTTAAAATTTAATGGCATAACCACGATTTTGAATCACTGCCTGCAATCTGCGTGGCATGGATTCCACAAATTTTTCGCAAAAGCTTTGAGGAATGGTTCCCCAAGCCACTTTTGTTTCCTCGTATAATTTTTCAAAATAACCAATTTTGTGAACATTAGCTATTTTTTGAGCACTTGCCACACGTTCCCAATCAGATTGAGATCAGGGCTACATGACGGCCAGTCTAATAAGGTCACCATATTATCTTCAATCCATTTTTTAGTATAAGCGGCCGTATGCTTCGGATCATTGTCCTGTTGAAAGATCCAAACAACCGGTTGATTTTCATCTGCGTGTGGCACCATCATGTTTTCCAATATCTTGCAGTATTGGAGACTGTCCATATGTCCTTAAATTTTATGAATTAGACCGACGCCGCACCTCAAATCATTATGTTCCCACCTCCATGTTTAACCGTTGGGCTGGTATATTTTGGGGCAAATTCTTGCGATTTCGGACGGCGCGGCGTACACAGCATTTACCGTCGGATGCAACTCTATTTGTTTTAGTTTCATCGGTATATAGTACATTTTTCCACTGGGCGACAGTCCAATGGCTATATTTCTGGGAAACTCCAATCGTTTTTTTCTATTCCGCTCAGTGAAAATTGGCTTCTTGCTAGCTCTTCGCCGAAAAAGTCCTGCTTTACGCAACCTTCGTTTAATTGTATCTACGGATGGTCCGCTACAATTTGCACCAAAAACTGCAGTACGAATTTCACTGGTGTAGAGTGCGGGAATTTTTTACTTTGTCGAACGATCAGTTTGTCAGCGATCAGCGATCAGTATTTATCCTTATCCTAGGCATGTGGCTGACTTTTTGAACAGTTCCATTTTTCTTATAACATTGGATAGCATTAAAAACCATCCCTTTTGAGCAATTAAGAAGTTCTGCTATGTTGGCGCACGATTTTTTTGGTTAAAATGGTTCAGAATGTGTGGGTTTTAGCATCACAGGATCAATTTTTCCCCATTATGTAAGACTTTAAAGACTATACTCCAAAACATCACTGTGAACAAAGTAATATCAATATAATTATATACCAGTGGATTCTGCAAAAAGTCTTTAATCAACAGAAATTATGTAACCGTTTCTAATTATATGCACGACCTATTTTGTGCTCTTTACTCAGTTTAGGTTACAAATAAAAAAATAACGGAACTTTATAAAAAATACAAATTTAGATATCCTAAGGGTGAAAACACATGAGTTATGAAGAAACCAATTCGATCTGATTAAGCGTTTCTAATTATGTGCACGCCACTGAAGTACCAAATGCAGATAACAGAAGGTTAATATAAATGGAAATTTTAATAATTCTGTTGGCATACCACAGGGTTCGGTTCTTGGTTCTTTGTTGTTTTTAATTTACATGAATTCTATTTTTAAGCTGAATTTAAATGTAACATCCACTACCTTCGCCTTTTCGGAAGACATAGAAACGTTGAGGCTTTGGTTTATTGTGCATAACATAATCTAAAATATAAAAACTCTATTTTAGAAAATAAATATGGTGGTGACTTAGAAATTATAATTTTATGCAGAAATATCAAGTTCCTGAAATCCATATACATACATACATACTTTAGCAGTGAGCAGCCCAAAAACCTTTGAGAGTACTCTGAAATTCTGTCGAGTCTACGAAGTGCATATACCTATATAAGAGCATTATTTAAAGCTACTTGAAGTTTATGAAGCGACATTGAATCAGGGCTACTATACATCACTTCAGAGGACGTTATTATAGCAATAATGAGTATTCGTACTAGTCTTTAAAGACTCTCTTAAGGAGTGAGGCTAGTCGACATTCAAAGTTTGCGTAAGCAACCATATATACGACCTACTACAAGGTTTATATGATTGTAGCAAGACAAGTTTCGATTAAAAACAAACCCAAGGCTAGAAGCAGACTCTACCAGTTTTATTTTAGTGTCGTTTAACCATATTTAAGGTATAAGATTAAAATCGAATGACTTATGGAAGATCGGAATTGCTTGGCATTTTGTGGAATTAAGCATTATTTGGTGCCCATTATTGCATCTAAATTCTCGTTAAGGTATGCAACCTTACTTACTTAGTTGGCGCTACAGTTCGAGGTGAACCTGGGCCTGCTTCTTGCAACCATTTGTCTGTGCGTGTTATATTTTTGCACGAATGGAAGGGACCTACAGTTTTTTGCCGACTCCGAACGGCGAGTTGAGAAGCTCAATCGTGACAAATGACAAATGTCAGACATTCGAAAGAGGTGGGCACTGTGAAAAACGTTTAGGTGTTTGCGGCGGGATTCGAACCCAAGACCGCTGGCACAGTAGTCCGACGCACTAACCACTTGCGCTACGGTGCCCAAGGTATGCAACCTGCTCATTTATATTATTAAATGGCTTTGATAAGTAAAGCTGAAACCGTCCGCGTAAAGGTGTATAGAAACATGCTTACACACAGAAGGCAGGTCATTAATGTATGGGAAAAATAAGATGGGCCCAAGATTGATCTCTGAATAACACCTTGTGGACTGCTAATCGCTATCAAAACCATTGAAACTCATATGTAATTCGAAAAATGTATCTCAATAGTTAGACATTATTGCTCAAAAAAGCTTTTGAAAATAATTTATTACAGTCTTACTCACTCTAAGTTGCAATATGACATGACAAGTTGAGAAGGTTCATATAGTAACTCTTGTAGATCTTTGTTGATAGCTGGAAAACATTTAATTCGGATTATTCGTAATAAAAATCATTGTACTCTATATAGAAACCTGCGTATCTCACTTATGAAGCAACATCAGTTGAACAGTCAACGTATAAATAAAATGCCAACAAACCTATTATAAAACCCATTTCTCTTATTCCTACACTGTTACTAGAATTTTCAATCCAAGAAAAGCTTAGGACTTGCTATTCTCGATTGACTATGCTAGTATAGAGTTCTTGGATGTTGGAGATGTATTTAAATTATTGTTCTTATACTATGTAGACATCCGAGTAATTGAATTATTATTTCTATCCTTTGGAAGTACCTATTTAAAACGCAGGTATAACCGATTACAACCTTTTTAATATGTTTTCAAAAAGAAGGTTGGCTATCCTTCAATGTTGACATTGCTGATTCAAAAATCATATGAAACATATGAAGTTCAATACATTTATTAGAAAGCTTATTTACAATTTTAAACCCTTCAAATTTGTGTATTTATTTAAAACAAAGCCTAAGCATGGTATAAAATCCTTCCACTCAACTTGAAGTGCCGAGGAATTTCGCTTCTCTCTATCACTTTCCCGTTCAATCAGAATCAAATAAGATTGATTTGAAAGCCCAAAACAACATCCATTTCCACCGAAATACGTATACAAATGTGTCCACTTAACTTCACCGCCCCCAAAGTTCTATATCCTTCCCATAAAGAGAAACAGCCTTCACAAAGGATCCCAGGCAATTTTGCCGTTAACTTCCCTGAACCAAATTAGCATAGGAACAACCATTGTGTGGGTGGTTTGTTTTGTTGTAATGACTTGACAACGAGGAATATAGGTATACAAAAGTTCTCCTTTCAAAAAAAAAAAAAATGAATAAAAGCAGTAACTACCTACATATTTCGTGCCCTTGAACCTTTCGCATCTCCTTAAATGCCTATCTTTATTTCACAATAACGATGTCCTCAGCGTTGAGAACTTATTTACACCAGATATACTCGTTCGTACTCGTATTCGAACATCGTTTGGGTAAAGCTTAAAGCAACAAGAAATAAAAAATAAAATAAAAAAAAAAAAACAACGAGGGAAAGGAGACAACATCGATGCGGACATTAATCTCTGAAATTGTGTTCAACTCGGGCTCGATCTATCAGTTGTTCTGCATGGTTGTGTAGTTTTCGACTTTTCTATTTGTTGTTGTAGTCCTTTTTGTTAATCTTTGATTGTTCAGCTTGTAGAAATGACGGAAACCCTTTGAAGCATAAAAGGAAACAAGAGCCAATTGGACAGAGTCCTTGCGTAAATGCGATTTTCCAATCAGTTGCGCAATTTCGGATTTCGTTTCATTCTATCCATCAACAACGAACGTCCAACTTATATCGTAAGTGAAAAAGGATTAAGTCTATGAAGAAAATAGGATGCTTTGGTTTGTATTTATAAATCAAAATGGTAAAAAGGACTAAAAAGGAAGAATTCCACCAAGAAGTACTTATCAAAAGTAAATTGTGAAAATTTTGAGTTTGAGTAAGAAAACATTTATTATGAACAACCTGAAGAGTTTTGGGTTGTCACGTATTTCGAAAGATATCGAATTTGTATTTGTATAAAGCGGAAAGTTTTTCACTGTCTTGCTGAAAATACCCCAAGTACCTACCCACTCTATCTATACTTGAGTCCACAGAAAAGCTATTACCTCTAGGCTACGAGTATCTCATACTTTGTGGTTTGTCTATCCACTCTGCTTTTAGAAATCTTTCTATCGATAATAATTCTTGCCAGCATCACTCTAAATAATCTTCAGTTATGCCATTGCACACCGCATTGCAGACACCAGTACTTGTTAATTCTATATGGAATGCAAGCCTTTGTATAAATTCCCCGGAAAACAATTCACTTAATCACCAAAGCTATCGATTTCGACATGCAATAGTCCTGGCAATATTATAGTTCTTGCTGTGGTGACAACCAACCAAGTATACTGGATTTAATTGAATGCATTTAGCAGTTTTGTTTGCCAATAGATTTGTGTGCTTATGCCTGTTGCATAATAGTTGTATATTGTATTCCTGAGACTGAAAAAGATTGTATCCAATGAAAATGGAAAGGTTAAAGTTTAAGCGACCAGGAAACACATTGAACATAAACGGTTTTCTAAAAGTTTCAAAATTACTATTTTCCAGCGGCCTCATTTACTAACGATGACATCAGACTTGAATGTTCGTGTTTTTTTTGAAAAAAGTAAACAAATTATATTTTTTTGACTCATTAACAGAGAACACTAAAAACATTTTGGCAACGACAGATGAATGAAATCGGTGAAGCCACAGTTTATGTCCTATGCTATAGATTGTGCACCGACACCCAGAAATCCTCGGTAATATTCATCCTTCAACCTTCTGACCGGCATTAAAAATTAAAACATTCTACCTCTTATGCATAGTTGCCATAACATCTGTAGACAGAATCCATCAACTGAAAATATGGAAAGACTTTTCACGACGTCTTCTGCGCTTGTTTTGGTAAAATTTGTTAACGACTTTAGTAATGTTTCATATTTCCATTTGCCTTTTCGGTTGGTTTTGGGGTTTGGAACTGTCATTTATTACGCAAACTAAAAGTAATATAGATATATATACATTATGTCTTGCATATGTTAGCCTAATAAATAGTGTCTTACTCTTCTGTAGGCTCATAAAAATACATATATATATGTATGTACATACATATATCCTTTTTCTCATCCTTAGATTAGATTGGACCAAAATTTAATTATGTATTTTGGAAGTGCCACCACGAAGGCGAATACGTACGAGTAAATAAATAAATGCGATTCGTAAGCGATAAAGATGAAGATTGGGAAAATAAGTTTTAAATAATTTATTAAATCTAATAAGTTAACATATCTTGGAAAATTCACAGAAAAATGAAATAATTAGATGCTATTCATTTTTGTGTAAGAATCAAATGTAATTAAATGAATTTAATGTTTAGAACAGAGTACATACATATTATGTACGTACTAGTTATTTTTATTTTTTTGCTTCTTAAATATTTTCAGTCAAAAATTAATGAAATATAATAAGATAGTCATGGAGTACCGTACCGAAATTACGCTAAAAGAACTTTATCCAGATTTTTTTTTGGAAAAAAACGCAAGAAAATTTTCTATAAAAAAGTCTGGTCGTTTTTCCTTGGAAGAAAGGCCAGATTTGTCTGGCAATCTTTCCAAAATTTCCGGCACTTTTTCCAAAAACTTATCTGGCATTTTTTTCCATTTTCTGAAAATGAATAATTGTACATTTATCAGTTGTTGCAATTTAACAGTTATTTAAGTAATTTCTCGGCGTGGTGTCTTCTGATAGATTTATAATTTAGTTGCTTCCAAGTTTTCAAAATGACAGTGACGTTCTGATAAACAAAAATATAACCATAAATATGGAAAGCTTTCTAAATAAAAAGATAGAAGAGTAGCAAAGGTATAAAAAAAACTATTCTTACAAGAACAATGTCTTCTACATAAATGCAACATTAACAATAGCAATGGAAAAATTATGATAAATATTGAGGGGCTGCGTTTAAAAGTGAAAAAGTGATCGATCATAATCATAGTGATCAACATTATTTTTACGAAAATACTATTTTTTTATTTTCTGAATCAAATAAGAAATGAGTGAATGCAATCGACTATAGTGCTAAACGATACAGATGCAATGAGTGGACTCCGCTGTGCCTATCGAACAGCTTGCGAAAGGTATGAATTCTTAATAGTTTTCTTAGCCCTTTCGGGACGCGCTGGAACATATACATATGTAACACTAAAAGTATAAACATCCCTAACAACCAAAATTTTCCTGATTTAGTCGAAATCTGTACCAGATCGTCTTCCAACATTTAAGTAACGGTATCTTATTGCAGCTATCAGACATCAAATTTAATAAGCTATACCGTTTATTTTTAAGGTTTTGACTAAACTTTTCTGCGATCCGAAAGGGTTAATCGAACATACATACACATACAGTAGCTTATAATATATACACAGCGTGTGCTGTCATACTTATAACCCAAAAGAACTTAATTTGGAAATTCAGCCGGAAAAAATCAGTTTTTTCTTGTCTTATTCAAAAACGGTAAAATTTTTCTGGCGTAGTTTCCGTTTTACTCTTTGGCTATTTTCCCAAAAACGTTACGTAATTTATTTGCATTCTGGCGAATTTTTTTTTTTGGTTTTGGGCGTTTTTGCCAAAAAAAATTTACACCACAATTCTTTTCGATTTTTTTCCGACACACTTTTTGGCGTATTTTTAGGGAGCCTCGTCAGAGACTTAGTCAGAGTTTGGTCCTCTGTTATTTGTATTTTTTGCAAAAAAATCTTTATTTTTACATCGCTGATGACTATCTGAACTTTTTTAGTATCTTTGCAAACGTAGTAAATTCAGTTATTTATTTTCTTACACTTCGTTACATCCGCGGAAATTTAAGCCCACATTAATTTGCAACTTAATATCGGCACTTTGGAATTTTTTTTATTTGTGATAAATGTACGAGTACATACATACGTACATGCTTCATATTTCTCGTATATACCGTTGCATGCACGAAACTGTTTTACACTTAATGCACCACTGGAAGGCAGATGTTATAAGAAAAGAGGATATCGTAACGAATCTGTATCGCAAACCTGGAAAAGGAAATTAATTTTCTAACCGATTCCACATCGCTTACTCAAGGACGATATTCATGTCGGAATGTACATAGTTATATTTGCACGTGGGAATTTATTTAACGATGCAAGTAGCGATGAATATTGGGTTCAATCGTTATCTTCAATATTGCGTACTATTATGCATGTACATGTGTATTGGATGGTATGTGGGCAGGTTTGAATGCTCGTTTCGAAGACATAAAGTGAGATTTAGATATTAAATTGAAACAAGCTGCTCTTTTCCGTATTATTTATAAAAATACAAAATTAATATAAGATAAAAAATCAATTAACTTAATAATTTAATTAAGTATATGTAAATATTTCTTATGAGTGTTTTCAAATTCAATTAAAATCAAAACTATAAAAACAAATTTGTCACGACCAAGTCTGAAATGAAAACACTTTCAACATCTCAACCACCACGTCTAAGTGCATTTCCCTAGAACTTTTTGCAGTTGGTGTCAGATATGACGCATACCGGCATACAGTATGCTCTTGTGTATTCCTATGACTAAAAGAGATACATTTACATTAATGGTAAGTGTTTGTATTTCGATATTAAATTACGAAACCTTTCTAAACTTCCCCGTACATCCCAGTAGTTTCATCTTTCGTGGTTGCTTTCACAAAGTGCTGATGCTGACTTTACATGTTTTTTTTTCTTCTTTTAATTCCTTGGGGAATTGAATTAGGAAACCTGGCGAAGCACACGTTCTGGTATTATCACTGATTCGTACTCAGGAATAGAATGAAAAATGTGTGTTTTTTTTTCTTCATATACATATATATAAATGTGGGTCTCTTTGAAAATAGTTAAAGGATAAATAGCCTTCTGGTTTAATGTACATTTTTTTTAGTACAATGATTTCATACACATATATATGCACCTTCATACTCTTTTTTACCTTCTTATTGCATGGACCTACAACAGTTTAACGAGTGGTAATAAAACAAAAGATTATAACAAAGTTAAAAGTTCATTTGTAAATTTGCAATGTTTCTACGGTGTTCGTCATTGTTGTTTGTAAGAAATAATCTCTCTCTTTTAGATTCTCTTTCTTCATTTCACTTTCACACACCTAACTTATATAATTGTCGCCTAATGCGTTACCAAGTCGTATGCACAGATGTTTTTTACACATAAAATTTCACGATAACCTGGGGCCTGTACCAGAAAACTACAAGTTAACAATTCTACAGGCACTTGTTAAAAATGCAGATTTAACAAGTAACTACCACAAAAGGAAACCGCTCCACTTGTAAAATGTGGAAATTTTCCTTTCTTGTACAAGTCATTTGTAGAAGTAATTCCGTGACGGCTAAAATTAGCATAACTGGCAAGCAAAGCGTGCTATCGAAAATTCGAGAACACAAAAGTATTGGAAATATACAGGATCTCGTGTTAGTTATTTAGGCATGGATATTTTTATTTTAGTATGCCAAATGTACACTCTATCAAACGCCGTGTACGTCCTCTTTTAATTTTTTTTAAAACAGGGTAGTGTTGCACAATACCCTTGTGTCATGGACACTTCCAGGCCAGTTGGCACTCACATAATAGAATGTGAGATCGGGTCCGCACACTGCCATACCGTTTATTGAATGTTTGCCATGGCGATCGACAAACGATGGCTCATTATAAGAATTCCGTCGATTGTACCGCAAACTTTCGGCATGTCTCGCTTTTCAAATAAATTGCTGAATAATGTCGCCCACGTTTTCAGGCCAGCAGATGTAACTTCAACTACACAATGACAAATAGTTTTCTTACCAACGCCATGCATGTCACTGAGCTCCAGAACCAAGCCAATGTAGAGATTTAAAACATGCAAAGTTGCGTTTCATCTTCATCACTCTATTTTTTTGTTTATTTACTTGTTTTGCCAAAATAAGACAACATTATATGTTGTGCACATTAATCTGCACTGACGAAAGTTAAAAATATTTATACTTGTAATTCAGTAAAAACCTCCCTTTCCCACACTTGAATATACAAATGAAAATACAGTTTTCATTTAAAAATTGGTGCATTAATGAGACAAGAGTAATTTAAGATTTAAATACCTTTTTGAAACCTCATAAAACCTGACTTGTTAGGACGTTACAATTCTCAATTTATAAGTTAAATTTGTTCGATATGTAACAATCAATTGTTAAATTTTGTCTACACTTGTAGCTTTGTGGTACAGAAAGCAGGGAAATTGTTTATTTCCCAATTGTAAAGGTTCGCTTGTGCAGTTGTTAATTGTCAAGTTTACTTGTAGACTTGTAGTTTTCTGGTACAGGCCGCTGGTACTTACGCCTTTTTTTATCAGTATTCTCATTTTGATACACATCCATAGTTTGTATGACTTCAAAAGCTGTTCACTCGCAATATCAAAGAGAAAAAGCAAAACACAATAAATATTTCTTTTTTTGTCAAATAAATAATTTTATTCTCAACACTGTTTACAATTCTTTTCTTCATATATATGTCATTACTTACAATTATAATAAATATCTTAAATATCTCATGTGTTTTACATTTAAAGACCAGCAAGGTAATAATTTGATTTAATTGTAGTTTTGTTTGTATTTTTGGTTAAGGTAAAAGGTACATTTAATCTGTTTAAATCCATTTACAACATTTTTTTTCCCTTAAAATTTGATAGTCGCTTCTTTCATAATCAATCATTGGGAATTGTTTTCTTTAACTTTGCTTTTCATGTAAAAAATGTACATTTAATCCATTGCATAGAGAAAGAGTTTAAATTAAAACAAAAATTAAATTGTAAGAAAATAAAATAAATGTATACTTAGATAAAAAAAAATTTACTGTTCTATTTTGGATTTGTACAGTCATACTTCATCACAATTTTTTTGATAAATAATAATTATTAGTTTAATTTACATACATAATTTTATTTCCTGTTAAACAACATACATACACATGTATTATGTTAGCATCTCATGAGATGAATATTGAAATCACGATGTTACATTTAATGTTATTTCCCTATACATTGATGATTGTTTGATTAATTTTTGTAAGTGTACACACATTTAAAGTTCATTTAAATTATTTTTGTTTTATGTTAATATTTTTGTTTTTCTTATTATTCAGTCGTATTGAGCTTTTCTTCCCCTATTTAGTATTGTTTTTAATTTAAATACTAATATGAAAAAATGTTTAAATTATAAAATTCGTATAAATTAAAATTAATACATTTTTGGACATTTTAATAAGAAGTTAATATAAAAAAATACACACATACACACTTTGTTTGGTTGTTAAAAAGACATGTAGATTCTAAATATCGTAAATATTTTTAGAAATTTAAATTTTTTTCTTTAAGTTTTTGTTTTTAGTTAAATTAGTTGTAAAGTTATTTGATTTCGCTTATTTTTAGTCGTAAAATATTGAGAATGAAGAAATGAGTAGAAAATGTGAAAGCAAAAAAGAGGGTGGTTTTCTTTTCTATCTATTGTAGAAGGTTTAGATGTTGCAGTTGCTATTCCAAGATACTATAGGTAACATGTTTCATTTTAGCTATCAACAAAAAAATTCCAGGCGGCCTACTCTGTATTTCGTTTCGAAAGTAAAATTTTCCGAACACGAATATTTTGTACTCTCTATTTCGATAGCGAAATGAAATCTACTACTTTCGGATTTGCAATTCCGAAAGTTGAATTTTGGTATCTCGTTTCCTAATGTCAAAAGCATTGAAAAGCGGAAAATTTGTTTCTACAACTAATTCGCTAACGGAAGGATTTAAAAGAACCTGAAAATGCAAATTTTTTAAGAATAACAATTTAAACAAGCAAGCAATTCATGTGACCAATTATTAAATCTAACTGAATGTGTGCGCTTATTTTTTGTGTTTGTTGATTTAATAAATTATTTTTGATTTGCTCCCGTATTCTCTTAGCAATGTTGGAGTAGGTATCATTTTGTTCTCCATGTTACCGTTCAATGCTGTTTGATGATGCATTATCGGGTATTTTAAATTTGGAGGAACTCCAGTGGATCCCAAAGGAGAAGGAAATTCGTCTCGTATGCAATTCAAAACATACATAAAAGCATCATTTGAAAGGCGAAAGTTCTGAACAAAACTAAAATAATGAATGATAAGTAATGGTAATATGATCCTTGGTACCAACCTAGTTTTACCTTTTATCACATTTTTCAATAATATTTTGTAATATATTTTTCCTGTATAATTTTCCGCTCAATCCATTCTTCACTTGTTTCTTCGTCCATCCGAAGTGCAACAGACTAATTATGTTACATTTTCCTTTTTTATTATATTAAATTCTTCCTTTAAAATTCATAACAATATTATTCCTCCTATTCTCGGTTTATTTATTTGACATATCTCATAAGGAATATATCGAGACTCGACAAAAAAAAATTCTTAAGTGGAAAAATCATCTAGTAGTATTTTTTGCATTCCGAAAGTGTTACAGAGTACCAATTCAAAAGCGAAACGAAAAGCAATTTCGAATAGGATTGACTTTCGGAACGAAATACAGAGTAGGGCTCCAGAACTCGATGATTTATTTAGATATTCTGTCACAGGTGTACGAAATAAACAGCCAGTAATAAACCAAAAGGGCTAATGATGTGACTAGATTTAACACTAGATTTAAATGAAAAGTGCCTGTTATTCAAGAAATACCAGAGCAATGCAAATTAAATTAAAAATTAAATAATTGTTTAAAGATTAAGTTACTTTTTAAGTAAAGAAAGTGCTATGTATTAAAAAAAATACTTATTATCACCCTCTTCTTTGTATAAGAATTAATATTGTTTCTTATATGTAAATTAATTAAACTTGTTGTTTTTATTTTAAGTTAGTTTTAGATATAGGTACGCTTCATTTTCCTTATGTGCAAATCTACATATTTGGATTGTCAATTGGCATTCCTATCTACAATGTTAACATTTAATTACTTTGCTAAGTTAAAAATTTAAATAAATATAAATCTATTCTCGAACTACGAAAAAAAGATTACATCATATCATTTTTTGTTATTGAAATAGAGTCACATCAATAATTTAAAATTTAGAAGATATACATGTAATATTATTCTCTTCGATTGTCATGTTTAGTTAAATTTCTTCTTTCTTTTTATTTCTTAGCTTAGAAGACAAAAAATGAAAAAGAGAAAATCGAGAAAACATTGAACACGAATATATATGTACTAAATGTTTATTTTATTTTCTAAATACACATCTTTCTAATTTTAATATCGAATACGAGCATACACAACTCTTATAATGGAAAAATACTGTTTTTGTGTTTCGTTTTGTTTAATATTTAAAATTGACAATTAAATGTTAAGTTGATTTTACATTTCTATGTTGGTTATTTGATTTTGTTGTTTCTATTTTCAGGAATTTATTGATTCAACACTTTGCCTTGGTCAATTTGTTTTTTGATTATTCTTACCTAAATCGAATGGGATGCTTATGTTTTTTTAATTTACTTAAGCGAAACTTAAGTGCGAAAAAAAGATATAAAATAATTTTTGTTTGGGAATGGAATTATTCCCGAAATGTGTGTTGCTGTTTGATGTTGTTTTTAAATTAAATTAAAACAATTCATGATGCACTTGACTAATTAAAAACATTTATTATTTTTAAATCCACTTACTGCTATTTTTTTTTTAATGAATTGGAATTATTTTAATCATAAGATATTCATATTTTTTATTAATGAATTTAATGTAATTTTGTTTTTGGTTTGAAGTATGAACATTTATAAAAAGCAAATATTCGCGACCAGCGCGATCTTTGCAATACATTTGAAATATTTTAGAAGTTGAATGTTTTTAGAAAATAATTTCAGCACATTTCTGTGCTATTTAATTTTTTTTTTATACCTAGGGGCCCGCCTAGGTCCTTTTATAAGCTTAGTAGTAGTGTATGCATATTTCTTTTGACATAAATACTTAATTCCCTAAATATTTATATGTATGTATATAAATAAAAATATATATTTAGTTGTTCTAAGAATCCATAAAAGTAAAAAGAAGGAAGCAGTACGTATAGATGTGTATACTAGTAAATAAGTAAGTTAAGTGTAACATATGCAGAACAGGCGTACTGCTTAGACTCGTTACATACAATTTTTGTGGTGAAAAGGATTCTGTATAAATGTTATTTATACATGAGTTCCTTAGCAAGATGATAATAAAGAGCATTGATAGTAGAACGGCCGAAATTTGTTGGTAAAGAAGTTGTTTATTTTATAATTGATTTATTATATGTGTTAAAGCTATTGAAAGAGGTGGGTGATAAGCACAGATCTCAGGATTGAGTCACTGTTTCTTTAAATCTGGAAACTAACGATTTTGAGAGGAAACTTGGTATGAGATGAAGCTACTTTCGTATCTAGCGTACTTTTTCATAGGAATAGGAAGCATTCTTTTAAAACACTTTAAAACACAGCTCTGTACTGGTAAATTGTAGAACTAGATCGGTACGCAGCAGAAAACAGCCACATATATTCTTATTTCACTTATATCGGAGAGTTGCAGTACCAACAGTGCCAATACCATTTTGAGAAACAAAGGCTTTATAATTGAAATTTTCAAACAAAAAATTTGATCAACCCTTAAGCATCATATTAATACCGCTCTCAGCAAAATTAAAAACCTGCTTAGAAAAATAGTAGTCAATTTTGTATATATACTTAAGTGTTTAAATTTTGCATTTTCAACTAACTCGATATACAACTAACTTCGGCCGCCATTAATTTATTCAGAAAGTAGAATGCTATCAGATGAAAAAATTAAAAAAAAAAAAATAAAAAATAAAATAATATTTATTATATACTACAAAACTTCGCTATTTAAAACTAATGTCAGTACACAGACGACAAGGATATATGTATGTAAATTCCATGATATGATTGAAAATCTTGCACTACGTCTACTTGTTTATTTGTATATAAGTTTGACTATGTTGCTAAATATATAATTATGTATATATAGTAAAATATGTTGAGATGTCATTCTTGCGAAACACTAAGAAGAACAAAAACGAAAAATATCTGCATATTGTTTGATGTTTGCGTATAATTTTCATTCTTTTTTTTTTTTATTTGAAAGTTTTTCTTTGGACTTTTTTTCTGGGTATATATTGGTTTTTATTTGTATGTTTCACAAATGAACGTTTGAACAGGATGTGCGGTTTGTGAGTTTAAGTTTTTTTTCTATTTTTTTTTAATTTATTATTTTTAAGTTCGACCGGAGAACAGCTGGTACTGTAAAAATTTAATAACAAAAATTGTAAGTTAATTTAATAAAGTCAAAAGCTGTTTTGGGTAATCATACATAAATTATATAAGAAATTGGATTATTTTTTTTTTGGGGACAATG
This sequence comes from Brachyopa scutellaris, assembly GCA_949775065.1. Lineage (NCBI taxonomy): Eukaryota > Metazoa > Arthropoda > Insecta > Diptera > Syrphidae > Brachyopa > Brachyopa scutellaris. Next base: position 115,073,071 of record OX459113.1, read on the forward strand.
CTAAAGGTATTTACGTACACACATTAAGACACCAGAAGTTACTTAAAAAAACTTTTTTTTTTGTTAAATAAATATAAAATATGTATACAAGGACAAGGTGGGGCAATGCAGACGATTTTGGGTCACTTTTAAAAGAATAACAAAGTTCGAAGAGAATGTGGAGCAGTTTTTTTTCAGGTTTAATTGGAATTTTTTTTTCGCAAAGTGGTTAACACCAATGAGGAAGGTAAGTGATAAGGTAATGCATACGATTTTTTTGCTTAGTTTAAGGCAAAATGCAAATATATTGCTCACTTGAAATATTCAGTACTACCATAAGTTCATCAAAATGTTCATTTTATGGAGAGGCAGAATGCATTACTTCATTGATTTCTGCATCGATGTAGTACGTGGTTGAGATTGCTTAATTGTCTTATAATCATTGCTAACGTATTGCTGCTGCATAATGGCAACGGAAATGGTAATAGTTTACCTATTTGAAAATCTTGGTTGAAAAGCGGACACAAATCTTTATGATACCTTATCGAGGTATATTTATTATCTTATAATGTAATTGATTGCAGCATCGACGCGGTAAGGACTCCTAATGGAATAAAGAAAAGAATTTGTGTTAGTTAGCAATCAGTGATTTTTTCTTTAACGAAAATGGAATCGATATTGTAAGGATTTTCTGTATGATTTAGGTTGTTAAACTAGTTGACGCTTAAGGATAGCAGAGCATACATTTTAATAAATACCATACCTTGTAATGGAATTGACTAGAGCCATGATGTGGTACAAATCTCTATAATGATTATAAGAAAGTTATATAATTTATACAAATAAATAACAGCCAAACTGGCGCAGCATTTACTTAGTACTAACAGGTGCAAGTTGTTAGTAAAACCGAAACTTAAAAACGAAAATGACAACGATGCGATCATATGTTATAAAAGTAGGTATTAGCATTATGCATTTACGAATAGGGAATAGATTACGAAAAGGTTTTGAATAAAATCTGGGATTTCCAAAACAAGCAAGGAATCAATATCGGCATATCTTTATATATAAAAATGAGCTGTTCGTTTGATACCTCAAAACTCATAAACTAACCATCCGATTGAGCTGAAACTCACAATATATATTTATTTTTTCTGATGTTTGAAGTGTTCGTACATCAAAAGTTTTCAAGTTTTTCGATAGATGGCGCTGGAACACCAAAATTGCTGAAAGTTACAGAATATGTTTGTTATGAAGTGAGAAATGTTTCTCAAAATTATTACTACAGCAATGCATGGTGACAGCTAACAGCTAACTTTTGAATTACGTGCACTTTTCGCTTCATAACAAATATATTGTCTAAGTTTCAGCTCAATCCGATGGTAAGTTTTTGAGTTTTTAGGATATTATTGTTTGGAAAGTTTTCTCAAATCTAAATAAAGTTGTCGGGATTTAATTCTCCACCAAAGTCATTACCATTCACAAAAAGTAACTCGAAAAAATGTCATTACATTTACGACATGAACACTGTTTTCAATGGGTGTAGCGAAGCGCGCCGGGTAACCACTAGTTATATTATAAAAAAGCTGTTGAGATCGAACCGTGAAGAGGAAATGAATGACTTTTACTCCCACTGGTTTGGTATGTTGGGAAAAAGAGGTGGCATAAGAATATTCTAAAAGCATGTGTTGTTACTATTTAAAGAACTCTTTTTTTGCAGTATAATTTGATTGCATTTGGCTTTTCTTTTAACACTCACTGCAGTAAATCTGAAATACACCTAAGTATAATTCTATTTAAGTACATAAAGATGACTGAAAAATGTTCTGCTCTTACATTCTCGTCTAACTTTGTGCTTAGAATAGAGAAATAAATAATAATAAAAATAAAACACATACATAATTGGCAAAGGAAAAAAAAAAAAAAAATTAAAAATTATCTTTAAAGGGAAAACATTTATAATAATTTTCATCTGTGTAGGTATCGATCGTGTTCATGTGTGGTTTGGCTTTGGGTTACTTGGAGTGTGTGTACATTTATATAGTGAAATCTACATCGAATCTACTGGATTTATATAAATAAAATTTAATTATTTATATATATTCTTTTTTTTTTCTAAACAATTAACTACGACTACTACTAAGTAAAAGACACAGGCTTCTTGGCGTACATTTCTTAAAAATTATTTATAAAATAGTTTTGTATTATCTGCTTTTTTGTATTTTTTTTTATTTCCAGCTTTTTACAGAACAATTTTTTTGCATTGCATTTCTTTGCATTTTAATTTTGAATTAGTGTGAAGAAATATGCATGGATTTTTCGAACAAAAAGAAAAAGAAAAAATAATTTAAAAAAATTAATTGAAAACACTTAATTGATATTTTTTTTTGTAATTTCATTAAGGCACTTTTTCGTAAGTTATAGTTTTTTTTTTCAATTTTAAATTGTTTAAACCATAAAGCTACATATATATGTATATGTATGTTTATCAAACTCAACCATTCGTTATGTAAATCATTTTGTTTGAGTTTCTATTTAAGCATACCAATTAGTATTTGCAATGTGATTTAAATAAAGAAGCCAACATCTTATGCAAAAGCAAACTAAAAATAATACTAAAAAGGTTTGCAGTCAATAAATTTAGAAATTGTATCCAAGCATATTTTCTCTAAACGTTCATATCCAATCTGAGATGCTTTCATTTTAGCTGAAGTATACAGAGTTTATTTTTAGCAAATAGTTTTGAAGAAAAGTTAAAAAAAAAAATAATACATGAATTAAAAAATTAAAATAATTACATTTAGATATTTATGTTTTTGTTATGATGTGAATCGCAATCCAAAATGCATTAGAAAAATGGATAAGACTACCCTACTGCTAGTTTGAAAGGTTGAACAAAAAAAAAAATCAAATAAAGTACAGGCAAGCATTTTTCTTTAGAGGTTTTTTTTAAGTACATTTGTGTTATGTTGATTATAATTGCGATTTTACCATTATAATTATTTTATTAAATAATATTTCTACTACGTTAAAATAAATATATGTATATATTTTAATATTCGATACTTAGGCCTTAAAGTGTCAGTCATTCAATTCCTTATAACATTTTGCTTTAATTGTATATATGTATAGATATAATATTTTAAAATATAAGATAGTGAAAAATGTATTTTATTTTAAGTGGAATGTACGAGTATACTGTCTGAGTTCTGTCTGGGACTTTTTTCAGTTTAAACATTTTATAATGCAAAAAATTACTGGCAGATAGGCACAGACAGTAATAAAAAAATAATGCGATCAAATAATTATTATCTATAAGCGCTGTCGACAAATTCTTCATAACAAAATTAATGTCTAAAATTAAGGAAACCTTATATGTGCTTGATACTTGAGATTGTTTCATTCAATGCAGACAGATAGAACTACGTATTTATTTTACTAAATTTGTTAATCTAACCATGTAGTGTAAATGTTATGATTAGATATTACTATTTGTAGGTCACTTGTAGCATCGTCGAAATTAGAATAAAAAAATTGTATATTTGTTCAGAGTTCCATTTTCAAATGGGATTTAATAGGGGTAACTTTCAAACGTCACACTGCCTTAATCTATAATTTATAGCACCGAGGAGTTAGATAATTTACAAATCATCATCAAACTTAAAAGGCTTGTATCTTTAACTGAATTAAAAAAAAAACAACATAATTTCATTTGATGAAATAATATATAAGTTAGTAGATAGGTATAGATTGTGTTCAGAAGGGATAACTCTTTTAACAAGTCATGCACAAAAAATAAATAATAAAAAAAAAACTTTAGCATGCTTGGTATTGTTACTATGTACAGATGTATGTACGTGTAATTTTATCTTTTCTTGATGTAAACACATCAATACGAAATCCTGTTCCTGTAAAAAGCTGAAAATATAACAACCAAATTTTTCTATATTCTATATTCGATAAATATATAAGTTTTCTTTTGTTTATACCATTTGAAATGAAAAAAAAAAAAACAAAATAATGCGAAATGAATTCATCGGTGAATGTTGTGAATGTTATGAAACAGAAAAATATTAACTTTGAATTCGTCGACAGTACTTATGTTAACATATATATTCAACAATGTAATTTATTAAATAAAAAAAATGTTAAATCCGTAAACAAATATCTTCGAACGAAATTTAATAGAATATATGTATATATAAAAAAAGAACTATATACTAGGAACGATACCTGCTTTAGAGTTTTCGTTAATTGCTAAATGTTATATTGAGTGACGGACACTTTCGGACGTAGTTGCGAGTTCCATTGATTGCTAATTGATGCACGGGTGTTGCGCTACCCGACACCGAGGTCAGTTGTCTTACCATTCCGGAGCCAAGTTGTTGTAGCAGTCCGGAGCCAGATCCCAATGGACCAGATGACAAACAAGTCGATGGACGACGTGAACGTATCGATTGCATACTTGATGATAATAAAAATGGAACGCTGCTTGATGTGTTGGGCATAGAGCCACCCTGCGGTTGGGAAGATAGCAATGAAGATTTCTTTAAAAAATTAAGAAGTGTTCTAGGCCCATATGATTAAATTGCATATAAAATTGGTCGGGGTAGTAAAATTGTATAAGAATTTTTATTACGTAACAACGTTATGGGATATGATTTATGATGATGATTACGTGATTTTTATGAGTTTTTTTTTTGTGATTTTTACATATTTATTTTTAATATCGCAATGTGTCATTTTTAAGAATGGATAAATTGTCAGTTAAAAATAATAATTGCATACATTATGTTTATAATTTTCGTTTTGTTTTCAAATTATCTCGCGTATTTTAAACAGAGGGTGTTTCTAGTCAGAGATTTTATTCAGCGAAAAAGGAGAGCAAATTGATGCGACGATGAGGGATTAATTTAAAAATCCGTAGATTAAGATTATCTGGAAATACATATTTGCAATGGCCATACCTTCATCATAAGTTAAGGATTATTTTTTCTTAGGTTGGGTGTATTATAAACGACTCAAAATACCCGTCACATATTTATAAAAGGTTAAAAAAGTACGTATACGCCTACGAAACATGATTTATTATTAGTATTAGGGTTTTGCTTAAATATTCATAGCTAAATGTTTGGTAATCATTTTATTTTTTAATGAAATAAATTATTTGAAGATAATATAGCATCTAAAGTAATTCTGCGTACTTAATAATATATGTATTTCGTTGTGTTGTTTACCTATGGGGGCGGACATTGTGGTATGTATCAAATTCGATAATACGGGCGCTAGGGCTACACTTACTTACACAAAAGAAGAACTTTTCTGAAAATGAAAATATATACTGCATGAGGTGAAAAGTCTCCGGACTAACATAAAGATGGTTGTACTAGAAAAAATTGCATGTGATATTCCAATAGTGAAAACCTTTAAAAGTTTCTTTATAAAATTTGGTAACATTGTGTCGATTAGTTCCACTCATTTGCGTGGCGCCACTCTCGTTAATGTAAAAAACAAGGACAACAAGGAGTTTCGTATGTTATCCGAACATTACTTTTTACTGGGAAAAACACTGCCAAAGCGAAAAAAATGACTTGAAAAGTGTTACGGCGAGTCTGCACCTTCAAAATCAATGATTTGCTAGGGGCTTTGTCAATTTAAACGTGGTCGTACAAGCATTGATGATGATGCTGAACATTCTGGATGGCAGAGTGAAGTTAAAACTTTAGAAAACATTGAGAAAATCCGCATCGTTTAAAACGGCCGAAAAGTAAAAATGCGTGAGATAGTTGACGTATTGAAGATGTCAACAGTTTATGTGCGGAATATCTTGCATATGAAAATACTTGGTTCGCGATGGGTGCCGTGATCTCTAACACCCGATCAAAAACTACGACGTGTGGATGATTCAGAGCGCTACTTACTTAAAGCTGTTCCAGCCGCCCAAAGTGGCCGAAGACGGAAAAAATAGACGGAAGTTTTCGCCAGTATATTTTGGGACGCACATAGAATCATTTTTAAAGATTATCTCGAAAAAGGAAAAACAATCACAGGATAATATTATATTGCATTATTGGAGCAATTGAACGATGAGATCAGGAAAATATGACCACACTTGAAGAAAAAAAAGTGCTCTTACACCACGACAATGCACCCGCTCACACATCTTCAAAAGTAATGGCCAAAGTGAATGATCTGAAGTACGAAATTTTTTCTTATCCACCAAACTCCGCAGACATGTCACCGAGTGACTATTTTTCGTTTCTAGACTTGAAAAGATTGGTCCAGGGTAAGAGATTTTACTCGAATGAAGAGGTCAAACAGGAAACAGATCCTTATTTTGAGGCGCTCGACAAATCTTAATATACCAAAGGTGTAGAAATGTTGGAGGGACGCTGGAAAAAGTGTATTGCTCGTTGAAGAATACAAAAAAAAAATTCCCAAAAATTTTTTTTTTCATTTCGAGTCCGGAGACTTTTCACCCCATGTAGGTATGTCAAATATTTTTGAAACTGAATTCATTACCAAATAACATTTTAAAAGAATTTCTGCGTTTTGTCGAATCTGCTCATATGACACGAAATGTCAAATTTTTGGTATTATATGAATTCTAACATGAAATAGCATATTCTAAGGCACTTTTATATTGAAGAAGCTTGTATTAAATATGATACAATGGCCAGTTATGATAAAATATGAAGTTTTCCAAATTTAAAGATTTTTTTTTATTGGTATGTATCAAATTTGATACATTGGCCCGTTAAGGGTAAACATTGAATGGCCAGGCAAAAAAAAATCCAACTTATATTCGTTGTCTGTTACAAAATAAATTCTTAAGTGAACGATACTTTACCCTTTTACCAACTAAGGGACAGATCCTTAGATATTAGTATTTAGGTAAAGGTAGGATGATGTACAAGAATTAATCAAAAAGTTATTCCTTTGTAAGAGTTTGGTAAACTGAAATTGAATTCAGAATTCCCTTTTTTTTTGTATCCAAACGATAAACGCTATTACGGGCTTCATCTCTTGCAATCAAACTTGGCACCGATTAAACATTCATGACCAGCACCCCAATTTGAAATTAAAATGAAAACATAAATATTTATATCGTTAATTTCGAAATGAATAAAATTACTTTACACTAATCCGTTCGTGAATATAAAAAGAGAATAAGTAGCTGCCATGTGCACTGACGTAGAATAAGTTTCAATGCATAAAATTTTAAAAAAGTTTTACTGTATCCAGCTAATGGAATTTGTACTCGCGGAAAACAAATTTATATTACCGGAGGGAGTCGGTAAAAACACTTGAATTGTCATCGTTAAAAATATATGTATGTATAAGTATGTATATGCCCACATTGCGATAATTAGATAATGTATTATGTGTGTTCACGCATGAGTCAATTCTTCGCACCGAAAATTACACAAACATTGCAGAATTTCATTCCAATTTACAAACTCAATTACATTCTGAACTTATTAATTTACCAACTGATTTTATATATAAATACATGTGTATGTATAGTGGTGAGATAGATAACAAACATCAATATGAGTATATGTATATATACATGTAAATGTATGTACAAACAAAATAACATCGTAATTCATAGGCAGTCACGAAATCATCAACATTGCGAGTATTTTATTTATACATTTTTAAGATTAAAACCAACGAAAAAGTCCAACGAAACCAACAAAAATATATAATACATATAACATTTATATTTATATGTAATAAGACACAATTGATGTGTAAAAAATACCAAACAAATCAGAGAATGAACATCGAAAGGATAAATCAAAGGAAAACAAAACAAAATAAGAATCTCTGCAAAAACGCTCCTCTTTTTTTTCAAGTGAGGGGGCGAATTACGTGTACTCACGATCATGCTCCGTGCAAGCTGCCAAAGGATCAAAAGGAATAAAAAGAAAACAAAGCAAATATGTTTCATGGTTTTTGTTTTTTTCATCAACAAACAAATTTTCTTCTTAGTTTTCTTCTCAAACAAAAGAGTATAACAAACGGAAAAATAACAACCAAACGAACACAAATGTGTGTGTGGGTTTTTTTTTATATTTCTTTTTGCTCCTTTTGTGAACAAAAATAAAAAACAAAAACAAAAGAACAATGAAAAGTGTTTGATTGTGATTTGGAAAGGATACAAAAATAGATATTTTTTTTGGATATAGTTAAATAAAATAAAAACAGAGAGACAGAGATAGAGTGAAAGAGATATAGAACAGGTGAGTTGCCAAGCATTTTCCAAACGCCACAAGGAAGACAATTGAAAAAGTTCGTTTTTCACCACCGGCGCTATTTGTTTTTGTTTTCGTTCCCTTCATTGACTTTTATTCCTTGTTTCTTTTTAACATTTTCACATGGGAAATAGAATCAATTTCCAGATGTGAAATGCACAGGTATAGCACAATTTAGGGAGGCAAACAGAGAGAGCCTTATACATACAGAAAAGTTTTCACACATTCAAAAACCGGAAATGAACACAATATACGGATGGATAACCAAAATAATAAAACAAATAACTTAAAACCAGAGAATAGGTAAATATATAAATTAACAAAATGATGTATGTGAGCATTTACAATATTCAAAGAGACGGTTATGAATGAATGGTTGATTAATGAAACAAAAAATTTAAATTTAATAAATCTAAAATTTAAATCAGGGTGTTTTATTTTTTTATTTTTTGTTTTGAAAGATACATATATTTCTCCCAAAAAGTTAAACAGGTAATATTATGTGCGTAGGTGTTCTTGCCTTGAGACAAATTATGATAAATGAAATTTCAAGAATTTAAAGAGAAGTTTCGTGATTTTAATCCATGAATTTTTGAAAGGATGTTTTTCCGGAAATACTATCTCGAAAGAAAAACCGGCTTCGAGAAATAATGAAGATAAATAATGAAGAAAAAAGAAACACTACGCAAATAGACCTATTCTTGGATGTAGTCTTCAAATGGAATCATAAATATAATAATAATTGCAGTAGCAGTAAAATAGTCCTGCCATAAGTTCTGTAACATAATTTCCAGCACTCATTGCTTAAAACTGTTTCTATGAATAGAGTCGTTAACTTATTTTTCAAAATACATTTGGTACAGAACACAAGCCAGTTTGGTTTCAGCTTGCGATACATTATCATAGGCTATGGTGCTAAGGAGAATTGAGTCGCGGTAATAGCGTTGCGTAAGGCCAATGCCACACGAGCGTCTTTTTCCTCGCTCCCATTTGGTCGCGCGCCCTGAGTGTAATAAAAATGTACATACGGCGCCCTTTTGGTCGCAGTCGCTCGTGTGTACAGTTCTATTGGTTTTCTATATACTCATGGGGCGCGACCAAATGGGAGCGCGGAATAAGACGCTCGTGTGGCAAAGGCCTAAGTGTGCAGAATGTACTGGCCAAATTTTCGAGTTGTTAAAACCACTCGGAATATGGACAGTGTGAATCTATCGGCCAATCGTCTGAAGTAAGGGACAGGCCAAGTTTTGGTCCTCCGTACGTCGCTCAAACGAGTGCGGTAGTAAAAGCGGTACGAGAACGAATTCGAAGAAATCTCCTCCGAAAGCAGAAAATTATGTCCAAGGAATTGGATATATCAAGCAGAACCATGTCTAAGCTAATTCGGGATGATATTCACACGACAGCCTATCATCGGTAAACGGAACATCTTTTAGCTCCCAACCTGAAAAAAATCAGGTTGGAAAGATGCCACCGCCTTTTGCAGTGACACGCGGACAATGGCCATGATAACGTTCTATTTACGGATGAGAAATTTTTTACCGTGGAAGAAGTTTTCAACAAACAAAATAACTAAATGACCTATCTCACCAAGGTGTCACATCACTCCATTTCTGCAGTAAAGGGGTATAAATGGGAGCAAAGAATATTGTGAAGGGTTGGACCAATACTCTATTTAATAAAGAGAGCTACATACTACATAGACCTTCCAACAAGATTCTGTTCAAACGCTTGAAGCTAAAACCATACAGAAGTGACTCAGGGTCAATATACCTAGCTTTATAGCAGCAGAAGATTGGCCGTCGGGAGGTCCAGATTTGTATGCATTGGATTCTTCTTCACGGTCAGAATTGGAGAGCATTACATTGCAAGACTCCTCACAGAAATTTGGGAAGCCTCAAAGCATTAACCGCAACAGCGTCAACGATGTCCACGGAAGTCGTGCGTTCCTCTATAGCTCAATCTATTTTTTCTAATAACCAATATTATGGTCTAATAAATGAAATAATACTGAATACAATATATTTACTGGATTTATTATGGCGTTTTGAATTTGTAACAGAACTTATAGCAGGAATAGGTAGATATCCGATATATCCGGTATAAGGCCTAATTAATAGCTTGACTTGTTAGGTATTGGGGACCATTTAAGCAGCACTTTACTAGACTTGAGTCGAAAGAGTAGGAGCTCAAAGCTTTGAGTGCGGCTTGGACTTGATCAGTGAGCTTATGAGTACTTACAAAACACTAGAATGTTACTTGTAACTCAAAATTAATTTTTTGGACTCCCATTTGGACTTTTTCCCCGAGAATCTAGGAGAAGTAAGTGATGAGAATGGTGAACGTTTCGATCGGGATATTGAAGCCATGTAGAAGAGATACCAAGGCAAATGGGGTCCTAACATATTGGCCGATCACTGTTGGACACTGAAGAGGTTTATTCCAGAAGCTGAATATCTAAGAAAGTCGTAAAAATGTTTTTGTTTCTGAACTCTCAATATAAAAAGTTGAAATTTTGTTGATCAGTGTATGATAATTACAAAACTCATATGCAATAAAAAGACTAGTACGATAAGCTGCTACCAGATAAAAAAAACCCCATCAATTTATGTATATCTTAATATAAGAAAGAAAATGAGACTTTAAGACGTTGACATTTTAAATTCCTTAATTTAGCCGAAAATTCGGGTAAACGTATTTTTTTCCAAGGAATATTTTCTAATCAATTAAAATCTACCCAGTCCTAGAAACTTAAATACGACTACCGCAAACTATGTGCGGCTTCAGAAGGCAATGAAACAGTTGATAAAACCTTTTGTTTATTTAACATTTAATTTCATTCATTACCATCCACCCATTGCTGCTGCTCAACTTCCCCATTCGCTTTTCATTATAGTTGGTCGGTAGTGTCTATACATTTTCAGGCCAAATATAACTTTTATACCACCCCAACCACTATGTGATCCACTTTGGGTTACATTCAACAGTTTGTCCACACACCGTAAATGTAAATAGAATTTTGCTTCCCTATGGAACGGATTTCAGCTTAAACATTGCAGAAGTCATCAGTTCCTCTCAGCAAAAACAAATCAGCCTCTATGAGCTTTAACCGTGAACTGCGGACATACCATTGGAGAATGAACAAACTCGAACACACACGTTCGTACGCAAAATGAAATTTGACGAGTTTTGGTATTCATATGAAAGTAATTTGTGTAAGGACTTCTAGCATTTTGAATGCAAACCACATTTCCTATCGCCGCATGACCAATACACAGCCAGTCCATTCGAAATGAGATTTTTGAAATTAAACAACCACGCTGCTATTTGCTTTTTGGAAATCGTACATTGATTGGCTGGAGAATTGAACTCAAATATTTAACAGAAATGGTTTTGATGTAACCATTAATCAATCGTACATATACCTATACGCTATACCTACTAACTACTCAATATTTTTGCTGAACTATTAATATTCAAACAGATCCGTAAATAGGGCTTACAAATATTTGAAATCTAAAACATCAAATCGAATGCAAACACAGCATGAATAGATATTTGTGCGCATACAATCCTTTGAATATTTGCCCTATAATTTGAGTGAATATCTGCAGTAAAAGGGCGAACAAATGCAGACAGGAAATGGTATTTACAGACTAACTGTTTCAGAAATCAATGCCAAGTTCAAACCAAAGGGCATTACGCAAGCAGAATAGCGTCAGGCTGTTTTGAGTTCCCGGCTACTTCGGGATAGAAGGGAACCAGAATGCAAGGCTATTGGGAGAACTACCATTAACCGATGCAGTGAGGATAAAACCGCCTTTTGGTGGTTTAAAGAGAGAAGGTTGTCAAGCAAGGACGGATAACACGGTTGCCACTTGCCAAAAAAAGTTCCTACCAAACTTTCCAATAAAACCTACCAAACCAGAGAAAAACCTACCAAAGCAAAAGTAATGTCTTAAAATAACGTAAGGCTTTAACCAATAATAAATAATAGTCGAGGTTGTATGTAGGTATTTAAATGTGTACGATTTGATTCAATTAGTCTCTGTTTTGTTTTATTTGGCACAAATGTTTTTGAGTTGATTGGAAAAAATGCTTGTTTCATAAGCTTTAGACTGGTAAAAAAAAAACCTACCAAATCGAATTAAAGCCTACCAAGCTACCAAAGCTAAAAAAACCTACCAAGTTTGGTAGGAATCTACCAAAACGGCAACCGTAATGTGTTCAATGGCCAGCCCGCAACAGTAGCATCATCTGATGTTTAGAGGTAAATGTTTCAAATCAGTGTTTTATGATGGCTCCGTTTCATAACCGCATTACAACCTAACCTAAGCTAATCTCTATAAAAGGCAATGTCTTTTGAACATCTTCAACTTAAGATCTTAATTTTAAAAACTAAGCTCGGAAATCCTTATGTAGCTGCCGAATTTTTCGTTTTTGGTTATTGGTCAAAAATACGTGAAACGCCGAAAACATTTCGAGTCAAGCTGTATCAGTGCATATTGCTAGGGAAAGACTCCTTAAGGGGAGCATCCCTTTAGAAATATAAAAAAAATCGTTTTTTTTTTTTCATATTTCGAAAATATAATGTATTAAATATTTGCACACATAGTTGAGCGCATATAGTATACCGTATATGGTAAAGTGAAACCTTAAACGCGATTATCTCGAATCCGTATTTTCGAAAACTGTGAGGCTATTTTCTATATCACTACCGGAAGGATAAACCTAAAGTTTTATAGATTTCATTTAAATAAACTACTTTTTTAGGATGAAAAATGTCGAAAAAACAGTATAAAATTGTGACATTTTATTAAAGAGCGTACCTTATTTTTAAATTTATACTTTTTTATGATTTTATAGGTTTATCCTTCCCATGCATGTGTCATAAATAGAAAGTAATTTTTTTTGGTAAAAAGATAAATAGAGAAAAAGTTACAAGTGCAGCACTTTTGGACCTCCCGTCAAAGACACCTGAAGAGAAATGGAGCTGAGCCGCCATTTTTCATATTTTCATAGTTCGAATAAAATGATGTTACAACTTCAAAATGATTCAATTATTTTATCACCTTTAAAAACACAGTTAAAAAATTAGTTATTTTGAAGCGTTCTAAAGGGATTGTCCCCCTTAATAGATCATTGTTTTTAATTTTTTTTTTATAACACTTAACTTAAATATAAAAAAAATAAGAAACATAAAAAACTGAAATACTTTTTCCATCAAATCCCTTACAAAGACGACCCAACAGACATAAATATTGGTTAAGAAAATACAAATAATAAATATATAAACAGATATTTATTATTAAAACATTGATTTTTGGACTTGATTTTATTTTAATAATAAAACTAAAAAAACATTTAAATGAAACGCGAAAAATTCAACGAAAACAGAACAATACCCGAACAGTAGTTTTCTTTCAAAAACAAAGAGCAAAAACATAGACTAAAACAAAAAAAATCAAATAACGTTTTCGACATTCACAAAGGTCATAGGCAGAATCCAAACATCACAAACAAGAGCACAAGCAAACAAATTTTTCCATAAACTCTGTTATAGAGTTTTTTATTTTAAATTTTCATTTTTTTTCCTTTCTTTTGTACACAGACTGTGAAAATAGAAAACACACGATGAACTTTTTGTTTTTTGGCAAAATAGGACACATTCATCCCGAAAGGCACTTTAAAATTGTGAAAAGCATTTCAAAAAAAATAAAAAAAAATCAAACAATTTATCCGTTGAGCATTAGCAGCAAAATGCAATATAAATTCAAATACGAGATGCGAGTATATTTATAGACATCGAACAGCTGTAGTTGTTGTTGTTTTTTTTTTTTATTCTGTGTGATTTGCAACATTATCCGACGAATACAAAAATATTGAATGGAGATGAAGTTTTTTTTAATTTTTTTTTTTGAATTTATCATCAGACGCTTGGCATATTTAAGAAAATTTTATTAAACTTACAACATAGGCAGACGATGAAGGCACTGAAAGGCTCGATCCTGAGCCTCCGCGAGCACTGAAACCGTACGTCTATTTTGTGTTTTTGGTTTTCGAAAAAGGTTTTTTTTTGTTTTTTTTTTTTATTGTTTTTTATTTTTTGTTTGTCGTTGGTTTAATGGATTAAATAAATATTATATAAAATATTGTTTTTAAGGATATTTGTTTAGTTTTTGTTTTGATAATTTTTTTTTTATATGTAAATAAGATATAAATTGTAAGTAGGTATATGTACATTTGAAATTATTAAAAAATTTATAAATATAAGTGAAAATAAACTGAAAAGAGTAAGATTCGGTTGATTCTTTTGTGGAATGAACATCTTCTTATTGTTTTACTATTTTTTTAAAATTCACGCACACTAAAGGGGTTTTCTATAATTGAGGCATAGGGTGACTGAAGTGTAGTTTTTCTTTGGTTTTCTTCGAAGCTAAAATCTGGCCTTGAATAACAAATAACTGGAAGGCAACTATTGGGTGCAAAGAAAAGTGTTTGAAAATCTTCTTCAACTCTGAATCGTATTAAGTACCAAAAATGCACCCAACACATAATTAGAAATAGCTGACAAAGAACAATCGGGCACTTTTAATATTTTAAGTTTCAAAAAAATTATAAAACAAACATTTGGTCAATTTGAATCAACCTGCTATGTATTATACTATTCAACCCATATTGCCTATTCTAAAATCACTGAGTTGTAACTGCTTATTCAGATTTCATTATACAATATGCTAACCCAGGATCATATACATGAAATATCCTTCAAAAGGAACGTCAGGCCAGAGAGAAAATTGTTCATTAGATACTTAACCTGGATTTCACTACCCGAAAACTTTGACATCTTCTATGGATCCGAAGTTTATACTTTAGAACTTGAAATTTTTCGCCATATTTTATCATACCCTTCAATTTTCCATACGAAAACCATTCTCTAAGTCTAACTCCCTCTAAGTCGAAACTCTCTCTAACTCGAACACATTCTCTCGATTATTGGCATCTTTTTTCACCTCTTAAGTAGAATTTTGTTTAGCACAAAACAAAATAAAAATATATCACCCCTTCGGAATTCGTATTTGTATATAACTACTAACCATCAAGTACCTGCATATGTCTACAATTCAATACCCTAGATATGTGTAGCATCGCGTGTGCCATCATTGTCAGCTCGTCGTGTTTCTTCCAATTTATATTCTTGGTACCTCCATAAAAAGATACAGTTTTTAAAAAGTTGCAACGCAAAAACAAAGAAAAAAAAACATTGTTATCCTTTTCTTTGTGTTGTTGGTTGCATTCAAAACAGGTTTTGTATAAAAATTTATATAAAAATAACTTGTTTTAGTAAGATTCCAGCTGGAATTTCAAAATCAGTTGATTCTAACATAGGCAGTTCAACAGAACTAATGCAGTCTTTATGTGCATGTTTGAGCTAGATTTTTTTAACTAAGCAAGAATCTATATTTTTTTGTTAACTTTTAACGTAGTACATTAATATTTTTTTATTAAACAAACGTTTTAAAACAAAAATAAATGTTTCTCTCTATTACTCGAATTTTTACAAAACTCTCTCTAACTCGAACAAATCTTGGTATCCCGTGAAAATTTGACTTAGGGAGAGTCGACTGTATATAGTTAAAACTTACTTTATCAGAATTAACATATATTATAAAACGGGAATAACTTAAGGGACCTAATTAAACATGGGGAGAGGACCACATTGCTTATCTTTATTTTAACGGCTAGCGGCTTATCGGTTTCAAATATTTTTAAGCAGCTACAATGTTCCAAAAACGTTATCTACAATCCTTTACATCGCGTGGAGGTGTTTCGGAATGTCAAAAATGTTGTGAGAGCTCCAAAGCCCAAGAAAACCACTTCAAAAGTGGACAACTTGATCTACAGAGTTAGGGCAACCAACCCATTTTTGAGGTCTTAAGTTATAGAGGGAAATCTTGTGAGTTAACATTCTATTAGTGCATTCGATAGAACCATTAGAAGGCGTTTACAGGGAAAGTAAACTTGAGAAATCCGTTGATGACAAAAAAAGAAAGACCTTTGCAAGGAATACCTCCAGAAACTTATGTTTTTGTTGGCAAATTGTACTGTGGAGTAAGGAATCCGAGTTGTGTAGGTTCGGATCGGATGAAAAAAGGTACGTTAAAAATATACATCTAAAATACACTATCAAAATGTTTAAAACGGTGGAGAAAATATGATGGTGTAGGCTGATTTTCGAGGCACGGAGTGGGACGGATTCTGAAGATTATCGCCATTATCGCGGAGAGCATGATCCTGCTGACGACAATATGCCACTGGTATGGCGTTTTATGCATGGCAACGATCCGGCATTTTACCAAGCTTTAGTTTAATTTAATTAATTTTAATTAAATTCGTTCGTCCAGAGCTGTAAAAAAAATCTTCCAAACCCTAGTGCAATTCTATTTCCTTCACCGCACAGTGTGCGTCCTTTCACTATCTAGATAATTACAAAATCCGTTAATTCTTTATACATTCAACTAAATTGTAAAACAAGCCAACAAAACAACAATTTTCCATTACACTTCCTTGCCAGATGCCGTTATCCGTAAACTGCATTGCATACTTCTTCATCAACAAAAACAGGAAAAAAAAAAGAAAAGTTGCTCATTTCAAAGGAACCAACCGAGAGAAAGTGATTAATTTTCATTTCTATGGCAAGGATGCCTTTTGGAAAAGAAAAAAAAAAAATCATAACAGCGACAGTCTAGTCGTAGAGAGTGAGTAGGAAAAAAGGGAAAAACACAACCATTTTCCATTCAAAGTTTCATAGACATTTCCACTAAGCACTGAGTTCACATAGGACTGCACTGAAGTGCTGGAAAATGCTTTCGAGTTTTATTGTTCAAATGTAACTTGGCAGAGGAAATCAATTTCACTTTTCGTTTTGTAATGGAAAGTGGTTGCGCTTTTCTGTTTTTTTCATAAGAAAATCAAACATTCAAAACAATGAAAACAAAAAACCGAAAAATTGAAATAAAATTTCTGAACGAAAAATTGGAAAACGAATTCACTTACAGTCGGTGGGGAGAGATTGATGGCCGAGCCACGTCTCTCCTGTGGTCCAATACTTGAATGCCGCCGTATGGGTAAGCCACCGCCCGGTGTACCACCCGGGGAGGAGGCACACGATGGTGCTATACGTATTTTTGGTGTCATCAGTGTGTTGTCCGACAGCCGGCGATTGGGGAATGCATTGGCAACACGCAGGAAATTGCTATCCGGCGATGATGGTGACCCACCGAACCACCAACCGCCCAACATACCAGAACCTGAAATAAATTGAGAGTGGGTGGCTTATTAGTTTATGTTGGTCTATTGTATGTGTTAAGTGGGCTCCTAAGCCCATGCAAATTTCCCAAAGTCTTCTGTAATAAGTTTAAAACTGAACAATGAGGGGCCACGACCACGACCACGACCACGACCACAGCCAACGAAGACAATCAAAATATTGAGTGCGGTGAGGTTAAAATAGAAACTACCTAAAAACCAAGTGAAACTGCCGAAAACACCCCCACGGCAAACTTGTCTCCTCTGCGATGACATGGAGGGATTGGGTAAAATGTCTTTTACACGCCAATCGAATCGAACATTGTTGTCAGCCGCAAAGACCAAAGACTGCTGCCTGACTTGTGGCAGTGTGGTAGGAAAATAGGGGGTGGTTTGCTGTTGATTGTGGAAGCAGCAAGTGGGTAACTCAAATGTGGGCGTAGGTTTGGGAATTTTCAAAATTCAATTATACTCCTGCTAAATACCGAGTTATAATTAAGTTATTTTTATTATAGCCTGCGATGTGATTGTGTATGTCTGTCGGCTTTAGAGAGGACTGCTATGGAGCGCCCTTCAATTGGGAAGTAAAATCAAATCGTTTGCAATTTCGAAGCAGGAGCCTTTTCAATTAGTAGGATTTTTTTTTACTTTTTTGCAAATTGCGACTGAATTCTAGTTAATATGATAATGAGGCTTTGCTAAGCAGGAATCACACCAAAGAGATTTTTCGTGGAAGGACAAATTCCCGAACTAAGAACTTTGTTCGAGTGTCATGTCAAATTGGAAAAGTTTTTGAAACGCGAAGTTCGATTTGATTGAATTTTTATTGTTCTGATATTGGGAAATCTATTGAATAGTTAAACTTTTCTGGCCAATATTAAGTATCTGGAAAAACATAGCTGCGAGAGACCTTTTAAGAATTAGATAGTATGGGAAGTCGAACATCGAAGCTTGTGGACCGCTGTTCAGATTGTATATCACATAAACGAAAATCTCTCTGTCACTAGCCGCGAAACCGTTGGTCAATTTTTGAAGTAAAACTTCTATACGCACGTTAGACAAAATATTATGTAAAGTGAAACGCGAAAATCCGACTCATTACGATTACGTCATACCTTCGTTACAATGAAAATTTATTAACGGAGTAGACTTATATGTACTAGCTTTTGGCAGCAATAGAACCGATGCTATTTTTTTTATTAATTTTTAAAAAAAAAATTTATTTATTTATTTCTTTATTTAACTTATTTATTTATTTATTTATTCTTTTATTTATTTATTATTTTATTTTTTTATTTATTTTAATTTTTTCTTTGTTTAAATTATTTATTTTTATATTTTATTTGTTTTTTTATTTATTTATTAGGTTTTTTATTTTTTTATTTTTTTGTATTTTTTTCTTTATTTAAATTATTCATTTATTTATTTATTTATTTTATTTATTTTTTTTATTTATTTATTAATTTTTTGTTAATGATTTATTTATTTTCATTTATTTATATTTTTTTTATTTATTTATTTATTTTATTTTATTTATTATTATTATATATTGTGGCAATAGGCAAAATTTTCTTTTTGACAATTTAAGCAAAATTATTTGCATTTATTGCGACAAAAAATTTAAATTAATTATAATTCAAGAAGAATTTTGATATATATATTTTAATTATTTAATTAAGTTGTTTCTTATTTAGTTGTGTTTCCTTAAATAAAAATTATTTAAAAATAATATTTTTTGTTAAATTTTTCGTCATTTTTCCAGTTTTCAATAGTTTTTAGAGCATATTTATTTATAATAAACGTTATAAGCGTTATAAACGGTATTTTAAGAGCATATTTCCGGTTGCCCTACTTATGATCGAAACACGATTTCTTAAGAATTTTTAAAAACAGCGGAAATATTAAATATTTTAAGTAAACTACGCGAAGGACACATTAACAGACTTTTATGTCTATGAATTGATACAGTTTTACTTCTGCCGCGCGGAGGTTACACACACAATTTTTTTTACCTAAGCAATGGCTTACGATGCAATTTTATATTTGTGTATTAATCCAGTATTAGTCAGATTCTTCTTTTTGTTGATATTAATTGTTTGCGTGGTGCAGCGCGGTCTCGGTTTAATTTTAATGACGATTTTGAGTCCATATCCAGTAGGTGTACTGAGCTATATGCTTCAAGTGCACTCTGCCATCCCTAACTACACTCCAGGCGTATTTTGCTAGGTAAGAAAAACTTTATTTTTCTGTCCTTTTGTTTTATTGCTGTACTTGAAATTGGTTTATAACCACCTAGGGCTTTGCACATTTGAGAAGGTAATACAGAAAAAACCTTTCATCTACACACAAACACACATCGACGTCTAAGATGTTCAAAAGAGATTACCGTCGAAAACTCTTTTAAAAAAGTCATTAAAAAAAAAACTCTTGAAGGCCATAACTTCAATCAGCATCACCGCTGAAACACAGAATTTCGGAAAAATTGTCCCCTTAGGGGTTCTTCAGTTTTCAATAAATAACAGTAAAATACGATACGCAGCTTTTGCAATCCACACGTTGCACATGCTGTCGTGTAGTTCATATTTCACGATTAGCAACACAACATACTCGTACACACAAGTGCCCGTATACAGCAATACAAAAAAAAGGATCTGAAGCTCGTTCATTATCAAAAGCTTACCACCAGAGTTCTTTCTCGCCATATCCTCCGCACTGGAGGTTTTCCTCTGATCAATACGCAAATTGGGTATGTTGAACGGTGGCACATGCATGTTATCGGATGAAAATTGATGCCTCAGGGTACGGTGTCGCTCCGGTGATGGTATTGACAAATTGTCCAATTTCAATTTGTTACGCTGTTGCCGATCGATATGGTCGAGCATCTCCTGCAGCACCTTGTTTGAGAGGTATTAATGTTCAAATCAACGACATAGTAGATACATTTTATAGATACAACAGATTACAGTAGTAGTATTATGAAATTTTGCGGTGCGTACACCAGCCACCATCGCAATCATTATCAAACTTACCTCCAACAGAATGGTATACTGTTCCAGATTTAATGAGGGATTAACTGTGTGCGGTATTAGGGATGGCATTATCCTGGTTGCCATAATGTTGACAGACAGTCCATACTTTTTATCGGACAGCATTTTCCTGTAGATGTCTGGAATGAGAATAGAGTTACATATATGTACGAGTAAATGTACATAGATATGGCATACGACAAACCATCATTTGCATTTTCGTTCAAAATACGAGCATGAAAATGGCATACAGATATGTATGTCCTACCTACTCGTATGAGAAGTTATATTTACTGATGTGTATATGTGTTTAGTGGTATCTCAGTGTGCGAGAGTAATGGCGTGTTTGCATTTCATTCAACGTTGAGGATGAGGATTATAATGGAAAACTGTGGTTAAATGGAAATATGGGTAAAGAGGAAGCACAAGCGGATATTTGATTTTTGACATGAAAACTGAAAGAATTATGACGTTCAGTGGAGACGTTTTCTTTTCTTCTTCGTTTTTCTGATTCGAATTCCGCAAAAAATGAAATGAATCATTTGCTTATTACATAAGCGGAATTTATTCTCTAAAACTGAAATTTGCAGTCATACGCATAATATCGACTAAAGTATCATTTAAAATATGATAATAAGTCAGATACTTGTCAAAAAATACGAATTCCCACGTGACGTTAACTCACGTTGGTTTCAATGACATTGAAATGCCAAAATAAAGAGACAAATGCTTAAACAATGTAAATTAAGTGGGCTTGTAAAATCACACAGACAATTTTAATATAACTTGGATATAAATAAAACAGGAGAAGCCCCTAAAGGAGAAATCCTTTGTATCATTTGAAGGAACAATAAATTTGGATTGGGAAGAAGCTTGGTGTAGCAAAGAATAGAAAATTGCTTGTCCAGAAGACTGAGATATCAGTCGTACATAGGTACATAAGCTTTAACAAATAAAAACTTTTACAAAAACAATCACATCTGATACTTACTCACAACACGCAAAATAATATCAGGATCCGAGAGACGTACATCCCATAGCAATGGCAAAACCTCATCCATTACCTAGATAAATAAAGTAAAATATACCTCAGCATTATTTTATGTCAAACAATAAGCGTCTAGGCATACGGAGCCCACACAACTACTGTCCATTATTATAGGCCCACCTGAGATTTATCCAATTTGTCAAGTGTTCTCTCGATACACCACAGAACATTGGCAACAATTTTCACATCGTTGTGGTTCTTCTCGAAGACTATCTTTACTTTTGGCAAAACCATCCGTCGTATGGAGAGTTCATCTATGCAGTCATATACATTGGTCACCGCAACCAGCGCTGCACTCTATGAAAATAAATTTTAAATCATTGCCAAAAAAAAATCGTATTAATGAAATTCCATCGTGGCAAGAGGATATCCATTCGAAAGTATCTCAACCCACGCACACGTGAAATCAATTGACGCGCCCTGTTAATCTATTTAAGGAAGCATTGATATTCACCCCGGAATACCGTCCCTGACAGACGTGAGCTTAATGTACTTTCATTTCAGATAATTTACCTGCCGGATACATGCAGAGCTCTTCGGTATCTGTGCTTAATGCTCAATGCCCAATGCGTACTGGAGATGGTTTTTTTTTTACGAACAGTGAAGAGTGCTTCCCAGCTTGCCTATCGCAAATCCCAAATCCAATTTGCCAATTACGAGAGATGTAATGGGAACGCGCGCTGCAGGCAAACCGTGGCAATTTGCTGCCACTGTGTAGTATCGAATTATTAGAAATATCTATATCCGATGTTAAACCACTAGACTATCCTATTGACGGGAAATCGATTTATTTTTGCTTGTTATCTCAGAAAATGTGGATTTTTTTACTGGGTAAACTTGTTGCTATCCGAGGAACACTGGGTGTTGGATACTTCGTGGATTTTCGGGGAGTTGGATAGTTGGAAGGATGATTTTCTTGAAACGGTTTTAAAGTTCGAAGCTGTTGATACTTTATTTTTTTTGTTTTAATTTTGAATATCAGCCGGAAGTTAGAATATGCGAAAGCAATTTTTGCATATTACATACATATTTCAACCGTGAATTGAATACCAAATTCATGAAAAAACCATTGAAAAAATCAAAGAATTCAAAAAAATTTTAAACAGGCGAAAATTGGTGAAAAAACCGTCCAGCATTATTCGAACAATAAACATAAGTATACAAATTATTTACATACATATGTATGTATATGTGTGTAGAAAATTTCAAAGAATGCAATTTCATTTTATTTCCAAGCAGGTGTAGATATAAAGTCAGCGTGGGTATGGCAATATTAAAATGAATTTACAACTCGAAGGAACCCACATGCCACATTCAGATAAGATACCGTGCATGTTACCATAGCAATTTCATTATTTATGGCTTTGTATTACAATGCATTCTGTATCCCCTTCGAAGAGCTAAATTCTTACCTGCACTTGTATTGTTGTGCTCTCGAATGCGTTGAACAACAACGGAAGGACATCGCTTTTTATTTCATCGGTTGGGGTTTTGTCTAATATCACATGTAAGTTCTCGAGAAGTGTAACGGTAGCTTGAATTGATTTTGGCGACGCGAATACAACCCTATGGAAAGAAGATCAAAATAACACAACTTAAGTATCTTTTTAAAATAGTAAAGTTTAAGATGCATGTCAACCTTAAAAACTATATTCTGTTAAAAATACACTCCTCATTTTTGCTCGTACATATTTTCGAGGAACAAGCAATACGCAAAGTTTGAATTTTTCAATATACATATAACACCCAACAACAGAGGGATGTTTGCGCACAAACTAGAAGATTTACTTATACTTTTGTAAATTTACAAAGTAATGTAAAAGGGATTATTTTGTTGTTACGAATATTCACAGGGCAACATACGCATACTCTTACAGCTACCCCCAATGATAGATACATGTACTCGTGTACTCGAACTCACACTCTTACATCAATACAAACGCAAAATTAAAAATTAAAGTAACATGAAAGACGGTATCTTACTGAGGTAAACAAAACGTGGTACGAAATGGGGTAGCTGGTAAAGGAGGAAGTGGAGAGACTCAGGCATCCGGGGAGAAATGGAAACATTAAACTGCAATCCGACGAAGTAGCTCAAAATGTGCTGGGAATGACGAAATAAAATTAAGCTACACAACTTAAGCATTCACAATAAATCCCGAGGTCGTTTGGGGTGAAGTTTTACTGCTCCAGTAGGAAGTGGGTAAAAGTATTTCCTCTTAAGTACAAAGATTGATGCTGCTCGAAATGACTTTTTGTTGTGTACAAAGTAAAGATGCGGTTTTTGATTCACTCAGCGTGTATTTGACGATTTTCATTGGAATTGAAAGAAACCAATGAATCGGATGGAATTGAAAAAGATTTAAATGGTCCTAAGCTTACAAATTGCTTTTAGAATTTAGATACAACTAATTAAAATACGAATCGTTGTGACCTAGATCTTATACAGGAGATGAGAATGTTACTATTTGCAGGTGCATATATTCGGGTACAGAAGTAAACTTTTTATAGCTGAGCGGTGGCGTCATCTACCAACGACTTCACGGTCATCTGTGAGACAAATTGTCCCATAAAAATAATAAAATAAAAATTGGCAGAGCTAAATCAAATAAAGCCGTAACCTCGGGAGAAGATACGATAAGCTGTTGAAATTTTCCAAAATTATTTGTAGATAGTTTGGAATTGTTGATGACTTTGCTGTATTCCAAGAATTTAGACGAATTATTCATGGAAAAATCTAACATCGTGTGAACATTATTGGTGCAGGGAAAAAACTTCACGGACAATAACTTCACATGGGAAATAACTTCACCTCTAGTGGGAAATAAATGCACATTTTTGATGTGAAGTTATTTCTCACTGGAGGTGACTTTTTTTTGCTCCAGATCAATTTTCATGAATCTTGGACTCAACTCGAAATTCACACCAATTTGCACTAACAACAAAACATATTATACGAAATGTCAATATTATCGAAATGAAATATATATAAAATGAAATGAATGAAATGAAATATTATCAATCAATAAAATTATTATCAGGAACTCCGTACAAAATTAGAAAATATAAAGAAAGTGTATTTAAAATTGTATTTATTATTTTTCTTTTTTTTTATTTATTTCCTTTTACGAATGAGATATAAAATGACACAGTAATACTATTGCAGAAAAACAGATCAATCAAAAAAAAAACAGAGCAGAAAAACAGAGCAAAATTTGAAAAGCCCAATCGAAAACGACACAAGCCTAGCAGTTCTATAGGTACATATGTATGTGGCGGCGGGTTAAGCTGTACTAAGCCGTGGCACACTAGCATCACAACACATCAGAGAAGTGTCAGTATCAGTGACGAGATGATGAAGTTAATTCATTGCAGTTGGAAATTTGAAAACGATCGCATCACTTTATCTGGAGTTATTGTTCGCGTTTCTGTGTGTCATTTAACGTGTAGTGCCTTACGTCATGCAACACCAACATACACACAAAACATATAACAATAGCACAATGCATGGCATAATAATACACGAAGTAATTTCCATTCATTCATATTCGCGAACACCAGACGTCACAATTAAAGTGTAAAACTTTAATTTCCACCGTCACTAATAGAACGAGACGCCGCTTAGCATTGTAGAATACTACGATGTACGGTGGCATGTACAGATGTTCATTCACCGAAGTTCTTTCAATTCAGAATTCAAATCAAATGCTATCTCAGATTTCTTTAGCAACCAATTATGATTACTCGTTACATATTCACACGTAAGTTAGGTATAAGTAAGCACGTAAGAAATTTGTATAAATAGAGTAAGAATTTGTAAATAAGGGATAGACTTTTCTGATTAAGCGACAAGCTCAGAACTTTACTTGACTTTCATTTCGGCTCTTTAGCCAAACCAATATCGGCTTGGGATAGCCTTAATAACAATCCCACCATTAGGGCCTGTTAAGGCACTATACCACCACTACAAACGTTTTCATTTCGCACATTTCTTTGTAACGCTTCCGTTTTTATGAATATTAATAAAATCATTACTTATATACTCGATAGTATTGTGAATTAATTTTCCTGACAGACAAAGGTATACAAGAGCTATGAAGATGAAAAAAGATAGGTATGGCACATTCGCCCTTTAACTAACGACTACGTGGTGTATGTTCATTCACCTTTTAGGAGAAATAAATAACAATTTTTACAAGTAAGTTTTAACTTCATAAAAAGCTTACGACAAACGTGAAATATGATTAAGCTCAAGTTACATCGTAAGTCGTTACATATTTAATACATATAAGTACTTCGTATTCAGTTATCTTCTAATTAATGGTGTTCTAATATAAAGAAACATAAAACGGATCCGTCTTCTTGCCTGTCTCAAGCGCAAATCCCCATGAGTTCATCCTTAACCCTAAAAATAGAACCACAGTCACCAGCAAACCCTATCGTTAGACCCACAAACCAAAATATTTCCATCTTTAATGAAGAGCTTACTTAACTATAATACATATTACAGGAAAATACAAACATACATATACCCGTATATAAAACCAAGTCAAACCCATAAAACCACATAAGCCACATAAATACAACGCGCAGTAATGCCCCTTCCCCATCAACGCCCATGCAAACTTACTTGAATGTCGGTAAAATTATTGCTTCATATTCCTCCGGAGTGGATTCCTGAACGAGCGCCAAAGCCGGTTGTAAAACAGCAGCCAACACCTCCGCAGTACGCATCTCCTGTTGCAGACACGGCCACACATGCTGCCACCATAATTTCTACAAAAAGGATGTAAATTTAGACAGCATTCTACTTCAAGGACATCATAATCGCGTAATAATCGTGATAAAAAACGCACTAAAAGTGTTGCCAAAAATAAGTGGTTTTCAAGGACTACGAGCCCATAGCAAAATATGACATCGACCGACAACACAAAAACAGATACATAAGTGAAATCTCATACCCTTGGTATTAGATGGAGGACCTCCTTTAACGTTGTCCTATAAAAATGTGATTTCTGTGTTGGGTCCTTCATATTAATCACGTCCAGAAATTTGAGAGCATTCACAGCGGGATCACTGCAATGATACAAAAACAAACACACACAGACACATAAATGAAACTAATTAATACCACAGAAAACTTGTCGATTCCATAATGAGAAGGATTATTCAGGTGAAATCGCTGGGACGTGCCACCATCTCTTTGTCAACCAAACATCCCTTTCGACTCTCCCCACCGCAGGGCTCGTCACACTGTTGACCGGATAAAGATGCCGAGGAAGTGATAGAAGAGATGGTGGTAAAACGTGCACCCGTGCACACTCAGGGATACTAATTTCAAAGACGTTTACATAGAGGAAATTACTTACTTAAAGTACTTAATCAATTGTAGGAGTTGTGCCGTTGGTCTTGATGTTGGATCTTTGCTAACAAGACGTGACGTCGCCTCTTGTAATGGAATCGGTACCCTTGGTAACATATTGTGAACAGCATCATCCAGCTACGCAGGGATGTAAGTCCAACGGCAAGAGGAGGTGGTGAGCGAGAGTAAAATCAAAAAGAAAAAGACAATTTTGTGTCAATGAAACGAAGAAAATGAAAAAAAGAGGAACATAAAAGCAAAACAGAAGGAAAATTAGTAAAGGAGCCAAACGATCTGTCTGCTGCGGCAAACTGAGCCCTACGTTATTTTTACGAGTACTTATTTTCCTCGGGATACTGTACCGTTCGTGGTATATTCATCAGGTTAATATTTTGTTGTACCTACAATTTTGCTTCGATATAAAATTTAATTAGGTGTTGGAGGAGTGGAGTTTTGATTACATTTACAAAGAGAGTTGAAATTCTTCGGAGACTCTGTTACAGTTACTTCACAGTTGAGTGAAGGCAACTAGCTATAACTGTCAGATGAGCTGATGAAGAAAATGCTATACTTTTACATTTATTTTTACCTTTGTGTAAATACCATTCCTGGGGAAATCTAAGATTGGGTATACTCCTGCCTACTTAAAGGAAAGCAAACAAAAAAAGGGAAAATTATGTCGATGGTGATACCTAGGTGCTGGTCGTGGGAATATACGCAAATTCAACTTTATTCAAAAAGTTATAATG
Organism: Brachyopa scutellaris; assembly: GCA_949775065.1. NCBI lineage: Eukaryota > Metazoa > Arthropoda > Insecta > Diptera > Syrphidae > Brachyopa > Brachyopa scutellaris. Next base: position 115,100,805 of record OX459113.1, read on the forward strand.
AGATGGAAAGGATACACAAAACAGAATACAATAATTTATTAGATTCTTTTGTGAATTCTTGTTTTCTTTTACGTTTGATGGATTCCAAACGACTTGAGTGTTCATTCGACTTGGACATTGAATTGGGTAGATATGCTGGCCTTCTTTTGCAATTGCACTGGAAGTATATTTGCCGCAACGGCACAAGACAATTTTCCAATTTAAAAACAGGAAATTCTTTATGTAAACAAAATACACCAATCTGCTGTAAAGGGTGATCTAATTTGACCTTTGAGATTTCTTTATGAATAAATGTTGCCATGCAAAAAAAAAGGAAATCTGAATGCAGAGTACGGACTGGGTAAACTTGTTTCGAGTGACAATCTTTTGGAGTAATTTTACTATAGCATTTCCTTATCGCTGCAAATGTATTTTTGGTATATATGATGAACAAAACAACTGAATAAAAGACAATATATAATGACAATTTACATAACATGAAATGTTGAATGTACGTTCTGTTACCAATATGATTATAAATGGTTTTCCAATAAGAGGTGTTATTTTGGTATTCAAAAAAAAATGCCATTTTTTGAGATAAATGATCGGATGTTTATTTCATAATAAAGACGAAGGTATGCCGTTAATAATGAAAAACAACATCAGCCAAATGGCCACCACGAGCACGCATACAGGACCATATTTTTTTCATGAAATTTTCCATAACCAAATCGCAAAGTGGCTGCCCTATGTCCTCGATAGCCTCACGAATTTTATCTTTGAGGTCTTGAATCGACGCTGGGCTATTGGCGTAGACCTTATCTTTCACGTGGCCCCAAAGGAAGAAGTCGCAAGGTGTTAAATCACAAGATCTCGGTGGCCAATTGTGATCACCTCTTTGAGAGATAACACGGTCCGGAAACTTTTCCCGTAAAAGATCAATGGTTTCGTTGCTTGTGTGGCACGTAGCGCCGTCTTGTTGAAAGTAAACGTTGTCCAGATCAATACCATCCAACTCCGACCGATAAAAAATCATTAATCATCTCTCGATAGCGCAATCCATTCACCGTAACTGTTGATCCAACCTCATTTTCGAATAAGTAAGGTCCAATGACCCCGCCGGACCATAAACCGCATCAAACAGTCACACGTTGAGGATGGAGAGGCTTCTCAACAATAACTCTTGGGTTTCCGAGCCCCAGATGCGACAATTTTGCTTGTTGACGTAGCCACCGAGGTGGAAATGGGCCTCATCAGTCAAGATGATTTTTTGATGGAATTCCGGATCATTTTCATGCATTTCAAGGACCCAATCAGCAAAGACACGACGTTGTTGATGATCGGCCGGCTTGAGTTCTTGTGTTCACTGAACTTTATAAGCCTTAAGACCCAAGTCTTTATGCAAAATACGGTGTAATGACGTTTGTGGAATGCCCAACACCAAAGAACGACGAGGAATGGACAAACCTGGGTTTTCTTCAACACTTTGGGCTACAGCAGCAATATTCTCAGTTGTTCTTGAGCGACGTGCATGGGTTTTATTCTTCACATCACTACCTTGTCCCAACAGCTCGAATTTTTCCACCAATTTTTGTATTGCGGTCCGACAATAACACCTCTCATTGGAAAACCCTATATAAGCGAGAATGCAAGTGCACGGATCTAGGAAGTGGATGGTTTTATTTTAATTTATTTTATACTTCGTAAAATAGGTTCCTTACAGGTATTTTACTTCGATTATTTTCTTACAGAGTAGTAACATCTCGGTAGCCAAACTAAGTCACCTATTCGAGAATAAAGTATGAAATATATACAGTGAAACCTCACTTAGGCGGACAGTAACGGTGACAATATTTCTGTCTGCCTAAGGGCGTTGTCAGTTCAAGCGATAAGCACAATTTTTTTTAAATAAATTACCTTCAAGATATTTCCTCAACGAATATCAAAAAAATATCGAAAATCATCAATATCTTTAAATGATTGAAGCGCACGTGGCAACACAATGGACGTACTAAGCGAATGCTACCGAGAACGGTGGAAAGCCACCTAAGCTACGCAGGTTGTATTCACGATAAAATATTTCTGTTTTCTGTAACGAGCTCCTGTATTTGGTTTTTGTTTTTTTTTCGTCTACACAAACATTTAATAGGACGAACAGTTGGGGTATCTACAAAATACAGCAGAGCTATAGAAAAGTCATCTACTCACTGGTATGCATTCGTTCCTACATATACAGCGAGTAGTTATACTACACACATGATAATTACCGCCGCCTAGAAACAGAATATGCCATACTCCACTAAATGTGTGCATTATTTCCGGATGATTATTTTGTTTTTGTCCGTCTAATGGATTCATATTAAATAATTTCTCTTAGATATGCATGTCCGCGTTCGATGAAGTGAGGGTCCGGGTAAAAGAACGTAAAATGTATGCAATCTAAAACATACAAGCTTTGTTATGAAAATGAGTCCGTCTAAGGGATCAGTCCGTCTAAGGGATCTACCCGTCTAAGGAATCTGTCCGAAAAATTCACTGTACTATCTGCGTTGAAGCGAAAACTTGCTTATTTCAATAGTATATGCAATTAGATGACTAATTTTCGAGAGAGCATAATCTGCTTGTCAAATTTGAAATGAAAGTTGAAAACAGATACAATGGTTTTTCTGCATGTTGGATGCAATTGCAACACCAATTTATATTAAAAAAAACATTTATATATGTATGAGAACATATAAAAAAAACACAAACTTCAAGGTTCCATTTTGAATCTTTAAATAAAGAAACAAACAAAACAAAAAAGGACGTTAAATTTTCGGTTCCGGATATTCATATTTATGTGGTCAAAGTTGGCCAAACAGATTTGAGTAGGTAGCCTGAGACCGAATAAGCATCAGCTTTTCAGCTAGACCCTTTTTACTTCAGTGGAATAATGTAGTAAAGATAAAAATCAGCCTATGTAAAGTAGATTATTAAGGAAAGGGTTTCAACCAATTTGATTTAAAAAACAATGGAAGACTTTATTGGTCTGTTCAGTGTTATTCAAAATGAAATAACAAATGTCTAAGCAACATGTCGACCTAATGTAAATAATCAACCCACCAATTTCATTTTTACCAACTTCACTGAGTGAAATAATTTTTTTCAAATAATTCAAGCTCCTCGTGTATAAACAAGGTTACCTTTGAAAGGATTTTTTAATAAAATAAAAAAAAAATCAGGTTTGCACACTTAATGTATGTTACTTAATGTTTCGTTGCGTAATAAAATATTTATAATTCCACTTACCATTTCTAATTGCTTTAAATACGCAGATGATGAATTTCCAGCCTGAATTAGGGGTCGACCATGGTTAAAGATCGTACACACAACCATTCCCAATGAGAACATATCACTAAGGATGCTACTCGTCGAATGTGCCTGTGTTTCAGGAGCTGTTAAAAAGAAAACAAAAATCGAAACAAACAGAAGGCGACCCTCATTAAATGAACCGCTTGATTAATTTTAACACACATCATCCCTAACCATTCACCAAAGTGGTAAAACAAATAACTCACTTCCAGACCCAGGTACTTACCAGTGAAATCCAAATTGGGTTGAGCCATTTTGGATATTCGTGAGCTCCACGGTTGACAAACAATCGAGTCAGCAACATCAGTCTCATTAACTTTTTCTAAGGATGAAACATACAAAAAGGAAAAAAAAGAAAACTCCATATTAGATGGGGGCTGCTCATTCAAAGATTAGATTAAACCAGTAAAAGTCTGTAACAAAGTAATTAATGTTCCATTGTAATTAGATTTAAATTGCGGATACGAACAATTTACTCTCAAAACGATGCGAGTATGTCTTATTTGATTCTGCTTCACTCATTGTAGATACACTCGTACATGAGACTTCGTTGAAACAATTTACACGATGGTAATGGCAAAAAACTTTTTTGGCTACCATTGCGTAAGAGAAAAACCATAATGTAACATGTGTAAAATTGGTGGGGGGTGTTTATTGCAGAGACATTTCATACAGATCTAGTTGAAGCGTAGCTTTAAATGGTAATTTTTTTTGCTGACCGCTGTCAGATAGCGCACAAATATCCAAATAATATTTTATTATACAAAATTTTTCTCAATTATGATTATAAAAACGATATGTTGATAAAATTTTAACAACGCAGTTAATTTTGATTTGCGAAAAATCGATGAAGTTTGTAATTCATGAACTTTGACGAATAGAACATGGGAGTCCAGTGATGCCATATCAGTTTGAGCTTAAATCGTATTTTTCAGCAGCAAAAATCGTCAAAATACGATTTTAGAAAAAAAAAGAAGAAAAAACCGATAAATACGAGTTACGAGTATGCACACGAAAATCACATTTCAGTTTCATTAAAATTAATATTTAAAGTATTGCAAGCTTAGTTACATTAATCAATAATAAATAAATAAACACACAGTTACTTTAAAAATTGTTAGATTGAATTTAGACTGCGACTATTAGATCTTGCACTGAATTTTCTAATAAACGGTTCAGTTGAATTTGCTTAAAGTGTTTCTCTCAAAATTAAGGCCATAGCATTAAGCGTCCTGAAAACGCAGTAAATCTTTTGTATGAAGTATTCTTTTTCAAGTTTATGTGGTTAATCGGTTCCTAATTTTTATTTTATTTAGTTAACTGGCCGAAAAAATCCTTTCGACATTAGTCGATGAATTTCGAAAGGATAGGATATTAAAAACAAATGATTTCATCAAAGGATATGCAAAATTTCCATTCGATCTCTTTATTGCCAAAACATGTTTTCAAAAAACATACATAACATATGAATCTGTTGGTGACAACGGTTGACTAAATAGGCAGTCTCGAAATTTAGGTTTATTATATCCTTAAATTTCATATCCGCGTCTTGCATGTCCTCTATCGGAATTGGAACTAAGTTGGAAAAACTTTGAAATAATTTAACCAGCCATTTAACCAATATAAATTTAGCTATTCTAATTATTGATGAACCTCAACACCCAAGAGGAACTATAATCGACGGTTTTATTATATTTGTCGTTGAAAATAATATCGATGGAAGCAACTTTCTTTATGAAATAAAATAGCGAGAATCAGTTTCTAATGTAAATAGCTGACGCTCATCGAAAACGACGAACATTTTTATAGAGCTAATGGGGCAAAAATATATGTAAATTAAGAAAATAACTGTTTGAATCATGTTAACCAATAAAAGCTCAGTGTAGTTAGAAGATTCAATGCCTACCTCTGCAGATAAGTAATTCGCTATTCATATGTTAGTACTCGTATATTTTTTCGCGTGCTTTTTAGCGCCGCGCCGTATCAACTGAGTTTGAATTCATAGCTATAACGCAGAATTGAGTTGGGAGAACTGAACGAAAGAAAAAGACAACAACAGCATCATCATCCGTTAGGCCCACAACATTACCATGTTCTTTTTTTCGAAATTTCCTTCTGGTGCAAATCATGCTTTCGTTGTATGCGTGGCAGATTTTGAATTTGAAAACGATTGAAATTTAATTCAATCAAAGCCCCATCAATCTTATGTACCCACTTTCAGCCCCATTATTGGCTGCACTTTTGAATAGCTTGCTCCTCAAATTTATTTATAAGATGGATTGTTTTCTTTTTCAACCTAACCTAATTCATATGCATCCACTTTCATACCGAATTGTATTGCAAGAGGACAAAACATGCGAGGGGTATATGTATTTACATAATGTACATGCTAAACATGTTAACGTTTTTTTCACATTATTGCTATTTCTCTCTTAAACAGTTAATATATGAAAATCGGTAATACCGATTGACTGAGCAATATTCGAAAAATACCAAATTTTAGAAAATCGGTAAGAAAGTCAAGTACCGTTGTAGAACTTTTTAGGCAAAAACCTGGTAGCATGCATGTGCTCTAAGCTAACATAAATATGAAATTTTAACAAAACTGTTGGAGCCGTTTTCGAGAAAAACCGCTTTTTATAAAATCGATCCCATATGAAGTGTAGGTACCTTAATTTTTGGGGCTAGAATGAAAATTCCAAATTAGCCGTGTAGTATAGTCCCACAGACCCCAGATATGAAGTTTCAAGCAAATTCGCTCAGCCGTTTAGGCTCAAGTCCGAGATACAGTCGTGTTTACAGAATGAGCGTTACTGCTTTATTATATAGTGTAAGTATGATGAAATGAGAGAAAAATCGTAAAAAGCGACTAATTTTTGGCCAAAAATTGTATACAATTTTCGGAGGCCAGTTCAAAATAATTATATAATGTGCACCAAAGGAGAAGAGTTCCTTTCTTTTCCCTTTGTAGTCAAAAAGCATTAAACGACTTTATTCCACCCAATTTGAAATAACATGTCAAAAGCATTGATTGATTGTAGTGATTATGACTTGGCACGCAATGTGTCAGGAAAAGCCATTTTTTCTAGTCACGAATGCAGCCTTTTATCAGTCGAATTACTAAAAGTGACATTCATCACGTACATAGTATGTAGGTATTCAAAATGTTTAACCAATTTATTTTCATGTTTGTGTCTTCAAAGCCATCAGCTTTCATTCATTTATCTATTTATAATATTTCTTTTTATACATTCAAAAAAGGTACATTAAACGAGTATGTAGGTATATTATATACATGTGTAAAAAGTTTTTTTTCTCATAAAAAAAATTACATAAAACTGCTAACATTACCTAAGAACTTGACAAAAGTTTCATTTGTAATATTTCGAATGCCTTCTTGAGAAGAGTATTTCGGTTCAATGATCCGAACATTTCGTCAACAAAATAAAATCAATTCACTCGTTAATAATGCCACCCCGCCTGGTCTGTGTCCTTTTGGTTTTTTTTTTAATAAATATTTGGAAAACGCCAATTCAAGGTTAAAATAAAGTTATCCAAGTTGATAAAGGAAGAGTGATTTTGATATTGATAATGATTGAGAAAATGATGTCAACGATATCTAAGAGAGATGAATTTTCCGTTTTTTCATTTTTGTAATGATTACGAGATGGGAAATGATATACAAGTTGGTAACGGGTGATTCATTTAGAAGTATTGTCGTTTTTTTTGAAAATAAAAAGAAATAAAAAAAATTCAATTTGATCGGGTATACAAAAGAACATATATTTTTCAAAGATAATTTCTTTGAACTGTTGGCTGTAACTGCGGCTTATGTACATAATTCTTTCTGAAGTTTCATTTTTTGATGACGCGCTCGAGCATTTTGAGTGATATTTGGCGAATGTCGTGAGTAAAGTTGGCTTCTAATTCTTCAATCGTAGCCGGCTTATCCATGTAGACTTTAAACTGTAATACGTAGACCCAATAGCGGCGTTAGGGTAGGGCGCGGTTGGGCTACCGCACAGGGAAGAAGAAGAAGAAAAAGAGACTTAAGTTCTCTAAATCTGGTGACAAAATCTCTTAGGTGGCAACATGAGGCTGAAAAGTTTAAAGAATTAAGGCAATGAACTCATAATCTAAATGAAGAACTCATGAGCCGATCTGCGTTCGAAAATATCTTTATCTAGAAGACTGACAAAATGTGCAACTTTGTCAATCGAAAATTGAATTGAAGAAATCGTAGACTTCGGTGTCATAATAGAGTTTGCCTATAGAAAGGCCAGAAAAGTAAAACTCTTTTGGTTTTTTTTTTTTTAAATACATAAAAGGTTATTATTTCATTCTTTCCCTTGTTGTATTCATTCCTTTTTTTCACATTGGTTTGGATAGCAGATAGGGGGCGCCGTAGAAATCTTGCGCTGAAAGTGCTAAAATAGCCCCAAAGGAAAAAGTCTAGAGATGTTAACTGTTCACTAAATTCTTTTCGCAATAAATTTTGTTGGAACCAAAAATTATCGAGCTCACGGGCTTCTGGTCGAAGAGACGAAGAGTATTATGTTTTCATACTGTCGTATTTTCTTTGAACAGACAATTTCGAGTGGTAACACTAAAGATCAATTTGGAAGTGTGGGGGCTGATATTCTCTCAGAGATAGGTAAAATAACGAAAAAATAAGCGAACAAAAAACGAAATGTGTATGTGATTTGACAGATTTCACAGATTTCATATGTGTATATCTGTCCAAAGATATATACGCCACATAATGTAATGTAAAGTAACGTAACGTTGTACATGTGGTGGGTGCTTAAGGTTTTACTAGCAACAGCCGCTGGTAAGTACCACACGATGATGGAAGCTGTCAGAGAACGGACCAATGAGGAGGAGGCTTTTATCGATACTATTCACTTTAGTTTAGTCCTGCGCAACCGCTTGAATAATGATTTTGATTTTTTTGGTTTTTTTGGTCCTTTCGTATTTATATACATACAGTAGAACCTCGATTATCCGTGTTCCGATAATCCGTATTTCTCGCTTATCCGTGTATACCAGGCACTAATTCGTGTAAAATCCTCTGATTGTGACTCGATTATTCGGGCCGAGTATGTATGATTTTTAACAAACAAACCATGGCGCAAATTCATAATCAGCTCATGAATAGTGCCTATAGCCGCCTTTAGTTACAGCCGGCACAAAATAAAAAGCCGGCTATAACTTTTCGTTATTCATAGACACATTTTTGCTGGTGTATTAGTTAGTATCGACTTTGGTGTGTTTTTGTAAAGTGATTTGAACGAACAAACCCAAACGTCAAAATATTATATAAGAAATTAAGAGTCGATTCTAATTATTTAAAGTGACGTTCTCATTTTAAATATCGAGCCGACTATAAGTTTAAAGTCAACTATAAGGTGACTATGAATAGCATAAAGTACATTTTAGGTTATGAAGGTGAATACATTTTTTTAATGTGCGCCAGTATTTCTAAGTAACATGCGCTTTCGTGTTTGCTTTTGAATGTTGTTTTACCAGTTATATTTCTGTACATTTGAGAGGCGGTTAATAATGTAGTGGGTAAGCAAATCTTGTATTTCTGCGTATTTAGAGGTAGGTGATATCTTTCAGTGAGTAAGCATCATATTGTATTTTAATATTACGTTGCAGTGGAAGATTAAAGGACGGTGCACATACATTAGCTATCATGGATGCGAAACGCAATGGAATTGCTTATTATCTTAAAGATATATTTTTATTAATATTTCGATTTTCCGTGTTTTTCAATTTTCCCGCAACCGCTTGCCGGTCATTGTACCGGATAATCGAGGTTCTACTGTATTTTCAAATAAAAGTTATAATTTTTGGAAAATAGTTTGCATTTTTCTCAACGACTTTATACATATAAACTGTTGTTTGTGAATATTTGGATTTTTCGTTTAGATCATAATGTATTTTTTTATATTTAAATATTTCAAGTAAATATTATGTATTTATATATCTATGTATGAATGTAGAAATACATATGTATATACTACTCACCTATAAATTCTAAGCCGGCTAATTTCCAGGTACCTTTTTTTGTGACCAATATAGACGATGGACATACATTCCGATGTATTACGTGACCAGAATAGTGAAGATACGATAAAGCTTCGGTTAACTGGAAACAGAGAAAAAACAGCCAGTTTAATGTTCAGGAGTCACACATGCTACCATCGAAAACCAAAGCAATTACTTTTACACGCATATCTACTATATGTATGTACATATGTATACATGTATTTATATATGGATACAATACAAAAAAAAAAACATAAAATTCAAAACATTTGTAATTTCCATTCACATTTCTATTGAAAATCCCTTATGTAATGGACTTTTCAATTAAGATGCATATTCCTCAAACAATATATTAGAACCTAAAAAAGGAATATTATTATTCATGGCACATACGAGGGTAAAACATAATACAAAAAAAAAAAAAAATAAAAAAAAAAAACAAACAAACCGGGATGTGCCCCATACGAGTAGGTACTCGTATTTCATCATCATCAAGAGAGCATAAAACTAATATCACAAGAGGGATTATATAGAGACATAAATGACCTTAACACTTAGCTGTATCCCCATACCTGAGATTCTGGGCATACCTATGGTTTGAGAGTAATGTGAGATATTTTATGTGGGAGAGAAAGTTGTATCCTGTTGCTCCAGCGTAGATTAGAAGATTAGGTGTTTTTTTTTGGTTCTGAACCCCACACACAATCCATGGCAAATCAAATTTTACAAACAATTTCTTTCAAAGGCAATCGAACAAATCCCCAAAGGATAAAACACTTGCAAAGTTTTTTTTTTTTATTTCTTGAACCCAACTTTGATCATTCCCACTCTTCCGGATTGGTCTTCTTACTATGTACTTCCAACGATATCAGGATTCGGAAAAATAAATCAGAATGAATTTTTGCGGTTGAATCGATTTTCCTTTCCGGATCGGTATTTTTTGTTTTATATTTTTTTAAATTGAAATTGTGCAGTTCTTACAGTAATTTAATCGCATTAAAGGCAACAACATGAATCTCATTAAGTATTTATAAGGGGAGCAGATGAGAGAAGTATGTTTAAAAGGTTTCGATTTTCAAGAAGGATGTGTATACCTAATGGAAATTGTTTTACATTCCACGATCGAATTGAATGGAAAACCCTTTCGTTGAGTGGTCTACAAGTAATCTCAGCAGGTATTTATGTAACCATGCAAATGTACATAATGTAAGCGGAGGAAAGGATAAAATTATCTTTGTTCCGATGTCCAATTTCCAAAAACTTTGAATAAATTTCTATCCCAAGGGTCTTTAAGAAGGAATATTAATGGTAGTAAGTTTTTTTTTTGTAGCCAAAGAAAAATAAGTTGAAAGTCGTTAGTGTCGATCAATAAAATATATCCTTATTATCATAGTTGGTGAGTATAATTTCCTGCAAGGCTCTCTCTTGATATTGGTGCATGAGCTCTTACCTGACCTAATGTTTACATTCGATCCAAAGCTCAAAGGAAACCGGAATACTATTCTCCGCCAAAATAAAACCCAGAGGACATCCACAACGTTTATAGCATGAATAATTGAATTTAAATAAAAAAAAAAAAAAAATCAATTAAAATAAGCCCCGAACGTCAACTGCAAATTAAATAAATTAACTCTTAGTTCTGGAAAATTAACACACATCCACACACACTCAAAAGTTAATTCCTTTCAAACTCCAGAGTTTCACTCACCTGTAATATTCCATATTTTAATTCAATATCCAAAAAATTATACTCCCGGGCATGTGCTGGTCTCTGCACAACAGGTGCCGTTGGCTGTGATGCCCCGGTACTTGGAGGTCCAGAAACAGGTCCATATGTTCCAGCTTCCTAGAGGGAATAAGAGCAAAAAAAAGGATATACACATGTGTATGTACATAAATGTTCTGTGAATGCATTAATTCCCTTTCCATAAGGTGGAAGAATATTTAACAGAATGAAACTTTTTTAAAAGGTCCTTAATTTTATTCACAGAAATACCTATGTACATATATACATGTACAGCATAGCAAGGATATGGCATAACGTTCAATATCAGCTGCAAATTCAGTTAAGTTCACCTCGAGGGTGATTTAACAATTCACAACGAAAGCACATCATTTCGAATATCCTGACTGGGAATAGTTTTTATGATTTTTTTTATTATTTTTATGAGCTCATTAGAATTCACTGCGCACATAAGATGCATATTAAGTGCTCAACTGAACATCTTCAGAGTAAGAGTACGTTTTATTATTTCGAAGAGAAATTAAATCAATAATCAAACACTCACCTGATATGCAAGGATATTGGCAAGGCTAGCAAGTATTGGTTCTGTTGCAAATGCTAATGTATCAGAGCATTCTTCGACTGTATGCAGGATTTGAAGTATCTAAAAGAATTGCTAAGTTGTTGCATTTTTCTCTTATCGATTATAATAACTTACCTTCGGGTGACGAAATCGTTCGAGTTGTTTTACTGAGGCTCTGAGGATTTCTGTGATTGTCTCCTTTCGTTTGGGTTTGTGCAGCTTCTCGGCGATTTTCTTCTCGAATATGAAGACGGAACTTTCCTAAAAAAGAAAACAATAAATTAAATAACTTTAAAGTCCTAAAGTGTTAACTCTGAATAAATACACTGGCAGTTCGCATGGTAACTCGTACATACGTAAAGTATTCCAAATAAATTCATTCAATTATAAAACTATGAACATACATCAAAATGTCACCAGAAATTAGTTTCGAATATATGTGGCTTTGCTGATTTTAAATCATTATGCCAGGATATGGTAAAATGTGTACACGCACATCTGAACACGTATCCTATTTCCCAGAACGATAAAGCCCAAAAACTATGAATATGAATATACACAGGAATACAAATGGCAGGCCATGTAAAAATAATTTACCAACTCCATGTGACAAAAATGCGCATTCGTATCCCCTTGTGGCTGCTATGAGTGTTTTTTTTTTAGGAATGCCTAATTTATTATACCCACAAACAAAGGGGATTTTTGGTCAAAATTCCATTAACTTCTGTCATACCTGCCATGGAATGCCACAGCCTAATTGCATTCGGAATGGAATTAGGAAACTATATTCTGACTGACCCGTTTATAATACGTTGATATTGGGTTTTCAGATTAGGTAATTCCAATTTGTGTTTATTTTACTGAGATAATATTTACTGAGCTAATATTGAATAAATATATTGATGATTTTTTTTTTGGCTAAGAATAAACGTATTTTACTATTAAAGGACTTCATATACGTAGGGATGTTATAGCACTTACAGTGGTGTGCAAAATAATAGGTGTGTGCCTAAAAAACCTCTGAAGCTTTCGCTGAAGTTGCAATTATGAACACAGATTCTTCATTTCAATTTGTTTGCATTAAATTTTTTAAGCTCTTTTTTAATGGTAGGTACGAGTAAGTATGTAGGTAGAAGTGGTGTTTTCGATGGAAGAAAACACAAATAGCGCGTAAAGCGCCGTTTTGATACCACAAACCTCAGGTGACGCGTTTATACGGATGTAATGTTGAGAAATCTATAACCACCCTGTATAGTTTAAGAAGAGGATCAGCTCTTCAATACCTTTCCCAGATATCTCTATAAGATCGTCGAAGAATAGTTTGCCCAGTATGCGTTGCCTGGCTCTCGTTAGAGCTGGGCAGTTGCACAGAAAGTGAATAAGCGACTCTTTTTCATTTTCATCTTTGCAGCTACGGCAGAAACTATTGTGAGAGATCGCTAGTTTTGCTGTATGGTCTCCTATTGGCCAGTGCCCTGTACTGACTGTCACTACTCTAGCGATGTCTACGCGGGTTCTTTCTAGCAGCTCGTTTGTTTTTGACCTGTTGTAACTTGGCCATATCTTTCTGGATATGATATAGTTTGTCTGACTGGTCTACCTGAGACCGGCTAGTGTGAGAGTATATTGCCCTTAACCCTCCGATTGGCGAGAAGGTCCCTAGGGACCTTTCGATTTTTTGACTATTTACAAATTTGTCTCTACAATATGTATATACAAAACTATTAAGGCACAACTGGTGTAATGATAATACATTAAATACATTTTTTGAAAAATTGTGCACAAATGCTTCTAGGTTCCTAGGGATCTTGCAGCTTGTATAACGCTATAGGGACAGTCGCTAATCGGAGGATTAACATCACTTATAGGAATATGAACGCTCTTTTATAATAAGGAAAAAAATTAATTAACTTAATTAATAAATAATAAATTATTATTTTCTTGGCTTTGTAACAAATAGGTGCATTATCGTAATCCTTAAAAAAGATGAAGAAATATTTTGCTTTTTAATAATTAAAAGTAAATATTCAACTGTATGTGCTTAGTTAAGAATACATGTTTAGTATTTGGTCCACAGTACTTCATTTTTTATGACAGCCTGCAACTCTTTTAGCATGGAATCTACCAATCGTTGGCAACTTTCAATGATTATAGATTCCCAAGCTGCTTTCACCGATTGTGACAGTTTTTCCTTTCTGTGGTGCTTGGAGTAGCCAAATGCCTTCTTGATATCACTTCAAAGATTTTCAATGGGGTTAAGATCGGAAGACTGCGCTAGCCAGTCCATAAGGCTAACATTTTGATGCATAAAACATATATTTGGTCATTATCTTGCTGATACGTTCTTCGGAGTGGCATTTCTTCCTCGCCAAATGTTAACATCACATTTTCGAAGATATTAATGTAGCCTACGGTGTTCATTATCTCCCTTATCCAGTATGTGGGACCTACTCCGTACCATGAAAAGCATCTCGAGAAAATTACACTTTCACTATCATGCTTAATGGTCTTTTATGTGTAACACGATGAAAATTCTGTACCATTAGGTATTCTCACATAAGTATTGCTGCTATCTTATCCAAATAAATTGAACTTGGACTCGTCACACCACAAAAAATTTCTCATTTTTCGTTAGGCTAGTTAAGATGCTATTGGGCAATTTGCTTTCACCTTTGCCGGTGCTCTATTTTTTTTTTTTTGTTATAATCTACACATGCTAAAGGGGATATGAATACCCTTATAATGTTTACATACACCGCAAACACATGAAGGACAAGAACGAGAGACAGACAAATCGACGTGGTGATAGGAAACTCAGATGTTAGGTTTCAACTCTATGGCTAGCAATAGGCATTTCTCGGACTTTTAGTATATAATTTGCTATCCAGGAGTCTTCTTATTATGGTCGAGGTATGTAGGTTTAGTCAAAGTTCTTATTTTATTTGGGTAGGAGTAGCAAACGGATCATTCTTAACTATTCTGACATTCGGTTGTCTTTAGTGGACTGCCTCGATTTTCATCGGTTTTGCACCATTTTAGAGCATTGGTGACCATATTCTGGTAGCAGCAAAAGCGGTAACTAAAGTCTTCCAAAATGATATGAAAATTCAAATAATAACACATAAGAATTTAAACTGTTTATTTTTACATTTCTTTCATAGTTTTTTGTAGGGATGGGTCAGTACTAATATTTTATGATATTAACTAATACTAATATATTCGTTAACGAATATTATAATATTTATAGCCATACAAAATATCACTAATATTTCTGAAGGCATATATTAGTTAATAACGAAAATCTGTAAACATGCATCCAATTGCTATCTCAAATACAAAAAAAAAAACAATCTACAATTTTTTGTGTGGCGCAACGTTGATATCCCAATATATTTTTTTTAGCAAGCAGCCAGTCCAAGCCAAACCACATAAAAAAAGATTTACCTCTTTTCATAATATATATATGTACATATTCATATACCTACACTACTTCAAGTGTCCTTTTCCTTTCGCTTTCTCTAATAAAGATCATGCGTGCATCAATCCGCCACCAATATCAGAATACACAAGTATTAGCTCCAGCCACCAATATCAATATCAAAAATATTCGGATACAGAAATATTAGGATCAGCCACCACTGATACTAATACGAAAATATTAGGATCAGTGGTGGCCGAAGCTAATATTTATGTACGAACTGTACGAGCTGTACAGCGACATCAACCTGGTCAAAAAAACTGCACATTGGGCGTTTAAGATGGCTAGGACATGTAGAGCGTATGGACATCAACGCTCCGGCTCGGAGAATATTCGACTCTTAACCGGAGGGTCAGCGCAGCAGAGGACAACCTCGCCTAAGGTGGCGCACACAAGTAGAACAAGACCTCAGCCAACTTGGCGTGCGCAACTGGAAGCGGCTAGCTAAGGACCGGGCTAGCTGGAAGAAGTTGTTGGTTGAGGCCTTGGTTCACCCCGAACTGTAGCGCCACCTAAGTAAGTAAGAATACATGGCTGGAGCTAATATTTGTATATTCTGATATTTTCGGTATGTGTCAGTGGTTGTGGCCGTAGATAATATTTTTTGGTGAAAATCGTTGAATCATTATCCTTGACATTAGGTTTTGTGGCGGGCAGAGTAAATATTTTATATGAATATCGAAATATTATAATATCTACGTTATTGGTATTAGTGATATTGAATACTTGCAAATACTAGTAATATTTTAATGAATACTAATATATCAGTCACATCCCCAGTTCTTTGCAAACACCGACTTTTGTTACAATGAAATGCTCCACACCTATTATTTTGCACACCACTGTACTTTCAATGCTTAACATTTTTTTATTTTCGCTATTTTTATATCTACCTTCACAACGTTCGCAGGCCTTTACATTATAAGTACTTGCGTCGCTTACGGCTTTCACTTCTCAAAAGCACGACATACAATAAAAAAAAAATAGACTTATGACTCCAAATTTCATCTCTAAAATTTTGAACGGCCATCCAAAGCATTTAATGGCCACATTCGTTTTATAGTAAATTCGAAGCAGAATTCAAATCAAAATTGTAACTGCAACCTTGGGATGCGAAATGCAAAAACAAGATATCACAGATGTCACAAATAAACCGATATGTATGTAATGTTTATGAAATGTGCATATACGAGTAGATACAAGCTTCCAACTGGGTCATTGTCTTAATGGATATTTGATGTTCCTTTATGAAACGCTTTTAAATTGTGAAAGCGGGGCATGTATACATACACTCTTACAACAATCACTCACCTTGAAAGTGTACCTGCTGATGTGGGTCATGCATAAAAGAAGACTTTTTAAGAGGGTTCCGAGGCAGCTTTCAATATCGGTAGCGATGTACCAAATTTAAACTAAACTTTACAAGAGCAATAGCTCAGTAGAACATAAAGTCAGAATCCAATATGAATCCACATCCGAGTATATCCTGCTATACACTGTATCCAAAACGTTATTTCGCACTGCAGCAAATGTACAATTTCATTTGGATTTCTTGCGGCAGCGCCTAGATGAAGATAGCGAGACGGTGTTGACTGCTTCATACTACATTAACTATCTGGCAAGTTGTTGCTGGGTTGTAGTCGTAGGAGACGTTGGATGAAAATGTGGTGCCATTGGATACCAAAACTATTGCTATGAACGAACGTGAGGTTAAATGTTCAAGAGATAATGGGTCGGGGTGGTGTGTTGTCGGGGTTACAGGTGTTTTTTTTGTGCTGTTTTTCCTACGATGTACTGCTTCGTTAGATTGTACCCCCAGGGGATGAGTGGTCGAAAAAAATCTTCGTGCAGATAATGAAATTCTGGCGACTGGACGCACTGGTTATCGATGTGAACTTTTATTTCCTATGGACTTCTGTATTTGTGCCTGGAGGATATTTTATTTTTATGAGATTGCCCGGGACAGATGTTAACTACAAACTGTATATACAAATATACAGATATAAGAGTATGTATATATACTTATCACAGGCTTTCTTGATGACTCATAATTCTAGGCGCGTAGGTGCCTAATGATAGAACAAACAAACACTGTTTGAGGCGAAAAGATTACTATCCATGTTTAGTATACACTTTTTGGATGAATTACTGTCGGAAGTATTCAAATTAAAAATGTTATGATACCAGGACAAAAAAACACCGATAAGAATGTTTATTGCTCGTAAAAAGTACAATTGCAGTTCAGTTTGTTAGCTTGAATATTGTCACAGAATAGGCAGAATTTGTTGGAACCGAAAAAATAATAAAACGAACTTGAATCAGGAGAGCCAATAAAATCATCGTACAAAAAAAGGGATATTTAAAGAAATCTGTTATCTTATGTACATATTTACACAACTGATTTTTAAAATTAAAAAAATATATTTTCATAAGGGTCTTTGGAGTCATTTAATAAGAAAGTATCCTATGGCTTTAAAGCTTTGAATATGAGACTTTGAAAGAGAAGATATTTAAATGCATCCAGCGAAAGTTGAAATTGTCATTAAAAGAACATCTAAAAGGTATTGTTCGCTCTTTCATGTGTCAGTCAAAAAATGTCAGCACAAACAAAAAATCCCGCACATCTATCTAAAAATAAAAATTTGACCTAATTTCTATTAACGGACCAATTGATTTGTCCTTGGGCTATTCAGTCCAGAATCACAGTGCTTTGAAGTTTGGGTAGACCCTAGCTTATCCGAATTAAAATTTTGTCATCAAATCTACCGAATCCTTTTAAAGTATTTCGGAATTTATACATTTGACCTTCTTCGGTTGGTTATTGATTTAATTAAATCAGCTCCTTGGAGAATATTTAATTCAATTTACCCCTGTCATGTCAATTATTGTGAATTCCTTTGTGGAAACCACAAATAGTTGGCACCAAATAGTAACTTAATTAGCCGAGTAGTTTAACTTCCCGACTCCCATCCATCCACCGCACATCAGCTTAACCTCTCCCCATGGACTAACAGAAAATGTTTTCCCCAAAACTCAGAGCACACTGGAAATGAGAGATCAGAATCCTGCGAAATATGAAATTGATTGCCTTCGAGGATTTAAACTGTGAATTGGTGGATTGATTGTGTAAATGGAAGTTCCCCCCTCTTCCAGTACAACCTACCCAAATGGTTCTTCAAATGAAATTGCTAAAAGTTCTTTAATATATAAAAATATCGGAGCACATACCTTGCCGTCACTTTTCCGATAGGCATCATGAATTTTCCATGCCAATTCGGGACCCGCGCATGCTGTCTGCTTTCCAATCTCAAAATATTGAATTATTGGATTCGTATCGACGGGATTCTGTGGACAGGTAGCGCCACTCTTAAATTTAGAGAACATTGTTGCAGCTGGCATACCATCGATTATCTTTGAGAATACCGACGTGAAGCTGGTGTGCCTGGTCTTCTCGTCGACACTGTCGTACCTCTCGAAAATTTTAGTTTTTTGTTCAAGTTCGCCGACTGCACCCATAAACAGTTCTGTTTGTTTGATTTTCCCGGGCTGTACGGAAAATCGACGGGGCACGGCCCGACGATGGGAATACAGTTTGTGGCGATTCTTCTTCTACGTCGTCGTAAAAATATGGAGTATGGCGAAATCGGAATCGTATGTCCTGGGATTGCGAAGCGCTGTTGCGAATATGGTTTGTGTGTTTGTTTATGTGTGGGTGTGTTTGTGTGTTAAATGACGATGGTAAATACCCAGTTTACGGGTTTCGCATTTTTGTTTTTTGTTTCTTCTTTTTTGTGTTGGCACTAACTGTGCGTCTGTACGTGATGACAGCGGAGGGGTTCCATTAATCTCTGAAAGTAGATACGTGCGATGACATGAGTTGAAGTTTACAAAATTTTATTATAAATTTCACTGAAAAGTTATGGTAAATAAAAGATACGAGGTAGCTGATAAGATGATCAATTTATCCGATGGATGTGGGTGTGGGTATACGATTTAACAACAATTCTTAAGGGACGGGCGAAAGGAGATTTAATTAAATTAGGGTTTTTTTTCTTTGTTTGGAATGTTGGCTGTCGAATTTGGATTGATTTGAAATAGGATCGACTTTTAATGGAGAATTTCTTATTAGCTCCCACTTTGTTCAGATTAAATTGAATTCACTTCAACAGCTGTAGCTTATTTTCTAAATTAGGTTACAAGTTTGCTAATAGGAGAGATGATCTCTCTAGCATTCTCGTTTTATCTATTAATTTTTTCATTGATTTAAATAAAAGTTCAAAGTTCAAAGTATCTGGCTACACGATCAATTCCATACCCGTTGTATCCAACAGTGAGTTAGGTAGATTTTGTGTGAGTTAAAAGGATAACTGTTGAATTCACGAAAATCACACTTTGAATAATAATAATAATTCACGGTGGAAGATGCATGTTCTTTCCTCAAAGCGTTTCATTTCTGATACATGTATACACTTTTTTCGACTGTGGATGTGGGTGGGTTCACATCACGGAAGATTCAAAAATATAGTTCTCCTTCCTCGTTTCCCTCCATACGTTTTCTTAATATTTTGTTGATCGTCGGAGGGTCATGAACAGTGTGCGGAAGTCGCAAAGTAGCACTCAACAAATTTTATCCGTCTCAACCAAGTCAGATTTTTTAGATTAGAAAGACGGATTTTCCTATTTGTATACTATGTATTGTGAAAACAGAAGAATATGTAATTATAATTTAAGAATCTGTTTGCTTGGCATTGCCGTCGCCTGATTGACAAATCAAAAAAATTAGCGATTATTTCTAAAAAAAACAAAAACCAACAGCAAAGTAATTTTTTGTTATTCTAAAAACTTTCCTTTGAGATTCTCTCATTATATCGAAGGCCGATTTTGCAATACCTAGTTATTCTTGGGTGCATAGTGGTTTCTCCCATATTTTTTTGCAACTTTTTATAGAAGAGAAATGTTGAATATTTACAGTTAAAAACATTTTGTCATTAAACCTCTTCGGACCTGGGGTGCACATATATGTACTTCCGGAAAAGAATTTTCATATTTTATTTATTTAATTCAAAGAGAAACTATTTACGCACGCGAAATAAGCTTTTCATGCTTTAAGAATATGCTCTTTTCACTTCGGGACGCAAGATTTGAGCATTTGACCTCTAAATTTCAAGAAATCGAAAAGGAGACCGGACATTGAAAATACAAAAAAAAATCGCGAAAAGGATAAATTAGTTTAGCATTGTTTTTTTGCGTTATTTCTTTCTTTTGTTTACACAACTTAATATACAATTGTTTTTTCTTCAAAATAAACAAACAAAATAAATAAAAAATAATTAGTTTGTTGATGTAGATCCAATGTATAATATAAGATATACCCCTTTTCTTGGAAGATAAGCCCTATGAGTGACCATAAGTAACATCAAACACATGGTAGTTGATCAATTTAAAGTGTAATCTATGGAATTTCAAGAGCAAGATTTGAACAGTACTTTGGTACTTCATTCGTGAATTTTGTTTTTCTTTTTATTTTTAATGTCATACTGTTACAACCCAGTAGAGTTTTAAGATGCTCTTTTTCTTTTTCTTTTAATTTTATGTACAGTTTTAATATATCCCTATTCTTTACCTAATGATAAAATGATGTCTTAAATATCGACACTTGGTGTAGCTTTTCGGAAAAACCAAACCCACAATTACTTACTAACGGTACGATTTAGGTTGTAGTATATATAGTATAGGTATCTACGTGTTTTTTTTTAGTTTTATATTTATACGAATTTTAAATTCTTATAGGCACATCGTACACCTGTTCCTTGTTTAGAAATTTGGGTGACAAAAAATGGCTGTTTGATCGAAAAATCTGTGCGGGTACTTACCATCCTGATGGATATCGGAGACACTCCAAACTAAGGAAATTATAACATTGACAACCTGAAATCACGCATTTCTTATATTTTTGACCGATGCAGTATTATTTTGATGGAATGTCGGCACAGTAAAATATATTTTCTCAAACAACATTCCGAATAGTTAAGTTATGTAGAAGAAATGTCTTATTCGGCGGTGGAATCTATAAAATCATGAAAGTGTAAACGGCCACGAAAGATTATTCCCGACTGAGCACAAATAAAGAATAGCTGAGTTGTCTTTTGAATCATGACAATGCATCCTTGGGATTACCTTCCGACCTCTGGCCATAAGATACTCATCCATGGATCAGATGTTATGGCAAATGCCCTCTTGCCTATAGGCGAGTTGTCTGAAGAGGCGGCTTAGGCTTAAAATAAAGATATAAAGTCCTTAAGATTTAATCACACCCAAAAAAAATTCAGAATAACGACCAACCAAGACTTGTTGAATCGTTTGCTTTTAAGTTATAACCCCTTCATAACAGGCGTAAAAAACTAACCCAAACAAATAAGGTAAGTTTAACCAAGGATGTTTTAGCTCTGCTTTCTGATAGCTAAAGATTCTTGTAATATTTATTTAGAACTAAAAATACAAAACAAAAAAATGTACATATCTACATATTTGGATATTAGTAAGTAAAAGTATTACTACAAATAGTTTTTATTTATTTTAAGTACAACTATAACATTAAACTTCAATTGAACTGAACTCCATTTTTTAAATTATTATCAATTGTTTTACAAATTTCCTAAAAATATATTTTCATTAAATTTAAATTTATATTTTAGTGGATTTTTAATTTTTTTTTTGTAACGGTGCTTATGTAGTTAACTTATTATGCTATTTTCTAATAAAATATAATGTCTTGTTTACGAAACAGTCCACTTTATTTATCAAATCCGCTCATTTTCAAAGTTATGGATTCCATAGAACAAAAACCACTATGCGTCGGTTCCATTTAATATTTGAAGGGCTTGATTTTCCAATGAGACATCGCTCTCAAATATCGATCCCCTCGTCTCCCTCAGAACTGGACACCAGCCAACAAAATGCAAGACATCTTCTCTCTCCGTCAAATTACTCATGCTGCAGAGTATGGGTAAATCCTCCCTATGCGGGATTTAATTAAGTTCTCCACGTAACTTTAGCACCATGCTATGGTCATCACGAAAATAGTTTCTTTCACCCAGATTGTGACATAGTTTGCTATAGACAGCTATATGCAGTGAGCCTGTTGCGGTTTCTAGATATCTATGTCTTATCTGCTCATCAACACATTCGACCATATGGTAAAGTAGTTTGGGCTTCCAGCTTCTTGCATCATCGAGACTTAGCTCAATTCCACACCCACTAGCTAGTTGCAGCCAATCAGTGTACCATCCTGTTTCCATACGGATTGATCGAAGGATAGCTTTTTTGGTACACGATAGTCAGTCATATATAACACTCTGAGCACATAATCGATTTGAAATTTTAAGGTCATTACAAATAGTGGTGGTAGGCCTTCTAATGAAGCTTTTTTTGGTGTATAGCAATGAGTTACATTTTAACGTCTATTATTCCCTTGCTTATGTGGCCATCGTCAAAAATAGACCGACTCCGCACTATTCACCAGTGATGAACACCCGTATTCGTGTATTTTAAGAATTATTTCTCAGCACTTCATCCCAGCGTTTAGTTAAACCTATACGTAAACATTTCCCCAAGACATACCATTGTCTTTCAGTCACTTCAGGATTCGGGCTATATTCGTACTTCTCACAATAGAAAATATGAAAAACATCCAGCTGCTCATATTAATTTAAACTTAAAAATAGAAAATAATCCATCCTCCACGTTAGGTACACACTTAAAAGACTTTGAATCAAAAACTTTATCTAAAAATAAACGCTCTCAAGTTTTGAAATATATACTCGTAGTTTTATCTTTACATCAACCGCAAACGGGACCAGGAAGGACAGAGGCGCATTTGTAGTTACTTTTATTATTCCGCCACGAATTTAATCATAAGCCAAGCGTAGGTTTTCCGTGTTTAATTTGTGTTTTTTTTTATACACGTACACGGAATTGCTATGTAAATAGATTGACTCGTGCGACAGTTTCAACTTTGTTTATAAGGTGGCAAGACAGGGCTTTGTTCGCCTAGGCTTAAACCATAAAAAAAAAAACACTTTTCGTGTTTATCGGGGAATTGTCAAAACTTTGCGTAAGCGAATTTCATTTCTTCATAGGAGGTTCCCGTTTTTAAACGCCCTCATATGCACCGAAAAGTGTGACTTGTTTATACCTCACGTTCAGGAGTTTCCAGCAATCATCAGTTAATTAATTTAATACTTTGTCTTAACGAACCGCCTGGAAAACTTTTGAGGGCAAACAATGAATACAAATGTCGGTCCGCATCCTTACAAGGATTGCTTATTGAATGGTTCCTCCTTTTTTGGTTCCGTAATTTTATAATGAGTTTCTGCTGAAATTTTTACTTTTTTTTTCTTATGGTTGCTTAGTGCCTGGAGTGTAAATATTTATGGATACATTTTGGAGTAGATAGGCAAACACTCTGGCATTGGAGTTTGGGTAAACTGCTTATTTAATTCGCAGATAACAACCTCATCGTGGGGAGGATTTCACAGATGCTTAAGTTGTCCTGCGGACGATTTACGCTCGAACGAAGGTTTGTTTGGTCTTTAGCTAAGCAGAGATTAGTGAAAAGCTTCAGCGATGTTGGTGGCTTTGTAGAAAGGACAAAGTTGACTCAATTTCTATTTGGTGTGGTGAAGGGTCTAGTTGAATTCGTCCATTATTGGTTTAGCTTTTTTCTTTATATCTGATGTACCAAGAGGTAACTTTATCACACATTTTTGCTTCAAGAAATTAAACAGAAGATTTATATTCCTGAAAGAAGAAGACATGGATAAGCTCAGTTCCCGTCGAACTATGACTAAAGTATGTACATGCGAGTGTGTACATATAAAGGTGTTAAATCTGGTATGCAAAGAGGTATACATTTCCCTCTACTTTATGCTACAGTTTGCAGTTCACTAGTCTTGTTTTCTTGTTAATTCCTAGTATGTCCTTATGCCCGGAAGTGCAGGTAAACTATAAGCTTTTTGCACAAATTCTTGCCAACTTCATCTTGAAGGGGTTGTAAGTTTGAGCTTTTAACTTGCAAGAAGGTAATTATCCTGTAAGTTTAACTCTCCTGCCTGCAAGAACTAATTTATTTAAACCTATTTAATTTAAATTTATATATCTACAAAATAGAATCTGTAATAATAAAAATAAAGAAAATATACAAACATATATACATATATATATTACGTACATATATTAATAAACTAAGCTTCGATGACCCACGTATGCCTCTCATCACATCAGGTGAACATGCTTCAAGGGGTCTACAAACGGTAAAAGGAAACAATATACAATCTTAATATTCCTATCAAGCACTGTAAAGAAGTCTCTTGAGATTCTAATGAATAAAGTCACCTGAGTAACCATTGTCATCCATTGAACCTTCCACAAAAAAAAGTCGCCAGTTAATACCCTTTTTGGGTCCATTTTCCTTATATTCCTTATTTTCCTATTTTTTTTTTTTAAATTTGCGTTGCATAAACAAGAAGCAGGCATACTTACATACCTACATACGTATGACATATACCTATGTATTGTATATACTTATACATTCATATGAATACACAAAGGATTTTTCAATACTACATTCTTCTTCACTCATTGATATTCAGGGTAAGCCTTTTCCCTATAAGTCCCTTGGGTTATTGTTTTTTGTCGATTTCACAAAAACAAAAAAAAAAAGAAAAGAAAAAGTGAAAACACAACTTTTCGGGAAATTGGTTAATTGTGAAGGGTTGTGATTGGGAAGTCCTTTGTTACACGACGGATTGTTTTTGTATGCTAACGGGGATACCTTTCCGCTTGGTTCTTTAAGTTTGGAATTTGGTAAGTCTTTGAAAATCCTTTGGTTTATTTTTGTCCTTTGTTTTGCTCCTGTTGCCATCATTTTGTCAAATGCTGTACAGTTGGGCTTGTTATATTTTTAAGGTATAATTGATCCCACACATACATAATGCGTTTTTTAATCCAGGCAACTCTGCGGTTAGTTGGCTATTTTAGTCGGTCTCTTGGGATCCTGGCGAAACGATTGTGTACCATACACAAGGGTACATTTTTTTCGGTAGCTAAAAAATCGCATAAAAACTCTCAATACTTGCATGCAAACTGTTTAGATGTGCCTAACTTAATCTTAATCGACGCTATAACAGACGCGGTGTAAAAATAATGTCAGAAAGCGAAGCAGCTATAAAGATAGTTGGAGCCCGAGTCATCAAGTCTAGAATAGCCTGGCAATGCCTAGATAAAATGGACAGACTGGGAGAGAGAACAACCTCACCATCTACGGGGAATAGAAGGTAACAAAGAGGCGGACAAAATTGCAAAGAGAGGGGCTGCCTTCGTGGGCCCTGAACCCTTCTCCGGTTAGGGGAACATACAATAAAAGAGAAGCTCCGAATACTGGAGAAGAGGGCTAAGTCCTTCTTCTTCTACGTAACTATTTTTAACTTGAAAATATTCAAAGCCTGTATTAGTCTTGATGAAAACAAACTTCACTTTCTAACTGCGTTTTCTGACTGTGCACTGTAAACTCAAAGAAATTCTCAACAGGCCAACTTTTTCAGATACAGATTTTGCAGTTAATCCATTGAAATTCTGGAACACGAAGTGGAGGTATGTGGAGCACCAATCAAGATAACGATCAAGTGCTTCATCTGGTCTAGGTGTAGGCTAAGCGCTCCCTCGCCAAGTCGTAAGAAATAATGATGAGACGGATGTATATTTATCTCGGACTTAGAGATGGCACAATATATCTTAAGGTCGCTGTGCAACATTATAATAATAATAATAATAATAAAATAATAATAAAACTACATTTATCGACTTTTGTCGATTTTGGAAAAACAAAGTTGAAAGCAATGTGACCAAGGGAGCTGCTTACTATGGGAATAATATACCAAACTAACAAAAATCGTGAAGAGAGCGCTTTCTCCACCATAAAGAACATTCAATTTTTAGTAAGAACTGTACAGTTAGGTAGCTTAAGGAGAGTAGGGAAACCCCTCCTACTCTCAGGATAACAGATAGGTAGGATAGGTAGTAAGCCTGGTAGTAAGCCTGCAGACACTTCTACATAAAAAAATAGAAAGATATCACATATGAAAATCAAATTAAATGTTTTAAATTTTAATGTACGAGCAGACTCTCGTTGTTTTTGTTCTTTTTTAATTTTTATTTTCATTGGGCTTAGCTGTTTGCGTCATTACATTCCCCAGGAGTAATATTATTCCATTTAGTTATCCATTTCACTTTCGGTCGACAAGTGTCATTTATTAATTGGGGCGTAAGACCGGAA
Source organism: Brachyopa scutellaris (assembly GCA_949775065.1). Lineage (NCBI taxonomy): Eukaryota > Metazoa > Arthropoda > Insecta > Diptera > Syrphidae > Brachyopa > Brachyopa scutellaris. Next base: position 115,127,305 of record OX459113.1, read on the forward strand.
ACATTACAGTCGACATCATAAATTTGTCGAAGCGTGTAATTTCATGGAATTCTGTCATTTGCAGCAATTATAAGCCACACCCTTTTATCCATCTTTCTATAGTCAGGTTCTTATAGATCACAATAAACTTGAAATATTATTTACAACAGAATAGCCTGTAGAGAGAAGACAGTATGCGTGGGCAGCATAAGGACAAATTGCACTGGAATGATGAGTGAAATGCTGATTATATAATGTGTGGGTGAAAGCAACATTATTATAATTTGCGGTTAATAAGAGCGCATCTCATCCCATTTGAAAACAGGTAATACTTATACAAGAAGCGAATCCATTAGGTCCAAGTGGAATGGTTTTCTTTTTACATATGTTGAAAATTATTGTGATCAGCTTAGTCACTGAAAAAAAAAATTATTTTACACTTTTAACTGCAATTTGGTATTCAAAGAAAATTTATTGCTTTAAAAAAAATGTTCAATTATTTTTACTTATTAGTTTTAATTCCCTTATTTCATTTACACTGGTTTATAATTGCTCTGCTAACGATTCGTTGTTTGACGGATGCTTTGTTTGGATATAGAGGACACGGAAAAGTACCAGTTGCGAATGACACAAACTATATGTACATATTACATTTTCATGTGATCATGTCATTTACTACAGAATAATACCGTTAACGTATTCAATACCCTTCTACGAGTGAAAATCGTGACGAAATAGTCATGTCCAATCGTGGATAGATTAGATAGTCTATGTCCTAAATTAATTTATCCCAGACAAAATGCATTGTTTGGTTTTCATAGTAAAGCAGTATATGTATTTACTTGCATTTATATATTTAATTATAGAATTTTTGTATAGTAATTTTTTTAAATAAATTGAAATTTAAGTTGAAAAATAGAAGAACAGTGATTGCTTCCTATTGTATACTTCCTTTCTGTCATATATGTACATGAGGTATGTATGTAGGTGTAGGTATATGTACACATATATAAATGAATGTACCTACCTAGCTACATAAGAACCGCGACAGTTTTAGTGCATGGGCAAAGTCGAATGGGCAACAGTTAGCGAGTGACTTTTCATTTGGCTCAACAGCATTTACTATGTGAGGCATAATACAAAAAAATATATCCTGTAGCCATAAATCGATTTAGTACATTCAATTCTTGAGTTAAATTGTATCCTTTCAAACATTAAAAGCTCTTAATGGGAAACCCTTGAGTTTTGACTGCAGATAAATTCCAAAAACAAGCAAATGGTTTTTTCCTCAGAGAACTGTGAGTTCTTTAAAGAAGATTTCATTAAATTGCATTTTAAAAGAGTAAAAAGTAAATAAATAAGTGAAATAAATAAACAGAGTGCTGTGACACATTTATAAGATGCATTGTACGAAAATCAGAAACAGCAATTTAAAAAATAAATATAGAGATAAAAAAAATATTTTTAAAAACAAGCTTTAATGAACTAAAAAGTAAAAAAATAATTTTTTCCCAAGTCACCAATGTGTGACTATAAATTAAAGCTTGGGGCACTCAGGCACAAGACAACACATACACGATGTGCAACGAGGACGGAAGAAGAATTAGCAGAACACATTTTGTGCCACTGTTACTGTTTAGTTAGACCTCGTCATCGTCATTTGGTCAAATTTTACCTCGAGCCTGAGTGCCCCAAGCTTTAATTTATAGTCACACCAATGTGTCGGGAAAAAATTATTTTTTTACTTTTTAGTTCATTAAAGCTTGTTTTTAAAAATATTTTTTTTATCTCTATATTTATTTTCAACTTTTTAGTATCTGAATTTTTTTTACAAATTTACGTCTATACGTATGTATGTATATAGCTTGGGTGGGTTGGATATGAGAAAGTTTACTCAATATGTTTGAGATTCTACTCGCCCTTTCATTTGATACCCATGCCATGGTGGTTGTGAAGAAAAAGGTGAATCGCCATCTTGGGGCACCCACCATATTGAATTTAGAATGACGTCACTTGGCTAGTCTAATTCTGCTTGTCAATCCCTTTAAGTTGATACTCATATTAAGGAGGTCGTGAAGATAATGGCAATCCTCCATCTTATGACGTCCGCCATATTAGATTTACAACGTCATAAAATATACTATATTGCTTGAGATTCTATTCGCCAACACTTCTATTTGATATCCATGTCATGCGGGTTGTGAAGAAAAAAGTAATCCGCCATTTTATGGCATCCACCATATTGAATTTAGAATCACATCACTTAGCTTATCGTATTCTACTTGTCAAACCCTTTCATTTGATACACATATTAAGATGGTTGTAAAGATAACGGTTATCCGCCATCTTGTGGGTGTCCGCCATATTGGATTTTTAATGAAGTTATAGCGTATTGTATTCTACTTGCCAAGCCCTTTCATTTGATACCCATATTTAGGAGGTCGGGAAGATAACGGTAATCCACCATCTTGGGGCGTCCGCCATATTAGATTTACAAGATCATGAAATATACTATATTGAGTTGTCACCGGATACGCAAAATTTCAGCATAATCGGATATCTGGAAGTGGGTGTAAAATCGACTCCCAGATTCCGCCCTCACAGAAATGGAAAAGTTAAAAAGCGTCCGCCATATTGGATTTACAACGTCACCAAATAGTACGTATTGTATTGTCTCCAGTACTATATACGTGTGCAAAATTTCAGGATAATCGGATATCTGGAAGTGGGTGTAAGATCGACTCCCAGATTCCGCCCTCACAGAAATGGAAAAGTTAAAAAGCGTACGCCATATTGGATTAACAACGTCATCAAATAGCACATATTGTATTGTCTCCGGAACTATATACGTGTGCAAAATTTCAGGATGATCGGATATCTGGAAGTGGGTGTAAGATCGACTCCCAGATTCCGCCCTCACAGAAATGGAAAAGTTAAAAAGCTTCCGCCATATTGGATTAACAACGTCATCAAATAGCACATATTGTATTGTCTCCGGAACTATATACGTGTGCAAAATTTCAGGATGATCGGATATCTGGAAGTGGGTGTAAAATCGATTCCCAGATTCCGCCCTCACAGAAATGGAAAAGTTAAAAAAGCGTCCGCCATATTAGATTAACAACGTCATCAAATAGCACATATTGTATTGTCTCCGGAACTATATACGTGTGCAAAATTTCAGGATGATCGGATATCTGGAAGTGGGTGTAAAATCGATTCCTAGATTCCGCCCTCACAGAAAGTGAAGTAAAAAAGCTTGTAAAATATGGATCATTGTGGTAGGGGTTGAATCTACTATTATAGTTTAGTTATTGTCCTAAAGGAAAAAAAGTGGTTAACTGCGTGTAGGAGTCGCAATCGAAGGGTTCCATAAAAAAATTTCCGCATTTATGCAAATCTTTGCTTTTTGTTATTGCTTGTATTTGTATTATACACACCACGACACAGATCTAATAGTGCTAGTAATATATAAAAAGTAAAACAATCACAGAAAGCCGAAACCCTTCGACCATTACCTATGTTTAATTTGAAAATCCCCTCAGCACAAAAAAGTGATACAATAGCCGTATTTAATTATCGCCAATGATCCATATAGATCAATAGTTTGTATGCATTACAAGAACAATACGAGATCTTGTTTGTTATCAGGCTCAATTTTCGTGTCCCAAGAATTAGTACGGCCATTTCACACTAGCATACACTTTCGTTTGTGAATGTTGGTATAGTTATCGACAATTGTCAAGAGTATTAGAATAAAAAAATATTATTGGCAATCCAAATATTATTAAATATTATTATGTTCGAATAAATTAATATTCGGCTCATAAAGCGATGTGATAGTGAAATTATAGTTACAAAATATTATTTTCATTTGGTATAATTATGTTAATCAAAATTAACAATTTCCTCCTTAAATATTAAACGAGCACATCAGACTTTCATTTACAAAAAAAAAAATATTCATTCGCGGTAAGTACCAAAAAGCTGTGTAATTTATACAGTTTCTTTTATTATTTTGATCTGATCCGGATCAGATCACGGCCATAATAAAATACGGCAAATATGTATGTTAAATTAAGAATATGAAACACACACATGCGAACAATCTCTACTACTTTGATCAACATTGAAAGGATATACAGTGGACGTCCAGTATAACGGACGATATAATATTTGAGGTCATTCACTATATCGAGCGCGTTCGTTATATCGATCGATTTTTTTTATACTTTTTTTAAAAAAAAAGTCATTCAAGCCTTATTTGTAATGAAAAGTTTACCATTTTGTGTGTCTACCGCCTGCATGAAAATAACTTGAATAAAAATGTTTTCATAGAACAACTAAATTCTCTACTAAAAGATGTAAAAACGAAGAATTTATTGGTTGTAGGGGACTTAAACATAGATCTTTTGAAAAATAACACAGACACGGACAACTATTTGGTCTTAATGTCATCATATGGGTTGGAGCCATTTATTATGGAACCAACACGTATCACGGACAAATCACAAACATGCATTGATCATATTTTTGTAAGATTAAATTCTAATTTCATTCATAAATTATCTGGTGAGGTCCTAGATTACAAAATTACTGATCATTGCATGACTAATCTAAATATTGAAAACACTCATGCAAATGGTTTTGATAAATATGTGCCTTTCAGAGATAGTTGGAAAATTGATCAGAATAAATTAGTTGAGTGCTTAACGTTTGAATTCTGGGAACGTGTTTATGAAGAAAATAATCCCTCGACGGCGTATGATATTTTTATTAATATTTTAAAGTCTCATATTAAAAATTGTACTGGTATTGTAAAAAAAAGAAATTCAATCTTGAAACGTCTCAGGCCGTGGATAAGTAAAGATTTATTAACTAAAATAGCTAAAAAAAACTTAATCCGGAAAAAATGCAAACGCCATCCTTCTAATCTAAGACTAAAAAGATACTACTTAAAACTAAATAAAGACGTGAGAAACCTGGTACAAATTAGTCGCGATAAATATTACGCTAGTAAACTTAATAATTGTAAAGGAAACAGAAAAGAAGAATGGCGAGTTGTAAACAATATCCTAAGTAAGCCAAATGATAAAGACAAAATCAAAAAAATTGAAATTGAAAGTGCAATATTATCTGACCCAATAGACATTGCCAATCATTTTAACAAATTCTTTGTATCTGTCGCAGCTAAATCCAAACCATATCCTCCAAAACACAACTGTCATTGTGATTTATTTGCTGATGTGGTTGAAGATGCATTTCAAAGTAACAGTTTTGTTTTTAATCCATTCACACCATATGAAATCCACAAGTGTATAATGTCTCTTGACAATAAATACTCCAGTACCTCCGATAATATTACTAACTGTCTTTTAAAACGAATTTCACTGTTCATTGTCGATGTGTTATGTCATTTATTCAATTTAAGTGTGAATTGTGGTGTATTTCCTTCGTCTCTAAAATGTGCTGACGTCATTCCTCTATTTAAAAAAGGTAACCGGAGGTCAATGACGCAATATAGGCCCATCTCTATACTCCCAACGTTCAGTAAACTTTTTGAGAGACTGATAAAAGTACGCATAGTATCATTTTTGAATAAAAACAACTTTTTCAGTAACAAACAATTTGGATTTCGAGAGGGTAGATCTACTGAAGATGCGATACTTAAATTATGCAGTGAGATTTGTGACAGTTTTAATAATAAAAATGCAAGTATGGTGCTCTTCATAGATATGACAAAAGCATTTGATATGGTCAATCATGGTATACTTTTAGATAAATTGTACAAGGCTGGACTGAGAGGGGTGATGTATGATTGGTTTTCTTCTTACTTGTCAGATAGAAGTCAAAAAGTAAAACTTGATGGAATCTTCAGCGACGAGTTAAAAATTACCGTTGGTGTACCTCAAGGTTCAGTTTTGGGCCCAATTCTATTTTTAATATATATAAACTCTGTGTTTAATCAAAAATTTAACAGCCGTATTACAGCTTTTGCTGACGATATAGCTTTTACATATTCAGATAACAACTTGTTTGAGTCAACAGTAAAACTGCATATGGATTTATTTATACTACGACAATGGTTCGCTAAGCATGAGTTGCTTATAAGCGAGAAAACAAAAATTATGATTTGTAACTTAAAAGGTCCTTGTCCACTTGACTGCGATGTTTCTTTTCATGCCACTTCTTGTTCGAAATTGTCTCTATGTGTTCATACCTGTGACAAAAAAAACTTTTGTGAAGATTCAGTGTGTAGTTCAAATTGTTTCAAAATAGGCGGTGTTGAAAACTATAAGTATCTTGGGGTGTTACTCGATAAAAATTTAAATTGGAAAGCGCACGTGGATGAGTTAAAAAAATATATGTTATCTGTTACTCGTAAAATGTATCTTCTAAAACCACATTGTTCAAAGAAAATTTTGTTAATGATTTATTATGGACTTGCACATTCTAAGTTACAATATGGAATCGCAAGTTGGGGTGGAACTTACAACACTACCATTGAAACACTAAACATTGCTCAAAAACATATTGTAAGAATTATTTGCAAAGTTTCTAGATTAGCAAGTAGTTGGCCTCTGTTTTCCCAGCTACGTGTCCTACCATTAAAGCACCTATATATCTTTAAAGTTCTGAAAGTTTTTTTCATGCGAAGCGGTTACAGCACTACTCTCAGGAGCTCAAATGCATACGCACTGAGAGCCAATGGTATGTCATTTGTAAATATTCCTCTATCTAGAAAAACGCACTTCTCGAACTTTTATACTACGGCAGCACCTAGGCTTTTTAATAAATTGCCATTGCTGATAAGGTCAATAGTTCAACCCACTTTATTTTTAAGCGAAGTTAGAAAACTCCTTTTTAGTATGGATAGTTCGACAGTCAAATTTTTTTTGAGCACAACTTTATAATTTGTAATCTTTGTTTTTTAATTGTTATCTTTGTTTTTTAATTGTTATCATTGTTTTTAATTGTAATCATTGGTTTTTAATAATAGTATTTTATATATTGTCTATTAATTTCAATTATCACTTGTCATTAATGAATTGATTTTTATTTGTAACTAAATTTCGATGTACCCCACATGTACCCCACATAACATAAAATTAATTTATTAAATTTACTTGAAATGTCATTCGCCTCTAGTCACCAAAGTGCTACAGAATGATGTCCATTTATTCATTTATTCTTAATTTTAAAAAAATGTTAGTATTTTGAAAACCTGTTAAGCCACTAGCTTTTTGTAAAAATGAATAATAGGTTTATTTAGACGTTTTTATTTAATGTTAAATTGAATAGATGAATGTCCTGCCATTTAAGTTTACAAATTTTGTAAATTATTTTGAAAAAATAATAATTACCGATGATAGTACTTTGTTTTACTTCAAGTTGAGATTTCAACTGCAAAGCTTTTTCTTGAAGCCGTCTCAACGTGAACATGTCAGCCATGTCAACATTGACTTGTTGTTCCCATCGTAATACAGTGGCTAAGCAACTTGTTGCTTTATCATGCTTTATTGGAGCTCCAAGAATACTAAGTATGTCATCTTCGCTTTCAGATTTTAGTTCAACGGTATCATCGTGTGCTTATTTTTGTAAATTGGTGTCAGTATTGTTCCAAGTTTCTAGATCTGTGATGGTAGCATGGAGCGAAAAAATTGCGAATTAAATTTAGAAACTGATTGAAATAAATAAAGCGGGTTACATTCGGAAAATCACCGCTAGCAAGACTTATATACTCTGATGTCTCTACCCAGGGGCGCGACCCTCAGGGGGGCGCACTTTACAGAGCCACAAGCACACCAAATTAAAACATTATTCTAGGCTAACTCACATAAAATAAACTTGATTTTGATTACGATAGGCGCCCCATAGATTATGAATGGCGCCCCTTACTTAACACATACAATTTGTACAGAACACTTAATAAAAGATAAAAAAAAAATTACACACAAACCAAAATTGTGTCGTTTTTCCACTCTACGGCACACCGGGGCGTGGGTGTCTTCCCGTAATTTTTGCTCCAAGATTCCAAATTTCAAGGATTTGACTGATTTTGGAAGAATTTCATAGTTTTAACAGTTTTGGACAAAGGTATGAGAACAGACCCCATCATCACTTGCCTTGTAAATTATTTTAAATGATTGCAGAAAGAATCAAATAGAGCTGTGTGATTCAGCAAAAAAAATCTAGTGAGCAAACTGTCGATAGAATCATAATTTTCTGAAATGCGTAAACGAACGGTTACAAAAATGTTCGACGAAAGGGCCAAGGATGATGTGGCCATAATGACACCACTTCAAAAGTTCAGCTTTACTGTGCACTAGACGAACTTATTCCGCAAATGGGACGGAGATTTCAAAATTTAGCTGCCGTAGCTTTTGATTTTCGTTCCCTAACAGAACTTCCGATGCACGAAACCTCCACTTAAGACGCTGCTCTTCTAGCATTAAAATTACAAAGATGATTTGAAAGCCAACTACAAAGTTATGTTTAGAGATAGAAAGACCATATTATTGACAAATTGGGCTCAGAAAAAGCCTGAAAAGTAAGCTTTATGAGATTTTACAATGCCTAAATGAACGAACTCGTATTTTATTGTTTCCCGTACATAGTAGTAAGTAAGAACTAGTTTTATTCTTAAATGTAAGCATAATTTAAATTACTTTTTCAAAGTATTAAAATGGATTTCCTAAATAATAAGTTTTGGGGGGCGCAAAATTCAAATCTTGCCAGGGGCGCTCATGACCCTAGCTACGACACTGTCTGTACCTCTGGAGTTTGAACGCATAATGTTAGTCAGCAAGCTATTGCAGTAATGGATAATTTGTTATACGGATGGCGTTTTAGTCCATCGGTTGTTTTAATACCGTAATGTTGAGTGGCATAAACATTACCCAAATTCGACCATCTTCCGTTTCTTTGACAAGTTCATCCGCTGAGGGGCGACTTAGAGCATATATATGTATTAGGCCCAAAATAAATAATTTTTAATTTAATTATTTATACGTTCGCTACATCGGATAGCAAATCGTGGCAACCATTCGCTTTATAGAGATACTAATGTAAATCTGAGAAGATTTCGTTATATCGCAAATTTGTTATATAGAATATTCGTTATAATGGACATCCACTGTACATAAATTACAATTGGTACCTACAAATAGATAATATTTGTCATACTGAAGTTAGCACTTAGAATAAAAACACAAAAAAAGCTCTATTTCTGATACTAGCTAGTGTATTGTATCGTTTCGTTTGTTTCAACTGCGACTTTCATAAAAACTTTTCATCGTTACCTAATTAAGAAGCAAAATACATCGTATCTGTCAGCTCGCTGCCAGATTAATCATTAATTTCAAACAAGAAATCAGTTCCCCTGTCAAACCTCTAAGATCACAATCAAGAAAAAGTCGTATAACCCATAATGATTTTCTAAATTTACTTTCCGCATACTATCGTGAAATTTTTTGAATTGCTTCATCGCCTCCAGGAAGATTGCTGTTTTTTTTTGTCAAGATTAATCTATTTTCATTAATATTAACAAGGGTGAGTTTGTTTCCATAATTCATTATCAGATAATAAATTTCTAATTTTCCTCACAATCAATACGATCTGTAATCAATAACGGAAGATGGACAATTTCGCCGCACGATGAGTATGAGCGTGTACCAGCCTAAGAGTGAGAAAGTGAGAGAGAGAGAAGGAAACTTATAGGAACATAAAATGAAATTATTATTATCCTGTCGGAAGTTATTGATTTGGTTTGACACGAAGTTCTGCTCATCTTATTGTGCCGAGGATGCTGTTGTTTGCTCATGTTGTTGTCCTTTTCCTTATGGTATTTATAGTATAACTTGTATACTGAATATAATCAAAGCAAATGGATTGATTCGTAAAGGGAATCCAAATCGCAGATAAGGAGGGTCGTGTTTCCGGGAAGTTTTGCTCAGGGAATCCTAGATTATTATTTGTGATGCTGTTATATTTTATTTCCTTTATTTAATATGAGGAGGAATAATAGATATTAGAAAATCATATATGAATGAGTGGATACAGGTGGTTCATGTTTTTGGTAGCTTTGTGTTAGTGGTATGTGCATACATATTTACGTATAGGGGTATAGGGGTATGCTTCTCACGACCATTGGGTTGTGCGTGTGAGAATATTTTTGCACAAATTTATATTTCTATTTCTTTGAATATCCTTAACCTATACAAATAGTGCTGGAAAGAAATCTATACACTTTTACCTCTTATCTCAAAATAACTTTATTTATGCTTTTAGTGCTGTATGGTTAGAAGGTTTGTTTCCTTGATGCTTAACAAGCATGGCTTATTACTGTTACTGGAGATGATATCCAAATTTAGAAATTCTCTAAAGTTTACCACCAAAAAAACAGTAACCTAAATTCTTTACACCATTTGACAAATCAGTTTTTTTGTAGGAGTTTTCTTGCTCTTGTTTCGTTGTATTCTGGCCACAATCTTTTTGATACCTCGCAGGTGGTTACTAGCTTCAATTGCTGATCTTTGTTCGAGTTTGGCCCGAAGATTACAGAGCGGAGGTTTAACCGTCCCATCTGCTTGTTCTTTATTTAGAGCCGAGCCCTTTCTGGCCAGTTCATCTGCGGCTTCGTTGCCTGGTATCCCGCTGTGACCAGGGACCCAGCAGAGTCTTACATTGTGGTGCGTGCCGAGAACCTTTAGCTCTCCGCGGCAACACTTTACAAGCTTCGATGTTATTTGTGCAGCAGCTATTGCTTTTATTGCCGCTTGACTGTCAATGTAAATATTGATATCCTCTCGTGATATTGTCATCATTGATACCAATTGGGCGGCCTTTGTCACTGCTAGAACATCAGCTTGGAAAACGCTGCTGTGATCTGGGAGTCGTATGGAGATCATACAAAAAGACAGGAAATCGTTGTCAATTCTTATAGGAGTGCTAGCTGCGCACAACGCTCTAAGATACCACATGAAAAAACTACGACTAAGCGATGACGACATTTGCAGGGAATGCGGTGATGATGAGGCACATGAAGACACCACCCATTTCTTCTGTCACTACCCTAACCTCCGTCAACTCAGAAATAGAATCCTGGGCAAATTCTTCTTTGAAGACATCGACGAATTATCAGATGGATCACCATCTGACCTGCTTGAGTTTGTCAGGGCGTCGGGATGGTTGATACCAAGACAGTAAAACCACGGGTGGGAACACTTAATGGGTATCACAATGAGTCCACAAGGACCTAAGTGTGATGGGGATGTAACAATCCTACCGATATTTTTCCCATAAAAGTTGCACCAATAATTCAACTTACAAAAGATGGAATTCTGACATACGGACATAGGGGAACTGTTGCATCTGCATTTTATTTTCAAAAAGCTTTTAAAAGCAAGAATGCAAAAAAATTATATTGCAAGAAATATCCTGCAATGAAATGGACGGTGATGATGGATGATGGTTATAAACCGCCATTATTATGGCCATAAATTGAAACTTAAAATAAAAATAAAAATTGAAAGTGACTACATAAAGTAAGAGGCAACTTAAATGTGAAAAGAGGATATATGTATATTAAGCTCTTGCATGCCTTCATCTTTGTTGCATATCTTATTGGCGTTGTCTTACTCCTACGATATAACCATGGTCAAGTGGATTACAAATTTATTATTTATTTGGAAAATAAATTGAGACTTTAAACAGCAACCTTCTACTTAATATTCGGATATAAAACAACTAACATGTACATATATATGTATGAACGTCCATGAATTTTAAATAAAAACATTGGACATTGTTTTTATTTTGCAGTTGAGCTGGTCCTTGAATACTCGTACTCACTCTCTTTAAGTACCTACTTCCTTTTCAAAATTCAGACCATCTGTTTCGTGTCGGATGAAATAAATAATTTAAAATTTTACCTCACAGAGTTGTGTACAGAGAAATTCATTCCTCCTGTGTGTCCATACATAAGTGCACTGCTATGTAGCACTTTATCAACCGAAGACTATGCAACGTATTTTTGTTGAATTTTAAACTTCTCTTCAGACCACCTCGTTAACTACATCAACCACAACACGCACACAGACATAAGTTGCAGCGTTGTTTATCGTGTTGGAAGTGTACATTTTCTCTGAAAATAGTTAATTAAAAGTTCCGCCTCCTTCGAGGATGAGTTGGAAATCTTCCAGGAAAATGACAGCAATCAGCAGATTCGATTACCCGATAACCGTGTTAAAGCACGTTGTTTTTTCGCAGTTCTTTTTTCATTTTCTTTGTACAATACTCCCCATTCTCAAACTGTTGCGGAAAATTACGTTGCGAAACAGGTGAAATTTTAAGATAAAATTACACATTTAATCCATCGAACGAGTGGCGGGTATCGGCCGAGGTACGGAGGTTCATGTTGATCCGTAAATGAACAATACACGTCGGCATATCCTTGCCGTGCTCTGTGCTTACGATTAGCACGCACCGAGGATTGTCTTCGAAACGAAACGCAAACGATTCGTATAATTCGATGTCGATGAAGTGGAAACTTCTTAGTTCCACTAATATAGAGATTCATTTTATGCCCCTAAAATTTTCCTAACGAATTAGTTTGAGCATAATTCCGAAGTATTTGACGCGAATTCGGTTTGCATGATGAGTGGAGTGGGAGAAATTTGAAAAACAAATTGGTTTCATTTCCATCCCCAAGAACAGTTTAATTTTGGAGTGGAGTCTCTATCGTACTGGCGCTTTGTTCATAACCGAATTGGATTTTCTACGCAGTACACAATACACATATCTATACAACTAACATGGTAAAGGATGATAATTTAATTGGCAGTAGGTTGCTGTATAGGTTTTGGTTTTGCCAATAGAACTCGTAGTGTCAGTGCAGAACAAAACGAATTTCAGCTCATTTAATTAGTTGCTTTTAGTTGGTTGGTTGGTTGGTTGGTTGGCGATTAGGGTCTGGTAACTCTGGTTACATATTACGTTTGTGCATAAACATTGGCTTTAACAAAATATATTTTGTATTTTGCTGTAGACATAATGAATGAGAACAGGTTGTGTAAATTCGTATGTATGTAGTATATCGTACATCCGATTAATACATACATACATATGTATAGATATACTGAAGTGGAATGATGAAAAAATATTTACGGAACGAAACACAAATTGCGGATGTAATGCTAAACAATGGATTGTATTTGCCTCGGTAGAAGATGTTTATCAGGCCAATTACTATGTGAATTGTATGTTGAGCATCCCCCACGTACATTTACCTACCAACCGGATATTGTACATTTCATTTAATGTGACATTATCTGTATCCAATGGGATCTTTAATGAGAGAAAATAACTCACAGAGAACAATTTGGCTGGGAGCGGTGGAATAGCTAAAAAAACAATCGTGTAAACGTAGGCGAATAATTGTAGTATAATTTATCTGTCGGAGCGTTGACAGTTGCCAAATATTTGACCTTCCAACAAGCATCAAGCTAGTTACCAATTTCAATCTCTCTGACTCGAATGTGCTTTTAGATTAAACAAGCTGGCCTGGCGGCAGACGTTGTGCTGCCCTTTCCGGTATGTTGCGCGATGAGTTTGAGTTCTTTCTTACAGTATCTTAGTTAAGATTAAGAAAATATGAATTTGGTTTTACTTTGATCGATAAATTACTAGAATAGAAGAATGTACAAAAACACGCTTTCGCTTTCACTATATAATTTCATGCGAAATATATTAACAATAAATACATCTACAGTGTATTACCGACTAACCGGGGTCCAATTAACCGGTGAGCCCAATCAACCGGGAAGCTTAAAACAAAGTTGCTTGCCGACTGAAATTCGACTAACCGGAAAAGACTCCAGTTGCAAGCAAAAATTCAGTTAAGAAGGAAAACGAAACAGTCGTGTTACATGTCCAATCATGAGGGTTTTCACATTTAGGTTGGTTTGTGGGTGCATTATTGATGCATGATTTGTTTAGCATGGTAAATCTTCTTTTGCATTCGCATATATTCATTTTTTTTCGTTTTTCCTAATGAACTTTACTTAGTTGCTTTAGGTTTTGTTTTATTGTTTTTTAATAAATTATTTTTTGTTGAGTTTTGGTTATTTTTTGCTTCATAGAAAAAACATTCGTTCAGCCGGGATTTTCGATTTTCCGTGATGAGCTCGGTCCCGACCATCCCGGTTAATCGGTAATACACTGTATTCATATTATAAAAATTTCTATTTAAGTACTAGACCTTAAGTACAATGTACATCCTAAAATGTATATAAAACAAAGTCGGAACGGCCGGAGTCGGCAAAAAAATGTAGGTCCCGTCCATTCGTGCAAAAAATATAACACGCACACACAAATGGTTGTGAGAAGAAGGCCCAGGTTCACCCCAAGCTATAGCGCCACCTAAGGTAAAGTAAAAGATTTTTTGGATGAGTCTGCGCCCGAATAGCAGAATAACTATTAAAACAATGGAAAAATTTACGAAAAAAATTTTTTTTAATAAGATTTATTTTCTTACACATTTTGTATGGAATGACTTTCTGACGATATCTCGAGAACGGAATGACTGATTTTGACGAATTTTTTTTTGTTCGTCTCGGCTTCGAGAAGTTTCCTCGCGCATTGCAAAAGTAAGAAAATAACAAAAAATTAAATCCGTAACCACTCAATCATACTATATGAAAGGTCTGCGCAATGACTTAAGATGTTTTGGGGGCGCAATGATTCTACTGTCTGGCGATTTCCGCCGAACACTGCCAGCCATTCCAAGATCGACCGCTGCCGATGAAATAAATGCTTGCCTCAAATCATCGACTCTGTAGCGCAACGTGAAGAGACTTCAGCTGACGAACCAACATGCGAGTTGCATTGCTAAACTATCCATCTGCCGAAGATTTCTCCAGCAATTGCTGACTATCGGTAATTGCCATGTTCCTGTCGACGAATCGAACAGATTGATTTTGTTTCCACCGAATTTTTGCAATTTCGTCTTTTAAACTCATTGTATCTGCCTGGGTTGCCACCGCTCAATTTACAACTGAAGGTTGGCTCGGTAGTCATCATGCTTCGAAATATGAGCAAACCAAAACTATGTAACGGAACGCGTTTGGGGGTAAGAAAACTCATGGACAATGTGATTCATGCTAAGATACTCAAAGGAAAGTTCAAAGGTGAGGAGGTTCTCATTCCGAGAATTCTGATGATCCCAACCGATATGCCCTTCGAGTTTAAACGAATTCAATTTCCGCTTCGTCTTGCCTTCGCAATGACGACCAACAAATCACAAGGCCAACCCTTGAGTGTTTGTGGCCAGAATCAAGAAAATGAATGTTTCTCTCTCGGTCAATTATACGTAGCATGCTCGCTAGTGGGCAAACTATCCGCTTTGTTCGTTCTCATACTTGACAACAACACGAAAAATGTCATAAGGTGCTTCAATGAAGGGAATCGACCTGAGTGCAACTCATCCAGCAAATAATTTAACACGAAGTAGTGCAACAATGCTACACGAATTATTTTGATTTACTTCAATAAAGCAAATGCCTTGCTGCCATGTGAGTTACATTCATTTCAATGTAATTAAAATTAATTTCATTTTGATTTTTGTATATTTATGAACTCAATTCATTTTGAGTATTCATTTTACCTTTATTTAAAATTGAATTTAATTCAGCTAATAAATTGACACAACATTTATTGAATCTGAGGCGGTACGAAGTTTGCCGGGCCAGCTACAGCTAGTTATATAATAAAAATATTGACTGGCATTGATGATATACATACATTAAGAGGTAATCATTTAAGTGGAGATTTCTGAAGTTCCGCCAAACAAAAAATCGTATGGCAGTGGGAGGCTCTATTTCAACCCCGCTCTAAGTGAGGGAAGTACAACAACTTTAATAGCCTCCGCACACTACAGACTTTCTATCGGCCAATAGTGTAGTCGGGTTGGGCTGGTTAGTGCGCACACTGGGCCGATTAAATAGTCGGGTTGGTAGTGAGTCCGCACACTAGACAACAGTCGGCCGACTGTTCTCGAACGATTTGCTATTAAACAGATTTTAAAAAAGTCCAGAGATTTAGTTATTGTTTTTATACAGCGTACGAGAAGGACCAAGATGAAAAACCGAGAGTATTGGGTGCATCCTATCAACAGTGATAGGTTATTGAATGGAAAATCTTACGCGATACATTGCAAATTACTGGATTACACCAAAAAATGGTTCGCCTTTTATTGGATGAGCATGACCAGCTTCAATGAACTTGCGAAATTAATTGGACCAGCAATGACGAAGGAGGAGAACTACTTTAAAACACAGAGCAAACTGAGCTATCGACAAAATCGGCCGACTTTATAATCGGTAGTGTGCGCGCGTGGAAGAGCGCCATACTGATTAAGTAGTCGGCCGATAGTTTACCGATACTTTAGTTTGAAGGCAATCGTGTCGAACGTCAAACGTATTTATCGGCCGATATCGAATCGTTGTAGTATGCGCACTTTCATACTGATTGAGAGCCCGACCAAACTATCGGCCGATAGAAAGTCTGTGGTGTACACTGTTATAGCTATAAAAACAGTTTTGTATATTTTGGAGAGGCAATTCAGTAGCACATACAGAACTGTGTGTAATCTATGCAGCCACAAAAAGTGGCTTATGAAAATTTCTTGTTCCAATTTTTTACTTAAAATGCATTTTTCTCAAAATATTTACCTACTTAATAAACATTTTTTTTTATCAAGCTTTTATCTTTGACCGATTCTATAAAAATTATCTTTAAAAACTTTTCACGTATGATTAACAAAGTTATAGTATATTCGTCAAATGTAGATACAGTCAACTTCCCCTAAGTCGAATCGCCATAAGCCACAAAACTTTTTCGAGTAAAGGGGTATTCGACTTGGAGAACATATTTTGCATGTATTTTGATTGATCATGCCGCAATGCATTCAAAAAAAAATTCGAGTTAAAAGGAATTTTGAGTTAGAAGGGAAGTTGACTGTTATTCAGTTAATAGTAGTACATCTTTTATATGCCTTTTATTAATATATTCAACAAACTTTCACGTTATTCAATATTTATTAAAATTTTTCACACTTCACAATTTTTTCTGTTCTCAAAATCCACTGCCTATTTTTTTTACGAAAAAACACTTTTAAATCTATTAGATAGAGAGATTTCACAAATTCTCGCTGAAATGTTTGAGCACAACCACACGGTGTGAATAATAGAATCAGAAATATTTTTTTGTTTAGATTTAAATTACTTTTATTATTCAACGTAAATGTAAAACATACAAAAAGTAATCTCTAAGTCTAATAAGGTTTTATTTATGACCGTCTACCAAAATCAGAAATATGTTCCCATATTTATATTATATTCCCGCATACAAAATTCCCATACAACACGCAAATTTCCATATTTTTATATTTTCTGGAATTTCCTTTGGGTTTTTCCAAATTTTCTTTTTTTTTGAACCACCCGACCCCTGTATTGAGACGAACAGAACAAAAAAGAATCATCCAAATCGGTCGAGCCGTTCTCAAGTTAACGCACGGCAATTGATTTTTATACAGTAGAATCTCGAAAAGACGAACGAATAAAAAACAGGCCCTGTTCATCTTTTTGAGCAGGTTCTTAATTTTTAGTAGGTACTTAATATTGGTTAAGATGTCTTTCAACACTTTGCACTTTTCTTTGAATTTAAAAACTGCACTCGGCCTTAAACTGGTGGCATCTTTCATTTACATAAATTCACTTCACACTGGTATGCAAGCAAACGAAATGAATGCAAAAATGCAAAATCAAGCAGAAAAGAACAGTTTTCCAAAGAGTAACGGTTATATGAATTACTAAAACACGAATAAAGAAGAAAAACAAATTTATGAGTAGAGCGTTCATCTTTTCGAGTATCCAAAATTCAACCCGTTCATCTTTTAGAATACTGCAATGGTAAAAAAATTACGTTCCTCTTTCTGGGTAGTTTATCTTTTGGAATAGTTCAACTTTCCGAGATTCCACTGTATATATGAAATACGAGTATATAAGAATATATGTAAGCTAGTACCTAGGCGTAAAGAAAATGTCGCTTAATATGTTTCGGCCATCCCAGGTTTATGATTACATGAACTACATTTGTTTCAATAGGAAATCCTATCGTCAATTAAGGTCGTAATATGATCCAAAATACGTTCAACGCAGGCTGAACTCATAAAAGTATTGAAATACATCTCGGCTATAACGGCTAAATATATGGAGCTTCTTGTTTCCCACTAGCTTATCTTGAAGGAGAAAATAAGTTTAATGAGAAAACGTTTCATTTTTACAGTCGCTACAATTGCTTACTAAAACCGTTGCGGTGACTTCCACCCAAAGAACCCAAGTCTTTAAGTTTTAAAATTTTCCACAACCTTTAATTTTGAATTACACTTTTATGTCTCAATTTTTCTCTTCCAAGTGCGTAACAGAAATGATGCAAACAATGCACTTTTTCTGTTTTGTAGTCTCAGTCATCAAAAAAAAAAACAGCACCAATGTTCAGTCAGTACTATAATCCATCACAATTTGACAAGATATAATACTTTCGTCACAAGTGATAGATGTGCTATTACAATTTGCAACCATAAAATATTATGATCACTCACATTAACTCAATTTGCAAAATGGGCCCACGAAGAGGATGTCAGAGTAAAATAAATGATTTCGTTATTTGTCACCTCGTTTTCTTACGCGCCCATCTACAGCGGAAGAAAGGACAAAAAAAAAAAACAACGAAAGAAAATCAATACATAAATAAACTCATATAATGTTAATTTACATATCTGCATAAAGTACACACTCGCTCACACTTCAATGAGCGGTGACATCCAGTTCATGTAATCATAAACCATTCGTCTATCCAGCGGAAAGCAACTACTGACATGCAAGATACAGCTGTCCACCAGGATCTGAGCTATAGTGGTAGGCCATAAAATAACAAAACTCAAAAGGTGTGGACTGTGGAGGATGTCGAAGACCCTTGATCTAAATATAGCATTCAAATCAACATAAAAGCGATGTGGGTGAATCTGTCTGTCTCACCCCACTTAAGTAAATGAAATAATAACACCCTTCCTGGCTGTACACTCAGGTGTATTTATGTATGTATTTTTTTTGTATGTATGCTATGTAGAGATAGATGGCACATATAAAGTTCACTTCATCGATTATTGAAGACTCTTCACAACAATGGACACAATGCGTACTATATAGGGATGTTGTTGGATCTGAATTGACTTAATGACCGAAATACTGAAATACTTACGCGGGTACGAGTATACTCATATTTATTAGTATCATGCTGGGGTGAGCCCAGTGTATAGTAAACCTTTCCCATTAAATGAATATTTTCTGTGAAGTGGATGTGCGAGAATTTAGTTTTTTTCATTTGGCTATTCAGATGGGCAGTTGGGACAGGATAATGGCAATTGTTGCAAAATTCTTGTAAGGTGACAATGAAATGTTCCCCAAAGGTGAAGGGCGTTGAAAACAAGGTCATGGTTGGCATGAACTTTGTATGACATTTATTTAATGTGTAAGTGGCGCTCAATGTTAGGTAGGCGAAAAACTGACCTGAAAAGCGGGCAAAAAATCAATGATAACTGATAATGTTTCAGTCCAACATAGATGAGACAAGAGATGTCATTTTAAATTCTTACGCCATTTTTGAACTGTCAACATTCAGCTATCATTGCGATTACTTTTGATAAGTAAAAGCTAGGAGGCTATTTAATATGGATCGATACACACTCGTACTACGTGTTGAAGTAGTGAAAATGTCGCGAAAACGTTTCGGAAAGTTCGTACTGCTTTTGGTTCTCATTCCGGCCTTCTCGCACAGGTATGTACATATAGTGATCAATTTCGCTAAATTTGAACGTCTTGGGAGGCTAGTGATGTAAAGATCACAACTCGAATTCGTCCGGCAAGGTCAGTTGATAATATCTCCGCCGTAGGTGAGAATGTTATTGGGCCTATCCGGGTTTACCACGATATCTCGAAAAATAAAATCTCTAAAAAAAATCTCGAAAAAAAAATCTCGAAACCAAAATTTCGAGAAAAAAATTTCGAACAGCAAAAATTTAGAAAAAAAACAATCTTGAATTGCAAAGATCTCGAATTGATATTTATTTTTGAGACAATGGTAACAATCCGCGCGAGTTATGGGTTTCTGATATAAAGAGTAAAACACAAAATTTACTAATCAGCTTCACGATCTTTATTGGAATGACAAAATGAATATGTTTAATAGGACAAGACACATAATACAATACATAGAATATAACATAGAACGACCTTTGTACTTTAACTTCACGCAGCGGCTTGATAAAGCGGGAGAGCTGGCTTCTGGGCGTGGTGATATAAGCTTTTGGTGCTTCTTAAACCGATGTTAATTCCGAGGTTTGGGGCACTTGTGTACGTGGCGTTTATGTACATACATTATGCGTGGTACATACTCTGCTGTTGCTATGCACTCTAAGCGCAGAGAGCTGTTGCTTGGTTCGATGTGCTGGGCGGTTGTGTAAGGAGCATGTATGAGTATGTACATTAAGCTGTGCGTGGTGCATACTCCGCTGTTGCTATGCACTGATGGTGTTTATGGTGCATACGTTGCTAGGCGGAGTATGTTACTCCTCCCCTCTTGGAGTGGACTGAACGAGTGAAGTACATGTGATAGCTGGATGAGTGGCAGTACGGTTCATTCTCCCAAAAATAATTAGTATACTTGCATGACACGTCCAACACCGAAAAATATACTCATCGCTCGTAAGGTACATTGGGAAAGAGGAATAAGGAGAGAAAACAAAAATTGGGGAATAAGAAAAACAGGAAAAAGAAAACTAAAGCTTTGACCTTCAACAAAAGTAACTGGGATATTCTTAGTTGCTAGCTTAAAGAGTAATATAGTTTGACCTGTCAACTGCTCTATATAAATAAATGAAAGCATTTTTTTTTTTTTTTTTTTTTTTTTTTTTTTATATATATATATACAACCAGTTTTATACATTTGTACATTATGTGTACATAATATGTTACATATATATGTACAAATGTTTATTTGTTCGCGGACCACTTAACTCCAGCAGGTGATCCCAAGTCACTGAATTTCTCCTGAGATGTCGACGAACTTTCGCTTCTTTTTTATTTTGGCTTTATGAACCTTACGCCTATTTGTGTCTACGGTAACCTTTTTGTTTTTCAAAATTTCGTGTTCCAGAAACCTAGGTGCTAGTTTGTTTCTTCTATCGTCAAGCTCGTATATTTTTT
Source organism: Brachyopa scutellaris (assembly GCA_949775065.1). Taxonomy (NCBI): domain Eukaryota; kingdom Metazoa; phylum Arthropoda; class Insecta; order Diptera; family Syrphidae; genus Brachyopa; species Brachyopa scutellaris. The sequence goes on from OX459113.1 coordinate 115,148,607, forward strand.
CATGTGGAATGTAATGTGATGGATTCTTACGTGTTTCGTTACGCTTACTAATTACACGTTGCTTATGTGCTACATTACGATCGTGTATTATTTTGGTTAGGGCTTCATATGTTTTTGTGTGTTCTCTAAGATAGTCTTGTTCTGTTCTATTATTTGTTTTTAAGGGGAATGGAATATTAGGGTGATAATGGCCAGAAAGTAACTCAAATGGAGTCAATTTTGTTGCTGAGTGTATTGAATTATTGTAGGTAATAACTGCTTCATTTATTATTTCACATATAGGTTTGTTTTTATTTTGATTATAAATGATTCGGACTATTTCGGTTAGTGTGGAATGAAAACGTTCAATAGGCGAGTTTCCCGTCGAACTTTTTGCGCATGTGGTATGCAAAGTTATGTCGTAAAGATCTAAGAATTCCTTAAAGATTGTTGACACGAATTCACTTCCATTATCGGTTACTATTTTCTTGGGGACCCCGTGGTGTGAAAAAAAATGTTTAAAGGATTGAATAAGGTTAATACTATTTCTTGAATTTAAAAGGTAGACACTAGAAAATTTGGTAAATTTGTCTATTATAGTTAAAAAGTTTTCCTTGTGAACTGAGTAAATATCGGTGTGTAAGATTTCAAAGGGTTTAGAGGGGGATTCAGTAATTTCGAATTTTATTGGTTGTCTATCACGGTCATATTTGAATTTTTGGCAGGTTAAACACTTGTTAATCAATTGGTTTATACGAGTTTTCATATTCGGAAAGTACATTTCTCTCTTGAGGTGCTCAAAAGTCTCATTAATTCCTCTGTGATTTGATTTCTGGTGGTATTCGTTAATTACTTTATCCTGTTCATCTGCTTCAGTTACATCTACAATTTTGTTCCTAATTGCCCTTAAAATAATGCTAGCGTATCTAGCATCAGAAACTTCAGACATCAGACCGAAAATCTCTTCGACATTGCTCAAAAAATCATACAGCAACCTGGGATTACCATCGAAATTGGGTAAGTCTTTAACGATATCGGGAATTCGAAATGAATTGAACAGGTTGGAAATGTTTTCATTTGGATTCATTTTAGAACAGTTATTACTACTCGGCTTGTTATAAGTATTGAAAAAGCTTTTATTTGCAGTGAATTTAATATTGCCGTTATCAATAGCTGATGCACAATCTATATTACTCAATTGAATTGGTTTTAACTCTAAACTCCCGTCACTACGCACTACACTATATGGATAATATTTAAAAGCTTTAATTTTCTTTTGGTGTTGAAGGGACATACGGAAATTCAGCGATAAGTATAAAAATCGATATTGGACTTACCAAACAATCAACAAATTATTTTGTCCTCTTGTCTAATTTGTTTGAGACATCCAGTCGTTGAAGGCAGCGTAGGTTAATCGATAATCCTCCAATAATCCGTCGAAGTGGTTTTTTCTGTCGAGCTCCGTTAGTTTTTTTTTTGTTTCACTATGAATTTTTTTTTGAAATTCAGTTAATTGTTTTTTTTTTTTTTTTTATAATACCAAATTCGATTTTCACTTTTCGAAATTCCTTTAAATCTTAACTTTATTTTATTTTATTTTTTTTTTTTTTACAATTTAATTTCGACTTAAAATTATTGAAAATGACTGCGCCAGTTATGGGTTTCTGATATAAAGAGTAAAACACAAAATTTACTAATCAGCTTCACGATCTTTATTGGAATGACAAAATGAATATGTTTAATAGGACAAGACACATAATACAATACATAGAATATAACATAGAACGACCTTTGTACTTTAACTTCACGCAGCGGCTTGATAAAGCGGGAGAGCTGGCTTCTGGGCGTGGTGATATAAGCTTTTGGTGCTTCTTAAACCGATGTTAATTCCGAGGTTTGGGGCACTTGTGTACGTGGCGTTTATGTACATACATTATGCGTGGTACATACTCTGCTGTTGCTATGCACTCTAAGCGCAGAGAGCTGTTGCTTGGTTCGATGTGCTGGGCGGTTGTGTAAGGAGCATGTATGAGTATGTACATTAAGCTGTGCGTGGTGCATACTCCGCTGTTGCTATGCACTGATGGTGTTTATGGTGCATACGTTGCTAGGCGGAGTATGTAACTCGCGCGCGAATTATTATTGTCATTGTCTCAAAAATGAATATCAATTCCAGATTGATTTGTATAGAAAAGTGTTTGATTCACTGTTCATGCATGCAAATGAGTTTACTCAATACAAAGAGTTTTTCTAAAATCTGATCGACGTGGACATGGTTTTACAAAAAAAATCATATAAACTAATAAACATTTTTTTCCTGCAAAAAGTTTGTTAAATTCTTATTATTTTCAAAAAAGTTACAGAAAAATACAGAAACATTTTGGACCTATTCTAATTACTTTTGCAGTAAAATTTTTTTCGAGATATTTGTACTTTCTAGATTTTGTCCATTCGAGATTTTCGTTTTCGATATTTATCAAAAAAAATTTCGAGATTTTTTTCGTTCGAGATTTTAGTCTTTCGGGACTACGTGGCGTGGTGATCCCGGCCTATCCGCAACCACTTTACACCGCATTTTGGATAAAGATCTTGGGCTACATGCTTATAATGTGCAGTTGACAAAAAAATTGAAGCGGCCACACACAACGCCGTGTTTTTTCTATTGATTTAAAATGACACCTCTTGTTGGATGACCCTATACGATTTATTTGGATTTAGTTTTTGTTTTTATTACAGCTTAACCATTAAAATATAAATAATAACGCCATTATAACACATGACTTTAACTCATTTAATCAAGTTAAAGCTTCGTGTAGAATACCATTTTCATGGATTAATTATATTCCCTTCCCTAGCTGCTGATGGTGAAATAAGAGAAAATAAGGTAATAATAGCGACTACACAAAAAAAAATGCGGGTATGAAAATCCTGATATTGTGAAAATTACGCGAGGACATCGTCAGCTTTTATATGAGTTGTTGATTGCGATGTCCTCGTATAAAACATAGCCTTGTCGTAGGTGTATGAGAATTAAATATCCGCTTATTTACATATTTATCATATTTTTCATTTTCGCCTGCTTTTTTTTTTTGATAAATATGATAAAAATAATCAGAGATATAAGTTGGAGGCCAAATTTGAATGCTCTTATAATATACTCGTTCCATGGATTGAATACCGGGCTTTCATTAGATTCTCAGACAGTGTGATATAAATCGAGATCTTTAAAAAATTAATTGGATAGGCATATACAAACTACATACATATATCTAGGTACACACCATACTAGTCAATTTTATTGCCAATAGCTCTCTTTTTTACTACGTTTTTATTTTTATCCCAGCCTTCTAGTGTCAATTGTCGATTTTTACTACGTTTTTATTAGGTGGCTTTGCCGTCTGTCCTAATGTTATGTACAAATTTTGCTATGAGCTAGAGACTTGAAACTTTAAACACAGCTCAGAACTGGATGACAATGCAATATTAACTGACTGTCTGTTTATTAGGGTTCCATACGGAGCTTCAAACACATATAAACATGAGTATACTCAAAATTTAGCATTGTATACTTTTAAGCTATAACCACATAATTACCGTAACTAATGGTAATTTTTTGGATATTTTGGAAATATTTATAAAAATTTATTTTAAATATTTAAAAATTTAATAAATGTACGATCTACCACGTTTTTAAGATGGACTTACAGGTATAAAATAATTATTCAAATAAAAATACATTTTTAATATACTTCGTTATCAAATGGACTAAAAAGTACAAAATAGTTTTTCCAGCCATGTCTGTATGTCCTGAAAATTTGAAAATGTGTGATTGTGAATTTTGAATAACTATGCAAATTGGTACTTGTTAGATTTCAAGCGAAAAACGTGGGGCGCAATAATTATAATAAGGACTAAGGAGTGTAGAGCAGCTGCCGTTGAGAAAACACACGCAACAGTTCATATAATTTGCAGTGCAATAGAATTTTTAGCGACTTGGGTCTACTATTCATCAGTTATCTATTACATGCGCTCCATACGTGTTTCGATTTAAATCTCACAAGTATTTTCATAGTTATTAAAAATTCACAATCACAAATTTTCTGGATTATCTGTATGGGGCTAGGAAAAAATATTTTATACTTTTTATTCCGTTAAAAACGCAGTATATTAAAAATAATAATAAAATAAAAAAAATAATAAAAATAATTATTTTTTATACTTGCAATCTCGTGTCAATTTTCAATTTTTTTATTCGAAATTTATTTATAAAGACACATTGTTTTTTTTTTTAGTTGTAATGTAAACAAATAAATAATACGGCTATTTATTCTTGTAGTTTCTGTGGTGGTTTCACAGATATGCGAAATTGCAGCTTAAATCTTGAAGTTTTGCCGTACATTTTTGAATTTTTAAATCTTTACTAAAAAACTGCCTCTAAATAGTGTCTAAATATTTTTTTTTTAAAAAAGAAAGAATCTTGAAAGGAAAAATCTAGAAAAAAAAATCTAGAACTAAAAACATATCGAAAACAAAAATCTAGAACGTAAAATCTCGAATGACCAAAATCTAGAACAAAGTTCTAGAATGACCAAAATCTAGAATTAATATGAATTTTTGAGACAATGGTTATAATTCGCGCATGCGCATATTAATTCAAGATTTAGATTTTTTTTTAAATAGAATTAAGTAGTATAGAATAACACTACTCATGTGCATCAGATGTCAGCAGATAAGGCAAGACAGGTTATATAACTTAATATAGTTTGGGACGGGTCTGCAGGCACAACGTCAACAACGTTCGCCAAAATAAAAAATAAATAAATTTAAATTAAATCGTTACAAACAAAGGGCGTTTAAAAATTTAACTTAATGGATTTATTTATCATAAAAACAAGTGTATCAAAAAAAATTTTAATTGGCTGATAGCTGACCCACTCCGCTTCGCCCGTGTACGCAGAAACGACAAAGTAAACACGAGAAAAAAAACGTAAACCAAATAATTTATTTTATTTCATTAAATTTAAAATCACAATAATCTCAAGGTGTTTTATAAACACTTAAGCTGATGGTTTTTCGACACGGGACTAGGCCACATACAAATAACCATGCTAGAACCTTAAAAAAAATAAATAAAAATGAGGCAATGCGTTCCATGGAAAAAAAAACACAACTTTCCTGTGGATTTTCCAAATATTTTCTTTCATACAAACAATGTTCTCATAAAGACGAAGACAACAAAATAAAAATCAGCCAAATTGATTGCAATTGATTTTCATATACAGAGATAGGAGCGAGATTCTTTATAAATCTCTTAAAAAAAAAATTCTAGAATTTACTTTTCGTTTTTCGAGATTATTCTAGATTTTTGTCTTTCTAGATTTTAACACATTCTAGATTTTTTCATTCTAGATATTTTTTATTTTTTATTTTTTGATTTTGTACTTTCGAGATTTTGTCACTCTAGAAAATAACATGATCCCAGATGAAAACTTAACATAAGGCGTTTTATATTCGTAAAACAAAATGCTGCCATTGTTTTGATTGCAAAATTGTTGGTAATACTTTTCAGTACTAGCATAATGTTGTGATTTGTTAAGCTGTAAGACATAATTCTAGGAAACGGACACCATGCAATGCAAATCTATATACATAAAACTAATTGGCAAAATGCTTATATTTCCCTCTACCGCCTGTAATTTTCAGTTGGTTTTTTTAATGTAGATAATTACGGTACAAAGGTGACAGGCAAATAAAAAATTACAAAAAGTATTTTTTTTAATGCCTGGCGAAGCGGGCGGGGTTTAAGGTAGTTGTGTATATAATTCTCTATTCCTTAGAACTTCACAAGAACCTAATTTGTTTATTGTATTTATTTCTGTTTAACTTTTGTATTTTGCTTGAAATAATTTTTTGTTTGTCTTATCTTTTCTTATTAGAAGCCCGTAATATTTTTATTGTATAGTCTTAATTTAATTTGTTTTTTTTTTTTAAACCAAAACGCAGAAATAATTACATTTCTGAAAAGTAGCAACAAAATGTAGAATGGAGAATTTAAAATGCCTTTAATCTAGCTTTTTGCTAAATCATATACATAACAAAATGAAAGTTGGTCCGAATCATTTCTTTTAGAAGATTATTTCCGCTGTTAAAACTTTTACAAATCAAAAGAAAACAAAGAATCGAAAAACCGATGACGCTCCATAGGTTTTTGTAATATCTGATTGGAAATTAATTTCCCTTACCGATTGAAAGCGATTTTATAAGCTGATTTTAAAAAATAAAACCTCATTATTTCAATTTTAAACTGATATCGGTGTTTTTATTGTTTGCAATTCAGAAAGACTTGTATTTATGCAATTTTATTTCCAGTTAAAGTTATTTGTATTGATGTATTTTATGTCATAATAATGGCAGTGTCCCCAAAGAAACAAAATAAGTAATACATTTTTTAAGAGTATGTAATATGGCAACACTCTATTTATATACTTTGAACGCTAGCATATATTTCAGCACTTCGAAGCGGTCAACTTGTTACGCTATACTGGAAGTGGCTTACTAATGATAATGTTCGCTTTACAAGATAATGTAGGTTTATTATTAAAGTACGTTATATCGCCATCTTAGGGCAGACACTGAAAGAAAATATTCATTAGCAAATACTGGAATCGGACGACTATATTTAGTTCGTCTGCAAAATTTAGACAGTCCTATAGTAAATAAGCCTCTATTTCACCAATTAACCAATCCCAATCAAAGGAATAAAAAAATGTCAAAATAAACTAAAAACAAACGATTTCATATTACTGCAGAATAAAATTCCAGCGACAGCATTTTTTTAAGGAATTTTCACACCACAATCACCAAATGCCATAAAGTGTGAAAAGAATTTGAAGCACTGCTTTGATCTTGAATCCTTTTTTTTATTACCTGCTCATACAAGTGAAGCCTACATTAACGGTGAGTATTATGTGTCAGTAAAAAATCACAAAGTAACACCAAAGTTTCTGTATCTATAGAAGGAAGTAAATATATTACATGTACGCGTAAATAAGGGCGCACGGATAACGACTCCACATCTTAAGAAACAAAAAAATTGAAAGTAGGTCGAGGTGCTTCCTTTCTTTGTCCTCCTCATTGAAAAAAATTTAATTTGAATTTAATTTTAAGATACATTTTCTCAAAACTAAGCAAACCTTTATTCGCAGGTATCCTTTTTTAAATGGTGTTTTCCTTCGAAAATGAAAATATCTCACAGCGATTGCCTCACACAATAAATTTTCGGTTATTTTCCAATTTAGCCCGCTTTTTATAGCTACACTCACTCGCTCTTTTTTCTTTTATATACGGCACTTGAACGGGAGCACACAACAATCACCAAAAATAATTCAATCAAAAAATTCACAAATATTATTCACTTTTATGAACGATAAGAGGACACTTAAGTGTGTCCTTGTATCAACCTGTTGAAAATAAATTCAGTCACCGTTCAGAGGGATAAAAAAAAAATAAACAAAATGAAGACTCACACACTGACTCCGAAAAGATAAGCCTTTATTATTGTTTTCCTTTCTCTTCAAATATATTTTATTTTTACTGAACTGTAATCCTTTTTGAAGGATTTAATTATAATTTTTGCCGAGTATTTATTTATAGATTATTTTCTTATTTATGCGTAAAATATATGTATATGTGTAGATACTTTTTTTTAAATATCACTCTTGTATAATGTTGAATATTTCTACCGATATGTGTTGCACATCGAGGACCGGAAACGTTCGATCGCAATTGAGCCTCTTATCAGACTAACTTGTAGGCAACGAAATTCTGACTCCTGGTACAAGCAGTCTCATTATTATTTCGCTGGAGAAAGTTGGAAAAAAGTACGTATCATAGTGTGTATTGGCTTCAGTATCCCTGGATGTGTTCCACAAGAGGGGCAGCAATCAACAATCCTGTACTAAAAAGCAACAGTCTCTCCAGTAAGTGGTTAAGTGGAACCCCAGGTGAGTACTAAACACACGTCCACAGCAACAGTTAAACATCGCTTGTTGCTTCAGGTGGAGCGAAGGCCACCACCACTTTGCTGGAAATTCAATTGCATTGCAACTGGTGGCATTTCTCCTTGCGGAAGCTTTCTGAGAACATAAAATCATATGGTCGATGCTATTCCCCATTCTCTCTTTTGGATTCTGTGTGAAGGATTTCACGGAGAGAGTGATTTACATACGAGAATGTATGATGGTGTTGTAGTGTGCTTAGATATTTTCAAGGCTACCATAGCAAAGACCTAGACTCACCTGTTGGTAGGAGGTACGCGAAAGGTTTTTATGTTCTACTTTTGTTTGAATTATTTTTTGTTTCCACTTTTACGACGCAATCAGTTTTTTTTTTTTTATTGTTTATATCAGGTTATAGGGCTGGTTGTTATAATAAAATTGAATTGTTAGCACTGTTGTATTTACATTTGCCAGGATAGAATGTGAATAAGTGGATTTGAGGAGGATTCGTAGAGAAAATTATTGGCAATTAAATATATTTTGCGAGGCATGAAAATAATGTTATAAATTGTCTAGTGAAGTATTCTGGTTAATTCAATTTAATATGCAGTTTCCATTTATGTTTATTCTTTTTGGAACCCGTGAATGGAAGAAATATTATCTTTTGTTTTATGTACAAACATAAATGTTGAAAGCTTTTTCGAATAGACCAATTCATTGCATCGTTGAAATTGAATCGACTTTACTTTCCACAAAAGGACGTTGTAAAAATAGGTATGAGATCATATAGCAATTTATAACTGGATTTGATGGTACTAGCAGCTTTCTTGGATAACAACAAAGTTGAAATGAAGAGGACTCATCAGTAATATCAACAAACAATCTACCTGACAATATGAATTTTGAGAATCTAGAATTTCGACTAGCGATGAGATTCCTCTCATATGATCCTTTTCTTATAACTTTTTAGTTCGAGTGGAAACTAGAAAGAAATCATTGTGATAATCAGCGGTTTAAAGTGAGAATAGAAGATGAAGCACAGACGATATTTAATATCATTACAAGGCATGAACATACATACAAAAGTACTAGAACTATATCTTCGAAACACATATCAGATTGAAAGGACTGGTATGTCACGTATAAAAATAATAATTTTATTCCACTTTTTTCGCTCGTTTTCACCTTCGCAAAAAAAAAAAAACACCGAAAACCCATAATATTCAAAATGGTAATTTATCAACCCCACCAAGCGTCACACAATTTTATGAGCACTAACACTGAATGCCCAATTCCCCAATTGACATAATTCACGAGGCGGTCTCTGTCTGCTATTTTAGCATACACACAAATAAATACACACACACAATGAATGTATAAGCCAGAAGAAAACGGAAACTTTATGTCCTCGGATAAGAAAGTCATCAAGCAGTTAATAGGACAGAATCCAAAAGGGCAGAATTCGTTGACTAAGCTTTCTTTTACGTATGCGACCTGTGCTCTTGGGTATCCGCATTTTGGTTTGGCACCTCTTACCCTGAGTCTTTAAATGCAATAAAACAAAATCTCCTCTTGCTTTGTGTACTTATCGCAGACAGTGTATTTGTACTTCTTGCTGAATGGATTCCTTCTTTCTGCTTTTTTGTTTGTCAAAATCTGGGTTTACTTTTATTGCCCATGCTGCTTAAGTTAAGGGAAATTCTGGAAAAAATTTACTGGAGTTCCTGTGGTATATACATATACATTATATCCTTTCTTTCTAGAATTATATTAATTTGAATGCTCAACATAGGGAAATAATGGGGTTGTAGATCGTTGAGATTCAAATAACACATAAGTTATCCCTCAAAGTTGGCCATGGTAGGTATATGTATGTACATAATGTAGGTAGATACATATATGGATTTATATACGAGTATGTATGCAAATGACCTGGGTTGACATATACACATGCCCACATTTTTCGGGAAATCCAGAAGAAGGTTAAGATCAAATTCCATTAGTATCGTATTCTAAAATATAAATTTATGTCTCTCTTCAGATTATTAGGGAAAGAAGGGAAAGAAGGGAAGGAAAACTAGAACGAAAGAAAAGTTAAAAATATTTTTTTTTTTACGCGTTGGTTAGTGTAAGAGCAAAAGTCCATGCTCTTCATTATGCAGAAGTGTCAGGAAACTTGATTCAATTCCATAAGAACGTCAGGTTTACAAAACAGGAAGTAGGTATTCAACTTGCCTATAGGAATTCTTTTTAACGGAACTGCTTACAACACACTAACGAATACTCGTAGAAAATAAACTTCTGAAGTATTCATAAATCTGAAAAGGACGGAACTTTGGCTTGACACTACCCGCAAGTGCCACGAAATATGTCAGACTTAATTGTTTTTAATGTTCCGCGTGCCACGATGAATAGAAATTAAAGGGCCTTTCAATGTTCTACAGAGCGTAGAGTGCAACGTCGTCGGGTAGTTTCCTGTTCCTGTGGAAAAGTGGACTGAAATATACTCGTACTCGTACTTTGAACGTTTTAACTTTGTTATTGAAATGTCTAAATGAAAAGTTATGAGCTACTTGTGAACATGGACGTGATATGAAAAGTTTTTAAGGCATAATGAGAAAACTTTTTTTCTCTGCGACAACTATTCATTATACGTTTTATCAACGAATGATTTTTCATTTGCATTTACATATATTTCAATGTATAGCAAAGGCCAATGTCAGGATTATTACATGATACAGAAAATGTCAGAAGAAAGTGACAACAGTGGGCATTTTTTCAAAATATGTGGAAGAATTTTGCCAGAATACAGAAACAAAACCTCGATTTGAAGAACTGACAACTGCGATCAAATGAGTATCGTGGCATCCCCAGTATTGAAATATTAAAAATCGATGGAGAAATATAAAAATCTGAGCTGAAATATTATATTTCGCAGCAATTACGTATGTACTTCGAGCTGGCGGTGTTGTCGTCGTTCAGAGTGGCATTTATGCAATTGCTAGCAAAGTACCATAAGGGGCACGTACTTTTATATTTTTTGAGGAATAGATGTATTTTGTAATAATGGCATTGCTCAAATTAAATATTTAAAAGAAGTCAAAATTTTGATATATCCGGTAATTTCAAATTTACTCCACCCATGTGACTGACAGGAAAGGGCGTAACCGCTTTAACCCTTTGGCACGGTAATTAATTGTGGCCGTATTAAAATTATGTGGGTGATATTTTTAGATCAATAATGCTTCAAATATCATGTTTTGAGACTTTCAGTTAAAAAAAAGTTTTGGAAGATGGGTTTTAGAAATGTACATTTAAATGTACAATCCGCTCCAATTAAAAAAAAATTCCTGCTCCAATAATAAAAAATATAATTTATTTGCAGATATTTTTACAAAGAACTAATAGCATGAATAGTATTATTATAAAGAAAAATAAAATCAACAAACCTCCTTTGCTAGTCTTGCGATTGTTTTTGGATCTCGTAGCTTTTTTTTCTATCATGAGTGAGTGACTTTCCATTTAGCTGAATATCGCGTAGTGGTCTTATCTCATTTTTTCTTTTGACGGCAACAGGTGAAGAGGTTGGGGTGTTTGCTTCTGAATTTGATGGGTGTCCCACATTTTGAGGTAGTGCATGCTGATTCCCATAGAGAAGTTTTTTGGCAATTTCTAATCGGAAATGCAGGTGATCAAGATTTTCACGTCCTGATTTCCCAACTCTTCCGCATGCAGTTTATACTCCAGAGCAAGCAAAAAGAGCTTAATATAAAAGTCCATAGGTATTAAGTAATCTAGCGAGAACAGTATAAAATAAAATAATAATGCGCAGAGTTCATTTCTCTGATTTAATAAAAGCTAAGTATGCTATGTATATTGATCTAGTCTAGAAGATAAACCCATGCCCAATGAGAGGATCCCAGTAAATTTTAAATCGCTCGTTTCATACTGCCAATTAAAATGTGCAACTACTACAACTTTTTGATTTCGTTGCGATCAGTGGGTTTAAAGTTTCGTCCATTATTGAAGGTTGTATCAAATGAAAATAACTCAAATAATTCGTCAGAAAAAGTTTCTTTTGAAAATCGAATAGGAACTTATACCGTTATCTTGTAAAAATTCTTTGCTTTCTTCAAATGGAATTGTTTTCTTCGCAATTTTATATGTTCTTTCTTTGTATAGTCACTAACATCCTGAGATGCATGTGTTACTCTATGGATTATTTGAACTATTGCTGAACTATTTAAAGTAACTGCACCTTCCTAGAATACCGCTGCAATAAATGTAGTGATTTTTTCTTGGTCCTGGTCTTCTAAGACATAGCCTTTCTTGCTCAGCAATTTATTTGCATCACCTGGACGAGCAAATTCTTTTTGGCTCACAACCACAATGTCTTCCTGCTCTTTCTCCATATTATCTTCACATGCCGATACCAACGAATCGGCTTCGTCTTCAATGTCTGAGCCCACAAGCACATTAAAAAAAAGGTCTCACATCATTTCTTGCAGAAAAAGTATATTACAATTTATTATTTTTGTCCCGATTTGCACAAATTATAATGTACAAGACATTTAAATGCTCATTAGAGTTGGCACTGAATGTACATTTAAATGTACAGCAATTTTAACAACAATTTAAGTGCACAAAGAAATAAATACTGACAAATATGTTACTAAGAAAGGAAAATATATATATTTACAATTAGAAAAATCTAATTTCGCAAGCCTTACCCGTTATAATAACATTAATTACAATCAAAAATATAAACCACTTTTTAAATATTTGGATTGGCACTATTACCACTACCAAAGATTAAGCCAAACCGAGGTTTAAAATCCATTCAAATGCCCACACATAGACAAAACTTATATGGGGACATGTTCTTTTGGTATAATCATCAGAGATTAGATGATTTACTGAATAAACGCGTATGCTATAGGCGTTAGAAATACTTGTAGATTTAAATTTACGCCACTCGCCAAAGGGTTAAAATATTCTCATTATCTGGCTCAACTAAATAAATCACGTTTTTAAATTATGTATCCCAAAAGAATTAACCATTTACTCATATTCCAAAATCCAAGTAATCCTGCCGACAATATTTATTGCCACATTTAAAAAGAGTAATGCTAAGCCGCATAAAAGAGACACTTATGATGGTTGTAGATACGTTCAGTGTATGCAACATATGTATTTATTTGTATGGAGATATGTCCTCCTAGAATGACAAATTTCCAAGTGTATTCAATGAAGATGAACTCGTGAAAGAGTCCTCTGTAGGAAGATACGAATAAACGTGAATCTGATTCAAATAAACTGAAGTACGGCAATTAGTCCACATTTCGTAGGTAGGAAACTATTATTTTGCCTTGCAGTCATCAGCGAGTGAAACTCTAATGTAGGAGTAATTGCGCTTTGTGGATGAAACTATTTAATTACGTTTTCTTTAGTTGAGTTTTGTGCAAATGATTCCATTCAGTTATTTTCGATATCTCAACGACAAATGCTATATGCAAATATTTTTGAATGTGGATTATTGAAAATAAAATCATTTTCATTCATCATCATCATATTCGCTGAATCCTACGCCTGCCTACATTGGGTAAGAATTTCATTGCAAGTTGAATTGGCTTAATAGGTCTTTACAAATTGGACGTCCACTCATGTATAACTGATACCCCAAAGTTATTTATTATAAAAGGTCAGCTATTGATACGAGTATTTTTTCTTTTATCACATTTACGCAATTTATTTTGTAACTCCCCCGCAGGATTATCAGATTTCGATTTAATTTAACGAAAAGCAATGCGATTTTTGGGCAAACGTGACGCAGATTATTATGGCACATCATACCACGACATTGAATTTACCATTTATCATCAAAAATTTTAACTGACATTAATCGATTGATGGAGTCAAACAAATATTTATTATACTACATTAAGTTATATTACTATTTATGTATGTTTATGTCATTACACTAATTCAAATAAAAACGAAAATAATAATATGTAAATAATGTGGAGGTACTGGTTCTGATAAATAATTCATAACTATGTAATTACATTGTAAAGATTTAATCAAAATATTACATTTGTATATAACTTAACCCTCCGTTTAGCGTTGTGGTCTGTGAGACCATTTTGAAACTTATTGTGTCGTAATTTTTTTTCCTGTAAATATTTCGGCAAATACTGCCATGACTTTGGCAAACTCGATGCAGCGAGTCGAATGCGATATAAAATATATCAGTGGTCAATATTTCGTGGAACAAAAATACAGTTGGAGCAAAATTTTAACGTTGTTTCGCGTTGTGGTCTATCAGACCACAAAAATAGAAACGATTTTTCTTGAAACTGAGAGTGGGAGTGTGTGTTTAAACGGCGTCAAGGTGTGGTGGGCTGATGACTCTAATACGCACTATACATTGCAAGATCAAATTTACTTACTTAGGTGGCGCTACAGTCCGGGGTGGACCAAGGCCTCAACCAACAACCTCTTCCAGTTAGCCCGGTCCTTAGCTAACCGCTTCCAGTTGCGCACTCCAAGTTGGTTGAGGTCTTGTTCTACTTGGTCGCGCCACCTTAGGCGAGGTCGTCCTCTGCTGCGCTGACCCTCCGGGTTAGAGTTGAATATTCTCCGAGCCGGAGCGCTGATGTCCATGCGCTCTACATGTCCTAGCCATCTTAAACGCCCAATGTGCAGTTTTTTGACCAGGCTGATGTCGCTGTACAGCTCGTACAGTTCGTCGTTGAATCTTCTCCTCCAAGACCCGTCAACGCAAACGGGACCGAATATCCTACGAAGGATTTTTCTCTCAAAGCGACCAAGGAGATCTTCATCCGCATTCGATAAAGTCCATGCTTCAGCTCCATATAGCAAGACTGGGATGATAAGGGTCTTATAGAGAGTCTCCTTAGTCGATCGGGAAAGGACTTTACTGCTCAGTTGCCTTCTTAGCCCAAAGAAACAGCGGTTGGCAAGAGTAATCCTTCGTTTGATTTCCGACGAGATGTCATTTTTTGATGTTATGGCAGAGCCGAGGTAGACAAAGTCCTTTACTACCTCAAAGATGTAGCTGTCTATTGTGACGTTCTGTCCAATTCGTCGATGTTGGTTGTCCCTTTTTGTTGACAGCATATACTTAGTTTTGCCCTCGTTTACCGCTAAACCCATTTTGGCCGCTTCCATTTCTATACTCGCAAACGCGCCGGTGACAGCTCGCTGTGTTCTACCAATGATGTCAATATCGTCGGCGTATGCAAGTAGTTGAACGGACTTTTGAAAGATCGTTCCTTGTGTGTTGGCTTGTGAGTTTCGAACAATTCTTTCAAGTATGATGTTGAAGAAGTCGCATGACAGCGCATCACCTTGTCTGAATCCTTTTTTGACATCGAAGGTCTCGGTGAGGTCATTACCGACCTTGATGGAGCAGCGAGCTTTCTCCATCGTCATCCTGCACAGACGGATGAGTTTGGCAGGGATGTCAAAACTAGACATGGCTCTATACAGTTCATCCCTCCAGATGCTGTCATAGGCGGCCTTGAAATCGATGAACAGGTGGTGGGTATCGATTTGGACTTCTTGGGTTTTTTCCAGGATCTGCCTGAGTGTGAAAATTTGGTCTATGGTGGACTTTCCTGGCCTGAAACCGCACTGATAGGGGCCAATCAGGTTGTTGACGAAAGGCTTCAAGCGTTCACACAATATGGCAGATATGATCTTGTAGGCGATGTTCAGGAGACTGATGCCTCTGTAATTGGAGCAGTTGAGAGGGTCGCCTTTCTTATGAACCGGGCAAACGATGCTGAGATTCCATTCATCTGGCATACTTTCATCTGACCAAATCTTAGAGATGAGTTGGTGTATGCTCACTACCAAGTCATCTCCAGCTGCTTTAAATAACTCTGCGGGTAAACCGTCAGGTCCAGCAGCCTTGTTGGACTTAAGCTTGGATATTGCTATCCGCACTTCGTTTTGATCAGGTGGATGGGAGTTTTGGCTATCATCATCTAAGTTGAATGGTTCATTCTGCCTGACAGCGGAATTTTGGTCGTCATCGCCATTGTACAGTCTGCAGAAGTAGTCTTTCCAAATTCTCAGCACCGACTGTGTTTCTACTACGATGTTTCCATCCGCGTCTCTACAGGTTTCTGTACGGGATTTGTTTTGCTGGCACATTCTTTTTACCCTCTGGTAAAACTTCCGTACATTGTTCCTGGAGTAGCATCTCTCAATATCCTCGAGCGCACGCTTCTCGTGCTCTTTCTTTTTCCTTCTAAGAAGCCGATGTTCTTCCCGTCTCTTTTGCTCGTAGAGCATGCGAGCAGATCTAGTCCTTCTTTGCAGCGCCGCTTTATACGCTTGTTGTTTTTCCGCGTTAGCTAGTCTGCACTCTTCATCAAACCAGGGGTTTCGTGGTGGTGGTCGTGTGAAACCCAGCACATCATTCGCGGCACTTATGATGGCTTGCTGGCAGTGTTGCCACTGGTCTTCTGTACTAGCTGTTGCTGCGGTAGGACTCGTAGCAAGAGATCGGGATATGCGTTCTCTGTAGGCTCTGGCGGTGTCTTGCGATTGTAGCTTTTCGACATTGTACTTTCTCACAGTATTTCGTTGTTGTGGCGCTGTGGATATCCGCATTCGTACCTTGGCTACAACAAGGTAGTGGTCCGAGCCAATGTTGGCCGCCCGGAAGGTTCGGACATCCATAATACTGGAGGCATGTCTGGTGTCGATCGCAATGTGGTCGATTTGGTTGACGGTTATTCGATCCGGAGACCGCCAGGTCCCCTTATGGATATTGAGATGTGGAAACTGTGTGCTTGCTATACTGACACTTCGCCCCGCAGCAAAGTCAATCAGCCTTAGTCCGTTTTCGGACGTGGTGTCGTGTAGGCTGTGCCTTCCAACCGTCCTACCAAAGATGTCCTCTCTTCCTATCTTGGCGTTAAAGTCGCCCAGTACGATTTTAACGTCATGTCTAGGGCATTGCTCGTATGTTTGGTCGAGGAGCTCGTAGAAACTATCTTTGGTAGCGTCGTCTTTTTCTTCTGTGGGGGCGTGGGCACATATAAGGCTTATGTTGGCGAATTTTGCCTTGACACGGATTGTCATAAGACGCTCGCTCACGTGCCGAAAGCTCAAGACTTCTTGCCTAAGTCTGCCGCGTATGACAAATCCGCATCCGAATAAGCGCTGTTTATTTTCTGTATAGCAGTCACCGTAGTAGATATCACAGTTTTCCATCCTTTTTCTGCCTGGCCCATTCCATCGCACTTCCTGGATGGCGGTTATATCTGCCTTGTAGCAGTTTAGGGCCTCTGCCAGTTGTTCGGATGCACCGTCGCCGTTCATTGAACGAACATTCCAGGTACATATCCGAACGTCGTTGTCCTTATTTCGTTTAGCGTGGTTGTCAACAGTAGATCCGTCCTTTTCCGAGGCTTTTGGTTGTTTCGGAACTCTTTTTTTTTTTTACGTGGTTAGGTAGTTAACCTCACGCACAACCCCCAACCTGGAGGGCCAGATCCTTGTATACCCCTAGGACAAGGGGCCGGGTACACCGGTGTCAGTAACCCACTACGGGGGTGTGAGCGCTGCCGTTGACCCACTAGGGGCTCATCCGCCACCAACTCTTTTCCAAGACCCTGACTAGTACTTGGAAATCCTTATCGACCTGAGCTCCGAATATGTCGGAGTAGCTCAGATAAGGTTTTGTTTCCGTTCTGGAAATTTTAGCGCCACCGTTGGTTCCATTGATGGAATTCATCCGCTGACGTGAATTATAGTGCTGCTATTTTCCCTTGCTCAGCACTCGCGCTTATAAGTTTAGCAAGTCGTGCCCGGATGGGCAGCGACCAGTACCCGATGGTTACCACTTGGAGGTAAAATAAGCACAATTGATGTGTAGTAACAGTTACAACACTGGGCTTAGCCAAATTAAAGCCAATCAGTGCCTACCCTATTTCTACAACATCCAACCATCATCCAAGATCAAATTTACACAGGTAGAATTCCCCATGATGATAGAGAGATGAATCAGGGCCAACGAGTGGTAATGGATATGGTTAAAGCATTTTTTGGCACAGGACGAACAATATACGCTGACAACTTCTTTTCTAAACTCGACTTAGCCAGTGCCGTGATGTCCAAGAACCTTGCTTACGTTGGAACGTTTTGTAAGAACAGAAAATTTGTTCCATCAGAACTGCTGGCCTCCTCTACTCGCCCATTACAACAAATTCTCATTTTGTTCCTGCTTGCCAAAAAAACAGTTAATCAGTTATTCTTATTTCAACCGAACACTTAACGTATAACGGTGATGAAGAGGCTAGTAAAGCCCATCAAATATTGGACTACAATAAATATAAGGCGGGAGTGGACACAATGGACCAGATGGTATTATTTTACCCGTACAAACGCGCTACTAATTGCTGGCCACTGGCTTTTTTTCAACATGCTTGATGTTTCTGCACTAGCTTCTTACATAATATTTGACGAATTATTTACATAGAAAAAAAGTGACAAGCGTCGTGAGTTTATAATTGAACTCGCGCATCACTTGGTAAAACCTCAGATGGAGTTACGGGCAGCCAATCCCAAAATATTGTTTTTTCAGCATATCGAAGATGCCATGAACATTTTTGGCATTGCTGTGAGGATCAAAATTTGTATACTACCCCTAACTACAATTCCTTTGACTTCGAACATATTCTTAATCGACATCGCAGCCACTTTTTCAAATATCATCAAATTATACTGATGAATAGTTCAGTTGATGAGCTTTCTATCAGTGTTAGAATCATATAAATCGGTGCTCGAGAGGAATCACAAGTTCTTGCGGAAGCGATTTAATTATAAAGATGAAATAAAAATGTACATTCTACCAGTAGGGAACTAAACCCGTCTTTGTTTGTTGTTCTTCCTTTCTATCCAATAAAATTAAGAATCTATAAACACAAACATACATAGTTTAAAAACTTTATTATACATCGTTTCTACACCTAATTTTACACAATGGAATAGACCATAACGCGATTTTATAGGCCACAACTGCAAAATGAATGATGTGGTCTGTCAGACCACAAAGTATGACTTACCGCCTTTTGGGTCACCGCTAAACGGAGGGTTAATTTAGATGTTACTTTTTTTTGTAAAATAATAATTTAAATATTGAGCAGTATGCATACTTTAAATTAATTCATTAATTCATTTAATTCATTTAATTAATACATTACATAAGAACAATAACTTCCGTGCTTTAAATGTTTGTATTTTATTATATAATATATATTATGTCTCCAATAAACACTTTCGTTCTTTAGGTGACACTACAGTTCGAGGTGAACCAGGGCCTACTTCTCGCATCCAACTGTGCGTATTATATTTTTGCGCGAATGGAAGGGACCAAAAGTTTTTTGTCGACTCCGAACGGCGAGTTGAGAAGCTCCTCATAACAAATGATTGCTTGTCAGACATTCGAAAGAGGTGGGTGGCATCATGAAAAAACATTTTAGGTGCTTGCTGGGTTTGAACCCGGGCAGCATTGCGTAGTAGTTCAATGCACTTACCACTACATCATGGCGCAATAAGCCATGCAATTGACAAAGAGCGGCAGTAACTAGATCTACGAGTGTATAATAATTCCAAATGATATTCCTCATTTTAAAGGAAAATTTAGTTACTTTTGAATTCTATAATCACTACTCAATTCAAAAGTCATAGATCTGTGGCAGTGTTATGACAGCGTGATTTCGACGTTCGAAAATTTGTTACACTTTGTAAAACCAGTGTAGTACGACTTTTTTTTACCTATTAACAGAACTCCTACTAAAGACTTTAAAATATGAATTTTAGATTAACGAGTTCTAAAAAGGTCAGCAGCCATGAGTTGCATCAAACTAAATCTATTCTGCGCTTTAAAAGAATATATAAATTCAAAAGTCCTTAATGATACAAAACTTTGCAACCAATACTAAAAATGACGAGAGCGTGACGTACCTAGCAGATATCAGCAGATGAACCATAAGAACAGAGACATCATCACATACTCGTACTCAGGGCCTTTGTAATGCATCGCCACATAGTCTGTTCTCCACCCACAAATAACCTTCGGACGTGAATTTCAACTTATGAAGGGTGATTTTTTAGCTGGTTTGGTTTTGGCAACACTGGTTTTGACAGCTGACGTGTGTTTAGTACCTTGTGTCACTGTCAAACAGCTTCAGTTTGGTTTGCAATTTAACCATGGATCGTCTTACAAATGAACAACGCTTGCAAATTATTGAATTTTACTATCAAAATTCGTGCTCGGTTCGAAATGTTCATCGCGCGCTGCTTCCATTTTATGATCGGCATTCTCGACCTTCTGAGCAGTCTATTCGGAAGATTGTGACCAAATTTCGCACCAAATTTACTTTGTTGGACATTAAACCACCAACACGTTTACGTACTGTGCGTAGTGAAGAAAATATTGCGGCCGTATCAGCTAGTGTGACAGAAGACCGCGAAATGTCGATTCGGCAGCGTTACTGTCAATGGTGAACGCTACCGAGCGATGATAACAAACTTTTTTTTGCCCGAAATGGAAGTTCTTGACTTGCATGATATGTGGTTTCAACAAGACGGTGCCACATGCCACACAGCACGCGAAACAATGGCGCAATTGCGAGGCGAGTTTGGTGAACAGTTAATTTCACGTTTCGGGCCGGTCAATTGGCCGCCTAGATCATGCGATTTGACACCATTAGATTATTTTTTGTGGGGGTATGTCAAGGCTAATGTCTGTAGGGACAAGCCCGCTTCGATTGACGCACTGGAAGCCAACATCCATGCATTCATTCGTGAGATACCGGCCGATATGTGTGAAAGAGTATGCCAAAATTGGACTCAGCGGATGGGCTACCTGAGACGCAGCCGCGGTCAACATTTGCATGAAATTATCTTTAAACATTAAATTGCAAGGTTCAAACTATCGATTCAAATAAATATTTCATTCATTTTTTCGAATGTTTTGTGTTTTTTTTTTAAAAAAAGTTCTCAACCTCTTAAAAAATCACCCTTTAGTTCAGATGGTTCTTTTTTCGCATTTACTGCAAGCTAACATGCCACAGCAAATGGTGGACACAACTAACGTCATCTCCTATATCACCATCACCATTATCATCATTGGTGCTATTATCTGCGGTGCAATCCAATTTGCGAATCTTCTTCTCCTAGCTCGTTCGATGTGTGAAAGGAAGAACAACACAAGACATGATTATGAGAAATATTATCCTTTTGAAATATTAGACGTGTCGTCATATCGTAGCTCGTAGTCGCCTGCTTTTGGAGCGTGTACACATTTACAATTATAACGTCCCCGCCATCATGTATGCTCAGTGTTGTCATGAATTTGTTTGGATAATTCAGGTTACACACTTCACGTCAGGAAGATTTATTAATAGTTCGATACGTGGCGTTGGCTGAATGAGTTTGATACAACAAATATAGACCTTGTAAAATGTTGTTTATACCTAGCAAGTGCCATCCAGGCTATTTATTAATGATGTAAATCGTATGCTGGGCATGAACGAGCGTTTAGGTTAAATAAGATTAACGACTTTGCGAGCAAAATTTTTAGGGTGTAGCTTTGTTAATCTGCCCTTATATTGTTTATGCAATGCATGGATAAAATTGCAGATGTGCCTTCGGATGTACTAAGAGTATTTTGAGAGTGTCTACTTAAGTTTTGTGATGAAAAAAAAAATAAAATCAGGTTATTGGAGTTTGAATTAATCCACCCTTAAATAGACTTTTTTAGGCATATACCATCACTTGAGAGCTGACCAGGTCAATAAGAGCATTTTACCCTGAAATGGATTATACGAAGATCTTCTAATAAGTTCAAAAATGGGAAGACTTTAATGCTGACCGCCATGGTCTCAGAGTAACGGTTACGTGAAATTGGACAGCACTTAATGACCCATGTTGTCGAGTCAGTCACAATAAAAAATATCACATAAAAATAGAAATAATTTACTGACTTTAGAAAACGTCAAACTAGAAAAATTCCAAAGCGACACCTTGCAAACTTAAGTGGCAGCCTAGCACTGGATCAACATTCTTCATATGTACAAACATTACGTATATTCATAGCAACCAAACCTGGCTCTTAGGTATTAAATTAGTAATGAGAAGAGCTGCCCCAAAGATTTTAGTAAGAAGAGGGGTCCCAACTGATTGGTCTACTTTGTTCACTTACGAGTAAAATAAATGTCAGGTGCAATTGGAGGTTAGTCAGAAAAAGGTTAAAAGCCGGGTGTTTTATTGAATAGCTTAAAATATGTCAGAAAACTCAGATGTATGCCATGTTTACTAAAACGGTGAAGTTCTTTTAGATGGCTTCGCTTTTTGTTCAGTCAGCCCACAGGATTTCAAAAGTTACATAGTAAGGCCAGTTAACTGCTCCGGAAGGAATAAGAAAAGTGGAGTTCCATAAATTTGAAAAGAAAAAAGCAAAAAAAAGACAACAAAATTTATTTCCGGCCCGGTTGACTGTGCCATCAAAAGGCAAAGTGAAAACAATGCCCCTAAGGGAATTACAAAAGAGTTATGGAACGTCGAAAGAGTTTTTTTTTTCTGAATAACATTTAAATAATCAAATTCTTGTTTCACCTTCGAAGGGTTAAACAAGCAATAAAGTTGAATATTTCTCAGCAAAGTACTCCAATGTATGTCTCCCCCTTGTGGTCGTCGGCATACGCTTCTCGTTCCCTTATTAATGTTCCAAAGGTATAACTTCCTTCACAACGAATTATACATTCAATTGCCTTTCCTGGTATAAAATTGTTTCTCTTCCAATTCAATTGAATTTAGGGCTTAAAATGTGCTAGAATATATAAATAATTATTCTGTGCTCCCAATAAAATGAAATTACCTTGCAGATGTAAAATAAAGGAATAACACATTTTAGCTTAAGGAAGGACACAGCGGGTATCTCAATTTTAAGCGAAATTCAATTGCAACTGGTTGTTTAGTTGGAAGAGAAACTTTCGAACATCGAATCGAGGAGAAGCAAACTGATGGGCGCATGACCAAAGTTACCCCTTTGTTATTCAGCTACTTAGCTTTCAGGGATTGAATGAGTAGGGGACTTTTATGTTAGTACTGTATATGAGTTGGCTAACGATTTGGTTGTGATCGTCCATTCAGATATTAATGTCGAATGGTGGAGAAGAAATAGGAAAAATAGAAATTGAACTTATTTTTAGATTTGCAGGTCGAAGCACCCACATGCATAGCAGCGGCATAAACACGGTAGGTAATTCAAATCATAACTTTTTTCAATTGCTAGCTCTTGGCAGCATAGATGTGGTAACAATTCAATTTAAAGTAAGTACGTGAGTAGTGCGAACAGTACAAAATATAATAATTCACGTCTACAGATAAGCTCAAAACGGTATCATTGTTCACGCCATATGCTCTTTTAGGAGAAAAGGAAAACAGACTTGATTTTAAATTAAGAGACATTCTTGGACTTGTAAAACACTTAGAACTGATTTTAAACAAAATCACATGTGCATATTATTTCTGTAGTATAGGTACCATTTGCTGCTCTCACACTTAATCAGTCTTAACAAATAAGGCGTCAAAAGAAAGAGAATTTCCTGGAGTAGCAACGAATTGCACTTTTAAATGAATTAAAAAACCGATCAAAACAAGTATGTAATCTCAAAATTAACCCACAAAAGAATAATCGAGTTTCTGTCAACTCATGGAAATTAATTCATTTTGGTTGATATATTGGGTATATGGAAATCTTTATGGGAAGTGTTTGTTATTTTCAGATTTAATTCCCTTTGGTTGATATATTTGCTATTGATACAAGTGGTAGTGGACAAATACATTATGTATGTTATGTATGTATATCAACCAAAATGAAGTTTCAAAAAAACAAACACTTCCTAGATGGTTAGATGGTTTCGATGGGATTTGCATGAGTGGATGGAAATCATATGGGAAGTTTGGATTTTGAAGGTTGGATTTTCTCTTGCGAGAACTAGTGCGCACGGACACACTAGTACGGTTGAACTACGAACAGAAACCCTGAAAATCCATTTCAAATATGGATATATTGCAGCAACATTCTGAAAACTTAGTGCTGCTTTTTGTTTTCAATAAATAAGCAAATATAAGAACAAATATACATAATTAGAATTTATGTTCGAGGAACTACATTACGCAATACATTTTTTAGTGTAATCTTGTTAAGGATAAAGTCAAGAAAGTTTACATTTAAGTTATAGATTTTACTCATGTGGTTAATAGGCTCATGCATCCCGTAATTTGTTCTGTGATGAGGAACATGAAGTAACTCTATACTACGCAGGTGATGCGATCCCCCACAAAAGTTTAATCCTAAACAGGACAGGCTTTCTACCGATTTACGATGAATAATTGGTCAAACGTGCGACTTAAAAATTTGCAACACAAAATGTGACTTCAGATGGTCGGACGTTGAGACGTTAGGCTTAGGACTGTGACAAAATATAAATAATGGTTTCTCAATCCTGTATCAAACAAGAAATAGTTCTTTGTACTTATTTCTTTGGGTGGCACTAAAGATTTGGTTGAACCAGGACCTACTTCTCGCAACCATTTGTGTTTGCGTATTATATTTTTGCACGAATGGAAGGAACCTACAGTTTTTTGCCGCCTCCGAACGGCGAGTTGAGAAGCTCCTCATGACAAATGATACTCTTTGAATGCTTGTCAGACATTCGAAAGAGGTGGGTGGGTGGGTGTTATGTACATATGTACCTATCTATCTATCTAAAAAACAACAACAGCAAAATATCTGCATGTGAGCTGTGAGCACCTACGATATCTACGATCAAACGCAAACCAAACAAACTCCTGAAGTCATATTTTATGTTACACCATTGTTACACCATTGTTTTTACTCTATCTATTAACGCGCGAACGTTACATTCTAATTCGGTCATTTTATATTATGGGTGTTAACGTAAAGCACACGTATGTTCGATTGCAACTAGTCTCGGTCAATTTTCGACATGACGAGATGTATAGCAGTTGCATTTAATATAGGATAATACGGTTCAACAGAAGAGCTTAAAAATTACAACAAATTCCATCTTTTTGTTTGATGTCAACATTACGTGAAGTCATTCCGGTGATTGCTATCGAAGGAGGGACTCGTTAATGTATATACGTCAACATACGAGCTAAGATTCTAAAAATATCAAAACCCAACTATTATTATTAAATTAGTGCACTAATGGTACATTTTTGTTTGAAGCTTTGCATATTTAAAAACAACAATTTCATGAAACGTCTGCATCGAAGAAAATTCTTTCTTTTTCTTATTCAATATTCATTAAGGAGCTACCGCAACCACGCTTTCATTGCAGACATCTATGAGGATGACGATGACGCAGGAAAAATTTAACCGCAAATTATTTCAAAGCAAACTTTTGGTTTGCGTTTTATTTTTGTATTTTGCTTTCAAAGTATCTGATGTTGGAAAATAAGTTAAATATGAATTTAACGTTCAATGGAGACTTTAAAATACTTTAATGAGAACTTATTTCAACGAATATTTTAAGCAAAAAGTAGATATTACTCGTGAGTATTTGTTAGATATATGTACGTATGTTAGTGTTTGCGTTTTATCTGGTAGCTTTCGCTGAACCGAATGACCAAAAATTACGAAACTATCATTATATGTAATTTTTGTACTTTAATGGGCTTGAAATTCAGCTGGTGTTTGTTTCTGCATCAAGGTAGAGATTTTTCCATTCACTTTTTAAGGTCTATTTCTGTAGGTAATTAGATATTTTATTTAATTATGTTTAGTAGGAGAGCAAATATATGGTGCTATTATCATGTAACCAAGAACTTTAGAGAACAGTGAGTGAGTGAGCCTGGCCATGAGATTGCTTTATTAATCAGTTTGCGATAGCGGCTGTTTTATTTATGACGTTGTTTTTAAACAACAGCGAGCTTAAAGTACCCGTTGTTAGGCAAGTGGACCACTTGTTTCTAAACTCAACGGCAAATAGGGGTGATATATGTGGCTTTACTCTCACTGTAGTTTTATACATACAGAACTATGGACTTTGTTTTTTCTAAAAAGAATGCGGCTGTGCTGTAAGGGTTGGTTCGCGCGTTTTGGCTGGAATACCTGGTAAGTGGGTCACTGTTAAATGAAGACGGTGGGCATCTGCTTGGCATTTATTTATTTAGTCAGTTTTATGGATATCGTGGTGTTAGTGTGTGGACAATGCTTAATGTTCCATGGCCACCTTATGGATGATGAGTCTGTGAAAACTTAAGACTGAGGCCAACTCGTCTTCGGTAAGCTATATATATGGTCTATCTATAGGTTTAGACTTCTTGGTATCATTTTTTTTATCTTTTCAGACAGTTCAAACAAACAAACAAATTACGTAGAAGAGATCGGCGAGCAGGTTAGTAAGAAATATCATCTGCAATACGACAGTAGGTGACTTATCTCCATAGGGTGATTCTTTATGGAGTTTTGGAGCTTTGAAATATCAACACTTTTCGTGGCACACAAGTTTCTGCCGATGACGTCAAATAGAATCCAATCCCACTCTTACAATAAACAAACATATTTATCATATTATCAGCTTCACAATAGATTTTTAATTCTTAACCAAAAGTACTTATTATCCCCCCACGCGCTGCTTAATTCCTGCCGGACCGTATGAAACCCTCACAAGTCCTTACAATAGCAAAATAAAATGTATTCACTTCAACCCTAGTTAAAAGTCACCGACCACCCTCAATGGAATGTGCTGGAGTTGCTAATTTTAGCCAAAGCCCTTCCAATTAGTGAACCAATTATTCTAAAACACATGCATACGTAGTGCCACAATGTATTTGTATATGTTCTTGTAAATACACGCCCACACATGTCCTCGTGATGAAAATATTTTAAATTCTATTCCGCTACAACGCAGATAGTCTATGACGACAATATCGAGAATTCAACAAGTGGGCTTAATGGAAGAAACCTAGGACAGCTATAGATACGATTACATTTGATGCGTGTCCTGATAATTTGATACTCCACGACTAAATTGCCATGTAATTCGTCCAACTACCCCAGTATTTGTAACATAATTGCTAAATCGGATTAGGAGTCCAGCACAGCCAGCAGAGTAAGATGAGCAAAAGCCAACGAAAATTGTACGAAATAAATTGGGTCACCAAGTAGTAAAGTCGCCTTTCATCCTCTTTACCAGGATGTTATCTAAAATGAGGTACATTAAGTCTGTCAATGATTGTATACAACACTAGTATTCGTTTACTGATACGATTGCCAATTCTACCGGAGAAATCACATTTTAACTCCATTAAAATATTCCACTCGAGAGACAGGAATTGCTTTCCAAAAACTTAAACAATGAGATCAGAAATGGACGATATTTGGCATTAAACTAACTGTTTTCACTTTCGTGATTCTACGTCATAGGAGGAAAAAGGGCCCGACACTTTTGGTTTTCTTCGTTTTGATTATTATCAGGGAACGGATTTTGTTGACTTTGCCTTTTGTCTGCCTTTTTTACTTGTATTGCCTTTTCTGCCTGTTTTACTCATATTGCCTTTTTTTGCCTTTTCGGTACTACAGTGTACTCTCTCCTTACGGACACCTCTCATAACCGGACACCTCTTATAACCGGACATATTTCAAAGAACGGAAATAAAAACTCGACTTTTCATGTAAAAAATTCTCCCATAACCGGACTCTCTCATAACCGGACACGGACACCAATTTTCGTAACCGCCATAGAATGTCGCTCTCTTTTAACTGGACAAAACATATATACGTATGGCAAATTGTTTACATACTTTTTTTTTGTTTTTGTTTGATGACAATAAGAAATATCATTTCTCTTGTCTGTGACTTTACTCACCTCACAGTTCCCATAATATCAGAGATTCAAACCTAACTCAGCTCTGAACCAATTTATTATTGCAGTCACAGAAGCTTAGCTAATACCTACTCCCGTATATTGGTTGCTGTCTGCGGATGAAAATAAAAGTGCAAATATACCTGCGCCTCTGAAACTGTAGTTGTTTCTTATTTTATCCAATTTAACAACCAGAAATCTGGCGAATTCGACAAATTAGTGTAAATCAGAGGTGGCGCTTGACGCAGTGTGTAGATTGTAAAGTGATTATGTCTACGACTTTGAGATGGCGCGACCAGAACATGGAAATTGTTTGCACTTGTTTCAATCAAAAATATTGAAATTATCTATTACAACAAATTAAAATACGCTTGTGGACAAAAAACTCTCGCATTCGCAATAATTTATAATCACTCTTTTCCGCCGGGAGTCAATTTATGTATGGTGAAATTATTAATAGATAGTATTAGGGGAAGTCTGGGCAAAACCGCACATGGGGGCAAAACAGTTTCCGTGCTATGTTGTATGAAAAATAAAATTCAATGGCAATACTTTTAATGCAATTACATGACAAATGAAGTGACACATCATGTCTGTCAAGATAATGTAGTTCGTTGAAGTTGTCAAAAAGTTACAGTTATTTTTGTGATTTACTGTTAAAGCGTTATCGTTCGTGCAAAAAGTAAGTTGTGGTTTAACTAATAAAATAACCAAAACAATTAATGTTTTCTTTTTTACAATTCAAAGCTCGATATTGAAAATTAATATAAACTATTAAAAAGTCGACACGAACATTAATTTGATAAAAAAAAGAGTTAAAATTCAGTTAAGATTCGTTTGGGTCAAAACCGCATAGGGGCAAAATCATTTATTTTTTCTTAATAATTTATATATTTACTTGTTTGTTTTTTATAAATTCAGCTCAAATATGCGAAATTATATTCGCAAAACAACACGACAGGCATGGGGCGAATCGGCAATGAAAAATTAATTTGTTGATGCTCTGGCTGCATTAGCAGATACTCATTCAACATCAACTGTTTAAATTTTATTTTTACCAAAAGATTTAGTTAAATTCCCTGTTGGGAAGAGGAATTGGAATCGATGAGGACCTCACATATGTGTGTGACCTCTGTACTTAACTTATAATTTTAAGTTAAAATGGTTTTTCCCCCAGTAAAATTAAGTAGGGCGGTTCTGCCCCCACATTTTTTATAAGTATTTTTTTTAAAGTGATGAAACTTTTTTTTATTTATTTATTTATTTATAATATTGCTCAAAAGGCCTTCATAAATTAACAGACTTGCAGAATAAAGTCTTAATTTTCCTTAAAAAACTTTTCTCAATCGTTTTTAAGGCGGACAAACACTAAATATGCGGTTTTGCCACCACTTCCCCTACCTAAGCATATATTTTTTTAGTGCTGCTTTGCGTAAGGAAAAAGTGTCAAATCGCGATATTGCTAGTTGACCAGGGAATTGAATGGAGTACCTACGCAGAACATTTTGAAAAATGTTTAACTAGAGGACTCATTACTCGGAAAGCTGGAAGGGGAAGACCCAAAAAGAAAAGAGATGTGTCTAATCCAGAGAATTTGTTTAAAAAACCGGTTTGCACATGCTGGGGATATTAACTGGTCATTCCAGGAGCAAACTGGGAAACAATAACTGATCGGACAATATCGATCTATCGGCCGATAGAAAGTCTGCAGTGTGCGGGGGCTCTAGATGAAACGTAAAATTCATACCAGTGCAAAAATATTTGAATTGTGTGTTCAAATTTCGACTAATATATTCGTGTTATTCTAAACAAACAAGTTTTTCCATATTTAAGCAAAAAATAAAAATTAATAAGAAAAACTTTGATTTTTTCATGAAAATTAAAGAAAAGTAATGGCGCGAGGTTTTTTGTCCACTAGTATAAGTACTATTTTGGAATGCGGATAGGCCTTTTAAACAGGCAAAATGATTGCGGTTTACCAACAGTCTCTTTTTGTCGCGTAGGGGAGACTGGGGCACCTTTGAACACTTTTTCCTTTGAAGGCTTCTCAACACCAATATATTTGAAATATTGGTCTTTAAGTTGTTCACACTTTGAGAAGTGAAATCACCCTTCCATTTAAACCAACATTTGTGTAAATTCAATAAAGGCTTATAATTTATTTAATTTTTTTTTAAAAAAATAAGTCCTAATGTGCAAATGTGCCCAAGTAGGGGCACTTCTGAACTGTAGCTATTTTAATGGTTTATGACAGTAAATTAGAGGCTGCGCGCTTGTTTTTAAATGAATCAAATATTTATTTTTGAATACAAACCATTTTAAATAAACAATTTATTTTTTTTTTTTTTTATAAATCAAACATCTTAAAGTTCCTGGAGTGTTAAATTACCACTAGAATGGCGCTCTTGATGTAATTTGCGTTAAGATTGATAGTTCTTTTTTTTGTAGTTGCTAAACATTATTATGCCATCAGAAATGAATTCAACAGAAAGTGGATCAACATTTAAATGAGAAGGTATGCACCTCAGAACGTGTTCAAAAGTACCCCGTCCATTTTGTTCAAACCTGCCCCAACATGCGTAGTTAAACAAAATTCAGCATAACGAATTACGTATAAAATATTTAGCAAAAAGCTAACCTTATTCTTATTCTAAATGAAATGGTGCCTCCAATAAATATTACTCACAAACAGAGACCCTCACCAAAAATGTTTAAAACCCTTACAAGAAATAAAATTTATAAAACGACATTGTGTGCATAAATTCTGCACTCCCGGCTACTAGCAGATGACGACTGAGGAAATCCCCGAAAAGTGTTGACAACTAAAGATGAGGGTATCGCCATGTGGAAATTTTGGTTAACGCTTTAAAATATTTATTAATGGAGTTGTAATTAGCGATGTTCAAAGCTGCCCCACGTTCAAAGGTGCCCCAGTCTCCCCTACTCGCATGACAAAAACATGGGTATATGGCCATGTTTATTTTGAAGTGGATGGTTGGGCTGTGAGGTTTGTGAGCATCGTGGGGTAGTGGTAAGTACGTTGGACTACTACCCAATGCTACCCGGGTTCGATCGCAGCAAACACCTAAACATTTTTTAACGGTGCCACCTGCTTCGAATAACTGACAAGCATTTGTCAAGGAGCTTCTCAGCTCGATGTTCGGATTCGGCAAAAAACTATAGGTGCCTTCCATTCGTGCAAAAACATAACACGCACACACAAATGGTTGCGAGAAGTAGGCCCTAGTTCACCTCGAACTGTAGTGCCACCAAGAAAGATAGAATGATGGATGGGCTAAAAAGGATTGATTTGGGCAATGAAGTCGGCAAAGATTTATTAATTCTTTTGAATAACCAATGTTATTTCAAGATGATGTCTGAATGCACATTGAAACCAACATCGTAATGTGTCACTATTTGCTAATTTTATTGCTCTCGTTTACTAGATCTACCAAGTGTGGCCAATCTATCCACTGGAAAGTACTTGTGTAAGTATACCACAACGAACACAACCACCGACCACAATTCGCTTGCATGCTATACCATTGCATATCATGAGCGATACCAATCATATCCACTTTATCCAACAAACTTTTTAACAACCACAAAAAAAAAATTAAATATACAATATTTGGCCTGCCCACAACAGGAAACTAAATAAACTATCTTCTAAAGAGAAACTTATCGTCAACTTGAACAAGTTTCTACCGGGAACAACCCACTCCCATAAGTCTCAACTCCTTGTCGTTTTGCCAAACTCAATTTTTGTCACGTAAAAGTTCCTGTGGCCGTGCCGCTTCGAACTCTCATCATTTCCTTTTTAGTTCAAGTGGCTATGGCCACCCCTTCCCAGCGGGTAGTTCCTTAAAATGCAACATTTCAATCATGTCTCTCGCTCATACAAAAGTGAAACCTCCTGCAAGGAATCCATTTCTTATCGCGTTTATGGCATACGCGCGAATGACTCCACTCCGCGTGTTCTCTCACAGCTGAGTGCTGCTGGAACAAGATAAATACTGAACAGTGAGCACCTCCTTCATCACATACCACCCTTTGTCACATCACATGCAGGTTGGTAGTTAGGTCATGAGTAAATTTTAATTTATTAAGCCCAGCCATGGTTCACGAGGACTTCCTTTTGTGGATTTTGGAGCTCGATTCGGGGGAATTTGAAATTCCATGATAATTCGCCATTACCTCATTTCGGGGTGCTATCCGACGACGAAAACACACACATAAGTTGTAGTGTAGCCATCTATCTTGCGAGCGGCTGCTCCTCTTGCAGTAAAACAACACACTCCTCACTGAGGACGACATGTTGACGACGTATCGTGACTAGGTGTAGTTGCAGATTAACCGCATGTAGCTCTATATCCTGCCGAATCTAAAAGCAACCAAAAAACCGGTATAACCCTTTAAAAATACAACAACAAAAAAGTTACATTATAACGACTTTAAAATTCCGCGTTCGCCCTTTGATGGAGCAGCACCAGCAACCAGAGTAGCCCGGACTCTGCTCCATTATCACCATCACACTGTGGCGTGTGCTGCCCGAGCGATGTTTAATGTGCGCTTCCGAGTAATAGGAAAATTGCATGTTAGCAGGGAATCCTGCCAAGCCCTCCTCTTGATCGTTGCCAGTAACCTTTTTTTGTTTCTAGAGACACACTATGTTGCAGGCACGCGTGCTTCTGGCAAAGGTAATTTTTTTCACTAAGCTTAGCGTCGAACGCCGTCGACGAACCGAAAACACTCTGATAATGCTGAAATAGTGGTGCGGCCAGCGACGACGGAGGGCGGGAGGAGAAAGTGGAATATTTTCATGTTCTATGGCAGTATTTCCTTCTTGAACGAAGCACTCTCACTACTCGGTAGCTTTTCCTTTCAGCAATATCCGCTGATGGAGAGAAATGTGCACACCACCATTTCTTCGCCAGGACGACGACCATGAACGTGTGGCAATGGCTGTGCCGACATGGAGTGTAGTGGTTAAAGATTTGCACCCGACCTGATTCTTGCAGCCCACGCAGTACTCGATGGATACAAGTAATGGGGTCTAGTTGCTTGCTCCTTTTTAAGTTGCCGCACTTTTTGCCCACCTCCCATCTCAGTCATTGTCGAGATATTCAACTGTCATAAACAATTTCCTTGCAGCTTGCAGCGCTACCACAGAGGGCGCACTTTGCTTGGCTGAGCTTCGAGAGCATACACAAGCAGCACTGTGGCTGAAGCTGTGGCCTAGTGGGTAATTTAAAATTTCCTGCACTCCGGGATGGCCTTTTGCGCGTTAAATGTCTGACACCAGAAACTGCAGCGGTGGAGGCGGCGACAGCAGTTCGGTGAGCGCGATTATGATTACGTTGTTGTTTTTGTTCTTGCTTTGCTTGTGTTTTTGTTCGTTGGTTGGCTGAATAGTTCAACCACTAAGAGTGGCTGAATAGGTCAACCACGAACAATGGCTTCACCAGAGTTGCCGCATTAACAGACAGAATAAGGAAGGACTTTTTTTTGAAGAAAAGTTGATTCGTTTTGAATGAAGTCTACCACCCTGGATCTCTTCGTAAAATCAGAGCTAGAGGTTTCTATTGGGGATCAACTGCTATTCCTAATCCAATTAGCCTCCAAATGTAATTGACAATAGAATTCCACTCAAAAATGAAGAAAAAAAAAAATAGTTCTAGCCTGTGTTCTATGAAGGTCAGCAGTTATGTATGTGCCCAATGAGGGTGACAGGACCTGCGAAAGAGAGTTCTACGGTTTTAAAGAACAAAATATGTCATCTCAATTCAAAGACTCAAACCTCCTTTCGTTGTTTAAATATTCTTTCAAAATAATACATGATGTACATTAGTATGTACATATACATTCCCGCTTTGGTCAAATGTACACCAATATTTACTTTAGTCCAATCAAAGTTCACCCTAAATATTATTCTAAAAAAAGTCATCAAAATCAATAAAAAGACAGACAAACTCTGCACTCAACAACAACAACATAGGGGGAAACAGCCGTGAAAAGTTCACAGACACCTCTTGTAAACATGGCTTCCCCAAGGGAAAGCAAATAATGAATGCCGAGCAACATCGAAAGGAATGTGTGGAAAAGGATCCCTACGCCTTGTCACATACTCGTAAATCTCCAAAGGAAAATAAGCAAATACAAAAATAATAAATAAATCCTTTTAAAAAGTATGTATCTGTATCCTTGAATGCGGAATGGAAGAGTGTGTACGCCTCTTAAACCATGTGCAGATAAAGTTCCATACAAAATGATCCTCTATCTGTCAATGAAAGCATACAGCAAACACATATACATAGAAGTAGATGTACCTGGCTCCTCTGAAATTAACTTTTCTTTCCCCATGATGAGATCTGCATTTCTAAATAGCAGCAGGGATGCTCGAATACTACCGCCACAGGCACAGCACAAAGGTAAGGAACTTGAGTGGGATTTGAAAATTAAAAGGTTTACAAAGTAATCCGCATTTATCATTGGTGGTTAAATCTCTGTGTTTATCGCAAATGCACAAGGCAAGGCGTATTACCATCTAAGGTATGTCTGGACTGAGAAATTCTTTAAATAGGATCTCCATGGTGGAGCTGAAAAATTACCAGATTTGTAAGATGTGATGAGAGGGTAGTCGAGACTGTGACATGCATACATACATAATTTACATATATGTGTACTCTTCAGATTTTTGTTTAGAATTGTTGGGATGATGCAAAATTATCAGAAGCCCACACACAAATGGTTGCGAAAAACAGGCTCTGGTACGTCCCGAACTGTAGCGCCACCTACTCGAAAGTAAGTAAGGAGTGGAGATTTAATAATAGGCGTGTTTTTTTTCAAATCTATATAGGCTAAACATGTTTCCGCAACATGTTTTCAATGTAAAATACAACAAAACCTTAGCCTGGATAATTATTCAGTCTTATTTTTATATTGAAAGCTTTTTCGAAATCTATATAGGTTTGAAAAAAAACACGCCTAATATATGCCATCTGCCCAATATGAAACCGTTTCCAGAGAGATATCACGTCGAACGTTCCTATAAGCTATGAAGTTTAGAAGGAAAAATAAAGGGGAATTTCCCAAGAAGTTCAGTTCTCTTAGAAAAGGATTTACTGGTCGAATACAATGGTGACGCTGTAGTGGAAGTAGAAAGTTGAAGTTGGCTGACCTTTGCGCCTCACCATACAATTCATAGTATGAATTTCATACTACAGCAACAGCTTCGCATTGTGTTCGCCCTATAGGGTTTACGTGTATTTTAATTTTAACTTTGACAACGCTGCCTATTTCCACTACAGCTTCGCCATTGTGTTCGGGCAGTAAGACTTGTGCGTATCGTTGCTAGTCTGTAGAAACATTTATTTCGAAATTAAGAGATGTAATTCTTCATTATGCTGGCCATACACCATTCAGCTCAACCGTCAACTTAGTCGGTTCGTGGTGAAATCAACCGTGTGGCGCTCTCAAGTGATCGATTTGACGGTTGACGAGTTGGTTGGGGTAAAATTAAAAGATTTTGATTTTTGGAAGTTGATTTCTACTCAGTTGAACTGTGTGTGGGGAAGTCATTTGATTTGCTGTCAAATTGAGGGGAATTTGTGAAATTTGTGAAAGGTTGTGTGAGCGAAAAGTAAACAGTAAGATGACTTTAAACGCACACATAAAGAAAATTCCAGATATTTGTGGCATTTTATACAAAGTCCTTCGACTCAGTTGGTGCAGTGTGTGGCCGAATATCAATTCAGTTGTAAACTTTATTGACAATTGAATTGAATTGTGTATGGGCTGCTATAGGAATAACTACTGGCAAACGAATGGCGCCCAACTGACTTTAACGCAGTCTATTTTTTTGCAAAGTGGCGCGCTAGAGATTTCGATGACAAATTACTTTAAAATAAATTTTATATTTTTTAAAAATAACTTGGAAAAGGCAGTTTAGTAGATATAATTTCCGAATACATCGTAAATATATGTATTAAGCATCAATGAAATATTTACTCATGAAATTTGGTCAAAAGGAGCGAAGAGATCCCCCAGTAATGCTAAATAAAATCATTCAATTCATCATTCAAAAAGACCTTCAGCCAGAAAAATATCCTCGTTATAAACTAATTACAGCTGAACTGATGCAGAAATTGCCCCAGCGAGCCAAGTGTGCCCTAACAGCGATAGTAAATGCTTGTCTGACCTTAAGGCATGTTCCCTGTTATTGGAAGGATGCTTTCACTGTTGCCCATTATTTCAAAATTATTTGAAGAGATTTTCATCAGAAAATTAAAACCGCTCATTGAAAGTGAAGGCATGATACCATCTCATCACTAGGTATTTAGGGCAAGTTCATAGAATAACGGACCTTATTGAAAAAGCTCTAGAATATAAAATGTTTGTAAAGCTATATTCTTAGACGTTACTCAAACGTTTGATAAGGTTTGGCATGACGGATTGTTATATTAACTTCAAATACAATTTACCACGGCAATACTGATATCTAATCTCTCAGAAATATACTTTCGTATCAAACAAGGGCATCAAGAAGTCCCACAAGGAAATAAATTTGGCAAAGTTACAAGTGATCTACCAGTCTCTCCTAATTGATCAATAGCTACATTGGCAGATAATAATAATAATTCAAGAAAAGTGAATTAGAGTCAACTAGAATTCTTCAAAGTTCTATAGATGATTTCGAAAATTGAACCAAGAAATGGGGAATACATCTCAATAGTTATAAATAAGTTCATGCTGATTTTACCAATAAATAGATTCAACAGATTCCGATTGCCGTCTCACGAATATAAGCATGAATGTTCATGTTAAATGTAGAACTAGAATGGGAATTCTTCTTCTTTAGATGGTGCTACAGTTCAAGATGAAGCAGGGCCTGCTTCCCGAAACCATTTGTGTGTGCGTGTTATATTGTTGCACGAATGAAAGGGACCTTCAGATTTTTGCCGACTCCGAACGCCGAACGGCGAGTTGAGAAGCTCCTCATGACAAATGATACTCCTTGAATACTTTCAGACATTCGGAAGAGGTGGCACCGTAAAAAAAACTTTTAAGTGTTGGATTGAATCTGAGCATGTTTGCAGTGGGAGCTTAACGTTAGGTTAGGTTAGGTAAGGATAGGTACATGACCTAGTTGCTAGAACCTAGATCTATATTTCTAAGTATTCTGTGTGCTACTATCCAAAAAGGTAGTAGTTTAAGGAGCATATTCGATACTATTTATAGCACCGGGAGTATAAAAACAAAGCTCAATCTGAACTGTAGGTGCATTGTTTGTAGTCATTGAAACAGTATCTGAGACACCATTTTACTGTTGACTTTACTTGACTACTTTGTGTGAGGATATTTTCATTAAATAAGACGGATTTGGGCACCGTAGCGCAAGTGGTTAGTGCGACGGACTACTGAGCCAGCGGTCTGGGGTTCGAATCCCGCCGCAAACACCTAAAAGCTTTTCACAGTGCCCACCTCTTCCGAATGCCTGACAAGCATTCAAGAGTATCATTTGCTATGTAAAGCTTCCCAACTCGCCGTTCGGAGACGGCAGAAAAACTGTAGGTCCCTTCCACTTCTGCAATCTCATTTATAAATTTGTTCATCCAATGTCTACATGTATGTATGTATACTCGCGTATTATGTGTATCATTAATTCCAGAGCTTGGTTTACGAAATCAGTTACTATCTAAGTCTGTCAAACGAAAGTATCCTTTTCATATGTCAACCTACCCGTGTCGTAGGTAATATATTCTCCATTCTTATTTATTAAACTCAGTAAAAGTAGGTGAGGTACCTGTTTAACGTGACCGCGTTGGTCTACTGAAATCCCTTAATGTCCTCGAAATTAAAATTTTTAATTATGCGCCTACGCTTCTTCTACGCCTCTTTGCAAATGGGCGCAAAATTACATAATGCGTAAATATTTACAATTCGTTCACCATCTGTCTGCCAGCTTCAACGCCCACTCGGTCTGGGGTGTGTGCCCGAACTCGTACTGCTCGGCGAAAACAGAGATCTTTTTGAAAGTTATTACATACACCCCATTCGCTGTGGTAACAGTGAACGGTGACATTACCAACAACAACAGCAAGCTACAATCTATACTACAAAATACTCATACTGTAGCTGAATTAATTCGCTGACATGTAAAAAAAAAAAATATACATACATCCATTGAAAGCTAAAGCGTGCTTCATAATTTAGTGGTAAAAAATTGCGCGAGATTTAAAGAAACGCGGAATAATTACGTGTACTCGTATATCCCCGTGTGTTGTGAACGTATCTTTAGTGTTAACATGCGCTGTATGTTTGCGAATTGATTATGGACGAGGACTCGCATATAAGTGAATGTGGCACGGTGTTGGAATATGAAAATGCATTTTTAATAAAACTTGCATTCATAAAAAACAGGTACACAACATATACTGCGTTTCCGAAGCATGATGTAAATTGATATGCTATTATTAATTAAGGGTATTAGGTATGCCTCGTTTTTTTTTTTTAATTATTGCGTATTAGCATGCAATGCCTTTAAGGCTTTTGAATTTCTTTTTTAATCTTTTAAGTGTAGAGACTTGGTAATAGAACGGATACTTTATACCTTGTGCGTGACTAGAGAGTATTTTAATAAAATATCCGGTTGCATAGTGAATTGAACCAAAGATGACGCGAAATTGATTTGAAAGTCAGTTAGTGTTGCAATTTAAAAATACAACCATAAACACATGAATGGCTTTATTATGTCAGTTCTGAGACTCAAGTCTCACACACAATTACTCGTATTTATAATAAGCTTTTCTGGCGGTCTATCTGGATTATTTAAAGGGAATTATTTGATACCGAAACTCATGCAACCTAGTTATTTGGCTTACACCCATTCTGTGGAGTTCAGAAATATAAGACATTTTTCAACTTCCACATCATCTCTTGGTAGTAATTAGGATATCTTGTTCTGTTAGTTTTAGCACTGATAATGTCCATTCTGCACATTTATGTTTGCATCAGAAGGCCTAAGACCATCGAGCTTTGTAAAGCAGGAACTCACTTTCTTACAGTGAAGACCATACAATAATACAGATTTGATTTCTACTTCATCTCTGTAACTAGTTAAGTTTAGTTTAGTGTATTGTTCCAAAGAATGGTTTCACAGTAAGATAACATCTTATAGTTTGTGAGGGCTTAACAAATATTTGAAGTTCAAAAGCAAATTTAACACTAAACAAACGAAATAATAAAAATAACAACATGTTAAACTAAATGAAATAGATTTATATTAAAGCACCATTAGCCAAGTGTTTGAAAAGATAAGTTTTAAAAGTTCTTGTGTTTGTGGTTCTCCTTAGTGTAGCGGGTAATGAGTTCCATAGGAGAGTGGCGTGGACGTAGAATGAGCGCTCAGATTGCAGGCCGAATCATGATGGCTGTTCTTTGTAAACTGGCAAAATTTAATCTGCTGTACAAATACTCAGGTTGTTGGGTCTGCATTATACCATGGGAAAAGGATTAGCGTTCTAAACTTAATGAGGTTGTCGAAGCTAAGACCCATTATTTGCAGAGAGTAACGCGTTATGTGGTCGTAATATCGTTTACTAGAAATGTATCTTGCTCAATTGTTGTATATGACATTCAATTTACGCCTAGTGTTGTAGTCAACAAAGCAGAAAACATCGCAAATATATAGCAATTTGGGTAATAAAAGGGACTTAACAAGTAATATCTTAGTTTTGACCGGTAAAGAATTTTGTGTGGCCCATAACAATCGGAGACCATAGTATACTTTTCCAATTGTAGTTGCAGCGTGATCTGTCCAGGTAAGAGTAAGTATCATTGAAAACTATTCCCAGATTTCGTGACTTTGTGACGTATTCTATGGTCACCTGGCCTAATTTTATCGGCGGAAATGTAGACGTATCTAAAAACCGATTATAAATGCAGAGTGTCTTAGACTTCGCTGGATTCAGTGATGTGTTTAAGGGCCCACTGTTGTATGATCTCTAGATCTTTGTTAATCATATCGACGACACGACTTATCATATCCAGCGAGCAGGACAAGTATAATTGGACGTCGTCAGCAAACATATGCACAGAACAATGCTTAACAAGTTGTGGGAGTTCGTTCACATAAAGTGAAAATAATATGGGCCCGAGAATTGAGCCCTGCGGAACTCCCGTGGGAACTCCAAGAAACTGAGGCATTAGGTTTCCCACTGCTACGCATTGCTGACTGAGGTATGAATGCTGCTGAGGTATGAATGCAAAATTTTGACAGAGTGTGTCGAAAATCCAAATCTGTGCCGCAACTTCGTACAGAGGACGGAGTGATCCACCGTGTCAAACGCTTTTGAGAAGTCCAACAACGTCAAGAACGTAGGACAGTTGCTATCCAGGCCATTGCGGATGTCATCGTCAACGAGTAAGAGTGCTGCTGCTGTTACTATTGGTATATTATTGGATATTTTTTCTGAGTCGATAGATAGGTTCACTCTTTTGGTTAGAAAACAATTTTGCACACCAAGTAGATTGACGTCCCCGTCTGCTGAGGTTGAAAAATTCACAGCTTTTTGGCAATAAATGTACTCTCGCATACCTACATCGAAGGATTTTTTTTTTTTATAAAATAATGTAAAACAAAACTGGGAGGATTAAGTCCTGGTAACATAAAGTAAACTCTAAAACATGCAAAAACAAAGTTTTTAGTTTCCCCTAAACCAAGGAAAAATTCAAATTTATCATTAATTCTTGGGACTAATTTAAGCCTCCATTGAGGAGTTGTACTAAATAATTTTCGCATAAGATTCTATTTTATTTTATGACCCACTGCAGTCGAATGGCTAAATCCGATAAAGCAAATGGCTAAGATTAAGTCACTTGGTTGGTAATTAAATACGAACTTTTTCAGCATGTGTAGGTGTTCGTACTCCATATCCTTAAATAGCACCATTTCGTCATTGCTCAAGCTAAAAGTAATAAAACACCATTCTTCCTAAGGTAATTCTGAAGTACTGCGACACCCAATTCTGATTTCTATTACGCATTTTACGCAATTTGCTTAAATCCTTATAGAATTTGTCAATACATATAGTATGAGTGAGTACCTATACATACACACAAACATGGGCGCCATAGTAAAAGTAATCCTAAGGTGAATCACATTTTCATTACACTACGGCCGGCGCGGCGCGCGAACTTCAATCAGATTTCGCCCAAAGTAAGCCAACCTATAAAGGATTCTGAGTAATTAAATCCACACGATCATAATCTTTTGCAATAAAAGATTTATATGGGCATTTTAATACATTGACGGAGACATTCTCTCGCCAGCGCAATGCTTTATAGCTGCAACGTTCTTTTATCAGTTAAAGAAACGATAAATTCGACAAACATATTCCATTCACAATGTATCCCACAGGCTCGTGTAATTCCAGTGCAATGAAATATCCATTCCTCGAGATGTAATAGTTGCGATGAAAATTCTCATTTCCACAGCAGCAGGACAGAATGCAGATGACAAATACGAGTAGGTACATGAGTTCCACCGAAGCCTTTACAGCGACACTCGTTTCGCTGGGTAGGTACTTAATGGAATTTCCACGGAAAAATGGAAAATGTTTAACTACTCGTTGTCGAAC
The DNA here is from genome assembly GCA_949775065.1 of Brachyopa scutellaris. NCBI lineage: Eukaryota > Metazoa > Arthropoda > Insecta > Diptera > Syrphidae > Brachyopa > Brachyopa scutellaris. The sequence goes on from OX459113.1 coordinate 115,190,166, forward strand.
TCCCTTTTGGCAAAAAGAACATAATTGTGCTGACAAAAGTCTTTCCTTGTTGAGGTCCTTGTAACTATAGTTGTCAACGTTGCGATATGATGTAATGTGCTCTTCTTGAAGTAGATAGTAGGGTGCACAAAGAAAATTTAAGGACTCATAAAACTTATCCTTTTAATGCGCTCAACATCGAATGTAAAAGTTTACCAAGCTCTAATTTCATTTAATATTACTCGTCTGCCTTTCATATTCATGAAGTTCAGTCAATTTTTTCTTCGTATTTTCTTCTTCTGAAAAGAGGGATTTTTCAAGTCTCGCAGCACAGTATGATAACAAAGGCAGAATTTGTCAACATAGATCTTTCAAAAGAATTAACCAAATAAGTTAAAAAGAAAACTGCATTTAATTTCCGTTGGTAGTTTAACTTAGAAGCGGCGGTCTAGAGTCTACTCCGAGGAGCACACATGTGACAGCTGACGGTTGATGTTCAATATATGTTTCCTTTGTATATGAGGAAAACTAAACTCAAGTGTCCGCAGTTGCGGTTTTGTTCGCTTAATTAATTCGCCAGCACTTTAATTATTACCATCACCTCATGACAAAAGGCCAATAGAATTTCAAATTGCCCACTCTGTCTCCCTTTCTTTGTGTTTGGCTCAAGATTATGGTATCGAATTATGCGGGATTTGATTGAGCATTTCAAGGAAATGGGACATGGAGATGGGTAAGTGAAGTCTGGTTGCTGTATAGGGGTAGTGAGACGTATGCTTGATTGAGCAAATAATAGCTTTGTTGACGTTGCGCTCTTGGCAAGTGTGGCATGACTGTAAAGGTTTTGAAATTATGTTTATTATTACGGAAGCCCGCTTGATTTAATTGTATTGTTAACAATATGTACAACAAAAATTTGAAGCTCGGTTCGTATTAATTTATCAAAGAACACAGGGTATTTCTCAGAAACTCAGAAAAGAAAGAGCTCTCGATTTGGAAAAAGATTGTAAATCCTTTTAAATTTAAATTGCTAGGGATGACTCACTTTTCTCCGCATTTCGCATCTTCTGTTATTGCATGAAATAGGCGCTCTACAGCGAATTTCTCTGCGCGACACCGATTCAATTTTGCAGGTGTATATCGGACATACAAATGTACATTTAAAAGTTCCGTCGGATTAAAAAAAACACTCTCAGTACTGGTCTGTTATAGTTTGGTATGCGCTCACCATATCAGTCTTTAGACTTAACTGAAATTGACGCCAATTACTCGTCAACCTGGCATATTAAGATAATTGGATATTGATAATTGGATTGTCTTACATAATGGATAAGACGCCAGTAACTGGAATTCCTGTTAAGGGACATCGTGCAGTGACTTCCTGGATATGCAAAATCGTCATAACGATATGTCCATAATCATACACAATTTCTTGGAACCAATTTAAATGTGCACCTGCCAGTTGTTTTTTCAGGTTGCTTATATGCATATGTATGTACCTACGTATATAAGAATGGTTCTACGAATATTTTAATTAACATTCTTTTTTTTTTAATTATCCGGCCCGTGCTTTAAAAAAACTACATACGTTTAAGACGGACTTTCATTCTCTAAATGTAAACAGAAAGATTATCTTAAATTTTGCAAGCGGCCAATTTTTGGGTTCGTAACTACGTGTTACTCCCGTGATCTGACAAATATTTAACTCAAATTACTTTGATATGGCTGTGCCTTTAAAACCTTTGTTTTTTTCTTGTGGTTATCGTTATTTCAAAATGGAACAATGTACAAAATGGAACGTACATTATGTATATTAGTTATTGTCAAGTGTTCAATTAATATCCCAAATAGCTTCATTTCTTAGATAATAAAAGGCAACATCTCTGATTTTACAGTTTGAATCTACTAATCCATGTGACAAGCTATGTATGTTATTTGTTCAAAAATAAAAAGAGACGGAGATGGCACCATGAAGAAACGTTAAGTGTTTGCTGGGATTGAACCCGGACAACACGCACAGTAATAAAAAATACTAATCGCTGAGATATGGCGCCTAATTAAAACTTAATTCAAATAAGGTATTATAGAATTGATTTTCGTATATTTTCGAGATTCAGTTCAATTTTATTTATTTTATTTAAATAATGTACAAAAAAATAAAAATCGCAGTTTTTGTACCTAGCAGTAGGTATTATAAAAAAATATTTCCTTGATAAATTCATTGAATTAAAAAGTTTTAAGTCTAAATTCAATGAATGCCAAAGTTTCTAATCAAAGTTTTTGTTTATGTGAATCCAATGAATGTTGCTCAACCTGTAATAGTTGGGAAAATTAAATTAATAAAAAACATAATAAATAATTAAATAAAATCTAATTTATTAAGTTTTCGATGCAATTCTTGTTTTTTGATAGTCTAGCGGTTTGTTGACGAAGTCCGTGCAAAAGAGTAAACATTATAAGAAATGAAATTGTGTAAACTTTTGTAAATTTTTTCTTAAATCACTGCTCAAATCGTAAAGTTTAAGCATCAGGATCAATTCTAAAATTGTGGGTAATTGAAAAGTATGTAATTAAAAAAGGGGATTGATTGGCAAAAACAATCATTTGAAGAATCATACAGGTAATGAACTTATGTTATTTGTCTGCTCTCGAAATGTACGCCCTTTATTTTGTTGTAACATGCCAAGGTTAAGGTGGCTTGTAGGACTTTGTTTCGAAGATTCCAACTCACATACATATCTAATCTGGGGAAGACTAGTTTATTTTGTCTTTTTCCAACAAAGCTCCAACATGACGTTTTTATTCCTCCTTTCTTGATACAATTAAATTCCCTAATTGCTACATCTTTCCGACAATTAGTCACCGACAATGACTGTGGACAGAAACCAAAAAAAGGGAATATCTCTATCCCAGTTTAACAAAGGCAATTCCATTCCATTCGAAGAATGTAAAGTCCAACCAAAGATTTTATAAGTCTACTCAAGTGTCTATTATAAAGAATGGGTCGGGTGAAAAGTACAGTAAAAGAACAGCGCCAATAAAATCCCAAGGACGAAAAGATCCAGTCAAATAACAAAAGAAAATCCTTTTTGATCCACCTTACATTTCTCAATTGAAAAATACCACACACACATACGTACGCATACAGAGATTACACCTGAGTAATATCAGAAGAAAACGTCTCTAATGACCGTTTCAAGATTCAACATTTTCTTTTGTCAGTATTTAAGGTTTATCGGTAGGAAATTAAAACACTTTGAAGTGTTCCACAAAAAAGGAAAGGAATCCCTTCACAGATGAAAGAGAAAAAACTGGGAATATCTGTCTATTCTTCTTTGCAACTGAGTTATCCCTCACTGCGAGTGCTTCTTCCTTAATGACTATCCATTAGAGTAGGAGACTTTTCAGAGCAAATAAAAGGAAACTGAAACCTGAATCCTGAAATCTGAAAATAGGTGTGATAATACTCTGAGCAAAAATGGGGGGAAATTTTCCACGCTTTTTTCCCTCTACATTTTTTGTTGGAAGGCTTCCCTTTATGCAATTTTTCAGTTTTTTCTTTTCATTTAATTCGAGTAATCCGTGTCTAAGACACGCATTGGTGCTTAAAAGGCAATCTGAGAGAAAAAATAGTGGGTGGCAAGTTGAGTGGAATAAGAAGCAATTTGTAGGCAGGCATTTTTATTTTTTATTTTTCTAACGATATCACGTCGAGACTCTCACATTTTAGACAAGTACGTAATTAGAAACGCGAATAAAAGATTTTATTAATACGAATACATACTAGAAGCTGTGCGGCTAGATAAATTTTTGGCGGATTATGTATGGCGAATCGTACTTCCATTTTGATTTGCCTATTGCACAGAGTTATCTATTTATAGAACCAGTATGGATAGGATATTTAATAGCACAATTGACGTTGAAAATAGTTAAATCTGTGGTCACAACGAAAAACCGCTAAATTCTGTTTTACTCATTTTTCAGGAGAGCAGTTTAAAGTTTTTGACAAACGCGTGAAATTACAAATGACTCTATTGGGCGATTAGAAACTCCGATCCTGTTTTGAAAAAAAATGACTTTAAACGATTTTATTGACAAAACTAATACTTTAGTCGTTAGGCCTTTTAGGTTTTTCATCATAAAAAATCCTATCTGGAGTTTAGTTGTTTTTCCATTTTAAAGAATCACAATTTAATTTTGGAATAAGCGCTAAACTGCAGATAGAAAAGTATTTTAACTTATTCTTCCCTTAAAAAAGTGAACAAAACAAAAAATATTAACACGGAAAAACAGCTAAACTCAAGTTAAGCTATTTTTCATCGACGAGAAAATGCAATAATTGAATAGATTTAATGTGGAAAAAATCCTAAAGTCAAGTTAAGTTCTTATTTTCCCTGTTGCAAATCTTCAAAAAATTATCTTAAGTCAACTTTAAGTAGTAAATTTCGGTTTTTTTCTTTAGTTTGGTTGTTTTTCCTTAATCTCAACTAAAAAAAATTACTTTAGCTGTTATGTTTTTTTGAAATAGTGGCCACATTTTTAAAATAGATTCGAGTACGCCAAATCTAATGGCATCAAAATCTCAATTTCGTCTAAAGTCGACTTTATCGGTTATGGCTTGTGGCCACATTTAATCTGCCGCCGCGAAGATAATATGGCTAGTTTTTGCGAAACTAAGTATCGAATTTGACAGCTCAAAACTCCCATGGAACAACAGACAGGGTTTAGTAAATTCAAGGCTTATTCCAAATAATATGTCCGAGTTCCAGGCCTCTTGAAATTACAGAAGATACAAACCTCCACATTTTATCCAGAATGTAAGAATACCATGTTGTGCGGAATTGACGAATGGATGTCGGTGTTACGTTGTCTCGTTAAAAGACTCTCAACTTAGCAACGGCTATTCCGTTTCAGAATAAAGCTTATTAACAAGTTCGAGTAGAAATGAACAGTTTCTCGTATCTCCTTCCTCAAAACCCTTCATTCTCTAAACATTCAATAGTGCGGTAATTCCATTTGCACTACACAAAAACAGTTCATCTTTCAAAACATAAATAACACTTATTCCATATGAGGGCTCATTTGTTTCCAAAATTTCCGTTAGCAGTGGCCATAACTATGGCAATCATAAGTAGAAATGTGTCCTCTCATAGTCATTTGCAGGGAAACTGCTCACCCCCTCAAAAATTTGGCAAAATTTGTAATTGCAATGCATTTCAAATAATCTCTAGAATGAATTTGCACTATTTCACTGGGGCGAGAGTGGGAGGGGAGCTACGAATATGCCTTCGTATAATTACGAGCGCGTACGTACACATTGCCGACTGCTGAAAACACTGAATACGTTGCAGCAACCTCAGCCATTTCATTTCACTGTTTTTGACCATGGCCACAGTTCTGCTTCTGGTTTTCGGTTCTGATTCTGGAACTCTGCTCTACATTGACTCTCGATATTGTAAAATTAGAAAATCGATTGGCAACAACACGCATCGAGCTGTTTCCATTCGACCAAGATACTGTGTGTGTGCGTTTTTACATTGAAAGGATACGAGATACGAGTGAATCCTTATTATTTTCTAGGCCAATTGGATTGTGATTTTTAGTGGACAACACAAAGTACATAAATATGCCATTATTCAAATACCACACGATGCCACTGATTGAAACATTATCGAAAATAGCCACTTTTGATAGTTTACACCGATAAAGACGATATTAGGTTACCTGATTGGATGGAAACATAGGAATAGTAACACCACTATCAGCGCATACTGCTGGTATCTTTTTTTTTGCTCTTTTGAAATGCAATCCAATTTTCTGCTCTGTTTAGGGAGAAAATGTTTAAACAGTGAAAGGCAATTGCTTCGGATGGACATCCGTTCACTCCGAATCCGAAACATACAGAATTTCATCATGTACTTCAGACAGGAAATACAATATGCCCGCGATAGCAATCAATTTTGTGCTGTTTTTGATACTCCCGTGGGCTATTTTATTGTAAATATAAACATACTGCAGAACTCGGAAGCGCACCAAAGTGGTTTCACTTGAAATATTTTCTATTCTACGAGTATTTACTGTTTTGTTTTAACATTCAACGTAGATAGAAACAAAGGGATTAAGTTATATGTTCACAATTATTGTCGAGCCGAAATGAATATTGAAATAGTTAGCTGAAGAATATGCTGTATTCACTGTTTAATGGAATACCTTGGGACAGTAAACTGTTAGAAAATGCATTTTCGACTACGTTACATGATTTCTTTTCTTCCTGATATTAATAGCAGTAAGCCACTTTGTGTGTGTTTGCTAAGATCTGCTCTGATCAAAATCCGTAACCATTGAAATTAGTCCCCTGACACTCTTCCCTATTCCGATATTTGTATGCTTAAAAACATAGTTTCCCTGGTTTGAATTTTATACCTATATGTATACATATGTGTATATGTATTTCCTCTTTGTGATTTCCTGACGAAAATCTTGCAGCACTCTGGCAAAAGGGTCGATGTCATAGTTTACAAATTATGACAGTGGGTCTTCATTATGTGCTGCTTTTCTGAACTGCTGATAGTTTGATTTCCAATTAATGTAAGGTCTCATCAATCTACAGATATAACCAACATTTAATAATTTATAAATATATACAGGGAAACCTCCCATAGATGGACAGTGATGGTAACAACATTTTTATACACCTAAGGGAGTTGTCCGTTCAAGGGATAAACACATTTTTTGTAAATAAATTATCTTTTTATTTGAATAGATTAACAAAACAAAAAACAAAAAAACACAAAGTTTGGAATGATTTCTGTCGCAGCTGCAAGAATGAGGAGAAAGAAGAATCCCCATATCATCTCCTTTGTAGCTTACCGGTACTCTCTGCCTTAGAAAAGAAGATTCTGTGAGAATATTTCTTAATAAACCTTCAAGATATTTTCCTAATGAATATCAAAAAAATATGGAATATCCAACTTTTAAAATGATTCCAAGCGCACGTGGCAACACAATGGACCTATTGAGTGAATTCTACCGAGTACGGTGGATTGGATAGCCATCTAACCTATCTAACCTAACAACAATGGCTGTATTTACGATATAATATTTCTGTTTTCTACAACCAGCTTATGTATTTGCTCTACCCATACATTTAATGGGACGAGGAGTTTGGGTGTATCTACAAAATACAGCAGAGCTGTGGAAAATTTTGAGTTTTCGTTTGCATCTATTGCGACTGTGACGAAGTATGTTTCTTCCAAATTCAAAACAAAATATTGGAATTATTGTCCGTCTAATGGAATTAAATGAAATAATTTCTGACAGATATATGTGCCCGCATCCAATCAAGGGAGTGTCCGGTTAAGGGAACGTAAATGTATGCAATCTCAAACATAAAAGCTGAGTTATGAAAATTTGTCCGTCAAAATGATCGGTCCGTTTAAGCCTAAGGGATTTGTTCGTAATGGGAGATTTCACTGTATATAGAAAAAAAGTCTTAATGGAAATATCTACGGTATTTGGTCAAAAAGACATAAGTCCTTCATCTTAGTTTTGAGATAAATACGTTTTAAAGTTCAATCATTTCTTCTAAATCCAGTTTTACGTATCAACGTACATAATATTGTAATGCCATAATAATATAAATTATAAGATGTTCAACAATAAATTAATTAAATTTAAAAAATCGTCCCAAAACCCAAACGATACTTTTTTTCAACGGGTTGAGATGATATAAGATCTAGATTGAAAATAATTTTAGTACCTAACAAGTTTTTTAAAAAAAATGCATTTATTCATTTATAAAAACAAAAAACAAAAGAAAAACATGAATAGTAGTTGTTATTAGGTAGTTGAAAAATTTAAAATTTTCGCTCGATCAAAATAACACATCGCACATGTATTAAAAAAGTGACACAACTCAAAAAACCCGATATCTGAGTTTTCACCAACAAAAACACGTTAAACTTCCACCCAACATGCTTATAAAAAGTGCATTAACTTAGATTCATTATTAGCCCTGCAAATGACACTCATGTCACTCTAAACTTTTCAAACGAGATCAAAGTACCTTCGAAAAAAGTGACAAATTTTCATTTATGGTCCGATCCCATAGCTAACGGGTGTGTATATTTTATATAAAAAGTGCATTACTTGGTGCTGTGCCATTTTTCTTAATCATAAGTAAACAGTGTGCACTTTACATTTCGAATTGAAACAGTTTAGGTGGTTTATTTGCCAGTACGCTCCTAATAATATAATTTGTTAAATACATAAGGGCCTCGGCAGTAAAACAGGACTTCATAGATCTTATTTAACCCATGAAATAACGGTAAAGTACTTACTTAGTTGGCGCTACAGCTCGAGGTGAACCGGGGCCTGCTTCTCGCAACCATTTGTGTGTGCCTGTTATATTTTTGCACGAATGGAAGGGACCTACAGTTTTTTGCCGACTCCGAACGGCGAGTTTAGAAGCTCAATCGTGACAAATGATACTCTTTGATGCTTGTCAGACATTCGAAAGAGGTGGGCACTGTAAAAAACTTCTAGGTGTTTGCGGCGGGATTCGAACCCAAGACCGACGCACTAATCACTTGCGCTACGGTGCCCCTACGCCCCTACGGTAAAGTACGTTTCCATTAAATTTAATAAAATGTGCGAGAAAACTTTCCATCTATGTATGTATTAATATCCTTTCTGACAAACCGTCGCAATTTACTTGTCATTTAACAAAGGCAATATGAACGCCTGTTGTTAGCGTTGTCCTCATTTGTAATGGCCTTCGTTCCTACTAAGATGCTTTTTTCAACATCCGACAATGGATCATATAGCCTATACTACCCTATAAAGAGGAGTATAACAACAAAAATTGTCAACTTTTCCAAGTCTCGCTAACGGTGTGGCACCTACATACAAGTCAAAATGACTGTTGTTCAAAAAAGTTTCCAAAACAATTGTCCCAAATAGAGCCGGAAGGACGAGTAATCCGCACAAAAAAACACAAATGGATAACTGCGAAAAGTACAAAAAAAAAAAAACAACCCTCAATTCAATGAAATAAATACGGAAACAAAAAAATTGCAACAATAAACAATTGAAAATGCGAGCGTAGTAGTGAGTTACAAGGTTAGAGGGTTAGAGGGCAAGAGCGAGCAGCACCACCAGAACAGTATAGAAAACTCTAAAACAGTGTGGTTTCTCTCCTCGTCGTTGTCGTTATCGAACAAAGAGCAAAAATTATTATCCTCCTCCGCGCTATACGAAAAGTTAACCTATTAAGAAGCTTAGATGTTTAAGTCGTTTTTAATGGTCCACTGTAAGCCTTTTCGTGGAGTTTCATAGTTGCTTCCTTGACTTTGGGAGGGTTCCAGGAACGGCAATTAAAACTCAGTGTTGAATTGAAATATAATTAATTCCAATGCAATAAAACTCAAATGAACTTTTCCCAACTCTGATTTATTTCCAATGAGACAAGAAAAAAAAAAAACAAAACGTGACAATGATTTTATGCACCCTTAAATTGACCTATAAAATATATAAAACATACAATGTATATATATACATATTACATGTATGTAGATACGCTGTCAATACGCACTTTATATATGCATTTTAACACTAGAACCGCCAAAGTTCTAAACCGCCGGCGGGACAAATTTGACCTACTTGAATTATTGCGAAGATCATCCGTTTAATGTACGAAGCCATCATAAAAATACATAGTAAAATGTTTTTTATTGTTTTTGTAATGATTTTAAATCATATTCTGTATTGTTTGATTTACAAAAAAACGTCACAATATTAGTTAATATTTTTTCTGCAAGTACTGAAGACAAAATCTATGCACTAGTTATCATTATTATTATGTATTTTTTTTATATTTGAAATGCAAGTAAGTTGTAATTAATTTTTAATAATATATTTATAGAAGATTTATTATTATTTATGAACTCTGATGTGTTTTTGTCTCGTTTCTCGGGGTGTTCCGGAACTGCAATAGGAAAACCTACAAACACGTCTTTCTATTTCTAAATACTTTTTGCCCGATTCCTCCCTCAATGGTTTTTTCAAAGAACCAGTTTCTATTGCTTTATTATAGTGCTTAACATTTTTATTAGCACATTAGCCTTAGGCTTGGTACACACATGCGATTGCAATCGCACGACTATTCAGTCGCAAAAAATAGAACACATAGCGTTCAATGTAAGTGCGCGCACATGAAACCTATCAATCGCAACGTATTATGTGCGCGCACTTCCATTGAAAGCTATATGTGCGACTGAATAGTCGTGCGACTGCAGTCGCATGTGTGCACCACGCCTTAGATTGATAAATATTCAAAGAATTGGCTTTTTTTAGTAGATATATACAAGTACATTTGTACAATTTTTCTTGTGCAGTCTTCACGCACACTCGTATTTCACTGCTAGCTTTATTGACTGTACCGACGCGATAGTAGTAGTATTTTTTAGATATCAAATATTCATGTAATAGTAGCGAAGTGAAAACGTTTTCACATATGTAATATTTTTCCCCTTGATATAATTTCCGATACATTTTTTCTTCAGCCGGATGCTCATCTTGAGGTTTTTTGTTATCTCTTCCGACGTAAGGGAACGCATTTACCACAGAATTTTTATCTTTATCTACTGCCATCCAAAAACTGAGTGAATCGACAACGGCACTCAGAAGGAAAAATCTGTTCATCGATCATTATGTACGGCCCGGGTATAATACCAACATTCGTGGAATAATAAAACCAAAAATTGTGTACGGGCTTACTTTTACATAAATAAGTAAATTTTCTTGATGCCAACTATAAATATATTAGACTGTATTAGATACATTAGAATATTAGGTACAATAACTAAAACTTATAGTCATATCACGGTGATTTATAGTAAAACTATTCTTGTATTGATTGGGAGAAATCGAATGTAATAATAATTAATACTAGTATACCAGTGCGAGGAATCTCGCATGTAGAGACCCTATACTCGTTGGCATTGGTAATAAAGTTTTTTCGTTATAACTTTACTCATATGCTCTTTTTCAAAATTGTTTATACTGATGAACAAAGTTTAGTTTATTAGCTTTCGATCAGTGTTAGAATCATTGAAATCGGTGTAAAAATAAACTCTAAGGGGGAATCACAAGCTCTTGCACTAGCGACAGATAGATAGATTATCTTCATTTTATTATGGTGGGACAAAAATGACCCAGCGGCGGTTCTAGGTAAATCAATATTTTTTCAAAACCTATGATAATTACAAAGATGAAAGTGTTAAAAATTATTAAAATATACCAATTGAGTAAAAGTCAGGAAGTTTAATGATTCTAAATTAAAAACAAACGAAGTTTGAGGTAATTGAAAGTTTCGGTGGGACAAAAATGGGACGGCGGCGGTTCTAGTGTTAATAATAAAGGTTTCTATCCATCACTGCTCGGGGTCGGGATACTTGTATTTCGAGAGAATTAATAAGGTGGATGGGTGTGGACATAATAACAAGGCTGACATTTGTCATTTTTGCGTTATGAAAGTAAATTTTTAAATTACGTATTGCTTAACGAATAATCCTTATCAAGGCAACAACAAATTATGTGTATGTGGTGACATAATTGGAGAGTTCTTCTGATAAAAGAGAGATAGATGAGTACAAAGAGCCTCGAAATCAAACCATCATTTGGAGATTTGAAAAAATAAAATAAAAATTAGAGCCATCCTAACGATATCTCCGAGTTCTGGAATATAGTTCAAAGCACTGGAAATCTGAAACCATACCTTTTTTAGCAACACGTAGACATCTAAAATATTTGGAATCTTAAGAATACTAGCTTTAACCCCTCCCGCTTCGCCAGGCGTTAAAAAAAACTTTCTTTTAACAATTTGGGTAAAATTAAAAAAATTATTGCAATGCCTTTTGGTAAACAACATTCCTGTTTTTTTTTTCATTATCGCTCGTGTAAACAAATAGTACTGGGACAGAATTACCGCATCCGTTAACGACTGAGTGAGAAGGACTCGTTATCGAATGATCGAGTAAATGATAAGTAAAAGTTCTCTCTTGAGTGTTGTGGGGTGCGCATCACTAAGAACCTTTATACTACAACATAAACTTAACTAAAAACGTCCTACAAGATGAATTGCTCCGTATGTTCTCAAAAGATCGATCGTAATTGTACTACTAAGATAATCTGCAATGAGTGCAAAAATTTTTACCACTTTGCATGTGTTAACATAACCGAAGAAGATGCCGATTATTTTAAAACCAGTGCAAAGCCCTTTCGCTGTGACAAATGTGCAGTGCTAAGAAGACGTTCTCTTCATATGCCAGTGCCGGTAGTTAACAAACCGCAAAACAACAGTGTTCCAGCTTCAACTATCCCCAGTGCTCAGCAAGTCACTCGTAACTACACTCTCTTAACAGCTGAAGAGTCTTCGCTTAACAGTGAGGGTCAGTGCACTCTTCAGATGATCTACGCCAAACTCTCGAAGTTGGAAGAAATAAATCATCAGTTCTTACTTCAACTAAATGAGTTGCGAAAAGAAAATGCGGATCTTAAATCGAAAGTCAATGTTTTGGAAAGCAAGTTTAACTGGCATGAACAACAGCTGCTCAGTAATTCAATTGAAATTGTGGGTGTGTCCAATGTCAACAACTCTAGTGCTATCAGTACGGCACAACAAATTTTCTCCAAAGCCTTGTCCATCGATATACCCGTCAATGAAATTGAGAAATGCTATGTGAGGAATATCCAAACAAAATCAGCCTCGGCTCCCATTAAATCGATCATCTGTTTGAAATTTGCTAATCTAACAACAAAGCAAAGAATAATGTGCGCAAAGAGGAATAGCAAAAACTCTCTTAACACAAACGCGATTGGCATCAATGGCTCCCTTGTCAGCAGTGGTAGCAGCGGCAGCGGTAGTAGCAGCAGCAGCAGAAAAGAGAGTGGTACCGGAATCTACATCAACGACTCTCTTACGAAGTATACCCAGGCACTTTTAATGAAGACGAAGGAAACAGTGAAACAAAAAGGCGGAAAATATGTATGGTTCAATAATAATCAAATTCTTATGAGAAAGGTTGAGGGGGGAAAGGTCACTTCAATAAAATCTTTTAATGATCTTGCACTCATTTAGTGCTTTACACTTTAAATTTAAAATATGAATTTTGATACAGATTTATTTGATGACTTTTCTCCCTCCAATTTATATAATTCCAACTGTGATAATGTTTTTAAGAATAGTTCCTTCTGCTATGATAAATTTTTTATTGTTCACCAAAACATTAGAAGTATGAGAGTAAACTTTTCAGCTCTTGTCACCCATCTTGATTCTTTTGCTTGCGTTCCAGATATTGTCTTTGTGTCTGAAATCTGGATCTATGACTTTGAGAAGAATGATTATTTTATACCCGGGTTCAAGTTTGTTTCTAATACAAATGAAAATTACTCTGCAGGTGGAGTTGGTTGTTTTGTGAAAGAGGATCACATGATTCTTGATGTCTTGTGCGTCGATTTTTTGAGTGCTGATGTTTTAAAGGTTTCCGTTGAAATTCACCATGTAATGTATGTTTTTTTATGTGTCTATAGACTTCATATGTTTAATGTTGCGAATTTTATAAATGAGTTTTCTGATCTCTTAACCAGGGAAAAATCTAAAAATTTAATTATTGTAGGAGATTTCAACATCAACAGTTTGGATGGTAATGATACTGTCTCGAGTTACTTGGCATTACTTGCTTCGCATGGTCTAGAATGCTATATTAATGAGCCCACTAGGCCTGCTTCGGGAAGCTGTCTGGATCACATTTATGGTCGTTTCAGCAATTTGACAGTCGCTGAATGCGATAAATGTGTATTTGATTTAAAAATAACTGATCATTGTATGACCGGACTTTTATTAACAATCTCTAAAACTAGAGGTCGTAGATCCTCTAACTCCTCGCAAAGAAAAGTAAAAGTTGATTTTAGTAAGTTAAATAACAATTTATGTTATGAGTCTTGGAAAGATGTTTATGCCTGCATTGATGCATCTACTGCTTTCAAAATCTTCATTGATACTCTTAAGAAGCATATCTTGTCTTGTTCCTCACTTTTGCCCTCCAAAAAATTAGTTAAAAGACTTAAACCTTGGATATCTAGAGACTTACTTAACAAAGTAACAGCTAAAAACAAACTTAGATTAAAGTGCAATAAGTATCCGAATAATCAGGGTGTAAAAAGAAGGTATAAGAAATTGTGTGTCGAACTAAAAAAAGAGATTCCTATTTGCCGAGATAACTATTACCGTGGTCAATTTAGTTCTGCTCAGGGTAATTTGAGAAATGAATGGCGATTAGTTAATAACTTACTAAATAAATCTAATGCTTCTAAAAAACCTACTGTTTTACGTATTGATAACTCTGATGTGTATGACAAAGTCGCTATTGCTGATGCTTTTAATTGTTATTTTACTAATGTTGGCTGCTGTCTACAACCGAGTTCTGTCATATCGAATTCTTGTACTTGTCCTCCCTTATGTGGTAGTGCTGAACCGTTGCAATGTAGTAGTTTTGTCTTTCAGCCCATATCTTCATTTGAAATCTTGAAGGTTATTGGTACTTTACCTAATTCGTCTTCGTGCGGACCCGATGATATTTCTAATTGTTTACTTAAAAAAATTGCATGTTTTGTAGTAGATGTCTTGGCAGTTGTGTTTAATCGTTGCGTGTTTGCGGGTGTCTTTCCTGAAGATCTTAAATGTGCAGACGTCATTCCTCTATTCAAAAAAGGTTCCGCTATTGAAATTGGCAACTACAGGCCCATCTCACTTCTTTCAGTTTTTAGCAAAATTTTTGAAAAACTTATGAAAAATAGAATGGTGTGTTTTTTAGATAAAACTAGGTTCTTCAATCCAGTACAATTTGGTTTTCTAAAAGGCAAATCGACGGAAGATGCACTCCTTCAGTTTTGTTCTCAAATTATGTCACACCTCGATGGAAAAAAATGTACAGCAGGTTTATTTATTGACATAACCAAAGCTTTCGACATGGTCAACCACAATTTCTTGTTGAGAAAACTAGAAAAAGCTGGATTTCGTGGTTTCATGCTCCTTTGGTTTAGATCGTACCTTGAAAATAGATCGCAAAGAGTGAAGTTAGACGAAATAAGGAGCGAAACTAGATTTTTTAACCTGGGTGTTCCACAAGGCTCTGTTTTAGGGCCTACTCTATTTCTGGTATACATCAATTCACTCTTTGCTCTAGATTTTAAGGGCTCACCAACTGCTTTTGCTGATGACATCGGTTTCTCATATGGGTTAAACAGTCCTTTGGACCTAATTTCTGATGTCAATTGGGATCTAAGTTTATTGAGACACTGGTTTGCTGAGCATAATTTGGTTATCAGCTCCAAAACTAAGATAATGTTCTACAGCTTATCTTCATCATATAATCTGGATGCAAATGTGTACTTCCACGCACCTGAGTGCCCTAGATACAAACTACCTAGCTGTTATTGTTCGTCTGGTTTTTCCTCTCCCACCTTTTGTAATAATCTAAACTGTAGTGATAAATGTTTCTTAGTGGAGAGAGTTGACGATTTTAAGTATTTAGGACTTACACTTGATTCCAGGATGAGTTTTGCGAATCACATAGACGCTTTGAAAAAGTATTTCCGATGGACGCTTCGACATTTCTACAATTTGCGTAACTTATGCTCTACCAAGCTTTTAAAGATAATCTATTATGGTATTTTCCATTCCAAGTTACAATATGGAATCGCGTGTTGGGGGGGTGTGTATCGCAATAAAACACAACCACTGTTGATTTTACAGAAGTATGTCATTAGGAAAATTTGTCGTAAATCTGGTAGACATTCTTGTTTTCCTTTATTCTGTGCCCTGAATATTCTTCCTGTTCGTCATTTGTACTGTTTTAAGGTGTTAAAAATATTCTTTATGAAGTCCGGTAATCGTAATTTTCGTTTAATCTCCTTTTATAATCTGCGTGGAAACCTTTCAAACTTATCATCTGTTCCACTTTTCCGTACCACTGCATATCGTAATTTTTTTTCTGTTTTATCTTTTCGATTATTTAATGAACTCCCTCAGACGATCAGATCAATGACAATACCTGGAATGTTCTTAAAATGCGTAAAAAGGTGGCTCTTCAGCTTTGATTATATTGCTCTAGAATCCCGGATTTCTAATGTTTTGGTCTAATTCTTTGTTTTCATTGTTTCCTTTATTTTGTGCATATTATGCAGTTAATTTTAGTTTCTCGATTGGTTTTTATTTTGTTAACTATATCTCGATTTAATTTATTATTGATTATTTTTTTTGCAATGCTACCAGTTTAGTCTTACTTTTCTTAATTCTTTGAATTCTTAAGGGTCACCCCACCCATAAATTTATATATATTGTTTAGCCGATTTGAAGTGGCTTTCAACTCTATTTTTCATTTAAATACTGAATGCCACCAACCTTTCTTATATATTTTTTCTATTTGTTTTTCTGTTCTATAAGAACTCTAAATGTACTTTATTAATGTATAAGAAATAAATAAAATATATCTAAAAAAAAAAAAAAAAAAAAAAAAAAAAAATGATACTCGATAACGTGAGCGGTAATGCCAAATCGTCACATTGCGATAACTAGTAACTTGTTAACGGATGCAGAAATTCGGCCCCTGATTTATTTCCGACTCGTGAGCATGCAACGTAGCCATGCCATGCGAGAAAACTGGATTCTCCAAATTTTTAAAGATTGTCCTTGCGACTTATTGATGGTAACGACGAATGCAAGGCGAACAGGGAATTGAAGACGCTTGTTGCTTCTACCACATTTCCCAGTATTTTTTTTTAAGGGCATGCGGCGCCTGATGCTATTACAAAGTTTTGGTTGCTTGATGTCGCGAAGCATAGTAATCGTTGCTTCAATTTTTAGCTGCAACATGTGTGGTGGTAATCCTGGCAAATCAAGTGAATTTAAAAATACTGTAGGATAATTCACCACCTCATCCTGATCCATGATGGTGTCCACTGATTTGAATGTGGATAATGGACAAGGTATTTCTTTTAAAATAGCCTCGTTAAGCTCACCGACATTTGTGTTCTTTCGCTCGCTTAACCAAGCATAATTTTTGTACAGTTGTGCTATGTTTGGGAACACGCTATGAATCAGTTCTTCTTTTGATTGAGTAAAACAGCAAAAATCGTTTGGTAGTGTTATCATTCCTGTATCTTTGTCGACTGGCCTTGTACCATCTCCCATTTTCAACAATTGCTTTGAAAATTTAGCTACCGATGGATGGTGTTTGCAACTGAACGCGTACGTTTGTTTTTAGTATCGGCAGCAGTAGATTTAGGAACTTGATATTTGATATTTATTGATAGGTAGATTTCACATGGCACTACAGGACTTTGATCTTGTATAAAGTACCTAAACTAAAATAACAAGCAAGTTAATAATTTGGAAAAGTAAATATAAAAATTGAAAAAAAAAATTAAATGAATGACTGGTAGAGTTTTTCTAAAGTACCCAATGCTTCTAATGATTTTTTGTTGGCCATTGGACATTCATCCCAAATGATTATCGCAAGTCTTTTGCCATTCTGGATGTTTTAGTGATGTTACACACACAACGTCTAAGGTTTTTTTGAATGTTTTTGTATTTTTTTGTCTATCACCAAAAGCAACTAATTTGGTTGAAAATTACGGACGGTAGAGGAAAACATACGCATTTTGCCACTTTGTTTTATATATGTTACCGGCCTAGGCCAAACTAGTTTTGCCTGAAATCGGGTTTGGCCGGTAACATATATATATATACATAAATTGGTGGAAAGCAGTTAAAGCATCAATTTATCTCCTGACGTCTAATATTCTTTAATTCACAGAGTCTCGGATTACTTTTAAAAAATCTGAATTCAAAAATATAACAATTATTAGGCCCTGGCTACACGGTCAATGGCATACTAGGTATTGAAAATCTCCCCGTGGCTACACACAAAATGTGTTTAGGGAAACACTTTGAAAACAGAACACACAACCTCCGTGCTCCGTCCTGCACAGAGAATTCCGTGATGTGAATAGGGATGCAAACGATACATCGATGTTTGCAAAACATCGATGTTTCGTTCATAAACATGTTAACATCGATGTTTTGATAACCGATACATCGCCGATACATCGACGGGAAAACTGTCAAACATCGACATCGTTCATTCATTTCGTTAAACACTGCCAAGATGTGTTAAATATAAAATGTGCTTGTATTTGTGTAACCATTTTATAATAGGGTTGTCTCCCTCACAACCGATAACTTTTTTCAGTGTTCCGGACAGTTAAGTTTTTCACAAATGTGATGGCGTATGTAAGAAGCATCATTCAATTCTTTTATTCTTTGCCGATTGTCGTCTCCTGTTACAACAATTTAAAGAGACGCTATTGAGATTTGGAAGGATATGAAATCGCTTTTTCCAAAGCTTTCAATGATTGCAATTTTATATTTCCCCATCGTTGCCACGTCTGGTCCAAGCGAGCGTCTGTTCTCGGAGGCTGGGGCAACCATCACTCAGGACAGAAATAGACTTCTGGGGACTAGATTATTCAAGTTTCTTTTCCTCAACTCCATTTCTCAGTTGTTACATTCGAACAAATAAATGTTTATTTTGTCTCTTCCTTAATTTCATTTCAAAATTACGTTTAAATAAATAAATCCATTGAGAAAATATGTTTTATTTCACAGATGAATTTTATTGTTGTGTGGTCTAGTTGACTGGAAATTAGTTAAGGTTTTTGGGTTGAAACTGGTAAGACTAGTATATTTTGTTTTTTAGGTATAGTACGTCGTAAATATAGCCAACAATTTGTGTAATGGAGAAGTTCAATAAAACATCGGAAAAACATCGATGTATCGTTGTTAATACCGATGTTTTTTAACATCGATGTTTGTCGTGGAACCATCGATGTTTTCAAACATCGATGTTTTTAAGAACGATGTTGCATCCCTAGATGTGAACCCTCCGACGGTCGGAAAAAAATAAAAAAAATGTATGAGAAATGAAACGCTTTGAGACAAGAACATGCATCTTCCACCGAGAATTATTATTAATTATATTATAGTGTAGCCAGGGCCTTAAAGACAATCAAATTAAAACAAAAAACAAAAAATTCTAAAAAGTCGAATTAAATAAGGGTATCTACTACTCTGAATTGTAATTGAATTTCTGTGACCACCAGGAAAAACAGCATAAGTCGACTTATATCGAAATTGAGCTATCGATAGCGATACCATCGGATGCGCCATACCTGATTCTATTGTCATAAATTGTTATCGTTTTCTTATCTCAAACGGTTGCTGAGTTATAGACCATGCAAAATAAACATAAGTTACTTTCCGAAAATAAAAATATGGGAAAACAGCATAATGTAAAAGTTTCCCATAAATCTTTTGATATAAGTTCTTATGCTCCAACGGTTAATGAAACTAACGTAATCGTAAGTCATTGTATAAAATAAAATGTCGCAGCTCTATGTCTGTATGAGAAACTACGATGGTTAGTTTTCTTGCAAGCTCAAGTCAAACCTTTTAACTTCTCTCCTGAAAAATTACTAACATTACGTTGTTTTTCTTGGTTGCAACAGATTTTAATAAAATTTAAAAAGTAAATAATTCACATATGTACATATTACATATGTATAAAAAAAAAAACATAATTTCGAACTAAAGTATACACAATTAAAAATATTTAACTAAAATCGAAATACAGTGTAGGGCAGCATAATTTTGACGGATTTAACATTTTGACCCCGATCTTTTGTAAACGTTGCTTTTTTTATCTTGTTTGTGGAATACTCGTACTTTCTCAATACAGAGGTAAAAGGGCGGTAAGCAAAGGCATAACCTTTTAGTTCAACTGTCTTTATCTTTATAAAAAATGAGCTGTTCGTTTGATACCTCAGAACTCATAAACTAACCATTTGATTGAGCTGAAACTTATACTATATACTTTCTCTGATGTTTGAAGTGTTCGTACATCAAGAAATTTCAAGTTTTCCGATAGATGGCGCTGGAACTCAAACATTTTTAAACCCACCGTACGATTAAGCTGAAACTTACACAATATATCTGTAATGAATTGAGAAATGTTCGTACATCAACAGGTCTCAAGTTTTCCGATAGATGGCCATGAAAACCAAAATCTCAAGATTATTACTACAGCAATGCACGGTAACAGCTAACAGCTAGCTTTTGATTTACGTACACTTCTCGCTTCATAGCAAATATATTGTCTAAGTTTCAGCTCAATTGGATGGTAGGTTTTTGAGTTTTTAGGATATTATTGTTTGGATAGTTTTCTTAAATTCAAATAGAGTTGTCGGCATTTAATTCTCCACCAGAGTTATTTTATTACTATTCACAAAAAGTCACTCGAAAAAATTTCATTACATTTATGACATAAACACTGTTTTCAATGGGTGTAGCGAAGCGCACCGGGTAACCACTAGAAATTTATAAAAGTCTAGCTTGGGCAGATGTTTGTGATTTTTTACTGTCACCGGCTAAAGTGTGATCTCTCCATTTTTCTTAAGGACTCTTTCCCTGTCAGATATTCGCACAACTTTCCCATGTTCACCATTTCGCATGCTTACTTTCGAGTTTACTTTTCCTTTTTTCATGCTATTTCAACTCCTTCAACTATCAATTCGTACCTCATTTACCTTTACGAAAAAATGTTGCCACGTCATCTCTTAAATTAATCGACAAAAATGCTTTGACAGCCATTGGGCATTCCTAAATTTTGTGAAATTCCTGGCATTACATGCGAACCAGTGATTACTTTCGTGCAACTAGATGAACGTGACTTGAAATGAAATCCGCCCTCCTTCCACGTACATACTTACCAGTACCCTTCTTTTGAGGGGGCCAAACGCACATAGTCAGCATTCCATGGGTTTCTGTTCAACGACAAAATCAATGCTCCACAATAGGATGGGAGGAAATAAATTGATCAAGATTGAATTGTCACGTGGATCCACTACTACTCGTACTACTACTATGGTTAACATTTATTGCTGAGCTTCTATTATATCCTCTTTGTGTCAATCGGCCTTTTATATAGTTTCAGCTCTTTGGCACTGATTCTCACACCCTGGGCTCTTCGGGTTTTTCGCCGAAGGTCTTTATTTTTCCCCTTTTGGTGATAAAATCAATTAGTTTGCTTGATTGATGAAAGCCTTAGACGAATTCCAAAGGTTGGTTGGGTGGTTGGGTTAAGTTTATGAATGATGACACCATTAACGATGCGATTAATGCCTCAATATAATGGTGTGTTTGACTTTGAAACCATTTGGTGGCTGCCACGAGCATTTTTAATAGACTACGGACTATGAATATGACACAGTGTGAATGCTATAGGGAATGGGATTGCTATTACTTTGTGTTGACTTTTCTGTGTGAAATAATAGTTTAGATAGGGAATGTCGAAGGTCGCTGGGTTTTTTATGGCTTTCGTGGGAACAAGAGGATGTAATAGTGTTGATTGTGCACTTCTCAATTTTGAGATAAACCCCAGGACAAAGGACGCGTTTCTAATAGTATTGACCTATTGACTTTTGCTTTTAAGCTTTGAAGGTATCGTGGGTTGAGTAAGATATACAAACAATGGGCGTACAAATCACCATTTATTTTTTACACGAGCATCTGCTTTATTGAAGAATTATTGTTTCATTTATATCATAAATATTGACTTTTAGAGATATAATTTGATGGGTTTTCAAAAGCCATAAAACATACCCAAGTAGCGAAATAAAACTACGCATACATATTTTGGACCGAGAAGAAAAAGAAAATGAATATCCAATGATAGGAGATGACCAAAAATACCTAAACCGAACAAAATTTAACCTAAGAATATAGCTAAAGAGTTAATTTTTTGGCTTCAGCACTCAGCAGGGTTGCCAGAAACTCTAAAGCTTTAAGAGCCCAATTTTAGAAATTTTGTCGCCCAAAATCGTTGCCTAATAGGTAGCCCAAATATCGTATGAAATACAATTTTTTTCAAATTTTCTTTATATTCAGAAAAAATTTAATAAAAATAATAAAAATAAACAATTTATTTTTTTTTAGAAACAGCTAAATATAAATGAATAAATTATTTAATATAGTCAGGCTGTTATTATTTGAAAATATTTTTTGTAGACAAACTAGCCAAGTGTTGGCAGTTACTTTTAAAGGCAACATGTTTAGTTTTTTTTCACCAAAAATAGTAGAAATATTTAATAATAATATTTAATTAATTAATTAATAATTAATAATCACCGTCAGTATCATCATCACTCTTGTAAATTACTGATGTACATTTTGCTACCAATGTGGTGATGATTCGACGTCATTGCAAAATATGTATGTTTTTAACGGTGGAATCAATATTGATGCGTATAATTGCATCAAGAGATCCCAAAGACAGTAAATTTCTAGGTTTGGTTTTAACGGCATTTAAAACTGAAAATACCCTTTCGACAACAGCATTACTTACTGGTAGGGATAGTAACTGCATAGCAAAATTACCAGTATCTCTAAAAATCAACTTACTTGCAGCATTTCTCACTGTTTGAGATTAAAGTAATTAACATCTACACACATCATTATCGTCGTATATAACATTATCATCATTTGTATCATCATCAATTTCAAATCTAATTGTTATCACTTATTGCTATTATTTCATTCTGTTGTTATAATTCTCAAAGCTTAATTCATGTTTTCTTTGCACTTAACGTAAATTCATTCTCTTAACTGTTGTTATTTTCTTTTGCTCTTAACGTACATTTATTTCTTTACTATTGTCATTTTCTTTGCATGCAAGCTCGCATAGCTTTACAAAAACAATTGTATTGCGTGTGCGAAGCTTGTGCGTGGGCGTGATTGTTATCATGCGTGGTCAATTTGATCTTGATTTCTCTCGGTCACTTGGATCTCGTTCGCTGAAAACACCACATCTCCCATCTTCAGATAAGTACTCAGACTCCCTTATAGCATATTTATATTACATACATATATTGAATTCAATCAATAAAATTCTAAAGTGATAGCAAATCGAAACCGAACTCTTTTCATTTCTGTTTAATTCATCAACACTCACGTTGTTCAGTACGTGTTGTGGTGTATCAACCATGCCACCGCTGTAAACTTTAAAACACACATACACAGACTAAGCAAAAAGTGATGAACCGTGTAAAGTGCAATCGAGTGAATGAATCATGTCATTGCACTGAACGTCACTCAATAGAAATAAGATCCTAACAAAAATAATGCAACCAATAAAAAACTAGAATAAGCTTTACATATCAAGTAATGTAAGTAGAAGTAAGATAGAAAATCAGAACTTATTTGAACTATCTGCGGCGTTACTGCCTGAATTTTCAATAGTCCTCAAGTAGCGGCAATTACGCCTTTTAACCAACTATAGGGACCAATACCGAGGTGTTCAAAAGATACTGTATAGGCGATCAGCAATTCAGAATAGTATATCCCAAATTGTTTACAATGATACTTGTGTACAAATGCGTGTGACGTCACTAAAATCAAATTGGTATGCCGCTTTTAAATAATTTTAATTATAAATAAAAAGTCGCCCAAGATCGTGAATGCAAAATATTTCTTTCTATCTTTCCTCTCTTTTTTTTTTATCTAAAATCATTGAAACATCCATCCGACTTCTATCTCTTTCGCTATCTTACCAACATCTCTATGGCAGTCCTTATCCCATTCAAGTACCTATCACTTAATATCTAAAGCGTCCCCAAAAATCGCGATTAGTAACGTGAATGTGACTATCATTTTGTTAACTATTTCGCAAAGCAAACTAAAGATAAACGACCGGACATCGTGTTGATATAATCTGTAACAAACACAAATCTAAATTGAACTCACATCGCCATGGTGCCAGTCGACAGTATGTGTGTAGGTTTAAGTACCTACACCATGTTAACCGCTTCATTGGACACACTGACAGTCACTGTCAATCCTTGTCGGGTGTCTCGTTACTGCAATCTGATTCCATCAATGACTACATAACACTAAAAGTCATGCAACCATCAACGTTACGACTAAAGTCACATTACCTCCTGCTGCTTTGGCTATTCAACTCCTGACACTGGAGATACACCAACGCTCCTGTAAACATCGCATCCTCTATGACCGCACCGGAAGACAATCACAAATTGACATTGTCGCCTGAGCAATCCCATTTCGGAGTAATTGTGTCGATGTAGCAGAAAACTTTCATTGGTAGACAAATTCGTTCATGAGTTTTTGGCGCTGAGGTGAGGGGCGAGTGCGTGGGTGTAGCACTACCACTACCTGGAATGACTGGAATGACATACACAAAGCACACAAGAAGTACAGCGGAAACTTTAAGCCATTTACGTCATACGTTTCCCCTTGGTCATTGGGCTTTACGATGACTCGAACGAGACGGCGACCTTGCTACCACCCACAACTACTACCGCATAATTTAATTCATTTCAACTTTAATTAGTAAGTGCAAACGACATTATTACTGGCATCCAGTGTCCTTTTTTGTGTGTGCTTTCTTTGGCCCCGCATCAATATTTGATGGAGATGAGTAGTACTCGTAGTCCTAGCGCGCTAAAGGTGAAAAGTTTTTCGGATTTTTTTTCCTGGACCAGGAGTTGTTTTTCTATGGCGCCCCAAGTGATGCTAATCTCTCGCAGATCTCCTAAATAAGGCATGGAAAGCTGCTGTCGCTGATTACCGAATTCACAGTGTCAGAAGTTTCCTGTTTTATCCTTGTATTGTGTCTTGTTCTAACAACTTGTTGACATGATGAAGTGAACTTTAGTGAACTGTTTTTTTTTCCTTCAGTGTGCGCTGTAGGTATGTATATTGTGTACATATTCTGAAACTATGATGAGGTACAGTTGGGGAGTTAAAGTTTACTCGTAAATGAATATACGAGTACTACCGGGAACGGTAATTCATCTGACTTTAGTTTTGTACGAGTATTATGCTGTTCTTATGACCAGTAGCTGTTCGGACTGAATTTACCTTTTTTAAGAACGGTAGGTAGTGGAAGCGTCAACTTTGTGGCCGAACTGTGAGCAGTCATTAACGTTTTACGATGCATAACTGGTGAACAATTTTTTAATACTAGTTGTGATTACCAAATCTTCAATGGTGGTCCGGCCGAAGTACTCGCATTATCGAGTTTACACGCCAAATGCAGATGAGTGTGACGAGAGAGCCAGAATCCTACCACCCAGTGGCCATAAATCAAATAGTCTTGAGGGAATTGTACATAATCATTAAGTTGTATATGAGAGGGTGGAAGGCTGTGTGTGATGGTGGATAGTCGACAGCTCTTTTTCTCTTTACCCCACTGGCCGCTGACCGAGAACGTGGTTGTAATAAATTCATGACATGAAGCTTACAGTAAGCATCGGTGAATAGACTTGGCTTCGAGTTTATGGACCGTGGTCGTGTCGGGAGTGGATGAAGTTCAGAATTATGGTTATGAGCGAAGTAATGTGATGAGCTCTGGGGCGAGTGCAAACAAGCTATTGATTTGAATGAGCTTGTTCTGTATACCTACGAGTATTTGTGCGGTGGATGATTCCATGAGATATATGCTACTCATCGTGTTGTGCGAAAATCTTGTATGGTTATGTATGTTTGTAGTGTAAATTCAAAGTGCGTGTTGCTTATTTTGTTATTTTGTGAACGATCTTTTTTGTGACCATGTCTCGTAAGCATTTGACTCTGTTACATTTTTGGCCAACAAATATGAAGTATCTAAATCTACTGTCTGTAGTATTAACAAAAAAGAGAGGCAGTTACTGCAAAACTGAGCGACAATTTTTTTAAGTTTTTAAGTACATGGAATGTATTCTTTTTGTTGCGATTTACGTTTTTTACGGATGAATTGTTGTTTTTGTTAAAAATAAAATATTCTTTCTTATAAATTAATATTGGCTTGTTTTTTTATTAATTGCAAAGAAAAATTGTAATAATATTCTATTTTCGATGAATTGTAATACGTAAAAACATGCACATTTTGATGAAATTTGCTTCAAGGAGTCCACGCTCGTTACAATGAACAATCTCGCTTCAGTGAACAGGCCTGGTTTTTATTAGTTCACTATATCGAGCGTCTACTGTATATTCTGCCCTAAAAATGGTGTGCAAAACTCTGGAAAAAACTCATGAGTTTTGATGTCTTACTCAAGTAGTCAAAATACTCTCTACCTCCCAATCTAAAATGAGCCTTAATTTTTTTTCATTTTTTCCAACCTTTTGCCTTAAATCCCTTCAACAAGAATCCTTTTCAGTTGGTCTGGAATTGATTGATGACCCTGTACGCCAATTGATTCAAAAAACACCTCAAACATGCCCAATCACACCCCCACTCGTCTAAATACTCAAATAAATGTTCGCCTGTAATAAATTATTGTCTTATTCCTAATTAAACCGTTCTTTTGATGCATTGTTGGTCTACTCTCAAGTGAAATGTATCACCACACCCGACCAGACTGGACAACGGAAACCATCTGTTGACAAGAAGAACGAAGGGTTGTTTTCCGTGTACCACTCTCTCCAAGTAAACTCACCGATTAGAGGCAGAAAAATAAATTTTATTATGTTGAACCTGAATCAAACTCTCCGAGCGGGTGAGTCGGTGGGTGTTAGACGATAAAACTGAGACCGGAGATGAAACCACAAAAACCAAACTTCAGCTCGATGACCAACAGTTTGTAGCTATTCAACAAAATTTTACAATATGATTTCACCGGACCACGAATGCAAGCCGGATACGGGACAAAAAAAGTGGACTGAGTGGTTTATTCTGGTGGTGCGTGCTTTGCTTTGCTGTTCGATTGTAGTACGTGGTGGAGGGTTTTGAAACTCGGTTTGTATGGTTCTGATTTATACGGAAAATCCTTTATTAATTTTGTATTGGACTTTGTGGTGGTTTACACATGGGATTTACGGATTGCGGTTCAATAATGTGAGTGTGAATAGTTTCGGACGTCAGTGTTTTACTTTGGAAGATTTTTGAAGACATTGGTGAATATTGAAAAGGCTAAAACCGGATACGCTGGGTGGAACTAAACTAATAATAAAGGTACATATATATATGAAATCCCTTTAAAAATAGTAACTTTGGATTAAATAGAAAATATGGGTAGAAGTTAAGTTGGTAGGTACCTAATTTTATATTGATGTCTCAATTCGGATGCAGTCGGTGTATCTATTCCGTGAATCTGCCGTCTTTTTAAGAATTTAATCACTGACAAGATCTAGAAGAAGGGTCGGGAAAGGCATTTAGATTCAGAACATCATAGAGTTGTAACTGCCATCAGTACCGGTCTGGATTGTTTTCCATTTAACCCTAGGGATGGTCGCACGCCGAACTTCTGGATTTATGTATTTATTCTATTTTTATTATTAATTTCGCCAATAATATCAAGGATATTTTTTTCAGACACAATTGAATAAGAACACATCCCGTAGAGGATTAACACGTTGGCTGACAGTGCATCACTGGTAATCACAACAAAAGTAATTTCCTAGGTGTCCGTGCCAGTGATGCACGCCCAAAAAAAGAGTAAAATCTGTGTTCTGAACACAAATGCATCACCGGTGATCACTATAAAAAACATTGTTCAAACATATCTTGCCATATGTACATACCTATGTACTATGTACCGTATGTACCCACTATTACTATTGCAAAAGATGTCAGTCGTCCTAACATGTATATTTCTGTCTGGCAACTGCGGAAAAATATTCGATGTGATCACCGGTGATAAATTGGCACCTGGCGAATGACTTTTGTTGTGATCACCGGTGATGCACTGGCAGCCAACGTGCTAACAACTGTTGGTGACACGTTGTATGAGCGTTTTTCATTTTATTTTCAACTGTGATCTACCTATGTATTACGTTTGTAAATTTTCACCTCCTCTTTTATATAACTTTTCAAAGTACCCACATACTTACATATCTCGATTTTTAGGATTCAAATTAATTATATTTTGCTTCGTATTCGAATGTGGTAATTTTAACAGAAATGTCTTATTACAATATATATGTACAGAGAATAGTCCATACTACTAGGCATGTGGAAGTGGATGTACAATGTACATATGACAGGTATGACTATATATAAATAAGTTCATTCAATTTAATTTTGTTGCATGTGGTCCTAGATAACTCGCAGCAATATAGCTTGCTCTAGCTGGAGTTGGCTAAAAAGTTTTGGAAGATTTCATCGATAGAGCTGACCTCTCCTCCTGCTTCATTCTCCCTCTCATATCACTATAGGCGGGAACCCAGAGTGATTTTAAACTGATTTTTTGTCCGGGTCAATTCTTCTTTCACTATTCTAATAACACTGAATGACTATCCACTAGAATTGCTACTTACTTCCTCGAAGGTTGTATAGCTGAGTATGTTTGCCTTTTATGTTTCTTACCGTCTGGAAGACATTTAATCAGTCTGGAAGATGAAGGGATGTAGAGCTCCTTAGTTCAGTTGAGAATATATCTACGCGATCCAATACCGCAATTCATCTTAAATCCTTTCGGTGAAGATTGGTACTTTGATGTGATCGAATCGTTTTTCCGGTTCATTTTTGTCGAAAAATAGACTTGGTGTAAATATTTATTGATATTGTCACATTATTGTGTTGCCAGAGGGAACATTTTCCCCACACCCGCCTGATGGCTGGTGTCGTGTATGGAGAGATATTAACCACAGATGTAACGGCTCTATCTTTCTCTTCTCACGAAGAGAATGATAAGAGCCTACGTAAATAATAATCGTGGTGTAACTAGTTAAGTTAGTCTTAAGTGAGAGTCTTACAAGCGCGTTTAGGTACAAGACTTACTGTGTACATACATCATACATAATTATTAATTCTAAACAATAAAAATAAAATAAAACAAACGAAATCAATCTTTTATTAAAAGTTTAAAGATAAACTTCACTGGCGCAGTCGGAAAAGCCAAAAATCGTTTGACCACGCGACTCTTTAAAAAAAAAAAAACACATAAACGAAGGTATATATAAGTAACAGTCATACAGTGAACAAAGGAAAAGTGAACAAAGGAAGAAGTGACGCAATCGGAAAAGCCAAAGATCGTTTTGACCACGCGACATTTTTTTTTTTTACGTTATCAATTGGCTCATATGCTTTTGTATTTCCTGTAAATAATATTTAAAGGAAAACGAAAATAATAAACCGGAAGTAAAAATCTTTGCATAGAAAAAAAATATGCCCACACACATAAGTACAGTAATACACATTTTACACATTCATACAACATAACAGCAACATTCATCATCAATTATCTATTTGGAACCAGGGTGCGTTAAATTTATTTGCTTAAATTTTCAATTATTTTTAAGTTTTTTGTACATTTATTACAGTCTAAGCATATTATAGCTAAACTTCATTATTTTGTAATGGAGGTCTTCAAAGTTCTTATTAAATGCATAGCCAACATTCAGCCATTTGATGGTAGTAAAAACAATCTTATGAACTTTATAGATCGAATAGACGCTCTTATTCCATTAATAGAAACTTTGGACATACATTCAAAACGTATAATTATAGGTTATGTACAAGACAGACTTACTCATAGGGCAAGAGACACTGTCTTGAAACATGGCCAAGTGGAAACATGGAACGAGCTTAAAGCAATTTTAAAAAAAGCACATGGTGAATCTGTTCCAATTAATACGCTTCTTGACAGCTTAGTTCTATGTCGTTGCAATGGAACTGTAGAACAGTTTTTCAATCAACTCAATAGCCTATTAATTAGACTGAATAATGCCTATTCAGTTACCGAACAACTGACGACCGAACAGATAATGACAAATAGAAGAATCGTATTCGATTGTTTCAAATCGAATTTACCAGAACCTGTTAAAGGAATAATAATTGGACGGAATCCTACTACAATGGATGACGCCTATAATATAATTTCAACCAATGGCTATTCTAAGTACATGCATTCTTACACACCACCACAAATTTCATACAATAACTACCAACAAAACCAAGACAACAGAAACTTTAGACCAGAAAACAGATATAACTACCAAAGAGAATATACTGAACAAAGACAATTCCAAAATTCTAACATGCAAGTACACCACCCAACTTTTAACAACAGAAATAACTTAACTAATAATGACAATAGAAACAGGCAAAATAACTACATTCAAAGAAATCTAACAAAATTATAACAGCAGTATTCAACCCATGGACTATAGCGTCCAAAGCCGACAATTAAATAGATTTAATGATAACAGAAATAGCCCTAACAATAACCAAGGAAATACCGAATACAATAATACACCGAGCCGACAAACTAGACAAAATCTACAATATAATAATTACAATCAAGTCAATAATGCAGAACCCATGGACATTTCACATAATCAAAATGACAGTACACCTCAAAATTTTCAGCGGCGATATTCAAAACAACTACCCTATATAACAATTGAAACAAAAACAAAAAGACTAAAATTTATTATAGACACTGGTGCTGAATTCAGCATAATAAACACAAATCTTTGCCAACCTAAGTGGAAATCATACATAGCACCGCAGAAATTAAAAGTATTTGACAAATATCTAAATTGCAATGTTAAGTGCAGATTTCCCTTATTTGATGCATTCAATTTGCAAGATTATTTTGTTGACTTTTTAGAGTATAAATTCCATAATTATTTCGACGGTATTATTGGAAATAATATTTTGTTGCCACTTTGTTCGATAATTAATTACAGAGAACGATCTCTGATTACAACAAATGCACAAATACCCCTTTTTCTTAATGAATATGAAGAGTTTTATTTCCATAAAAGTTTTATTCATAATTCAGTAAATGTATTTTGCAATGAAGTTGAAAAGTCAAATACCGAAACTGTAAGTTATTCTTCTCACTTAAAATATCAAGATGTTTTAAAGATAAAATATCTTTTGAATTCCTTTAAAGATATATTTTATAATGAGAAGGACAATTTAACTTTTACAAATAATATTAAACATAGGATTATAACAAAAAATAATTTACCTATCTATACAAGAAGCTATCGGTACCCCGAAGTTCACCGAGAAGAAGTTGACCGGCAAATCCAAGAAATGCTTGAACAAGGCATTATTGTTGACAGCTCTTCCCCATACAATGCTCCAATATGGGTTGTCCCGAAAAAGCTGGACAGTTCCAATAAGCAAAAGTGGAGGATCGTCGTTGATTATCGTAAGTTAAACGATAATACGATTTGCGATAAGTTCCCTCTTCCCAATATTGAAGAGCTTTTTGATAAATTAGGCAGGTGTCAATATTTCACCACAATCGATCTGGCGAAAGGGTTTCATCAGATTGAAGTTCACCCAGATGACAGATGCAAGACCGCCTTTTCAACCGCTAATGGCCATTTTGAATTTACGCGTATGCCATTCGGTTTGAAGAATTCTCCTTCAACATTTCAGCGTCTTATGAACAACATTTTAAAAAACTTCATTAATAAAATATGCGTCGTGTACTTAGACGATATTTTAATTTTTTCCACATCGTTAGACGAACACATTTGTTCAATGAAGAAAATTTTTCAGTGCTTACGCGAAGCAAACCTAAAAATACAAATTAATAAATGCAATTTTGCCGAAAAATCTACTAAGTTTTTAGGCCATATAATTACAGAAGGTGGAATTAAACCAGATCCATCTAAAATAACGGCTATACAGAAAATAACCCTTCCACGAAACCAGAAAGAAATTAAGTCCTTTCTGGGTATTACCGGTTACTATCGGAAGTTTGTTAAGGACTACGCCAAAGTGGCGTATCCTATGGTAAAATATTTAAAAAGAAATAATAACAGTATAAAGAAAAACGACATTGAATACGCTGAAGCATTTAACAAACTTAAAAATTTACTTATTTCTGACCCGATTCTTCAAAACCCTGACTTCAATAAAGCGTTTATCCTAACAACCGATGCATCAAACTTCGCATTGGGCGCTGTACTAAGCCAAAGTAATCGACCAGTTTGTTATGCATCTCGCACTCTAAATTACCATGAAATTCGCTATTCAACCATAGAAAAAGAACTGTTGGCAATCGTTTGGGCAGTTAAATATTTTCATACGTATCTTTATGGCAGATCATTTACCGTGCAAACTGATCATAGACCACTAATTTGGCTTAATGGCTTACAGTATCCGAATATGAAGTTACAACGTTGGAAAACGCAACTGAACGAGTACGATTTCACAGTAAATTATATAAAAGGCAAGGATAATTATGTGGCAGATGGACTCAGCCGACTTTTTTGTAATCACGCTAATACTGGCGTAAATCAGAAAGACGATACAAAAGAAATGACACAAATTTGTAATGAATCTGGCAATAATTATGAATTGAATAATAACGAAGGCGTCAGTGGCAATGACCAAGAGATCATGTCCACCGATGCTACAATACATAGTGCAGGCGAAGATGACTTATACTATATACATATAACAGAAAAAGCAGTCAATATTTACAAGAACCAAATATTTTTAGAAGCTGGTAACAAAGAAAAAATTTTCACAAAAATAGTTAATAAAAAATGCAAAAACTTTATATACGTGACAAAAGATAGCAACTTGCTGGAAATAATGAAAAGATTCATTATCGACAAGGGCCTTATGTGCATTTATTGCGATGACATACAATTATTTCTAAAATTTCAAGACTTACACGTTAGATATTTTGCCAACAACAAAAACTTGAAAATGCTAAAATCCTGTACAAAATTGACTGATATAACAGACAAAAATGAAATGCTCACAATAATAAAAAATGAACACCTAAAAAATAATCATAGAGGAATTTCCGAAGTATTTGCAGAGCTCAAACTGTTATACTACTATCCAGGTTTGCTTAAATTAATACAGAAATTCATTAACAATTGCGATATATGTAACATAGGCAAATATGACAGACACCCCGCAGACTTACCTTTCGAATACACAGAATCTCCCACAAATTTCAACGACATTGTCCACATGGACATTTGGTATCCTCGTAGAAACGTAATGTACATAACAATGATTGACAAATTTTCAAAACACGCTACAATTCATAAACTTACGGATAGAACTTGGATATCCATTTTAAAAGCCATTAAAGAAAGATTAATTTACTTAGGCAAGATGAGAAAATTGGTTTCGGATGGCGAAAAGTGTATCATTCATAACGCCGTCGAACAATTTTTGAAAGACAATGGTATAACATTTCACCAAACAATTGCTTATCACAAAACAGGTAATTCCGATGTCGAAAGATTGCACGAAACCCTTAATGAGCATTTGAGACTTATTGAAGCCGACAATGATAAAACCGATTTAGAGGACTTAGAAGATCGAATTTTTAAAATAATTTTAATTTATAACGTGACCATACATTCAACCACTAATTTAAGACCAATTGATTTTATAAATAAAAACTACAATAAAAATGAAATACAAAAATTATCAAACGAATTTCAAGCAAAGAAAATTGAACGAATTAAAAAGCTTAACAAAGACAAGGACGTACAAAATAGTTTATGTGAAAGTATTGTAGTTAATAGAGATATTAGAAAATGTAAACCTAAATACAAAAAATTAAATAAATTTAAACTTGAAGGAAACTATGTTATTGATACAAGCAATCGAAGACTTACCAGATATTATAAAAAACAAAGAAAACGAAAATTTAAGTATCAGAAATAGCATTAAAATCTAGATTTAGTTTTGACATTATAGAAAATTAATATTAAAATAGATATTATGAAGCAATGTACATTCTTTTTTTTAAGCAACATATTTAAATGGCAATTATTACTTAGAAAATAATTACAACTTAATATAATTTTGAAAGCAATTTAAAATAAATTTGAAAATTAGAACCTATCTACATATCTATGTTAAGTTCGTTTTGGTTTTTTTTTGATTTTATCCAGGTTATTTTGTTTTTGCCAGTTATGTATATACGAAGATTTGTTTAAATACCATTGGTTATTTTTTAATAAAAAAAAAAAAAAAAAAAAAAAAACAATTAATAACATATATGTACATATAATACATATACATATGTAGTATATAAGATAATTTAACTTAAAATGTAAATGAACAATACTTAATGTTATTTTGTTTTTGGAGGACCAAAAAACTTAAAGGGGGGAGGTGTCACATTATTGTGTTGCCAGAGGGAACATTTTCCCCACACCCGCCTGATGGCTGGTGTCGTGTATGGAGAGATATTAACCACAGATGTAACGGCTCTATCTTTCTCTTCTCACGAAGAGAATGATAAGAGCCTACGTAAATAATAATCGTGGTGTAACTAGTTAAGTTAGTCTTAAGTGAGAGTCTTACAAGCGCGTTTAGGTACAAGACTTACTGTGTACATACATCATACATAATTATTAATTCTAAACAATAAAAATAAAATAAAACAAACGAAATCAATCTTTTATTAAAAGTTTAAAGATAAACTTCACTATATCAATTGTGCGTGTAGTTACATATAGTCTGTGGTTGTGGTGGCTAGATCTCTCGGTAGCGTATCGAACGCCTTACTATGACTATAAGGCTTTGGGGATTAGAACTCTGATATTCGAAGTATCATAGGAGCAATACATGATTCATTCCAAGTACTTAATGTGCAGATCCAGAGGTAAGATGTGTAGGACTACGCTTAATCCTTTGGCAAAGCCATTCTTCATTACTATACTGACGGCGAACTGCTTAAAAATCATGTTTTCTTTTTTTAGTGGATGATAATTTCAGGTCGGTAATTATCCTTCAACAAATGGAATAGCTTTATCAAATAACTGAGTCAGTGTAAAAAGGCTTCTAAGTTCCTCATGTATTTTGCGTTTTCCTTTGGTGGCTATAAAATCAATACACATCACTATTAATGCGTTGAAAATTAATCAAGGAGTTCAACAATGGCACACCTTTTCTTAATCCCACGGTTTCATTCTTAACTGCCATTCCCTATTTAAAGGACATTATATTTTGTTGTTGAAACTCAAACAAACTGCTTGCATGTTTAAGTACACGAGTATGTAATTATGTAAGTGTAAATAAAAAATAAATATAATAAACTCGAGCACAATGCCTCGAAAGCCATTTACACCTTCTGTTTGATATGCTGCCATCAAAGTGAACGTCTCGTATCAAGAAAGAGAGCTGCTAATAAACTTACAATCTCCTTACCACATACAGACCAGCTTTCGCTATCGCACAATGTAGCGCAGCCTTATTGAACGCAGGTGTGAACTTTTATCGTCCATAACAAAGTTATATTACGTTTCTCGCTATAACTTCAAATTGAAAGCATAACTTCTCGTATATAACCAGCACAAGCCTATGCACTTCGAATCCATTGTAAGCACCTGTCTACCCGCCAAGAACAATATTTACACTTAATTCGTCCTTCTTCCAACGGCATCTCGTTTTTCGTCCCGCATCGTTGTGCACCGAAAACATTCAAAATTCAGAGCTCTTAGTCAGAGGGTTGAAATAAGCTGCCTGCGGTAATAACCCGAAATATCTAGCCACGTAGCAGAACTTCAAACACACCTGAGAGTGCGCCAAATACAAGACAAGAGTGCGTCGTGTCTGTTGGTAATTGGGATGCTGTTGCAGGTATTCATAGATATGTATCTGTACATATGATCATGACGTATTCATATGTACATACATATGTATATACTTATACCATATTTGTGGCAACTCGGAATCGGAAGCAGGTGACTGGATGCTTTCAACTGACTAAGTGGGTGTACATCAGAGGCAGCCATTTTAAGCGCGTATATTTGTGTCTAAGTGTGTGTGTGTGTGTGTGTGTGCGTACGGCTGCATGTATAATATTGAAATTTTCCAACAAAACAGAACCCATTGCTGCCATCGTCGTTGTCGTTTCAAAGAATTTCTCTCCTGTTCTCGGTCTCTCTAGGTAATGTATAGCTATCCTTATGGGAAATTATGCATTCATTTGGGACAAAAGCCCCATTCAACCAATATCTACCTCTCCGACCATCTATTCTGGCACCGACCACCCAGTTTCATCCGTTTTATATGCTCGCCCTTGGGTTCCATACGTAAGGTATAGTACATATAACAAAGGATATTCTCCCATTTATTCACAATGGAAACGTCATTGCAGTTAACGAGAAAGCGAAAGTCTTGAAATGAATACCGTAGATCATGGCTTTTTTCTTTAATTGCGTTCCAGGAGGTACGACTTGTATAGATTTGATTGCAGATAAGTGCACCACAGGTAGACATTTTAATGCAATGTCTGTGAAGGGAATCCATAGAGTGGGACTGCCTAGCTATCTCGGCTCTGCAATTTAAATGGGGATAATTATTTTTTCTTATTATTTTTTAAAGTTAACAATTTAAGTATAAATACAGTAAAACTTGGAACCAAATTGGAGGTGCCCCAATTTGAGAGGACTGAAATTCATTTTGTCCCCATTATGGTCGTTGAATAGCATAATGAAGATACATATTTACGTATGTTCATGTACGTACATACACACAATAAGCTCTGATACTTGTAATTTCTCCCTCCTTTTTTTTTGTCCGAATTTGGAGGTTGTTTTTTAAGCAATTCTAATGCAATTCACAAGCAATTCGTTGCCTCATGATCCAATTCAGAGGTGCCCCGAGTATATGCATTTTCGGAGGTGCGGTTCATTTCGGAAGTGCTCTAAGGGTCCCAATTAAAAGGTTTCACTGTAACAAAAATTATTTTTACAGCTTAAATTCTGCATTTAGTTCCTAAATTGTGGCGAAAAGGGCTATATTTGAAATGTTATACAAACTGGAGATATTTGTGAGCTTCAAATAGACCCTGTATTAAAATCTACCCTTTTATTGGTGAATAAATGATTTCTGAGCACCGTGGTGTAGTGGTAAGAGCATTGGACTACCACGCAATGCTGCCCTGGTTCAATCCCAGCAAACACTTGAAATTTTTTGCGCGGTGCCACCTCGTTTGAATGTCTGACAAGCATCCCAAGAGTATTTTTTTGTCATGAGAATGTTCTCAGCTCGACGTTTGGAGTCGGAAAGTGTAGGTCCCTTCCGTTCATGAAAAATCATAACACGCACACACAAATAGTTGCGAGAAGTAGACCCGAGTTGACCCCGAACTGTAGAAAGAAATGATTTCTTCACAATTGGTGGTTTGCAGGAACATAAACATGGCCATTTCTTCAGATGAATTGATTTCATATAAGAAATAATCTATCGTAAGATTCGCGCCAGTCTAACACCTGTTATCGGCTCTGGACTCATCGAATTAGATTGGGGACTATCATTCGCTAACTCATCAGCGGTTCTACCAACGATTTCTGTATAACCCGAAACGAATACAAGACAAGCATGGTGTCTTTTGGAAAACTCATTCTAGGATTTGTGGGAGCTTCGACCGCTTCGAGCGCTTTTAGTACAGCTTAGCTGTCATAGCAAATGCCAATGCTTCTATCACGCAATCTCTCATGCTAAATTCAGATAGGAAATTCGTTCTTTCATTTTTTTTTTTATTTAAAATGCATTTTTCTCAAAACTTTTACTAAAAAAAAAACTTTTTCATAAAACTTTTATCTTTGACCAATTCTCTAGAAATAATGTAAAACCACTTTTTTGGAACACCGAATTTTCATAATTTTGAGTTTAAGGAGCCATAACTTTTTTGTAGTTGCGTAGAATTACATGAAGTCTTCAGCATTTTTTATTCTGATTGCCTCTCCAAAATGTATAAAATTATTTTCGTAGCTGTAGTAGTTCAGAAGTTATATCATTTAAAGAGGTCTTACCATCAAATCGGAGGTCCCTTGCTTCGACGGGCTTTAACTTGGAGGGCGGTAAAAATGGACCCCCCTGCCGTACGATTTTTTGTTTGCTAGGACTTAAGGAATCTCCAGTTAACGTATTATACCTCTAAACTGGGACAACCTTTATATATATAATTATATACATACCTCTCCTACCGAATATGCTGCATCAAGAGCAAATGATAATATTCAAACACTTTTTGATAGCGCTGTATATCATCGCTGTATATGATGCTTATGCCAAACTCCATTTCCATTGAGTCCGCATGTAGCTTTCATTGCCACCTTCTAGAATCTAGATGAATACATCTGGTGGGAGCAGATCTAGGAACGCATTAAGAGCATCTTCAGGAGTATTGCGCATAGCTCCAGTAATTCATGGGCAGAGTTCTGTTTTTATTCTTGCAAGCACACAGATTCAACTGCGGTTCTAGGCAACCATACCACAACCACAGTATTTTGGCATCTTGCATTCTGGCATTGCGAACATTTTGTTTTCAAAAAAAATATTTTATTTTTCTCAACTTGCTCTATATTTCCAGATCAATAATATCCTTCGAAGAATATTTATTTTAACGGTTCTATTACTTTTCTAGACCACAAACAAAAAAAACTAAAACGATCAAAGGAGTAGAGGTTAGAATGCCCATGCGCTCATGCATTTCTAATGTCTACCAAGAGGAGCTTTGCTTGTATCATGGCCGAATTCAAATTCAGAACTGCAAATGATTATTATCGCAAAAACCTATAATATAATGCGATATAGGTATGTATTATAGTTCATCTGGCTTAATCTATAATTTTCAGACATGAGTTGTGTCATCAACACAACAACAACCAACCCCCCTTGAATTTGCCGATCCAATCAATCGAATACTCTTTAAGGATATTCCATCTACCGCCCACATTCATTATCTTATAATGCACATCCGCCTTCGAATTTATTTAGTCAATCTATTGAGATCAACAACAGAAATAACAAGAAGAAGAAAACGAGTCAGTACAACAACAAGAAAAAAAAAACATTTTGCTACATGATTGAACATGTACCATTGTGAGTCCTGAAATATGCCATTAGACCTCAATAAGACGAAAATCACAAGTACAGCCGAAGCAGAAGAAGAAGAAGAAGAAGAACTACTCACTTGTACTTGCAACTACAATATTCAACGTTCTACCATCGTTAAGATAAATTGCCTAATGCTCCAATGGAACCACCATCGAAGAATCGAAACAGCCACATAAACCCTTACACATCCATGCACTTGGCATTCCCAATGGAGCAGACTGCAACAATACCAGCTTAAGTGGATAAAGCAAGACAAATAAGTTTATTATAAAGTTTCCTTGAACGTCGTCTCCATCGTCCATCTGAATAGGATATGGGTTGGTGTCCCTTGCATGCACCCAGGATAGCAACATCAGAGGTTTATCAAAAATAATTCGAATTTATTTAAACAGGACACCGCACATATGTACATACATACATTTATGTAATATCTCATCTGTGGAGCATGAAACTTTAACTGAAAATCGATGTTTGTTATGTTTTGATTTTGAAAAAGAAAACGCCTCCCTTTCGTGTATATCCCTGTTGTGGCAGAAAATTAATTTGATATTTGGCCTACACAAACGCAGGAACGAATAAGGGTTTATCGGCCTTCTCCGGTGTGTATGCTCGACTTGTGATTTATTTGCATGGAGAACTCAACGAATTATCGAAAGGATATGATTCCCAATGGGAGCACTAGAAGCAGACAAATAATAAGGCCGTACGAGGAGAGATTTACTTCCTTCTTTCGCTTGATTTGTTTATACGATTTCAAAGCCAATTTCATTCATTTGTTTTATTAATGCGGATTTTATTCGTAACCTCGTTCCCTGCACCAACTCATGGAACATGAGTCGTAGGCGGCTTGCAACTACAAACATATGTATGAGTATTCTTCGAACTCCATTTACGGGTTGTGTGAGGGTTTTGACTTTGTAAACAAAACTCGCGTGTGTTTTTTGTAAACGAAACGGAGGCAAGTTGAGTGCGAACGCGTATTAAGAAGTGAGAAAGATTTAATGGAATCAGGTGAACGGAATCTGTAAGGCAGATCTGAAATTAATTCAGACATGAGAAGGACTGTATAAAATATGTTTTTGAATTATTTATTTTATTGGCCATAATTAAAAATCAACTGATATAGCACGTGGCTTTGGGGTAGTGGTAACATTATCGGTTGAAGGTAGAAGCAGGTTCACGATTCGAATGCTGATGTATAAAAAAAATATTTCTGTTTATTTACGAGAATTTCTTAAGCCAATTTTATATTCTCAAAATCCAAAGATACATATTCACTCATCATTTTATACATATCTACTTGGTTTGATCCAAGCTCGAAAAAGAAGAAGAAAAAAAACAATATCAGACGACCTCTGAGTCCAGGCTCTTTGGATACAATTTTCCATCGGATTTGTGCACATTTTCGCATGAGTGATATAATTGACTGCGGAGTGTTGGCATAAAACTTTTCTTTTACATGGCTCGAGAAAAACAAATCGCAAGGTCTGAGCGCCTAATTTTGATCAGCATTTCAAGAAATGACTCAGCCAGGAAAATTTTCACGCAAAAGTGCAAAGGATTCACTTGTGTGGCACATAATGCCATTTTGTTGGAAATAAACACCATCCACATCCATACCTTCAAGTTCCGGCCATAAAACTTCATTGATCATGGTTCGATAACGCAATTCATTCACGGTAATATTTCATTTTCGAAAAAAAAAAATAAGGACCAATGTACCACACCAAACAGTAACACGTCGGTTGATTTTCTAAGCCCCAAATGCAACAATTCTGCTTATTAAAAATACCTTAAAGATGGAAATGTTCCTTTCAGAATGATTTTTTTGTGAACATTTTGAGCCACATGCATTTCCAATACCCAATGGTCGGTAAACCTAAATTCTTGCGTAGACCTATATTTTTGGTAGGCCTAAATTTTTCTATACATTAAAAGCTTTATGACCCAAGTTTTTATGCAAAATTCGGTTTGCCCAAATAATGAGATCAACGATGAATCGACAAACCTAGGCTCTACGTTTCGAGATACCTATCACGATTTCGGTTCCTCATATTAGAACCATACCAAATTTCTGAACCAATGGCCCCTATTGTAAGTGTCGATCGATAATCGAGAACTAACGATCATCGATCGTCGATTGCAGAATTCGGTATTGTCTATTGTGATTGTGATCGGTAGTTGTCGATTTGACAGTCGTTTGTAGTCGATCACAAATTTCTGGTCAATGCTTTTTTTTGCCAAATGTGAAAGAGTTTTGTGCGTATGAAATGATAGAATTTTAATATAAATGATATGCTAAGAAAACTTAATTATTATTAGGGTAATAATATTTTATGTCTATACATTATTTGAACATAATAATAATTAATAATATTTGGATTGCCAGTAATATTTCTTATTCTTATCTGGCAACATGTACCCTTGACAATCGCCGATAATATAGCAACATTCACAAACGAAAGTATCACCTAGTGAGAAATAGGCGACTTAATTTTTGGATCACGGAAATTGATCCTTAAAAAAGCTAGATCTCGTATAATTGTTGTTGTAGGTAATGCATACCAACTAATGATCAATATGGATCATCGGCGATAATAAAATACGGCTATTGACGGAGTTCAAATAAGTATTACTGAATACGCAAGATATTTTAGTAAAGTTTTTTGTATTATTTTAATTTGCTATTCGAATTTAATTAGGCACTTACATACGTATTTTAAAATTTGTTTATACTGAATAGTACTGAATAAAAAAAAAATTCTTATCGCTCTATAAAATTGTTTCCCTTAAAGTGTCGCCACATTCTGTCTGTAATTCGAAAAACACCCAAAGAGATTTGTAATTCTTTTTAACTTTTACTGTGCAAGTGCATCTACATGTACTTAAGCCATTTATAGTGGCTACTAATTACATTTTGGTGGGTAGCCATAGCCGCAGACATTACCCCCCACAGCCCACACAGAAAAACACCTCTGTGCCGCGCCACAACTACTCACACTGGCACAATGAATGGATGAATTGTGTCTCCCATTACGAGTGCCTTTGGGTACCTTAAATTAAATGGAATACGTAATAGTATAAATTACACACAGCTAACAAGCGGTCATGTGGAGTGAACCGTGGAACGGTCTTTCCATATGCGGCTCCCGTCTCCAGCGTCATCTCCAGAGAGTTCAATGAAAAATTCCACCAGATTACGCATTATGCAAAAAAAAAACCCAGACCTCCGCTCTCTGCACCCCGTTCACCAGAAACAAACAAAGAGGTGAAATCGCAATTAATCGGTAAATAAATTTGGTGTGTAACCAATTCAACAATAAATCCATCCTTTCAAAGGGATATTCGCCAATTAAGGGTATACGAACATGACAGGAATTTTAATTGATGTGACTGTGAAAAGCGGCGAGGGGATGAGAAACAGCTAAAAGGCACAAGGACACAACGCTTTCACTTGCTGCTTATAAATCTTTAATTAGTTGATAGTATCGCTTAACGCCATGGATAACCACCTAAGGATGTGAGTATTCGCAACGCTCAATGTTTTGCTGGGTGTATCCTTGAATTCATTTAAGTATTCTCACTCTGCAATGAATTTGTCTTGAATCCATTCGAATGTCCGGGATGAATGCGTACGTACTATATGTATATATGTTTGTCTGGTGGCCATAAAATGGAATGTAATGGGTGGTAGGTACTATTCCGGGAGGATCATGATGTTCCTAATTCGGAAAATTGGATATTTTAAATGTTATTTATGGGTATACAATGAGCTCTCCTGGCAATTGTGTGAAAGCCGCGAAGGTTCACCTATGAGTAGGGGTGTGTGTGTAGCAAGCTATTTAATTTTATCTGATTAACTGGTCGGAGCTTAATCTGTCAATTTAGATTAGGCTAGTGGCGTAATTTAAATGAATGAATCGAGTGAAACGAATAAAGGGCTACAATATATGGGAATTGGTGTTTTGCTGTGAATAGCAGTTTTGCTGTTAGAAGAAGATTGAGGCATAAAGTCTTGAGATTCTGCGATATAAACCAATGAATGATGATAATTCTTATGACTGATCTGCACTGAACGATTTAACGATCTTTTTTT
Organism: Brachyopa scutellaris; assembly: GCA_949775065.1. Lineage (NCBI taxonomy): Eukaryota > Metazoa > Arthropoda > Insecta > Diptera > Syrphidae > Brachyopa > Brachyopa scutellaris. The sequence goes on from OX459113.1 coordinate 115,233,210, forward strand.
CGTTAAAATGTAATTTATTCTGGAAATCATTCTCTTATCATAAAACGCACTATCACAACTATCTTCCATCCTAAACGAATAAGCTACGCACTAGTGTGTGCTTAAAATTAGAAAAAGGATTGCACTGGGCACTGTACATTGAGTTACAGAGTCACACCGAATTTGAAAGTTAATCAGTGTCTTTCGGTATTAACCCTTCAACATTGTGTTCGTTATGCCCCTGATTAACATGTTACTATAGGTCCACGTGGCCATTGCTGCAATTAAAAATTCTATTTCCCTTGTCTCAATAAAGACAGATTTACCTCCAAATCCTCCCAAAAGGACTCATCGAACCTTTAGCTTTCGAATTTCGTTAGCATATAATTTATCTTTCTTAGGTTTATTAATTACATTGAACTTAAGTTGCCCTCTTCTCTCGTGATCATTTATTTCCTTGTCAGTGTCATCCTTCATAGCACAGGAAGTGAATGTAAATAAATCCTTTTGAAAATATTTCAATTAATTGAATCGACTCTCGTCTCTATGGAATTCCTATCGTACTCAATTTCCAATTCTAATATACACTAAAGCTACGAAAAGGTAAATACCATCGCATCATAAATCTTTTTATAATTAATATCGCATTTCTTCTATAGTACTACATGCTGTTTAAAAAGAAAAAAAAAATCTTAAGGGTACACTTAAAACAGGCAAAGATACTATTCATTTTAACTTAATAATTTAACTTTATAGCTCCTAGTTGATGATACAGCTCTCCCTTTTTTTTACACTTTCAGTCCTTCAAAAGCTTTCAAATAACTTAATTGCGAGGAAGGAAAAAAATCTTTGAGATTTTGTTTTTAGAAGAAAAGTGACACAAAGAAACTATATGCAGTTGGTATATAGGTCGGTTTACTATCTTTTATACTCCAGAAGCTGCAATTTTTTGCATGCGCTTATTTTGTTAATTTACATAGTAAAAACATACATAGTTAAAAACAGTGATACTAAATCCGATTTTCTATTTTTGCGATGAATACCTATGAAACAATTTATTCTTTTGACAACCGCACAGTGTTCCCATACACACCAATAAGTGGACAAAATTCAAAAAATTCATGACAAAATTAAGAGTACTTGCTAACGCAATTCTTATAACGGAGATAAGATAACAACATTTTCTCTTTATTTTAGAGCGTGAAAATGAGTTTAGAGCAAGTCAAAGTGGAGTGTGTTACATGACAGGTCAAGTGCACAATTAGTGATCAATTTGAATTTAATTAATTTTTAATTTTTTTTTGTGTGAAAAATCAAACCAAATTGGTAGATATAGATTCAATTTACCAGAGTGATAATTCTAATAAATTTTGAAAGTCAATGTAACAATTTTTTTAAAGATTTTTTTTTAATCATAAGATGTAAGGTTGCTTTTGAGCCAATTTTTTTTTTTACATTGACTTTTGAATATGAGCTCCACTTTGCCCCGGGTAAATTTTTGATTTGATACAAAGCTCGACTTCTTAGTTATAAGCTGCGAAAAAATCAGAGTGCGCAAAAAAAGTAATGCTTTTTTTTTGTAGGTCATCCCTATAGCGCAAGTTATTACTCTGTTAGTCGGCCCTGCTGCCCCGCGATTACCTCAGTAATGAAATATTGATTCAGATAAAAGCTTCGAATCTGAAGACTCACTCAATAACAGCAGCAGTGATGATGAATATGATGTACACAATATAAAAAAATATATCAAAGAAATGTTCATTTTTTTAATTTCTTTGTTTTTTTGCCCTATAAAGAACATAGTAAGTAAAAAAACGTATATAAAGCACTTAAAATAAATTTGTTTTATTACAATATACTTAACTCATAAGAATAACATGAAATAGTCAAACAAATAATTTTGTCCACTTAATATGTACCACGCGGAACACTGTGAACCGGAGAAACCCAAACATTTAATCTTTGCCTACGATTGGCTAATATCAATAAATTGATCATTTAAGATAGTAAATCATTTTTTTTATTGGAACTATATACATATGTATATGAGAATGTGCATTTCCTGAGTTTTCATCTGTATAATTTTATTCTTCAAAATAATTTTTTTTTAATTTTGTCAACACCTAACAGCTCAAGTTTCATTATCTGTCATAAATATGTCTGTGCTGCCAATTTTTTGTGATGACATTTTTTGACCTGACAAGCATTCAAGAGTATCATTTGTCATGTAAAGCTTCCCAACTCGCCGTTCGGAGACGGCAGAGATCTGTAGGTCCCTTCCATTCGTTGCGGGAAAGCTATGCTTGGTTCTACCTAGGACTGCTGAAGCCAAATATTTATTTATTTTATGTATGGTTGAAGGTAAAATGAGAAAAACAATTGGCTCAGCTGGGCTGGGTTGTTTAAATGTTTTAACGATGTTTAGCATTCTACGTGGGCATCGTGGTATAGTGGTAAGTGCGTTGGGGTACTACGCAATGCCGTTCGGGTTCAGTTCCAGCAGACGCGGTGCCTCCTTACCCAATAGCTTCTCAACTCTCCGTTTGGAGACGGCAATTTTCTTCATTTATTTTGAACTCAAAGTATTTTTGTTAATTTCGGAAAATCCCTAACTATTATTATTATTAAATATGGACCGATACACACTTGCACTATGTGTTAAAATAGTGAAACTTCAAACGGTAAAATATCCCGAAAACCTTTCGTAAAGTTCGTACTGCTTTTGCTCTTCATCAAGCGCATTCTCTCACAGTGAATTTAACCAATAACTTTGAACATCGAGAAAAGGTAAGTGATGTGAAGACAACTCGTATCCATCCGGTAAGGTCAGCCGAAAATATCGTCCCCGTAGCTGGCAATGTGACAAAAAACCCAGGCGTGTCCATTTCGAGCCGCTCATAGGAATTGAACCTGTCCGCAGCCACTTTGTACTGCATTTTGCATAAAGATCTTGGCCTTCATGATTATAAGGTTTAGTAGACAAAAGAAGTGAAGCGAGCAGACTAAGCCCAATGCCGTACTTTTTCTATCGATTTGAAATGACACCTGTTATTGGATGATCCACAGTTATGGAGCATTTTTGAGTGTTGGAAATATTTTCGCTGATCTTTAGTTTCTTAAATGATTATAGGTACGACAACTCTATACTGGGCTAGAACGCCCTAGAAAGGACAAATCAAAAGTGTTCTACCCTATAAGTTAGCTTGATGGAATAAAACTATAAAGAAATCATTCTCGACAAATAAAAATGCGAACAGAAACTTTAGCGTACAAGAAATAGTTCCGTTTATGGAGAATTTTACTCTAATAACTGCGGAGTAAAACATGCACATCATAATAACTCTCTAGATAGGTAGGACTACGAGCAAAGTACCTACATAAGATTTAAGAGGAATTAATTAAAAATAGAACTCAATTAAGATCCTTGAGAAGAGAAAAATCAAATGGAAATTGGCAACGGTATAGAGCGGACAGAAAGTGATATTAAAATTTAAATAAATTTTCTCTGTACTTTTTTTTTTGAAACGTAATTGAAACCGTGAAGGTATATACGTCTACCCTCGAAAAATGGTCCGACAGTGTCCTAGAAAAAGAATACAATTACAGGAAGTGCAGATAAGAAGTTTCGTAAATTACCTTGCAAACTTTGAAGAAGAAACAAGAGCCACAGAAATAGTATTGAGTATCCATTAGTGATTTTCTTCAACTTCCGTTTCATGTAATTAGTATTTGAAGGGAGCTCTTGTACTAGTTGCAGAAGTTATTGGGATGTCAGGAATAAGGAGTGAGTTGGCAGGAACGAGTTTTTTTTTATTATTATTATTCAGTAAATGAGTTAAGATGTACTCAAAAGTTCAATTAGATTTCTTATGAACTAAGAAAATAGTTAATTAACTAGCATAGTGGTCATGCCTGCAATCCACTTATAATGAATTTTACTTACTGACTCGTTAAAAGATGTTGTGGTTCAGGAGATGAAATTATCACCGTAACATACATAGGTATATCGCAGGATTTTTGATTTCAATTGCGAGGCGGCATACAATCCTTAACATAAAAAAACCCTTCATGTACACTTAGAGTTCCATTCGCACAAAAAAAAAGAGAACCCATTCGACACACTTCGTCACACAGAAGTATGCGATCCAAATTGATATGCGGAAAGCAGAAGCACTGAGCGGTTAGAATCGAGAATTTCCTTTGGTCATACACCACGTCTCAATGTCGATCACGTACACACAAGCCTTCTTTCGTCATCCCCGCGCGTTGTTGGATAACAACGGCAAAAGCATAAAATATCCTTAAAAACACGAGTGACAAGTGGAATATTGTATTTCGGTATTTCGACGGAAGGAGATTCGGTGCAAAAAGCCTGTCAAATTTATTTTCTCAGCCTCTCAGCCTGTGAATAGTGTGTGCCTCTTGATTACATGGAGGTATTGGATTTGTGTCCTCCTCAATCCCGGGAATTGTCACCCTGTCGGCATAGAGAGGTTCCAAAGGAGAAATCCCATACAATTGGGCTATGGCAAATCCCCAAAGTGGGAGTCGGAGACTTTCGTTATCCTTCGGGAATTTCAAATGAACTCGACGTTCTAGTATACCTATACAATGGTATTGTTGGTCCCCGGAAAGCCTTAAACTTTTGCCGGACAAAGAGGACACTTGAGTAAGGCACACGAACTAGAAGACCTCTTTTCGTATACTTATGTGTGTGTATGTCCATCGATCGGTTGACAAGAAGTGCTCCATTGCCAAATAGGACTCAACGTTCGGCGAGTGAGCAAGATAAAATTTTAGACATCTACGTGACTCACTGCCTACAAAGGATTATTTCGCAAATGGAAATGGGACTAAGAAAATAATAATAAAGTAGATTACTTGTTCCCGATTCTCGGTTACATCTCCTCCGTCATCATATACGAGTACAAACACATATACATAACATATTATATACTGAAAAGATTTCTCGTCCATTTTTATTTTGGTGTTGAAATTAAAAGGCGGTAATAATAGCCTCGCAGGATATTCACCACCTCCGACGATGACAGACGCTGCATATTAATATGGATGGAGCTTCTCAGAAATTACTGACAAAAGAACGAATTGAGAAATCATGTGAGTGAGTTTTTCTCGTCGCTTTATCCTTGCGGGCGGGCGGTGGTGATATATTTTCTTCATTCCTCTCCTTTGTTATGTCAATATTTTTTCATATTTGGCGGTATTATGTTGAGCTATTTTTCGTTGTGTCACCATCAGCATACTAAATGAGAGAAGGAAAAAGGGTTTTCTCAGAAGAAAACAAATACCTATGTATATGCATATGTATAGAAACGTAGATACATTGGAAGAACGAAGTCGAAAGGAAAGAAGAAAATGCCGCCACATAAAAGGTACGTATACGTCTCAGTGCGTGCTCATTTGCATGTGAAAAACATTTCCCGTCTTGATAAAATGCCATTTGATGTTTTATGACGCTTGAAGTTCACTGGAGTCTACACATATGCGGGAATTGTGGAACAACACTGTAGAAAGTGGAATTATCCTTTGAGTAGAGAAGTAAAAGTGTTCCCTGCTACAGTTAGACAGGGAACCAATCGGATACGAAATGGTTTTTATCCACTTGACAATGTGCAAGAAGGTGAAAAACAGGAAACATTTGGCGAGTTAATATATAAAGCATAAGTTCTTTTTTTTTTTTTTTCATTTTTTATGCTCTTGAAAGTCATGTTTCCTTCGTCGGATTTGGAAGTCATATTTTCGGAGGAAAAATCAAAGGTGCCTACGTATACATACTTTGGTTCGGTTTTCAGAGAGAAATTGAGGTAATTCACTTGGCAAGTGATTGATCGAACTTGTTTTCCCAAAAAAAGTTTAAAGTCAGGTTTTTGTTTCGGCTTCAGAAGAGACATATGTACCTACTCGTAGGGGTTGAATTTCAGGAAGCAATGTTGTTGGATTAATTGATTCTTTTTGACTTGAAAATAATTACCATTTCAAGATGATAAGTAAGTGCAGTGAACATAGGAAAACGTGAACCCCCCAAAACGTGAACTACCCCAAAACATGAACACTGTATTTTTTACATTGACTGCTCTAAAATGTGAACAAATCTAAAAGCTCTAAAGTCTAAAACGTGAACAGACATTTTTTCAACTTAACTACATAAAAATACATACACTATTAATTTTCAAGACTTCGGGGGATCCCATAATATTGACAATGCGTAGTATTCGGGGGATTCCATAATATTGACAATGCGTACGTAGTATGTATGAATTTGGTACCACATGTACGTGTTCGTGTTGCTATCATTCCTCATTCAGTTATCTACTGTTTTGCATAATTTGGGTTGATCAACGCCTTATTTTCTGTTTAAAAATGTGTTTAAAGAAAGTGAAGGTTTTAACATTAAACGAAAAATCTGAAAATTTGGAAAGGTTTAAAAAAGGAGTAAGCGTGACAAACTTATCAAAAAAATTAAATGAACCTTTTATTTAAAAAAAGTTCAAATGTATAAAAGAAATCTAATCAATTTTGTTAATGAGCCGTACCAGTATGTGTAAAAATGTAAAATATTCATGTATTAAAGCAAAAATGAGATACAATCGAAGAAAATGTGTTTTATTTTAAGAGGAATAGTAAGACAATACGGTATGAATGCAATTTAAATCATAAAATGTTACATTCCAAAACATGAACAATCTCAAAAACATGAACACCCTCGGTTTTAATTAGTTCACGTTTTCCAATGTTCACTGTAGCTTAATATTCCGGCAGTTAACATCCATTATTACGTCTTAATTCAAGGACCGAGAATCTAAGATATTATGATATCTTTTCTCCTTTTTACTAATTTCTGTCTGTGGGGAATGTATTCTTCGTAAATCAGGCCGCGCTGGAATGATTTTCTGTTACTCCAAGAGGAAAAATAAAGAACTCCTATGATTGCTGTCTAATAAGTTATGTTGTATTTTACCCCCTTAACTTTTTAATATGAATTTAGTGGTCGATGTGTAAAAAAATGCAATTTTGTTCCACTTAATACTCGTATCTTCCCCATGATCTCCAGTTTCGAAACTTTTCACATAAAACTCTCGCAAAACTTCACCTAAACAATAATTTCAGAAAATAACAAAACACGCACAGTCTTACATTTTAGTATTTTCGGTTAAATTAGGATCAAAATGCCAGCGCACCTCTGGTCGCACCAAAATGCAAAGTTCAATTGTTGTCCTGCAGAAAAAAAAAAACTTTGTCCAACCGAATAAACTTCAAATTCAAGCTTCACATCGGTTGGATACAAGCGGTTGTTCCTTTGATTAAGTGTATGGTTCCCCTTTGCTTCTTCATATCGGAAGAGGTAAAAAGTTTGCCTCTTAGTTTTAAACTTCCTCCTGGAAACTACAAAATCAACAAACTGATGAGCTGCTTTGACTTCAGCGGTTCGCCACAGACTCAAATAAACTGTCTGCTATTTTTGGGTGGGGTGGGGTTTTGGTTTCATTGAAATATTTTTGTTTTTTGTTTTAATGAAAAAAAAAAATTAAATAACAGAAATTAGCAGAAATTAGGGATGTAACATTTAGATCACTGGCAGCTAACCCGTTTCTTAACTTTTTTGGCAAATTATATTTCAACAATAAGAAAATGAGATTATCACTGAATTTTGATAAGAAACGAAGTCAAGAAACCATCCCGATAATTGCAAGACTGGAAGATGGCAAGTTTGACCGATTGCAAATGAAGTAGATACCGAAAACGATGTTGGAATCGGCGATGATGCATATCGGACAGTTTGACTTAATATCCTCCTGAGACCCAAGCTTAAACCAGAATGACCATGTGTTTGATGTTACTTATGGTCACTCATAGGGCTTACCTGAGAGTAAATTTCGAACTTAAAAAGAAGTGGGGTGAGGGGTTTCCGAGAAAAGGGGGGTATAATATATTATACATTGGGGGTAAATCTTACAAACTAATTTATTTATTTTATTTGTTTATTTTGAAGAAAAAACAATTGCATATTAAGTTGTGTAAACAAAAGAATGAAAGAAAGCAAAAAAACAATGCTAAACTAATTTATAAATTAATATAGTTACCTCTTCTTCGAAATACCAAAACGACAGATTTCTGAAAGCACAACATTCAACTAATAATATACAAGATTGTGCAACGTTAAAAAAAAAAAATAAAAATTCCTACCTACTAATCAGGACATATCTCTGTATAAATGTTAACTTGGGATTCCTTCATAATACTCGATTGGACACCGAAAATAATTGAATAAGCCAATGTATTATACATTTATATACCCTGGGTCTCAGGAGAATATTTTTGTATTATTACCGCAGTGGGTGTCAATTCTCTTTCTATTAATTTAAAATAGAAAAAAAACACATGTTTCATTTTTGTATAAATGCAAATACTGGGAAACTTCTCTTATGCGGACTGTGACGGTGACATTTTTGTCCGCCCAAGTGAGTTGTCCGTTCAAGGGATAAACACATTAAAATAAATTATGTTTCTTTATGAAAACATAAAATAAACACTGCAACTTAAGTTAAAATGATTAACAAAGCAAAAAACGAAAACAAAACAGAACAAAGATTGGGAATCCTCGCAAATGACTTCTGTCGCAGCTGAGAAGGAAGAAGAATTCCCCTAGCACCTCCTGTGCAGGCACTCTCCCCTGAATTTTATTCTTTTCGAGAATATTGCTTCATATATGGAAATTTATCTAACTTTTAAAATGACTTCAAGCACACGTGGTAACACAATGGACCTACTAAGTGAATTCTACCTAGTACGGTGGATAACCACCTAACCTAACCTAAGTAACTACGCAGGCTGTATTCACGATATAATATTTCTGTTTTCTGCAATGTGCTCCTGTATTTGGTATTTGTTTTTGTTCGACTAGCCAAACATTTAATAGGACAAAGGCTGCTGCCATGCAGGGAGCGACTGAGCGACGAGTACTGAGCGATGCAAACAAATCAAAACATATGAAATCAACGTCAAAAAAACAAAATTGAATGTAGAACGACGTCGTCGCTCAGTCGCTCACTGCGTGGCCGTAGCCGAAGAGTTTGGGTATTTACAATGTACAGCAAAGCTGTAGAATTTTTTTTATTTTTGTCCGTCTAATGGAATTAAATTAAATAAATTAAATTAAATCTTGAAATCTTGAAAAATCTTGAATCTTGAAATAATTTCTGATATGCGTGTCCGGTGAAGGGAACGTAAATGTATGTAATCTGAAACATAAAAGCTTGGTTAGAAAAATCCGTCCGTAATGGGAGAATTCACTGTAAATATGTAGGCACACATAACTATTGAAGTATCCGAATCCGAAAAAAGTGAAACCAGTTTGCCAGTCCATATCCTCAAAGCACTCTTAAATATCTTAAGTTCGAAATCAAACAATCACAAAACAACTTCCGTCCGGATTCAATTCTATCAAAGCATCTTAAAATCACTCAAAGCAATCAAATGTTTGCTTCAATTTTAAGTTACAAATTATGTAGGTATAGATTCCTTAAATCCTTATACCTCGACCTTACATAGCTTACATGTTGAACACACATGACTTTATTCGCTTTCATTCAGCGGATGGAAAACTCATCATCTGCGGCAATGGAAAACAATTTGCTATCAGCTCTTTGAAAGCTATATTCAGTTTCTTCAAGGCCTAGCCCCAAATTCAATTCTGCGTTACCCTAGCCTTCGTTCTGGGGAGATGGGGGTAGGAACAAAAACTATCCAAGTTTTCATCAAAATTAATTAAAACAAGACACAGAGCCAAGCTCCGATACATAACTCATGTACAAGTACAACAACAATGGCACCAAGGAACAACTCTTACCCCCATCCATCCATCATGACTGCTCACAATTTTGCGATCGATTTCAGAGACCGAATATCTATAGTCTGAATTATGTAAATTGGAAAATAGTTTCACTATACGGTGGCTGGCTGCAATATTTTATCTCAATTGAAATTGAGTTAAACATACGCAAACACACATGCATGCTACCTGTTCGGAAGGAATGTTGCACACACATACACTATCGTTATTGAATGCCGAAGGAGCAGGTATGGGTAAATCGATGGAGTGATACTGGTAGGAGATTGTAATGAAATTTATTATGACTTAAGCCATTGTTTCGCCAGGACATACCATCCGCATAGTTTGGAGTCACTTTTGACAGCAGAAATGACGATATTGGTGGAGCTACGAACTTGAACCGGAAACCCTGTCATTGTTGTTAAATTCCATCCACCAAAGTGTACACAGATGCACATCAGATAGACAAATGTAAATACGCATACTAATACACAGCCGTCGCCCGTATATCAAATGAATAATGTTTAAATTTAACGTTGGCTTCCATGAATACGCAATTAGTCAAATTGTCAGAGGAGCGCCTTGAGATTTCCTGGCCAAATGTTTGCGTTATAATGTGCAATATCCATGTAATGTTTATGCTTACAACAAAATCATCTCGCATGTCGAGTCCTCTGGTTGCCGCCCGGATAAGGAAAGGATATTTACATACATACACATGTCTGAGGGGAAAGATGAGGGAGGAGCTGGAGCAATGACTCAATGTGTGTTATTTCTTGGGATTTCTTTCCACCCCGTTGCTTCGTATCTTAGCGCGCATACTATATCCGTTGAAACGTGAAAGGACGAAATGATCTCCCAAGCAGATGAAATATACACGTTATACTTTAAAATTGCTAGTCTCCGGAACATTGGCACTTATTCAGTGTTGGCTTTATTTATGCGCCGTTTGGAGAAGGATAGTCTTCTATTATTTTTTTCTGATGGGGTATCCTATCCCGTATCCTGGTAGAAGTGAACAATGTAAGTGCAGACTATCAACAGTACGCATATCATTTGAATGTTTCAATGGAATTTGCATTGGCTGTAATCAGGAAAAGGCATTGAAGGCAACGCGCTTTTTGGGGGCGAAGCTATAGGATTTCATTCCCGACCGGTTAAGTCCTTATCAATTGCGTAGGCTTAACATGCAGCATAAAGGCGTTTACTGTATAATTTTGTTCTTTATCTTTAGATATTGTCTTTCGTTGGATTTATTGCAAAATTACATCGAAACGAAGTCGCGTATATACAAAGTACATACATATTTCTGGTAGGCTGTATTTCCTGTGTCCTTTTTCGATATACCTTCGGCGTTGAGCAACAAATCTCTGACGTAATCTGTAACTTTTATTTGAAACAATTTATTCTGTGGACTTGGTGGAATCGATTATTAAGGGATCTACGATTACAGGATTATTCTGTATAAAAGGTTATAGGTGTTAGGACGTTTGAATCAATTCGACAGTAAAAGCGCGAGTCCAGAGAACTTTCACATGAATACTTCAGGGGATTTTTTATAACTCATAGTGAGCATAATCAGATATCACACATCTTTAAGCTTAATTTTTCTTATTGCATATAGCAGAAGTCCAACATTTGAACTCCCGATGAGACCTTTGGATCTTTGGTTTCCAGGTTCTGCAAGTAAACATAATAGACCAAATTTCTGTTTATATGGCTTTGTTGCTACTTCTGCGGTTTATTTTTACCCGATTAGACAAAAGGAAGGATTATGATTTTCACAGGCTGGGTTTGTTTGTTTGTTTGTATGTAAGGATATCACCTCGTACACCCTAAACTATGAAACCGAATTCAACAAACGAGACGTCGTTGGATTCGTCTTGATCCGGAGAGAAAATCCCATATGGCGGACGCACCCAGCAAGATGGCGGATTACCTTTTTTAGGGTTCCGTACCCATGTGGTAATACGGAACCATTATAGGTTCGCTCTAACTCAAAAATGTCTGTCACGAAAAAAACATCAAGAACCGCCCTTTCTAGAAATTTGGTATACTTATACTTTAATGTGGTCTACATACATGGACAACATATTACTCACAAATATTGTGAAACAACTATACAGGGTGGGTAAAATGTAATCTAAAAAAAAATCCTGAAAAATATATCATGTGGGTGTGGGACATCATTCGAAAGAGAATTTTTTCTGTTAGAAACTTTGGGAGTTATTGCCAAAAACCTGTGAAAAATATCATACATAAAGTTCCCTACGGTTTTCTTGGAAACTTACTTACTTACTTAGGTGGCGCTACAGTCCGGGGTGGACCAAGGCCTCAACCAACAACCTCTTCCAGTTAGCCCGGTCCTTAGCTAACCGCTTCCAGTTGCGCACTCCAAGTTGGTTGAGGTCTTGTTTTACTTGGTCGCGCGAGGCGAGGTCGTCCTCTGCTGCGCTGACCCTCCGGGTTAGAGTTGAATATTCTCCGAGCCGGAGCGCTGATGTCCATGCGCTCTACATGTCCTAGCCATCTTAAACGCCCAATGTGCAGTTTTTTGACCAGGCTGATGTTGCTGTACAGCTCATACAGTTCGTCGTTGAATCTTCTCCTCCAAAACCCGTCAACGCAAACGGGACCGAATATCTTACGAAGGATTTTTCTCTCAAAGCGACCAAGGAGATCTTCATCCGCTTTCGATAAAGTCTATGCTTCAGCTCCATATAGCAAGACTGGGATGATAAGGGTCTTATATAGAGTCTCCTTAGTCGATCGGGAAAGGACTTTACTGCTCAATTGCCTTCTTAGCACAAAGAAACAGCGGTTGGCAAGAGTAATCCTTCGTTTGATTTCCGACGAGATGTCATTTTTTGATGTTATGGCAGAGCCGAGGTAGACAAAGTCCTTTACTACCTCAAAGTTGTAGCTGTCTATTGTGACGTTCTGTCCAATTCGTCGATGTTGGTTGTCCCTTTTTGTTGACAGCATATACTTAGTTTTGCCCTCGTTTACCGCTAAACCCATTTTGGCCGCTTCCATTTCTATACTCGCAAACGCGCCGGTGACAGCTCGCTGTGTTCTACCAATGATGTCAATATCGTCGGCGCAAGTAGTTGAACGGACTTTTGAAAGATCGTTCCTTGTGTGTTGGCTTGTGATTTTCGAACAATTCTTTCAAGTATGATGTTGAAGAAGTCGCATGACAGCGCATCACCTTGTCTGAATCCTTTTTTGACATCGAAGGTCTCGGTGAGGTCATTACCGACCTTGATGGAGCAGCGAGCTTTCTCCATCGTCATCCTGCACAGACGGATAAGTTTGGCAGGGATGTCAAAACTAGACATGGCTCTATACAGTTCATCCCTCCAGATGCTGTCATAGGCGGCCTTGAAATCGATGAACAGGTTATTTATTTATTATTTATTATTCATTCATTTCTATTTAACAAAATACTTCTAGATTTTAAAATCTAATAATAAGTATCAAGATAGCATTTACAAAGTTCAAGTTAAAATTAAAAAATAAAAAATTTTAAAAATTAATGTTAAAGATATAAAGAAAAAGCGAGAGAAAAAAAAAACTAGAATAAAGAAGAAAAGATAAACAAATGGCAAAATAATAAAAAAAAGCTATATTAGGCTTAGGATAAGGGAATAGATATTATGTGGCTTCAATTAGTGTTTGATATGTGAGAAAATAACCTCCTCTGAAATTCGGTCAATGAGCCTATTCTCTGCAACTCAACCGGAAGTCTATTCCACAGTCGAATTGCTGTTACAAAGAAAGATCGCTCAGCAATAGTGTGTGCGAATCGGGGTAAGATTAAACGTAGACCTCTACCGGATTGGGCAAATCGTAGCATTTCGTTCAGATACACAGGACAATGGTTATGAATAATTGCATGGAGTTTGAGCAAGTTACGAAAGTCATAGTGATCATTTAGACAGATGCCTAAAAGAGAAGTTTTAAAATATGAGACACTGGTATATCTCGGAACGCTATAAATAAATCTGAGACAGTCATTGAATGCTACATTTATTTTGCGTTTGCATTCGTAGTCTAATGTGGCATATACAGAGCAGTTAAACAAAAAATAGGGCATAATAAGGGTTTTAACTAGACGCAGTTTCATGTTCGGTGGAAGGAGACAGGCAGAGCATCTTAAGCTGTGCAAACCAGAGTATATTTTCCCAATTGTTGTCGAAATGGCGTCGCAGCAGCCTAACTTGCTGTTTAACGTAAAACCCAGATATTTAACTTTATCAACGTATGGAATAATTTCACCGTTAAGAACAATGCAGGGAAATTCTGAAGCCTTCAATTCTCTTCTTGAGCATAACATTGCTAGAGTCTTAGAGGGGTTAAGTTTAAGTTTGTTGAGATCAGACCAGAGTTGAATTCTTGCTAGATCTTCATTCATCCTTGCCACTAGATCTTCCATCAGCCCTAAAGAACGACAAAGGTAAATCAGGACGTCGTCTGCATACATTTGTATATTGCAGGAACTTACAGAATCCGGGAGATCATTAATATACAATGAAAATAGTAGTGGTCCCAGTACTGAGCCTTGTGGGACCCCTATATTTATAATAACTGGTCTGGAAGTTCCGCTGTCAGTATTTACTTCTTGAACCCTGTCTCTGAGATAGTTATACAGCAAACGAAGAGCAGTACTAGAGAAATTGCATTTATTCTTCAATTTTGATAAAAGAATTGCATGATCAATACTCCATCCGTAAGTCGGTAGTGACTTTAATGACTACTGATTCACAGCTATGTTTGTTTCGAAAGCCTGATTGCCAGACAGAGATCATATTGTTGTTATTTAAGTAGATAAGCATTTGACTATGAATGATTTTTTCAAAAACTTTCGATAGATAGGGCAGAAGGCTTATCGGCCTGAAGTCTGCTGGAATGGTAGGACTCGCTTTTTTGGAATAGGTATGATTTAAGCTACCTTCCAGTGTGACGGAAAAGTACTACTACAAATGCACACATTAAAAATATGTAGTACATATCTTGCAATTATAGGCCAAATAAGTTTAATAAACTTTGGTTACATATTATCAGGACCTACGGCATCGGATTTGACAGAGCGAACGGCATTTGAAACAACTTCCATATCAATGCAGTTGAAAGAAAAGGATTCGTTTGAAATATGGTTATCCGAAGTGACTACAGGCATCAAAGAACTGACGGAACTTGGGACAAAGTGCGATATCATAACGTCGGGACTAAGGGAACACTTCGATATGTTTTTGGATCCAGTGATGCCAAGATCTTTTATGTTCTTCCACAACTGCTTTGAACTAAGTGCAGGATCAATTTTTCCTAGAAGATACGACCGCTTGGATGAACGAATAAGAGTCGTGACCTTATTTCGAGCAAAACAGTATTGCCTTCTATTATACTCAGACGGATTTCTTTTGTAAGTTCTGAAAAAACGTTCTCTCTCCTCGATCAAAAGTTTTATTTCATTGCTAAACCAGGGGCAAGTTAGGGATTTGATTCTTTTTGTTACCAATGGGATATAGTTGTCATACAGCAAGTTAACTAAAGAGTTTAATAGAACAACTATGTTGTCGACATCCGGGGTGTGGTAGATATCATTCCAATTTAAGTAACCGCAGTACTGCAGGAGACCCTCATGATCAATGTTTCGAAACGACCTATAAGTAATATATCTGTCACTATCTGAATTAATTATATCGAACTTGAAGGAACAATAAATAAAGTCATGAATAAATTCAGATGTGGGTCTTACTTGATCGCTCCCAAGGACCTTAAATACCGAACTAGTTAAGAACATATCAATTAAAGACGGATTCTCCAGCGACTTAAAACAAGTAGGCCACTGCGTATTAACAATAGATAGACTCATTCTGTTGCAGAAATAGTGAAAAAATCTTGCCAGACTATTGCTAACAAGAATGTTTACATTGAAATCACCGCCAATCAGAATGTCTTTATATTTAGAGCCTAAATTCTTCAACGTGTCCTCAAGCTCTTCGAGGTTGGTTTCACGAAAACTATGAGGCGGAGAATACACGACTATCAATAAGCATTTCTCATTGTTATTGTTACTGACCTCAACGCACAAGAATTGAATGCTCGACCTACTTGAAGAGTATATAATTTTTGACGGTATACAATTCCTAACATACATGCAAACGCCACCTCCTATCCTACCTACACGATCATTCCTAAATAAATTGAAACCTGGAAGATGCACAAGTTGTGAGTTTATTTCTTTATGGAGCCACGATTCTGATACAGGAACAGGTGGTGGGTATCGATTTGGACTTCTTGGGTTTTTTCCAGGATCTGCCTGAGTGTGAAAATTTGGTCTATGGTGGACTTTCCTGGCCTGAAACCGCACTGATAGGGGCCAATCAGGTTGTTGACGAAATGCTTCAAGCGTTCACACAATATGGCAGATAGGATCTTGTAGGCGATGTTCAGGAGACTGATGCCTCTGTAATTGGAGCAGTTGAGAGGGTCTCCTTTATTATGAACCGGGCAAACGATGCTGAGATTCCATTCATCTGGCATACTTTCATCTGACCAAATCTTAGAGATGAGTTGGTGTATGCTCACTATCAAGTCATCTCCAGCTGCTTTAAATAGCTCTGCGGGTAAACCGTCAGGTCCAGCAGCCTTGTTGGACTTAAGCTTGGATATTGCTATCCGCACTTCGTTTTGATCAGGTGGATGGGAGTTTTGGCTATCATCATCTAAGTTGAATGGTTCATTCTGCCTGACAGCGAAATTTTGGTCGTCATCGCCATTGTACAGTCTGCAGAAGTAGTCTTTCCAAATTCTCAGCACCGACTGTGTTTCTACTACGATGTTTCCATCCGCGTCTCTACAGGTTTCTGTACGGGATTTGTTTTGCTGGCACATTCTTTTTACCCTCTGGTAAAACTTCCGTACATTGTTCCTGAAGTAGCATCTCTCGATATTCTCGAATGCACGCTTCTCGTGCTCTTTCTTTTTCCTTCTAAGAAGTCGATGTTCTTCCCGTCTCTTTTGCTCGTAGAGCATGCGAGCAGATCTAGTCCTTCTTTGCAGCGCCGCTTTATACGCTTGTTGTTTTTCCACGTTAGCTAGTCTGCACTCTTCATCAAACCAGGGGTTTCGTGGTGGTGGTTGTGTGAAACCCAGCACATCATTCGCGGCACTTATGATGGCTTGCTGGCAGTGTTGCCACTGGCCTTCTGTACTAGCTGTTGCTGCGGTAGGACTCGTAGCAAGAGATCGGGATATGCGTTCTCTGTAGGCTCTGGCGGTGTCTTGCGATTGTAGCTTTTCGACATTGTACTTTCTCACAGTATTTCGTTGTTGTGGCGCTGTGGATATCCGCATTCGTACCTTGGCTACAACAAGGTAGTGGTCCGAGCCAATGTTGGCCGCCCGGAAGGTTCGGACATCCAGAATACTGGAGGCATGTCTGGAATCGATCGCAATGTGGTCGATTTGGTTGACGGTTATTCGATCCGGAGACCGCCATGTCCCCTTATGGATATTGAGATGTGGAAACTGTGTGCTTGCTATACTGACACTTCGCCCCGCAGCTACTGAATTAAAAAATATGAAAAAATCACAGTTTGTAGATAATTAACTATATTTTCAAAGATAACTTAGCGAATCTTGTAAGTTGTATAGTTTTTGAGAAATTCACGTCGAAAAATTCAATTTGTCAACCGATTAACTCGTAATCTACTGGACCAATTTCAATGAAACTATCACCATTCGATAAACAATAATTTTGGGAAAATGAAATGTTATTCAAAACTGTGCTGCCATATAAAAAAGAAATAAGAAAAAGTAAATAAAAATACGGATTTTGCCAGGAAACGAACCTGAGACCCCGAACTCAGTAGTA